>HG995266.1:2725000-5125000 GCA_905332985.1 Mimas tiliae | reverse complement strand
CGTCTATTACTGACAAGCAACAGTGTGTAAGCACTATTATGATCTGGTTTTAAGGGCATAGAAGCCAGTGAAATTGTGCATTATGAGACCTAATATCTTATATCTAGTGGTGACGAACGCAGTCCAGTGCCTTGCAGTGCTTTGTAATTTAAAGTTCTGTGTGGTGTTGATGGGTAGGCGTGACGCTTACTTAAGCGACCTGCTTCTTTCGTAATTCGTAAAGTAGCGGATTGCTGATTGATGCGTTACACACGGTTAATGAGATATCCGGAGGCCCAAACATACGCACTCACGCCTGTAATCCCCGAAGGGGTAGGCAGAGGTATACCTGGTTATAACCAGTACACCCACAGTTCGCCGAGCGTATCTCCGTCCCATTATGTGATAGGGGGCGAGCCTATCGCCATACCGGGCACAATTCCAGACTCCAGGTAGATACTAAGCATATCATGATAGAAAAACCCAATATCACTTAACCCGACCCGGGGATCGAACCCGAGACCTCAGCGTCAGCCTTAGTTGTAACGCGTACGCATTACAACAGCGCCATCGAGGCAGTCGTATAACCTAGTATTTTAATAAAATCTATGGTAATATTTTATCGGTAATTTTGAGGGTGTTCAACAAAAATAAGAGCGGGTTGTATGTAAATTTTAGTGCAAATAATCATGGTGGGTGGATGAACCAGTTATATGCCTAGCGGGGGCGACAGGCACATTATAACAGAGCGCCTCTTCATTATGAGCTCCCACAGTCAGTCAGTCTACAGTTCTAAGTGATCAGTGCTCAGTCGACAGTCCAAAAGTTCATTACGCGGCAGCTCTCTTGTTAGCGTATTCTCTTAATATTGGTATATTCAGGGTGTCTGAGAAAGCAACGTTGGGTACACTGAAATAATAACGGTGCGATATAGTTGTGGAAGGGTAGTTAAATGGTTTATAAGAGGTTGAAGCCATAACTGGAGGTCTATTGCCCGCAGTCAGTCGGTCAGCCTCCAGTTCCGTAAAATCAGTGCTCAGTCGATAGTCCAAGTGTTCATTACGCGGTAGCTATGCTGGTTTACTATTCGGTCCTAGTTGTTTGAGTTATAATGAGAGAACGGTCTCTAGCGCATCCTGTCATATTGTGGTCTGTAAAGCAGTGATATTGTAAATGTAACCAATAAACTATGAGTTAAAGCGATTACTGTCGTTTGGTATTAATAGTATAATACACGTCTCACGTAACTTCTAGCACTCTCTCTGCTGGTTTATCTAGGAGCGGGCAAACCTGGGCACCCGCCCCGGGCGTCATTTTCAGGGGGGGCGCCGAAATCCGAATATTTGTTAGCATTTTTAAGTAATTTATCTCAAACGCTGGAGAGAGGGGCGTCACTATCAAGTTTCTGCCCTGGTTTGATAAAGTCGTATTAGGTTTTTTTTTATGGCATAAGCCGGCAATCGAGCAAGTGGGTCACCTGATGGTAAGTGATCTCCACCGCCCATGTATGACCACAATACCAAAAGTCATGGGTGCGTTTCCAACCTTAAAGGGAAGGGATAATTAAGAGATTGGGAAGGGGAGGGGGATTTGGGCCTCCGGATATCCCACTCACCGTACGAAACGCAGCAGTAAGCTGATACTTTACGCCGGTTTTATTTATTTTTTCTGTGAGACAGTGGTAATGACCCGGACGAGCCGGCCCATACATGCTGTAGACAAAAGTGTCTACAGCGTGGCTCTCCCACTCAAAGTAATTGTAATTTGACTTTAAGTTTTTTTATTGACTGGATTGACAAGACGAGCACGTCTATCGTCTAATAGTAAGCGCTACGCCTGTCTATAAACAGAAGCAACACCACACAGAGCGTTGCATTACAACTGCATGGCAGTCCAGTGATTTCATCATCATAAGTGCGCTCATCGCCCCGAGACACAAGATGTCTCATAATTCCCAGTAATATCACTGGCTTCAATGTCCATCAAAGCGGAACACAATCTAATAGAAGAAATAGACCAAGATGGTACTTCCCAGACTACCCCTCGCACACAACCTATCACTTAGACCTACATTTCTATTTTAATGTCTCGCTTTTTACCTAAGTATTTAAAAATCCCACCTAAGTCGAAATAATCTGGCAACACTGGTTCAGGCCTTCATTTCGTTTTGGATTTATTAAACACTCTATTATGCTAGAAAATATGAAATGTTCCTTTACATTTTTAATAAAACCAGATCTAGGTATTTTATTATGTAATAATGGACTGCCTCGGTGGCGCCTCGTACGCGGTACGACCGCTGTGCCGGGTCTCCGGTTCGATGCCCCGACCGGGGAAAAGTTATATTGGGTTTTTCTGAAATTAGATAATGAAATGAAATATTTTTATTAATCATGTAGGCAATTAAAATAGCGCTTATGACAAGTCAGTAGAAAATAAAGAAACTTATGTAAAGAAATCATATCAACTAATGTATACATAACATACATAGCATCGTCAAAATACACTGGGCAACTATACATTTTACATTATTTTTATTATGGAATAGTCCATAATTGTGAAGTATTATTATTTTATTTTTTCTTCTTTTTTATGGGTCGATATGGACCATAGACATTACCGAAACGGCACTTGTTTTAAAACTACCACCAGATCCAAAACGACCCAGCCTGAGAAGACCCGGCGAAACAAACTCAGTGGGCTTGTTTTTGGCTATTACGAAATGGTCAGTACCAACCCCCAGTACTCGCCCCCTATCACATGGGATGGAAATAAGCGAAATGTACTGCTTACGCCTCTGCGTACCCCTTGACCCACTCGTAATAATGGAAAAGTAACGCCCGTCTATTCAAGGTTTAAGAACTGTTTTAATTTTTATTTCACGGTCCTAAAAACAATTTTTCCGTGAAACGAACCATGAATATTACAAACAGTACATTATTTAACATAATAAGAACCCTGTTTACCCTCAAATTAATAAATTATAATAGCGTTATAGCGTTTTGAACAAGCGAAGATTAATTTTCTTTGAAAAATTATGCCCTGTGTCCCACTGAGTTAAGCTATGTTATCGAAATATCGCAATGGCTTTTTGTTTGAATTTAACTTTTGTCGTGGCTCCGCTAAAGACTCTTTATATATACATATATACATACGCACTCACGCCTGTAATCCCCGAAGGGGTAGGCAGAGGTGTAACCAGTACACCCACATTTCGCCGAGCGTATCGTCCGTCGCCGAGCACTATTGTGTTCCGGTTTGCAAGACATTGAAGCCAGTGAAATTACTGGGAATTATGAGACTAAGCACCTTATGTCTCGGGATGACAAGTGCAGTCCAGTGTCATGCCGTGCTTTGTTATTTAAAGTTCTGTGTGGTGTTGCTTCTGTTTATGGGCAGGCGTGGCGCTTACCATCAGGCGAGCGACCTGCTCGTCTAGTCATTCAAGCTAATAAAAGAAATAAATATAATTTGTTAAGTTTCATATTGCCCAGTAATTTCACTGACTTCAACGTCCTTTAAACCGGAACACAACAGTGCTTACACACTGCTGCCATTATATATTTGCCATAATCGAACAAAAGAAGAAACGTAGCTTATATCAAACTATATTTTAGAAATATTATCGCTTAACCTAGTAGTTAATGGGTTTAATTTAACATTAAAGTTATGTAGCAGACTGTTAACAACGGCTCCTGAGGCAACAAGATATCTAATTAGGAGACATGGACGGCGTAAGGTATGGTCCCGGGTTCGAATCCATTGTTATACGATATTCTGGGTCGAAGTTTGGGAGAGTGGAAATTCATAATGAAATGAAAAAGTTTAATCCCTTCGGGGATTACAGGCGTGAATGCGTATGTATCCAAAGAGACCCAAAAATTTCTGACCTTTGAAATCGGTGTAGCACATACATAAAAAAGGAAAAAGTGTAACTCTCAGAATCTTCTCCTTTTTTGGAGTCGGTTAAAAAGATAAGTCCCATATAATTCCCACAATCAGTCATTTTCAATACGAAAAATCTCGTACGAAATCGTATAATGTAAACACGCGCCCTTCCGGCCACTGATGCCAGATTGGACGAAATCCCTCAAATTTGGGGGGATTTTAGGGCAAAGTGGGCAAAATCTTTGGTGGAGGAAATAATAAATTAAGGAAGAGATTATTTGACATACTTTTAAAATATACGTTAGTGCAAGTGGCATGTAGGTATGGCTTGTATACTCATGACCTCTCATGGCTATTTCTTCAAAGGCCTATTCAGGAATTTCTGTAGTAAAAAAAAATTTTTTTTTTTTGTATAGGCTGACAAACGAGCAAGTGGGTCACCTGATGGTAAGTGAACACCACCGCCCATGTACGCCCACAATACCAAAATAATCATGGGCGCGTTGCCGACCTTAAAGGAAAGGGGTAATTAAGGAATTGGGAAGGGGAGGGGATTTAGGCCTCCGGATATCCCACTCACCGTACGAAACGCAGCAGCAAGCTGCTACTTTACGTCGGTTTTCTGTGAGACAGTGGTAACGACCCGGACGAGCTGGCCCATTCATGCTGTAGACAAAATTGTCTACAGCGTGGCTCTACCACTCGTATATACCTAATTACTGCGTAATTTTTAGTAGAAATATACAACATGTAACATAAACCCTGTTGGTTCTTTTAACTGTGTTATGAGAATCGATATTCAAACATAAGGAAATATCTCTAATGAGAAAAATCTAACATAAAAATGGGACAGGTGGTGGGCCAGCAGCTCAATGAAAGTGGTGTTTTAAATGAAATACCACTAAAAACAATAATTGAATGTGTTTTACATGCGTATTAGTTCGGCGACTCGCTGTTTAATCAAAAGGTGCCGTACCGAGTAACTACCACTTTTGATAAACCACCGGGTAATCGCCAATCGTTATTTTTATTTATACTGTATATGTATTTTTTTTCTATACGTTATATACTATACGCTATATCTTTACGTTTGGGGTTATTTTTCGCGGAATCTTGAAATTTAGGGGAAATCTACGTATAACTCTGGGGTAATGGGAGCTGTTCATCTGGCAACAGTGCTCCCGGCAAACATGTTCCGCTAACTATTAAACAACTTCGAGTCCTTTTGTTCCCAACATGAAGGGATTCTTCGAAGATGGAGTCTTTCAAATTACCTTGTGTTTAGAAATATAATGATTTTGAGGCGCTCAAGCCAGATGCACTCACTAATCGATGCCCCAGTGGCCGTCCTGAGCCGAGGTCCATACTCCCCATTAGGGGGGGTGCCCTCAGCAAAGGTCACTTAAATCTCAGGGTTGGAGTGCCTTAAGCATTCGCCCGCAAGTCCGGTGACGCTGACCAAAGCCGAGTCGCGTCAGGCCATCGGCATGTCCCTAAAAAAAAAAACTAATCCATAAACTATTAGCGAGTCAGCTTGGCGCGGTGAGTCTATGGATGGGTGACCGCTTAGTGGTATTTCAACTGAGTGTATCCGTGCTTTGGAGGGAATTTAAAAAGTCGGTTCTGGGTGTTATCAACTGACACCAGTCATTAGGCCAATAGGGTAGTTTCCTATATTGAATTTTATACATTATTTTATAAGCAACAGAAAATGATACGCATAAGAAACCCTTTTATTAAAACACAATCGAAATTGGTTCAGAAATGTGCCCGCAGTTATGACTTCAAATGTTGGTATGAGGAAAAATGGGTGCGTAGTAGGGATATCTCACTATCTCGCTTACACGCGTGCATCATAATGAACATTTTACACAGTGACGTCAAAGTTTGCGCCGTCTGTCATTTGACAATTACCCCTTCTACAAGATTTGAATGGCTTCTAACTTATTTATTTTTGGTCAGATTTAAAAAAAAAAACTGCAATAGATTTTGAGTAACGTAACTTATTGATTTAAATAATTAAAAAAATATAGTCAACTACCCTATTGCCTTGTGTTTAGAAATATAATGATTTTGAGTCGCTCTTATCTTATATTTGCACTTATTAATCGATTTAAAACGATTAGCGAGTCAGCTTGGACGGGTAACCGCTTAGTGGTATTTCATCTGAGTGTCTCCGTGCTTCGGTGGGCATGATAAAGTCGGTCCTGGGTGTGGGAATGGCCACTTTCTTTATGAGTGGTAGAGCCACACTGTAGACACTTTTATCTATAGCATGGGCTCGTGTCTCACAGAAACCCAACGTAAAGTAGCAGCTTGCTGATGCGTTTCATACGGTGAGTGAGATATCTGGAGGCCCAAATCCCCTACCAATCCAAATTCCCAATCCCTTAATTATCCCTTTCATTTAAGGTCGGCAACGCGCCCATATTTTTTTCAATTGTAGGCATACATGGGCGTTGGAAATCACTTACCATCAGGTGACCCACTTGCTCATTTTCCGGCCTATGTATAAAAATACCATTCGATAGAATAGAAATAGAATCGTAACATAGATGTAAATAAATCTTTAACATGTGAAGAGTGAAAAATTAAAAACGAGCGATTTGTCTGTGTACTGGTTTACACCTCTGCCTACTCCTACGGGGATTACAGGCGTGAGTGTATGTATGTCCCACTTTACTAGGTAGATTTATATGCGAGAGGCCTGGGTTGGTACCACCGCTTTGTCTATTTCTGACAAGCAACTGTGTGTAAGCACTGTTCTGTCTCGAGATCTGGCAGTTGGTGATACCTCAAGACACAGTGAGCTCTTTCTGCGTAGATCGGACTAGTGTCAACTAATTTTTAAAATTTATAAAAGGAAGGTAGGCAATGTGTTACCCTCATATTAGTAATAACACCATTATTGGAGTTAGTGAAGGTAGTCGAGGGAATAACTATGTAAAGCGGGTAGATAATAAGATTGAGATGTGGTGAAGTTGAGTGCTAAAGTATATAAGAGGGCGCGTTATTATTTGAGGGAACTTAGTCGTGCTTAGAACTCTTTCGTGGTAACGCTGCCCGAGTGTATTTAGAATTGTGAATAATCATAGCAAGTGTAATAAATTGTGAACAGTAATATAATATTGCATTTAATGTGAATAGACTATTAAACTTTTTGAACATCCTGACGAAGTTATTTATCTTTATTGCACAAAAGTGATAGTGAGTTTACAAATGTTGCATTAACTTTCGACACTACCTACACCTCAGTCTCTCCCGTGACCACGAAGGCTTAAAGCTTTCGAAACGTCGGGACTAAAATAATAAAATAATAATTTACGAGTGGTAGAGCCTCGCTGTAGACTATTTTGTCTACAGCATGAATGGGCCGGCTCGTCCGGGTCGTTACCACTGTCTCACAGAAAACCGGCGTAAAGTAGCAGCTTGCTGCTGCGTTTCGTACGGTGAGTGAGATTTCCGGAGGCCCAAATCTCCCTCCCCTTCCCAATCCCTTATTATCCCTTTCCTTTAAGGTCGGCAACGCGCCCATGATTCTTTTGTATTGTGGGCGTACATGGGCGGCGGAGATCGCTTACCATCAGGTGACCCACTTGCTCGTTTGCCGGCCTATACTATAAAAAAAAAAATTGTCGTTTGGTATCTCACTTCTCTCTATTCTAAAAAAAAGTAACTGCCGCCGCTGCCAAAAGCTTGTCATGCTATCTCCTCCGAAACCGCTGGGGGTATGGGGTCGAGACCGATACCAATCGATGCAGAATAATATTTCTCATATTCGTCGGACTTTTTAAGTTTTTTTTTATGTTCTGTGGAAAAACATGGGCAAGGCCCCTAAGTTAATCAAATAATATAATAATAATAATACACCCAACAGTAACACACATAGTCCTGACCCCACACTAGGTAAACCTGTGTCGTGGGTATCAAGAACTACGAGGGACTTGCGGTCCGACAACACCCAGACCCAAGACCAATGTTTGTGGTTCACACAAACATTTGTCTCGGTGTGGGAATCGAACCCACGGCCTCTCGCTTCGCAGCCGACTACTCACCCGCTGCGCCACGGAGCTGTCAAATAATAGGTACTAGTCTTACGTAACTTCTAACACCAGTGGTTGAATATATTTTTTTTGTTCTCAGAATACACCAGTGGTTCCTGTGGTGCTATCAAGTCCAGCTACCAACTCTTCAAAAGGTAAGACTGATTATTTTTCGCTGTCGCCCCCAAACATTAATTTATACTACTAGACAAGCTGTGCGGTACGAAGAAATTGCGCACGTAGTTACGGTCAATTGACTGCAACGCATTTAGTCGCCCGCGAGAGAGCGACAAGAGCAGTTGTTTGAATAGCTGCGAACGTTAAATTCGATAAACTAACACGAAATTGTTTATTGTGACCCATAAAACATTGTCATTATTTACGTGCATATATTATTTATTCAATTTGAAGTTATTTTACGGAAGTAACTATATTATTTCTTGGTTTTGATTGAAAAAGTAATTTATTGTGAATGAAAACTAATACCAAACAAAACAGCCGTCTCAATATTGCCATCTCGCTTACTCTCAACTCCTCTCGCTCCCACGCCTTAGACGTCATTCGCGCCTCGCCGGCCGCGTATGCAACACAATTTTACTTCTGAACAGCCCGTCTCTGGTATTAAAGTCTTTGGTCGCCCCCAAACACATTAATGTAAACTACTAGACAGGCTGTTTAGAAGTGAAATTGCGTCACATAACGCGGGAGTTTGACAGCTCACAAACAGGGAGCGCGAGAGGGGTTCTAGTTGAGAGTAAGCGAGATGGTAATATTGAGTTACGGTCAATTGACCGCAACTTAGTCGTACAATTTCTTTGTACCGCGCAGCTTGTCTAGTATTATACAAAAGTCTTTGGTCGCGCCGATTTTTTTTTAACATTGACTTGACAGCCGCCGTGACGCAGTGGCTGTGAAGCGAGAGGCCGCAGGTTCGATTCCCTCATCGAAACAATTTTTTTTATAGCATAGGCCAGCAAACGAGCAAGTGGGTCACCTGATGGTAACTGATCTCCACCGCCCATTTACGCCCACAATACTAAAAGAATTATGGGTGCGTTGCCGTCCTTAAACGAAAGGGATAAATAATTAAGGGATTGGGAAGGGGAGGGGGTTTGGGCCTCCGGATATCTCACTCAGCGTACGAAACGCAGCAGCAAGCTGCTACTTTACGTCGGTTTTCTGTGAGACAGTGGTAACGACCCGAACGAGCCGGCCCATTTGTGCTGTACACACAAGTGTCTACGGCGTGGCTCTACCACACAAACATATTTGTGTGATCCACAAATATAAGTTTCGGGTATTTTCTCCCCAGAGGGGTTGACGTCAGGCAGGTGTTCGTAAAAACTACAAGCCAAATCTTTCTGTAACATATGCTAAAAGGCATGTTGCGCCAACCCCACTGCGAGTGGGATAAGCGCAGGTGGAAGAGATGTGTAGTCCAAATATAATGTCCACCGACCGAGACACCGTGTGGGTTGGTACCACCGCTTTGTCTATTTCTGCCGCCAAGAGCACTGTTACATTTCGGTTTGAAGGGCATTGAAGCCAGTGAAATTACTGGGCATTATGAGACTTAACACCTTATGTCTCGGGGTGACGAGCGCAGTCCAGTGTCATGCAGTGCTTTGTTATTTAAAATTCTGTCTGTTTATGAGCAGACGTGGCGCTTACCATCAGGCGAGCGACCTGCTCGTCTCGTCATTCAAGCTAATAAAAAACACATTTTAAAACTACATTTCCGGGAATCGAATTTAAGTCATCTTCAATACCATCCAAAGCCTATTAAATAAATAAAATTAATAAAACATAATACGTTTTCTTTTATTTTCACAACGTGAAATAGTCTCTTTGCATAATACTTAGATTTATTAGAAAATACACCTTACTCCCTTAGCTTAAAGCTCAAAATCCCTCCGCACATGGTTCATGAAAGATAGATTGCGTTGAAATGTAAAAGGATGTATGTACAAAGTAGCTGCAATTTGAAATGAATCTTATTTGTATAGTATTAGGCTTGGTTTTGGAATGAGGGTGAACGTACCAAGAGTCAGAGTTTAAGCGATGTACTAAAGAGATAGTTAATGCAAAGTTCACCTTTACTTTGTAGGGATGTGAAGCTTTTTATCGATATCGATAATACTTGTATTTAAAAAAATAAAATCACTTATTAATCATGTAGGCAATTAAAATAGCGCTTATGACAAGTCAGTATAAAATAAACAAACTTTTGTATAGAAATCATATCAACTAATGTATACATAACATACATAGCATCAGGAAAATACACTAGGCAACTACACTAAATTAAAAGCAAGATATTTATGCATTAGAAACCATGTTATCAGCTTATGCAGATACTAGCTTTTGCCCGCGGCTCGGCCCGCGTGAATAGACTTTTCCGAAATAAAACGTAGCCTATAACCGTCTCCAGGGTCCCATCTATCTCTACATCAAAATTCATCAAAATCGGTTCAGTGATTTAGGCGTGAAAGCGTAACAAATAAGTAGATATTTTTTTTCATAAAAGTATCCTATGGTATGGTTAAAGATGATTTATTTCTCAAACAGAAATTTACATTTCACTTATATGAGAATAGAACTTATAAATAATGTATATTTATATAAGTGCTTCGACAAATGAAGTAAGTATTATTATTAAAAGAACAAGGTGAGGTGAGACGAACATATCAACAGTTTATAAAATGGTAAATCTATGATTACACGCAAAAACACAATATCTACGATGCGTCGCGCCCACGACACAAGTTTAAGTACCCGTTCGAGTATCACAGTGTAGATCATTTCAGTAGATCAAATTGTTACATTTAACGGTGTCATTTAAAATATGTTGTTTTAGTTTCTGTTTAAATATACCGGACGTTTCCGCATTCTTCACTTCTTTGGGTAGTTTATTATATAGCTGCACACCTTCAAAACTGATGGTTCTTTGGCCATGAGTAGATTGTATACGTGGAAGTAGTAAGTGGTCTTTTCTACGACTGCTTCGATTGTGCACCTGGTGTATTTCAGTGAATGCTATGTTTTTGTGTATGGTTTTGTTGAGTATTTTCCTTATAAGGATACATGAACTGTATGTATGTAATTGTTTTATGTTCATGATATGTGTGTCTTTGTATATTTTAATTGTAGATGTTAAGTATTTGTAACGAAATAACATTTTAATTAACTTGTTTTGTGCAATCTGTAAGTCCTTTAGATTCGTTTTGGGTGAGAAACCCCAAATCTCTATAAGATATACAAGATATGGCTTTACTAATGAATTATAAATTGTTTGGCGGATGCCATGAGGAAGATAGTGTGCAATATTGCGTAACGAACCCAGTAAAGACGAAAGCTTGGATATCACATGGTCAATATGTATATTCCAGTTCAAATAGCAGTCTAATCTTAAGCCTAAGTACTTTTCTGATTGTTTTTGTAGCAACGTTTGGCCGTCGATTGTGAGAGGTGTATGGGGTGGTACTTTTTTATTTCTGGACTTAAAAATTATATAGTTAGTCTTGCTTGTGTTGACCGTGAGAAGATTATTCTGAAACCAGACCGAGAGTTTGCATAGATCTTCTTGGGCTCATTTTATTATGTCATGTACGTGTATTGAGTTAATGTATATAAGAAACAATAATGGTCCAAGTATGGAACCCTGTGGGACACCTATGGATATCTTATGTGGTTGGCTACTGTATTCACCTATCTTGACTATTTGGAGCCTACTGGACAAGTAAAATTCAAATATGGACAGCGCTGCTCCTGATATACCTGTATTTTTGAGCTTTTGTAGTAAGATTGGGTGACTGACGGTATCAAACGCCTTTTTTAGATCTATAAATACTCCTAGCGCTAACTGTTTTTTATCTATCTTAGTTTGAATCTTAGTAATTAAGTCAACAGTTGCTGAGAGAGTACTAGACTTAGACCGAAAACCATATTGACGTATAAAGAAAAAGTTAATTGAAGTAAGGTATTCATCGAGACGCGTGTAAATGACTTTTTCAAAAATTTTGGAAATAACTGGTAGAACTGAAATTGGTCGATAGTTACTCGGGTCGGTTTTAGCTCCTGTTTTATAAATCGGTGTGGCTTTTGCTATTTTTACTTCTTATACCTCCAAGAATATGTGTACAAAGTTTCTCGATGATCGGTTAAGTAGTTTTCTCGTGAAAGCGTAACAAACAAACTTACATTCACATTTATAATATTTATGATAAACTATCGACATAGCACAGCACTATTACATCAGACGTGAGCGCTAACGGAGCGCAGCGTATGTTGTTATTCATGTACATTTGAAACGTATAGCTTTCTGTCATGTCCATCACTGGAGAAAGTCCGTGTCCATGAATACTACCTTTATTTGAAGGTTATAGACCCTAATCGACCAACCAAATCCGTTGTTTAAGAGATAAATAAATACACCCAACAGTCACACACATAGTCCTGACCCCACACTAGGTTAACCTGTATCGTGAGTATCCACTACGAGGGACCTGCCAACCCACAACATCCAGACGCGAAACAAATATTTGTGGATCACACGAACCTTTGTTTCGGTGTGGGAACCGAACCCATGGCCTCTCGCTTCGCAGCCGGCTACTCGCCGACTGCGCCACGGAAGTGATGAGATCTGAGATCGCAATTAACACTCTCTGTTATTATTACATACGCACTAACGTCTGTAATCCCCGAAGGAGTAGCCAGAGGTGTAACCAGTACACCCACATTTCGCTGAGCTTATTTTCGTCCCATGATGTGATAGGGGGCGAGGCTGTCGCCAAATCGGGCACATTTACTAGGTGGTAGGTCCCTCGTATGTGCCGCCTGGGTAGGTAACCACCGCTTTATCTATTTATGACAAGCAGTTGTGTCTAAGCATTGTTGTTTCGCTTTGAAGGACATTGAAGCCAGTGAAATTACTGGGCATTATGAGACTTAACATCTTGTGTCTCGGGGTGACGAGCGAAGTCCAATGCCATGCAGTGTGTTGTAATTCAAAGTTCTGTGTGGTGTTGCTTCTGTTTATGGACAGGCGTGGCGCTTACCATCAGGCGAGCGACCTGCTCTTCTCGTAATTTAGGCTAATAATTTTTAAATTTTTTGTGGTAGTTACTGCAATAGCATGTTAATTCTAATATAATAACACAATCGCGACGAGTGTCCTGTTGTCCGTTGAGGAGTTTTATTTTTTTACTCCGTACCCCGTCATCAGATCTTAACCAAATTTATATGTGACTACACCGCAGCTAAACTCTATCGAATCAATTTTCCACCAATTCGGTCAACAATTATCCCTTTCCTTTAAGGTCGGCAACGCGCCCATGATTCTTTTGGTATTGTAGGCGTACATGGGCGGTGGAGATCGCTTACCATCAGGTGACCCACTTGCTCGTTTGCCGGCTTATGCAATAAAAAAAAACAATAGGCGGAGAACTCGATGTACTACATACATAAAAAAAGCAATTTTTTATCAGGTTATTTAATGTAAAGCGGTGATAGCTCAGTGGCGAGTGGTACAGACTGTCGAGACTAAAGTCGCAGGTTCGAAACCAGCCTCAAGAGCATACACCTCTGACTTTTCTAAGTTATGTATGTATTAATTGTTTATTATCGCTTGCTTTAACGGTGAAGGTAACATCGTGAGGAAACCTACATACCTGAGAAGTTCCTCATTAGAATTTCGAAGGTACGTAAAGTCTGCCAACCCGCATTAGTCCAGCGTGGTGGACTAAGGCCTGACCCCTCTCATTCAGTAGAGGAGGCCGTGCCCAGCAGTGGGAAGTGTATAAGTACAGGGCTAGTATTATTATTATTAAATGTAAATATGACTAAACCATTCTACGGTATTCTAAAAAGAATAAAATTAATTTGATATAACATTTGAGTTTTTTTATTTTGTTTGCCTTCGGCCCTGTCATGCGCAGATCTTTTTGTAAACGTCACAGAGCTGTTTTAACATTCAGTATATTTACAACTTTATTGAAAAGGTAAGCAGAGGTACAACGATTAAATAGTTCTTCTTTAATCACAGTTGTTCAGTTTAATCTCGAGTGGTAGACTCTTTAGACAGTTTCGTCTACAACATGAATGGGCCGGCTTGTCCGGGTCGTTACCACTGTCTCACAGAAAACCGGCGTAAAGTAGCAGCTTGCTGCTGCGTTTCGTACGGTGAGTGAGATATCCGGGGGCCCAAATCTCCCTCATCTACCCAATCCCTTATTATTTTTTTATTAGCTTGAGTGACGAAACGAGCAGGTTGCTCGCCTGATGTTTAGCGCCACGCCTGCCAATAAACAGATACAACGCCACACAGAACTTTGAAGTACAAAGCACTGCATTGCATTGGACTGCGTTCGTCACCCCGAGACATGAGATATTGAGTCTCTTAATGCCCAGTAATTTCACTGGCTTCAATGTCCTTCAAACTGGAAAAAGAGTGCTGCTTGGCGGCAGAGATAGATAAAGCAATCCAGGCGGCTTCTCGCAATCAATAGACCTACCACCTAGTAGAATCATTCAAATTGGTCCACATTTGGTGGAGTTACGCGTGGTTATACATAAAACCGCGACAAATTAAGAACCTCCTCGGTTTTTTCGCTGGTTAAGAAAACTCATTCAAATCGGTCCATTTGTTTAGGCGCTACGATACCACTGTCACACACACAGACAAATCAAAATTGTAACGCAGCTCTTTTTTGTGTGTAAAAAAGTGATAATTTATTTCTCAAATCAGAATCGAACCTCAACAATTCGCATGAAAGCGAAACCTTGTTCATAAATTATTATGTTTTTTTACAGTAACCCTTACAGCCTGGGGGTCGACAGTTTCATAAAAAAACTCGACCTCACCTTAATTAAAATTAAACATTGTTCCAAGAGATGTACATTTTTTTCATGTTTCACTCTTTATGAAGCACTAGCCTTTGCTCACGGCTCCGCCCCTATGAATGTATTTTTTTGACAAAAAGTACCCTATATCCTTCCCCAGGATATACTGTATATCCTTACCAAACTTCATTAAAATCCGTTCAGCCGTTTAACCGTGAAAATGTAACCAGACAGACAGTTAATTTCATACATACGCACTCACGCCTGTAATCCCCGAAGGGGTAGGCAGAGGTGTAACCAGTACACCCACATTTCGCCGAGCGTATCTCCGTCCCATGATGTGATAGGGGGCGAACCTATCGCCATACCGGGCACAATTTCCAGACTCCGGGTTGATACTGAGCTTTTTCGTAATAGAAAAATACAATATCATTTTTACCCGACCCGGAGATCGAACCCGAGACCTCAGCGTCAGTCTCGGTCGTAACGCATACGCATTACAACTGCGCCACCGAGACAGTTTCACATTTATAATATTAGTATAGATTATTATGGATTACAAGTTTTTGCCCCGTCTTCGTATAAAAAAGTCGCAGCTTTTTTACCGACGATTACTGAATGATGTGTGGCACCTAAGGGAATAATAAGCGGTACCTAAGTAATTAGTTAGTGGTATGTAAATGAATAGCTAGTGGTACTTAAATGAATAGTTAGTGGTACTTAAGTGAATAATGAGTGATACCTCACTAAATTATGAGTGGTACCTCACAAATGATGAGTGGTACCTTAGTGAATGATGAGTGACCTCCTTGCTCGTTTGCCGACCTATGCTATAAAAAGATAAACAGACGGCGAAGGCTATGAAATAGGGTTCCATTAGCACCCATTTAGGGTACAGAATCCTAAAAAATAAGTTTCGGCCATTTCCTCTTAAGGTCAAAGTTTGACCAGTTTAGCTAAACCTGTAATGGGGTCTCTAACTGCTAGTTATGGGTTAAATCTGCAGGTAACTCGTCGAGTTTGTTACGTTTAACATATCTTCGCGGGTTTAAGTAATTTCATGCGAGAAGGGACCAAGAGTTGATTTTATATTCTAATATCCATAATCTGTATACAACGTGTTGCAGAAAGGTGTGGTCATATTTAAGGGTCGTTACATACACCTGACAGTGAGTGTTTATCATCGTCATCAAAATCATCAGCCTGAATTCGTCCACTGCTAGACATAGTCCTTTCCAAGTTGGCGCCACCCTTGACGGTCCTCCGCCTTCCTCATCCAGCACCTTCCCGCTGCGTCTATCAAGTCGTCGGTCCAGCGGGCTCGAGGTCGGCCTACAATACGCTTGGATAGACGTGGTCTCCACTCTAGCACCTTTCGACCCCAGCGGCCATCGTTTCGGCGACAAATATGACCAGCCCACTGCCACTTCAACCGGAGTGTTTATACCTCTTGTGATCTGAACAAAATCTAGACATACTAAAATTTCGCGCTTATTTAAATTAATCGTTTAGTACAATCGATAAGATCATTCACATCCCTATAACTTAAGTTAAGTGCGTGAGCGCGATTAACACTGCTGGAGTGAAACAAAAGATCCGCTTTTTTTTTGTGTTGTCCAAATCTGCAAGTCTAATATTGATATGTCACTAATTCGATAAAAATTTAATTCTTCAATTATGTCCTACTAGCTTTTGCTCGCAGCTCCGCCCGCGTGAATTGACTTTTCCGAAATAAAACGTAGCCTATAATCGTCTCCAGGGCCCTCCGTGGCGCAGCGGGCGAGTAGCCGGTTGCGAAGCGTGAGGCTGTGGGTTCGATTCCCGCACCTTGACAAATGTTTGTGTGATCCACAAATATTTGTCTCGGGTCTGGGTGTTGTGGGACCGCATGTCCCTCGTAGTTCCTGATACCCACGATACAGGTTTACCTAGTGTGGGGTCAGGACTATGTGTGTGACTGTTGGGTGTATTTTTATTTATCTATCTCTCATCAAATTTACATATACATCAAATTCATCAAAATCGGTTCAGTTATTTAGGCGTGAAAGCGTAACAAACAAATGGATATTTTTTTTAAATAAAAGTATCCTATGTTACTTCTTATACCTCCAAGAATAGGTGTACAAAGTTTCATGATGATCGGTTAAGTAGTTTTCGCGTCAAAGCGTAACAAACAAACGTTACATTCATATTTATAATATTAGTATGATGTTATGGATCTGTTACTACGGGGGTGTAATACTTATATCGTACACGATACGTTGCTTAAATTTGACCGCAACTTTCTGTAACACGTTGTTTAATACTTATATCGTAAACTATACGTTGTTTAAATTTGACCACACCTTTTTGTAACACATTGTATAATACTTATATCGTACACTATACGTTGCTTAAATTTGACCACACCTTTCTGTAACACGTTGTATAATCATATCTACCATATATAAAATATGGACAGCCTCCGTGGCGCAGTGAGCGAGTAAGGGACAAGGTGGTAGGTCCCTCGTATGCGAGAGGCGGTTTGGATTGATACCACCGTGCTGTTAACACAGATAAGGTACACACAGAACTTTGATTTACAAAGCACTGCATGGTACTGGACTGCGCTCGTCACTCGGAGACATAAGATGTTAAGTCCATAATGCCCAGTGAACATATACTAAGCACTAACCCAGACGGCCTCTCGCATACGAGGGACCTACCAATACCATATAAAAACAATACCATAGATTAACATCTCGGTTCCCTCCTGCAGAACACTCTCGTCGAAGTTGGGCCGTGGGTTATACGTTTGGGAAATCATGGTGTGTACACATTGTGTGCCGTAGAGGCGTGCACGGGACAAGCGGCAGCGGAGGAGGCAGCGGCAGCGATTAAATGGCTATTATACAGTTAGAACTATTATCCATGAGCACTCTGAATGAACTGAATGCTCCTAGGCAACAATAAGTTCAACTGAGCCAGCGTAACTTCATAGTATTCACAGTACGCACAGTACTCGCAGTACTCGCAGTACGCACAGTACTCGCAGTACTCGCAGTACTCGCAGTACTCGCAGTACTCGCAGTACTCGCAGTACTCGCAGTACTCGCAGTACTCGCAGTACTCGCAGTACTCGCAGTACTCGCAGTACTCGCAGTACTCGCAGTACTCGCAGTACTCGCAGTACTCGCAGTACTCGCAGTACTCGCAGTACTCGCAGTACTCGCAGTACTCGCAGTACTCGCAGTACTCGCAGTACTCGCAGTACTCGCAGTACTCGCAGTACTCGCAGTACCGCAGCACTCACAACACTGAGCTCCCAATGACTGAGCGCTCTCTTATAAAGCAACTGTCTCCCCACCAGGCGTACAACTTGTTTACTACTTGCACGGCTATTATTTCAATCTACCCGGCATTACATTCTCGGCTACCCTCAAAATAGCCGATAAAGAGGAATGTCTGCCAACAATACTTTATTTTTCAATTAACTCTTGTGTGTGTATGTATCAGTACTTGGAATCGTAGTGCGTAAACGAATGGACTGATTTGAATGCTGTTCTTTTTGTTTGTAAACTGATTTAATCAATATGATTCTTAGCTAAGTTAAATGAAAAGATGTTCAGGCATTTAGGTATCACAAATTTTATTCCCCGTTTCTTTTTTATATAGTAAAGGCCGACAAACGAGCAAGTGGGTCACCTGATGGTAAGTGATCTCCACCGCCCATGTACGCCCAAAATACCAAAAGAGTCATGGGTGCGTTGCCGACCTTAAAGGAAAGGGATAATTAAGAAATTGGGAAGGGGAGGGGGTTTGGGCCTCCGGATATCTCACTTGCAACAGCAAGCTGCTACTTTACGCCGGTTTTCTGTGAAACAGTGGTAACGACCCGGACGAGCCGGCCCATTCATGGTGTCGACAAAATTCCTAATCCCATTATGTGATAGGGGGTGAGGTTATTATCATATCGACACAAATTCCAATTGCGACTAGCTCATTCGTGATTGTTCGAACCGAAATCTCAAAACAGGTGACCTGGGAATGCCTGGGTGGCGCATTTGTAATGCGTACGCGTTACGCCTGAGGCTGACGCTGAGGTCTCGGGTTCGATCTCCGGGTCGGGTAACAGTGATATTGGGTTTTTCTATTACGAAATGCTCAGTATTAGCCCGGAGTCTGGAATTGTGCCCGGTATGGCGATAGGCTCGCTCCCTATCACATCATGGGACGGCGATACGCTCGGCGAAATTTGGGTGCAGTGGTCACCTCTGCCTACCCTTCGGGGATTACAGGCGTGAGTGCGTATGTATGTATGTAACATGGGATTTGAGCCCAGCCTAACCAGTTTCTCAGCCTAAATACATTACCGCCTCTATACCAGGGAAGATAATTGCTATAAAAATATCTACTCGCATTTCAAATGATTTTAGTTTTACTTAGAAATCCGCTATCTCTTCTGCCTCAGACCGTACATCAAACACAACCGCCCGCCCGCGGTCGGTACAAAATTCATGACTTACTCACGAATTACAAAGCGACTAAGCCCAGAGTTGTAGCTTGTTAATCATGCTTCGATCTTATGCGGTTCAAGATCAGATTATGGGTTTTTGGAGGAGAAACCAAAAGGGGGGATTTAAAACAATAAATAAATACACCCAACAGTCACACACATAGTCCTGACCCCACACGAGGTAAACCTGTATCGTGGGTATCAAGAACTACGAGGGATTTGCGGTCCCACAACACCTCTGGGTGGACAAATATTTGTGTATCAGACAAACATTTGTCTCGGTACGGGAATCCACGGCCTCACGATTCGCAACCGGCTACTCGCCCGCTGCGCCATGTAGGCTGTCATTATATGATTATTGAGAGTACCGTTACTATCAAGCATGATAAATACAAATTCAAATTATTTATTGGATCCATAAAATGTTATACATCATTTAGATTCAGTGAAATTTTAACTCTACCACCAGTTCGGAATGTTTCGCTAGAGAAGAACAGACAAGAAACTCCAACGTTGCTCTTTTCAAAACTGATTTACAATATTGATACTACATTAATACAATTTAATTTGAGTTAAAGCAGCTCAGTTTATGCCAAGAGGAACATTATAACACAAAATAATGATTATTGAGCATGACTCCCATGACCCCGACGAATAAATTAGGACTATAAAGTAAAAAAGTTATAACAATAAATAACAGTTTGAGCAGACCAGTCCACACAAGCAGCACTCGTTCATGAGTATGACGCATGTGTCAGCCATCGGCCTCCTCAACCATGTTACAGGGAAGTGACCGACCCGACACACGATGCTGCCACTAGACTTGATAGTGGCGGTAGATAAGAATAAGGTTGACATCTACGTCAGATGGCACCTTATAAAAATACGCTCGCCACTACAGGGAACACAGTTCTCTCCCGTCTAGCGAGGTACCCGTAACTAGAGTTATCCGTGTGTGTATACAATGTGTTACAGAAAGGTGTGATCAAATTTAAGCAACGTTTAATGTACGATATAAGTATTCTACAACGTGTTACAGAAAGGTGTGGTCAAATTTAAGTAACGTATAGTGTATGATAAAAGTATTATACGTGTTACAGGAAGGTCTGATCAAATTTAAGCAACGTATAGTTTACGATATAGGTAAGTATTATACAACGTGTTACAGAAAGGTGTGGTCATATTTAAGCAACGTATAGTGTACGATATAAGTATTTTACAACGTGTTACAGAAATTGTGGTCAAATTTAAGCAACGTATAGTGTACGATATAAGTATTATACAACGTGTTACAGAAAGGTGTGGTCATATTTAAGCAACGTATAGTGTACGATATAAGTATTATACAACGTGTTACAGAAAGGTGTGGTCAAATTTAAGCAACGTATAGTGTACGATATAAGTATTATACAACGTGTTACAGAAAGGTGTGGTCATATTTAAGCAACGTATAGTGTACGATATAAGTATTATACAACGTGTTACAGAAAGGTGTGGTCATATTTAAGCAACGTATAGTGTACGATATAAGTATTATACAACGTGTTACAGAAAGGTGTGGTGAAATTTAAACAACGATTTAAAGACCTTTTATAAAAATCATTCTGCATTTCTTTTCCATATAAACTTTATGTCACACTCTCACTCCTCCGAACGCGCATATTGCTTAAAAAGGGGGTCCGCAGTATTCTCTTCATGTAGAAATATACAAATTACAAAGCTGTACTTGTCACAGTAACTGTTACCCTAAAAATCAGGTGCAGCGTTAAATTCGGCGGTGGAACGAGAAATCTGTCACAAATTTAATAATGTACTTACTCGTGAGCCGCGTAGAGACGGGAGCAGAATTACAATGATGCAGTACATTTTAACCGACTTCAAAATAGGAGGAGGTTATCAATTCGGCGCGTTTTTATTATTTCTTTTTTTATGTTTTATATTTTTTATTTATCGTACATCGATTTCTCCGAATCGATCGAAATGTGGGTGTACTGGTTACACCTCTGCCTACCCCTTCGGGGATTACAGGCGTGAGTATTAGTAAAACGGCGAGTTGCTGTAATGGCCGTTCCCAATATTAATCTTCAATTTCACGATAGATAGCTATCGTCAAACATCCGTATTGTTCTATCTACTGCTTGGAATCGTCCCTATTTTTTAGATATGCACGTGGGATACTATGGTAGCAATAGATAGGTAGTCTATCAGGGCCCTCTTGTGCGTTATGTTCATACAAGCTGAGAAAGAGGAACTATTGTTTAATTTATGTTAGAAAATATGAAGATATGATTTAGATTAGAAATATAAGTTTTCATGTAACATTTATCTATAATTCTTATTTTTTACCACTGTAAATGAAATAATAATAACGAGAAATACTTAATAAGTTGCAAAACACAATGTTATAACGAAACGTTTTACTGTCAATACATTACGGCTCTGAATACAAGTCCTTTGAACAAAAATCCCAAGCGAATTTGGGGGATTTTACTGAAGTGGGGAATTATTTTGTTCGCATTAACAAATATTTATATATCTCTTGCACTTAATTTAATTATCAAAACGGTGCATTATTTTTATCAATGGGAATTTTAGAATTTTTTTATATTTTGTTTTAGATTTTTACATAATTTATTTAGTTTTTTGTATTGCAGTGCAAGTACCATGTAAGCCTTGTATACTCATGGCTATTTCTTCAAAATGCGTTATTTATTTCGTTTTTTTACAGCCGAGGATATATGTTTATCGGTCAAAATCTACCGATAAAGAAAAAACTAAATAACTTTATCGACAGATAGCACATAAAAAATATTGGGACGCTTGAACTGTCATTTTCATAGTGTTGTATATCTGTAGTCAGCTATCAGTCCTCTCATCAGTAGACAGCAATGAAGAATAGGATTACCTATCATTAGTAAGTTTATTGGGACGGTAAAACGGAAAATAGATAAGATTTTCTATCGGCGGTATAGCAAAACTAGAGATAGACAGAATATAGGGAACGGCCATTATAGTAAAAAGGTGCCGTACCGAGTAACTACCACCTTTGATAAACCACCGGGTGATCACCAATCTTGATTTCTATGGTAGAATTTTCTTAATTAAGATATTTCTTTACATTTCTGATTCTGATAATGTGGTTTAAAGGAACGGGGTTTTTGTTACATATTGTATATGTCTAACTAGAAAAACAAAATAATATAACGTTTAACAAAGCTTAGAAACCGACTTCAATGTACAGCAATAGCATGTAAATTACAATACAATAACACAATCGCGACGAGTGTACTGTTGTCCGTTGAGGAGTTTAATTATTTTACTCCGTACTCCGTCATCAGATCTTTACCAAATTTATATGGGACCACATCGCAGCTAAACTCTATCGAATTACATCCTAGAAAATCGGTCCACAGTTGCCGTAAAAATCGACATAAAAAATGCAAAAAAAAACGCGCTGAATTCAAAACCTATTTTTTTGAAGTCAGTTAAAAAGTACTCTACTGGGATCTTCATCCCGAAACATCCTACTAATATTATAAATGTGAATGTAAGTTTGTTTGTTACGCTTTCACGCGAAAACTACTTAACCGATCATCATGAAACTTTGTACACATATTCTTGGAGGTATACGAAGTAACATAGGATACTTTTTATGAAAAATAAATAAATTACCTATTTGTTTGTTACGCTTTCACGCCTAAATCACTGAACCGATTTTGATGAATTTTGATCTAGAGATAGATGGGACCCTGGAGACGGTTATAGGCTACGTTTTATTTCGGAAAAGTCTATTCACGCGGGCGGAGCCGCGAGCAAAAGCTAGTAGTCTCATAATAATAACGCCAGACAGAAAGATATATAAACGATTGCAAATAACCCGACAAAGCTCATATTGAAAGCTCAAACAAAGCTTTGAAAGAAATGGTTAATTCAACACACAGTTAATAAAATATGAATACATCGATCTATGCGAAATGAGGGTAGATCTAATTAAGCGTTACCGACCTTGATGGAAAGGGGTAATTTGAGGATTGGGAAGAGTAGGATTTGGGCCTCCGGATATCTGAGCGTACGGCACGCAACTGCAACTTCACGTCAGTTTACTGTGAGATAATGGTAACCCGGACGAGCCGGCCAATTCATGGTATTTTTGCACCTGATGGTAAGTGATCACCACCGCGCATGTACGCCCACAATACCAAAAGAGTCGTGGGCGCATTGCCGACTTTACAAGGAAAAGGATAATTAAGGGATTGGGAAGGGGAGGACATTTGGACCACCGGATATCTCACTCACCGTACATCAGCAAGCTGTTAGTTTACGTCGGTTTTCTCTGAGACAGTGGTAACGACCCGGACGAGCCGGCCTATTCATGCTGCACACAGAGCTTAAATGACGAAAGCACTGCACGCCATTGGACTGCGCTCATCACCCCGAAGTTGTTGAGTCTCATAATTCCCCCATTTCATTGGCTTTAATGTCCTTCAATACGTGACCATTGAAAATCAGCGCTGTGTTGTGGTGCGCATCACAGCACAGCAGTACGCTACCTGTCGATCACGACGTGCAAATGTCAAAACCAACAATAGTTTTTATTGTAAAATTAATTGTAATCTTTGACTAATAAAATGTCTTTCATTCTTCGGAACACAACAGTGTTTAGACACTGCTGTCAGGAATAGACGGCACAGTGGTACCAACCCAAACGGCCTCTCGCATTGGGGTTGTCTATCACGAAATGCGCTTAGTTGTAATGCGTACGCGTTACGACTGAGGCTGACGCTGAGGTCACGGGTTCGATCCCCGTGTCGGTAAAAGTGATACTGGGTTTTTGTATTACGAAATTCTCACTATCAGCCCGGAGTCTGGAATTGTGCCCGGTATGGCGATAGGCTCGCCCCCTATAACATTATGACATGGAAATAAGCTTGGTGAAATGTGAGAACCAGTTACACCTCTGCCTACTTCTTCGGGGATTACAGGCGTGAGTGCTGTATGTGTTATATAACACCCCTCTTTTTTAAGGGTGGTAAAAAATCATGCATTGAACAGATAGACACAGATGTCCCATTAAATTTATTGTATGATGCAATCATTGTATAGGACAGCGGTTATTAAAGGTTTTAAGCCCCCTGAGGGGCGTGGCGTCTCGTGTCGTCCAAACTGTAACGTCAAATGTAAATTTCGACGCCGGAGTATAAAGGCGGGCTTAATGCTAAAAACATTATCTACCAGTCAACCCTTGAGTGAAGCAGATGTGTATAAAGTAGGTGCAAAGATAAAGACGAGAAGATAAACAAATAACACGTCATACACACACAAATATATTGTGAGTTTTCAAATAGAAACACGTAGTAATTACCCTGGATTTTGAACCCAGACCCATCGAAATAAGATGAAATGAAATGAAATAGTTTTATTAATCATGTAGGCAATTAAAATAGCGCTTATGACAAGTCAGTACAAAATAAAGAAACTTATGTATAGAAATCATATCAACTAATGTACACATAACATACATAGCATCATCAAAATACACTGGGCAACTATAAATTTTATAATATTTTTGTTATGGAATAGTCCAGAATCGTTAAGTATTATTATTATTTCTTCTTTTTTATGGGTCGATATGGACCATAGGCATTATCGAAACGGCACGTGTTTTAAAACTACCACCAGATCCAAAACGACCCAGCCTGAGAAGATCCGGCGAAACAAACTCAGTGGGCTTATTTTACCAATGGATTTTACGCGGCGCGACCCAGTCCTGAGAAGATCCAGCTAGACAAACTCAGTGGGCTTGTTTTAGGTCCGGTTTTTCAATCCAGAATAATTAGGGAAATACAAAGTCCTACTTTTATTTTAAGGGAGATTGATACGGACCATGTGTTTCTCCAAAATCGTTGTTTTAAAACTGCCACTGGATCCAAACGCTACCCTGCCTGAGAAGACCCGGCGAAACAAACTCAGTGGGCTTGTTTTTGGTCCAATTACTTTAATCTCAAAAATAATGACTTGTCAATTGGAAATTGCCAATTTTTATATATACGTGATCGGTCGTCTTTTCTATTTGGTATTTACATTTTATTTTTATGTACATTTATATAACAATATTTTTAGTGTAGATATTTAATATTATTAAGCAATTTTTATTTTATTTATTTATATCGTACTTAAACATATATTTCATTTACATTAATTAAATTAAAATTAAATTATTCCTTACATTGTCTACAAACTACAGGGCCCCAGGAGGTCACAGTATGCAAGGAGAAACCGAAAAGATGATAAGAAACGTAACGTAAGCAAAAAAAATTACCCCTACAAAATTCTGTGCCCCGGGGCGGGGCTGTAAAAGTCTGTGCAGTTCGTACATTCCTTAATTCATAACATTTGATTCATGATCTATAGTTCACACTTAAAGTCTAATTTTTTGCGCGGTGCAGAACGTCTTATCTCGATTTTTTAATGTAAATATTTAGGCATTAACTTTTGTGCAATAAAGTTGATTTTGAACGTTCATTAAATTTTGTTGTATGTATGAGTGTTACCTTTGCATGTGTAAGTAAGTGGAGCCGTATTTTTGGCAGATTCATATGAGAGTTATCGTTCTAGTTATCTTATTTCCATGCCCATACCCTACCAGTATCAGCCTAAGTACGTTATATCTAGTCTAATGTTCATAGGTCTTTACATTTTCAGGTCTAAATAAATAGTACAAAGGACAATAAACTGTGTTTTGTTTATATTTTATTCCTCAGAGACAAACTACGCCATTATTTCAAATACTAGAATAATATAGATATTTTTTTATCATTACAATATGACATTTAATAAAATATATATACTTATTGACTGCCTCGGTGGCGCAGTGGTAAAGCGTACGCCGTACGACTCACGATCCCCGGGTCGGGTAAAAGTGATACTGGGTTTTTGTATTACGAAATGCTCAGTATCAGGAGTCTGTAATTTGTGCCCGGTATGACGATAGGCTCGCCCCCTATCACATCATGGGATGGAGATACGCTCGGCGAAATGTGGGTGTAGTGGTTACACCTCTGCCTACCCCTTCGGGGATTACATGCGGAGGTGGGTATGTGTGTATGTATGAATGCCGAAACAAGCAGGTCGCTCGCCTGATAATTAACGGCTACCCATAAATAGAAGCAACACCATACAGACTTTGCATTGAACGCTCGTCACCCCGAGACATATGGTTTTAAGGCTCATAATACTCAGTAATTTCACTGGCTTCAATGTCCTTCAAATCGATACAACAGTGCTTACACACTGGTTGGTATATGTATCGGTATGTAATTACTTAAAAACTAATAATAATTGTTCATGATATATGTAATCTTGGTATATACTATGTGTCTGACATAGTTAAAATTGACTCAAAGTCCCTAAATAAATAAGAATAAAAAAGGGCTTATACACTGTTGCTTGTCAGTAGATAAAACGATGGTACCAACCCGGACAGCCTCTCGTAAACAAGGGACCTGCCACCTAGAAACCTTCTGCCTACTTCGTGGACACAGGCATGAAGTTATATACAATATGTAACAAGTTGCCGGAGTCTTTGTTCCCCGATAAATATAATCTGAGTGTCTTCAAGTCGCGAGTGAATCGTTTTGTTGCTAGGCAAGCGTGCTTCTTCTTAGGCCACATCATCGCTTACCATCAGGCGTGATAACGACCAAACGCGAGCCTATTACGTATAAAAAAAAACAGTAACCCTGTCAGGCGTTTTAACTGTGATATCAGAATCGATAGCCTGCCTCGGTGGCGCAGTTGTAATGCGTACGCGTTACGACTGTGGCTGACGCTGAGGTCTCGGGTTCGATCCCCGGGTCGGATAAAAGTGATATTGGGTTTTTCTATTACGAAAAGCTCAGTATCAGCCCGGAGTCTGGAATTTGTGCCCGGTATGGCGATAGGCTCGCCCCCTATCACATCATGGGACGGAGATACGCTCGGCGAAATGTGGGTGTACTGGTTACACCTCTGCCTACCCCTTCGGGGATTACAGGCGTGAGTGCGTATGTATGTATGTATGTATGTATCAGAATCGATATTCAAACGTAATGAAAAAACTAGCATACGAAAATTGGACTATAAAAATAATCATATTTATTTTTAAAACTTGTATTAACTTATGGTTTGTAAACCACATTTCGATTGATTAACTCTTCAAGAGCGAGATAGAATGTTGCGGCGTTCACGTACATCAAACGTGCCGCGCCCCCGGCTTCTTCAATACACACAAATTCAGACGCAAATAACATTTTTTAAGTTACCTGTGTAAGGATAATATCTCGCTTCTGTTTATTATTTTTGAAGTGAAAACTTCTTTAGCATCGTTGTGATTTGAAATTCGATGAAACGAAAAGGCGTCAGTAAAAAGAGACAGACCCATAAATTCATAGATTTTTGAGGGTTTCACTTCTACCACGTGTGAATTGCACACTGAATTTTTTTTTACTTATTTCTATAAAGCTGTCTATATGACTATCTTCACAGCCTAAAAAGGGCCGACAGGGTTTTTGTTACACACTGTATAAACTGGCTTTCGTGTTTTAACACACCCACTATGTGATACTCATTTTCATAAAAAAATATTAAATCTACCGAATATTATCTTTTCCATTCAAATAAATATTCATACGGAAAACATTTGGGAACCTCAGAGTTTTCGCGAAGCCAAATTTTGTTGCTGCTAACGACTGAACGGGTCGTGCGAGAGGGACAGACTACCACGCGTCAGAGAGGGACGAGTATATTCACCCAGCTACGCCCAATCAATGCACACACAGCCTGAAGCCTGCAAAATTCAGTGTGCCGTGTACTCCCGCCGAAACTGTAGTGTCGGTTGTTATAAAAAAAAAATAATAATTAGGCAAAAAAACACTTATCCAAATCAAAAAAACTTAACGTTCTAAATTGAAATCGATTTTGAAAATCAAATACTATTCAAAACTGTATTGGAAAGGAGGTTTGTTCTGAATATCGAACAGCGTCGCCGAACAAAAGCCGCGCTCATATTGTGGGATATGCGATATTTTCCTGTAATTTCCACCTTCGCGTGTGCCAGGATCAATTAAAAACGATAATGCGCTATTATATTAATAACGTATAACAAAACTGACGTGATTTGTGAATAACGTGTTTCGAATTTCGAATAAGAGTGGTTATTATTTTGCATAAAAAAGGAAATAACTTGTGCTATTGGAAATAACGTGGTATCTGTACGGATAGCTGATATTTTTGCGTGGTGTGCGGGGCGCGGGGTACCTGCAGCCCGATCCTTTGTTCCCCTGCACTTGTACCGCGGCCGGCGCAAGGAAAAAGGTATTAAGTACACTACAGTTAAACACACATACGACGTTTCTGTTCCAGGGTACGTTTTATGACTTTGCAGGAGCATTAGCCGTCGCATTAACACACAACCTTTATAAACATTGTTCATTTATATTTTTAACGGTTTAATATTAATTATTACTTTTTAATAGCATTATTATTATATTTATTGCCCACATTTGTAGCAAAGCTGCTATTGAGGGTCCTTAATACATTTTTGTAGCCTACTGGAAAACCCGCCATTGTGGCGTTCTGGCGATTTACTTTTTATGGTCAGTCAGTATATATATTAAGACAGACATAGTTCTGCTGACTGTCGAGGTACTGTTAGACCGCCCCGGGTTTTAATGTTTTTAAAAAAAACATTAACTTCAAAACGAAATATTTTTATTTAAAATATATGGAAAAACCCCAAGAAGTGGCGGTATTAATCGAAAACCCTTAGAACACTCGGTAAGTGTGTAATCTGCGGTGACCGGTACGGGACTGAGGATGTACCCGGGGGACGATGTCATCTGAACTTATCTAGTCAGCAATTTGGTTATTAGATTTGTCCATGTAAGCCTTACACCATACATATTACATATATAACAGTACGCAACTTCTTTCATCTAGTGACATTATAGATATTTCAATACCATCAAGTCCATCCTAGTCACTTTGCTATACATAAAAAACTAACCTAAATATACAGGAAATGCATCAAAAATAAAATATAGTTTATAGCGATTATAACACAAAAATAACTGTAAATTTAACAATAAGTAGCTATTAATAACGATTGAAACTGTTATATTCATTATTTAACAGGTTACTGAACAAAGCGTAACTGAATGCGGTAGCTACACCCGTAGAACACTACGGCAGTATAGACGGGCTTCCTTTGCTTATATTATCACGGCTGCGTAATTGAAGGGGAGGCAGAGGTGTTAAGTTACTTCCGTGATGTAAAGAAATGAAGGGGAGGGTGTTTTACAAGGTGGTAGGTTCCTCGTATGCGAGAGGCCAGACGGGGTTGTTGCCACCGCTTTGTCTATTTCCGCCGCCAAGCAACAGTGTAAGTACTGCTATGTTCCGGTTTGAAGGACATTGGAGCCAGTGAAATTACTAGGCATTGTGAGACTTAACAATTTATGTCTCGGGGTGACGAGCGCAGTCCAATGCCATGCAGTGCTTTGTAATTCAAAGTTCTGTGTGGCGTTGCTTCTGTTTATGGGCAGGCGTGGCGCTTACCATCGCGAAGTACTCGTCTCGTCTTTCAAGCTCCAACTGTCCTTATCCCACTCGCAGTGGGGTCGGCGCAACATGCTTTTTAACACACATTACAGAACATTTAGCTTATCGTTTTTACGACCGGCCTCCCTGCCTTGTCTGGAGGGTCTTGTCATTCAAGCTAATAAAAAAAAGGTAGAAAATGCTACCTGAATGAAGACTGCCTCGGTAGCGCAGTTATAATGCGTACGCGTTACGACTGAGGCTGATACTGAGGTGTCGGGTTTGATCCCCGGGTCGGGTAGTGGTATTGGGATTTTCTATTACGAAATGCTCAGTATCAGCCTGGAGTCTGGAATTTGTGCCCGGTATGGCGATAGGCTCGCCCCCTGTCACATCATGGGACGGAGATACGCTCGGCGAAATGGGGGTGTACTGGTTACACCTCTGCCTACCTCTTCGGGGAAAACAGGCGTGAGTGCGTATGTGTGTAGAAAATTCAAGGTACATGTGTTGGATTCTGTGGTGTTTGTTATTTTTGACCCTTTACTCTGTGTATGTGTGTATCTGTATTTAGCTGAAGCATCTAAACGAATGGACCAATTTCAATGCGATTGCGATTTTTTGGCTTTATTGTTTATGATGTTTTTTTTTATAGCTGGAGTGACGAAGCGAGCAGTAGGCCAATTCTCGTAATTTTAAATGTTCAAAATATCATTCCGATCTAGTCTCAGCGTCAAGAAAATTGCAAATGGCATTCTCTTAAAACAATAATCAACGTCAAATGTGAACATACTCGTAGATCGTAATGAGATTGAATGTAGAATAAAAGTTGACTGAAGCCAAAACGGTATAATGCTACTGCTAATGCTAGGTGCATTTGACGTTGATTATTGGTTTAAGAGAATGCCATTTGCAACTTTCTTGACGCTGAGACTAGATCGGAATGATATTTTGAACATTTAAAATTACGAGAATTGGCCTTCAGGTCGCTCGCTTGATTGTATGCTTGCCCATACACAGAAGCAACACCACGCATAACTTTGAATTATAAAGCATGACATTGGACTGTGCTCGTCCATAAGATGTTAATGCCCGTTTTCACCAACGTACTCTCAAACACTTCCTAACTATCATACGCACTCACGCCTGTAATCCCCGAAGGGGTAGGCAGAGGTGTAACCAGTACACCCACATTTCGCCGAGCGTATCTCCGTCCCATGAAGTGGATGGGGGCGAGCCTATCGCCATACCGGGCACAAATTTCAGACTCCGGGCTGATACTGAGCATTTTGTAATAGAAAAACCCAATATCACTTTACCCGACCCGGGGATCGAATCCGAGACCTCGCTAAAAATAGTAAAATTTAAGCGTAAAACCATACCATACCAACCATATTGTAATATTACCGACACGAAATTACCTAATGTTATTTTAGTCTCTATTGAGTCTGTTTAATTTCGTTGAAAAGTTTCTATTGATAAGACATTTGAATTACAAAAAGTTTGTGCTGTGAAATTTTCTCAACGTTTTCTCTTTTTTCGCAGACGATGAAATAATTATAATAATCATTAAAATAAGATAACTAGAACGATAACTTTCATATAAATCTGCCAAAATACGGCTCCATTTACTTACACGTGCAAAGGTAAAATCACACGTAACACTCATACACACAACAAAAATTAATGAACGTTCAAAATCAACTTTATTTCATAAAAGTTAATGTCTAAATATTAAATTTCTAAATCGAGATACGACGTTCTGCACGGCGCAAATTTTTGACTTATTAAGTATCAACAAGAGATCATGAATATTTTTTTATGAATTGATGAATGAACGAGCAGCACAGACCTTTATAGCCCCGCCCCCTTGCACAGAGTTTTGATGGGGTCATTATTTCGTTTGAGTTACGTTACGGACCAATGCGGGGTGGCAGACTTGTTTTTTATTTGCTTGAATTACGAGACGAGCAGGACCCTCGCCTGATGGTAAGTACTACGTCTGCCCATAAACAGAAGCAACACTACACAGAACTTTGAATTACAAAGCACTGCATGGACTGCGCTCGTCACCCCGAGACATAAGACGTTATGTTGCATAATGTAATTTCAATGTCCTTCAAAACAAAACCTATCAGTGCTTGCTTAGCGGCAGAAATAGACAAAATGGTGGTACCAATACAGTCGGCATCTCGTATACGAGTGACCTACCACCTTACAAAGCTAAGCTGGTTTACCTAACGCTGTAGACAATTTTGTCTACAGCGTAGTTACCAGCGTTACCACTATCTCACTGAAAACAAGCGTAAAGTAGTAGTAGTAAGTACCTACCACTCTGTACCAGAAATTCACATACCTTCGAAATTCTTATGAAGAATTCTGAGGTATTTCGGTTTCCTCACTATGTTTCCTTCACCGTTAAAGCAAGTGATACGAGTGCTTAATTAACAATGAATGCAACTTGGATAAGCTAGGTATGCGCTGGGGTTTGTTTCGAACTTGCGACTTTTGTCTCGATTGTCTGTTCCATTCATGCAAAAGTGTCTACAGCGTGGCTCTACCACTCATGAAATTAGAGATGCACTCTAAAACCTAAACATTAATGCACCAATTTAGATGATTCGTTCCTTAAAATAAATAGTATTTTCTAACAATAAATAAAACTAAATAAAAAACCACTTCTTTCTTACACCTACCATCATCCCACTCGCAGTGGAGTCCAAACAACATTATAAAAAAAACACGTTTTACCTGTACCGTACCATGGGTAATAGCCCATATCCCTCATTCATATTAGATAAATAAATCAACGATTACCTACAATGGACTCCCAATCACAAATAATACGAAACAATGGAAACGCACAAAGCGCGCGCCATTTTGACAGAACGGCGGTCATATTTAACATGGCGGACGGCGCGCCAAATTCCCGACATGTCAAATAAATATAAGGAATTATTGCATTCTCATGCTTTTGTATAGAATTGTAGCTTGGGTATTTGGACAATAGCTCACACGCTTCGATTTTAGTTTATTAACTGACTTGATTAAAAAAATATGATATTTGTTGATTGGTTTTTTTAAAGTGAAAACTTCTTTAGCTTCGTTGTGATTTAAAAGTCGATGAAACGAAAAGGCTACAGTTAAAAGAGACAGACACATAAATTCATAAGATTTAACGTGGGAGAAAATGAGATAGGAAGCATTATACAGTTGTGCGCGCATGCGTAGTACAAAGCTTGAGAAAAGGCATCACAACAACCGTGGTGTTTTGTATACGTGTACGTATTATACGTTTGTAGAGTTTTTTCATCATTTTTATAATGAAATTCTTCATTGTATCATTTATCGAAAATGTAAGTTCTGAGTCTGAATAAATCTATGTAATATATACGAATAAAACGTAAAATAATTATAAATCTTTGTATCACTATGATCATTTCTAAAACCTACAATTATCCTCTTCCCGAATTCACGAATTCCCGATTCGTCTCATTATCTTGAAGCCAAAATGTTTGAAGGTTTCACTTCTACCACGTGTGAATTGCACACATGTTATTTCCTTTTTTTTCAAATGGATTGTGCTGTTACCTTGTGTCGCTGCCGGTCAAATAAAATTGCACCGACTCCAAAGACACATATAGAAATTGTTATTTTTGAATTTTCAGCGTTTTTATTTTGAAGTCGGTTTTTAAGTTTTGTTTAAACTTATTTTTTTTGGCAGTTACAGCAATAGCATGTGAATTCCAATACAATAACACAATCGCGACGAGTGAACTGTTGTCCGTTGAGGAGTTTTATTATTTTACTCTGTACTCCGATCTTAACCAAATTTATATGGGATTACCTTTTTGGAAGTCGGTAAGTATTATACAACGTGTTACAAAAAGGTTTGGTCAAATTTAAGCAACATATTGTGTACGTTATAAGTATTATACAACGTGTTACAGAAAGGTGTGGTCAAATTTAAGCAACATATAGTGTACGATATAAGTATTATACAACGTGTTACAAAAAGGTTTGGTCAAATTTAAGCATAGTATACGATATAAGTATTATACAACGTGTTACAGAAAGGTGTGGTAAAATTTAAGCAACGTATAGTGTACGATATAAGTATTATACAACGTGTTACAGAAAGGTGTGGTCAAATTTAAGCAACATATTGTGTTCGATATAAGTATTTCACCGTAGTACTCGTACCAAATTGGTTTTTTTATTAGCTTGAATGACGAGACCGGCTGATGGTAAGCGCCACGCCTATCCATAAACAGAAGTAACACAGAACTTTGAATTACAAAGCACTGCATGGCATTGAAATACGCTCGTAAGCCCGCGAGATATGTTGTTAAGTCCATTATGCCTAATAATTTCACTGGTTTCCTTCAAACCGGAACACAACAGTGCTTACAAATTGTTGCTTAACAGCAGAATTAGACAAAGCAGTGGTACCAACCCAGACGGCATCTCGCGTACGAGGAACCTGCCGTTACAGTCCATTCCTAGGAGTGGATACAGCTGGAGTGTGAAGCCTCTTTGCAAACACCACCCATGTCAATGCTGTGTGATAGTTTGCATACCAGTAACCGTTCCAACAGCTCCCAGATTCGTGAGAAAACCAATAAACTTTCTCATGACGTTGTCATTTTTTGCGATGAGATAGGCAAGGACATGGGTCAATTGCTTGCTATGGACCTGGGAAAATTAGTATTTAATAAATGTATGCCTAATGCCTCTTATGAGAACATAGTTAACAGTATTTGCAACAGTAAATTCTCATCTGATACAAAATTAGTATTATTTTCAGGTAACAGAGGCAATGTAAACAAAAAACAGCTAGTGCAATGTTTTGACAAATTGCAGGCGGTATCAGTAAAAGAAATTGTAATGTTTACATTTCCTTATAGTAGAAGTTTGCCAGCGGCGGAAAATACCTTAAGGTATAACCTTAACTTGACAATGCACACTATGTCGTGCAACAACAAAAAAATTCATTTAATAGACACTAACAATTATGTTAGTAATAAATATTTTTTGACAAGAGATAAATATTATCTTCCTTTATATTGTAAGAGACAGATAGCTAATGCGCTATCTTATTATTTTAATATATCAGCCAAGAATTTGGCTAATAGACATGCTTTTATTGAGCATAATAGTAATGACTTAGATTATAGTAATCTGAAAAATTTGACATTTAATCATTTAAATTAAACCTTAAGACAATAGAGACAACCTCTTGCTTTAATAATACAATAAATAAATGTAAGATTATTAAACTGGTACATCAAAATATTCAGGGGATCTGTAGTAAAACCCTTGAAATTGAATTATTTATGAACTGTAATAATATTGACATTTTATGCATTACAGAACACTGGCTTCAAAGCCATCAGTTCATATTTAATTTCAATAATCATATGTTGGGTAGTTCGTTCTGTAGAGAAAATGCCATTCATGGTGGCTCATTAATATTAATTAATAAACAATTTACATTTAAAGAACGTAAAGATATTGTGAGCCTCTCTGTTGAACGGATAATAGAGATAGCCTGTTTGGAGTTAGAGCAGCTTGTTGTATTGAGTGTATACAGACCACCAGCGGCATTATATGATTGTTTTGAAAATGTCATGGATGAAGTATTGGCAAAGATTTGTAAACTAAATAAAAGTGTAATTATATGTGGTGACTTTAATGTTAATTTGTTAGAGGAGTCTTCCTTAAGTCTTAGGATTAGGAATTTGTTCAATTCCTATAATCTCGTAAATGTTTTCTTGGAGCCAACTAGGATAACTGCCACTTCAGCTACATGTCTAGACAATATATTTACAAACATTATTCCAAAAACTGAACAGGTGATTAATCAACTAGACTCTGATCATTGTGGACAGTTAATTACTTTTCAGACAGAATGCAAAAATATGTCAAAACGAGTTATTACTGTGGTGCCTAAAACTGTAGGTCGGTTGGAGATCTTTAAAAATAAACTTTTAAGTAAACTGCCCTTATTATTATTCAGTGACAATCCTAACCAGCTGTACAATTCTTTTTTTGAAATATATTGTACAGAGTTTAATTCTACTTTTATCCCCAAAAAGATCTCAGTTACAGGAACTGCAACCTTCAGTGAATGGGCTACTATTGGTATATGTAAAAGTAGAAAAAGGCTTTATGAATTGTATGAGGAAAGACATTATAATAAGAGTGATACTTTTTGTCAGTATGTAAAAAAATACTCCAAATTATTTAAAAAGATTTGTCATGTAGCAAAATGTAATTATATAAGTTCCAAAATAAAAAGTAGTACTAACAAAATAAAAACAACTTGGGACTTAATCAACAAGGAGACTGGAAAAATAAAACAAAAATCTAATGACCATAACCTTGCTTTTGAAAATAAGATTGTTACATCAGATATTGAAGTAGCTACTGCTTTTGAAAAATTCTTCACTGACATTCCAATCTCTACCACAAAATCATTAAACTCGTCCCCTTCTGTTGCTGAATCATTATTGAAAAAAAATATAAATTGTTGTAATAATGATTTTAGATTCCGTTATATAAGTGACATAGATATTATAAAAACTTTTAATACCCTTAATGTTAAAAGAACAGCCGATCTTTGGGGTAACTCTGTTGAGATTACAAAATCTATAATTAATGTAGTAGCACCTGAACTAGCCATAGTTTTCAATCAATGTATCGACTGTGGCGTATTTCCTGATTTAATGAAAAATAGTAAAATTATACCATTGTTTAAATCAGGGAGCACATCCGACCCCAGTAATTTTAGACCAATTTCCGTGCTACCCACATTTAGTAAGATTTTTGAAAAGTTAATTTTTGATCAAATGCAGACTCACTTTAGCACAAATAATTTGCTGCATAAGAAACAATTTGGCTTTACAAGGGGTCGTTCAACCACTGATGCCGGGGTTGAACTTTTAGAAAATATTTTTAACGCCTGGGATGATTTCCACGACGCCTTAGGCATTTTTTGTGACCTATCAAAGGCATTCGATTGCGTTTCTCATGATACATTAGTCAGGAAGTTACGCCACTATGGCATTAGGAATACTGCACTGAATCTTCTTATTTCTTATTTGGATAATAGGATTCAGAAAGTTGACATAAATGGCCAGAGATCATTGGGATCTGTAGTCACAATGGGTGTTCCACAGGGTTCCATACTCGGTCCATTTCTATTTCTCGTTTATATAAATGATTTGCCTCATGTTATTAAAGACGATCAACGGATAGTGTTATTTGCAGATGATACCTCACTTCTATTTAAACTGAAACGACAGCAACCTGTTACTGACGATGTAAATAATACTATTTCTAAAGTAGTGAACTGGTTTAATGTTAATAACCTACTTTTAAACGAGAATAAAACTAAGTGCGTTAGATTTGTGACACCAAATGTTAAACCCATTAAGACTAGCGTTATTATAAATGGAGAGGAGTTGAGCCTTGTGAACACCACCAAATTCTTGGGTATAACTTTAGACTCTAAGCTTCAATGGGGACCACATATAAACCAGTTGTCGAAAAGGCTTACCTCTGCAGCTTACGCGGTCTACAAAATTCGCCAGTTAACTGATGTAGAAACAGCACGATTAGTATATTTCAGTTATTTTCATAGTGTAATGTCGTATGGCATTTTATTGTGGGGAAATGCTGCCGACATTCAAACTATCTTTGTGCTGCAGAAAAGAGCCGTTCGATCAATTTACAATCTAAATCGTGGGCACTCGCTAAAGGATTTATTTAAAGAAATAAATATATTGACTGTCGCCTCTCAGTATATATATGAGAACCTGATGTATGTAAAAAAGAATATTAATTCTTTTACAACAAACAGCGACATTCATATGATAAATACTAGAAATAAGAATAAACTGATATTGCCCATGACCAGACTTCAAAAAATTAGTAACTCTTTCAAGTGTCAAAGTATACGTTTCTACAACAAAATTCCAAGCCATATTCAACTATTAAGCCTTAATAAATTTAAATTATGTATTAAACTTAGGCTTTGCCAAAAAGGTTATTATAGTGTGAAAGATTACTTGGAAGACAAAACAGCTTGGAATTGAGCCGCTCACTCCTTACAAAATTGGGTGTACCTAGGTCTCTTCTTTTATATAATATATTGTTTAATATTGACTGCTCTATTGGCGCAATATTAGTATTTAAGGCAATACTGACATGTTGATTTTTTAAATTTTTATAACATTTATTATATATTTTGTTTTTTTTTTTTTTTTGTGAGTGCGAGTGCCAAGTATGTCTGGTATACTCTTGGCCATTTCTTCAAAAGGCCAATCCAGTAATTTCTTTACATTACACTCGCATAATTCTGTAAAACAATGTCTGGACATTAAAAGAGGCCGTAACCCATGAGTTTGTTTCGGCATTTCTTCTCATGGCTAGCCCCGAAATGCCGTCTTAAATATAATGTAGCATAAAAAATGATTGACATGTAAAAGTGATATTTATGATCCAATTTACAGAATAAATGATTTGAATTTTTTAGGACATTAATAAATCATTTTCTTATTCTTTTATTAGTGATGTGATTGATATTATCGATTGTAATAAACGAGTGATTAAAATTTGCGTGAAATTTTAGGATGTCTAGATTTTGATAAGATCTGGTATAAACACTCACTGTCAGATGTATGTAACGAGCCTTAAATATGATCACACCTTTCTGTAACACGTTGTATAAACACTCACTGTCAGGTGTATGTAACGACCCTTAAATATGATCACACCTTTCTGTAACACGTTGTATAAACACTCACTGTCAGGTGTATGTAACGACCCTTAAATATGATCACACCTTTCTATAACACGTTGTATATACAGCTGAATCGAGAACCACCAATTTTTGGTCGGTTAAAACAACGTTGTGCAGAGATACAAACATTGTACGCCTCCCACCCCATTTCTGCCCCATTTTGCGACATGAATTAATGTCAGATCTGGCGCGTCGCCATCCCAGTTTAGTTTTCAATAACCATTTCCAATTTATGTAGTTGGCGTAGTGTTCTATTGATGTTTTTTTTATGAGCCGGCAAACGAGGAAGTGGGTCATCTGATGGATATTCACCGCCCAAGAACGCCAGAAGAATCATCGCGTTGCTGATCTGAAAAGGATTTCTTTTTGAGTGGTAGAGCCACGCTGTAGATACTTTTGTCTACAGGATGAATGGGGCGGCTCGTCCGGCTCGTTAACATCGTCTCACAGAAAATCAACGTAAAGTAGCAGCTTGCTGCTCCGTTTCGCACGGCGAGTGAGATATCCGGAAGCCCAAAGCCCCTCCCCTTCCCATTTCCTTAATTATCCCTTTCCTTTAAGGTCGGCCACACGCCCATGATTCTTTTGGTATTGTGGGCGTACATGGGCGGTGGAGATCACTTACCATCAGGTGACCCACTTGTTCGTTTGCCGGCCTATGCTATAAATAAATTAATAAGGCAATTAGTTAATAAGGTTGACGTCAGGCAGGCGGCCGGTCGTAAAACTACAAGCCAAATCTTTCTGTAACATGTGTTATAATGCATGTTGCTCTGACCCCACTGCGAGTGGGCATAATGGCGATAATGGCAGGTGGAATAAAAAGAATGAGGTTCTGTCATATGGAGGGGCAGACGGGCATGCCGAAATTATAAGGGTTCCGTTGTTTGGCTCCGAAACCAAACAATCGCTTTCATATTGGTTAATTCATTTATCAGACCAAGGGGTCAAACTTTTAACACTTCTCTTTTGCATCGGGAGTTAAAAACAATGAATTGAGCATAAAAAAGAAACTCCATTTTTAAGTTGGTTAAACACCTACCCCAGGTACCTCAAATATTAGAAAATTAACTTCTGTAATAAATGGGGCACGCCTGGGAATGCTGTGTTAATATTAGAAATCAATTTCAACTTAAAATAAATACCCCAACTTGATATTTGTATTTTATAATAAGGTGATACCTTTGGGACGTACATGTTCTGAAGAATTAATGAAATGAAACGAGTAAGTTGGTCACCTAGGTGCTTAATGTAGCGCCTTGAGAAAATTTTGCATGTCCTTGAAATGAAATAGTTTATTAATCATGTAGGCAATTAAAATAGCGCTTATGACAAGTCAGTACGAAATACAGAAACTTATGTGTAGAAATCATATCAACTAATGTATACATAACATACTTAGCATCGTCAAAATACACTAGGCAATTACACTAAATTATTTATTTATATTTTAATTTTACATTAGTAACAATATTTGTACTATGGAAACGTCCAGAGTTATTAAATATTTTGAGTTGGTATGGACCACAGGCATTTACCGAAACGGTACGTGTTTTAAAACTACCACTGGATCCAGCACGGACCCAGCCTGAAAAGACCCGGCGAAACAAACTCAGTGGGCTTGTTTTTTGTCCGCTTACTATATTCTTGAAAATAATGACTTGCCTAATAAAAATTGCCAATTTTCCGTTATTATTTATTCGCGATTGGTCGTCTTTTGTTTATTTGATATAATTTTTTATTTTAGTTTAGGTAGGTATTTAATGTTAGTAAGCATTTAATTTTAACTTGCTCGTAGCGTAATACAACTATCGAAGCTTAATATGCCGTCCCAGTTTTCATGTCACGAGAAAATATTCTCTGGTGTTCTTACACTATCTCTATATCTCGTTGAAAACTCTATATCGCAAGGACGTTTTTAACTACACCCGGTTTTTAAAGGCGGATCAAATCAACATTCAACTAACATAACTTTGATTTCGACATCGCTGTCAAATCAATAAGAGTTGCTGAAACATTATTTAGTGAGAAAAAATAATATAATATTTGATCTCTCTTTAGTACCGTTTGACATACTATTTGTCATATTAATTTGAAAGTTATGTTAGCTAACACGTGTGTCAAATCAAAGGAGTTGATCACGCTTCTAGCAACTCGATTTCGACTTGACATGAGATTTGACATTTGATTAGTTTATTTAACATTGATCAGTCTTTCAGAAACTAGGCGTTAATGTCGAAACGAGCAGGTCACTCGCCTGTTGTAACTTGTAAGCGCCACGCCTCATACGGTTCGCCTCTCATAATTTCAAATCATGATGGGAAGGCGGAACCTGACATTAAGCCGGGATAACGCCAGGCAGAAACAAAAGCTCAAGAATACCCAAATACCAAAATAATCATATATTTTCCACCTTTTATTAAAGAATTAGGAAGGGCGAGGGGAAATTTGGACCTCCTTATATCTGGCTCACTGTATTATATATATCGTGTTACAGAAATACATACGCACTCAGGCCTGTAATCCCCGAAGGGGTAGGCAGAAGTATAACCACTACACCCACATTTCACCGAGTGTATCTCCTACGATGTGATAGGGGTCGAGCCTATCGCCATACCGGGCACAAATTCCAGACTTCAGGCTGATATAGTGATTTCTTAGGTTTACGCGAATATTACACATTGAAATAAAACTAGTTTATACGGATTTTATCGCGGTTTAATTTTTATTTTAGTCCCGACGTTTCGAAAGCTTTTCAGCCTTCGTGGTCACGGGAGAGACTGAGGTGTAGGTCGTCTCGAAAAGTTAATGTTACAATGGCTACCTTCATTTTAAAATTATACATTTATTTTTAATTATTTAAAAAGTTAGTTGACACTAGTCCGATCTACGCAGAAAGAGCTCACGGTATCTTGAGGTCTGGCAGTTGGTCTTTTGGGTTCCGATTTAATTAAATGTATAATTGTATCCCAGGCTTGTGCAAGCTTCCAACCATCTTCTCTATTGAAATTTGGGTGTTTCTTAATTTCAATAGCCTCGCGAATCATCCTAGGTAGGAATCGGTGTTCTTTGGCAAGGATTTGTGGTTTGTCAAATCTAAGGTAATGTTTGGAGCCTTCATCTGAATGTTCAGCAACTGCAGACTTCGTAGAGCGTCGGTGTTTAACATCAGCTATGTGTTCTTTTACGCGTTTAATAAAAATTAAACCGCGATAAAATCCGTATAAACTAGTTTTATTTCAATTCAGGCTGATACTTAGCATTTAGTAATAGAAAAACCCAATACCACTTTACCCGACCCAAGGATCGAATCCGAGACCTCAGCGTTGGCCTCAATCGAAACGCATTACAACTACGCCACTGAGGCAGTCAAAGTGTACAGAAATGTGTCGTCAAATGTAAGAAACGTATAGTGTACCAGTCCCCCCGAAGTACCAAATTCAAATGCAATAAACCACCTTCTGTTTTAAGTCGGTTGAATACGGTATGGTTTTTGATGCCTACATCTCTTGCTTTTATTTTTATTATGACTTGTGATAAGCGCTATTTCAATTACATGATCAATACATCGAAATAAGATAACTAGAACGATAACTCTCATATGAATCTGCCAAAAAATACAGCTTCACTTACTTACCCATGCAAAGGTAAAATCACACGTAACACTCATACACGCAACAAAAAATTAATGAACGTTCAAAATCAACTTTTTTTCATAAATGTTAATGTCTAAATATTACATTTCTAAATCGAGATACGACGTTCTCCATCGCGTAAAAAAAAAATACCTGTTAAGTGTCAACAAGAGATCAAGAATATTTTTTTATGAATTGATGAATGAACGAGCTGCACAGACATTTATAACCCCGCTTGCTTGCACAGAGTTTTGGTGGGGTAATTTTTTGCTTTAGTTACATTTCATGTCATCTTATTCCGATGGATCAATAAACGATTTTATTCTTTATTATTTTAATACACAAACAAAAGTTGTGTACGAACAAATATTACAATAGTATTGAATATTTTTTTGTGTAAATAATATGCAGGTACGAGTTGGCGGGCTTCCAATGGAACAGGTGTTTTTAACCATTCTACCCCTGTATAGAAACTAGTATGGGGTAACTCCAGGAAAAACGCTAGCAGACTTTAATTCATTTATATACAGTATGTTATAAAAACCCTGTTAGCCCTTTTTAGGTCGTGAAGATAGACATATAGACAGTTTAATCAATATAGTGAAATATTATCCTTAGACAGGTAACTTAAAAAATGAACATATTTAAAAAATGTTATTTAGATCTGAATTTCTGTGTGTATTGATGTAGCCGGGGGCACCGCACGTTTGATGTACGTGGACGCCACAACATGCTATCTCGCTCTGGCTCCGAGTCATCGCTCTTGCAGAGGTAAATCGAAATACGGTTCATAAACATTAAATTAATACAAGTATAAAAAATAAACATGATTATTTTTATCATCGAATTTTCGTGTGCGAGTTATTTCATTACGTTTGAATATCGATTCTGATATCACAGTTAAAACGCCCGACAGGGTTTTTGTTACACGTTGTATATTATTTCTCAAGGGTGTTTTTGTCGGGACGCCATAACTTCCATAATTCTTCATCTAATTTAATAAAAAAATTAATTAAAATCATTTATTTCAGGTAAAGACAGTCCATATTGGCATACATTTACAATAATTTACATTTTTAATGATTCAAACACCATTTTAAAACTTACGTTTGCTGTTATTGACAATAGACAAATGATTTCAAATTGTAGGTTGAGCCAAGAAAAATATAAAACAGTGCCATCTGTTGAAAGTATAATGAACTAATTTGTTGTATTGTTAATTTGAGACCTCATCTTATGTATCGGGGTGACGAGCGCAGTCCAGTGTCACGCAGTGCTTTGTTATTCAAAGTCCTGTGTCGTGTTCTGTTTAAGCGCAGGTTGTACGTTTACCACCAGGCGAGTGACATACTCGTCTCGTCACTCAAGCTAATAAAAACAAGGTTAAAAAAGACTAAGGGGTCTTCTAATACCCCTCATTTTCGTCAAGGGTTAAATGTTCCACGTTAATTCAGTTGTTACAAGCAACATGACCCGTTTAGTGCAACTGTACTTGAGCAGAGAAACCAGGTCAGAAGCTTTAACAGAGCTTTGACGCAGTGAAGCTTGCGATCCCGATATTTAAACCCCGATATTATAATTTTGACACCTTTCTCTTTTTTAATAGCATAGGCCGGATTTTTTATAGCATCTTCATGTTCGCACAAAATACCAGAATCATGGGCGCGTTGCCGACCTTAAAGGAAAGGGATTACCCCGTTCCTTTAAGGAATTGGGAAGGATATATATGAAGTGGCAGTGGACAGGCCACATAGCTCGCTGAACTGATAGCCGATGGGGCAGAAAGTTCTCGAATGGAGGCCACGTAAGGGCAAGCGCAACAGAGGACGTCCACCTACAAGATGGACCGATGACCTGACAAGGGTTGCAGGAAGCCGATGGACGCAGGCCGCAGGCCGCTTCCAACCTGGTCGGCCTGGAAGGCATTAGGGGAGGCCTATGTTCAGCAGTAGCTGTGATGATGATGATGATGAAGGGGATATAGGCCTCCGGATATCTTACCAGCAACCAAGAGGGTCTGATAGTAAGTGATCTCCACTGCCCATGTACGCATAAAACACCAGAATCATGAGCCCGTTGCTGACCTTAAAGCAAAGGGGTAATTAAGGGATTGGGAAGGGGGATTAAGGCCTCCGGATATCGTCGCTTAGCTAACAATACCGCGCAAGTTAAATTGGCTTAGTTTTCAGGAGAGAATCATAACTGAATGTTTTTTATGAACATGTGTGATGTAACTAATGAGTTGCGCGGTCACAGAACTATTTGAATATCGTGCTTTGTATGGTTTATTTAAATTTTTGTGTAAATTTATTGGATATACAGCAAAAACAATTTATCCAATGAAAATATCACATGACCAATTTTCGAGCTACGCGGTATTGTTAGCTAAGCGACGATATCTTATTCACCAGCAACGAAAAGCAGCAGCAAGCTAACGTCTGTTTTCTGTGAGACAGTGGTAACGACCCGGTCGAGCCGGCCCATTCATGCTGTAGACAAAACTGTCTACAGCGTACCTCTACCTCTCTAAAAACAATATTCAACAATAGATAAAGTAATTTAAGTAAAGTTTAATCCTTCAGCTTAAATTTCTTCGCTTAGGTAACTTTTGTTTCTTCAAAGAACTTCTTGCCGCTCGTTTATGCGCGCTGCCCTTTGATCTACAGCGATATAGCCTTATCTGAGTTATACATAGTATAAAACAAAGTCAAGTCAAGTACAAGGTAATCCCCTCGTATGCGATAGGCCGTCTGGGTTGGTACCACCGCTTTGTCTATTTCTGACAAGCAGTAGTGTGTAAGCACTGTTGTGCCCCGGTTTGAAGGACATTGAAGCCATTTTAATTACTGGGCATGATGAGACTTACGCCCGGTTTCTGAAAGGCTGATCAATGTTAAATTAACTAATCAAATATCAAATCTCATGTCAAGTCGAAATTGAGTTGCTAGAAGCGTGATCAACACCTTTGATTTGACACACATGTTAGCTAACATAACTTTCAAATTAATATAAAAAATCGTATGTCAAACGGTACTAAAGCGGCATCAAATATTGTTAAATTGTTCACTAAATAACGTTTCTGCAACTCAAGCAAAAAAATGGCCCCACCAAAACTATGTGCAAGGGGGCGGGGCTATAAAAGTCTGTGTAGCTCGTTCATTCCTCAATTCATAAAAATTGATTCATGATCTCTAGTTGACACTTAATACGTCTAATTTTTTCGCGGTGCAGAACGTCGTATCTCGATTTAGAAATTTAATATTTAGACATTAACTTATATGAAATAAAGTTGATTTTGAACGTTCATTAATTTTTGTTGCGTGTATGAGTGTTACGTGTGATTACCTTTGCATGTGTAAGTGGAGCCGTATTTTTGGCAGATTCATATAGTTATCTTATTTGGATGATTTGATCATTCTGTAGAAACCGGACGTACAGTTCCTAACTTGGTCGACCCGACTTGACGACAAAACTGGGTACACCGCGGCTCTACCACATCTGAAGCCGCGCGAACTTCTTGCTAATTTGAACGAACTGTGGAACCTTGACATGACATTAACTATGCAAAGCTCATACTTCAAAGGGAATGCGAAACAAAACTCTGCTATGGTACGATTTATAAGCGATAGAGTTGTAATAATCACCTATTTTTTTTTTATGTCGATCAAAAACAGTATTACAATAATATTAGAAAGTTACATAATATACAAGATATTTTTTATAAATGTGACACCCACATCATTGACCACATATAATAATACCAGCCCTGTATTATACACGTCCCACTGCTGGGCACGGGCCTCCTCTACTGAATGAGAGGGGTCAGGCCTTAGTCCACCACGCTGGCCTAATGCGGGTTGCAGACTTCACATACCTTCGAAATTCTTATGAAGAACTTCTCAGGTAGGAAGGTTTACTCGCGATGTTTCCTGATGTGAAGGTTCAAACAATTTGTTGACATTTCGATACGAATACGTTCTCACAAGTTATTGGTGCTAGCCCTTCAGATCTAACCATCATAATTTTATGTTATATTGTTCCTTTTGGCATACATTGATATGCACTAACTCAAAATAAATTGTATTAACCTGTCACGTGGGTATCAGGAACTACGAGGTACTTGCCAACCCACAACACCCAGACCCGAAATATTTGTCTCGGTGTTCGACTCGAACACACGGCCTCTCGTTTCGCAGCCGGCTAACGCCCACTGCGCTACGGAAGCTGTCAACATACACACGCACTCACGCCTGTAATCCCCGAAAGGGTAGGCAAAGGTGTAACCAGTACACCCACATATCACTGAATGTATCTCCGTTCCACGTGCGGCCCATTCATGCTGTAGATATGTATCTACAGCGTGGTACTACTTGACCATTTTTCCGCTCATAATTTTTTTACATCGCTTCCGCCTTTACCTTACACCTCAGCCCAGGCTCAACCCTTTACTACGCTTTCGGGGATGATTTGACGCCACCCCCAGGCCGGGGTTATTAACTATTTACAAACGGTGCCTGATGGACTAGTGGGTTCGATTCCAGTTTATTAACCAACTAAAAAAGGAGGAGGTTATCAATTTAGCGCGTTTTTCTTTTATTTATTTTTTTGCTTTTTTATGTACATCGATTTCTCCGCCAATTGTGGACCGAATTTGTAGGAAAAAAATTCACCCGATAGAGTTTAGCTGCGATGTAGTCACATATAAATTTGGTTAAGATCTGATGACGGAGTACGGAGAAAAAAAACTCCTCAACGGACAACAGTACACTCGTCGCGATTGTGTTATTGTATTGGAATTTAGTATTGCTGTACATTGAAGTCAGTTTCTAAGTTTTGTTAAACGTCATATTATTTTATTTGTTTAATAAATGCTATAAGTTTGTGTGTATATATGTGTATTTGTCATTATAACGCGTAATAAAGGTGCATCCACTCTTCCGTGACATTTGATTGGTAGAACCACGCCGTAGACATTTTTGTCTACAGCACGAATGGACGATGAATTGATATTTAGGACATGTACTAAGACACGATAGATACGAGCTCCTTCAACTCATAATGATGGGAAAAGTAGCGGGTAAGAGAAAAGTTGGTCGAAGGAAAAAGTCATGGCTGCAGAACATCAGAGAGTGGACAGGGATAGCGAGCGCTGCTGAACTATTTCGTCTCGCAAAGGATAAAAGACAGTATGATGAGCTGACTGCCAACCTTCACTAGTTGGAGAGGCACTACAAGAAGAAGAAGACGAATGGACCGGGTCGTTACCACTGTCTCACAGAAAACCGACGTAAAGTCCAATTTGCTGTTGCGTTTCGTACAGTCAATGAAATATCTGTAAGCCCAAGGCTGGCTTAAGGCTGGTTTCGAACCTGTGACTTTAGTCTTGACAGTCCGCCCCACTCCCCGCTGAGCCATCACCGCTGATTTTTATTTATTTATTAGCTTGAGTGACGTAACGAGCAGGTCACTACGATGGTAAGCGCCACGCCTGCCCATAAACAGAAGCAACACCACACAGAACTTTGAATTACAAAGCACTGCATGACATTGGACTGCGCTCGTCACCCAGAGACATAAGATGTGTACGGCCGGTTTCTGAAAGGCTGATCAAATCAACATACAATTAACAGAACTTTGATTTTGACATCGCTGTCAAATCAATTCGAATTGCTGAAATGTTATTTAGTGAAAAAATAATAATATTTGATCTCTCTTTAAGACCGTTTGACATACATACATACATGACAGACATTTTTCATATTCATTGGAAATGTATATTAGCTAACATGTGTATCAAATCAAAGCTTCTAGCAACTCAATTTCGACTTGACATGAGATTTGACATTTGAATAGTTAATTTAACATTGATCAGCCTTTCAGAAACCGGGTGTAAGGCTCATAATACCCAGTAATTTCACTGGCTTCAATGTCCAATTCAACAGTCCTTACACACTGTTGCTTGGCGTCAGTAATAGAGGTCGCGGTGGTACCAACCCAGGCGCCCCTCCCCTACGAGGGACCTACCACCTAGTGAATAAAATTTTAATTTATTTTACATACATATACATTTTATTTTATTATAATGCGGAGTCGCGAGTGATTATAATTTTAATTATTCCTTTAGTTTTATGACCAAGAACATAAACATCAAAAGAATTCAAGGCAACCGACATTCATTGTAGTTTAAAAATCGATACAAGTTAATTTCACTAGGTAGGTCTTTCGTAGGCTTTAGTCCGTCTAGGTCAGTACAACTGCTTTGTCAATTTCTGCCAAGAACCATTGTGTAAGCATTGTTGTGGTGTGGTTCAGGACACTATAGAAATGACTAGACATTATGTACTCACTCACGCCTGTAATCCCTGAAGGGGTAGGCAGAGGTGTAACCAGTACACCCACATTTCACCGAGCGTATCTCCGTCCCACGATGTGATAGGGGGCGAGCCTATCGCCATACCGGGCACAAATTCCAGACTCCGGGCTGATACTGAGCGTTTCGTAATAGAAAAACCCAATACCACTTTACCCGACCCGGGGATCGAACCCGAGACCTCAGCGTTACCCTCAATCGTAACGCATACGCATTACAACTGCGCCACCGAGGCAGAAGGAAGATAGAAAAAGAGCAAGAAGTTTAATAAAATTGCTCCGAGTTATTGTACCTATTACATAAAATCATGAGTAACTTGCGTGCGAACTACTATTTAACTAGTTAATATTCATGGTTATAATAAATTTTGAAAGGCTGTGTTCTGTTTCTATATAAATTGACCGCACCTACTCCGTCTTGCACTGTTTCTGCTCTGCCCAGTTAGATGTGGCGTAAGAAACACGACACGTACGTACGTGCTATTTTTTACGTCTTTAATATTGCTTCCATAGTGGGAGCATCGAAATAAGATACTTACCTAACTAGACCAATAACTCTCATATGAATCTGCCAAAAATACGGCTCCACTTACTTACACATGCAAAGGTAATGCAACACGTAACACTCATACACGCAACAAAAATTAATGAACGTTCTAAATCAACTTTATTTCATAACACTTAGTACATACATACGCACTCACGCCTGTAATCCCCGGAGGGGTAGGCAGAGGTGTAACCAGTACACCCACATTTCGCCGAGCGTATCTCCGTCCCACGATGTGATAGGGGGCGAGCCTATCGCCATACCGGGCACAAATTCCAGACTCCGGGCTGATACTGAGCATTTCGTAATAGAATAACCCAATACCACTTTACCCGACCCGGGGATCGAACCCGAGACCTCAGCGTTGGCCTCAATCGTAACGCGTACGCATTACAACTGCGCCACCGAGGCAGTCTAGTGTACTATAAAACTTAGTGTCTAAATATTAAATTTCTAAATCGAGATACGTCGTTCTGCATCGCGCATAAAATAAGACATATTAGTGTCAACTAGAGATCATGAATTATTTTTTATGAATTGATGAATGAACGAGCTGCACAGACTTTTATAGCCCCGCCCCCTTGCACAGAGTTTTGGTGCGGTCATTTCTTTGCTTGTGTTACGTTTCTTGTCATCTTATTTCGATGAGTGGGAAGCAATTCGAAAAACGAATAATAATGAAATCAGGGGGATACAGTCTGGTATTGCAGCTACATATCTATCATCTCTATCCAAAATTTAATTACACCACTGTATAGCTATAGGATCAAAGAATTAGTTAGATGTAAGAAGGCCAATTCTGGTATTTTAACTGACACTGCGAATGAATTTTAACCGAACTGAGATTAGATTTTGAATTAACTAAAAATATGGTATTCTGCTCCTTTAAAAATTCGATATCATCTCAATATAATTGCATTAAACTGTCAATTCGAACAACTTTCAATGTCTTTCTTTTGTTGAAATTATGGCTTCGCATTATTATGTATTTTGCCAATGACCAGTATTTTACGTCTCAGCTGCCATAGACTAAATTCTAGAAAATAACCTGTCTAGTAGTATACAACAATAATACGAAATTTTGACGGTAAAAAAATACTGGGTCTCCATATTTATAAAACTACGGTGTCCAGTAAATGGCGTGAAAATACGACAGATCTGCTGTAATTACAGTGCACTTGGCAACTCTGCTTCACCTTCAGTCACATTTCGTTCTCAATTCAATATTATTTTGACGTTTGTTTATGGACGAAATGCATTTTATTTATTTAAGTGTCAAATTTATTGTTAGCAAAATGCCGTTTTGGTTCAGTCAACTTGTATTCTACTTTCGATCTCATTGCGATCTATGTTCACATTTGACCTTGAATAGTGGTTTAACAGAATACCATTTGCAACTTTCTTGACACTGAGACTAGAACGGAATGATATTTTGAACATTTTAAATTACGAGAATTGGCCTTAAGGACTGTGACGCATCGCGCGCGGTGGGGGACAAATCGCCGCCATTTTGAGGTCATTTGCTGCGTTTCGAGATTTCCATTTAGTAAGAAGAAAGAAAAACAATTTATTTATCACAGACAACGACACACTTAACATACGCATGTACAACACGAATAAAAAAGGAAACAAAACTTAAATAACTTATTATTACGCAGTTGCATGTCGTGACCATGATAGGTGAGTGACCACTCAGCATATTCCAAACCGCAACACAGTACTGATTTTCAGTGGTGACCCTAGTATAACTTTTAAGTCCCTAGACCCTAGTATAAGTTTTAACTCGGAGAAGCTACGACGTTCGTCTAAGTTACAATCGCCAGCTCTTGTCAAAATCTATCGATTGCTTATATAAAAAAATTGTGTAAAGTAATTACAGTGAATATACAGTATGTAACAAAAACCCTGTTGGCCCTTTCTAGGTCGTGAAAATACACATATAGACAGCTTAATAAACATAGTTAAATTAAAATAATAATAAACAGAATCGTATTATACAGATCTCGTATTATACATACACACTTAAAAAATGAACATATTTAAAAATGTTATTTAGATCTGAATTTCTGTGTGTATTGATGTAGCCGGGGGCACCGCACGTTTGATGTACGTGGACGTCCAAACTTGCTATCTCTCTCTGGCCCCGAGACATCGCTCTTATTCATGGGTTGCGCTACACTTACCATCAGGTGTAGCGTAGTCACTTTGTCGAGCCAGGATAAAAAAAAGATCGACGAAACACCGTTGTGGCGGATTTCAAAATCTTGTCGGAGTTTTGGTGTCAATTCCTTCAAGTTCGATGCTTCAGCGACGATTTTCTCCAAGCGGATCGAGCAACCAAGGCCGATCAATACACTCGGTCAATTATCACCTAAATTCACCAAATCAATGTTTCCATACACTGTTCATCACAGTCAATGTTTATGGCACAAATCCACACAACTTTTATACAACACAACTTTAAACTAGCTTAGGAATAAATAAAAATAGGAGATCGACCGCACTGTCAGAATTCCCACCAAAAGGCCCGTTCGTACCATTTGATGATGATTGGTCGAGAGATTAACGTGTGACGTTAAACAATTTAAAGGGCTAGAATGCAACGCGTTTAGACCGTAAATAGAGGAACCAATAGATAAAGGCGCCGTGTAACCACATATGAGATCACACAACCCCCGTTTGAATCGGGTTTTACATTTTAAAATGCAGCACTAAACCATTTTTATGGTTTTTAATACGCCGCACCCACTTTCAGACACTTTATGATGCGAGAACACATAACTACATCACCAGAAATCTATAATTTGACAAAATATAGTTTCGGACACCAATGTTTGACTCCACATAATTGGAGTCGTTTTTTTTTATTTTTTTTATTGCATAGGCCGACAAAAGAGTCTTGGGCTGGCAGGAAAGGTATAATTAAGGAATTGGGAAGGGGAGGGGATTTGGGCCTCCGGATATCTCACTCACCGTACGAAACGCAGCAGCAAGCTGCTACTTTACGTCAGTTTTCTGTGAGACAGTGGTAACGACCCGGACGAGCCGGCCCATTCATGCTGTAGACAAAACTGTCTACAGCGTGGCTCTACCACTCGTAAAACTAACAGCGAAAAGGCCATAAGTAATTTTGTCTCTTTTACACTTAGTGTATTTTAATAAATCTCTTTCGCTGTTAAGTAAAAGAGATGGAAAACGTGACTTCATCTATAGGTTACTCTATCTACGGTTTAGACAGAACATGGCTTTCGTGTCACGTGATCGAATGCCCATCGTTTTATGTTCGATTCCTATATTAAAAGCAACAGGCGACGCGGAACCTACTCGAGTACATGATTTTGTTATAATACACCGCGTACCTTCGCCAACTCGGGTTACTGCGCCGCCGGATGTGTTGAATCACTTCTTCGAAATGTATTAGAATGTAACACGAAATGACAGACGATACCGTTTTTAAAATACTGCAAAAAAGAGATTCTCAATTCGGCATGTATAACTTTATTCCTTTTTTTTTTAATGCCCGGATCGGCAGACGAGCAAACGGGCCACCTGATGGTAAGTAGTCACCGCCGCCCACAGACTTCTGCAATGCCAGGGTACAGCAAAGCCGCTGCCTACCGTTATTGGTTTAAGAGAATGCCATTTACAACTTTCTTGACGCTGAGACTAGATCGGAATGATATTTTGAACATTTAAAATTACGAGAATTGGCCTACATTTAGCTAAATGTTGATTTGATCAGCCTTTCAGAAATCGGGCGTTAGCCTCCTGAGCATTCTTTTTGACTTTCGTGTCCACAGCGAGGGTGAACTCATGTAATATAGTTTTCATCTGTTGTTCAGGTATAAAGCCAATGACTTATCAGGTCGTAATATTAAAGAGTAAAAGAGATGTAAAACCATGGGCCTGCTGCGGTTAATTTTCAAACAGTTTCGTTTGTTGACTGATAAGGCTGCACGCAACGTGTAAAGCTGGTTGTCCAGTAATAGTTACGAAATATATACAATATGTAACAAAAACCCTGTCGGGCGTTTTAACTGTGATATCAGAATCGATATTCAAACGCAATGAAAAAACTCGCATACGAAAATTGGACTATAAAAATAATGACATTTATTTTTTAAACTTTAATTGATTTATTGTTTATAAATCCTATTTATAAACAATAAATGATGGATGCAGGCCGTTTCCAACAGGTCGGCCTGTAAGGCATTAGGGGAGGCCTATGTTCAGCAGTGGACGTATTGTGGCTGATGATGATGATGATGGTGATACCTTATATGTAAGCTTATTTTACCTTCTACCTTATTTTTTTGGCATAGGCCGGCAAACAAGCAATTGAGTCACTTGTTCGTTACGTCAACAAAGCTTAAAAACCGACTTCAAAAAACAACACTGAAAAGTCAAATATAACGATTTATTTGGAGTCGGTGCCGGTGAAGCTGCCGGTCAAATGAAATTGCACCGACTCCAAAAATAAATATACATAAAAAAGCAAAAAAAAAACTCGCCGAATTGTGAACCTGCTCTTTTTTTGGATTCAATTGAAATAACATAGCTTTCACTGTACCGCCAGTTTTACCCACTCCATCGCAACACGCGCCTGTGTTTGTCGTGACCAAAATATAATATTTCTGTATATGTTTTCATTATTTATTTTGTAATCATAATAACGCTCATTTTGTTAGTTTATAACAAGTTTGACTGGCTCGGTGGCGCAGTTGTAATGCAATGCAATGTAATGCGCGTTACGACTGAGGCTGACGCTGAGGTCTCGGGTTCGATATCGAGGTCGGGTAAAAGTGATATTGGGTTTTTCTATTACGAAATGCTCAGTATCAGCCCGGAGTCTGGAATTGTGGCCGGCATGGATAGACTCGCCCCCATCACATCATGTGATGGAAATAAGCTCGGCGAATTCTGGGTGTGTTAGTTACAGTTCTGCCTAACCCTTTATGTTCTACCTAAATGAAAACAGAATAGCTGCCTGTCAGTTTGATAAACGCGTACTGTCAAGAGTCGAACATTAGACATTTCGTATTTTTAACATGCTTCCTTAATTAGTGAAACGGGAGTAAATTATTGTAACTGACTTCAAAAAAGAGGAGTGTCTCATTTCGAATGGGTAGACAACACGTTTATACAATTATCTAAACAGCCCATGTAGCATGATAAAGGTCCCACTGCTGGGCACGGGCCTCCTCTACTGAATGAGAGGGGTTAGGCCTTGGTCCATCACGCTGGCCTAATGCGGGCTGGCAGACTTCACACTTCTTCGAATTTTTTGTGAAGAACTTCTCAGGCATGTTCCTCACGATATTTCCTTCACCAATAAAGCAAGTGATAATTAACAATTAATACACACATAACTTAGAAATGAAATGTAGCATAATACCATGAGAAAATTTAAGAATACGAATAAAAGAATAAAATAGTTTATTAATCACGTAGGCAATTAAAATAGCTCTTATGACAAGTCAGTACGAAATAAAGAAACTCATGTATAGAAATCATATCAACTAATGTATACATAACATACATAGCATCGTAAAAGTCAGTACAAAAATAAAAGCAAGATATTTAGCCATCAGAAACCATATTACCAACATATGTAGATATACATATCATACATAGCATCATCAATTATACACTACAATTACAAAGGTGGTAGGTCCCTCGTTTTACAAGGTGGTAGGTCCCTCGTTTGCGAGAGACCGGCTGGGTTGGTACCACCGCTTTGTCTATTTCTGCCGCCAAGCAACAGTGTGTAAGCACTGTTGTGTTCCGGTGTGAAGGACATTGAAGCCAGTGTAATTACTGGGCATTATGAGACTTAACACCTTATGTCTCGGGGTGACGAGCGCAGTCCAGTGTCATGCAGTGCTTTATTTAAAGTTCTGTGTGGCGTTGCTTCTGTTTATGAGCAGGCGTGGCGCTTACCATCAGCGAGCGACCTACTCGTCTCGTCATTCAATCTAATATATAAAAAATAAAAAAAATAAACTAAATCAATTTTTTTATACATACAATACGAGTATTGATATAAATTTCTGGTCAGCGGGGTGGTCGATATGGACCATAGGCACAATAGATTTTTCGAGCGTTCTTGTGCATTAAATTATCTGTGTTTTATCTATAAAGCATCATATAGTTTGAGCTCATAAGCTACCTCGCGGCTCCGCGGTTGATGTCTTATTCCGGGACAATTCTATGTCCTTCCCACTTTTTGAGCCGTGGACACTTTTGTCTACAGCATGAATGGACCGGCTTGACCGGGCCGTTACCACTGTCTCACAGAAAACCGACGTAAAGTAGCAGCTTGCTGTTGCGTTTCGTACGGTGAGTGAGATATCCGGAGGCCCGAACCCCCCTCTCCTTCCCAATACCTTAATTATGCCTTTCCTTTAAGGTCGGCAACGCACACATGATTCCCTTGGTATTGTGGGCGTACATGGGCGGTGGAGACCTATGCCATAAAAAACCTATCTCCTTTACTATATTTCATTAAAATCCGTTCGGTCGTGAAAACGTAACAGACTGACATTCAGAGTTACTTTCGCATTTATAATATCAATAATAAAAATATAGTTAAATACGCGTCGAAGCGAAAGTTTACTCCGTTTTTTGTCAGTTAAAAAGCAAAGAATCGTAGCAAAGTAATAAAATACGCCATTTTTTACCGACTTCCAAAAAGGATGTATGTACATCGATTTCTCGGCCAATTATGGACTGATTTTGTTGAAAAAGATCATTCGATAGAGTTTTGCTGCGATGAGGTCCCTTATAAATTTGGTTAAGGTCTGATGACGGAGTATGGAGTAAAAAAATGAAACTTCTCAACGGACAACAGTACACTCGTCACGATTGTCATTGTATTGAAATTAACATGCTATTGCTGTAACTACCACTTCTTCTTCTCCCTTACCCCACTCGCAGTGGGGTCAGCGCAACATGCTTTTTAAAACATATTACAGAAAGATTTGGCTTAGTTATTACGACCGGCCGCCTGCCTGACGTCAACCTAGGGAGAAAACACCCACAAATGTTGTCTCGGTGCGGGAATCGAACCCGCGGCCTCTAGGTTCATAGTTACTCTATTGCGCCACGGACGCAATCCAGCCTTATTTGAAACCAAATAAAATCGATACATTTGGGGACACTTGTATATACCCTTACCCCGTCTGAAATTTATAGCACCCTTAAAAGGGTGGCACACATACAACACCCCTTGTTAATTTGAGAGCTAAGGGATTTGGTACATTCTTGTTGGTATACACACACGATACGCTGTTTTCTTAACCAACTTTGAGCAGTTCCCTATTAAATAATAATAATAATTCATTTATTTCAGTTAAATCCATATTTTTACATAAAATAACATCGTAATAATAATCGGAATGAAATAAAATAAAAATCTAAAATTGATGTCATAAAGAATAAGAACAATATATAAAATAAAATAAAAATATATATAAAAGAAAAATAAAATAAAAATATATATAAAAGAAAAATAAAAAAAAAATATATATCATAAAATATAAATATATTGGCACGCATAAAATGTTTAGTCTTAATTTTTTATCGCATAATTGTTTCTGGCGTAATCATCACTTCGCATAAAGCTCAAATGTCATAATTGATATGGCATTTCGCATAATGTCTGTTGTCATAACGTTTTCGTTATAAACTTTTAACGCTTAATTCTGCAAATCCAATAAAGCTAAAATATCACAATACCTATTGTATTATGAATAATTTTAATTATAGACATGTTTTATTTTTATGTCATAGGCCGGCAAACGAGCAAGCGGGTCACCAGAGGGTACGTGATCTCCACCGACCATGTACACCAACAATACCAAAAGAATCATGGGCGCGTTGCCGACGTTAAAGTAAAGCGATAATTAAGGGATTGGGAAGGGAGGGGGATTTAGGGCTCCGGCTATATCACTCACCGTACGAAACGCAGCTAGCTGCTACTTTACGTCGGTTTTCTGTGAGACAGTGGTAACGACCCGGCCGAGCTGGCCCATTCAGTGACCTGCTCGTTTCGTCACTTAAGCTTATACAAGAAAGTAAATCACACAATTTTTGTGTTGGTGCGGGAATCGAACCAGCGGCCTCTAGCTTCACAGCCAGCTACTCGCCCACTGCGCCACGGCTCTCGACTGCTTCTAAACCAGTTGACACTATTATATTTACTCTATAGTTTACTCCTTCAGAATTCTGTTGACCAAAATAAATAATTCACTTAGACCCAGGCAATTATTATTTAACTTAGGAAATACAAGTTGGAGTTACTATATGAAATAACTTAAGGAGAAGTTGCTTTCCAACCGACCTCACAAAGGACTGCCTCGGTGGCGCAGTTGTAATGCGTATGCTGTACGACTGCTGTGCTTAGACCTTCGATCCCCTGGTTGGGTAAATTTATGGCTTATCCAAATATGGTAAATTTATTGGTGTAACCAGTACACCCACATTTCGCCGAGCGTATCTCCGTCCCACGATGTAATAGGGGGCGAGCCTATCACCTTACCGGGCACAAATTCCAGACTTCGGGCTGATACTGAGCATTTCGTAATAGAAAAACCCAATATCACTTTTACGCGACCCGGGGATCGAACCCGAGACCTCAGCGTCAGCCTCAGTCGTAACGCGTACGCATTACAACTGCGTCACCGAGGCAGTCTTCTTCAAGTCATTCTTTAAGAAAGCATTCTTTAAGTCAATGTCATATATTCATAATAAGCACGTAACAACCTCATCGCGTCTATAATTTACATTGGCTTAGAGAACATCAATCAACGCCAATTTCACGGAGTCAACGAAACTCACACGTTACGAATCCACATGATCATATAGAATAAGGCTGCTCTACTAGTCTTACTAGTCCTTCTAGTCCCACTAGTCCTACTAGTCCCACTAGTCCTACTAGTCCCACTAGTCCTACTAGTCTCACTAGTCCTTCTAGTCTTACTAGTCCTACTAGTCTTACTACTATTATAAATGTGAAAGTATGGATGTTTATGACTTTATGAATTAGAATGTTTGTTAGTCAATCACGCCTTAAGGAATAAACAGTTTTGGATAAAATTGGCACACAGGTAGATCATGACCTGGAATAGGGCATAGGCTACTTTGTATAGATGTAAGGCCGTTAAAACGGGCGGAGACGCGAACAAAAGCTGGTATAGAATAAGCCTTGGAGCCGCCTTCAATGAACTTTCCCTTAATATTGTTTGTAATTCCCACCCTCACGAAACTACCCTTAGAGTTGAATTGTAATAAACAGTGGACTGACGTGATTAAATTCTGAACTACCGTTTGTTGTTGTAATTTCGTTTTTCACGCCTTTATCGAAAGGGTCGGCAGAGGTAGTAAAACAAGTTATGCAGTAGAGGAACAACCTTTAAGGTCGGCAACGCATCCATAATTCTTTTGGTATCATGGGCGTACATGGGCGGTGGAGATCACTTACCATCAGGTGACCCACTTGCTCGTTTGCCGGCTTGTGCTATAATAAAAACGTCGTATGCTAGAGGTCGTCTGGGTTGGTACTACCGTTTTGTCTATTTCTGCCGCCAAACAGCAGTATGTAAGCACTCTTGTGTTTCGGGTTGAATGACATTGAAGGCATTAAAATTACTGGGCATTATGAGACTTAACATCTTATTTCTCGGTGTGACGAGCACAGTCGAATGCCATGCATTTTGTAATTCAAAGTTCTGTGTGGTGTTGCTTCTGTTAATGAGCCGGCGTGGCGCTTACCATCAGGCGAGCGACCTGCTCGTTACGTCACTTAAGCTAATAAAAAAAAATAAACAAAACGCGCCCATGACTCTTTTGGTATTCTGGGCGTACATTGGCGGTGGAGATCACTTACCATCAGGTGACCAGGTGGGTCTCTTTGAAAGAAAAGAAGGCTCGCCTCCTATCACATCATGAAATAAGCTCTAGCTAAACACATGGGGCGGAGATACGCTCGGCGAAATGTGGGTGTACTCGTTACACCTCTGCCTACCCCTTCGGGGATTACAGGCGCGAGTGCGTATGTATGTACTAATCTACACTAATATTATAAAGAGGAAAGATGAATTTTTGTATGTAACGAATAAACTTAAAAACTACTGGACCTATTTCAAAAATTCTTTATCCGTTAACTAACTACATTACTAAGCTATTATCACTGAGTAACATAGGTTACTTTTTATCCCGGAAAAGGCAGTTCACGCGGGCGGCGTCGCGGAAAACAGCTAGTGTTATTATAGAGAAGTCCCTCATTGATTACAAGTAGTTCGTATTCCGGAAATTAAACTAACTCTCATTGATGGGAAAGTATTTATGGGCACGGCAATATTTAAGTTAATAAAAGCTTATTACGTATGTTATTTTACTAGCTGTGCCCGCGACTCCGTCTGTGTGTTTTATAATAAGATGAGCACAGAACACCAGCGCTGAGTTGTGGTATTTATTTTTTTACTAGCAGTGATAGCGCAGCGGGGAGTGGTATGGACTGTCGAGACGAAAGTCGCAAGTTCGAAACCAGCCCCAAGTGCATACACCTCTGACTTTTCTAAGTTATGTGTGTAATAATTGTTAAATATCACTTGCTTTAACGGTGAAGGAAACATCGTGAGGAAACCAAAATACCTGAGAAGTTCTTCATAAGAATTTCGAAGGTATGTGAAGTCTGCCAACCCGCATTAGGCCAGCGTGGTAGACTAAGGCCTAACACCTCTCATTCGGTAGATGACGCCCATGCGTAAGGGATATAAAGGGATAATAAAGTAAAGGGATAATTAAGAGATTGGGAAGGGGAGAGGGATTTGGGCCTCCGGATATCTCACTCACCGTACGAAACGCAGCAGCAAGCTGCTACTTTACGCCGGTTTTCTGTAAGACAGTGGTAACGACCCGGATGAGCCGGCCCATTCATGTTGTAAACAAAAGTGTCTACAGCGTGGCTCTACCACTGATATACGTAAATTATAAAAGTCGTCGGTGCTTGCTCTTGGGGCTGGTTTTGAATCTGCGACTTTCGTCTCGACAGTCCGCACCCGCTGAGTTATCGCTGCCTTGTAATAGATCCACTGAAACCAAACACTTTAATGTATACTACTAGACAAGCTGCGCGGTACATAGAAATTGTACCACTAAGTTGCGGTCAATTGACCGTAACTCAATATTACCATCTCGCTTACACTCAACTAGAACCCCTATCACGCTCTCTGTTTGTGAGCTGTCAAACTGCCGCGTTATGAGACACAATTTCACTTCTAAACAGCCCGTCCAGTAGTGCACGCAGTTCTTTGACTGAAATGCATTTATTTGATCACAAACACAAGAAATTGTACAGATTTTTGTTACAATAATTAAAGTCCGTTGCCTCGTTGAAATTTATGACGTCAGCCGTCTCTTTCACACCCGCACAGTTAAATGGAGTTCGACCGCCACTGCGTCCCTTTTTGACCGCGCATGCGTAGTCCCCATCCCTTTGTTCATCCCAGCTAATATATATACAAATATGAATATTTGCAGAGGGCATTGATCCCTCAAAAATGTACGTTGCGTTTTGGACTAAAATATATTGGAGCCCAGGTAGTGTTTCAGTTAAAGTTTGCGCTTTGAAAAGCTCATATTGATTTTCGAATAGGACTTTAATTTCATTAGCTTGAATGATAACGTGCAGAACTGCCTCAGTGGCGCAGTTGTAATACGCGTTACGATTGAGTCCAACGCTGAGGTCTCGGGTTCGATCCCCGGGTCGGGTAAAGTGGTATTGGGTTTTTCTATTATGAAATGCTCAGTATCAGCCCGGAGTATGGAATTTGTGCCCGGTATGGCGATAGGCTCGCCCCTATCACATCGTGGGACGGAGATACGCTCGGCGAAATGTGGGTGTACTGGAAGCCAATTCTGGTAATTTTAAATGTTCAAAATATCATTCCGATCTAGTCTCAGCGTCAAGAAAGTTGCAAATGGCATTCTCTTAAACCAATAATCAACGTCAAATGCACCTAGCATTAGCAGTAGCATTATACCGTTTTGGCTTCAGTCAACTTTTATTCTACATTCAATCTCATTACGATCTATATTCACATTTGACGTTGATTATTGGTTTAAGAGAATGCCATTTGCAACTTTCTTGACGCTGATATTAGATCGGAATGATATTTTGAACATTTAAAATTACCAGTTTTAGCCTCCAGGTTACACCTCTGCCTACCCCTTCGGGGAGTGAGTGCGTATGATAACGTGCAGATCGCCTGATGGAAAATTGAACAGAAGCAACACCACACAGAACTTTGAATTACAAAGCACTGCAAGGCATTGGACTGCGCTCGTCACCCCGAGACATAAGATATTAAGTCTAATAATCCCCAGTAATTACACTGGCTTCAACGTCTTTTAACGTTACATAACAGTGTTAACGCACTGCTTTTTAGCGGTAGAAATAGAAAATACGGTGGTATCAACCCAGACGGTAGAGCCAAAATGTAGCCAAAATTGCCAAAATTTTGTCTACAGCCTCCGTGGCGCAGCGGGTGAGTAGCCGGCTGCGAAGCGAGAGGCCGTGGGTTCGATTCCCGCACCGAGACAAATGTTTGTGTGAACCACAAATATTGGTCTCGGGTCTGGGTGTTGTGGGACCGCAAGTCCCTCGTAGTACCTGATACCTACGACACAGGTTTACCTAGTGTGGGGTCAGGACTATGTGTGTGACTGTTGGGTGTATTATTATTATATTATTATTATGAATGGGCCGGCTCGTCCGGGTCGTTACCACTGTCTCACAGAAAACCGGCGTAAAGTAGCAGCTTGCTGCTGCGTTTCGTACGGTGAGTGAGATATCCGGAGGCCCAAATCCCCCTCCCCTTCCTAATCCCTTATTATCCCTTTCCTTTAAGGTCGGCAACGCGCCTATAATTCTTTTGTATTTTAGGCGTACATGGGCGGTGGAGATCGCTTACTATCAGGTGACCCATTTGCTCGTTTGCCGGCCTATACTATAAAAAAAAGACGGCTTCTCGCATACGAAGGACCTACCACGTCGTGTTAGTTGTTTATGCCTCCAATATAACAACGATAGCTCAACGGTTAGTCGCAGGTTCGAATCCAGTCCAGGAGCATACCTCTGACTTTTCTAAGTTATGTGTATTCATTTTTAATTATCGCTTGCTTTAACGGTGAAGGAAACATCGTGAGGAAACCGCCATACCTGAAAAGTTAAGTATTATTATTTAACACATGTTACAGAAAGATTTGGCTTGTACTTTTAAGACCGACCGCCTGCCTGACGTCAAACCCTCTGGGGAGAAACTTAATAATACAATGAATAATAATAACAATGTACCTACATTTACCGCTTTGTCTATTTCTGCCACCAAGCAGAAGTGTGTAAGCACTGCTGTGTTCCGGTTTGAAGGACATTGAAGCCAGTGAAATTACTGGGCATTATGAGACTTAACATCTTGTGTATTGGAGTGACGAACTCAGTCCAATGTCATGCAGTGCTTTGTAGTTCAAAGCTCTGTGTGGTGTTGCTTCTGTGTATGAGCAGGCGTGGCGCTTACCATCAGGCGAGCGAATTGCTCGCTTCGTCACTCAATAAAAAAAATATGCTTTTAATTAATTTTTGAGCCAACATTATTTTTTATTAAAGTTTTAAATTAGCCGATACCTACAACGCCGCTTCCGAATTTTCACTCAAACCACCTATAAATTTAAAGCTTTTAAGCAAACTTTTGGGCGAAATGCTTTTCTTAGACAATTATCTTTATTTAGGTACAGGTGTCTACTAAGGGCGGGGACACATTACCGAACTTTGGAGTTAACACTCGAAAACTTTTTCGCATTTCCCCGAAACTTGTGGGATTGCCATCAAACGTCAATGACCATGTTTAAGCTATAAGCCTACGCTGTTTGCCTTTTTTTTAGCATATTAAAAAATACATACGCTCTCACGCCAGTAAACCCCGAAGGGGTAGGCAGTGGTTACACTTTGAGTTGAGTGGTAGAGCCACGCTGTAGACACTTGTCTATAGCACGAATGGGCCGGCTCGTCCGGGTCGTTAGCACTGTCTCACAGAAAACCGGCGTAAAATATCCGGACGCCCAACCCCCTCCCCTTCCCAATCCCTTAATTATCCCTTTCCTTTAAGATCGGCAACGTACCCATAATTCTTTTAGTATTATGTGCGTACATGGTCGGTGGAGATCACTTACAATCAGGTGACCCACTTGCTCGTTTGCCGACCTTGTTATAAAAAAACCGGTATACCCACATTTCACTGAGCCTATTTCTCATTATGTGATAGGGGGCGAGCCTATCGCCATACCGGGCACAAATCCAGACTCGCATGTCGATACTGAGCATTTCCAAATAGAAAAACCCAATTTCACTTTTACCCGACCCGGGGATCGAACCCGAGACCTCAGCGTCAGCCACAGTCGTAACGCGTACGCATTACAACTGCGCCACCGAGCCAGTTATATGTTACATCAAGCTAAATATATTTTATTTTGTTACAGAAACTTGCCCGGCCGCTACACAGGGGAACAAGGAATCAGGTTGATATCAATTTATGAACCACATATAGATTCATTAATTTATACAAGCGGTCGCGTAGTGGTCGAAATTCGAGCTCTATTTTATGCTTTTTTAAATCCTAGCTCGGCAAAGTGACTACGCTACACCTGATGGTAAGTGTAGCGCAATCCAAGAATACTGTCGACCAACGACAGACGATGTGTCTATCGTAGATCGGCAGAATTATGCCGGACTGCCTAATTGTTCCTTCACACTCCGTTTAAAGGACCCCATGTTATAGGAAGGGGCGGGGCTATAAAAGTCTGTGCATAATAATCTCTAGTTGACACTTGATACGTCTAATTTTATGCGCGGTGCAGAACGTCGTATCTCGATATAGAAATGTAATATTTAGACATTAACTTTTATGAAATAAAGTTGATTTTGAACGTTCATTAATTTTTATTGCGTGTTGAGTGTTACGTGTGCATGTGTAAGTAAGTGGAGCCGTATTTTTAGACAGATTCGTATGAAAGGTTTCGTTCTAGTTATCTTTTATTTATTTATTTAAGACGCAAAACAGAGTACAATCAATACATTAGTACAACTTTATAACTATACTTTCATTAAAACCAGATTGTATTCCAAAACATGCGCCCTTATATATATATATATATATTTAATAAAGTTCGGACTAGCAGTGATAGCTCAGCGGGGATTGGTATGGACTGTCGAGACGAAAGTCGCAGGTACGAAACCAGCCCCAAGTGCATACACCTCTGACTTTTCTAAGTTATGTGTGTAATAATTGTTAATTATCTCTTGCTTTAACGGTGAAGGAAACATCGTGAGGATACCTGCATACCTTAGAAGTTCTTCATAAGAATTTTGAAGGTATGTGAAGTCTGCCAACCCGCATTAGTCCAGCGTGGTGGACTAAGGCCTAACCCCTCTCATCCAGTAGAGGAGGCCCGTGCCCAGCAGTGGGACGTGTATAATACAGGGCTAGTATTATTAATATTATAAAGTTCGGACTAGAATATTAGAAAACTAATAATTACACAGTACTTCGAAACAGATAGTCAAATTCTGGATTAATTAAGCTTAGTTACATATTGTGATTCAATATACATTTTCGTAGACCCTTTGAGAATGTACCACAAGTCTACAACTGCCGTTTATTATGTCAATGGAATAGGGTAGTTGACTAGTTTTTTTAAATTATTTAAATCAATAATTTACGTTACTCAAAATCTATTGCAGAAAGAATTTTATAAATCGGACCAAAAATAAACAAGTTAGAAGCCATTCAAATCCTGTAGAAGGGGTAATTGTCAAATGACAGACGACGCAAACATTGACGTCACTGTGTAAAATGTTCATTATGGTGCACGCGTGCAAGTGAGATAGTGAGATATCCCTACTAAACACCCACTTTTCCTCATACCAACATTTTAAGTCATAACTGCGGGCACATTTATGAACCAATTTCGATTGTGTTTTAATATACAAGGGTTTCTTTTGCGTATCATTTTCTGTTGCTTATAAAATAATGTATAAAATTCAATATAGGAAACTACCCTAGATCATTATACGAACGACACATCTTATTTCGATGATTAACTCCCATGCTTTTTTTCGAATGGATTTGTGCTGTTAGCTTATATTGCCTTTACAGCTTCACTTGACTATAAAGCCGGCGCTTATGGCGCTCTAGCCAGAAATATGTATAATGTACTTAGTAGCGATTAAGCACAGAGGTGCCTTTTAAAAGACTCAGACCTCAGCTTGAGCAAGCGCTGGGGAGTATAGTTTAGGGCCGTCTCTGCACATGATTGTGCCGAGGGCCAGTTGTGGGAGTTCTTCGGACGTGTCCTATGTCGGGGTCGCGTATTATTATTGCGATTCGGATTGGGCAAGGAAAGTGCTGCTTCGATAGCGACTGTGATGGAGTCGTTGGGATCTGCCAAAACATGTTTGGGACGACGACTGAGGAAGACTCTCATGCTATGTGTTTTATTCACATGGTGGGTTTGCAACTATCAAACATAAACGGCTATTACCCATAGCCGCGAGTTCAAACTTCAAGGTTTTGTCTCCTTTAGAACGTTTATATTGAAAGTTTCATTAGCGGACCCCAACCACTAATTAAACAGCAGTAGTGATGCGACACGGATGAATTGTCGATGTTTTTTTTTCACTACTAGGGGCGTTGCCCATGTTTTTCCACAAAACATAAAATAAAATAAAAACATAAAGTCCGACGAATATGAGACATATGTTACTTTCTTCCCCACATTATTCTGCATCGATTGGTATCGGTCTCGACCCCATACCCCCAGCGGTTTCGGAGGAGATAACGTGACAAGTTTTTGGCAGCGGCGGCGGCGCCAGTTACTTTTTTTTAGAATAGAGAAAAACAGTCAAAATTCAAATCATTTATTCTGTCAATTGGATCATAAATATCACTTTTACATGTCAATAGTCACACACATAGTCCTGACCCCACACTAGGTTAACCTGTATCGTGGGTAGGAACTAAGAGGGATTTGCAGTCCCACAACACCATGACCGAAAACAAATGTTTGTGGATTAGACAAACATTTGCCTCGGTGAGGGAATCGAACCCACGGCTTCGCGCTTCGCAGCCGGCTACTCGGCCACTGCGCCACAGAGGCTGTCATATGTATGTGTGTTTAAAATATAACAAAATCTTATCCACCTGCCCATATCGCAGTAGGGTTGGCGCAATATTATTTTTAACACGTTACACAAAGATTTGGCTTGTAGTTTTTACGATCGGCCGCTTCCACCGTCAACCCTTCTGGGAAAAAAACACCCGAAACATTGTTGTGGGTCATACAAACATTTTTTCTCGGTGCGGGAATCGAACCCGTCATCTCTCGTTGACAGCCGACTACTCGCTCACTGCGCCATGAAGGCTGTTAGAATTAAAATAAATAATTTTACTTCAAACTTATTACATACATACGCACTCATGCCTGTAATCCCCGAATGGGTAGGCAGAGGTGTAACCAGTACACCCACATTTCGCCGAGCGTATCTCCGTCCCATGATGCGATAGGGGGCGAGCCTATCGCAATACCAGGCACAAATTCCAGACTCCGGGCTGATACTGAACTTTTCGTAAATATAAAAACCCATTACCAATTTACCCGACCCGTGGATCGAACCCGAGACCTCAGCGTTAGCCTCAATCGTAACGCGTACGCATTACAACTGCGCCACCGAGGCAGTCAGAAATGTATTATTTTATTATTAAACGGAAACCTGCATACTTGAGGAGTTCTCCATAAGAATTTCGAAGGTATGGGAAGTCTGCCAACCCGCATTAGGCCAGCGTGGTGGAGTAAGGCCTAACCCCTCTCATTCAGTAGAGGAGGCCCGTGCCCAGCAGTGTTGGGATACGGCCAATACAGAAACTTATTACCTTACTAGCTTTTGCTCGCGGCTTCGCCCACGTGAAAGACCTTTTACAGGGTAAAAAGTAGCTTATGTCCTAACATTGGTCTATCTGTGTGCCAAATTTCACCTAAAACCGTTCAGCTGTTAAGACGTGATTGTCATTTTTTAATCATAGGTCGGCAAACGAGCAGGGTCACCTGATGATAAGTGATCTCCACCGCCCATGTATGCGCACAATAGCAAGAGAATTATGGGTGCGTTGCCGAACTTAAAGGAAAGGGATAATTAAAGAATTGGGAAGGGGGAGGGGGATTTGGGCCTCCGGATATCTCACTCACGGTACGAAACGAAGCAGCCAGCTGCTACTTTACGCCGGTTTTCTGTAAGAGAGTGGTAACGATCCGGGCGAGCCGGCCCATTCATGCTGTAGACAAAAGTGTCTACAGCGTGGCTCTACCACTCCGTAACAACACACATTCAAATTTACAAATTACAAATATGAAAACTTTCACATTTATAATAATAGTAGGATCCGTTAATAATCCCTGACGTCAATTGGAAAAAACATTTGTAAACTTTATATAGCTTAACATATTTTCTTCAGAGATGCTAAGAACAATCTCCATTAAACGAGCTTTAAAATAAAAAAATACATGCAAATCGGTCATTTTGTGTAGGCGCTACTGTGCCACACACACATATTTTTTGCCGGAGATTATAATAACATTCTGTCTAAAGCTTATAACGACTTCTGAAAGTTGATAACAGCCGGGACTGCGTTTTTACACGCCCTCTGAAGCACGGAGACGCTCAGTTGAAATAACACTAAGCGGTCACCCATCCATACACTGACCGCGCCAAAGGTTGCTTAACTAGCTAATCGTTTACCAATTACTGAGTGCAACTGCTATGAGCGCCTCATTTTAGATAATGCATTTTAATCTCAAATCTTGGTTGCGAAATATTAGAGAGTGGACAGGCATCGCGAGTGCTGCAGAACTTTTTCGCCTCGCAAGAGATAAAGAAGAGTATTCCAAGCTGACAGCCAACCTTCACTAGTTGGAGAGGCACACGAAGAAGAAGAAGAATCTCTTTGTGCCTCATTATATGTCCTACAAGAGTGACAAGGACCAACACTTGTAAATTAATAAAAAAATATAAACATGTATAACTTAACAATAATATTACATACATACGCACTCACGCCTGTATGCCCTGAAGGGGTAGGCAGAGGAGTAACTAGTACTCCGTCCCCCGATGTGAATGGGGGCGAGCCTATCGCCAAACCGGCCACAAATTCCAGACTCTGGGATGTTACTGAGCATTTTGTAATAGAAAAACTCAATACCACTTTACCCGACCCGGGGATCAAACCCGAGACCTCAGCGTTAGCTTAATCGTACGCATTACAACTGCGCCACCGAGGCAGTCACAATAATATTATTTTACCATTGCAGACTCAGTATGTAACCCTCAAATAAATGAATAAATAAACACTTATAAAATGAAATGAAATGAAATAGTTTATTAAATCATCATCATTAGTATTTATTAAATCATGTCGGCAATTAAAATAGCGCTTATGACAAGTCAGTACAATATAAAGAAACTTATGTATAGAAATCATATCAGCTAATATATACATAACACACATAGCATCGTCAAAATACACTGGGCAACTATAAAGTTTACAATATTTTTATATTAGTCCAGAATCGTTAAGTATTATTATTATTGTTATTTTTTCTCTGTTTTAAAGGTCGATATGGACCATAGGCATTACCGAAACGGCACGTGGTTTATAACTACCACAACTCGAACTCACTTATAAATCACAACTCGGTCTACCAAAGGTACACAAATTAAATTTTACCACCTAAAATATTAAATCGCTCACAAAATTTATATATATTTAAGATAAGACACGAAAAACACTTTTACCAAAAACCTCATAATTTTTTATCGATATCGATAAGAGTTCCCATCACTAGCTACCCGTAGACCGTTGCAAATCGCTAATGAGTGTTTGGGCACATTTTATAAGGCCCAGTAAACAAGGTTAAATAAATTACGAGCGAATTCCGAAATTCTGGCACTTTCGTACGCTTTTGTGGGACCTAGTAACATCGAAATGACAAAAAATGTAACTCAAGCAAAAAAATTACCCCACCAAAGTTCAATGTAAGGGGGCGGGGCTATAAAAGTCTGTGCAGCTCGTTCATTCATCAATTCATAAAAATTGATTCATGATCTCTAGTTGACACTTAATACGTCAATTTTTTTGGGCGGAGCAGAACGTCGTATCTCGATTTAACTCATTAACTTTTATGAAATAAAGTTGATTTTGAACATTCATTAATTTATGTTGCGTGTATGAGTGTTACGTAATGTGGGCGTTCATGGGCGGTGAAGATCACTTTTTTGATTTGATTTGATTGTGGGCTCCTTTTCTCCGCACTTAGCCCGTTGAATGTCGGGCCATTGTGCGTGAAGTTTGTGCCGGCTAGAGATCTAGCCAGCCTAACTCCGACCAGAAGCGCAGGATCCTCCTGGTGTCTCCACAGGCTTCTCGGAGTGACCTCGGTGTATTGAGGATTTCCGCCCGTTGTGTAGCTACACCTTCACATTCCAGGATGACGTGTGAAGCTGTTTCATCAGCCGACAGACATCCCCTACATAGGGGGCTGTCGGTTATACCTAGAACATATAAATGTTTGTTAAGTGGGCAATGTCCTGTAATATTCCCTACGATTATGCGTAGGGATGTCCTATCTAAGGATAGCAGGCGCTTTGTTAAACGTGCATCCGGGTGTGGCACCGTTTCCCGGGATTGTCTGCACGCACTGGTGTTTGCCCATTGATTTGCATGTTGTTCAAGTGTTCTGTGGCGTAGCCATGACCTTAGCTGGTTAAAAGGTAGTGGAACTATTGGACTAGGGCCAAACACCCTCTGTTCCGACCCTTTTCTCGCCAGCTCGTCTGCTGCGTCATTGCCTAGAGAGCCACTGTGCCCCTTTATCCACTGTAAAGTGACTTGGTTATTACTACCCATCACTTCCAGTGCCTGGTGGCACTCTAGTATGAGCCCGGATTGAATGGTTTTACTATCGAGGGCTTGTAGCACTGCAGCGCTATCGGACACTATGCGAATCTTATGATCTTCGATATTCCGTCTAGTCACTGCTCTGGCAGCCTGCGTGATGGCGATGCATTCACATTGGAAAATAGAACTATGTTCCCCTAAGGCTGTTGATATATTAATATTTATCTCGGGTGAGTACACTCCTGCGCCCGATCCTGTTCTGGTTTTGGAACCATCGGTATATATGCGCAGTTCGTGGACTCCAGACGAGTCGTATTGTTCTTCAATAAGCTGGACTATGTACGTCTTGTTGAAGATGTGTTGTTTGGGTATCTTGTCATTGGGGGCAGCTATCAAAGGTTGGTAGGATATAGCCTCCCCAAGGATTTCGGTATGAGCCCCGTTTGCTGCACCCCAGAGGTTGAGTGATTTTAGTCTGATGGCCGCTGAGGCCGCCTCCTGCTGGATAAATAGGTCTAAGGGCGGTAGCCCTAGAAGTATCTCCAGTGTCGCTGTGGGTGTGGTTTTCATGCAGCCCGTTACGGCTATACAAGCTAGCCTCTGAAAGTGCTGCAGTTTGTTTTTGGCAGTGGTCAGTTTGGTTCTGGGCCACCAGGCCACGGCTCCGTATGTGATGATTGGCCGTATTACCACAGTGTATAGCCACATGGCAATTTTGGGGTGTAAACCCCAGGTTCTGCCAACTGTCGCTTACACTGCCAGAATATAATACAGGCCTTCTCCAGTTTATTGTCTAGGTGCTTGTTCCATAGCAGCTTATCATCTAGAATAACGCCTAAGTATTTAACCTCTTTAGTGAGGGTAAGCGTTATTCCTTGGAGTTTGGGTAAGTGGAGATTGTTTATGATCCGCTTCTTTGTGAATAATACTAGTTCGGTTTTTGATGGGTTTACTGACAGTCCTTGGTCAGAACACCATCGTTCGACGATATTGAGTGCCCCTTGCATGAGATCGCAAAGGACTTTCTCGAATTTACCCCTTACGAGGATTGCTATATCGTCCGCATAGCCTACAGTATAGTAGCCCGCTTCATTGAGCGACCTAATTAGGTCATCCACTACGAGATTCCACAGGAGTGGTGAGATGACTCCACCCTGTGGGCAGCCTCTCGACACAACCGCTCGTGTGGTGCCGTTTACCGTTACTTGCACTGCCCTTTTCCTCAGCATGCTGTCAATCCAACCGGATATGGTTCGGTCGGCGCCGTGGTTGAGCAGTGCTTGGCTTATGCTGTTAAACTGCGTCTTATCAAAAGCCCCCTCGACATCGATGAAGGCTACAAGCGCTGATGATTGTGTTGATAGTGCACTTTCTATTGGTGTGATGACACTGTGAAGCGCTGATTCTGTTGATTTGCCTGGACAGTAGGCGTGTTGTTGATGGTGTAGAGGATGATACGTTAAAGCCCTGTCTCTAAGATCCCGATCGCAGAGCCTTTCCAGGGTCTTGAGGAGGAAGGAAGTGAGGCTTATCGGTCTGTAAGATTTGGGCTGTGTATAATCGCTCTTACCGGGTTTGGGTATAAATACCACTTTAACTTCTCTCCATTTCAGAGGAACATAGCGGTGCATGAGGCATGCCTGATAGACTCCTACCAGATGCGGAGCAACCAATCTCCTACACCACTGTAGTAGCCCAGGAAAGATGCCATCCAAGCCCGCTGCTTTGTACGTTGAGAAGCTGTTGATTGCCCATAGGACTTTCTCTAGTGTGACTATTCTGCGGGCAGTGTTGGTGGCTTCAGCAGTCGGCTTGTAAAAGTATTGCTGATCAGCCTCATCCCATGTGGTACTTTCCGTGACGGAGCACCCCGGGAAGTGTGTATTCAATAACAGCTCACACATTTCAGCATTGGTTGTGGTGTAACTGTTATTTGGTTTTTTAAGGCAGGCTAGATTTTTGTTTGGTTCGCTAGCCAGGATGTTTTTTACCCTAATTGCTTGAGTATTTGATTCGATGTTGGTACAGAAGGTTCTCCAGCATACGCGTTTCCTTTTTTGGATGCGTCTCTTATACTGGGATTGCATTAGTTTATACGCATCCCAGTCTGTTTCCTTTCTTGTGTTCTTCGCTCTGTTAAACAGTTGGCGTAGTTTGTGTCTCAGTTTCTCGAGTTCCGGTCCCCACCAACCATTACGACTGGTGGTTCTCGTCGAGGGCGTGGTTAGTGGACAGGTTTCGGTAAATGTGTTTATTAATGTGTCAGTTAGTTTATTCACGTGCCTCTCTATGTCAGCCGGCTTCTCATATCCTGTTGGGATTGTTATGAGAGCTGGATTCTCCGACACTAGCTTTTCGAACCTTGTGCGGTCTGTCCGTTTAGGATTACGCCATGGGTCTAGCCTTTTGAGGTCCACGTTGAGTTTATATCTTACCCACCTATGGTCGGAGCACGACAGGTCATTTGACACATGCCATTCGGAGATTTTGTCCGATACTCTTTCCGTAGCGAGTGTGATGTCTATTATAGTTTGAAATCTGGAGGTAACGAAGGTAGGTTCGGACCCCCTGTTTAGTAGCCTGAGATTTGTGGAGAATAAAAATTCAACCAAATCTTCACCTCGTTTGTTAGGAGCAACGCTGCCCCACAAGGTATGGTGCGCGTTTGCATCCGCCGAGATGATAAGTTCAAGCTTCTTACTTTCGCAGTGTCTGATGAGGTTCTCCAGCTCGGCCGTCGGTATGTCCGCGTCGCCCGGCAGATAGGCAGACGCTATGATGACCTCTGGGATACTGGAACAGTTGCTCTGGAGCCTGACCGTGGTCAGGTCTCTGGAACAGAACTCATTCATTAGAGCTACGTTTGTTGATTTAGGTACATAGATGCAGGTGCGTGGATTAGGTACGGTGGTGTCAAGTAATAGCTTACCTCCGATGTTGTTGAGACCACAAATTCTGTCCTTCCTTATCCACGGCTCCTGGATAAGGGCGATGGTCTTGTTGTTTACCTCCAGCATTCTTCGCAGGGTAGCCGCCGCGGCTTGTTTATGCTGGAGGTTAGCTTGGGTGATGTTGAAGTTAGTGGGGCGAGGAGGAGCGAAGTGGACTGCTCACTTCCTCATCCGTTTCCAACGGAATGTCCCGGTCCATCAGCTGCGCGACATCCTCTTCCAGGTCGCCGTAACCGGCGTCCATAAAGGAGGTAGTCAGCGAGCAAGCCGATATCCCATCCTGCCTCTGCCTTTCGGCTAAGGAGAGTTGGGTGACCGTTGGTTCGCCAGCCAGATTCCGCCTTTCGGCAGATCCCGGCCGGCTAGCCGTGGACATAGACGCGCCGGCTCCCCGGTCAAGTCCGGCGCGCACCTCCTGCTTTACAGCAGGAGGGTCGCCAGCGACCATGGGTGCTGTCGCAGTCTCAGCAGGGGCGGGCGGCATATCCTGCAGCTTACCCTTGCTGCCGAAGAAACGGATGTAGGCATTGCCGAGTTTATAGCAAAGCCTACGCCCCCTTGCAATTATTCCAGGTATCTGGTCGGCTGGAATACCGAGCACCAAGAAGGTACCTGGAGGGTCCCCCTTATGGCGCTCGATATTGTACAGCGACCATTTGCTGACCTGATACCACTTGTTCTGACCTGTCAGGACGTTTTGTATCGTCCTGATTTCGTCCGAACAATGCGGTAGCAGGACAGCGGACTTCACCCTTTTGGGGATGTCCTTCTGTCGCCCTACGACCAGCCGAGTACCCGGAATTGGCGACTCGAAAGCGGCCACGGTTTCCCGGAGCCACTGTACGTCCTTTTCGTCCTCGCACTATAGTTTTAGCACTCCTTCACTGTGGAAGGGTTTTCCACGGAAGGAGGGCCAGTACGGGGTGGTTGTGGTGGTGCTTGGAGCCTCGACGATGTTTTCAATGCAGGTCTCCAAGGTGTGCTTGATGCTCTCCACCTGCGCCGGTGTTAAGTCGGTGAAGGGTTCCGCCATCACAGCGACAAAGAGGTCGTTTAATACGACAGCGTCTGCATATGAGTTGCCCCCCTTCACTACACTGGTGCTGGTGGAGGCCTTGGCTTTTTTCGCGCCTCGATAAGGCGATTGTGTATCGTTGGGGCGAGGGCGTTTAGGTACTTTGCTCTTGCCCTCAGTTTCCTGGGGCACCGCGTTTCCCTTCTTGCCTCTGGCGCCACGTTGACGTTTGGCCCTTCGTGGCACTTTGGGTTTCCCCTCCGCGCCCTGGCTGGGTTGGGCCATCTTTTCGTCGCGTAGCATCTCTCCGCCCTGGCTACTGTCAGGACGTTTCGATTGCTTCGCGCTTACTGAGGTGGCGGGAGCCGCTGCCGGCTCTTTGACATCCACCTGCCTTGCGGCGGGCGGTAGTCGCCTACCCTTGCCAGCCTGGACCAGTTTGTTGGCCTGTTTGGCCTTGTTGCGATTGCGCTTTGTTTTGCGCTTTTATTGGGCTACCTGCCAGATCTGCTCGTCAGCCCCCGAGGGGGCGAGAGCAGTGGAGGTTGTTGGTTGTTGACCGGGCGCTTCGTTTGAAGCTGCGACCGGTCTTGGTGTCTGGCGGGGCGCTTCCTTGGAAACCGCAACCCGTTCGACGGTAATGTAGGGCGCTTCTTTCGAAGCAGCGGCCTGCTTGGGGTCGTTGGTACTCTTATTTACCATGTTTAAAAAGAGTTTAAACTTCATTCTCCAGTGGCGTCCCACCCTCCTGGGAGCCCGCAAGTGGGGATGCTCATTCGAGCACCAGGACCTACCCCGGAGAGTATAGGGTCCAGAATCCGAGATGCAGCGAGTCCGCACGGTGCGAGGAGGACTATGGTTGTCAGGCCGAGGTTTTGACCTGTACTCGCCATAGGCTCCGCGCTCCGCCGACTGCGCACCCCATGACTCTGCAACCCTCGCCCGCGACCCTTATGGGGTACTTGCTACCGGTTACCTCAGGCTGGCTATTCCTGAGGCTGCCGTTTAGGATGGAATGCCGGACCAAAGAGGGCGTGTTGTCCCCACAGATAACAACAACCCGATCTATGGTAGACTCAACCCTCCGGGATTCCATTATCCCCCCATACGGCGCTCAACTACGCACGGCACAAGACGTAGGTGGGCTCATACCTTTCCTTGACAGAGAGGTCGGTCTGACTCGCCCACAGGTCACAACCTACCAGTCCTTTGTTGCTACATAGCCACAGGTCACTGGTGAAGCCTCTTCGGACCAAATTCCGGTGATTAGGTAGGTTCTTTGCCAACAGTGAGTTAGACCCCCTAGGGGGAGTAGCTCGCTGTTGCCCAGGTATACCGGCGGTAGGGGATCGACACTCCACTTGGACTTATCCGCATGGATTGTCCATCCCGCCGCACACGTGGAGGTGACCAAACACATACCCAAACCAAACCAAAGATCACTTACCATCAGGTGACCGTCTTCCTCGTTTGCCGTTTAAAAAAAAACACCTAATCACTGGCCATTTACACACATGATAATAAACAAATGAAGCATTAAAAACTACTTATTAACATTAATAAAAGATGAAAAAGTCTGCATAGAACTGCGCCATGCACAGCATCAAAAGCTTTGAAAGAAAAGCGCGGCTTAAAAAGCTCCACGTGAAAAGGAAGTCAAATGCAGTACACTTTGTCGCAGTCTGCGCTGTTTTTACTTATTAATGTAGCATAGGACCTTTTGACGATGTTCAGGTATTTTTGTACGATTTCTGAGCCAAGGTCTCGGGTTTGGTTTCCAGGTCGGGTAAAAGTTACATACATACATACGACTTTATGCCTGTAATCCCCGGCAGAGGTGTAACCAGTACACCCACATTTCGCCAAGCGTATCTCCGTCCCATTATGTGATAGGAGGCGAGCCTATCGCCATACCCGGCACAAATTCCAGACTCCGGGCTGATACTGAGGATATCGTAATAGAAAATCCCAATATCACTTTTACCCGACCCGGGGATCGAACCCGAGACTTCAGTGTCAGCTTCAGTCGTAACGCGTACGCATTACAACTGCGCCACCGAGTCAGGTTTTTCTATTATAAAATGCTCTATCAGCCCGGAATCTGAAATTGTGCCCGGTATGACGATAGGCTCACCCCCTATCACATGGGACGAAATAAGCTCGGCGAAACGTGATACTAGTTACACCTCTGCCTACGCCTTCGTGGATTACAGGCGTGAGTGCGTATGTATTATTAGCCCTTTATTATACACTTCCCATGGCTATCCTTTAATCAGCCTAAGCCTTAGTCCACCACGCTGGCCTAATGCGGGTTGGCAGACTTCACATACCTTTGAAATTCTTATGAAGAACTTCTCAGGTATGCAGGTTTCCTCACGATGTTTCCTTCACCATTAAAGCAAGCGATAATTAACAAATAATACACACGTAACTTAGAAAAGTCAGAGGTGTATGCACTTGGGACTGGTTTCGAACCTAACGCGGCTGTATCACTCCACACTGTGAATGATGCAGACGTTACTAAGAACTTAGAGTCACTGCAATTGCGTGGGGACATTGTCTCACTTAGTGTTTTTTATCGTCTGTATCACGGTGAATGCTCTGAAGAATTGTTTCCAACCTCACCTTTCCTTAACAGAACCACGCGTGCTGGCTTACGGAACCACAGCTTCGTGGTCTCCACCATCTCGGCTAGAACTAAAAAATTCGCAAAATCTTACTTTTGCCGGACCATCAAGCTGTGGAATAGTTTGCCGGCACACGTGTTCCTTCCTTCCTATAACATGGGGTCCTTTAAACGGAGTGTGAAGAAGCAACTAAGCAGGCCGGCATAATTCTGCCGACCTACGATAGACACATCTTCTGTCGTTGGTCGACAGTATTCTTGGATTGCGCTACACTTACCATCAGGTGTAGCGTAGTCACTTTGCCGAGCTAGGATAAAAAAAAACACTGAGCGATCGCTGCTTTTTTGAGATTTTTTTATCATAACAGATACAAAATACATTTTACGGTAAATATTTAACGTTTCCAAACAAGAGGCAAGTTACAAAAAGACACCACCGCGTCCCATGTAAATAAATCGAGTACATAAATAAAAACTCTGATCGTATTTTTTCCAACCAATTATAATAGTATTCAAAGAAAGAGGGTCGAGCCCGGAGGGTCTAGTTCCAGCGGACCTCTGTTTACATTTCATTACCCTCTCGCCGTATTCTCGTTGGTATATCATATTAAAATAATATCTGATTTAATGAAAAATAATATTTTCATTCTGGACATACTGCACTCATTTATAAGGTTAGATTTTTTTGTGTGATCCACAAATATTTGTTTCGCGTCTTTTTTATTGCATAGGCCAGCAAACGAGTAAGTGTGTCACCAGAGGGTAAGTGATCTCCACCGACCATGTACGCCCACAATACTAGAAGAATCATGGGCGCGTTGCCGACCTTAAAGCTCATTAAGGGATTGGGAAGGGGAGGGGGTTTGTGCCTCCGTCAATGGGCTCACCGCAAAGGATCTTAAGAGTGTGGGAACATTGTGAAACAGTGTAGAGGAGCAGTACACGCTTAGAGCCTCGCTGTGGACATAAGAGTAGCCGGACTCGTCGCAAAGGATGCTCAGAGCAGAAGAATGCCAGAAGAAAGTAGAGCAGTACAAAAGTCAACAATCGCTTGTGACGGAGAGTGAACGAAATCGCTGCAGAAGATGCTCAGAGCAGAGTAGTACGAGACAGAGAGTAAGCGAGCAGTACAACCCTCGATACTAGCTGTGGACACAAGAGTAGACGGATTCACCGCAGAGGATGATCAGAGCAGAAGCAGAGCTAGACAGTGTAGGCACCCAGTACACGGTAAGACCCTCGTTGTCCACATGAGAGTCAATGGGTTCACCGCAAAGGATCTTAAGAGTGTGGAAACAGTGCAAAACAGTGCATAGGAGCAGTACATACTTAGGACCTCGCTGTGGACATAAGAGTGGACGGACTCCTCGCAGAGGATGCTCAGAGCAGAACAGTACCAGACAGAAAGTAGGCGAGCATTACAACCCTCGATACTAGCTGTGCGCATGAGAGCAGACTGGACTCCTTGGAGAGGATGATCAAAGCAGAACAATCCCAGAAGAAAGTAGAGCAGTACAAACGTCAACAATCGTTGTTGACGCGAGAGCGAACGAAAGCGCTGCAGAAGATGCTCACAGCAGAGCAGTACCAGACAGAAAGTAGGCGAGCAGTACAACCCTCGATACTAGCTGAGCATATGAGAGCTGACGGACTCCTCGCACAGGATGCTCAGAGCAGAAATAGTAAGAGATAAAGAATAGGCGTATAGTACACGCGTAGATTCTGGAAGGGCACGTGACCTAGCATTTTAAGCCAGTGCTCATTACACGAGGGTAAAAAGTCATCAACGATCTAATGAACGCTTTTTAACATCCCCTGGAATGTGCGCTCTCGGGGAAATGTACCGTCGACAAAATGCGAGGCCAATTTCTGAATAGCGTTAGCGGAAAAATCAAGTCATTTGTTACTCATCTTTTTTACACTACATGCTTAGTATGGTTTATCGTGGCTTAAAAAATACCTCAGTAACCATGATACAAGGGGGCGAGCACGAACAACTAACCAATAAGTATTCGGATCGAGAACGCTAGCATAGTGTGAAGGTACAAACAATTTTTTTAGACATTTCAATACGAATACGTTCTCGCAAGTTATTCGTACGAATTTGTAGGTGACAACTAGTTCTAATGCTTAATAGTTGCCACTAGTTAACTGCAGAAAAAATTTAGGAGATTCTCAATTCTAACATAACTCCTCCAAATGTGGACCGACTTGGTTTTTTTATTTTGATATTTGAGGAGGTTTATTCTGTTGGCGATCTCAATACAATTTGTTTTTTTTTATATACACATAGTCCTGACCCCACACTAGGTTAACCTGTATTGTATCAGGAACTACGAAGGACTTGCGGTCCCACAACTCCCAGACCCGAAACAAATTTTTGGGGATCACACAACAATTTGTCTCGGTGTGGGAATGGAACCCGCGGCCTCTCGCTTCGCAGCCGGCTACTCGCTGAATGCGCCACGGAGGCTGTCAAATAGCAGTTTTCTGTTGCATTTTCTGGTAAATCAGGATCAAATCTGTTTTGCTTTAATTAACCCAGTCCTTTAAAGTCGGCAACGCACCCATGATAGTTTTGGTACTGTGGACGTTCATGGGTCATGGAGATCACTTGCCATCAGTTGACCTGCTTGCTCGCCCGGTCTATGCTTTAAAAATATGTCTTAAGCTTAATAATAGAGTTCTATTGGCACTCTTCCGTGCTTGCAATATACCTCGTAGGTGGTGCTTACGTGGTGGTAGGTCCCTCGTATGCGAGAGGCCGTCTGGGTTGGTACCACCGCTTTGTTTATTTCTGACAAGCAGCGTGTAAGCACTGTTGTGTTCCGGTTTGAAGGACATTGAAGCCAGTGAAATTACTGAAGGCCAATTCTCGTAATTTTAAATGTTCAAAGTATCATTCCGATCTAGTCTCAGCGTCAATAAAGTTGAAAATGGCATTCTCTTAAACCAAAAATCAACGTCAAAAGCACCTAGCATTAGCAGTATCGAAAGTTTTATTGAAAGTAAAATAAAAATTGACTGAAGCCAATACGGTATTTTCTTCTTCTTCTTTTAATTGTGTTTGGCTCCACCGTAGATCGGTGATTTCGCCAGTTTCTATTGTGAAAAATAGTGGCTGAACGCGATACTGTTTCATTTACACAGATACAAAAAGGTCCCGCTAACGTTTTTAAATGACACATTTCCTCCATGATTATATAATTACCACTACGTATGCATAGCTGTAATGTAACAAAAAAACTAATTTTATTTTTATATGTGTTACGTAATAATTCCGTTACGTTAAAAGAGTGGCCATAACACCTTGGGAAAGTGTCATTGGATAAACTCCCAACCTTCTTTAAATATGGAAAAGTCAAATTTGGAATGCGATTTGTCATGCGCCCCGGCTAACCCCCGGCGCCTTCTGGTACCCGGGCCAGAGGGTGTGAAATATGCTACCGAAGACTCTACGGGAGTAGGTGACCAGGCCCCCGTGGTAGATAATGCTACTGGAAAACGTAAATTAGTACAGCAGGCTTTCCATCCGTCCTTATTTATAAATAGACCTAGAAGCACATCTCTAGGGAGCCATACCGACTTAGATGTTACCCCAAATGCCAAGAACACTGAGAATATAGTTAAAAACCCCACCACCCAACAATGTAGAGCTCGGCCACCAGACTGGCAGAGAGTGCCAACCATAAGAAATAATAAGCGTAAAAAGGTTTCAGAGTCTCCATCTCCTACAAAGATTGAAACTAGTAATAGGTACATCACACTCCCTGTAGATCAAATAGATAAGACAGGTCCCAAGGAGAAGAAACCATCTAAACCGCCACCTATTATTCTATATGGAATTGAGGATGTCAATAAACTAACTGAATTATTAGAGACAGTCGCCGATGGTAAACAATACACATACAAGGTAATAAATAGGAATCAGTTAAGAATAACTTGTATTGAGCTCACCACCTACAAGAATATGTTATCAATTATTCGTGAAAACAATTTAATAGGGCATACCTTTAATAGAAAAGAGGAAAGATGTCACAGAGTAGTAATAAGAAATTTACATCACTCCACCCCACTACAAGAAATAAAAACAGACATCGAACAAACTGGCAATGTAGTTTCAGGTGAGATTATAAATGCCAAATTTGGTCCCAATAAAAAACCAACTTCCACTTTTTTTGTGAACGTTCTACCAGGGCCACAAAATAAAGCATTGAAGGAACTCAAATATATTTACCACCAAACTGTTGTGATAGAAGAACCTAGAAAGAGAAAAACTGTGGTACAATGCAAAAGGTGCCAACAGTACGGCCACTCAAAGAATTACTGTATGCGGCCTTATAGATGTGTCAAATGTGGGCTATCCCATAATACCTCTGACTGCTCAAAAAAAGATCGCAGCACGCCTGCGACCTGTGCACTCTGTGGTGGACCTCATCCAGCCAGTTACAAAGGATGCGATGTATACAAAGAGATACTGGAAAGGAGAAACAAAAACAGAGTCTCCAGGAAAATAAAACAATCTAAGGAAATAAACACAAAAGAAACATACTCTACTAACTATAGTCCAGTAAATAAACCCAGCTATAAATCAAAGCTATTTGCTAGCGCTAGTAAAGAAACATCTGAACAGACTGACCATTCAAATGAACATATACATCCTAACACAAAGTCAACAATAGAAGATATGCTAATAATACAAGCTAACAAGTTCGATATGATCCTACAACAGATGAGTACTCTAATGGGACTCATAACAAAACTCGTCGATCGACTTACAAAATGAATGCATACAGAATAGCCACTTGGAACATAAATGGACTAGCCCCCCACAAACAAGAAGTTGAGCTTCTAATGTCTGAACATAAAATTGACATCCTTCTCATAGCCGAAGCCCATGGCACCTGTAACACATGTTTAAAATTCAGAGAGCATCAATGCTACATGACTAATCACCCAGATGGCACTGGTCATGGTGGAACAGCAGTTATAGTCAACAAGAGACTCCAACATCATATAATGCCCGAATACAGAACTGAACATATCCAAGCAACAACAGTCGCCGTGGAAGACAGTACAGGGTATATTAGTTTCTCCGCAATTTACTGCCCTCCAAAACATAAAATAAATGCTGATATGTTCACAGATTACTTTGCCCAGCTGGGAAATCGCTTTGTAGCGGGTGGGGACTGGAACGCGAAGCATATGAGTTGGGGCTCCAGACTCACCACAACAAGAGGCAGACAACTGAAAACAAGCATAGATGGAAATAGACTTATAGTATTATCCTCCTCTGAACCTACATACTGGCCCACTGACCCTAACAAAATCCCGGACCTCCTCGACTTCTTTATAATTAAAGGTTTATCAAGACACTACCTTAAGGCTGAATCTTGTTACGACAGCACCTCAGACCATACCCCAGTTATTTTAACGATGAGCACAATGTTGATAGAAAACGATCCTATAATAACACTTACCACCAAGCATACTGATTGGGGATCATTGCGGCACTACATTGATTCTAACATACAGTTAAAAGTGCCATTAAAAACACCAGATGAGATAGAAGAGGCTACAAAATATATCACAATACTAATTCAAAAGGCATGTTGGATCCACACTCCGACAATAAAAAAAAATACCGAGCACTTTAACTATCCATTGGATATCAGGACAACACTTCTCGAAAAGCGAAAACTTCGAAGAATCTGGCATCAGAGTCGACTAGCTGTTGATCGAACTATATTTAATAGGGCTGCCAACAATCTAAAAGAAATGTTGTATGAGTGGCACAACAAAACTTTGGAAGATAGATTAGAGTCATTAACACCAAATGCGTCAACTAACTATTCACTGTGGAAGTTTACGAAAAACTATAATAGACCGCAAAATGCAAAGCCCCCGCTCAAAACTGCCACAGGATGGGCGCGAACATCAGAAGAGAAAGTGCAAGCATTTGCTCAGCACCTGGAGCAAGTCTTCACACCAAATTCACCCATAGATTCCCATAATGAGGACCACGTCAATAGGGTTCTAGAACAAGACTTCCAAATGTCACCACCTCCACGCCCTATTACAGTACGTGAAGTCTGGAGAATCATCACAAAGCTACAGGATAGGAAAGCTCCTGGATATGATCTTCTCACCAAAGAAATACTGAAACAACTACCAAGAAAAGCTATAGTGTTCCTAACATTTCTATTTAATAGCATACTAAGAATTCAGTACTTTCCACTGGCATGGAAAGTTTCTAGAGTAATCATGATCCATAAGGTAGGTAAACCTCCCAACGAAGTTTCGTCATATAGACCCATAAGCCTGCTGCCAATCCTGTCCAAAGTGTTTGAGAAACTCATTATGTACAGAATACAGCCGATCCTAAAGGAAGCCAATGTCATTCCCGATCACCAATTTGGCTTCAGACAAGAGCATTCTACTATCGAGCAAGTCCATAGAGTTTGCGACAAAATACGAAATAGTCTGGAAGATAAGTTATACTGCTCCTCTGCGTTTGGACATCCAACAGGCCTTTGACAGGGTGTGGCACAAAGGTTTACTGTACAAACTAAAAATCAACCTTCCACATCAATATTACTCATTGCTGAAATCTTATCTCACGGAAAGAATATTTCAGGTAAAAGAAGCGAATAGCGAATCAAAATTCTACGATATAACAGCCGGAGTCCCACAAGGATCAGTTCTGGGACCGGTTCTGTACACCATATACACTGCAGACCTACCACAGGTCAATGGTGTTATTACAGCAACATTTGCTGATGACACAGCAATACTGGCGAGCCATTCAGATCCAGCTGTGGCATCACATATACTACAAGAGGGTCTAGACAAAATAACTACTTGGCTACAGAAATGGCGAATAAAAGCCAGTGCTAGTAAATCAGTCCATGTCACCTTTACGCTACGAAAAGGAGATTGCCCACCCGTCCACCTTGAGAATACTACTCTACCTCACCGAGACCATGTCAAATACCTAGGTCTCCACCTCGATCGTCGTTTAACTTGGAAACAACATATCAAGTCCAAAAGGCAGGAACTTAATATTCGATATAAGAATCTACATTGGATTCTGGGCCGAAACAGTAAACTAAGAACAGATAATAAGCTCTTAATCTACAAGGCGATCCTCAAGCCAGTTTGGCTGTATGGTATCCAGTTATGGGGTAGTGCTTGCAACTCAAATATAAGTATAATACAGAGAATGCAGAATGTTATTTTGCGTACTCTTAGTGGTGTACCTTGGTTCGTCACGAATTCTGAAATCCATAAAGAACTAAACATGGAAACTGTAATGGAGGAAATCCTAAAAACAAAAACCGGATATCAAGTCAGGCTGGAGAGCCATCCGAATGACTTAGTTACTTCACTAAAAACCAGAAGCTATACCAAAAGGCTGAAAAGAAAAGACATCATATAAGTTCACGCACTGCGGGGCTTAAATAGCTAAATGGAGTAGATGGCTCACTGGAGTCACGCTCTTCCTGTCAACGTGGTCCTTCAACTCACCTGCTAAAAGTAAAAATATACTGATCGCAGATTGACAAGCAAAAAAAAAAAAAAAAAACGTAATAATTCCTCGACTGCCTCATATGGCAGCGTACATAAAAAAAATGAATTTTTCGTTTTGCCTCTAACACTGGGGATAATCTGATGTCGGATAGTTTTAATACATTATTTTAGACACAAATATAAATCAATGTTCGGTTATAATTCTTACGAGATTGGCCTTCTGGATTTTCACAATAAAACGAGTCCACAAAATCATCTCATGTTGCAATTTTAAGGACTACAGAACCATATTGAAATACAAATAATTTATTGAATCCATAAAATTTTATACCTACATCATATAGATTCAGTAAAATTTTAACTCTACCGCCAGTTCGGAATGCTGTTTCGCTAGAGAAGAACAGACAAGAAACTCTAACGTTGCTCTTTTCAAAACTGATTTACAATATTGATACTACATTAATACAATTTAATTTGAGTTAAAGCAGCTCAGTTTATGCCAAGAGGAACATTATAACACAAAATATGTAATGATTAGGTATTGAGCATGACTCCCATGACCACGACGAATAAATTAGGACTATCAAGTAAAAAAGTTATAACAATAAATAACAGTTTGAGCAGACCAGTCCACACAAGCAGCACCCGTTCACAAATATGACGAGTATAAAAAGACGACCGACAATTAGAAATATCATCAGCCTTTTCCACAATGTTGGCAACATTAACTTATGATCTCTTAAGGTAGGAAACCTAGATTCCGTCCGTAAGCTATAAAAATAACCTCAAAATCCCACAATCCGTTAGCTGAACAAATGCCTTTTTTGCTGTCTGTACGTAGATGCCATTTTCGTGCAAAAAGGGTACCCACATTAAATATAATTTGGCGCTTTGGCGAAAGCCCCGCCCTGATACATGGCTACGGCGTTGTCGGTGCTACGCTCGTAGACGATGCTACGCAGCTACGAGAATCAATTTTTGTACATTTTTGAGTAATGAAGCGTTTTTGTTCGGAATTTTGGACTTTTATTTTATAAAAAGGAATTTAGTATTTTAATAAACTTTCTTTTACATCTCTCTATTCTAAACAAAAGTTACTGGCGCCGCCGCCGCCGCTGCCAAAAGCTAGTCACGCTATCTCCTCCGAAACCGCTGGGGGTATGGGGGTCGAGACCGATACCAATCGATGCAGAATAATGTGGGGAAGAAAGTAACATATGTCTCATATTCGTCGGACTTTAAGTTTTTTTTTATTTTATGTTTTGTGGAAAAACATGGGCAAAGCCCCTAGTAAAATATAAGAAAGTTATATCATAAAATAATACCAGCCCTGTGTAATATACGTCCCACTGTTGGGCACGGGCCTCCTCTACTGAATGAGAGGGGTTAGGCCTTAGTCCACCACGCTGACCTAATGCGGGTTGGCAGACTTCTTCACATACCTTCGAAATTCTTATGGAAACCTTCTTGCAGTTTTCCTCACGATGTTTCGGTCACCGTTAAAGCAAGTGATAATTAGCAATTAATATACATACGCACTCATACACACTCACGCCTGTAATCCCCGAAGGGGTAGGCAGAGGTGTGACCAGTACTGGGTGTACACCGAGCTGCCGAGCGTATCTCCGTCCCACGTGTGATAGGGGGCGAGCCTATCGCCATACCGGGCACAAATTCCAGACTCCGGGCTAATACTGAGCATTACGTAATAGCAAACCCCAATACCACTTTACCCGACCCGGGGATCGAACCCGAGACCTCAGGACGCGTACGCATTACAACTGCGCCACTGAGGCAGTCAATTAATATACTTATACACAAACCTTAGAAAAGTCAGAGGTGCGTGCTCTTGGGGTTGGTTTTGAACCTGCCACTTTCTCCTTGATAGTCCATATCATGTTCTTTTACCTTGTTTTAAATAAATCACATTATAGACGAGGCAATAACGACGCGCATACGAGATGCCGAAGGGTTGGTACCACCGCTACGTCTATTTCTGCCGCAAAGCAGCAGAGTGTAAGCATTATTGTGTTTGAAGGACATTGAAGCCAGTGAAATTACTGGGTATTATGCGACTAACATCTTATGTCTCAGGGTGACGAGCGCAGTCCAGTGCCATGCAGTACTTTATAATTCGAAGTTCTGGTTGGTGTTAATTCTGTTTATGGGCAAGCTTACCATCAGGCGAGCAACATGCTCGTCTCGTCATTTAATAAAATAAAAAAATATGAAGCAGGTCAGTACAACGGATTGGAACCCGCGACCTCTAGTTTCTAACCCGCTGTGCTCTTAACAGATTTAAAAGCATACTGTGCGGGAAAGCAGTCAATAATGTAACGGTGGGGAGTCTTGTACATAGTATTTTATAAGACCTTGGCCTTAATTCGCTTAAGGCGATGGTCTTCGTCGGTCAGAATTGTATTAATTTTTTAACCAACGAAAAAACGGATTCTAATTCGGCGCGTTTTTACATAACCACGCATAACTCCGCCAAATGTGGATGAATTTGGATGAAAAGAGTATAGTTCAAAGTTGTTGGTCAAATCGGGGATGGAAGATTCAAACTTCCTCATTTATACACCGATTTTGATAATTCATTCGCTAATAACAGTAAAATAAAAAAATTTAATCTTAAGAAATAATCCTACCCTGAAGGGGGTGAAATTGGGGATGAAAAACTAAAACCACTACTACTACCACCGTCGCAAAATTGTTTAGTATGATTTTTGAATTTTTAGTTTTCATTCTCTCCAAAGGGTTGACGTCAGGCAAGCGGCCGGTCGTAAAATTGACAAGCCAAAACTTTTAGTAACGTGTTAAAAGCATGTTGCGCTGACCCCATTGCTAGTGGGATAAGGGCAGGTAGAAGAAGAAGAAGATTGGATTGAATTGAATTGGATTGGATTACTTTTTATTAAAAAGTTTTTTATCTGCAACTAATTAATTTGGCATAATACTGAGAAATACTGGTTTAATGTGACTATGTCATTCAGTATGAATAGGAAAATTAATATTACTGATAGAAAACTAATAATTAAAGAGTAATTAAGTATTATACGATTATAATATCTTAACCACTATCGAAATTCGAAACACACCCAAAGCATATTTGTAGAAGTGATTTTATAGTGAATAAATAATTTAAAAATCGTAGGTTATTAGCGATATATAAACCCACGAAATCGCGTAATTCACCAGATATTAGCTATCAAATCGCGTTCATTGATGCAACCAATTACCGCCTTGCTTATAGCGTTTTAAATCAGTTTTTACTAAGCATTTTTTTATCTCTTTTACTCTTGAATCATTTAGAGTTTTACCTATAAATTTTTGTTATTCAGTGTTTTAATCACTGTTTTGTCGTTTATTCCTTATGCTAAATAGTTTTAGAGTGAAAGAGACAAAACACTGAGTTAATCTGATAAACAATATTTACAGATAAAGCCTTAATACAAAAAGTAGCAAAATACATATGGTCTTCTTCATAATAAGTTATCGGACCTTTATAAGGCCGTTATTAGATGATTGATAAAAAATGTTATTCATAATCGTTTAATAACGCTAAAACGCTCATTAACTCTCCTATAAAGTGTCACTATTTTATAGAAACTATATCCCTTCTATAAACCTATTTTAAGCGTTCGATAGTGAAAAACATGGCCGACATCGGTCAGCTGTTTCATAATTGACGTATATTTTTACGTCTACTGTCATTTTTTTTTTATTTATGTCTTTTTCATTATTTATAACGGCTTCGCCCTATTATACATTTCCCCAATGACAAGTACTATATTATATATTTTCAACTCTTCCCAAGAACGACGAAATATCAGCGCAGCGGCGCGGCGTGGTCAATTTCAAGGTCTTGTGGAATTTTATAACTCCTGTTTGTTTACCTTTCTTGACATTTGACATTGATGAGATGTCAATTTTCTTTGTTTGTTTGTTTCTTAAGGAACCGGCTAAGGTCAGAGACCATGCTGCCAAGTCATTAGTTATATTCTTTTCTTATATTCCGAGAACGATGAAACGGGGGTGTGGCCCATTTCAAGGTCTTGTTGGAGTTTTGGTGTTAATTCCTTTCAGTTCAATGCTTCTTAGACGACTTTCTTCAAGCGGAACGAAAGCACAAGGTCGATCAATATCCTTGATCAAAAATCACCTAAATTCCCTATATTTAATGTTTCCATACGCTATTCATCATCGTAAATGATTATTGCACAAAACTACACCACTTTTATACAGCAAACACAACTTTAAACTAGTTTAGGAAATAATTAAATCAAGAGAGCCACCACACTATCAGAATTCCCGCCAAAACTCCGTCAATTTTCTTTTTATTTAGTTTGTTTCCAGTCTTTCCAGAGACAAACCATATTAGAATCATTCAATCAATCAATCATTTTCTGTAAACTGGCAACTTTGTGTATGATAAACCTATTTTAGTTAATGGAGCTTTATCAAACGATTATGAATAAAGCATTTTATTGAACGTTCTATAGGCTTAAAATACGTTTTAACTAATGAAGGTTTATACCTTCGATAAGCGTTTTATTATGAATAAGACATTTTATTATGAAGATATGTATTTAGTTAAGAAAGTGACAAAACTATTAGTTGGGTCTTTATAAACTGAAAACGCGCGATTCCCCAGCCAATAACCGTGAAATCGCGTCACATTCCAAATTCAAAACAGTAAATATAAAATCGTATAAAATGCGAATGTAAAAACGTCGGTTGATGAACAAAATGCTCACTATGTCGACATTAATGATGCCTGCCGCTACGATGACAACGATGACGAACGCTGGGCCGATACCAGTGGCCGCTGCGACCAAGCTGGAGCCGAAATTACTGCAGTTACCACACCCAGCGCTGATGCAGCAGCTGCCGCAGCAGCCTCAGCCACATCAGCATCAAATGCATAACAACAATAAACTTGGTAAGTTTTATGCTTTAGCTTGGTATTTTGATAAGATTTAAGATATCTCTAATGTCTTTAGATAAAAAATCGCACAAATGTTCTTCGGTATTGCCCAAATGACGGAACGAGCAGGTCGCTCGTCTGATGGTTAGCGCCACCTGCTCATAAACAGACGCGACACCACACAGAACCTTGAATTATGCAAGGAATCTCACTGCGTTTGTCACCCCGAGACATAGGATGTTGTGTCATAATGCCCAGTAATTTCACTGGCTTCTTAACGACTTAGCAATACTGCTGCTTAGCGGCAGAAAAAGAGACACTGGTTGCACCAACCCAGACGGTCTCGCATACGAGAGACCTTAATTAACTCCCCACCCCTCCATTCCCATTAAGTTTTATTAAGGCCGGCAACGCGTCCGTGATTCTTCCAATAATATGGCATTCATGAGCGGTGGAGATCACTTACCATCAGGTGACCCACTAGCTCTTTTTTTTATAGTATAGGCTGGCAAACGAGCAAGTGGGTCACCTGATGGTAAGTGATCTCCACCGCCCATGTACGCCCACAGTACTAAAATAATTGATTATTATTATTGTGTATTGTTTTTTTTTTTGTTTTTTGTTATTTTTGTCATTTTTGTCTGTGCTAAATGTAAAAGAAACATAATTAATATTTACTCATATTTAATTAATAATCAATTATCAGTTGACATCTTCTTTTAAATAATAATATTAATTTATAATAAATTTACAAGTAATAATTTAATTTAATTTAGTTATAATAAGCTGAATATAATATTTGCATGCTGTAGTTTACTGTAATTAGAGAAACACTATTGTCTAATACTGCCATATTGTGATCTTTAAATGTAACAGGTGTATTCTCTGTTGTAAACTCCATGTAAATAAATAAATAAATAATCAGCTGGGGCTGAAACTGGGGCTGGGGACGAAACAAATATACATGGCGAGTGTGAATGGTACAGTTGGGAGGGGAAGGCCTCGGCGAACTTTCATAGATCAAGTTGGAGATATTCTCGAACAAGGCCAGGTCAGGAGTACCCTAAACCGACGTGCATGTATGAAAAATGTAATGAGAGTGAATGAGGCCAAATAGGTATGCAAGGGCCCTTCACCATGAGCGCGTTGCCGACCTTATAGGAAAGGGATTAAGGGATTGGGATGGGGAGGGGGATTTGGGCCACCGGATATCTCACTAACCGTACGAAACGCAGCAGCAAGCTGCTACTTCACACCGGTTTCTGTGAGACAGTGGTAACGATCCGGACGAGCCGGCCCACTCAAGCTGTAGACAAAATTGTCTACAGAACGAATGTCTGTTTGCCGGCTATGTTATAAAAACACTTCCAAACTCATATCATCAGATAAGGGATGATAACAGGTTCATTTTTCAGTCCTAAATTGTAATATAATTCTGTAATACAGAAGCTGTGGGTATAAAAGCATAATATATGAAATTAAGTCATAACTTTTTATGTTGTTGTTAAAGTATGGTATCGGTTGTTAACCAAAATGTCTAATTATATCTGCCGTTTACGGGATTGGCAATATGATTTTAACTCCTAATAAAAAGCGGTGTTTGGATGTTTAGACAGCTTCTGTAGCGCAGCGGGCGGGACTGTGTGAGAGGCCGCGGGTTCGATTCCCGTACCGAGAAAAATGTTTGTGTGGTCCACAAATATTCACATATGGGTGTTGTGGGACCATAAGTCTCTCGCAGTTCCTGATATCCACTGTACAGGTTAACCTCGTGTGGTGTCAGAACTATGTGGGTAACTGTTGGGTGTATTTATTTATTTATATATTGATGAGCTGGCTAGGTAGGAACCTTGTAAGCGAGATACCGTCTGGTTAGGTACCACCACATTGTCTTTTTCTGCCACCAAGCAAAAATGTGTAAACACTTGTGTTCCGCTTTGAAGGTCATTGTAACCATTGTAATTACTGGGTATTATAAGAGTTAATATCTTATGTCTCAGGATGACGAGCGCATCTCAGAATGACAAGCGCGCAGTGCAGTGTCATGCGCTTAATAATTCAAAGTTTTGAGTCGTGTTGTAACTGTTCCTGGGGAGTCGTGTCGCTTACCATCAGGCGGGCGGCTTACTCGTCTCTTCTTTTGCCCTATAAGAGTACTTGTGTGCAGGTGGCACACTAGTACTCTTTAAGGTCTGCTGCACGTCAATGATTATTTTAGTATTATCTGTGTTCATATGGAGGTCATCAGGTAATCCATTTGCTCATTTACTGACCTTCCACGTGCCGTTATCTCATTCGCAGTGGGGTCGCAACATGTAGTTTTTACGACCGGCCGACTGTCTGACGTCAAACCCTCTGGCTCATTTGCTGACCTCTGTTATAAAAAAATACAATATACTACTCAAATAAATGCCCTAACAATTACTAGAATTCAAAGTATGAAACATAACTTCCTCTATTTATCAAACTACCTAGACACTTCACGAAATGGCCGAATCAGCAACATGCCCGCAACACATTATAAAGACAAAAGAGCATGCGGGTAGGTCGTAAAGAACGTACTAAAAATACGAGCAGGTCACTCGCCTGATGGTAAGCGTCTCGCCTGCTCATAAACGGAAGCAACGCCACACAGAACTTTAAATAACAAAGCACTGCATGACACTGGACTGCGCTCGTCACCCCGAGACATAAGGTGTTAAGTATCATATTGTCCAGTAATTACACTGGCTTCAATGTCCTTGAAACCGGAACACAACAGTTACACACTGTTGCTTGGCGGCAGAAATAGACAAAGCGGCGGTACCACCCCAGCCGGCCTCTCGGATACGAGGGACCTACCACCTTGTGAAATACTTGGTACTTTGGTTAGATTGGTTCTATAAATGTGCTAATGGTTGAAACTTGTGCTGGATTCCACCAATCTATGTCTAACTTTAGTTACCACCTAATATCCAGTCGACCCACATCGATGTGAAACCAAGGCAATAAAAACTTAAACATCTTATCCTATTCTTATCTATTTCCGTCCTATGATAGGTGATAATATAGGGAAAAAGTTCTAACTTCTAGCAATTCATGTGTTAATTTATCTGAATCTAAAAGACGTTGTGAATGCCCAACCTGGGAATTGAATTCAGGACCTCACGGTTCTCAGCCAAAGTACGTTGCCACTAGACTAATGTATGTAAATAATAAATAATAATAATACTAGCCCTGTATTATATACGTCCGACTGCTGGGCACGGGCCTCCTCTACTGAATGAGAGGGGTCAGGCCTTAGTCCACCACGCTGGACTAATGCGGGTTGGCAGACTTCACATACCTTCGAAATTGTTATGAAGAACTTTCTCAAGTATGCAGGTTTCCTCACGATGTTTCCTTCACCGTTAAAGCAAATGATAATTAACAATTAATACACACATAACTTAGAAAAGTCAGAGATGTTTGCACTTCGGGCTGGTTTCAAACCAGCGACTTTCGTCTCGACAGTCATTACCACTCCCCGCTGAGCTATCACTGCATTTCTAGACTAATGGCGAACTAAATATGTGTTACTAGCTTTTGTCTTTTGCGTGAAACTAAAATATTTTTTTTTTCATAAAGGTATCCTATGTTACTTCATATACCTCCAAGAATATGTGTACAAAGTTTCATGATGATCGGTTAAGTAGTTTTCGCGTGAAAGCGTAACAAACAAACTTACATTCACATTTATAATATTAGTATGATGTACACATTAGTTGATATGATTTCTATACATGAGTTTCTTTATTTTGTACTGACTTGTCATAAGCGCTATTTTAATTGCCCACATGATTAATAAAACTATATTTCAAAGAACCTTCATTAAACTTAATATCCAGTTATTTAAGTGAAAAAGTTTAAACCAGAAGGCCAATTCTCGTAATTTTAAACGTTCAAAATATCATTCCGATCTAGTCTCAGCGTCAAGAAAGTTGCAAATGGCATTCTCTTAAACCAATAATCAACGTCAAATGCACCTAAAATTAGCAGTAGCATTATACCGTTTTGGCTTCAGTCAACTTTTATTCTACATTCAATCTCATTACGATCTATGTTCACATTTGACGTTGATTATTGGTTTAAGGGAATGCCATTTGCAACTTTCTTGATGCTGAGACTAGATCGGAATGATATTTTGAACATTTAAAATTACGAGAATTGTCCTCCAGGTGACCCACTTGATCGTTTGCCGGCCAATGCAAAAACTCATTTTGAAATCTCTATTATCTAATAGGAAGGCAGCGACATGCCAGACATACAAAATATGGAACCTGTTCAATACTATTAATTAACATTTTATTCATTCGTTAACGGTAATTCGTTCGGCTCACGCGGCCGCGCCCATCACCCCTTCATTTTAATCCCACCCCACGTGGATCATTCTGCGACCATTTGTATCCTACTACTATGATAAATGTGAAAGTTTTGATGTGTGTGAGTATGTAAGTGTGTGTGTTAGTCAGTCATTAGTGGTAGAGCCACGCTGTAGACACTTTTGTCTACAGCATGTATGGGCCGGCTCGTCCGGGTCATTACCACTGTCTCACAGAAAACCGGCGGAAAGTAGCAGCTTGCTGATGCGTTTCGTACGGTGAATGAGATATCCGGAGGCCCAAATTCCCCTCCCCTTCCCAATCCTTTACTTATCCCTTTCCTTTAAGGTCGGCAACGCACCCATGATTATTTTTGTATTGTGGGCGTATATGGGCGGTGGCGATCACTTACCATCAGGTGACCCACTTGCTCGTTTGCCTACCTATACTATAAAAATATGTCTCGGTGCGGGAATCGAACCCACTGCGCCACGTGGCTTAAATTAATTCACACATAATGAACAATGCCTAAGTCGAATTAATTAAAAACTACATAACATTAAGTAACGCAAAAGGGCAGAATCACCCAAGGGTGGTTCAGGGGGGTCCAGTCAGTTATAATTAGCTAAATTTATGACGCCACCCTTCCCGGGGGAAAGGTGTAACCCACCCATTATTTTAAAACTATGTGTCGCAGTATATTCGGTTTTCAAGTGTGACCTAATTAATTTTAAAGGGTCAAGATTTTTGAAGTGAAAACTTCTTTAGGTTCGTGTCACCGACATGCTCATGACGCGCAGCGGCCGTGTGCTGTGCGCGTTAGACACTTTGTTGGACGGGTGAAATCTCGTGCGTTCGCGTCACCGACATGCTTATAGCAGTATATCTGTAGCTATACAGCTGACGTATTGTGCAACATTAGTGCTGTGTATATCTTATAAGTGAAATTGAATGGATTTAGTGAAAAGTTCAATGTGTATATACTGTGCATTGTTGAAATAGTGTTTTTGTTTTATTATTATTTGAATCGTTTAATTATAGAATCATTGTGCAGTACAATAGTGAGTACTATAAAACCATATAAACATGCATATAATTGTTGCTCGGAGTGTCAATAGATGTGAAAACCAGATTGATGTTGATAATTTTAATTCAAACATTATGAAATTTCGAATTTGATTACTAAAAATTCTTAATTTTTTTTATGAGCCATAAGGTCTCAAAACGCCCATTAATTTCACCGGCTTCTATGTCCTTCAAGCTGGAACACAACAGTGCTTACACACTGCAGCTTGGCGGCAGAAATAGACAAAGCAGTGATTTTTTTATCGTATAGACCGGCAAACGAGCAGGTGGGTCACCTGATGGTAAGTGATCTCCACTGCCCATGTACGCCCACAATACCAAAAGAATCATGGGTGCGTTGCCGACCTTAAAGGAAAGGGATAATTAAGGAATTAGGAAGGGAAGGGGGTTTGGTCCTCCGGATATCTCATTCACCGTACGAAACGCAGCAGCAAGGTGCTACTTTACACCAGTTTTCTCTAAGACTGTGGTAATGACCCAGACGAGCCGGCCCATACATGCTATAGACAAAAGTGTCTACAGAATGACTCTAACACTCATGAACACAGTTCGGAAGTTTTATACATATAAAACTACCGGAAATTATAGTGACAACGGCATCTAAATCCGTTGAAAAGCGTAGGAGAAATAAGCGGTCAAGCAAACAAACGCAGATACTGAGGCCCAATTCTCGTAATTTTAAATGTTCAAAATATCATTCCGATCTAATCTCAGCGACAAGAAAGTTGCAAATGGTATTCTGTTAAACCAATATTCAAGAACTTAGATCGCAATGATATCGAAAGTAGAATACAAGTTGACTGAACCAAAACGGCATTCTGGTAACAATAAATTTGACACTTAACTATATAAAATACATTTCGTCCATAGACAAACGTCAAAATATTAATTGAGAACGAAATGTGACTAAAGGTGAAGCAGTGTTGCCAAGTGCACTGTAATTACAGCAAATCTGCCATATTTTCACCATCTACTGGACACCGTATTTTTATAAATACAGTGTATGGAGACACAGTATTTTTTTACAGTCAAAATCTCTTATTATTGTTGTTTAATAGACAGGTTATTTAGAAGTAAATCTGCGTAATAACGCAAACGCGGGAGTTTGACAGTTCACAAACAGGGAGCGCAATAGGGGTTCTAGTTGAGAGTAAGCGAGATGGTAATATTTAGTTACGGTCAATTGACTGCAACTTAGTGGTAAAATCACTATGTACCGCGCAGCTTGTCTAGTAGTATACATAAAACTCTTTGATTAAACACATTAAAAAAACTAAACCGATATCATCATCATCGCAGCCATCCATTTCTGCAGCGATCGATATATACAAATAAAATGTTAAGTTAGTTTAAGATATAAAGTTTAAAATAAATTTATATTTTACTTAATAATTTAATTATTACCTTTTTTGTACGACATTTTATTGCACTGTAAAATACACTGTATTTTTTCCCATCAAGCACTGTATTTTTGGCGCAAATACCGTATTTTAATGTGGACAACACGGTATTTTCAAAAATCTGACTTGGCAACACTGAGGTGAAGTGACTGTGAGTTAACTGCAGATAAATTCAGTTAACTTTATTCTCTTTTACTACTACTTTATTCTCTTTTACTACTACTTTTTTTTCTTTTATTAGCAACTATAAGTAGTCAAAATTGTTCGACTTTGTGTGCTCGTTATTTCAGTAAAGTATTAGAAATGAGTTTACAGCCTATGTTACTCAGTGATAATGTAGCTTTCTAACGGCCAAATTATTTTTGAAATCGGCCCAGTAGTTTTTAAGTTTATTTGTTACATACAAAAATACAAAAAAATCTTTTCTCTCTAGAATATTAGTGTAGATTAAATTATGAGATCGCACTGTCAAAACTCCCGCCAAAACTCTCGCACAGTTTATAATTAGTATAAATATGTCCTCAGCAGTGTTAATATAAAAATAAAAAACCGTAAATCGGTAGAATTTCAGATTTCAATAAAATAATCGCGATTGTGGTTATTTCCGGAAAGGACTGTCTCAGTGGTGCTGTTGTGCCGTTTTCCTTCAGTTAAGCCATGGAATAGATAAATTAATTAAATAAATAAAATACATGGAATTAGTCAAATCAATTAATTAAAAAATCATAACCTCCAGTTACGTAATTTTTTCATAGTCATATTGTGGGTATTTTATTGTGAGTTGGTAACATTGATTTTGTCGCTTAGGTCATTTTTAATTTCTAGAATTTAGTCTATGGCAGCTGATACGTAAAATTCGGTAAAATACTTGTCATTGGCGAAATGCATAATAATGCGAAGCCATAATTTCAATAAAAGAAAGACATTGAAAGTTGATCGAATTGACAGTTTAAATGCAATTTAACTGAGATGATATCGAATTTCTAAAGGAGCAGAATGCCATATTTTTTATTAATTCAAAATCTAAACTCAGTTCGGTTAAAATTCATTCGCAGTGTCAGTTAAAATAGCAGAATTGGCCCTCTGATCTTTATACTGTATATTGATTTACATTGATTTCCCCTGCGCTCTACGCTCTCCGAGTTACTGCGTAGCATGCAGAGCTACGCCGTAGCTTCGTAGGCGTGCGTAGTACATTATCTACGACGTCTCTACGGCGCGACGATTTCAATAAAGCAATATGCCTTTTGCGTCTCAACATACTTAGAACAAAGATGTTATGTATTCAAATATGTATGTATGTTAGTTTGTTAGCGATCTTTTACCGACTTCAATAAAATAAGTAATAAGTTGTAATTGACGCTGAGGTCTCGGGTTCGATCCCCGGGTTGGGTAAAGTGGTATTGGGTTTTTCTATTACGAAATGCTCAGTATCAGCCCGGAGTCTGGAATTTGTGCTCGGTATGGCGATAGGCTCGCCCCTATCACATAGGGGACGGAGATACGCTCGGCGAAATGTGGGTGTACTGGTTACACCTCTACCTACCTCTTCGGGGATGACAGGCGTGAGTGCGTATGTACATAGATAGCTACACAGAACCAAAAACAGACATAAAAAGATTTCAAACTAACAACACCCCTTTTTTATTTGGTAAAAAATAGTAACTAGGTCATGCTTTAAACAAACAAAACGTCCCTTTTAGCCCCGTTTGTGGGTGAAAAATTAATTTCGTCCCATGAAGCGAAGGGGGGGGGGGATATGGCGCACCACGGTTCGTTAACCGATCCTTTTACGCTAACTAAGCGACCAAGAGATGGGCGAAAGCGGGTTTAAAATTATTTCTATCTTCTAATGAAGAGAATAGGTTACTCGCCTGCAGGTCATGCACGTAATGCATGCATATAATACACGTAATACGTACAATTTCTGAAGTGAAAACTTCTTTCGCCGCGTTGGGCACTTTTTGGTAGGGGAAAATCTTACGGGTTCGTGTCACCGACATGCTTAGATCAGTATATCTGTAGCTATACAGCTGACGTATTGTGGAACATTAGTGCTTTGTATATCTTATAAGTGAAATTGAATAGATTTAGTGAAAAGTTCAATGTGTATATACTGCGCATTGTTGAAATAATGTTTTGTTTGATTATTATTATTGAATCGTTTAATTGTAGAATCATTGTGCAATACAATAGTGAGTATTAAAAAACCATATAATGCATATAATTGTTGCTCGGATTGTCAATAGATATGAAAACCAGATTAATGTTGATAATTTTAATTCAAACATTATGAAATTTCAAATTTTAATACTAAAAGTTCTAAGTTTTCACTTCTATCGGCAGTCTCTTCAACTGGCATTCTTTTTATACGAGTTATAAATATTAAGAATTTTTATTATTTTGAATGACGTGACGAGCATGTCGCCTGATGGTAAGCTCAACGCTTCTCCATAAACAGAAGCAACAAACACTACACAAAACTTGGAGTTACGAAGATCTGTATTTTTAGCATAGGCCGGCAAACAATCGAGTGGATCACCTGATGGTAAGTGATCTCCACTGCCCATGTACACACCAGAAGAATAAAGGGTGCATTGCCAATCTTATAGGAAAGGGTTAATTAAGAGATTGAAAAGGGGATGCATTTGGGCATCCGGATATCTTACTCACCGTACGAAACCCAACAGCAACCTTACGTATTTACACCGGTTTTCTGTGAGACAGTGGTATCGACCTGGACGAGCCGGCCCATAAACAGAAGCAACACCACACAGAACTTTGAATTACAAAGCACTGCATGGACTGCGCTCGTCACCCTAGACAAAAGTTATCAAGTCTCATAATGCCCGGTAATTTCATTGACTTCAATGTCATTTAATTCGAAACACAACAGTGGTTACACACTGCTGCTTGGCGCTTACGAGAGACCTACCCCCTTATTAATGTAGGGGTCGAGAATAAAAAATACGGATTATTCAATATAACTGTATAATTACCACAATTAACAACTAGCTGTTGCTCGCGGCTCCACCGGCGTGAATACCTATTTCCAGGATTAAAGTAGCCTAGTGGGCGACAGCGGTGGGCGCGGCGTGGGGGGTGATCGCATCAAGCGAGTCCCGTCATCGCGATCGGTGTGAGAAACGCGCTTGACAAAAATACTAATATCGTTATTAAAAAATAGGGGTTGATGGTAGAAGGGTGAAAATTTAGGGTTGTATGTATTTTTTTATGCCACATTATAAAAAAAATGTTTTTTTTTAAATAAAGAAATAAATATATGGGTGGGTCACCCTTATCATTTAGGGGTATGAATAATAGATGTTGGCCGATTCTCAGACCTACCCGATGTGCACACAAAATTTCATACAAATCGGTCCAGCCGTTTCGGAGGAGTATGGGAACGAACATTGTGACACGAGAATTTTATATATAAGATTTTTTTTTTATATTAGATTAAAATAAAATCTTTTAAAAGACATGTCTTCACTGAGCAAGTTCAACCGCCATCTTACTTCCCTCCACAGTTCCGATCATTTCCTCGTTCATTCCTACTCATTCATTATATTCATTCAAGCATACCTATCCCAACAGTTATTCTGCCATTCATCCAATCCTACATAATGAAATGAAATTAAATAGTTTTATTAATCATGTAGGCAATTAAAATAGCGCTTATGACAAGTCAGTACAAAATAAAGAAACTCATGTATAGAAATCATATTAACTAAAGTATGCATAACATTATACTATCTATGTTCTATGTTCAAATGTGAACATAGATCGTAATGAGATTGAATGTTTTAAATAATTAAAAATAAATATATAATTTTAAAATGCAGGTAGCCATTGTAACATTAACTTGTCGAGACGACCTACACCTCAGTCTCTCCCGTGACCACGAAGGGTGAAAAGCTTTCGAAACGTAGGGACTAAAATAAAAATTAAACCGCGATAAAATCCGTATAAACTAGTTTTATTTCAATGTGTAATATTAGCGTAAACCTAAGAAATCACTATTGAATGTAGAATACAAGTTGACTGAAGCCAAAACGGTATAATGCTACTGCTAATGCTAGGTGCATTTGACGTTGATTATTGGTTTAAGAGAATGCCATTTGCAACTTTCTTCACGCTGAGACTAGAACGGAATGATATTTTGAACATTTAAAATTACGAGAATTGGCCTTTTGAGTGATAGCTCAGCGGGGAGTGGTATAGACTGTCGAGACGAAAGTCGCAAATTCCTCTGACTTTTCTAAGTTACGTCTGTATTAATTGTTAATTATCACTTGATTTAACGGTGAACATTTACATTTTATATACATATAGTATATCTAGCAGTTGAACCCGCCATTAAATTGGGCCATCCCCTGAGCTAGTAAGGCTTTTTCATGCGAGTACCCACAGCCCTTACGGTATGCTCTGACACGCGCCATATAGAGAAGTGGCATGAACTGGTGTTAGATAATATTACAATAGACGATTATTACTGCCTCGGTGACACAGTTGTAACGACTGAAGCGACGCTGAGGTCTCAGGTTCCATCCCCGGGTCGGGTATAAGTGATATTGGATTTTTCTATTACGAAAAGCTTAGTATCAGCCCGGAGTCTGGAATTTGTGCCCGGTATGGCAATAGGCTCGCCCCCTATCACATCGTGGGACGGAGATACGCTCGGCGAAATGTGGGTGTACTAGTTACACTTCTGCCTACCCCTTCGGGGAATACAGGCGTGAGTGCGTATCATGTATTATTATTAAAAAAAAATTTTGTGTCAGTTTTGTTTGTGTAAAATTTTATTATGTTTAGTGAAAAAATCATCAAATCACAAATGTGCATAACTTACATTCTTATGTTTTTCATCCCCTTAGAGGTCAAATTTCTTCAAAAAATTTAATTGGGACCAAATTTGAACTATAATCTTTCGAATGAAAAAAGAATCAACCAAATCGGTCCAAATTTAAGTTACAAAAAAATACACCTGCCTGTGACTGCGTCGGTAGCGCAGTTGTAATGCGTACGCGTTACGACTGAAGGTGGCGCTGAGGTCTCGGGTTCGATCCCCGGGTCGGGTAAAAGTGATATTGGATTTTTCTATTACGAAAAGCTCAGTATCAGCGGGACGGAGATACGCTCGGCGAAATGTGGGTGTACTGGTTACACCTCTGCCTACCCCTTCGGGGATTACAGGCGTGAGTGCGTACTAAAAAAATACGCAATTAAGAGCCTCCTCCATTTTTTCGCCGGTTAACCAAACACAAATGTACGAACAATTTATCCGAAACACTCCTTGATTTACTTTTATTAACATAAGTCGATGGATCGCGGGTTAATCTGCGCAGTGCGGGATCGATGCCAGTTCGCGGGAGTGATAGAGTGGGATAGTATATATAGGAGTGAGAGAGACGGAAATATAATGCGGAATTAAATTACTAAGGTTTTATCTCATACTAAGGGAACTTGTATTCAAGTTCTAATGCTTATTCTGTTCCAGAAAATAAATGAAATGAAATGAAATAGTTTTATGAATCATGTAGGCAATTAAAATAGCGCTTATGACAAGTCAGTACAAAATAAAGAAACTTATGTATAGAAATCATATCAACTAATGTATACATAACATACATAGCATCATCAAAATACACTGGACTACGATAAAATTTACAATATTTACGAGTATATTAAGGAAGAGTCCAGAATTGTTAAGTACATATTATTATTTTTTCTTCTTTTTTATGGGTCTATATGGACCATAGGCATTACCGAAACGGCGCGTGTTTTAAAACTACCACCGGATCCAGCCAGGTCTCCTGTACTGAATGAGAGGGGTTAGGCCTTAGACCACCACACTGGTCTAATGCGGGTTGGCAGACTTCACATACCTTCCAAATTCTTATGCAGAACTTCTCAGGTATGCAGGTTTCCTCACGATGTTTCCATCAACGTTAAAGCAAGTGATAATTAACAATTAATACACACACATATAGTATGTAACAAAAACCCTGTTGACCCTTTCTAGGTCGTGAAGACAGACATATAGACATCTTAATAAAAATAGTTAAATTAAAAAATAATACACAGAAGCGAGATATTATCCTTACACAGGTAGCTTAGAAACCTGAACATATTTAAAAAATGTTATTTTCATCTGAAAAGTGATGAACAGCTGACTCATGTGACGTACTGACGTAGATGGCGCGCACGCGGCGTGGCGCGTTTGATGCACGTAGACGCCGCAACTTACTGTCTCGCTCTGGCTCTGAGTCATAGCACTTACAGAGGTAATCAATTGAAATACTGTTTACAAACAATAAAATATTTAAATTATAAAATTTAAATATGATTATTTGTATAGTCCAATTTTCGTATGCAAGTTATTTCATTGCGTTTGAATATCGATTCTGATATCACAGTTAAAACGCGCAACAGGGTTTTTACCTATTGTTGTATATAATACGTACTCAAAATTGTTGAACATATTAAATTTTTTGCTTTTTTAGTTTGTTGATGCTTTCTGTAACATTGTCTTGATAGACAAACATAACTCTTTTTTCATAGCTGTCGGTAAAACATCTTAAAGCCCGGTTCCTCGCAACCAATCAGTAAAGTAGGAAAATTTGTATTTTATTTTGGGAACTTGTAAACGACCCCAATCTTGCATCTTATCACGAAGGGCGAGCATTACAGGATTACCCCCCCCCCCCCCACACCATTCTAAACAACTTTGACTATATTACTTTATATACAAGTGTTACAGAAAGGCATGGGCAAATTTAAGCAACGTATAGAGTACGATATAAGTATTATACAACGTGTTACAGAAAGGCATGGGCAAATTTAAGCAACATATACAGTACGATATAAGTATTATACAACATGTTACAGAAAGGTGTGGTCAAATTTAAGCAACGTATAGTGTACGATATAAGTATTATACAACGTGTTATAGAAAGGTGTGTTCAAATTTATGCAATGTATAGTGCTTACACTATAAAATTGTATAATGTTATATATCTTAATATACAACGTGTTACAGAAATGTGTGGTCATATTTTAGGGTTATTACATACACCTTAAAATTAGTACTTATGTACCGGATCTTTTCAAAACCAAGACATCCGAAAATTTCTCGTAAAATTTAATCACTCGTTTATTAAGATCGATCAGATTGATGACATCACTATTAATTATTATGTACGACACTCACTTTTTAATAAACTTGAATAAGATGTACGTAATTCTACGGGCATACGTACGTAACTTGTAATTTAAACACAAATTAACACCTGAAAGAGATTGTGTGTTGAAGACAAATAGGTACCATCCTCTAGAAGCATTTTAAAGACTTCATTCACGGGTCTTCCATCTATGAATTTGGCTTATTACAGTCGACGATCCTCTTCAAAACTTTTATCAGTTACACCAATACATAATACTTGTTTTTAGTCAAATACAACATATTTTTTAACTCGTAATCATACTTCATAAAATCAGAACTTGCCGAACTGACTGCGTAAAATAAATATTGACATTTGACAACTGTTTAATGATTTTTAAATAATAAAATAATTAAATAAAAGGAGGTCTATAGTATCATTGTTTATCATTTAGTGTTGTCCAAAGTTGAAAGTCGATATCGACATGTTACTCATTCGATAAAAAAGAATATTCTATAATTATTGTACTAGCAATGCAATCGGATTTGGTACTTTGAGAGATAAAATACTTATGTCCTACACTATACATTGCTTAAATTTGCCCGCCCCTTTCTATAACACGTTGTATAAGATTATACAACGTGTTACAGAAAGGTGAGGTCAAATTAAAGCAATGTTCATACATACATAGACTCAAGCCTGTTTCCCATAGCGGTAGGCAGAGACAACGGAATTCCACTTGCTACGATCCTTGCATACCTGTTTGACCTCCTTCACTCTCATAAAATTTTTCATACATGCACGTCGGTTTAGAGTACTCCTGGCCTTTCTCGAGAATATCTCCAACTTGATCTATACGATATAAGTAAGTATTTCATCCTCTTAAATACCAAATTCGATTACATTGCTAGGACATAATTATAGAATTTTCATTTTTATCGAATGAGTAACATGTCGATATCGACTTGTAACTTTGGACAACACTAAATGATAAACAGTGATACTTCAGACCTTATTTTTTATTAATTATTTAAAATTAATGCATTGTACATAAAATTAAAATTGATGCATTCAGTTCGGTAATTTCTAAGTTTATGAAGTAAGATTACGAGTTCAAAAATATGTGATAATTGACTAAAATCAAGTATTATGATTGGTGTTTTGGGTTGGTGCAGCTGATAATATCTTACAAAAGGCTCATCGGCTTTATTAAGCCAAGATGAGAGACCCGAGAATGAAGTCTTAATAGTGCTTCTAAAATATGGTATATCGTCTTCAGCACACAGGCTTTTTCAGGTGTTAATTTGTGTTTAAATTACAAAAACAGACCTCCACAATCCGCAACGGGCACCCTCCTTTCTTCCTATAACATGGAATCCTTTAAACGGAGTGTGAAGAAGCAACTAAGCAGGCCAGTATAATTCTGCCGATCTGCGAAAGATTCAATGTCTATCGTTGGTCGACAGAATTCATGGATTGCGCTACACTTACCATCAGGTGTAGCGGGGCATTTCTCTAAAAAGTGAGGTTTTTGAATAATTTATATGGCTTATATTTTTTTTCAATTTTTGCACGATTTATCTTATTCATATCAAAGTTATATCACATAGAAACAGATTGATAGTGAAGGCCCATAAATTGACTCATTGGTTGAAAATATATACCGTATTGAAAATTTTGATTACCAGCTAAATGAGATGGCACCAGATAAATGAGAAATAGAGCACATATAAATGAGTAAATTTAACAAAAAATAATTATTGGGCGTTTTTTATGCGTATTCTTTGTTTTAATTAATTAATCACATTTTCATTAATATAACAGTCTTTGTTTTTATTTAACATTATTTGAAAATCTGCATGTAGTAAGGTTTCACAAACGTAAACTCTATCCAATAAAATATTACGCTCATTCATTAATTGTAATTTGACATTGAATGGTCTTATTTTTTTATTTCTAATAATAAGGTATCAAGACAAAAATAATATCTTTAAATATAATTTTTTAACTAATCTTTATACACTTACCTTATAATTATGATCACAGTTTAATAGGAACAATCAACTCGAGGTACCTAGATAGTAATTTGGTAAAAATATGTCAAAAGTTAACATATCAGTAATCCTTATAGTCCAGTTATAACTTTAATAATCCAATTAAAAAATACTTAGATCGTCAACATCAGATTCATCTCCCCCAAATGGTATATTTATTAAATTCTCCAACATGTCATCATTACTTGACTTGCCAAGTCCCGTTCATATATCTGTAGCTACATTCTCCTTCCCATATTTTTTTTCTGTTTGCCTTATTCTATTTTTAATGAATTATGTATCAAAGTATTTTAACTGGATTTTTTCTCGATTCTATGCCCTTTTCACATCCTTTCTGCTCTCAGAATATTACCTAGTCCAGTTTTGCTTTCGTAATAAGCTTATTTCTTTTGTAGATTCTCCTAATGTAGATACAACATCATACGTATTATTAGAAGGCAGTGTATAAAAATCTAAATGTTTTGCATGAGGACATAAAATAGCTTCTACAGGACATGAATCTTTGCGACAGATTAACCTTCAAGCAGAAATTACATCTGAGTCAAACGTCCACACGATTTGATGCATTTTCATGCGACCAGGGAAGCCACTGATCTTTTGTGGTAATAATAAATCTTTTTCATATACGTCGTATTCTGTTACTATCATTATAGCTACGCTACGGACGGTCTGAAAAACAGCATTCATAAAATCGTCAATGCCAGTGATATCCATCCCACGAGCCACTGCCTGGTCAGCAGTTTGTTTTATCGTAGCTCCAACTCCGTCAGGCGCCCCCTTGCTTTAGCTTGATTCGCTATAGTTCCATGTAACTGTGCGCAAAGATTTAATGTACTGATATAGTGATGAAATTACATGAAAAATCCTTTTATTCCGGTATTGACTTGATGGAGAATCAAATACAAAATATACACAAGATTTGAACAGATTTTATCTGCTATGTATTCTAGAATGGGGCCAATATGGGACCAGACTGCTGAACATCGTGTCTTGTACAATTGCTTACGGTACAAAATGATTGATGTTTAAGTTCATCCTCGTTAGCCTCTCTGTAATAAATTACTGCAGTGTGTAAGGTAACTTGCTTGCGGCTACTCCCGAAATGGTATGACTGTATCTCTTCCAAATATTTCACGGCATAATTTTCACTAAAGTCCACATGCACGACACAGTGCTTGGGGAAGTCAGTGATACACCTAACAGTCAAATACATAACCCTGATTATATACTAAGATATCGAGTCTTATGTCGTAGGTATCAGGATCTTCCTTTCAGTTTCACAACACCCAGACCCGTAACACATGTTTGTGGATCAAACTAACATTTATCTCGGTGGAGGAATCGAACCTACGGCCTCTCATTTCAGAATCAGCTACTCGCACCCTGCGTCAAATGTTCGTAAGCTGTTAATGTTGGTTAATATCAAATTTATCTGGCTCCTGCCTTATTTATCTGTCGTAAATTCGCCAGAGAAAACCAGAAAAATTAGTCCCAGAGAAATGAGATTTACTTGTTAAAATTCATTTATTTTAGAATTATAACAAATGTCAGGGGCAATAAATATAGTACAGCATTTTAGGACTTGTGTCTTATTTGGTGTTTTGATTTCAGTAATATCTAATAAATGTTAGTACATTCAAATACGACCATAAAAATCAGACCACACACTGTACAAAATCCAGAATCGATGATATTATCGTGATAATTTCGCTAGTCAAGTGACTTACAGACGTCCTTACTTCACAGTAGCACGGCGGAAACTTACAGCAAATACATCATGAATCGAGTCAGCCATTACGTATCGAGGATTAATGTAGGTACTTAGCGAAAGCATGAGCCATAGAAATGATGCTTATGCGTTGGGACATTTTTTAAACTTATGTAAAAACGATTGTTTGTTATGAAATAAACTATTTTATGTTGAAAATTACAGGTATATTATTGAAGTACTGTTACACAGTGATTGAATAAAAAAAAATATTGTATATGTAATTAAAAAATGGTTAAAATTGTTAAGTTTTGGCATTGGGACGCGCCATATTAATTAGATTTTGCATGTTTATAATTTTTTTACTTAACTATTATAACACTTAGTTCAAAATTATACATAGGCCATAATAGAAAACTAATATAAGAGCACCATTTTATATAAATATAATCAAAAATGACTAATAAACATATGTTCTCTAACGAAAAACCTGCTTATTTCGCAGTTCAGAGAATTGCCCAGCGTCACTTTGCCGAGCCAGGATAAAAAAAAAATTGTACAACGTGCAGGTGACGTTGGCTTTGGACTTAGACGTTGTTGGTTCAATTACACTCCCATCTTCCTTATACGCTGTGGAAGATAATTTCAAATCTTCCTTGTGTATCTTGCGCTGGTTCTACCCAAAAGTATTTCAATATATATTTAAAGATGGCGTCCGAGTTGTAAGCTTTTAGCGACTTAAGTTAAACCTCATTTTTTAATCGACTTCAAAAAGGAGGAGGTTCTCAATTCGGCTCGTTGTTTTTGCTTCTTTTATGTATGTACTCGTACATCGATTTCTCCGCCAATTGTGGACCGATTATGTTGGAAAAAAATTCACTCGATGGCGTTTAGCTGCGATGTGGTCCCATATAAATTTGGTTAAGATCTGATGGCAGGGTACGGAGTAAAAAAATAAACCTCCTCAACGGACAACAGTACACTCGTCGCGATTGTGTTATTGTATTGGAATTTACATGCTATTGCTGTAACTACCACTAACAATTTAAGTCGGTTTCAAAGTTTCGTTAAACGTTATGTTATTAAATAGCCTGATTGATGAATAAAGCAGAACCCTCGCCTGATGTTAAGCGTCACGCCTGACCATAAACAAAAACATCACACAGAACTTTGAATTACAAAATTATATTGGACTGCGCTCGCTCCGAGACATAAGTTATTATTTCATAATGCATAACAATTTCACTGGCTTCAATATCCTTCAAACCAAAACACAACAGTAGGCCTAGTACCAGTTACAAATACGTTCACAGTTTTCGAATTCGTTTAAAATTACTACCGTCGAAGTGTCAAACTAGTAATTCATACGGTAATAAAGGAAAGAATCGCTTGAAAACTAATTTCATATTCGACTAATATGAAATAAAATTAACCATAACGTTAATTTCAATTCATTATAATTCCCATTAGGGGCTACTAATACTTGCCGTATGGAGAGAAAACGAAAACTTCCATCGTTTAGGAAAACTATTAAAACTTGTACACACTGCTACTTGACAGCAAAAATGTATAAAGTGGTTGTACCAACCCAGACGACCTTTCGCTTACCATGGGCCTACCCTGTAATACCACCATTAAGAAAACTGGTCTCCATAGCATTATTTATGCTGTAGACAGTTTCTACAGCATGAATAAAATTACTGGATCAGGTTGTTACCTCTGTCTCACAGAAAACCGAAATGAAATAGTAGCTTGCTGTTGCTATGTAGAGGCCCAAATCCCCCTTCCCAATCGCTTAAAGAAGTATTTGGGAAACGTCCGGTGACGATGACGCGAGTTTCACGCTTTTTGTTCACCCATAAAGTACACATATATACACAGTATACATATAGCTCATAGGTTGTCTGGCAGAGATCGCTATTAGCGATAAGACCGCCTATTGTAACACACTTTTTATATTACTTTCCTTTGTATATATCCGTGCAAATGGTGTACAATAAAGAGTTAATAAATAAATAAATAGCTCATGGAAAGCGTTCGGTGATGATGAATTCCATGATTTTACTTCGCCCAAAAATTGCTCAACGCGCCTAAAGAAGTTTTCACTTAAAAAACAATTGATTTCTGAACAAATTTCAACCGCGTTCCTCTTATATCTTACACCAGACAGGAGCCATTCGAGCGTTGCAAAGGTCTTTATTTCTTTTTGTTTTTAAACTGTCTTTGTTTTTTTAACGTTCCTACTGGAAATCTCTTGTTACAAACGAGACAGATATACATATCCAGTGAGCTGGAAAGAGAAGGCCATATATCTGCGATCCTTTTAGGTTTGTAAGGGAATATTTAATAACAAAAGGCTTCTGTAAATATAAGAAATTTTCTTACGAATGATAGAAGTCATTAAGTAAAGTGCCGTCTCGCATTGCTAGTGCCATTTTAAATGTAAGAATGAAATATAAATATTTATTGAATCTTCACAAAGAAATCTTCAAGAAGACGCTGCAGTGGATGTGCAACGTTACGCGATTAGATCGTAACGAGTACGAGACTATCCCGCCCACACACCCACCACTGTAACTCTGACACCAGGATCGACATTGGCACGCATTTTTGTTGACATCGAGCAGTGAATGCTAAATCATCTTTGTTCCGCAACGAAATTAATCAAATAGAAAGTTTTTTTTATTGCTTAGGCGGGCAAACGAGCACGTGTGTCACCTGATGGTAAGTGATCTCCACCGCCTATGTACGCCCACAATACCAAAAGAGTCATGGGCGCGTCGCCGACTTTAAAGGAAAGGGATAATTAAGGGATTGGGAAGGGGAGGGGGATTGGGCATCCGGATTTCTCACTCACCGTACGAAACGCAACAACAAGCTGCTCCTTTACGTCGGTTTTCTGTGAGATAGTGGTAACGACCCAGACGAGCCGGCCCAGTCATGCTGTAGACAAAACGGTCTACAGTATGGCTGTACCAATCATAAAAGCCAGATGTAGAGCTGGCTGGCATGTGTCCGCGACGTTGCAAATAAACTTCAGGAAAGTCGCTTAAGGTGGTTCAGTCATAGTGATTTCTTATGTTTACGCAAATATTACACATTGAAATAAAACTAGTTTATACGGATTTTATCGCGGTTTAATTTATATTTTAGTCCCGACGTTTCGAAAGCTTTTCAGCCTTCGTGGTCACGGGAGAGACTGAGGTGTAGGTCGTCTCGAAAAGTTAATGTTACATTGCCTACCTTCATTTTAAAAATTATATATTATTATTTATTGTATTTTTACGTTATTTGACACTAGTCCGATCTACACAGAAAGAGCTCACGGTGTCTTGAATCATCCTAGGTAGGAATCGGTGTTCTTTGGCAAGGATTTGTGGTTTGTCAAATCTAAGGTAATGTTTGGAGCCTTCGTCTGAATGTTCAGCAACTGCAGACTTCGTAGAGCGTCGGTTTTTAACATCAGCTATGTGTTCTTTTACGCGGGTCCCTATGCTTCTTTTAGTTTGTCCGATATAAGCCAGCGAAACCTAAACATTAAAAAAAGACATTTGTGGATCAGACACACATTTGTCTATTTCTGCCGCCAAGCAACAGTGTGTAAGCACTGTTGTGTTTCAGTTTAAAGGACATTGAAGCTAGTAAAATTATGGGCCAATATGAGACTTAACACCTTATGTCTCGAGGTGACGAGCGCAGTCCAGTGTCATACAGTGCTTTGTTATTTAAAGTTCTGTGTGGCGTTGCTTCTGTTTATGAGCAGGCGTGGCGCTTACCATCAGGCGAGCAACCTGCTCGTCTTATCATACAAGCTTTTAAAAATAAATAAAAAATAAACAAACATTTGTCTCGTGTTGGAATCGAACCTACGGCCTCTTGTTTCGCAGCCGGCTATTCACCCACTGCGCTAAGAAGGCTGTCCGAGATATTAGTGTCGATAGTTCTCTCATTCGCGCGAGATTTCTCGTAAGCTCAAACCCCCTCCCCTTCCCAATTCCTTAATTATCCCTTTCCTTTAAGGTCGGCAACGCACCCATGACTCTTTTGGTATTGTGGGCGTACATGGGCGGTGGAGATCACTTACCATCAGGTGACCCACTTGCTTGTTTGCCGGCCTATGCCATAAAAAAAGTTTGTCCGATATAAGCTAACGAAAGCTAAACATTAAAAAAAGACATTTGTGGATCACACCAACATTTGTCGCGTGTGGGAATCGAACCCACGGCCTGTCGTTTCGCAGCCGGCTACTCACCCATTGCGCTATGAAGACTGTCCGAGATATACGTGTTCGATAATTTTCTCATTCGCGCGAGATTTCTCGTAAGCTTACGCTAGTTGCTCAGGTCATGTATAAAAGAAATAGGTCATCTTCAGACCCTCATTAGGCTTTGAAGGGACTCGTTGCAACTGAATACTAAATTAAAATTCATAAGGACGGTCATAAAGGCGCTCTGTACAGGCGAGTTGCAGTGAAGAGAGGCCGCGGGTTCGATTCCCACACGGAGACAAAATGTTTGTATAATGAAACACTAGCGGATCCAGGGAGGGGCTAAGGGGCTCAAGCCCCGTCCCCCCAAATGCATTTGGGCCCACTGACTAATCTCAAATTAATCTTGGTATTATTCTTAGTACTACCTACAATATAATTTTCATCGCTTATCCTTACTTATTCCATTTTAAGTAAGTATAGTTTATTATCAATTTTTTTATTTCTAATTTTGGGTCAAGATGTCCTCAAACATTTGTTTCTGGTCTGGGTGTTTTCTCCCCAGAGGGGTTGACGTCAGGCATGCGACCGGTCGTAAAAACTACAAGCCAAATTTTTCTCAGATATTTCGGTTTCCTCACGATGTATCCTTCACCCTTAATAAAACAAGCGATAATTAACAAAGGATACACATGTAACTTACAAAATTCAGAGATGCATGCTCTTGGGGCTGGTTTCGAACCTGCGACTTTCATCTCGACAGTCCCCACTGAGCTATCGCTGCTAATAAATGCTGACATAAAATAATTTGAAGTTCGATAGTATTATTATATTTATCGAATACCCAGCGGTAGTTTAATTTGTTCTCGAACGATCCCTAAGGCCTACTGCGGGTTGACCCGCTAGAATGATCTTATAGGGATGAGATACTATCGATTCATAAAGCATCTGTTAAAGTAAGGTTGGAAAAAATATAAAAACCGACTTCAAAAAAAACATCGAATCTATTTTTATTTTGTAATGGATTTGTGCTGCCTATATTGCTTATACAGCTTCATCTGACAATAATGCCGGCGCTTATGGCGCTCTAGCTAGAAATATGTATAATGTATTTAGTAGTGATTAAGCACAGAGGCGCCTTTTAGAAGGCTCAGACCTCAGCTTGACCAATCGCTGGGAAATATCGTTTAGGGCCGCCTCTGCATATCATTGTACCGAGGGCCAGTTGTGGGAGTTCTTCTGACTCGCAGGCGTGTCCTATGTCGGGATTTCGTATTATTATTGCGATTCGGATTGGGCAAGGAAAGTGCTGCTTTGATAGCGACTGTGATGGGGTCGTTGGGATCTGCCAAAACATGTTTGGGACGACGACGGAGAAAAACACTGAAAAGTTGAACATAACAATTTCTATAGGTCTCTTTGGAGTCTTTGCCTGTGTCGCTGCTCGTCAAATGAAATTGCACCGACTCCAAAGAGACCTCCCCTTCCCAATCCCTTAATCATCCCTTTCCTTTAAGGTCAGCAACGCACCCATGATTCTTTTGGTATTGTGGGCGGTGGAGCACTTGCTCGTTTGCCGGCTTTTGCCATAAAAAAACTCTCTTGCTTGGTATCCAGCCTATCCAAAAAAAGCTGGTTTCATAAGCAAATTTTCATTCCAAAAGTGAAATGTTATTTTATCGATAAAAGTATTTATACCTGTCACATCACTAGACATCGCTACTAACAGCCAAAAGCTAACTTCGACGGTACTTTAAGTTGAGGATAAAGAATTTTATCGCAAAACTTCCCTAAACTTTTAAGGAAGCTAATTTTTTACGAGAGTTTTTGTTAAAATCGCTCGGTGCCAACTACCTTATGTTGTATTAAGTCAATACTGTTATCTTTTTATTTGCTTGAATGACGAGATGAGCAGGTGCTCGTCTGGAGGCCAATTCTCATAATTTTAAATGTTCAAAATATCATTCCGATCTAGTCTCAGCGTCAAGAAAAACCAGCGTTCTCTTAAACCAATAATCAACGTCAAATGCACCTAGCATTAGCAGTAGCATTATACCGTTTTGGCTTCAGTCAACTTTTATTCTACATTCAATCTCATTACGATCTATGTTCACATTTGACGTTGATTATTGGTTTAAGAGAATGCCATTTGCAACTTTCTCGACGCTGAGACTAGATCGGAATGATATTTTGAACATTTAAAATTACGAGAATTGGGCTCCTGTATGTTAAACGTCACGCCTGCCCATAAACAGATGTCACACAGAACTCTGGATTACAGAACACTGCATTTTTTTAAATACTTATTAGGCTCGTGTTTGGCCACTATCACGCCTGATGGTAAGCCATGATGCCTAAGATGAAGCACGCTTGCCTAGCAAAAATAGATTCACTCGCGACTTGAAGACACCCATATTATATTTATTAATAGGACTGTCTTGGTGGCGTAGTTGTAATGCGTACGCGTTACGATTGAGTCTAACGATGAGGTCTCGGGTTCGATCCCCGGGTCGGGTAAAGTGGTATTGGGTTTTTCTGTTACGAAATCCTCAGTATCAGCCCTGAGTCTGGAATTTGTGCCCGGTATGGCGATAGGCTCGCCCCCTATCACATAAGGGACGGGGATACGCTCGGCGAAATGTAGGTGTACTGGTTACACCTCTGCCTAACCCTTCGGGGATTACAGGCTTGAGTGCGTATGTATGTATGTATGTAATTTTACTAGCCGAAACACAAAAATGCTTACACACTGCTGCTTGGCGGCAGGAATAGAGAAAGCGGTGGTACGAACGCAAACGGCCTCTCGCATACGAGGGACTTACTACATTGTATTATCCTGAATGAGACGAGCAGGTCGCTCGCCGATCATTAGCGTCACGCCTGACCATAAACAAAAATAATATTCTTCTACCTGCCTTTATCCCACTCGCAGTGGGGTTGGCGCAACAAGCTTTTTTAACACATTTTACAGCCTCCGTGGCGCAGTAGGAGAGTAGCCAACTGTGAAGCGAGAGGCCGCGGGTTCGATTCCCACACAGAGACGAAATGTTTGTGTGAACCACAAATATTTGATTCGGGTCTGGGTGTTTTTTCCCTAGAGGGGTTGATGTCAGGCATGCGTTCGTAAAAACTACAAGCCAAATCTCTCTGTAACATGTGTTAATGCATGTTGCGCCGATCCCACTGCAAGTGGGATAAGGGCAGTTGGAAGAAGACGCCACAGACGGACAAACACACCCACAGAGAGACAAAGGTGACCCCTTTATTTATAACACTCCTCTTTTTTGGAAGGTGTTAAAACAACGCGCTTTACAAATAACAATATAAACAAAATGTTCAAATGAAATAACTATTGTACTGTGAAATTTCCCAAACGTATTGATAATACAAAAGTTTCTCTCATACGTAGCGTTTAATATAGAACTGAGGGCAAAAAATGTTTATACTGTAGCTTTTTGTATATAATATGCTATAAAGCGAGTATTAACCGCGTTATTTATAGCATAGGCCAGCAAGCTGCTACTTTATGCCGGTTTTCTGTGAGACAGTGGTAACCGGACGAGCCGGCCCATTCATGCTGTAGACAAAACTGTGTTGCCCTATGACTCAAATAATAATACTAGCACCGTATTATACACGTCCAACTGCCGGGCACGGGCCTCCTTTACTGACTGAGAGGGGTTAGGCCTTAGTCCACCAAGCTGGCCAAATGCGGGTTGGCAGAGTTCTTCACATACCTTCGAATTTTTCATTAAGAACTTCTCAGGTATTGTGGTTTCCTCACGCTCTTTCCTTCACCGTTCAAGCAAGCGATAATATACACGCAGATTTACCATAACATATACAACGTGTTACAGAAAAATGTGGTAAAATTTAAGCAACGTATAGTGTACGATATAAGTATTATACAACGTGTTACAGAAAGGTGTGGTCAAATTTAAGCAACGTATAGTGTACGATATAAGTATTATACAACGTGTTACAGAAAGGTGTGGTCAAATTTAAGCAACGTATAGTGTACGATATAAGTATTATACAACGTGTTACAGAAAAATGTGGTAAAATTTAAGCAACGTATAGTGTACGATATAAGTATTATACAACGTGTTACAGAAAGGTGTGGTCAAATTTAAGCAACGTATAGTGTACGATATAAGTATTATACAACGTGTTACAGAAAAGTGTGGTCAAATCTAAACAACGTATAGTGTACGATATAAGTAGTTCACACCCCCCCCCTTCCCCGTAGTACTAAATGTATGTAACGACCCTTAAATATGACCACATCTTTCTGTAACAGATTGTATTAAAAAATACATACGAAAGGAAATCCTTCCCTTTTTAAGTTGGGTAAAGCTAACATAAGACCTAACATCACATTTTATTTGCAATTATTTCAAAGTTATGGCACTACGGGATTTTCGGGTACGCAATTCGCTTATGTGCGGCATTTGGAAGTAAATTATGGGGGATATAATTTCTAGGTTTATTATTGTATGTAACATGCTTAAGGCAAGATATTAAATTACTGAGGCATACAATATGGTGAATGTATACTTTTTTTTATTGCCTAAATAGGCAGACGAGCAGACGGCCCACCTGATGGTAATTGGTTACCGCCGCCCATGGACCTCAGCAATGCCAGAGCACAGCCAAGCCGCTGCCTACCGTTTTATTAGCTTGAATGACGAGACGAGCATGTCGCTCGCATGATGGTAAGCGCCACGCCTACCCATAAACAGGAGCAACGCCACACAAAAATTTAATTACAAAGCATTACCCATCCACTGCGCTTGTGAGATGTTGCTGATTTTTATTAAATGTATTAAGTTTATAAAGATTCGTAAAATAGTTTTATAAAACAATTATGTAATTATACAAATTTTAAAATCATATATACAGTTATAGAAAGGAATAAGTAAAGAATTGTGTTGCGTCATGTCCGGTAGTCAGAGATGGGCAGAGTAGAGTTGTTTACTATTGTGTATTTAAAGACGAGCACCCGCCAGTAAAGAACACTGGCTTTGGAGATCTCAAAGAGAACGTTACTCTGCCCCCTATCGGTCCTATCTGACTCTGAGTACCTACATATTTGCAGATAAGTATTATTTTTATGATTATTTTGAATTGGTTTAATGTTAATATATTATTATTAATGGTACCTTATTAATATTTAAATATAACTAATTAAACGTTAAAATTGGTAATGAATAGTGGTTTGGGTTACAAATAAACTAAATAAATAAATAATAAAAATAAAGGTATAGGTACTAGAAAATTATATATTTTTTTTATGTTTTATATTGTCTACGTCTAACACGCTCATCATCCCGGGACATAAGTTAAGTCTAATGCCCAGTAATTACACTGGCTTCAATGTACAACCGGAACACAACAGTGCTTACACACTGCTACTTGGCGAAACAAAGCGATGATACGAACTCAAACGGCCTCAGAGACCTACCACCTAGTAAAACAGACAGACAGGATTAAACTATTGAGTGGTAGAGCCACGCTGTAGACAGTTTCGTCTACAGCGTGAATGGGCCGGCTCGTCCGGTTCATTAACACTGTCTCACAGAAAACCGGCGTAAAGTAGCATCTTGCTGCTGCGTTTCGTGCGGTGATTGAAATATCCGGAGACCCAAATTCCCCTCCCCTTCCCAATCCCTTATTTATCCCTTTCCTTTAAGGTCGGCATGATTATTTTAGTATTGTGGGCGTACATGGGCGGTGGAGATGACTTACCATCAGGTGACCCACTTGCTCGTTTGCCGGCCTATACTATAAAAAAGGTGACCCACTAGTTCGCCGGCCTATGCAATAAAAAAAATTGTTTTAGGGTTCCTCAGACTACCTCGGTGGCGCAGTTGTAATGCGTACGCGTTACGATTGAGGCTAACGCTGAGGTCTCTGGTTCGATCCCCAGGTCGGGTAAAGTGGTATTGGGTTCTATTACGAAATGCTCAGTATCAGCCCGGAGTCTGGAATTGTGCCCGGTATGGCGATAGGCTCGCCCCCTATCACATCATGGACGGAGATATGCTCGGCGAAATGTGTCGCTTCGGGGATTACAGGCGTGAGTGTGTGTATGAAGGTATTGTCCCCCACCTTAAACTCCTGAGTACGTCCACGCGTTTTATAATCGGGTGGCAATGCCTCATACCTCGATACGGCAATGCAGGCAAACCTTAAATCGAAGTTTACACGTTCACAAGCATTATTCCTGGTTGAGGCAGAATTTGTCCTGTAAATTTTACTTTTGCACTTATCCCATTGAAGCCAGTGAAATTACTGGGCATTATGAGACTTAACATCTTATGTTTCGGCGTGACGAGCGCTTATAGCGGTAGTGCTGTATAATTCAAAGCTCGCGTTCTCGTCGCAGAGGATGCTCAGAGCAAAACAGTGTGAGACAGAGAATAGGGTAGCAGTACACGTGTCGACACTTTGGACACGAGTTGACGGACTCGTCGCAGACGATGCTCAGAGCAGAACAGTGTAATACAGAGAATAGGGTAGCAGTACACGTGTCGACACTTTGGACACGAGTTGACGGACTCGTCGCAGAGGATGCTCAGAGCAGAAGAGTGTAATACAGAGAATAGGGTAGCAGTACATGTGTCGACACTTGCTGTGGACATCAATTGATGGATTCGTCGCAGACGATGTTCAGAGCAGAACAGCGCGAAACATTTTAGGGCGTTGTACACGTGTTGACACTTGCCTGACGGTCGCTGCTCCCCCTCTATGTAAATATGAGTTAATGTATTATGTACCATCACGCTCTATCACAGGGGGTGACCTGGTTACATGAATTACGAGTGAAATGAGGTAAACCTAATTTAGAATGCAAATAATGTGAGCCGAACAACTCGAATGTGTATCGTAGTTCTGCGGATCGTTAATTTTATTATTTTTTTGAGCGACAATGTTTTTTTATATCAGTTGTTCACGCGATTTTGTCCGTATATTGTCGACGCCTAACCCCTCTCATTAGTAAAGACATGCGTGCTCAGCTGTGCGACTCGTTAATGCAATACGACGGTGATATTATAAATGTATTTAAATGCCAAATCTTTTTAATTGTATTATACACCGTGTTACAGAAAGGTGTGGTCATATTTAAGTCGTTACATACACTTGATAGTGAGTGTTTATGTACCGGATTCATGATGGTAGAGCCACGCTGTAGACACTTTTGTCTACAATAATAATTAATTCCTTAAATAAAGAGTTCTGCGAGGCCAAAGATGCGAGTAAAAATTAGTATTCAACTAAAAGGAATCAAATAAAGATTTGCAAGGGTAAATACTAGATGGCGCTGGACGGCAACTCGGCTTAAATTAAAAGTATGACATTTTAAAAGTACAAAACCGGGACTTAAGGGCCCCGGTTGTACGGATTACCGGCTAATCCGGAAATTAAATGGGCCTTCAGATGATTTTATCGCAGAGTTGGCAAAAATACAGATTCAAACGGATTTAAATCCACATTTTGCAGAACTAGCTGTGTTTGCGAATTCATTCAGTTTCAGTTACTTCATTTGATAGCAGAGGTCAGCAAACAGTCTTAAGTGGTAGAGGCACGCTGTAAACAATTTTGTCTACAGCAAAAATGGGCCGGCTCGACCGGGTCGTTACCACTGTCTCACAGAAGACTGATGTAAAGTAGCTTGCTGCTGCGTTTCGTACGGTCAATGAGATATCCGGGGCTCAAATCTCCTTCCCTTAACAATCCCTTAATTATCACTTTCCTTTAAGGTCGGCAACGCACCTATATGCTTCTTCTGGTATAGTGGGCTTATATGGAAGGCGGAAATCACTTACCATCAGATTACCCACTTACCATTAGATGACCTACTTATATAAAAATATCGATAAAGCAAAATCCCAATATCACATTTACGTACGGCGTACGCATTGCAACTGCGCTACCGAGGAAGACAGTAAAAAGTATTTGTTATATTAACGCGTGCAACCGTAACTTCAATTATGCTGGCTTAATTGCTTCTTCTCGCTTCATTTAAACTGTATTAGAGAGGGACACGTGATCTAGCGACTGATTCGCAGTTTAATGGCGCGGCAAAGGTGCATATTATACATGTAGCTTGGACAGAGTAGAGCTATAGGTAGCCTTATTCTCTACAGTACCGAATTACCGCTATTTTTGTAACGTTACAAATAACGATATTTATAACGGCAAGTGGGTCACCTGACGGTAAGTGAACTCCACCGCCCATGTACGCCCACAATACCAAAAGAATCATGGGCGCGTTGCCGACTTTAAAGGAAAGGGAAGAAAGGAATTGGGAAGAGGATGGGATTTGGTCCTCCGGATATCTCACTCACCATACGAAACGCAGCAGCAATCTGCTACTTTACGTCGGTTTTCTGTGAGACAGTGGTAACTACCAGGACGAGCCGGCCCATTCGTTCTGTAGACAAAAGAGTCTACAGCGTGGCTCTACCACTCAGAGTATGTACTTGTGTCACTGTCATGTTTTAACGTTAAAAGTAACTTTATTATTTAACGTTTTGAAATACACTAACATTTAGTCCATAACATTTCAGAGGCTTCAAACAGAACATTGCGAAATAATCAGAGAATAGTATTGAAATAAAATCCGTATAAACTAGTTTTATTTCAATGTGTAATATTCGCGTAAACCTAAGAAATCACTATCTAGAATAGTACCTTCTAACACGAAATTAAAGCACGAAAGCTTAGTCTGTTTGGCTCCCAAAATTTACAATAAAGTACCAAATTCAATAACATCGCTTAATTTTATTTCGTTTAAAACTAAATTACACAATTTGCTAGTAAATAAGTGTTAATATTCTCTATTAGATTATATAAATGATGATACTTAAATATGATTGATCCCTTTTTTCATTTTGTGTTATTTATTGGTTTAAGGAAATAATTTATATATACTTAGTTGTCAAATTTAATTATTACATACATACATACGCACCTGTAATCCCCGAAGGGGTAGGCAGTGTAAGTACACCCACATTTCGCCGAGCGTATCTCCTTAATTTAATTATTGTATTTATTTTTCTAAGTATAACTTTAAAAGTGTATTCTGGTATGATTGCATTATGACATGCAATCATGCATTTTTTTTTTTTTTTTTTATAGTATATGCCGGCAAACGAGCAAGTGGGTCACCTGATGGTAAGCGATCTCCACCGCCCATGTACGCCCACAATACAAAAGAATCATGGGCGCGTTGCCGACCTTAAAGGAAAGGGATAATAAGGGATTAGGAAGGGGAGGGAGATTTGGGCCTCCGAATATCTCACTCACCGTACGAAACGCAGCAGCAAGATGCTACTTTACGCCGGTTTTCTGTGAGACAGTGGTAACGACCCGGACGAGCCGGCCCATTCATGCTGTAGACAAAATAGTCTACAGCGTGGCTCTACCACTCGTAAATGTGGTAGAGCCACGCTTGTATGCCAGCTTAACCGCAAATCATAGAGAACTTGTGTAATGTCAGCTATTGTAAGATCTTTTATTTACCACCTATGCTTACAAATAAAATATTTTGATTTTATTTGATTTTAACGTTAAATCGATTATAATTATCAATACGTTTAACATTAACAATCACCCCCACAACATCCTCCGTGGCTCAGCGGGCGAGTAGCTGGCGGCGAAGCGAGAGGCCATGGGTTCGATTCCCGCACCGAGACAAATGATTTTGTGATCCACAAATATTTGTTTCGCGTCTAAGTGTTGTGGGTTGGCAAGCCCCTCGTAGTTCCTGATACCCACGATACAGGGTAACCTAGTGTGGAGTCAGGACTATGTGTGTGACTGTTGGGTGTATTATTTATTTGTATTTAATTTAACACAACATAACGTACAGTTTCGGTAATTTTACCGGTAAATATTAACACAGTTACGAGTTTAACTGTCATGGGGAATTATAAGGTCCCTGATTTAAGGCGGATTTGATTTGCGGCGTGATTGAATAACTTCTTCTTCTTTAAGTCTCATCTGCTATCGGAGGTTGGTGATCATACAAGCTATCTTAATTTTGAAAGCTGCTTCGCGGAACAATGATCTTGTGCCCATGTTGAACCATTGGCGAAGATTTTAAAGCCACGATATCCTCCTACGACCGGGCCTCCTCCTGCTCTTTATTTTCCCTTGAATGATTAGTTGCAGGAGTTCGTACTTGTTATTTCTCATTATGTGGCCAAAATATTCCAATTTACTTATTTTAATTGACTTAGGTATCTCCGTCGAATTTCCCATTCGCTCCAGTACTGTGGTGTTTGTAATATGGTCTACCCAGGATATTTTGAGCATGCGTCTGTACACCCACATCTCGAATGCTTCTAACTTTTTACATATGGCTTGCGTTAACGTCCATGCTTCAGCGCCATAAAGGAGTACAGAAAATACATAACACTTTACCAGTCTCATTTGACTTGATTGACTAACAAACAACCAAATTAATAAACTCACAAACATCCAAATTTACACATCATAATAGTAGTAGGATAAATTTTCTATGGTCCATATTATACCACTTAAAAGTCTTTAAAATATTTTCCTGGAATTTTTCTTTATACTTCATTCCAACGCTTAAACTTCGCCTTTTAAAAGATTATGAAAGGCTTTGTTGAAGTTCAAATCCTTCTTAAACTAACAACTACTTAAAAAGTATTTTATCTCTGTACATAATATAAATACCTGGGCTGGGTCGCCTACGTTTTAAATACCATCTAGATAAACTTAAAAATATGGAAAAAGATTGTATAATATGAACACAGACTATAATGTACTACTAGACTTGCTGCGCGGTACATAGAAATTGTACCACTAAGTTGCGGTCAATTGACCGTAACTCAATATTACCTCTCACGCGCTTTCTGTCTGTGAGCTGTCAAACTCCCGCGTTGTGTGATTTTACTTCTAAACAGCCCGTCTAGTAGTATACATTAAAATAAATAAATACACCCAACAGTCACACACATAGTCCTGACCCCACACTAGGTAAAACCTGTATCGTGGGTATCAGGAACTACGATGGACTTGCGGTCCCACAACACCCAGACCCGAAACAAATTTTTGTGGATCACACAAACATTTGTCTCAGTGTGGGAATCGAACCCACGGCCTCTCGCTTCGTAGCCGGCTACTCGCCCGCTTATTAATTAAAGTCTTTGGTTAAAACCTAATGTATTAAACGCATTGTAAGAACACAAAAGGGTTAAATTCAATAGCAAATGACTCGATAATTCGCTTTACAATAAAAAACATTTCCATTTCCGAAAACGTTATCAACCGACTTCGAAACGTTTTTTCAAGTCGTCTGCATTTTAAATAGTCTTATAAAACGGTTCTGTATTCGAAAATAATTAGAAAATAGAATTCAAATAGAAATGAGAATAATGTTTTTTCGCGTTTCTCTCAAAAAGTAATGAATTATGATGGTTGCTACCTACATCTTTCGGGGGATGTGGTGACAATTTTTGGTACATGGGCAGTGAAGATCACTTAAGGCGAAATGGTAGCGAAGTTGCCATTGTAGGCCATTGTAAATGCTTGCATACTCGGCATGCGCGCTTCCAATATTTGCTATACTTTATTATTTTTAAAAAAATCTTACGCTTTTACAAAAAAAAACCATAGAAGTATTTGAATGTTTGTTGGGAACTGTACACATTTTTTTTTTGTAAAAATATTCATTCGACGGGACCGTAAAAATGGGTTTTTTTTTTTTAGGAAAGTGTACGATTTTTTTTGTATCAAGTCAAATATCATTAATCGTGTATCGGCGAACATATCCGACTAAAGAATTTTGTGAACAATTATTATACATAAAAAAATAATTTTAAGCCTTTTCAAAGGTCTAGTTTTGAATATTTGTGAGGACGAATCGTCAAATTTGAGGCATATTTCGCCTTAACATCAGGTGACCTACTTGCTCGACTGCCGGACCAAATAAAACTGTCTACACCGTGGCTCAATTTTATGTATGTTACACAAATACTTTAATGTATACTACTAGACAAGCTGCGCGGTACATAGAAATTGTTCCACCACGTTGCGGTCAATTGATCGTAACTCAATATTACCATCTCGCTTACTCTCAACTAGAGCCCCTATCGCGCTCCCTGTTTGTGAGCTGTCAAACTGCCGCGTTATGTGGCGCAATTTTACTTCTAAACAGCCCGTCTAGTAGTATACATTAAAGTTTTTTTTGTATTACAAAATCTGTTGAATTTTAACATAAGTCAGTAGTAAGGTACCTATATAAGTTATGACGTAACAATATGTCGGATAACCATTCATATTCGTTTAATGGTCGTATTGCGACTTCTGTACCTATATCTTAATCACTTTGCAGTACATGTCATGTCAGTGGAGAGGGCACCTTCTGACTCTTGTTTAACCATTTTGTAGACAGTTCTGTCTACAGCATGAATGGGCCGGCTCGTCCGGGTCGTTACCACTGTCTCACAGAAAACCGGCGTAAAGTAGCAGCTTGCTGCTGCGTTTCGTACGGTGAGTGAGATATCCGGAGGCCCAAATTCCCTTCCCCTTCCCAATCCCTAACTTATCCCTTTCCTTTAAGGTCGGCACCACGCCCATGATTATTTTAGTATTGTGGGCGTACATGGGCGGTGGAGATCACTTACCACCAGGTGACCCACTTGCTCGTTTGCCGGCCTATACTATAAAATAAAAAATAAAATAAAATTGAATACCAACTTTTCTGTGAACTGTAGCCCTAGAACAAGTCACAAATACGTTCACAGTTTTCGAATTCGTTTAAATTTACTACCGTCGAAGTATCAAACTAGTAATTCATACGGTAACAAAGGAAAGAATCGCTTAAAAATAATTTTCTTAGTCGACGTATTATGAAATAAAATCCATATAATTAATTTTAATTGACGTATGGAGAGAACACGAAAATTTTTACCGTTTAGGAAAACTATTAAAACCTGTACTAGGCCCACTGAAAGGTATCGGTCACTGTCGTAACGCAATAAAACACGCGGAGCACTCAAAAGCAGTAGCTGACAATCGAATGACATTTCTGTTGAAATGGCTTACTTATCGTACGAATAAGTTATGTTACGTAGTTCCTAGGACGGTTGTGCGGAGGGAGGTGCGCGCATCCTATTTGTTATACACCACCAAGAGTAGGACGAACGCTGGGAAGCGGGCACCTCTACATCGCCTTGTGGAAACTTATAACACACACTTTACCAGCATTGATATTTTCGGAAACTCGCAACAACAATTTAAAAAATTAATTAACGCCTCGCTAGCTAGCGACTCTTAAATCTCTAAAATGAGCGCGCAACAATCGTGCATATTTAGCGACATTAGATCCACTTACATAAGTCGTGTCACGCTCCTATGTATTCATGTTAAGTCCACATGGTCCGTATCAATCACCTTAAAATAAAAATAGGAATTTATTTCCCTAATTTATTTTGGTATGATAAAACGGACCAAAAACAAGCCCACTGAGTTTGACTAGCTGGATCTTCTCAGGACTGGGTCGCGCCGCGTAAAATCCAGTGGTAAAGTAAGCCCACTGAGTTTGTTTCGCCGGGTCTTCTCAGGTTGGGTCGTTTTGAATCTGGTGGTAGTTTTAAACCACGTGCCGTTTCGGTAATGCCTATGGTCCATATCGACCTTTAAAACAGAAAAAATAACAATAATAATAATACTTAACAATTCTGGACTAATATAAAAATATTGTAAACTTTATAGTTGCCCAGTGTGTTATGTATATATTAGCTGATTAGATTTCTGTAATTACATAAGTTTCTTTATTTTGTACTGACTTGTCATAAGCGCTATTTTAATTGCCTACATGATGAATAAAACTATTTCATTTCATTTCATTTCATTAAGCTGTGGGCAATGGTGTGGGTTACACGTTTATTTATTTGTATTGTCAAAAGTTTTGTATAATATTCATAACGTGTAACTGTTTTTTGCTCCAAATAAATAAAAATAAAAGGCGACCGTAGTTCCTATTTTCGCTTCTTCACCGAAAAGTTGGGCGGACTGTATGTTTAAATTCTTTGTTTTTAATATAAATCTATGATTGTTGCAGAGCATTATCACATCTTCGTCGGAGACCTGAGTCCTGAGATCGAGACCCAGAGCCTCAGGGATGCTTTCGCGCCTTTTGGAGAAATATCGTGAGTGTCTCTAATCTATGAATTCATCGGTGGTAGATTTATTGTATGCGATAGGTCGCGAATAATTTAAATATATCGATTTCTTTCAACGGTAGGCAGCGGCTTGGCTGTGCTCTGGCATTGCTGAGGTCCATGAGCGACGGTAACCACTTACCATCAGGTGTGCCGTCTGCTCTTATACCTACCAAGGCAATAAAAAAAAAACGATTTTTTCTCCATATATCGAAATCGATTTTTTAAAATTAAATCGATACTATACTTTTTCCATTTTTTAAAGCAATCAAGCAAGTCACCGTAAAGGAGAGGTATAATTAAGGAATGGGAAGGGGAAGGGCTTTAGGCCTCCGGATATCTCACTCGCCGTATGAAATGCAGCAGCAAGCTGCTGCTTTACGTCGGTTTTATGTGAGACAGTGGTAGCAACCCGGTAGGTGCCCATTCATCCTGTAGACTAAACTGTCTACAGCGTGGCTCTACCACTCAAAACGAATTGCATGCTCGTTGCAACACATCTGTCCATGTGGGTCGGTGGAGTATGATTTGTAATACATGTTACAGAAAGATTTGGCTTTTAGTCTTTACGACAGCCTGACGACAACCCCTCTGGGAAAGTATACTAACTACATCGCGTGCCAATATTTTGCGCCACGTGCCATATACAACGTGTTACAGAAGGGTGTGGTTATATTTAAGGGTCGTTACATACAACTGACAGAGTGTTTATACAACGTGTTACAGAAGGGTGTGGTCATATTTAAGGGTAGTTACATACACCTCACAGTGAGTGTTTATACAACGTGTTACAGAAAGGTGTGGTCATATTTAAGGGTAGTTACATACACCTCACAGTGAGTGTTTATACAACCTGTTACAGAAAGGTGTGATCATATTTAAGGGTAGTTACATACACCTCACAGTGAGTGTTTATACAACCTGTTACAGAAAGATGTGATCATATTTAAGGGTCGTTACATACACCTGACTGTGCTCGTCTCCCCAAGACATAAGATTTTAAATCCCATAATGCCCAGTAATTTCACTGAGCTTCAATGCCCTTGAATACAACAGTGCTTACACACTGCAGTTCGGCGGCAGAAATAGACACAGCAGTGGTACCATACCAGACGGTCTCTCGCATATGAGGGACCTACAATGTAGTGTGATATGTGCTGAAGTACGAGTGATAGCCACGTCTCTCGCTTCGATATAACACGGAAACATGGACGCAATTTTAGGCATAGCCGTCATGGCGTCATATATAGACATATATAAATAATTTAATAAACAATAAAATGTCGGAACATCTTCGGGAGCACTTTAAAAAATTACACGACAATAGGCGAAGAGAAATATTTGCCGCTTGGAGCGAAGCCAATAGGCCGGGGTTGGACTCACTGCGGTCTTTTAGTTAGTCGATATTTTTTACATACAAACGTTGAGGGGTGATTACTTTACGGTTTTACATCATATGTCAAAAGATAAGCATGATATTGATCTAAATCTTCGTTATCTATGCCTGTACGTAACTAGAATTGTTAATTAAATAGTGATTTGAAAGTTATTAGCCCTTAAAAATCCATATTTCAGCTGTAATGTTCACGCAGTTTTCGGTATAAATAAATAACATAAGGAGTATGAAATGTCCAAAAATAAAATCGTACAGACATATTTTTATTATCTACTAGTATAAATAATGTTATTTTGAAACGGTGCATTCAGTGAGTTTTTTATAAATACACTAATCCCAAAGTCTATTTATAAATTTTAGGCGCTCGATTTTAACAATTATTGTGCATTTCACTTCAACGTTTGATGCCATGCGATGCTAGAATGAGATAGCATGCATTTTTGACTCCTGCCCTGTCGAGTTGGGGCCCATAACTGGCTAAATAAATATATTTAGGTGGTAGTTGTCTCGTATGCAAGAGTTTATGGGCAGCCTTGGCGCTAATCATCAGGCGAGTGGCCTGTGCTAAGAATTACTTATAAATGGTAATATTATATGGTCACTCACTAAACTTTGTCTACGTCAATGGGCCGGCTTGACAGGGTTGTTACCACTGTATCACAGAAAACAGACGTAAAGTAACAGCTTACTGTTGCGTCTTGTACGATGAGTCCGATATTTGGAAGCCCTAATCCCCCCCCTTCCTTAATTATCTTTCCTTTAAGGCCAGGAACGCGGCCATCTTTCTGGTATTGTACGCGTTCATGAACGGTAGAAATCACTTACTATCAGATGACCCACTTGCCTGCTTAACGTCCTCTGCTATAAAAAATTGGCAGTTGTAGAGACTGACGATAGAAGTGAAAACTTAGAACTTTTAGTATTAAAATTGGAAATTTCATAATATTTGAATTAAAATTATCAACATCAATCTGGTTTTCACATCTATTGACACTCCGAGCAACAATTAAATGCATGTTTATATGGTTCTTTAGTACTCACTATTGTACTGCACAATGATTCTACAATTAAACGATTCAAATAATAATCAAACAAAAACACTATTTCAACAATGCACAGTATATACGCATTGAACTTTTCACTAAATCCATTCAATTTCACTTATAAGATATACACAGCACTAATGTTGCACAATACGTCAGCTGTACTACAGATATACTGCTATAAGCATGTCGGTGACGCGAACGCACGAGATTTCACCCATCCAACAAAGTGTCTAACGCGCACAGCACACGGCCGCTGCACGTCATGAACATGTCCTCCATAAGATGTTCCCCTACCAAAAAGTGCCCAACGCGGCTAAAGAAGTTTTCACTTCAAAAAATATTTGAATACAATCCGCTACGCTTAAGCTTCCGCTGGCAGTACAATGAAGCTTTTACAAGCATCTCAAGATAGAAGGCATACGCTAGCCAAAAGATCTGCATACTTTACTCCCAAGTTATTAAAAAAAAGCGTTGTTTGAGGTCACGAAGGGTAAAGTTAGGAATCAGAAACCTAACAATCATTTAGATTTTGGGTCTATTTCATAATGTTTTCATAAGATTTAAAAATCAATTAAGCATGTCTCTCTATTTACTTAGACCCTCAATTAACCAATAAAAATCCAATACCCAAACAGTATATAATATTATGTTTCAGAAGCAAAGACTTTAATGTAAACTACTAGACGGGCTGTTTAGAAGTAAAATTGCGTCACATAACGCGGGAGTTTGACAGCTCACAAACAGGGAGCGCGATAGGGGTACTAGTTGAGAGTAAGCGAGATGGTAAAATTGAGTTACGGTCAATTGACCGCAACTTAGTGATACAATTTCTATGTACTGAACAGCTTGTCTAGTAATATACATGAAAGTTTGTTCAGCGGGCTACCGATTACAGTGTACCGTATAGGTTTTTTAATAGGGTCCCTGTAGCACCCTTAAGTATCGAACCCTAGAAAGGTCCTCGCAAACAAATCGTGCATTTAATATCGTTTGGAAATGAATTATCAAAATGTTATTAGGGCGAACGTAAAAATTTATATTGTCATTAAAAACATATCAAAAGTGGGATGGAAATAACATTATAAACGAGAGTGACAGAGACGGCATGAAGTATTGATTGATGCTTTTATTAAATTTGGCACATGTCAGGCTGGTTGCAGGGTCGAGCAATATGGAAGTTGACCTGTTTTTTATTTAAATTAATAAGTTACCCAAACCCTGTTAAAAAAGATTTATAAATCTGTCCAATTGTAGCTCTGTGGTACAGTTGCAATGCGTACACGTTACGACTGAGGCTGACGCTGAAGTCTCGGATTCGATCCCCGGGTCAGGTAAAGTGATATTGGGGTTTTTCTATTACGAAATGCTCATTATCAGCTTGGAGTCTGGAATTGTGCCTGATATGGCGATAGGCTCACCCCCTAGCACATCATGGAACGATATATGATTGGCGAAATGTAGGTGTACTGGTTACACCTCTGCCTACCCCTTCTTTCTTTCATTTCCAACTCCTCCTTAACTTTCTATTTGATTAATTTCGTTGCGGGACAAAGACAATTTAGCATTTCCAGAGACTCGCCGAGCTTCACTGCTCGGTGTCAACAAAAATGCGTGCCACTGTCGATCCTGGTGCACAGGAGTTACAGTGGCGGGTGTGTGGGCGAGATAGTCTCGTACCCCTTCGGGGATTACAGTCGTGAGTGCCTGTGTGTGAGTGTCCAAAAATAAATAATCTAGAAGACATTCAAATCTGATTGAAGGGGTACTTGTCAAATGACAGCTGTTAATTAAGTCTCGTAATGCCCATTAATTTCACTGGCATCAAATCAAATACAACAATGCTTTCACATTGCTGCTTGGCTGCGGAAATAGACTAAGTTGTGGTGCCAGTCCAGACGGCTTCTCGCATGCGAGAGACCTTTCATTCAACTTTGTGCATACTCTTCATACACATAGTCCTGACCCCACACTGGTAAACCTGTCTGTCTGTGTAATCTTGGGTACAGGAACTACGAGATAATAGGGTAGTTGACTAGATTTTTTAATTATTTAAATCAATAAGTTACGTTACTCAAAGTCTATTGCAGAAAGAATTTTATAAATAGAGCCAAAAATAAATTAGTTAGTAGCCATTCAAAACCTGTAGAAGGGGTAATTGTCAAATGACAGACGACGCAAACTTTGACGTCACTGTCAAAATGTTCATTATGGTGCACGCGTGCAATCGAGATAGTGCACTACGCACCCACTTTTCCTCATACCAACATTTAAAGTCATAATTGCGGGCACATTTCTGAACCAATTTTGATTGTTTTTTAATAAAAGGGTTTCTTTGGCGTATCATTTTCTGTTGCTTATAAAATAATGTATAAAATTCAACATAGGAAACTACGCTATTGCGGTCACACAAGACCAAGACCCGAAACTGATATTTGTGGATCACACAAACATTTGTATAGGTGGGAATCGAACTCTCGGCCTCTTTTACAGCCGGCTTCTCGCCCACTGCGCCACGGAGCTACAATTATTAATTTCGACCACTACGCAACCACTAGTTTTATTAATTATTTATTTTGTCCACAGAGACTGTCGCGTAGTGAGAGACCCGCAGACCCTAAAATCAAAAGGGTATGGATTTGTGTCCTTCCTAAAGAAATCTGTAAGTATCTTTTTTTATCCTGACACTGCAGTAACTACACTGGACCAATAGGCCAGAAGGCCTAATACAAGTTTTATTAGTTTACCTAAATGATGAATTTTTCGTTTTCTCTCCATACGTCGAGTATCAGTAGCCACTAGAACTATGAGGAATTATAATTGATAATATGGTGAATTTTATTTCATATTAGTCGAATATGAAATTTGTTTTCAAGCGATTCTTTCCTTTATTACCATCGAAATAAGATGACACTCATATGAATCGGCCAAAAATACGACTCCACTTAAACATGCAAAGGTAAAACACGTAACACTCATACACGCAACAAAAATTAATAAACATTCAAAATCAACTTCATTTCATAAAATATGTAAATGTTAAATTTCTAAATCGAGATTCGACGTTCTGCACCACGCAAAAAATTTGACATATTAAGTGTCAACTAGAGATCATGAATAAATTTTTATGAATTGATGAATGAACGAGCTGCAAAGACTTTTATAGCCCCGCCCATAGTTTTGCTTAGTTACATTTCTTGTCGTCTTATTTCGATGTTTATTATCGTATGAATTACTAATTTGACACTTCGACGGTAGTAATTTTATACGAATTCGAAAACTGTGAACGTATTTGTAACTAACTCGTACTAGGCTACTCATTGTACAGTGTAGTTATAATAAAATTTCGACCGTCAAGACAATTGCGTTTCTCGACGAACGGCATTTCCGAAGCACCGGTCGATTCTAAACTTGAGATGTAAAGTGCTTTAGACGGCCTAATCTACACTAATATTAAAAAGAGGAAAGATTTGTATTTCGTATACACTAATATATAAAGAGGAAAGATTTATATTTTTGTATGTAACGAATAAACTTAAAACTACTGGACCGATTTAAAACAATTCTTTTGCCATTAGAAAGCTACATTATCACTGAATAACATAGTTTTTATCCCGGAAAAGGACGTTCACAAAGGTTCAAAAAGTTTGCAAAGGCTAGTTACTTGACAAAGTATCTTGGTGGTCTGGGTTCGTACCGCTTTATCATTTTTTACCACGAAGCATTCAACTCAGTATCAGCCCGGAATTGTGCCCGGTAGGGCGATAGGTCCGCCCTCCTATCACATCATAGGGCAGAAATGAGCTCAGCGAAATTTGGGTGTACAGGTTACACCTCTCCTTCTGGGATTACAGGCGTGCGGGCGTATTTCTTTTTATAGCATAGGCTGGTAAACGAGCAAGTGGGTCACCTGATGGTAAGTCCAAGTACGCTCACAATACCAGAAGAATTATGGTAGTATTGCCGACCTTAAGGGAAGGGGATTTGGGCCTCCGGATATCTCACTCATCGTACGAAACGCAGCAGCAATTTACTACTTAATGTCGGTTTTCTGTGAGAGTGGTAACAACCCGGACGAGCCGGAACAATCGTGCTGTAGAAAAATTTGGATATTTGTTAGTCAATCACGCCTTAACAGCTTAGCGATTTTGAATGAAATTTGGCACACAGGTAGACCATAATATCCTGTATCAGGACATAGTATACTTTTTGTCCCGGAAAAAGCTGTTTACGCGAGCGGAGCCGCGAGCAACAGCTAGTTTACTATAAAATATAAACCTTGCAAATAATAACATAAGAACCGTGGGGAAAAACATGTGTACAATAATCAATAACTTATGTATTATTAAAATGCATAGGAATTGCGCGCTTTCCCATAATTTAAGTGGAGGGAAAAATGTACCAAGCTTCAGTGTTTCCATTTTTAACCAACTTCTAAAAAGGAGGTGCTTAATGCGGCGTTTTTTTTTAGGTATGTACACATCGATTTCCCCGCCAATTGTGGTCCGATTTTGTTGGAAAAAGTTTAATTCGATTTCGAGTTTAGCTGCGATGTGGTTTCATATAAATTTAGTACGAAGATATAATAAATAACCTCGTCAACGGACAACAGTACACTCGTCACGATTGTGTTATTGGAATTTACATGTTATTGCTAAAACTACCACTAAAAATAGTTTTAAAATAAGTTTTAACAAAACTTAGAAACCGACTTCAAAATAAAAACATTGAAAAGTCAGAAATAACAATTCAATATGTTTCTTTAGAGTTGCTGCCGGTCAAATAAAATTGCACCGACTCCAAAGAGACCTTAATAGAAATTTTTATTTTTGTATTTAAATTAAATATAAACAGTCACACACATAGTCTTGACCCCACACTAGGTAAACCTGAAGGCCAATTCTCGTAATTTTAAACGTTCAAAATATCATTCCGATCTAGTCTCAGCTTCACGAAAGTTGCAAATGGCATTCTCTTAAACCAATAATCAACGTCAAATGTAAACATAAATCGTAATGAGATTGAATGTAGAATAAAAGTTGACTGAAGACAAAACGTTATAATGCTACTGCTAATGCTAGGTGCATTTGACGTTGATTATTGGTTTAAGAGAATGCTATTTGCAACTTTCTTGACGCTGAGACTAGATCGGAATGATATTTTGAACGTTTAAAATTACGAGAATTGGCCTTCTGTATCGTGGGTATCAGGAACTACGAGGGACTTGGGGTCACAGAACACTCAGACCCGAAACAATTATTATTTGTGGATCACACAATCATTTTAGTAACTAGGTGTTATGGTCAAAATATAATGTCCAAGGGACTATAAACCACTTCTGGAGTCACGACAAATTCCACAAAACTCTAAAAGGCGTTTATTACCTTAATAACCAAAATACTCTTTGAATTTTTTTACACGGTCAAAAATGTTTGAAGCAAAAAATATTTTACGCATCTTAGCACAAATTGCCCACACTTCGGCCATCAATTAAATACACGTAACTTAGAAAAGTCAGAGGTGCATGCTCTTGGGCTTGGTTTCTGCAACTTTCGTCTCGACATTCCGTACAACTCCCTGCTGAGCTATCGCAGGTATTTATTTATTTACATACGCACTCACGCCTGTTATCCCCGAAGGGTTAGGCGGAGGTGTAACCAGTACACTCACATTTCGCCGAGCGTATCTCCCTCCCATGATGTGATAGGGGGCGAGCCTATCGCCATACCGGGCACAAATTCCAGACTCCGGGCTGATACTGAGCATTTCGTAATAGAAAAACCCAATACCACTTTACCCGACCCGGGGATCGAACCCGAGACTTCAGCGTCAGCCTCAGTCGTAATTCGTACGCATTACAACTGCGCCACCTAGGCATTTAATTATTTATTTACTGACTAGCTTTTGCCCGCGGCTCCGCCTGCGTGAATAGACTTTTCCGAAATAAAACGTAGCCTATAACCGTCTCCAGGGTCCCATCTATCTCTACATCAAAATTCATCAAAATCGGTTCTGTGATTTAGGCGTGAAAGCATAACAAACAAATAGATGTATTTTTTTCATAAAAAGTATCCTATGTTACTTCTTGTACCTCCAAGAATATGTGCACAAAGTTTCACGATGATCGGTTAAGTAGTTTTCGCGTGAAAGCGTAACAAACAAACTTACATTCACATTTATAATATTAGTATGATATCCTTGTTACAGGAGGCGGAATCAGCCATCACATCGATGAACGGTCAGTGGCTTGGCTCCAGGTCTATCCGCACCAACTGGGCCACCAGGAAGCCACCAGCACCGAAAAATGAACGTAAGTCTTCTAAAAAGTATTTTTGAGTGGTAGAGCCACGTTGTAGACAGTTCTATCTACAGAATGTATGGGCCGGCTCGTCCGGTTCGTTACCACTATCTCACAGAAAACCGGCGTAAAGTAGCAGCTTGCTACTGCGTTTCGTACGGTGAGTGAGATATCCGGAGGCCCAAATTACCCTCTCCTTCCCGATCCCTAAATTATCCCTTTCCTTTAAGGTCGGCAACGCGCCCATGATTATTTTAGTATTATGGGCGTACATGGGCGGTGGAGATCACTTACCATCAGGTGACCCACTTGCTCGTTTGCCGGCCTATACTATAAAAAAAAATAAAGGTACAAGGTGGTGGTCACTCGTATGCGACATGTCGTCTGGGTTGGTATTAGCTTTGTCTATTTCTGACAAGCTGTAGTGTTTTAGCACTGTTGTGTTCCGATTTGAAAGACGTTGAAAACAGTGAAGTTATTAGGCATTAAAATAATAATAATACTTAACTGCCTCGGTGGCGCAGATTTAATGCGTACGCGTTACGACTGAGGTTAACGCTGAGGTCTCGGGTTCGATCCCCGGGTCGGGTAAAGTGGTATTGGGTTTTTCTATTACGAAATGCTAAGTATCAGTCCGGAGTCTGGAATTTGTGTCCGGTATGGCGATAGGCTCGCCCCCTATCACATGTGGAAAGGAGATACTCTCGGCGAAATGTGGGTGTACTGGTTACACCTCTGCCTACCCCTTCGGGGATTACAAGCGTGAGTGCGTATGTATTGTATAACACGATGCTCGATTTGCGTTTCACAATTCGGTCGCTAGTCTATTAAATTGTATATAGTTGCTGTTGAAGGTAAACAATTGAATAAATTATTAATTACTGCCGACGCCTTTGTCGAGCTTTTCATTACAATTTGTTTGACGTCAAAGGAATTTGGAATTACAAAGAGATGTTACAACCAAGCTTGTTTTATTTTTGTTTAATTTCAAATGTTGTTTAGTTGTGTCCAAGGGGAGTACGAATATTGATCTTAAACATTATATGAGGCCGTCATAATGCGCTCTTTTTGGTAGACAGTTTTGTCTACAGCATGAATCAGATTGTTCGGGTCGTTACCACTGTCTCACAGTAAACTGGCTTGAAGTAGCAGCTTTCTGCTGCGTTTGGTACTGTGAGTAAGAGATCCGGAGGCCCAAATCCCCCTCCCTTTTGTAACCCCTTAAATATCGCTTTCCATTAAGATCAGCAAAACGCCCATGATTGTTTGGTATTGTAGGCGTACATGGACGATGGAAATCAATTACCATCAGATGACCCACTTGCTCGTCTGCCGGTCTATGCTATAAAAAATACCAGTTGCACCCACTTATCGATAATCGATTAGCGGGTTAAGCAACACATGGGGCGGTCAGTGTATAGATGGGTGACCGCTTAGTGGCATTTTTTTTGATGACATAGGCTAGCAGACGAGCAAGTGGGTTATCTGATGGTAAGTGATCTCCACCGCCCATGTACGCCCATAATACCAAAAGAATTATGGGTGTGTTGCCGACCTTAAAGGAAAGGGATAATTAAAGAATTGGGAAGGGGAGGGGGATTTGTGCCTCCGGATACCGGCCTCCACTTCCCGTACAAAACGCAGCACCAAGCTGCTACTTTACGCCGGTTTTCTGTGAGACAGTGGTAATGACCGGACAAGTCGGCCCATACATGCTGTAGACAAAAGTGTCTACAGCGTGGCTCTACTAATCCTAAATAGTCATCTGATTTTCCTCAACTATATCTAAAGCTCAAATCAATCAATAAATTATCTTCTTCTACCTGTCCGTATCCCACTCGCAGTGGGGTCGGTGCAACATGCTTTTTTACACATGTTACAGAAAGATTTGGCTTGTAGTTTTTACGACCGGCCGCCTGTCTAACGTCAACCCCTCTGGGGAGACTAGCCAAAGCATAAAGCCTCAATTATTTTTGTAAATTTACTCACAATCTTGCGTTACAGTATAAGTGATCCATCAACACCTTAGAATCAAAGCCAACCTCACTTGCATCTGGTTTTCTGTCTCTTAGTGGTAACGACCCATTCATGCTGTAGACAAAACTATCTATGACGATAACGTATGACTGCCTCGGTGGCGCAGTTGTAATGCGTAGGCTTACGATTGAGGCCAACGCTGAGGTGTCTGGTTCGATCCCCGGGTCGGTTAAAGTGGTATTAGGTTTTTCTATTACGAAACACTCAGTATCAGCCCGGAGGCTGGAATTTGTGCCCGGTGTGGCGATAGGCTCGCCCCCTATCACATAATGGACGGAGATACGCTCGGCGAAATGTGGGTGTATTGGTTACACCTCTGCCTATGTACGTATGTATGTATGTACGTATGTATGTATGTATGTATGTACGTACAAAACTATCTACAACGTGGCTCTAAAACTCAAGCTTGGTTGTAATAACTCTATAGAGATATTTTCTGATGAACACTTAACGTTTCCGCGTTTCGTTCGGTAAAACATTTCGGTTTGCGTTATGTATGCGGCTTACTGAAACGGGTCAGGTGAAATGGGATGCTGAGTCTGGGATAGAGTTTTTGAAGTGAAAACTTCTTTAGACGGCCTCTCGCATACGAGGGACCTACCACCTTGTAAAGTATATTAAATAATACCTCGTATATTTTTAAATTCGTTGAAAATTCAAAAGCTAAGGTAAAAGCACCTAATTCCGCGGTGTTTTCACCATAACTCAAAAGGACATAAAAAAATTAACCATTTACTATATCTGTCAGTAGAATTGTTTTTTTTTATTTCCTTGAATGACGAGACGAGCATGTCGCTCGCTTGATGGTAAGCGCCACGCCTGCTCATAAACAGAAGCAACGCCACACAGAACTTTAAATAACAAAGCACTGCATGACGCTGGTCACCCCGAGACATAAGGTGTTAAGTCTCATAATGCCCAGTAATTTCACTGGTTTCAATGTCCTTCAATCCGGAACACAACAGTGCTTACACACTGTTGCTTGTCGGCAGAAATAGACAAAGCGGTGGTACCAACCCAGCCGGCCTCTCGCATACGAGGGACCTACCACCTTGTAAGAGAAACAAAAAGAACTTGAAAATAGCTTGAAAACGTCGTTTATCTAAATACCCGGAATATAGTGCCATTTTTAGAATCCCTCTGAATTGAGTGCCTTTACCTTATATTTTCATATAAATATATATTATCTTTAGACTGTCTCGGTAGCGCAGTTGTAATGCGTACTCGTTACAACTGAGGCAGACGCTGAGGTCTCGGGTTCGATCCCCGGGTCGAGTAAAAGTGGTATTGGGTTTTTCTGTTACGAAAAGCTTAGTATCAGCCCGGAGCCTGGAATTTGTGCTTGGTATGGCGATAGGCTCGACCACCTGTCACATCATGGGAGGGAGATACGCTCGGCGAAATGTGGGTGTACTAGTTACACCTATGCCTACCCCTTCGGAGATTACAGGCTTGAGTGCGTATGTATGTATATATTATCTTCCTCAGTGAACTCCAAGCCCCTGACCTTCGATGAAGTATACAACCAGAGCTCGCCAACCAACTGCACGGTGTACTGCGGGGGGCTGACCACTGGCCTGACTGAGGAGCTTATGCAGAAGACGTTCCAGCCGTTCGGCACCATCCAGGAGATACGGGTCTTCAAGGATAAGGGATATGCTTTCATCAGGTAAGGTCTTTTGCGGTCTACTCAGTCTTTTGAGAAGATAAGACACTCAAAAGGAGTTTCACAATAAATTCAGCTTTTATCTGGTATGTCGTTCTATTTGGTCTTTTGAATATCAATTGGTTTCTTTTACGGTCTACTCGGTCTTTTAATATGTATTGTTAAGAGGCAATTTCATTATGGCTCGCTGACCAATTGCGCGGTATAATGCAAGGACCTGACCACTTGCAATGACTTGACTGAAGAGCTGATGCAAAAGACTAAGTCTTTTAATAAGTAGTATTAATAATTATGTCTCCCTGACCAACTGCACGATAGACTGAATCCCTGAATCATCTCTTTCCTTTAAGGTCATCAACGTATCCATGATTTATCAGGTATTGCGGATCTTCATGGACGGTGGAGATCACTTACCATCAGGTGACTCAAATAGCTCCTTAGTCGATCACTGCTATACAAAAAATATAGTCAATCACGCCTCAACGGCTGAACGGATTTCAATATTTGGCATACCATATACTGAATTAGGACATAGACTATTTCGATCCTAGAAAAGTCTTCCACGCCAGCGGAGCCACAAGCAAAGAATCATACTAATATTATAAATGTGAATGTAAGTTTGTTTGTTACGCTTTCACGCGAAAACTACTTAACCGAGCATCATGAAACTTTGCACACATATTCTTGGAGGTACAAGAAGTAACATAGGATACTTTTTATGAAAAAAAATTATCTATTTGTTTGTTACGCTTTCACGCCTAAATCACTGAACCGATTTTGATGAATTTTGATAGAGATAGATGGGACCCTGGAGACGGTTATAGGCTACGTTTTATTTCACGCGGGCGGAGCCGCGAGCAAAAGTTAGTAATAAATAAATACACCCAACAGCTACATAGTCCTGACCCCACATTAATCTTAACCTGTATCGTGGGTATCAGGAATTACGAGGGACTTGCCAACCCACAACACCCAGACCCGAAACAAACAATTGATCACACAAACAACGTATTCAAAACTGTGATCTTTCCCACAGATTCTCCACAAAGGAAAGCGCTACCCATGCGATAGTGGCGGTCCACAACACGGATGTCAACGGGCAACCTGTCAAGTGTTCCTGGGGGAAGGAGTCTGGTGATCCAAACAACGCACAAGCTCAGGGACAGGTATGCTATTGTTAGAACATGAGCACTCTGAATGAACTGAATGCTTCTAGGCAACAATAAGTTCAAGAGCCAGCGTAACCACATAGTAATGTATTCGAGACTGGTGACTGATTACGGAGAACCAAGAACACATAGAACCCAGAGAACTGAGGGGCTAGCATGGAAAACTATCGAAATCGTAATGTAAAGGTATCGAGGGCTCGATAGATAATTCCATACATATCATTCGTATATAGGTATATTCCATATATAATAGTTTCTTTTACGTAGGATAGAGGCGCTGTACTAAAATCTCATAGAAATTGTTGTCGATGACAGCTCGAATAACGTTTCGCAAGTTTTCCGTGCTAGCCCCTCTGAAAGCACTCGCAGTACTCAGAGCCCTGAGCTCGCCCCCTATCACATTATGGGACGGAGATGCGCTCGGCGAAATGTGGGTGTACTGATTACACCTCTGCCTACCCCTTCGGGGATTACAGACGTGAGTGCGTATGTATGTATATATGTATATATAATGTATAGTAATAACGCACGGAGGTATATCTATGTACATATATACACAGTATACATATAGCTCATGGGAAGCGTTCGGTGATGATGACGCGAGTTCCATGATTTTTGTTCACCCAAAAAGTGCTCAACGCGCCTAAAGAAGATTTCACTTAAAAAAAATCGAATAAACGTATACATCACGTCCAATTAGTCAGAGTCAACAAAATTATTAATTCAATTAATTATTAACGTAATTTAATTAATGCGCGATCCGAGTTAATTATTCTATTTGACGATATCAACTTAATGGCTTTGTGAATTCAATATTCTATGAAACGGAATTAAAATGTTATAATTAAAGAGAATTTTTAAATATGCGTCCTGCCCGTAATGTCTTACGGAGCTGAAATAAAATGAAATGAAATAGTTTTATTAATCATGTAGGCAATTAAAATAGCGCTTATGACAAGTCAGTATAAAATAAAGAAACGTATGTATAGAAATTATATCAACTAATGTATACATAACATACATAGCATCGTCAAAATACACTGGGCAACTATACATTTTACAATATTTTTATAATAGTCCAGAATTGTTAAGTATTATTATTTTTCTTCTGTTTATGGGTCGATATGGACCATAGGCATTACCGAAATGGCACGTGTTTTAAAACTACCACCGGATCCAAAACGACCCAGCCTGAGAAGACCCGGCGAAACAAACTCAGTGGGCTTACTTTACCACTGGATATTACGCGGCGCGACCCAGCCCTGAGAAGATCCAGCTAGTCAAACTCAGTGGGCTTGTTTTTGGTCAAATTCAAGTTTAATTTCGCTCAATTACTAGGTAGGTCCTTCGTATGCGAGAGGCCGTCTGGGTTTATTCCACCACTTTGTCTATTTCTGCCACCAAGCAGCAATGAGTAACTGTTGCTTTCCGGTTTGATGAGACATAATAGGGTAGTTTCCTATATTGAATTTTATACATTATTTTATAAGCAACAGAAAATGATACGCAAAAGAAACCCTTTTATTAAAACACAATCAAAATTGGTTCAGAAATGTGCCCGCAGTTATGACTTTAAATGTTGGTATGAGGAAAAGTGGGTGCGTAGTAGAGATATCTCACTATCTCGCTTGCACGCGTGCACCATAATGAACATTTTACACAGTGACGTCAAATTTTGCGTCGTCTGTCATTTGACAATTACCCCTTCTACAGGATTTGAATGGCTTCTAACTTATTTATTTTTGTTCCGATTTATAAAATTCTTTCGCAATAGATTTTGAGTAACGTAACTTATTGATTTAAATAATTAAAAAAACCTAGTCATCTACCCTATTATGCATTATATTAATATTAACTCTCTTTTCAGCTCGGAGGCACTGCGTACAGTCCTTTCGGTGCTGCCTACACTGCAGGAGGGGTACCCCCCACCTCTTATTGGTACAACACCTACCCGCAGCAGATCGGCGGCTTCCTGCAGGGCGTGCAGGGAGTGCAGGGTGTTCAAGGGTACACGTACGCAGGACAGTTTGCAGGATATCAGCAGCAGTATATGGGGTAAGTTGAATAATCTATACAAATAAATAAAATTGAAGTGTCTGTTTGTAATATTAAAATAACCGCTTTTTACTACATGCATATGAATGTATATACCTACGGTGCATATACCAAAATATATTTTTTTTCCAATTTTTGTCTGTCAGTATGTCTGTTTGTTACGGCTAATCTCTGGAACGGCTGGACCGATTTTGACGGGACTTTCACTGGCAGATAGCTGATGTAATAAGGAGTAACTTAGGCTACTTAGATACTTTTTTATCCCGGAAAATGGCATTCACGTAGCGGAGCCGCGAGCAAAAGCTAGTTCTTTATAAATTTTATACTTACAGCAGTTGATAGAGGCTTCCTGCAAGAGGTTCAGGATAGTTCTGACTCAGTGCAGACTGAATCTAAATCTTATATATAATATTCTCGTGTCACAATGTTCGTTCCCATACTCCTCCGAAACGGCTGGACCGATTTGTATGAAATTTTGTGTGCATATCGGGTAGGTCTGAGAATGGCCAACATCTATTTTTCACCCCCCTAAATGTTAAGGGTGGTCCACCCCTATTTTTTTTTTATACATATTTTTTGTTTTTATTTTTTTATGATACAGCATTAAAAAATACAAACAACTCTAAATTTTAAACCCTCTACAATCAACCCCTATTTTTTAATAGCGACATTAGTATTTTTGTCAAGCGCGTTTCTCACCGGGACTCGCTTGATGCGCCCACTAGGCTACTTTAATCCTGGAAATAGGCATTCACGCGGGCGGAGCCGCGGGCAACAGCTAGTGATGTATAAAATTTTTATTTAAAAATAATTTGAATTTATGAAGAACGTGTGCGTGTGCAACAAAGAAAGAAGAACGAAGAAGAAAGAAGAAACAAAAAAAACTAAGACAACGAAGCGCCGACGGATGAATATTTATAATCTGAAGAATCAATGAATGTTTTTTTTTAATAGCCTACACTGTGTCCCACTGCTGGGCAAAGGCCTCCCCTTTACTCTTCCACTGGGTTCGGTCCTCTATCAGATTCTCCCATTTCACCATGGGTTTTAGTTTTAATAATGTAATTTGTTTTCAGCATGGGCGGCGTACAGATCCCGTGGGCCCTGAGTGGCGGCGTGGGCGGCGTCGGAGGCGTCGGAGGTGTGGCTGCCATGTCGCAGCCGCCACAAGTACTGCATTACCCAGTACAGCATTTCCAAGTGCAACCAGTACGTACCTTTATTTTGTATTAGCTTGAATGATGAGACGAGCATGTCGCTCGCCTGATGGTACAAATGCCGGGCACTGCTGGGCACGGGCTTCCTCTACTGAATGAGAGGGGTCAGACCTTAGTCCACCACGCTGGCCTAATGCGGGTTGGCAGACTTCACATACCTTCCAAATTCTTAAGAAGAACTTCTCAGGTATTTTGGTTTCCTCACGATGTTTCCTTCACCGTTAAAGCAAGCGATCATTAATCTATATATATAAAAGCGAAATACCACTGACTCACTGATTCATCACGATTTCTCAAAAACTACTGAAGCTGGGATCATGAAATTTGGTCAGATGATAGTTTGTGTAATGTAGACGTCAGCTAAGAACGGATTTTTGGAAATATACATTTTAAGGGGGTAAAAGAGGGGTTTGTCCGTTGTATGCAACTTTTTTATGGAAGGGGATACGACTGTGAAATTAAGCGCAAACATTACTTATTAAAAATAATGAAATATGAGGGTCATATTTTTGGAAAATTCCACTTACAAAGGGGGGGAGGGGGGGTTTGAACTTTGTATGGAACTTTTTAAATGGAACGGAATACGACTGTGAAACTAAGCACGAACTTTGCTTATGACAATTTATGAAATATGTGATTCACATTTCTGCGAAATTTTATTTGGAAAAGGGGGGAGGAGGGATTGAACTTACTCACTCACTCACTGATTAATCACGATTTCTCAAAAACTACTGAAGCTGGGGTCATGAATTTCGCTAAATGATACATTGTGTAATGTTGAGGCGTACTAAGAACGGATTTTTGGAAAATCATATTTTAAGGGGGTAAAAGGGGGGATTGAATATTGTATGAAACTTTTTATTGGACGGAATACGACTGTAAAACTATGCACAACTATTGCTTATCAAAAATAATGAAATATGTGATTCAAATTTTTGTAAAATTCCTCTTGTAAAAGGGGGGAAGGGGGGTTGAACTTAGTATGAAAGTATTTATTTTAAGTTTTGAACAACTTGGCCGATTGGTGTCATATTCACACCGTACATTTGTTTTGTGGAGACAATGGTTTATACCTATATATCATCACGCTACGACCCATGGGCGCGGAGCAGTAATCTATATATAAAGCGAAATACCACTCACTGATTGATTAAACAAGAAATCTCAAAACTACTAAAGCTAGAATCATGAAATTTGGTCAGATGGTAGTTTGTGTAATGTAAGGGTTAACCCACTAAGAAAGGGTTTTTGTAAATTTACATTTTAAGGGGTTAACTTGTTGGTAGATCAATTATGCCCTAACGGCTGAATGGTTTTGAGTAAAATTTGACATACAGGTAGACCAAGACAAGAATTAGAACATAGGCAACTTTTATCCCAGAAAAAGACATTTACGCGGGCGGAGCCGTGGGTAAATGCTAGTAATTAATACACACGTGACCTAGAAAAGTCAGAAGTGTATGGGACTGGTTTGGAACCTGCGACTTTCGTCTCGACAGTCCGTACCACTACCCACTGAGCTATCGCTGCTCATCATTTATGTAGTATAAACAAGGTGGTAGGCCCCTCGTTTGCGAGAGGCCGGCTGGGTTGGTACCACCGCTTTGTCTATTTCTGCCGTCAATCAACAATCAATGTGTGTAAGCACTATTGTGTTCCGGTTTGAAGGACATTAAAGTCAGTGAAATTACTGGGCATTATGAGACTTAACACCTTATGTCTCGGGGTGACGAGCGCAGTCCAGTGTCATGCAGTGCTTTATTATTCAAAGTTCTATGTGGCGTTACTTCTGTTTATGAGCAGGCGTGGCGCTTACCATCAGGCGAGCGACCTGTTCGTCACGACATTCAGCTAATAAAAAAAATTAAAAAAAAACAAATGAGGATATGAATTTTGCAGATCGGTGAGGACGAGTGGCTCGCCCCGAGCCTCCTGGTGTGAGGCCGGCGGTCCGCCGCCGCCCCCGCCGCCGCCGAGCCCGCGTGCTGCTGCGCGCACAAACATTGGATATAACTCTCAAAATCCCACCAATATTCTATTTCCGAACGTTCCGTCAGCGAGCATAAACTCACGTGAAACGGAACGCGTTTATTTTATAATCTGTCAACCATCAAGACTTTAATGCATACTACTAGACGGGCTGTTTAGAAGTAAAATTGCGTCACATAACGCGGTAGTTTGACAGGGAGTGCGAGACGGCTTCTGGTTGATAGTAAGCGAGATGGTAATATTGAGTTACGGTCAATTGACCGCATCTTAGTGTCACAATTTCTATGTACCGCGCAGCTTGTCTAGTAGTGTACATTAAAATCTTTGCTGTCAATGTTCCGTCTCCCGCCTAAACTAAATGTCAAAAAACGCGGGAAACGATGCACATTTCGTTTATGGTGGTATACACTTTATTTTAGCAGTACGTGAGCGGTTTATCATTTCGCAATGTTTAATGTGAGTCAGTTACTTTCAGCTTGTGACGGGAGCGACTTAATATTAATTTTAGGTTAGGTTAGGTTAGATTAACGTTAAGAGATTATCAAACACGCGGGCCAATCGAGTTTTTTCTCGCGGGATATGCCACGTAAGCACAAGATTAGCTTAAGTTAGCGGAAACATAGATTTTTGGAGAAATGTTACATAGAATTAGCGAGGTCACATCTGAGTGAGAATTTTGTGAAAATTTTAACCGCCACGAGAGAGTCGGTTTTTTCTTAGTTTTTTCAGACAACGCAATGCCAAAATCCAGAGTCGTAAATTAAAAAAAAAAATACTGTTAACCATGGTTGTGTATAATGTTAAAGGATACACTATAATTGAAAAACTTTGAAAACCGAAATGTAGGTGAAAAATAAATAACTAGATTTATTTATTGTAATATTAAGGAAAGAAAGATATTTATTAAATAATCATAGATATAAGTATGTAATCGTTTACTGTAGATGGCCACGTGAGAGAGACTTCATTTCATTTTAAGTATACTTGCATCTGAATTTTCTACATTCGAGACCGACTTAACATTTTTTTATAATTTAGTACCCTGTACCAGTGACTCTATACGTCTGTCACGGCTAAAAAAGACCCTATTCTGGTATTTTGCAAACAAGAAGGTTTATTCTATGAGTGGAATACTTTAAAAAAAATGTAGGTACCCTTTACTAGTGACGGTATTATAAATTGTCTGTAACGGCTAAGAAAGACCGTATTCTGGTACTTTTCAAACAAGAAAATTCATTTTATCAGTGGGTAAAGTGCCCTTGCTTAACTTAAAACCTCGTGATATAGCAACCACTGGAAATGGCATATAAAAATTGAATCTATTTGACAAGCATTCATACTAAAAGCTTGTTTTACAAGCTGTATGGAGTACAATTTCATTGCCATGCCTGCAAAAAAGGGACATACAACCAAGATTTCTAGCAGATAATAGAAGCTATGATAGTTTATATACTTTGTACTTCTTTACTATGTTTACAGAGAGTTCTATGTCTCGTACCAAGGTACTAAGGTATTCGTCTCTTATCCGTAAAAACTATTGTCTCTTCATTCTATTTCAAAGAAAAATCGGTCTCGAATGTATAGAAACAAATTCGACCATCTTGATTCTGTGTTGCCAGCGTCGTGTGGAAACTTTCCCAGATTATTTGTGTGTAAAAAAAATGGTAATAGATTATTTATTTCGCTAGCGTTTCGACTCGAAAGACTAATTATAAAAATCTTTTCGAAACTTTTACGGACGACGCCGCTTTACCGCGGTAGCGTTCCTGTTTTTATAATGAAAAATTGTATTTTATACATAAAATTTAATGTTCGGTGACGGATTGTTCACTCCCATTTCGTGGGTTGCCAACGGTGGAAATGAAATCGGGAATATTTATATATATGGAACGAGTATAACAGAACTACATTATTAGGTATTAGACACCAATACAATATAATCCGTAGGCAGCCAGGTCGCGATTCTTATGAAAAATCAAAATATTTTTTGTGAAATGGGAATGAATCAATTTCGGACCACTTTATATTTTTACTGTCTTAGTAATTCTGTTATCGGTGTGGGTGTATCTTTGAATGGATGTGTTATTGTCAAAAAGAGAATGATTTTGTCGGTTAGCGACAATCCTTTGCATGGCTCTATCATGGATTTGCCCATCAATGCAAAATATTGGACTTAAAGGTTAGCAGAAACACTGAACTGGTTTTAGTAAGGCAAACTATGGGCAAAATATAGTCAGAATCAAGTTATATAAACACAGACGATTGACAAGGCCGATTTGCGTCTAGATCTTGATAGAAAAACTTCGAAAAAATCAAATATCAGATATTCGGTTTCAACATCGATCGCATTTACCCTTATTGCAAGAGAAGAATAGCAAGATTACCGATAAAGGGTTGGTTCTATTTTATGCAAGGTAAGGAACAAGGAATAGGTACCGGCAAGACTCGTGAATATAAACTTTTCTGTCTAGTAGTTCATTTATAGTTCTGATTGGCGGAACGAAGGAGCGCCGCGTGCCATCGCTTCACGCGATTGGTTAGTCAGTCGATGCTCACCGTCTATTGGACTCTAATGTGTCATTCGGCTATCGTACACTTTCGTACAATTTTAGATGTATGCTCACGATTCTTGCCGGTGATTGTAGATACGCCCATAGTGAAATTTAGCTGTCTTTACTTTCTCTTCGCGTATAGTTGAAATATGGTGAGACATATCGCTAGTGTACTATAAGATATTATAAATATGGAGGGTGTGTTTTAAAAAATATTATTTTTCTCCGACTAATATCATGTCAATTTTAACAATCTGTCAATCGGTAACTGAAATTTTTCCGAAGGGTTTTGAATGAGGTGAAATTGGCATTTTTTATATGAATTATGAGAGGACAGGACGTAATGCCAAGTAATTTCACTAGCTTAAATGTCCTTCAGTCTTATACACTGCAGCTTGTGAGCAGAAATAGACAGAGCTAGTACCTATCCACGTGGACTCTTGCATACAGGAGACCCAACACTCACCTAATACACATGTAACCGCAATAAAGATAACAATCGATTGGCTTCATCAAAAAGCCGCATCAAAGTTGCCAATGGTTTTTAGACATTTTTACTTAAAAAACAATTATTCAAAATAAATATGCTTGTTCTAAATCATATATCGATATTATAAATCAGTAAAATTCTATCGGTATTGGGCAGGCAATACAATGAAGGTCACACAATGTAACGCATCAGTACATCAAATAATTATTCAGTTATAAAGTAATGTTTTTTTTCTAGTACTTTCCAAAGAATCAAAATAAAAGCCCCCATGATCTAATATAACATCTTGGAGATCGTAAATAAATGGTTTAGCCACTGGTCTAATTCCATTCAAGTCTAATTTGAACATTTTTAACCTCTAGCTAAAAGGCAGATCGCAAGACCCAAAATAATAAAAAAAGAAGTAAAGTTTCAATTACGTTATTTGCATGCACGAATTATTACGTGCTAATAACTAGAAAGATGCGACTTCAATTCAACTGGAGTCAATATTCTTTTAAGAAATCAGGGTTCTGAAACCCTCTCGCCTCGTCCAAAACCCTTCCCTTAGAGGTGGAACCTCATGTATGTATCACACCAAAATTAATGACATGAGTATATTAGATAGAAAAATTTAGTCAACATATATAACGATGCTAGTTATTAGTATATTGTTTAAGCCTATAACCGCTTCATTTAGACATAAAATTACATATATCCAACTAGATTTAAGAAGATTATATGATATCGTATAGAATAAACTGCCGACGAACCACTGGTTGAAGAAACCACGTGCAGTCGTCGTTGCCTTTCTCTTGTTGCTAATACTTCCCTCATATTATGAAAGCTACATAATATAAGAATTTATGTAAAGGCTTCGCTGTCTCCATTAGTTATAAGTTAATTAAAAAAACCATTATAAAATGGTATAAACTTAATGAACTAGCTAGGTGAAATTGCGAGATGTAATTACTATATTATTATACATATATATACAACATATAATTAAAAAAAGTAAAAAAATATTGTGCAAAGTATCTTACAGTTTTAGATAGGCTATTGAAATTCTTTCTTGTGTACGTGATTTTATTTATATTACGTTTCATTCGTTCGTTTATTTGTGATTCCAATGAAAGTAAGGATACGCATAATTTTAAGTCCCACTGAATAATAACACCAAATATTTTATAATCCTTGAAATAATGTTTAAAAATTAGAAATTGGCTATATATGTATGTTGATACATATATGTGTAAAGGGAATTTACATCTTGACACTAAACTTGTATGCCTTATGAGATCTCTATCTTACATTTTAGTTTCATTTCGTTTCATTTGTTATAAGCGTCACAAAGTGTTAGTAGTGGTATACGAAAATTAATAATGAAAGATTTATTTTCATTTAATACTCATTTAATAATCTCTCCTCCTCAAAAGGCTTGACGTCAGGCAAGCGGTTGGCCGTAAAAACTACAAGCCCAATCTTTATGTAACATGTGCTAAAGAGCATATTGCGCCGACTACACTCCAAGATAAGGGTAGGGGGAAAAAGTGGAGATACATTTAATAATCTCTGAATAAATGAGAGTATTTGCAGTAATAAATGAAAGAGTAAAAGAGTATAGAATAAAATTAATCGTTGGGGGTGTAATAAGATTAATTATAAATACTTTATGAAAGCAAATTGATCTGTTTATGAACTTGAATGAACTTTGCGAGTAAACCCGTGAGAGTAATAAAGAATTCTCGGTTATAATAAGATATTTTTACTTTTAAAGAGCGTTAAAAATGGTTGAAATATGAAACGCTCAAACTCTTAAGAAAATTTATACAGCCCGATGATTATTTCAGTTGTAGCTATTTTATTAAGCTATGATGAAAATTTATGTATAAACTATCATGCAGAATCAATGCAAAATAATTGATAGCCCCATTTAATTGATAACCGGGATAAACTACATTCATTTTGTATGGGTTCATTTTTGATCCTAATATAATTTCCCGAAAATCTGCAATTAGAATATGACTTGGCAACATTAGAAACTATATGTCAGAATATTTCAAGATGGCTGGTATTAGCAAAAGACAGTTATCACTTTAAATCATCTTTAAATGTTTTTAAATGTCGGCAATTCCAATTTTCAAATACCATTACTAACACGCCAAGTGCCAAATTATGTATATTTTTTTTACACTTCGGAAATTCATTAACCGTCTTTACCAGATAAAAGAGAACACCAAATATTCAGACTTTATCCTCTAAGGATTTTTCTTTGGTGGTCTACGGCTTTGTTTAAACAGATTTAGTAAAATAACTAAATTTCGTAGTCAATGTGACCAAGATTTTGAATAGATTTATTAGGATAGACTTTAATAAGGTTTTTCCATGTTGAAAATGGTTAAACAAGAGTCAGAAGGTGCCCTCTCCACTGACATGACATGTACTGCAAAGTGATTAAGATATAGGTACAGAAGTAGCAATACGACCATTAGACGAATATGAATGGTTATCCGCCATATTGTTACGTCATAACTTAGGTACCTTACTACTGACTTATGTTAACTTCAACAGATTTTGTAATACAAAAAAAACTTTAATGTATACTACTAGACGGGCTGTTTAGAAGTAAAATTGCGCCACATAACGCGGCAGTTTGACAGCTCACAGACAGGGAGCGCGATAGGGGTTCTAGTTGAGAGTAAGGGAGATGATGATATTTGAGTTAGGGTCAATTTACCGCAACGTAGTGGTACAATTTCTTTGTACCGCGCTAGCTTAGTAGTATACATTAAAGTCTTTGGTTGTATACTGAATAATTTTGCTTGATAATCATACTTTCCAAATGATAGTTGATATTTCTAGGATAGTGACGTTCCTATTCCTAATCGATCGTAATAATTATGTACAAGATCTATTTTCTTTTTTTGTTGTAAGGGTGGAAATGTCGACTATAAAAACTAAAATTGCGATAATGGGCTGTACTCACAATTTTATTGTTATTTCATATGAATACGTCTTTTAATAAAGTCATAAATATACAAACTTTATTAAAGTCTATGCTACATTATGCAAAGCTGTAGACACATGTAGATTAGATGTGGGTAGAACTAAATGTATTTCGGTTCTTGTCATATTTGGAATGTTTTCAGGCCTGAAATTCAAATTACCCAAATAATAATAAATACACCCAACAGTCACACACATAGTCCTGACCCCACACTAGGTAAACCTGTGTCGTGGGTATCAGGAACTACGAGGGACTTGCGGTCCCACAACACCCAGACCCGAGACCAATATTTGTGATTCACACAAACATTTGTGTCGGTGTGGGAATCGAACCCACGGCCTCTCGCTTCGCAGCCGACTACTCGCCCGCTGCGCCACGGAGCTGTCAAAATAGAAGTTATCTTCAATCCGTACAAATGATTAATGGTCCCGAATTTAAAATAATAAGTAAAATAGAGGCTTTTAAAAATGGCGTTACCATTTCAGTGTCATTGTTTGTTTAAACGTACAGCCAACTACATTGCGTATGAAACATTAAAAAAAAAAAAAAAACTATTGGTAAATTATTTTTTTGTATCGTGTTTTACATTGTAAGATTTGTTTTTATCGAAGGCAAAGAGGAATACAAAAAACATAAATTCATTCAATCATTTAGAAAATACAATAAAATTATAATTTTATAATCAACGAACTTAAAATACCGAAACAAGCCAACGAAGTATGAAAATGTGCATTCATATTTTTTTATTTCATCTCGCTGTTAATAAGTTTTTGAAATCCTTTCGCCTTTCGTGTTTTTTGTTTTTGTTTTTCAATAAACAATGTGAATGAATGAAATAGTAACATAAACTATGGTCCTATTGCTGGGGAATCGTCTTTCTCGAAACTACAAGGATCCTACATTTTATCAACTGGAAAAACGGCTTGTACGGGAGAAGTTCTGGGTAGGCTAAGTTAGACACTCGGCATTAAATGTACGGCCACATAAATGAGTACAGCTCATTTCGACCTATACAGGCTTTCTGGCTAACTATCCTTAAGTTTTATGCATTTAAATTTACGAATACGGAAAATACTAAGTAAGATATCGTCACAATCTTGCAGTATGTCTCCACTTGTAATGAGCTAGTGACAGCCTCCGTGGCGCAGTTGCTAGCTGTGAAACGAGAGGCCGTGGGTTCGATTCCCGCACCGAGACAAATGTTAGTAATAAATAATATAAAACCAGATCTGTATTATACACGTCCCACTGTTGAGCACGGGCCTCCTCTGATTAATAAGAGGGATGAGGTCTTGGTCCACCACGCTGGTCTAATGCGGATTGTCTGACTGTCACACACCTTCGAAATTCTTATGAAATTTTTCTCTTATGCAGGTTTCCTCACGATGTTTCCTTCACCTTTAAAGCAAGCGATAATTAACAATGAATACCTACACGCGTAACGTAGTATCCTTAGGTGCATCCTCTTGGGGTTGGTTCCGAACCTGCGATATTTCATCTCGACAGTCCGTACCACTCCCCGCTGAGCTGTCGAAGTATGGACGCACCTAAAGTTGCTGAGAATTTGCGAGGTGTCTTGAATGACAACAATGTTAGATACTCAGAGTGTATAACTTAGCTTATTCAGAATGTTGTTTACCTAAACATAGATAATTATTATAGTTTTTTTTAACGAGGTGAAGCAAAAGCGTCCCTACAAAATAGTATCAACGAAATTCAGTTTCGGAGCTCTGCATCGCAACGTGCATATTTTCGCTGACTCCAAAGCCCACATTGATAGGAAAATTAGCAGAATCTTTTAGTAAAAAATGAACAATATAGCTCCCTATCGCGCTGCCATTTTAATACAGCGAATAAAATAGAGCCAAAATGCCTGAAAACACTCCAAAGTCGTCGTTTTTAGTTTTTAGACATGCTAGAATTTTGATGTGTTGTAGACCCAAGAGTCGCTTAGAAAACTGTTTGTAACTATATATCGGGAATGGAGATATCATATTTTTTGAAAAATGTAATATTGTATCTATTATACTTTTTTTTTAACTCCGGTTTTGAAATGACGTTGAAAAGCGCGCCAATTTTAACAACTGCGCGTGAAGCATGCGGAGATGGGCGGCGCTGTTGTCGCACAACATTCGATTTTCAATTTTGATGGATTGAACATTAAAAACTTTTTGAATTAGTTCCGATTGCTGCCATCTGCAAACTTATGTTTGGTGATTCTATCTCGTCATTTTAAAAATGGAAGTTTTTATATTTGGCGTAAGTCGGTGGATTTTTATGTCAGTGAAGTTACAAAGTTTAGCTAACCAATATTAAAAACATATAGGAATTGGGGTAACTTTGACCTTATTTACCCCTTATTTACAAATGAATACAATACCTATATGTTTTTTTCAGACTAAAGGATTCTTTAACATAAGCCAGCGTCAATTCCGCTTATAAATATTATAATAATAATCTGTGTGTTAAATTATGAATACATTTTTAGTCAAACATAGTTTGCTAATTATAAATATCAGCATAATTTACAAATAATAAAAAAAAACACCGATTTGAGCCAAAATAAGTGCATTAATTTCGTTTTTTTTTCAACTTTCTATACATATGTAGATTTTTTGTTCTCATTGTATTAGTAATTTAATATATACCTACTATAATGGATTTCGGGTAAAAACTTCGGTAAACGTGTATTCAAAACGCACAAAATTGTTTTTTTTCCGTTAACATAATATTCATTCAAGTTGTGCTGCAGTAGGCCTAGTACAAGTTATAATAGTTTTGTAAAACGATGAAAGTTTTCGTTTTCTCTCAATACGTCAAATATTAGTAGCCACTAGTGGGAACTGATGAATTAAAATTAATTATAATATGGTTTATTTTATTTCATAATAATAGAATATGAAATTAGTTTTCAAGCGATTATTTTCTTTATTACCGTATGAATTACTAGTTTTACACTTCGACGGTAGTAATTTTATTTGTAGCTCATACTAGGCCTACAGCTCAAAGAACACTCGACTGCAATGCTCAACCTTGCGGCTAACATAAAACACCGAAATTTTTACCCAAAGCATAAACACAGCAATAATATGCAATAGATGTTGTGGTAGTTTCTTAATTTGAAGTACCGCTAGTACATTATTAAAATTTATTTTTAAACTAAATATTTTTCGGTAGAAGACGACAAAGTTTTGTCTATTACTCTTCTATAAGTTTATAGTCGTTTTCCACCGAAATCACGAGCGTGTGAGTGAGTGGTCTATGATTTACAGAAAAAGGGCTCGGAAACGGTTTTAAAAGACCATTGTGTACCGAAAAATTAAATGGCGGCTAAAACTGGTACAATTTAGAACTATTTCACAATCGTTCTCTCGATGAAACAAAAACATCCGAATAAATTTCTCAATCCGAGCTCTGTACAAGAATGCGCCAAGTCGCCATTTTCTTTTTTATTTCTCCCTTTTTTCTACCGTCCATGGATGTTGTAGTAGCATAGTTGTTTTCGGGCTCAATTCTTTTTTGTGAAACGCACATGAAATTCTCAACAGAGCTTTCTTTTGTGATCTGAAACGACCAGGAAAATGTTAGTGATTTTTCACCCGTATGGATTTTTTACCCCTTTTAAAATTTTAGTAATTAAGATTGGACGACGTCCTGTTTACGTTTACCCCGTTTTCGTTGTTAAGAATAATTTCTAGTCGAATATTAGATTTTAAATAGAATAAGTAAGGTTAATGTTTTTTTTGTTGATAAATCTCTGTTTTTTGTTGATCTATGGAATGTTTTGGCGGGAAAATGTTCTATACGGTCGATTGTAATATACCAGGATTTACCCATATTTTGACGGTAAATACGGCAATAGTTAGGCCAAGCTTTGTTTGATTCCTTTACATAATAATCTTACATTTTCCAGAAAGCCAGGTTTTGATGTATGTAAAATATTATTACATCGAAAACCTCTTGTTATTCTTATAGAGCCCTTTCTTTGTATGGAATATTTATTCTTGCATTCATCCAAAGCTATTTTAGTTTACTACTTTCATTTATATCTAAAAAGCTCAAAACATATATTTCATATCTGCTTTGAAACTTTATTCTAGACATATTTCCATATTCACATTTGATTTAATTTTAATTTAGACCTTTCTTGCAATTTTATGTTTAAGCTAACTTTACCCTGATGCATTTTCATTCTTCGATTCATCTTGATAAGTATTATTTTTGTCCAATATTTTTCGTCTCTTAAAATGTACCAGAGAATCTCTTTGGATTGTATAAGCAGAAAAGTTACCAATAGAAAATGCTGAATTCGACAAAGCAGTCGGCCATCTTAACCTTTATAAAGGGTTAAAAAAAACATTTTCCTGCCAAAATAAATTGTTGATTTATTTCGTTACTGCATAAATATTCAATAAGTATAAAAAACGATATTGTACCTACCTATAGCGTAAATAGTATAACATAATGTATGAATAGAGGTAAGGATGATGCGAAATAATTATCGAGAATATTTGTTGTTTTATTTATTTACCCCGTCCTTGATATTCCGTACCCCAATATAAAATTATTTATTTTGTATGTTTTGAAGTGTAAGTTGGGCCAACATCTTAGACCCAAAGCCAACCTCTCCTGCCCGTAGTACACTCTACTGATTAACGGACGAGGCAATGGCGAAACATGGTTCTTATTGAAGGTTGTAGAGGTCAGACGGCGGGTCACCCCACATTATACCAAATCCACCGTCAAATTATATGATATGGCGTAACCTGGCATGAATTCGGGATAACGCCAGGCAGGTATAAAAAAGTATTTAGCATCAAACACGCCGCGCCGCGTGCGCGTCTGGCTTCGTCAGTTGTTCATCTCTTTTCAGATGAAAATAACTTTTTTTAAATATGTTCATTTTTCTAAGCGTATTGTGTAAGGATAATTTCTAGCTTCTGTTTATTATTTTTTAGTTTAACTCTTTTTATTAAGCTATATGTCTTCACGACCTAGAAAGTGCCAATAGGGTTTTATTTACATACTGTTTAATAGAAGTTGCGCAGTCACACGTCTATTGTTTTCAGACAGTATAGCCAAGAAAAGGCGTCAGAAGGTACCGTCCGTCCGTTCTGCTTTGACTGAATCATAAGACTTTCAGATTGGATTCAGGTGCAGGTCAATAAGACTGGACATTTTAACTTATTCGACTTGAGATTATATTATCGACTCTTTTTGTCGTGATAAACCAGTTTAATCTGGTTATCTCTCTTATGTCTATCGAAGTTAACGGCCTGGTATTCACGCCAATAAGAAATCTTCTTTATCTCATATAATATGTCCTTATGGAAAAAACGTGAAAATCTTCGATATCAACAAAAAAATTGTCTGTCGCGCGAGGTATCTCATGCTAAGCGGGTTAATATACAAACCGCTTACCGCTTAAATCTTACCGCTCTTAAGAGTGGTAGAGCCACGCTTTAGACAGTTTTGTCTACAACATGAATTGGTCGGCTCGTCCGGGTCGTCACCACTGTATCACAGGAAACCGGCGTTAAGTAGCAGCTTGCTGCTGCGTTTCGTACGGTGACTGATATATTCGTAGGCCCAAATCCTCTCCTCTTCCCAATCCCTTCTTAATTATTCCTTTGCTTTAAGGTCGGCAACGCGCCTATGATTCTTTTGGTATTGATGGCGTACATGGGCGGTGGAGATTACTTAGGTACCATCAGGTTTCCCACTGGCTCGATATATACCTACAAGTTTCGAACAACAACCATCGGCCCAACCTTCGCGCCGCGCATCATCCCAACACGCTCATCCTTAGAGCGTCGATATAGGTACACTCCCTTTGACCGTGTAAAGAGGAGAAGACCGCGTTGCGTCCTCACGGATCCCGACGATGAGACGACGCTGGCCATCCGAGGGATGGAGGAACTTCGACAACAAACACACTGCACAAGACCGATTTACAGTCCTCGCCGCGCTCCCCGAAGCAGCCCCGACCCTAATACCGGCCCGCGAGCCGATGAGGAAATATTAAATTAGATTATAAATCCCCCTAAACCCCAATCGCAAATGTCTTTGCCCTCTCCAGTGGCCGTCCTGAGCCGAGGTCCGTACCCCCCATTACACTTCACTCACTTAAATCTCAGGATCGGAGTTCCTAAGCATTCACCCGAAAGCCCGGTGACGCTGACTAAAGCCGACTCTCGTCAGGCTATCAGCATGCGACCGAAAAAAAAACCATCGCAGGGGCCGCGGCTGGTACAACATCCGCCTGACTGAAGATTTCCCCTTTGTAGAGGAACGGGTTGTAAACGTTGTAAACTTATGGCCGTTCCCAATATTATGGCTGTCGACAGATTTGCTTACCTACTGGCAGTATAATATTGACATATTTCGTATGGAAGATCTGTCAAAACACTACTGATAGTAAGCAAATCTGCCGATAGACAGAATATTGGGAACGGCCATAATGTGGTGTGTTACCCTCATATTAGTAATAGCACCGTTTATTGGTGTTAGTGGAGGTAGTCAGGAGAATAACTATGTAAAGCGGGTAGATAGTAAGAATGAGACGTGGTGGAGGTGATTTGACGAGGTATATAAGAGGGTGCGTTATTGTTTGAGACTTAGTCGTGCTTAGAACTCTTTCGTGGAAACGCTGCCCGAGTGCAGTTATAATTGTGATTAATCATATCAAGTGTAATGAATTTTAAACAGTAAAATAATTTTGCATATAATGTGTAAAGCCTTAAACTTATTGTACAGCATGACGAAGCTATTTATCTTTATTTAGAAAAGTGAAGTGAGAGAGACCTTACAGTTGTTAGTTGCGAGTTTTTTTAAATAACTAATTCTTAATCTGATTGGCAAAAAAACTTAAAAACACTGAAAAGTATGTTTTTTTATTGCCATACCAATGGGCCAAAGGATATTAGTCCATAAAGTTTTCACCATGTAAAGAATTTTTTTTCTTCAATCAGATTCTCTAAAGTGGTTTGTTAGTGTTAATGATATAAATAATAGTAAATAATACTCGGTGGCGGAGTTGTAATGCGCACGCGTTACTACTGAGGCTGACGCTGAGGTCTCGGGTTCGATCCACGGGTCGGGTAAGTGATATTGGTTTTTTTATTAAGCAATGCCAAGTAATATCAGAAGTTATGTCAAAGTTTTATAAAGTAGCTAGAAACAAACGAAAACAGGGTTTTAATGAGTGCTTAAAAATATATAAGTAATGGCCAGCTAAAACTATTTTTTCACTACAAACCAATTGCGTATACTAAGCCCACATGATAGGATTCGTAGAGGGGTTAATACGTCGAAATAAGATGACGAGAAACATAACTCCAGAAAATTACTCTACGAAAACTCTGTGCAAGGGGGTGGGGCTATAATAGTCTGTGCAGCTCGTTCGTTCATCAATTCATAAAAATTGATTCATGATCTCTAGTTGACACTTAGTCCAATTTTTTGCGCAGTGCAGAACGCCGTATCTCGATTTAGAAATTTAATATTTAGACATTATGAAACTCCAACTTTTATGAAATAAAGTTGATTTTAAACGTTCATTAATTTTTGATACGCGTGATTTTACCTTTCCATGTGTAAGTGGAGCCGTAATTTTGGCAGATTCATATGAGTTATTGTTCTAGTGATCTTATTTCGATGGGTAATACAAATGAAACAACAAAATTAAATAAAACTCTCTATTTATATAATATAATAATAATCATATTTAATAATGTATCTTGCTTGCACGCTCCCATTCTTTCATATCATATCGGGGCCCCAGGGTCACTTTTGGTACAATAAAGCAACTAAATTCAAAATCATACAAAATTTATACAAAAAATGCGTCCGAACGTCGTCCCTCACTTCGTGGGGTCATAAAAGATTCATACATTCACTATTGCATGCTCAAAAACAATAATGAATTTCCTTATCTAATTTTTAAAACCCTCCTAACAGGGAGCCCAAACAATGCTTAAGTATAAAACTATATCTAAGTTTAAAATTCACCTATAGTGTAGACCCTACACTCAACATTACGAGTCCGAAATGACCCCACAAAGTGAATTAAGGGTTAAGACTTAACAATAATAACTGTTAACCTGATTTTTACAGTTCATACAGGCAATCTAAAATCTATTATAATAATTGTAAATAAGATTTCTAGAAAAAAAAACTATGATTCATCATAAAGTATTTATACAACAATAATTTCTTACGAATTATTTATTTTTATTATTGCATAGGGCAAATAAACTTCAGTTCGTATATTTTTCCATTTCACGAAGACGCGCCCACCGGATTGTTTTTTTTTAATCCAACCACAGCAGTGACTGGACGTTGGTCCTTATGCCATTAATCCGCAACGAAGTTCATAACATACATAGAGTAAAGTATAGAATAGCCATTACAATAATATTGTTGATATAAATCACTACCACCAAGACCCGTATTATAGAACATTTATATAGAACATTCGAGCTCTTTGCTAAGTATTGATTTCAGAAGGCCTAGTACAAGTTACAAATACGTTCAGTTTTCGAATTCGTATAAAATTACTACCGTCGAAGTGTCAAACTAGTTATTCATACGGTAATAAAGGAAAGAATCGCTTGAAAACTAATTTCATATTCGACTAATATGTTATTATTAATTTTAATTCATCATAGTTCCCAATAGTGGCTACTAATACTTGATGTATGGAGAGAAAACGAAAACTTTCATCGTTTAGGAAAACTATTACAACTTGTACTAGGCCTACTGTACACGTGTTTGGTCCGTTACTGTTTGGCGCCAAAAAATAGACCAATCACGTGTACTGAAATCGACAACTAACAAAGAGCTTACCTGATTATTGTTCCGTAACACGGGCCTAAGATGATTTGTAAGTAAAAACTTATATGAAAAATTATGTAATTTTCCCTATTTACTCTCGTTTCTTAGAATACATAAAACATTCCAACATAAAACGTTGCAATAATAAAAAATATTCACATTTTTACACTCTTTTACTCACCGTCTATAATTTAATGATGGTATAACAGAATAGAACAGGTAGTGGTGGTTTAACAGAATATCCATCACAGTATATTAGAAATATTACTGTGATGGATATTCTGTTAAATTGGGTTACATTCCCGAACTACTTTAATGTATACTACTAGACGGGCTGTTTAGAAGTATAATTGCGTCACATAACGCGGGAGTTTGACAGCTCACAAACAGGGAGCGCGATAGGGGTTCTAGTTGAGAGTAAGCGAGATGGTAATATAATAATAATAATAATAAATACAGCCAACAGTCACACACATAGTCCTGACCCCACACTAGGTAAACCTGTATCGTGGGTATCAACTACGAGGGACTTGCCAACCCACAACACACAGACCCGAGACAAATATTTGTGAATCTAGACAAAAATTTGTCTAGACTACTCGCCGGCTGCGCCACGGAGGCTGTCTTATATTGAGTTACGGTCAATTGGCCGCAACTTGGTGGTACAATTTCCATGTACCGCGCAGCTTGTCTAGTAGTATACATTAAAGCCTTTGAAATCATAATATTGGGTACAGTTCAGTCGAAATATATCGATTGTCGAGACATTCTGGATATACTGCGGTGGCGCAGTTGTAATGCGTACGCGTTACGATTAAGCTAACGCCGAGGTCTCAGGTTCGATACCCGGGGCGGGTAAAATGGTATTGGGTTTTTCTATTACGAAATGCTCAGTATCAGTCCGGAGCCTGGAATTCGTGCCCGGTATGGCGATAGGCTCGCCCCCTATCACATTGTGGGACAGAGATACGCTCGGCGAAATCTGGGTGTACTAGTTACCTCTGCCTAACAATTCAGGGATTACAGGCGTGAGTGCATATGTATACATTTTGGATGTAACAACTTTTCTTCATAATTCCGCACGTAACAAAAAGTATAATTCACTTAATGTTTTTTTGCATATAATAAAACGTCTTATATATATAAAAAATAATACACAATGTATTTATTCGAGTGTCACGTGGTGTTACGTTGTATAACGTCCTGCGAAAATCCACGACGTCTATACACGTCCATAGAATTTTTGCTCAAAATGCGTGTCAAAGGATTATGTATAAAATTTACTTTAGGACAGCTGGTTTCTGATGTTTCATCATAGACTCCTTAGTTACGTTGTAGATATTTTAGTCTACAGCATGAATGGGCCGGCTCGACCGCTTCTTACCACGTCTCACAGAAAACTGGAGGCCAATTCTCGTAATTTTAAATGTTCAAAATATCATTCCGATCTAATCTCAGCGTCAAGAAAGTTGCAAATGGCATTCTCTTAAACCAATAATCAACGTCAAATGTGAACATAGATCGTAATGACATTGAATGTAGAATAAAAGTTGACTGAAGTCAAAACGGTATAATGCTACTGCTAATGCTAGGTGCATTTGACGTTGATTATTGGTAAGAGAATGCCATTTGCAACGTTCTTGACGCTGAGACTAGATCGGAATGATATTTTGAACATTTAAAATTACGAGAATTGGCCAACAGATGTGAAGTGGTATTGCTGATGTATTGTTGTGAAAGAGATATTGGGAAGCCCTAATACTCCCTCCCTCCCATTTCTAATTGACCTTATTATCCCTTCCCTCAAAGATCAACAACGCGTCGATGATTATATTATTGTGTTCATAAGCGGTGAAGATGACTTAATTATTAGGTGACCCACTTTCCTGTTTGTCGGCCTTGGCTATAGATAAAACTCATACTAGTGACGTTCGACGTGTATAGACGTCATGTAAACTACAATCTCGATTTATTGCTTTGTTTCCTTATTAATTTCAGTTTTTGCGACTCTTACAATAGTGAATTTTTGGGAATTTATTGGCCATTATGGTCCATTGTAATAATCGTAGCTTAGCTAACAATACCGCGTAACTCGAAAATTGGCCATGTGATATAGTCATTGGATAAATTGTTGAAGTGAATACTTCTTTTGGCGCGTTGAGGACTTTTTGGGTGAACAAAAATCATGGAACTCTCGTCATCGTCACCGAACGCTTCCCATGAGCTATATGTATACTGTGTATATATGTACATAGATATACCTCCGTGCGTTATTACTATACATTATATATATACAATTAAATTGGTCATTAACACTTCTTTACAAAACAAAAATAATAATCTAATAGCTCGACGGTACAATTCACAAGTTACTTAGTTTTCATTTCTATCGGCAGTCCCAAAAGACTGCCCCGCATATTTTTCTTTTGCCGCATATCCAATGAATTTACACAAAAATTTTAATTAACCATACAAAGCACGATATTCAAATAGTTCTGTCACCGCACATGTTCATAAAAATATTTAGTTTTTTGTCTCTCCTGAAAACTAAGCCAATTTAACTTGCGCGGTATTGTTAGCTAAGCGACGCAATCCCATCACTATTTTTTAGATAAATCACGTACGCTTAAAGCAAAATGTAGAATTACAATAAAAAAAGATATAGGTTTTTCCAAACAATTTCCCTTTTTTTGGGAAGGCAAAGGGTTCTAGGCCATACAGCCTCGTCATATGTAATATTTGTCAAACAAGGGCGATTAAACACCGGTGTGGCTGATTTCAAGGTCTTGATGGAGCTTTGATGCGAATTCCTTATATCATTAAAATGCCGCATAGACGATTTTCCCCAAACTAAATATGACATAATATACGTCGATTTGTATAAAAACCAAGCGTGCCAATGTTTATTGTACACTGACGTCATCGCGGTGCGCATAGATTATAGTGAAGGTTAACGCTTAACGCTTAATATTGCGCTAATTTCACTATACCATACGGTTCACGCTTGACCAAATTTCATGAAACTTTTACTTAGCACGTTAGCCCTTAAGCATACGTAATTTCATTACAATGTACACTCGGCACTAAAGTCAATAAACAACCGATTTATAGGGTATTTGACTGATTTAATCGATAAATAGAATCGATACGATTGTAGGTATATCGATATGACAACTGAAACTAGACATAGCTGTGATACAAGTCGATAAATAAAAATTAATTAACAAATAACTAATCAACAATATCGATATCGATTTGTGTGTGATGCAGTTTATCGATATCCCCCTGTGTAAAAAGTCTATAGTCGAGAGATGAAAGAATTAAATTGTTTTACTTACGCGATAGGCACATCAATATCATATCGACTAATAGAAAATTAATTTGTTTTCTGAAAAATTATATCGGTATAATGTTTTAGAGCCGAAATTAATAATGATCTTAATCGAGATCTCCATATCGATACCGATAATAAGAATAAAGATTATACATATTGCTTAGTTTGATTGGCTTATTCCGATATCCGTCTGGATATTTGGTTTAAGATCGATTATTAATTTTGGTCTCTAATCGATCCCGGAACACCAATAACATTGATTTTCACATAGTAAAACCGTAAATTACTGCCGCATACAGAGGACGTTACTTAACTATAATTGTCAATTAGCAAATCGATTGTTTCCTAACTCTGAGCCAGTCAATGCCTTATGCTCTATTTCCGAGTAATGGAAATTATCTTAACTGACGTCACTGAGAAACAATCGAATAACTAATTGGCAATTAAAGTTAATTGACACAACTAAGTGCGACAATTAGTGTATCGACCCACAAACTTTAAAACATCTATACGAAGACCCATTTTATTGCTAAACTGTAATTTAAATGTGGATAAATTTCAGTGGATTTTGGCTGGTTTTGCCGACTTTCTAAAGCTCCATACTGGCAAAAAGATGGCTAATTAACATCCCAGTGATGATATTTACCCAATACAAAGTTCTTTTTATTCTTTCTTTTATCTTTGTAGCCAAATGAATACACATAATGAAGACACATAAATCACTAAGAAATTTAATCTGTCGATAAAAGGAACTTAGTGTTCGTATCTCTTAGATAGATCGGCTCATTTTTGCACGTCATCCCATATACGCTTGTAAATATGTAGTTTTATTTGACAATGACGCGTCAGCGATCATGGAATACATTTAAGTCACGGGCCGCGTTCGAAAATCGACTGTCAATTTTCAAATCAGATGACCCACTTGGTCGTTTGCCGGCTTGTGCTATAATAAACTCTATACTGCATAGTAAGGTCAGTCGATTTTCGAACGCGGCCATTCTCTATACATAAGACACGTGCAAGTATGACTTGAATTACCTATAGTACCCTACAGCGACCCCTTAATAATCCCGTAAAATCTTAATTATATTAATGAAAGGGGGGGGTGGGAGGGTTTATACTAACGTTGTTATCAGACTGACTGCACGATCCACTGCAACCGAACGTATTCGTGTAGCTTAGACAACTGCATATAACTTCGTGCAGTTGAATAATACTACTACAGAAAACTTCGTGCAATTGGGTGATCCTATTGCAGATCAATTCGTGTAATTGAATAAACCAATTGCGGTTAGTTTCGTGCAGTTAAATAAACCGACTGTAGTTAGTTTCGTGCAATTGAATAAATCGTCTGACGACAACTTCGTGAAGATGAATAATTCTATTTTATATAACTTTGTTTACATACATCTACTGCACATGCAGTTAGTCTGATAGCCGATGTGAACCAGTCAAACACCCTACGGTCCATGTTTCCGACCTGTTGAGCCCCAGATAAGCCGCTTTGTCTCAAGGCTTAAACCGCTTGTAGTTCGCGAGGTGACTGTTGAGATGCTGGGCGAGACGCTCGGCGCGATCGAAAGACGACTGTGGAAGAAAAAAGGAGGGTAATTTTTAAACAATTAAGATGATGGATTTAACGCGTATTTTAGAAGAGGGGCACTGTCTACTCAATAGACCGCCACTTGAAGCGACTATCCAATATTTTTACCATCCACAGAGCATTGGTCTTTTAGTCTACTCGGTAGAACTCTCCTTTTATATCAAGCATCTGTATAGCTACTTGTGTGATGTGTGAGGGACTGCAGGCACAGAATAACGTTCTACTCTCGGAAAAACCATTAGAAAAGCAAAGACTAGTTGTACTGCTGATCTATTTAAAATACCAGCACGCTAATCAACTTGATACCATTTTAACTATCTCTAGGACCTTAAAAACACTCGGTCTACTGGAAAGACCATCGGTCTACTTGGTCTACTCAGTAGACTTCACATACCTTGCACACGACGCATCTGTACAGCTGCTTGGCGTGGTTGTGCAGATGCCGTGTGAGAGACTGCGGGTGCCCAAATCGTTTCCCACACTGTGGGCACACGTGTGGGAACCTGGCGGCGCTGGCGGATGCTGTGCCGAGATGTGCACGCTCGCGATGCCGCTGGAGCTGATCGAAACGTGGGAATGTCGCACCACATTCGGCGCAACGACCTGGGATAAAAAACACGGTATTAATGTTTTTTATTCAACTATTCAGGTTCCTATATATTCGAGAAGACGAGCAGACCACTCGCCTAATAAACAGTCCGAACTACCACCTCAGTTATAAAAGTATCCTGATCATTCCAATAGATTTCCCCCCTTACCTGCCCTTTCGTCAGCTGTATGCGTCCGGTCATGCGCGGCCAGTTCAGCATCATCTTCAAAACATTTCCTGCAAACTTCACAACGCACCGTCATCGAGCCACGATGCGCTTCAGCCCTGAGAAATAATTAGAGGTCGCGATACTAGATTATTATTTTTTTATTTTATTTAATTGGACATTCAACAGCTTACTAACTAATTTAAATTACATGATAAAATTACTTCGCCAATAATAGGATATCACTTATATAAAATTATTTAAAATACACGTCAAGAGCGGCATGACATGTTTCAATACACATGTATACTGGTATATGTCTAGGTTCACCTATAAATAAACATATTAAATAAATAATATATAACATACTTAAAAACATAAAAAATCAATATAGGTAAATTAATGAAATATTTGTATACTGCAAATAAAGTGTTTAATTAATTAGAGGCTTTTGATTGTATTACTTATGTAATTTTCTTTGAAAATAGCTTTTGAGTTGGTATAGATATCTACATTAATAAATTCTTTTCATTTTGTCCATAATTTGTAATTTATACAGCCATCTTTACTATCCTATTACTATTATAAATGTGAAAGTTCGGATGTTTGTAAGTTCGTGAATAGCCGGCTGCGAAGCGAGAGGTCGTGGGTTCGATTCCCGCACCGGTCTGTGTGTAGTGGGTTGGCAAGTCCCTGGTAGTTGCTGATTCCCACGATACAGGTTAACCTAGTGTGGGGTCAGGACTATGTGTGTGACTGTTGGACGTGTATTTATTTATATTATTTACTAAGGGCTTTGCCCGTAGGCTCGCTACGCTCGCTTTTCTTACGGGGCTCTCAACCCCTAATAAGGCTTACTCGTAACGTGACGTTTTTAACGTAAACAAACTAAATTAAAAAAAAGTCCGACGAATATGAGACATATGTTAGTTTCTTCCCCACATTATTCTGCATCGATTGGTATCGACCCCCAGCGGTTTCGGAGGAGATAGCGTGACAAGCTTTTGGCAGCGGCGGCGGCGGCAGTTACTTTTTTTAACATAGAGATATTACTGAGTCAACCGGCACTTACTTATGCTCCCATAGTTTCTCGCGTCTATTGAACGTTTCATTACAGCAATCGCACTCGTATCTGTCGGAGGAGCGCGTGCGCGTGCGCGAGTTACCACCACCACGGTTTTGATGGCTGCGTCTGTGGATTCTGTAAGCAACATTTAAAATACATACATACGCACTCACGCCTGTAATCCCCGAAGGGGTAGGCAGAGGTGTAACCATAAAACCCACATTTCGTCGAGCGTATCTCTGTCCTACGATGTGATAGGGGGCGAGCCTATCGCCATACCGGGCACAAATTCCAGACTCCGGGCTGATACTGAGTATTTCGTAATAGAAAAACCTAATACCACTTTACCCGACCCGGGGATCGAACCCGAGACCTCAGCGTCAGCCTCAATCGTAACGCGTACGCATTACAACTGCGCCACCGAGGCAGTCACATTAAGCATTTAAAATGTTTTAAAATTTTTACAAGGTGGTAGGCCCCTCGTATGCGAGAGGCCGGCTGGGTTGATACCACGGCGCCGTCTATCACTGACAAGCAACAGTGTGCAAGCACTGTTGTGTTCCGGTGTGAAGGACATTGCAGCCAGTGTAATTACTGGGCATTATGAGACTTAACACCTTATGTCTCGGGGTGACGAGCGCAGTCCAGTGTCATGCAGTGGTTTGTTATTTAAAATTTTGTGTGGCATTGCTTCTGTTTATGAGCAGACGTGGCGCTTACCATCAGGCGAGCGACCTACTCGTCTCGTTATTCAAGCTAATACACATTGAAATAAAAATGTAACATTAACTTTTCGAGACGACCGACACCTCATCTCGAAACGTCGGGACTAAAATAAAATTGCACCGCGATAAAATCCGTATAAACTAGTTTTATTTCAATCATTTAAAATGTAGACTTAATTCGTGATTTTTAGTGGTATCTAGTTTGTAATCACCACCCCTAGCAACTATCTTCGTTTACGAACATCGAAATAAGACAACTAGAACGATAACTCTCATATGAATCTACCAAAAATACGGCTCCACTTACACGTGCAAAGATAAAATCACACGTAACACTCATACACGCAACAAAAATTAATTAACGTTAAAAATCAACTTTATTTCATAAAAGTCGAAATATCACAATTCTAAATCGAGATACGACGTTCTGCACCACGCAAAAAATTAGACGTATCAAGTGTCAACTAAAGATTATAATGCACAGACTTTTGTAGCCCCGCCCCCTTGCACAGAGTTTTGGTGGGGTATTTTTTTGACTCGAGTTACTTTTCTTGTCGTCTTATTTCAATTTTTCCTTTATAGCCGGTTCAGGTTTTAGTGAAAGAATCATTAAAAACGGTTAAAAAATGCATAAGTCAATACTTTAGTCTTTTATCCCGTTACTGATTCACAACTTTCATTTAAAATGGGTCTTCTACAAATAAATCCCAACGAATGAATCCAAAAAGAATCGTTCAAATCAGGTCCATATTTGGCGAAATAAACAGACAGTGACAGCGTCCGTGGTGCAATGGGCGAGAAGCCGCGGGTTCAATTCCCGCACTGAGAGAAGAATGTTTCACAAATATTTGTTTCGTGTCGGGATGTTTTCTCCGCAGACGTCAGACAGGCGTCAGGACGGTCGAAAAAAACTACGACCCAAATATTTCTGTAACATGTGTTAAAGCATGTTGCGTTGACCCCACTGCGAGTGGGACAAGGGAACAAGAAATAAAATAAAACTACTTAAGAGTGAATGTGTAAAAGCATGTGGCGTCGACCCCACTGCGAGTGGGGCAAGAGAAGGACAAGGAAAACAAAATCAATTTACTTAAGAGTAAATGTGTCAAAGAATGTTGCATTGACCCAACTGCGAGTGGGACAAGGGAAGGACAAAAAACAAAACTACTTACTTAAGAGTGAATGTGTAAAAGCATGGTGCGTCGACCCCACTACGACTGGGGCAAGAAAAGGACAAGGAAAACAAAATCAATTTACTTAAGAGTGAATGTGTAAAAGCATGGTGCGTGGACCCCACTGCGAGAGTGGGGGTAAATCGCCAGGTCGCCAAGCTGGTCTAATTTGGTACCAGTGGGTTCTCCTTAATCCATTCAGATGAAACCCCACTGCGAGTGGGACAAATGCAGGTGGAAGTAAGGACAAAGAAAACAACTTGACAGCCTCCGTGGCGCAGTGGACGAGTAGCCGGCTGCGAAGCGAGAGGCCGTGGGTTCGATTCTTGCACTGAGACAAATGTTTGTGTGATCCACAAAAATTTGTTTCGCGTCTGGGTGTTGTGGGACCGCAAGTCCCTCGTAGTTCCTGATACCCACGATACACCTACCTAGTGTGGGGTCAGGACTATGTGTGTGACTGTTGGGTGTATTTATTTATTTAACTTACTTAAGAGTGACCCGCGTGGAATACCATTTCTTACACAGATGACATTGAAAGCTCTTGTCGGGCGATTCGTTTTCGGATTCGCTGATCTCGTCCTGCTCGGTCGGCGGGGGGATGTCCGCCGTCCTTTCCGGATCTGAATCCGAATCTGACTGTTGACCGCTGTACGACCATGCGCCGAACGATCTGTGAAAATATATATGTATGTACTAGCTGTGCCGCGCGGTTTCACCCGCAGCATACAATTGCAGCGCCACCTACCAGGTCCAATTATGAATCTAAACCATCCAGGGCGCCATCCAACAACAACGTGTTATATAAAGGGGCGGGCAAATTTAAGCAATGTATAGTGTAGGGTATATGTATTTTCCCCCATAGCACCAAATCCGATTGCATTGCTAGGACAATAAATATAGAATTTTCTTTTTTATCGAATGAGTAACATGTCGATATCGACTTTCAACTTTGAACAACACTAAATGATAAACAGTGATACTTCAGACCTCCTTTCATTTAATTATTTTATAATTAAGAAAACATTAAACAGTTGTCAAATGTCAATATTTATTTGACGCAGTCAGTTCGGCAATTTCTGATTTTATGAAGTATGATTAAGAGTTCAAAAAATATGTTGTATTTGCATAAAAACATGTATTATGTATTGGTACTTTGTGTTGGTGCAACAGAAAACAGCTGTTAAGAGGATCGTCGAGTGTATTAAGCCAAATTCATAGATCGAAGAACCGAGAATGAAGTCCTTAAAATGCTTCTAGAGGATGGTACCGATATCGGCTTCAGCACACAACTCTTTCAGGTGTTAATTTGTGTTAAAATTACAAGTTACGTACGTATGCCCATAGAATTACGTACATCTTATTCAAGTTTATTAAAAAGTAAGTGTTGTTCATAATAATGAATAGTGTTATCAATCTTATCGATCGGAATAAACGAGTTATTAAAATAAACGTGAAATTTTAGCATGTCTTGGTTTTGAAAAGATCCGGTACATAAGTACGAATAGGCTAGTTTCCTATATTGAATTTTATACATTATTTTATAAGCAACAGAAAATGATACGCAAAAGAAACCCTTTTATTAAAACACAATCAAAATTGGTTCAGAAATGTGCCCGCAGTTATGACTTTAAATGTTGGTATGAGGAAAAGTGGGTGCGTAGGAGGGATATCTCACTATCTCGCTTGCACGCGTGCACTATAATGATCATTTTACACAGTGACGTCAAAGGTTGCGTCGTCTGTCATTTGACAATTACCCCTTCTACAGGATTTGAATGGCTTCTATCTTATTTATTTTGGGTCCGATTTATAAAATTCTTTCTGCAATAGATTTTGAGTAACATAACTTATTGATTTAAATAATAAAAAAAATCTAGTCAACTACTCTATTGTAAGGTGTACGTAATGACTACACCTTTCTGTAACACGTTGTATATATATAAGGATATGATCACGCTGTAGACAGTTTTATACATACGCACTCACGCCCGTAATCTAAGAGGTGTAACCACATTTCGCCGAGCGTATCTCCCGTCCCATGATGTGATAGGGGGCGAGCCTATCGCCATACCGGGCACAATTCCAGACTCCGGGCTGATACTGAGCATTTCGTAATTGAAAAACCCAATATCACTTTTATCCGACCCGGGGACCGAAACAGAGACCAGCAGTCGTACCGCGTACGCATTATAGAGGCAGTTTTACCTACGCCGCAAATGAGCCACCTCGACCGGGTTATTACCACTGACTCACAGAAAACCGACGTGAAGCCGCTTGCTTGCTGTTGCGTTTCGTACGGTGAGTGAGATTTCCAGAGGCTTCCTTCTCGATCGCTTTCCTGTAAGGTCGGCACTCGTTCACGGTCCTTCTGGCTCCGTGGGTCCTTCTGGTTCATGGGCCGTAGAGATCACTTAACATCAGGTAAGCTATAAAAAATAAAAAAATATGCGGGGCAGTCTTTGGGGACTGCCGATAGAAGTGAAAACTAAGTAACTTGTGAATTGTATCGTCGAGCTATTAGATCACTATTTTTGAATTATTTTTGTTTTGTAAAGAAGTGTTAATGACCAATTTAATTGTATATATATATAATGTATAGTAATAACGCACGGAGGTATATCTATGTACATATATACACAGTATACATATAGCTCATGGAAAGCGTTCGGTGACGATGACGAGAGTTCCATGATTTTTGTTCACCCAAAAAGTGCTCAACGCGCCTAAAGAAGTTTTCAATTCATAAAAGTTTTGGTCCTTCGAACTAGATTTTTGTTTACATTTTACACCTCAAACCACAGATAACATAAAACATTATGTAAGTACAATACGTCGATCTATATGGTACCAAGCGTGCCAACGTTTACTGTACAATGACGTCATCGAGGTGCGCATGGATCATACATAAAGCGAGAGAACTCAACACGCTTAATGTCGGCATATTTTCTATGATCTGTAATTCAACGTTAAAAAATTCGGTGATTAGGATCACTAACCTGTCATCGTCAGCCGTCGTATTATTCTGCGGCTCGGCGTCGTTCTTCGGCTTCTCGTCTTCGGATCCGGACTCTGAATCCGAACTGTCCGAAGAGCTCGAACTATCCGAACTCGATGATGACGACGAGCCCGAACTGCCTACAGGAAATGTTCATTTGATATACGAGATTTACGCCCGGTTTCTGAAAGGCTGATCAAATCAACATTCAACTAACATAACTTCGATTTGACATCGCTGTCAAATCAATTCGAGTTGCAGAAACGTTGATTAGTGAAAAAAATTATAATTTGATGCCTCTTTAGTACCGTTTGACATACGATTTTTCATATTAATTTGAAAGTTATGTTAGCTAACTTGTTATCTGAGTGGTAGTCATGCTGTAGACAATTTCTCTACCCGGCCGGCTCGTCCGGGTCGTTACCACTGTCTTACAGAAAACCGGCGTAAAGTTGCAGCTTGCTGCTGCGTTTCGTCCGGTGAGTGAGACATCCGGAGCCCTAAATCCCCTCCCGTTCCAATTATACCTTGCCTTTAAGGTCTGCAACGAGTCCATGATTATCCTGATATGGAGCATCCTCAAAACCAGATGAGCAGTGAAAATACTATCAGGTGACCCGCTTGGTCGTTTGACAGTCTGCTATAAAACTAATTAAATGTAGACCCTTACCTGACCCAGACGTACTGCTGTCAGAATCTGAATTGGAACTGTCCTCGAGTTTTTCGACCCGCGTGTCCAATTCTTTGACTGAATGGCCTCCTGTACATAGTACCGACTCAAAATTTAGTATTTTTAGGGGCTTTGCCCAAGTTTTTCCACAAAACATAAAATAGAAAAAAACTTAAAAGTCCGACGAATATGAGACATATATTACTTTCTTCCCCACATTATTCTGCATCGATTGGTATCGGTCTCGACCCCATACCCCCAGCGGTTTCGGAGGAGATAGCGTGAAAAGCTTTTGGCAGCGGCGGCGGCGCCAGTTACTTTTTTTTAGAACTTAGAGAGATTTTAGTTCTTTTTTACCCGACACTAAGCTGGATAACGCCAGGTAGAAAGAAGTTCCTTTTTTGGGTCGATTATATTTTTGTTAAAATCAATTTTTTATCTCTATCGAAATGTGATAACCAGAACGATAACTCTCATATGAATCTGTCAAAAATACGTCTCCACTTACTTACACATGCAAAGGTAAAATCACACGTAACACTCGTACACGCAACAAAAATTAATGAACAAAGTAAAAACTTTATTTCATAAAAATTAATGTCTAAATATTAAATTTCGAAATCGAGATACGACGCTCTGCACCGTGCAAAAAATAGACGTATTAAGTGTTAACTAGAGATCATGAATAATTTTGATGAAATAATGAGCTGCACAGACTTTTATAGCCCCGCGCCCTTGCACAGAGTTGAACGCCCTTGAACATTTTTTTGCATGAGTTACGTTTCTTGTCATCTTATTTCGATGTTTATATCACTATTTTAACTATCAAAATCGGTATATAAATATCGAATTTTGTATCTTTCATCCCCGATTTCACCACCTTAGGGATGGAACTGCTTCTCGAGACGTGACCAACTTTGATCTACACTCTTTCGAATGAAAAAAGAATCATTCAAATCGGTCCACATTTAGCGGAGTAGCGCATGGTTATACATACAAATAATAAAACTCTTTTTAATACAATACTAACGTTTACCCGCGGCTCTGACCACGTAACAGCGTTGCAAAAACCTTATTCTATGTATCCATCGGCATTAATAAAAAAAGAATAACAAAATGGCGGTCTCTGTTACAGCACTCACATCGGATCTCTATCATTTTTAACTAAAGGGAACCCCAAAAATAGATATTGATGTCGTCAGCCTTAATAAAAGAAAAAGGAAATGACGGTCACTGTTACAGTTCTAACATTGGATCTTTATCATTTGTAGATAAAGGGCACCCCAAATATAAGCCTTAATAAAAAAGAAAAAGGAAATGGCGGTCACTGTTACAGTTCTAACATTGGATCTTTATCATTTGTAGGTAAAGGGCACCCCAAATATAAGCCTTAATAAAAAAGAAAAAGGAAATGGCGGTCACTGTTACAGTTCTAACATTGGATCTTTATCATTTGTAGGTAAAGGGCACCCCAAATATAAGCCGTAATAAAAAAGAAAAAGGAAATGACGGTCACTGTTACAGTTTTAACATTGGATCTTTATCATTTGTAGGTAAAGGGCACCCCAAATATAAGCCTTAATAAAAAAGAAAAAGGAAATGGCGGTCACTGTTACAGTTCTAACATTGGATCTCTATCATCTGTAACTAATGGGCGCCCCAGATATCGATATTAAAGTCTATACGAATCGAAATATGCATGTACTGACCTTCAGAACTCCTCACGGACAGCACCTCATCATCCTCCCTGATCCTCTGAGTCTGTTCTAACGTTGGTTTCTTACAATTAGCCGCTAAAAGGTGTGCTTCGTACAGGTCGTCCTGAAGCAAATACAGTAGTGTTAATTATTCTATTTATTTCTTTCTATCTGGTGTTTTTTTTTTAATTATAGCATATGCCGGCTAACGAGCAAGTGGGTCACCTGATAGTAACTGATCTCCACCGCCCATGGACGCCCATAATACCAAAAGAGTTATGGGCGCGTTGCCGATCTTAAAGGAAAGGGAAAATTAAGGAATTGGGAATGGGAGGGTGATTTGGGCCTCCGTATATCTCGCTCACCGTACGAAACGCAGCAGCAAGCTGCTACTTTACGCCGGTTTTCCCGGATTTATGCCAGAGTCCGCCTTCCCATGATGGGATTTAACGATGAATATGGAATTCTATAGGGCGACCCACGGTCTGACCCCCACAACCTGTAACCGGAACCCGGTTAGGGTTCGGCTTCCGGATATCTCACTCACCGTACGAAACGCAAAATCACGCTGCTAGTTCGTCGGTTCTTTGTGAGACAGTGGTACTACCCCGGTCGAACCGGCTACATGTAAATAAATTAGCGGCTACGAACACTTACCTTATCGATATTTGCATATTTTTCATGTATATGCCTCAACGCGCGCAGATTTTCGTCCAGACTGAGCGAATCTGACGCTTGGCTCGGTGAACCTAGAAAGAAATTTATTTATTAATTTTAGACTAATATTATAAAAATTTGAAACACAATATTTGTGTGACCCACAAATATTTGTTTCTGGTCTGTGTGTAGTGGGTTGGAAAGTCCCTCGTAGTTTCTGATACCCACGATACAGGTTAACTTAGTGTGGGGTCAGGACTATGTGTGTGACTGTTGGACGTGTATTTTATTATATTTTACAAATAATCTTAGTTGAAATTGTTACCACAATGAGGGTGACATAATCTGTAATGATTAAATCCTCTTTAAACAATAAAGATAAAAAAAAACACAAATAATACACGGCCAACAGTCACACACATAGTCCTGACCTCGCACTAGGACCTGTATTCACGGGCAGTGTTGCCATGTGAAGAAATAAAGTTACCGTGTTAGGAGGATAAAATACAATATTTTAAGTTAATAGTAACTTGTTTCAAACCCAAAAATACCTTGTAATTTTATTTAAATTACGATTTTAATACAACTATTTGTAATAAAAGGTAGGCACGTAAATACTATTGTTCAAGAATACTTTTTATTACATACGCACTCACGCCTGTAATTCCCGAAGGGACAGGCGGAGGTGTAACCAGTACACTCGCATTTCGCCGAGCGTATCTCCATCCCATGATGTGAAAGGGAGCGAGCTCATCGTCATCGTCGGACTCCAGACACCGGGCTGATACTAAGCATTTCATGTTTACTCGACCCTGGGATCTGACCTCAGCACAGCAGTATCACCGCGTACGCATTATTAAAAAAACTTTGGCATAGATCGGTACCGTGCAAGTGATTCACCTGATGGTAAGTGATCTCCACCGCCCATATACGCCCACAACTCTAAAGAATCATGACTGTGTTGCCGACCTTAAAGGAAAGGGATTGGGGGATTTGGGCCTTCGGATATCTCACTCACCGTACGAAACGCAGCAGCAAGCTGCTACTTTACGCCGGTTTCCTGTGAGACAGTGGTAACGACCCGGACGAGCCGGCCCATTCACGCTGCAGACAAAGGTGTCTACAGCGTGGCTCTACCAATCACAATTCACTTACCTAAATCAGGTTCATCGTCACTGTCCACCGTAATCGGTTCCGCTTCCGGCATAAGATTACTCCTGACGCGGATTACTGGAAAAAAAATACTAATTACGATTTTACCTTTGCATGTGTAAGTGGAGCCGTATTTTTTGACAGATTCATATGAGAGTTATCGTTCTAGTTATCTTATTTCGATGGTAAAATTCTAATAATGTTACGGTTACTCACCAGGAAACTGTTGGTCCTTATTGTTGCCAGTTAATTGGTCAATCTTCCTCGGTCGACCTCTTCTGCCTTTAACTCTCTCCGTGTTAGGAGTCTGTGGGGGTGAAATATATATTAGTAACTAGCTTTTGGTCGCATCTCCACCCGCGTAAACGTTTTTCAGAATTAAAAGTTCATAAAATTTCATACAAAACCGTTTCACCTAGTGATAGTTTATTTTAATCCCGACGTTTCGAAAGCTTTTCACGGGCCTTCGTGTTCACGGGAGAGACTGAGGCGTAGGTCGTCTCGAAAAGTTAATGTTACATTGGCTACCTTCATTTTAAAATCATACATTTATTTTTTACGATCTACGCAGAAAGAGCTCACGGTGCCTTGCGGTCTGGCAGTTGGTCTTTTGGATTCCAATTTAATTAGATGTATAATTGGATCCCAGTCTTGTGCAAGCTTCCAACCATCATGTCTATTGAAATTTGGGTGTGTTTTAATTTGAATAGCCTCACGAATCATCCTAAGTAGGAATCGGTGTTCTTTGGCAAGGATTTGTGGTTTGTCAAATCTTAGGTAATGTTTGGAGCCTTCGTCTGAATGTTCAGCAACCGTTTTACCCGTAAAGGCGTGACTGACTAACATACATCCAAATCCACTAACTCACAAACATCCAAACTTTCACATTTATAATAGTAGTAGGATAATGAGACTGAACATTTTCTAAGTGGTAGAGCCACGCTGGAGACAGTTGTCTACTTTTTTTTATTATTAGATTGAATGACGAGACGAGCAGGTCGCTCGCCTGATGGTAAGCGCCACGCCTGCTCATAAACAGAAGCAACGCCATACAGAACTTTAAATAAAGCACTGCATGACACTGGACTGCGCTCGTCACCCCGAGACATAAGGTGTTAAGTCTCATAATGCCCAGTAATTACACTGGCTGCAATGTCCTTCACACCGGAACACAACAGTGCTTACACACTGTTGCTTGGCGGCAGAAATAGACAAAGCGGTGGTACCAACCCAGCCGGCCTCTCGCAAACGAGGGACCTACCACCTTGTCTACAGCGTAAATGAGCCCTAGTTTAACCCAATCATTACGACTGTCTCACAGAAAACCGACGTAAAGTAGCGGCTTGCTGTTGCGTTTCGTACGATAAGTGAGATATCCAGAGGTACAAATCCCCCTCCCCTCCCCAATATCTTAATTATCCCCTTCCTCTAAAGTGGGCAACACATCCATGATTCTGTATCGTGGTCATACATGAGCAGTGGAGATCACTTACCATGAAGTGACCCACTTGCTCGTTTGCCGGCCTATACTATTAAAAAAGTGCTGGCTTACCATCAGGCGAGCGACCTGCTCGTCCCATCATCCAGGACAAAAAAAAAACTATACTTACAGAATCCTTTTTAGTGCTCGGCGTCCGTTTTGTATATTTCCTTTTACCGCGCGGCGTAGCGTCGCCCGTCGACGATGATGCGGTTGATTCTGTAAACAAATATATATTTATATCTTGCTTTATCACACTGGACTTCATTTTAAGTGCAGTGCAGTACAAATATAATGAACGTTGAGACAATGCGTCCCTCTACAGTCGCCAGAATTAATACCAAATTTTACTAAGGGGCATAAGTAGCCCCCCCCCCCCCCCCCAATGCATTTGGGTCCACTGACAAATCTCAAATTAAACTTGATATTATCCTACTTTCTTAGTACTACCTACAATATAATTTTCATCGCTTATCCTTACTTATTCCATTTCAAGAAGGTATAGTATGTTCTCAATTTTTTTTACTTCTAATTTTGGTCAAGACCCATAAATCCTGGATCCGCCACCGATGATATTCCTTGGTTTTCTATCGACGTTCCCACAAAATATAATTTATTCCTTCATTATTTCAAACTATATTACCAACTATGGCCAACATAATAGTAGATAAACTAATTTACATTTATTCTATATCTTTATATTTTTTCTACCATGCAAATCAATTAAAAACATTATTCAAATAATCATATATCGTATTTAACATACAATAAATGATATAAATTACGAAATGTTTTAATTACCCACCATATCTTTTCTACCATGCACATAGTAATATCTAAAAATCAACAATTTTACCATTGCACCTATTAAATCCAATCTATCCAATAAATCTAAAGTCAGAAAACCGATATTTTCCAAAAACAAAAATAAAAAAACTAAAATGTTTTTTTCTACCATGCACATAGTAAAAAAGAAAAAGGAAGTATGGTTCAGTAGAAAAAAAATATTTTTATAAAATACTCTATGATAATCTTAGTTTTACAGCGCTTACTATTTATTTGCACAATTTTTTTTTTTACCACAATTTTTCCCCGTGCAGAGAAGGCAAAGGAACTTTAGCTTATACAACTATGAACGTGATCAAAATACTTTAATTTGATTGGTTAATGCTTTTTGTGTTGAAAAAGCCTGTATGTGGTTACCATTTTTACCCGTTTTTAACAGTAACATACACAATTATTTTTCTGCACTTCGATGGCACAGTCTCTTTTTAAATGATATACGTATCATATCACTCCCTTATTTTTATAATTATTACAAAAAAAAGGTGTGTAATACAAAGTGTTCACGTATAATTTTTAATACGCTTTTATTAGCTTCATACGTATGTATGTATGTATGTAACAGAATCTTTGATTCTGATTAACTCGAAATTTGGCATACTTATCAAGGACCGATGACAATTCAAAAAAATTTAAATAATTTAATTTAATTAACAACTAATTTAAATTTTATTGAAAATATATAATAGTCTAAAAAAACCTAAAAAACCACGCTTTTATAGAAAATCCAACAAAAAAATGGCTTAAAATTTTTATTGTAAAAAAAGGGTGGGGTGCTTTTTATGATATTATCAAAATGATAATCCTTCTACTCATATCTGACAATAAAATATTTCTAACTATTGACACCATGATATATTTTAATCTATTATTTATTTTTCATTCTTAGTTGGATTTTCTATAAAAGCGTGTTTTATACTTTTTTTAACTATTATTTTTTCCTTCTAACTGGCGTTATACCGGTTTAATGATTTTACTGTATTATATGGGGCGACCCGTCTTCAAGTTTATCATTACACATATTTATTATTCAACATAATTATTTAAATTAATACATTTCATTCATATATCTATCATATCGTAACGTCTAAATAATAAAAAAAAACTACTAAGACTATAAAATACTTAAAAATCAACTGATTGTGCTAAAATTACAGAAATAAAACAAACTATTAGTTTCACTAAACCTTCATTAAGCTCTTATTTGCTATAAAAAAAAACTAGCATTACACTGCCTCGGTGGCGCAGTTGTAATGCGTATGCGTTACGATTGAGTCTAACGCTGAGGTCTCGGGTTCGATCCCCGGGTCGGGTAAAGTGGTATTGGGTTTTTCTATTACGAAATGCTCAGTATCAGCCCGGAGTCTGGAATTTGTGCCCGGTATGGCGATAGGTTCGCCCCCTATCACATCATGGGACGGAAAGACGCTCGGCGAAATGTGGGTGTACTAGTTACACCTCTGTCTACCCCTTCGGGGATTACAGGCGTGAGTGCGTATGTATGTAAAAACTAGCATCACTAAAGTAATTTAAATAAAACAATAAATGGTAATAGATTTTTTTTTTTTTATTTATAGCACTGGTCGGCAAACAAGCAAGTAGATCATCGGATAGTGATCGCATGAACGCTCAGAATACCTATAGATCGAGTACGAGTTACATATACGTATAGTTTTCGAATTCGTATAAAATTACTATTGACGAAGTGAAAACCTAGTAATTCATACAGTACTAGCCTTTGCTCGCGGCTGCGCCACGGGAACGGCCTTTTCCGGGATAAAAAGTAGCCTATGTTACTCAGTGATAATGTAGCTTTCTAACGGCAAAAGAATTTTTGAAATTCGACCATTATTTTTTAAGTTTATTCGTTACACACAAAAATACAAATCTTTCCTCTTTATAATAATAGTGTAGATAAATGATAGAATCGCCGAATAATTAATTTCGTATTCGATTAATATGATATAAAATTAACCATATCACGAATTAAAATAAAAAAATCGTAAGTAAAATGGACCGCCATTCGTTTAATCACTTTTTTAAAAACAGTATTTTTAAACATCTTGTACCACATCCAGTCGCTGAAATAAGCTTCAAAATATATGTGTATCTTTTTTTTTCCTGTCCTGCCATTACAACTATTAACTTGCATACATGATCAATAAACGACTTTTTACATGTATATCAGAACGAAAAAAAACTAAAAAAAAACCACCTGGAACCTCCAATAAATCCATGCAACTCAAAAACTACGAAAAAAACATTCTCATATATTTTTTTTACTTTTTTCTTTACCTTTCCGCTTAATAAACTTCGCGTTACGCCTCACAATAACAGTCTTATCGCCGTTTTTCCTCATGTTGCTAGACTTCTGTTGAATTTTTCGCACAGCAACACTCATTTTGTTTTTCGATGGCATTTTTTTTGCGATGCGCGACTTGAGCGAAGTGCTTTGGGCTATTCGATATAATTATTGTAAAAATATAATTAACGTTAATTTAACACAATCATCATCAGCTTCAAATAACATACATTTTTAACAAACCGAATTTACATTCATTGATCATATTGAGAAAATATAAATGAATTTAACAAAATATTTATAATATTTTTACATGAACTAAAAACCAAATGGTAAAAAATCCTTACCCTACAGAAAAATTTTCATAAAAAAATGTGAGTAACTATGGTATAAAATCCTTACCCTATTTAGCATAAATCATATTTTTTTTTTTAAGTTAGTATTTAACTATATAAATAAATTTTTATGTCAGAAATTCGTAGTGAAGATTAATGGAATTTCGTGTTTAATTACGACGGATTACTTTAGCCTCTGATACATTTATAATTCATGCTAAAACTTTAATACGATCCGACTGTAATCTATTCGCTTTCAGATGATAACTTTAAGCCGAAATTCGGCTTTTGGGCTTATTTTTGGCCGAATATAATATTAAAAAACACTCACCCCCAGTACCACGACGTTTGTATTCTCTTTTCGCTTTACGTTCCAAAGCTTCTGCGAACAAAACACTTGTGTTAACGGAAATAGAATAAATAATTATTGTGTTTAATAAATAAATAAATAGATAAATAAATAGATAAATAAATAGATAAATAAATAGATAAATAAATAGATAAATAAATAGATAAATAAATAGATAAATAAATAGATAAATAAATAGATAAATAAATAGATAAATAAATAGATAAATAAATAGATAAATAAATACAGTGGTAGAGTTACGCTGAATACACTTTTGTCTACAGCGTGAATGGGTTGGCTCGTCCGGGTCGTTTCCACTGTCTCACAGAAAACCCAACGTAAAGTAGCAGATTTCTGCTGCGTTTCGTATGGTGAGTGAGATATCCGGAGGCCCAAATCCCCATCCCCTTCCCAATCCCTTAATTATCCCTTTCCTTTAAGGTCGGCAATACATCCATGATTCTTTTGGTATTGTGGGCGTACATGGCCGGTGGAGAGCACTTACCATCACCCAGTGACCCAGTGGCTCGTTTTCCGCTCTATTCAATAAAAAAAATCAAATACCGTCAAATCATAATGGAAAAGCGGACCCTGACATTAAGCCGGGATAACGCCTGGCAGGAAGATGAAAATAAATAATTAATTATTTATTAGACTGCCTCGGTGGCGCAGTTGTAATGCGTATGCGTTACGATTGAGGCTAACGCCGAGGTCTCGGGTTCGATCCCCGGGTCGGGTAAAGTGGTATCGGGTTTTTCTATTACGAAATGCTCAGTATCAGCCCGGAGTCTGGAATTTGTGCCCGGTATGGCGATAGGCTCGCCCCCTATCACATTGTGGGACGGAGATACGCTCGGCGAAATGTGGGTGTACTGGTTACACCTCTGCCTAACCCTTCGGGGATTACAGGCGTGAGTGCGTATGTATGTAATTATTTATTATTTATAGTAGAACCACGCTGTAACCAACTTTGCCTACAATACGAATGAGCCGGCACGATCGGAATGTTTCCACTGTCTCACAGAAAGCCAACGTGAAACAAAAACTTTAATGTACACTACTAGACAAGCTGCGCGGTACATAGAAATTGTTCCATTAAGTTGCGGTCAATTGACCGTAACTCAATATTACCATCCCGCTTGACACTCAACTAGAACCCCTATCGCGCTCCCTGTTTGTGAGCTGTCAAACTGCCGCGTTATGTGACGCAATTTTACTTCTAAACAGCCCGTCTAGTAGTATACATTGGTCTTTGAAGTGAATTCGTGGCTTGCTGCTGTGTTTCGTACAGTGATTGAGATATGAGGAGGCCCAAATCCCTTTCCCAATCTTAGTCATCTCTTTCCTATAAGGTTTGCAACGCGACCATGATTCTTCAGACCCACACGGTCGTTTGCCAGCCTTCGGTATAGAAAAAAACCCCATGGTTCTCGTCACGCAAAAACAAGCTCTGTTTATCTGAATTTTGGGTTCATATTGCCATGTTGCGTGACTGCCTCGGTGACGCAGTTGTAATGCGTACGCGTTACGATTGAGGCTGACGCTGAGGTTCTCGGGTTCGATCCCCGGGTCGGGTAAAGAATACCACTTTTTTTCTATTACGAAATGTTCGGTACAGCCCGGAGTTTGGAATTTGTGCCCGGTATGGCGGTAGGCACGCCCACATACCGCCCACGCACGCATGACATAAGGGACGGAGACACACTCGGCGAAATGTGGGTTGTACTGGTTACACCTCAGCCTACCCCTTCGGCGATTACAGACGTGAGTGCGTATGTATTGCCATGTTGCCTATGACACTTACCAATCTCCCTAGCCCGTTTCCTAGCGAGATATTCAGGGCTAGTTTTATCGACACGCGGCCGCCCGCGCTTGCGTTTCTCGCCTGTCTCCGAAACCGGTTTCGAATTACTCATCATTGCGGCTGGAAAGGAAATGAAATAAAAGAAAAAAAATATAAAAAAATTAAAAAACTTTTTTTTTTAAATAAAAATTCAAAAACAGTGGTTTTATAAAAAGAATAAAAAAGGGGGGGAAAAGGAAATTTTGAATAAACATGTGCAAATAGTTAAAAAAATAAGAATAAATTACACCTGAAAATTTTTAATTAACAGTACGTTTGATATTGGACTACGTCTCGCCACCCGAGATGTTAAGTCTCATAACGCCCAGTAATTTCATTGACTTTAATGTCCAAACCGAAATACAACAGTGCTTACACGCTATAAATGTAAATCTCATATTCCATTGTATTTAATAACCAACCATTAACCCTTAAAATGTATATTTCCAAAAATCCGTTCTTAGCAGACGACTACATCACACAAACTATCATCTGATCAAATTTCATGAACCCAGCTTTAGTAGTATTTGAGAAATCGCGATTAATCAGTGAGTGAGTGGTATTTCGCTTTTATATATATATAGATTTGAGGTCTAACATGTATCTTCTAAAGTGCAATGCTTTTAAGTTTAAAATGTTCAGCCCTTTTGAATAAGATTTGGCTTCTTTTGGTGCTCTGAATCTATAGGATAAGTGTTTGATAAGGCGTCTTTGAATTTTTTCAATGCGGTTGATATGGATTTGTTATGATGGAGCCCAAACTTGATAGCAATACAACGTACTTACCCATTTCTTTAGCCTGCTTCCTGGCCGCTAGATTCGCCAGGTATTCAGGACTGGTCTTGTCGATTCTTGGCCTTCCACGCTTTCTCTTCACCGGAGGCGGTGTTTCTATAGTTTCTGGTAATAAATAAAAAAAGTAAAAAGATACATATGCACTCACGCCTGTAATCCCCGAAGGGGTAGGCAGAGGTGTAAACAGTACACCCACATTTCGCCGAGCGTATTTCCGTCCCTTATGTGATAGGGGGCGAGCCTATCGCCATACTGGGCACAAATTCCAGACTCCGGGCTGATACTGAGCATATCGTAATAGAAAAACCCAATACCACTTTACCCGACCCGGGATCGAACCCGAGACCTCAGCGTTGACCTCAATCGTAACGCGTACGCATTACAACTGCGCCACCGAGGCAGTCATTTTATAAGTAAAAAGATGTCATTTTATAATAATTTATAAAGGTATACTCGCTATCGATATAAAATAACAATCTCACGTCTATACCCCCAAAGGGGTAAGCAGATGTACGACTAATGAAACTTGAAATATAACAGCTTTTTTATGGTCAAGCCAGCAAGCGGATCAAACCGAAGACCTCACAGATTTTAAAACCTTAGTAAGCAATAAGACCCAAATCACCCGCCTATTCCTTTCCTTTAAGGTCGGCAACGCGCCCTTAATTTTTTTGTATTGTGGGCGTACATGGGCAGTGGAGATCGCTTACCATCAGGTGACCCATTTGCTAGTATGCCATAAAAAAAGTAAAAAAAATTGTGGGCGTTCACGGGCGGTGGAATTAGGGAAGTGGCAAAACATCTTCCAGCTGCCCTTATGCCAATATACAATGGAGTCGGCGTAAAATGCATTTTAACAAATGTTTCGTTTCGCTTGTAGTTTTTACGACCGGCCGCCTGCCTGACGTCGACCCCTCTAGGGAGATTTAAAAAGAACACTTGACGCGGAGTGAGACAGGGCTGTAAAACTTACGTGTTTTCATCTGTTCCTGCTTGTGTCGCGCCGCGTATAACTCAACGGCGGGTGGCACGAAATGCGAGACCGGCGAGCGGTAATCCACACTGAGAGGCAGACCGCCAGCCACTGGTCAAAGAGTATTTTTTTAAGTATTTTTGTTTTTTTCCACAATTTGAAAAATATTTTTTTTACATCATCTGTACAGAGTATTAAGTTTTTTTCATTTAGCCATAACTTGAAAAAGTTTTTTTCATAAAAACTTGAAGGTATACAAAAAAAATATTAATCATTATCAATGAAAAGTTTGCTACCCCTTTATTGTTTCTCTGTATGAAATAAAGTGTCATTTTAAGACAATAAGTGCCAAAGTACAATATTAATGTACACACACAAATTAAATAAAAAGTGATACATCTATTTTCTTTTTATGGTTTTTATCCAAAATATTCACTTTATATCTTTTGTTTTGTGTTTTCTATCCGAAAAAAATATATATTTAGAACACTCGGTGCGATTAAATAGCTAATGAATGTTTTTTTATTTTTGTTTTTAATACTCAAATAAAACATATTTTTTTCAGTTTTTCCCTTCCACATACCTGACTACCCACATACTCACCTTGGTCCAGACCGTACACGTCACCGTTGTGCTCGATTTTGATTCGCTTCTCGGGCGAGTCCATCGCGCTGTCGGTCGACGGCGACTGTTCGCGTTTCAGCTGCCCCAGGTTCGAATCCAATTGACTCTCGCACAGCGCCATTTTGTATTTCGTGAGAGCTGGAATTAAGAGTCCATAAATTATAAAAAAAAACATACAGCGATAGTGGGGAGTGGAACCGATTGTAGACACGAAAAACAGATTCGATCCAACTTTTTTTTATTAGCTTTAATGACTAGACGAGCAGGTCAGTCGCCTGATGGTAAGCGCCACGCCTGCTCATAAACAGAAGCAACGCCACACAGAACTTTAAATAACCAAGCACTGCATGACACTGGACTGCGCTCGTCACCCCGAGACATAAGGTGTTAAGTCTCATAATGCCCAGTAATTTCACTGGCTGCAATGTCCTTCAAACCGGAAAACAACAGTGCTTACACACTGTTCCTTGGCGGCGGAAAAAGACAAAGCGGTGGTACCAACCCAGCCGGCCTCTCGCAAACGAGGGACCTACCACCTTGTAAAGATTCCAGAGCTCACCCCTCAGAGTTTTGTAAATTACATACGCACTCACGCCTGTAATCCCCGAAGAGGTAGGCAGAGGTGTAACCAGCACACCCACATTTCGCCGAACGTATTGCCGTCCCTTATGTGATAGGGGGCGAGCCTATCGCCATACCGGGCACAAATTCCAGACTTCGGGCTGAAACTTCGGATCGAACCCGAGACCTCAATGTTGACCTCAATCGTAACGCATATGATTTACAACTGCGCCACCGAGTCAATCAAGTTTTGTAAATTATGTTATTTATTGTACCGCTTGATGCAACATCGTGAGGAAATCTACTCTGAGAGTTCTCAGATAAGAATTTCGAACGTATGTGAAGTCTACCAACCCTCATTAGACCAGCGTGGTGGACTAAGGCCTGACCCCTCATTGGAGAGTAGACCTATACACAGCATTGGGACAGTAAGTTATGCATTAAACAGATATGATATCTCGTCGCCCCATGCTTGCGCCTTTGTTGTGTACTGTACGCTTAGTTACAAATACGTTCAGTTTTCGAATTAGTATGAAATTACTACCGTCGAAGTGTCAAACTAGTAATTCTAAAGGTAATAAAGCAAAGAAATTGGAAATTAATTTCATATTTGACTAAAATGAAATAAAATTAACCATATTATCAATTATAATTCATCATAGTTCCACCACTACCTATTTGACGTATGGAGAGAAAACTGAAACTTTCATCGCTTTATAAAACTATTACAACTTGTACTAGGCCTACTGGACATGTTCTTAGTACTACTATATATACCTACAATAAATACCCAAAATACTGAATCCGCCATTATCTTTCTTTGATACTATTATTATGAAGTTATGATATTTTTTTATCCCAGAAAAAAACCGAGCCGCAAGCAAAGGCTAGAGTAGTAAATAAAACATAGTTTACAGACATTGTATTATGCTACTTAGAGATTAAAGATAAAACATAATGACTTGACAAAGATGTCATATCTATTTACAATATAAACATACGACATAACGGTGAAAGAAAACTATGTGAGGAAACCTGTATATATCCGAGTTCTTCATAAGAATATCGAATGTGTTTTTTATAATAATACGCACTCACGCCTGTAATCCCCGAAGGGGATCCAGCGTATATAGGGGAAGCGTATATCCATCCCATAATGTGATAGGGAGAGATAGATAGATGTGAGCCTATCGACATACTGGGCACAATTCCAGACTCTGAGTTGATAATTAATATCACTTTTACCCGACCCGGGGATCGAACCTGAGGATCGTAACGCGTACGCATTACTACTGCGCCATAGCCGGCTGCGAAGCGAGAGGCCGTGGATTCCATTCCCACACAGAGACAAATGTTTGTGTGATCCACAAATATTTGTTTTGTGTCTGGGTGTTAAGGGTTGGCAAGTCTCTCGTAGTTCCTGATACCCACGATATACGTTAACCTAGTGTGGGGTCAGGACTATGTGTGTGTGACTGTTGGGTGTATTTATTTATTATTTCTTGTACCAAAATTCATAACTGTTTGCTATTCAATAAATAAAAAAAAAATACTATACCTACAGAACATTGTTAGTGAACTTTTAATTAATTTTATGTAATTGTCTAGTGTATTTTGACGATGTTATGTATATATTAGTTGATATGATTTCTATATATGTTTCTTTATTTTGTACTGACTTTTTTTTTATAGTATAGGCCGGCAAACGAGCAAGTGGGTCACCTGATGGTAAGCGATCTCCACCGCCCATGTACGCCCACAATACAAAATAATCATGGGCGCGTTGCCGACCTTAAAGGAAAGGGATAAGGGATTGGGAAGGGGAGGGAGATTTGGGCCTCCGGATATCTCACTCACCGTACGAAACGCAGCAGCAAGCTGCTACTTTACGCTGGTTTTCTGTGAGACAGTGGTAACGACCCGGACGAGCCAGCCCATTCATGCTGTAGACAAAATAGTCTACAGCGTGGCTCTACCACTTGTGCTTGTCATAAGCTCTATTTTAATTGCCTACATGATTAATAAACTATTTCATTTCATTTCAGGTGGTGTGTAATATGAATATTTGAGTGATTCTTCATTCAGAATCCCCCTCATATTGATATAATTCATCACTAAGTTTATATACGTATACTAGCTTTTGCCCGCGGCTCGGCCCGCGTGAACAGACTTTTCCGAAATAAAACGTAGCCTATAACCGTCTCCAGGGTCCCATCTATCTCTACATCAAAATTCATCAAAATCGGTTCAGTGATTTAGGCGTGAAAGCGTAACATATATATTTTTTCATAAAATGTATCCTATGTTACTTCTTATACCTCCAAGAATATGTGTACAAAGTTTCATGATGATCGGTTAAGTATTTTTCGCTTGAAAAATACTTAACCGATCATCATGAAACTTTGTACACATATTCTCCGCTTTCGCTTCTTATATTGAGGGGTTAGGCCTTAGTCCACCACACTGGTCTAATGCGGGTTGGCAGAAATAAATTTTTATATAGTCTCAGGTATACAGTTTTGCATGTATTGTAAGCACATTCTCTTTTTATTGGTGTATTGAGGGTGTCTGAGAAAGCAACGTTGGGTACACTGAAATAATAATGGTGCGATATAGTTGTGGAAAGGTAATTAAATGGTATAAAAGAGGTTGTTGCCATAACTGGAGGTCAGAACTGCAAAAGTCAGTCAGCCTCCAGTTCACTAAGATTAGCGCTCAATCGACAGTCCAAGAGTTCATTATGCGGTAACTATGCTGGTTTACTATTCGGTCCTAGTTGTTTGAGTTATAATTAGAGAGTGGTCTCTAGAGAATCCTTACATAGGGTTGTGGTCTGTAAAGCAGTCATATTGTAAATGTAACCAATAAACTATGAGTTAAAGTGATTACTGTCGTTTGGTATTAATAAAATAATACTCGTTTCACGTAACTTCTAACAATACATACATAGACTCACGCCTGTTTCCCATAGGGGTAGGCAGAGACAACGGATTTCCACTTGCTACAATCATTGCAAACCTTTTTGGCCTCATTCACTCTCATTAAATTTTTTAATAACAATATAGGTCCTAATAACGGTCTAAAAATATGTTTATTTATTTATTTATGTTTACAAGACGTAAAACGTAAAACGTAGAAGCCATGATTAAGCATTGTATTAAAAATATTCAACATTGTACAAAGAGTTAAGTGTATTTTACAAGTTTATGTTTCTATGACTCATTTCATAACAAATATAGGTTTACATTTGAATTTTCAGATAAATTTATATTTCGAAAGACCTATTAGAGGGCTTAGAGAAGTAAAAAAGCTAGGTATAATTTTTTTTGTGAAATTTTTAATATGTACCTTTAGGCAAAGGAACCAAACGAAGAGAGTGCATAACCAAAACTTGTTACAACTTTTTCACAAAACAATCTCCAAAATGAGTTATATCGATTTAAAAATGGGCATATTGATTTTAAAAACGGTAATAAAGCATGAAAACGTTGCCCCGAGTCTTATCTAAATGCTATGTGCTAAAACAACAACACTTTTATAATCAAAACGACGTAAGTACTCACCATTAGCAAGTGGGCATCGCACGTATAAATCACTAATTCAACTTCCAATTATCCTTAATATTAAACAGCAACAATTATTATACAACTAGCAACGTACACCAACGGGTTTGTTATAAAATTAAAGTAAAAAAATTCAATACGTAAAATGTATTATGGGAGAAGTCGACTAGTCTCCCAACCAACTGTGAAAAGTAAACGTACTATAACACGGCTGAACACAACATTTTAAGCTTAAATTACATACGCACACTACATTATTTTGCTTTTAAACATGTTTTAAAAGTGATTACAAAAGTTTTTGACGCCGATTAACGTAGATATAAACAAAATTCACGATCTTAATAAATAACTCATACAACGTCCATTTGCAAGAGCGGTGTGTGATTACTGCCTGCGAAAAGTGTGAAAAAGACAAGAATATTTTTGTTGTGGCCACACTAAGCGCCAGGTGGCGGTTTCCCGTTAGGTTGCGATGACGTCATGAATGTGTTCCGAAAGGAACTCACGAGTCATTACATACAATAAACATATTGTAAATTAAAGATTCAATTAATTTTATGCACATAATACTATAACAAAAATGATGATTTTGTAGTTTAATCCAGTCATCAAAGCAAAAAAACTAGTAATCACTATTGAGTTAACTGAATATAATGACCCAAAACATTTTATTTATAAGATTAATTTTGTTAATAACCTTTTTAAATTCTGGTTGCAGAAAATGAGTGCAACAGATTTAAAAATAATTCTTATTCTATTGTGCCTCAATGGCTTTTGAGTAAGTATCGGAACGATAACTGACGGAAGCCAGAACTATTTGACAGCTCGAAATCGACCACTCATCTTGGTCGGATTATAATTAAAAATATCAAATTAATCATGCTCAAACTCAAAAAATCTACTGTTACCACCCAAAAAACTGGTAAATTTTTAGTAACACTCCATAATATTTTGAAAATTTATAGTTGCGTTTTGAATTAATTAGGTTAATTGTCGAGGCAACATTATTTGGGTGTGAGTAGAGCGCGGGGCAGTGTCGTAGGGCGGTAGCTATAGGTAGGTTGCTTGTTGCGTTGGCAATGTTATCGCGTCGAAGTCGTTATCGTCGGCTCACCTTGCGTTCCCCACCACTGCTGACGCAAAATTATTGTCTTTATTTCTATAATTTAAATAAGGTCACGTATTCTCCGTTAAAACTGTACTCAAGTTATGTTTAGGTTGTCGATGTAAAGTTTTAAAAGTAAGTTCGACTACGGATATAAACTTTGAAGTGTTATTTTAATTTTGAATTGTAATAAATAAGTTTTTAAAAACCTAATCCAAAATTATAATTTATTGTGTGCGAATATAGATATTCGCAGAAAAATATTATCGTTAAAATAAGTTAAAATGTTTCTGTAGGTAAATATATTAGGTACCTAGGTACTTTAATGATTATGTTAAATGTTCTTTTGTTTGTCCAATAGATACGTTGCAGCCAAGAATTGCGAATTTTATACCAAGAAAATAGGAACTCTCATAAAAGAAACTGCAATTTTTAGGATTCCGGCATTTCGTCTGCTCTTTATATGTAAAAGAGAAAGTTTTTCTTGATTTAATATATTCGCATTGTAATATAAAATGTACCTAAAAAAAAAAAAAATATCTTATCAAAATATTTTAATATTGTTTTTTTTTTGTCGTTTAATGTTTCTAAATGAATTATGTAAATATAAGTAGATGAGGTTTCATATACATTATAATATATATACATAGATTGTAGTATTATACTTGATAATGATTTTATGAAACAATTTTTTATTTTCAAATAGTTGAAAAGAGCGCGAGAAGGGTTCATCAATTAACTTATAAATAGTTCTTGGAGCTGTATTGTGTTAAAAAAAATGAAATAGACTATAGAGTACGGTCAAGAACTTTACAAAGCGTTATATTTTACATAACATTGAAAGTTTTGTGAGTGGTAGAGCCACGCTGTAGACACTTTTGTCTTCAGCATGTATGGGCTGGCTCGTCCGGGTCATTACCACTGTCTCACAGAAAACCAGCGTAAAGTAGCAGCTTGCTGCTGCGTTTCGTACGGTGAGTGAGATATCCGGAGGCCCAAAACCCCTCTACCTTCCCCATTCCTTAATTATCCCTTTCCTTTAAGGTCGGCAACGCACCGATGATTCTTTTGGTGTTATGGGCGGTGGAGATCACTTACCATCAGGTGACGCACTTGCTCGTTTACCGGCCTATGCCATAAAAAAAAGTTACACAACAGTTTCGTAATGCTTCCAAATTAAAAAAATGACGCTCCTTTTGACGACGACGGCATCATGGCTGATTTTGCTTTCAAATAATACTTTAAATTAAATTTTTTTTGTGCCATTGACCCAGTTAGGCATAAGAAAAGCGCAAGGATCGCAGCAGAAATCGGTTTTCTCTGTCTAGTGCCTACTGTCTGCCCCTATGGGAAACAGGCGAGACTTTATAAGTATGTACCAAAATTGTATTACCCCGTGATTGATTGATTTTAGAACGGTTTTTTATGCTATTGTATTCTTAGAGGGTAGGCACCACTGTACAAGTTGCAACTAGTAATCAAAAATACTAAAAATTAAAATAAATTATTCAATGTTATTATTGACATGAAGCGAACTGAGCTATATTCGTTCGAATGGGAAATCAAACGAATCGTAACAAATCGTACAAAAAATAAACATAAAAAATAGAACGCTTCGAATGACGGCCTCCGTGGCGCAGTGGGCAAGTAGCCGGCTGCGAAGCGTGAGGCCGTAGGTTCGATTCGCACACCGAGAATAATGTTTGTCTAATCCACAAATATTTGTTTCGGGTCTGTGTGTAGTAGGTTGGTAAGTCCCTCGTAGTTCCTGATACCCACGATACAGGTTTACCTAGTGTGGGGTCAGGACTATATGTTGGGTGTATTTATTATTTATTTAATTGATAACTTCCTCCATTTTTTCGTTGGTTAAAAATAACTTTCTATTTCATTCACGATACATACATACCTGCGGACTCAGGCCTGTAATCCCCGAAGATGTAGGCAGAGGTGTACCCAATACATGCACATTTCGCCAAGGGTATCTCCGTCCGTGAGAGACGTCCGTCCATCTTGGGTTCGATCCCCCGGTCGGGTAAAAGTGATATTGGGGTTTTTTTATTGCCCTAGATAGACAGACGAGCAGGCGGCCCACCTGATGTTAAGAAGTTACCGCCACCCATGGATCTCGGCAATACCCAGAGCACAGCCAAGCCACTGCCTACCGTTTGGGTTTTTCTATTACGAAATGCTCAGTATCAGCCCAGAGTCTAGAATTGTGCCCGGTATGGCGATAGGCTCGCCCTCTATCATATCATGGGACGGAAATAGCCTCGACGAAATATGGGTCTACTGGTTACCCTCTGCCTACCTCTTGGGGGTTACAGGCGTGAGTACGTATGTATGTACTCCCACCATGCAAGTTCTAATTACAATTCTCGATTTTTAGACCTTACCTAGAAATTTCTAGAAAGGTATATGTATGCTAGTTATAAATCGATTGTGACCTAGAATAGAAAGATCAATAGCAGTCGTGAGGGATGGATTTGGATGGCAAATGCTGGATATGGGCCCCTACAAAGGTCAGTTATAAATATGTATTATACTAATTTCTGACTGGTAGAGCCATGTAGACAGAACTGGCTACAGTGTGGCCGTGAATAGGCCGGCTCGACCGGGTCGTTACCATTATCCACAAAACACCTGCGTAAAGTAGCAGCTTTTTGCTGCGTTTTGTACAGTGAGAGATATCCGGAGGCCCAAATTACCCTCCCCTTCCCAATCCATTTCCTTTAAGGTCCGCAACGCGCCCATGATTATTTCAGTATTGTGGGCTTACATGGGCGGTGGAGATCACTTACCATCAAGTGACCCACTTGCTCAATTGCCTGCCTAAACTATAAAAAAAAAAGATTGTGTGGTTTTATGAAACCACGGTAACCACGGTAAAATCACGGTTTTTTTCACATTATAGACATATTTTTTTGGTATAATATTACATTAAACACTAACAAAAACAAACAAACAAAATAGCGTGCGAACTATAGACGCCGCCATATTGGCCTTGGCTGCTCTGGCGAGCGCCTTTCACTTTATCCCTACTCCGCGGCCGACCGTCACGCGACATGCAACACACAGGCCAAAAAATTTGAGACGATTTAATAAAAGTTTCACTTTAAATGTAAGTATGCTTATTTTCATACATTGGTAGAAATGCAACCGACAATAATATGAAAAAGAAACTGTTTTGCGAATACACAATTAAAATTGGGTAAAAATGATGCCGCAGTTCATGTTTTGTTTAGTCGTACAAAGGTGGGTGCGTAGTGGGAATATCTCACTATCTCCCTCGCACGCAGCACCTTAATGCCACGACTTGTCCTGTGACGTAACATGACATGTGCATCCTTTTTCTGCATTTAACAACTACCCATTAGATCTAAATGGATCGTAACTTTATATTTTTGATTATGTTATATAATTAATTAATTAATTAATTATTATGTAATTATTCTGTTGGTATGCTAAATAAAATAAAATTATTAGTTTTGCTCGCGGCCCCGCCAGCGTGAATGTCATTATCCGGGATAAAAAAGTACCTAAGTAGCCTAAGTTACTCCTTATTAAATCAGCTATCTGCCCGATGAAAGTCCCGTCGAAATCGGTCCAGAGATGAGCCGGAACAGACAGAAACAGACAAAAATTTTAAAAAATGTTATTTTGGTATATACCGTATATACATTCTTAAATAGTAAATAATGCGTGTAGTAAAAATCGGTTATTATTTGTATAGATTTCAATTATAGATTTTCGGAACTTAACTTATTAATTAAGATATTAAAAATAATCGAGTCAAATCCCTTATTAGGAACCGAATTCGCCCCTGTCTAGTCCCCTCTAGTCGCCTCGACCCGCCTTAGGGGAGGGGCTTGCACCCCAGCTTGCAACCTATAACGCGACGTCACCTGTTTATCCATACTCGTATAAAGAGGTAGTTTGTAACTATGATATTGTTTATAGAAGGTACCTCTTGTATGGTAGAGCCATATTGTTGACAGTTTTGTCTACAGCACGAATGGGCCGGCACATCCGGGTCGTTACCACTCTCACAGAAAACCGACGTAAAGTAGAAGCTTGCTGCTGCGTTATAGTGAGTGAGATATCCGGAGGCCCAAATCCCCCTCCCCTTCCCAATCCCTTTCCTTTAAGGTCGGCAACCGTCCATGTTTCTTTTGGTATTGTGAGTACCTACATGGGCGGTGGAGGTCACTTACCATTAGGTGATCCAATTGCTCATTTGCCGGCCTATGCTATTAAAAAAATTACTCATTAACAATTGTCAATTATAGTGTAATAATTAAATGCACCGCCATCTTTACAAAACCACTCTCGAATCTCCATGCTAGGTTGTCTGGAAGAGATCGCTTAAAGCAATAAGACCGCCAATTGTACATATTTTAAAGTGAAAACTTTATGTGCGTTGGTTATTTTTTGAGATGGGAAAAAACAATAGGGTAGTTGACTAGATGTTTTTTATTATTTAAATCAATAAGTTACGATACTCAAAATCTATTGCAGAAAGAATTTTATAAATCGGACCAAAAATATATAAGTTAGAAGCCATTCAAATCCTGTAGAAGAGGTAATTTTCAAATGACAGACGACGCAAACTTTGACGTCACTGTGTAAAATGTTCATTATGGTGCACGCGTGCAAGCGAGATAGTGAGATATCCCTACTACGCACCCACTTTTCCTCATTCCAACATTTAAAGTCATAACTGCGGGCACATTTCTGAACCAATTTTGATTGTGTTTTAATAAAAGGGTTTCTTTTACGTATCATTTTCTGTTGCTTATAAAATAATGTATAAAATTCAATATAGGAAACTACCCTATTGAACTCGCACTGTTACCGACACCTCTGTATATAAGTATCTATAATTGGTCCCGTTTACACGAGAGTTGAGTTTGGGTTGAAATACATTGATTATACAACTATATATAATATAAACTTAAGTTATGTATACGTACAACTGTTAGCGTATTCTCTTAATATTGGTATATTGAGGGTGTTTGAGAAAGCATCGTTGGGTACACTAAAATAATAATGGTGCGATATAGTTGTGGAAGGGTAGTTAAATGGTATAAAAGAAGTTGTCGCCAGAACTGGAGGTCTTTGCCCGCAGTCGGTTAGACAGTCTCCAGTTTCATTAAGATCAGTGCTCAGTTGATAGTCCAAGAGTTCATTACGCGGTAGCTGGTTTACTATTCGGTCCTATTGTTAGAGTCATAATTAGAGAACGGTCGCTAGAGAATCCTGACATGGGGTCGTTGTCTGTAAAGCAGTTATTTTGTAAATGTTAGTTACAATAAACTATGAGTTAAAGTGATTACTGTCGTTTGGTATTTAATAGAATAATACTCGTATCACGTAACTTCTAGCACAATACATGTTATATTCATATCGAAACTTTTCGAATCGAAAAAAACAAAGTCCTGACGATTCAAAAAATACACACGTAATCTTCACGTAATCAGTCTTGTTTTCTATAAATGTGTGTGCAATAAAATGTATTGTATGTACAGACTACAGAGAGTGCCTTTTGAGTTAATAAAATATAATAATAATAATAAAAACATTTATTGCACACATCACAATAGACATTTGCAGTACATAAAAAAAAAACTATTTTAAACACTGCTTCGGAACCGGAGGGTGATGATGGTAACCATCATATTTCCTCCACCACACCAACAAATGCTGTACACACCCACAGCTGCCACACATTAAGCGCCCCGTCCTACTTCCTCAAATGAGGCGACGCACCGGTGAGACCACTACAGATGCAATACAACGAATATCGGCATGGCGGGAAGAAACTTATTAATATTAAATTTAAGTGCATTGTTCCGAATGTCACGGTGTGTGTGCAAATGGGCTTATACAGCGTGAGGTCGCAGTCAAGCCGCAACCGCTGGTCTTCCAAAATCCCGCGATAGATAGATAGCGTTCCGTTGGCACGAAACCTTAAAAATGAAGAGCGTAACTTTAATCATAGATAGTAGAGTGCGGTCGATGTGTAGACAGGGGTGAAACGACATCGATATGCCCTTATCGGCACTTGTATAGATCAATAATCTTTTATCAGTACTTCACACAAACAGACCACGTTTACCCCACCAGAATGACGCAGTCTTTTCTTGCACCTATCCTAATCCCACTCGCAGAGTGTCTACGTAACATGCTATAACATATGTTACAGAAAAATTTAGCTTGTAGTTATTACGACCGGCCGCCTGCTGACGTCAAACCCTGGGAGAAAACACCAGAAAATAATATTTGTGAATCACCAAAGACTTGAATACCCGGGGTGTTCAGAAGTAAAATTGTGTTGCATACGCAGCCGGCGCGGCGGCGCGGCGAAGCGGGAATGACGAGTGACGACTAAGGCGTGAGAGCGAGAGGAGTTGAGAGTAAGCGAGATGGCAATATTGAGACGGCTGTTATGTTTGGTATTAGTTTTCATTCACAATAAATTAATTTTTCGATCAAAGCCAAGAAATAATATAGTTAATTCCGTAAAATAACTTCAAATTGAATGAATAATATATGCACGTAAATAATGACAATGTTTTATGGGTCACAATAAACAATTTCGTGTTAGTTTATCGAATTTAACGTTCGCAGCTATTCAAACAACTGCTCTTGTCGCTCTTTCGCGGCCGACTAAATGAGTTGCGGTCAATTGACCGTAACTAAGTGCGCAATTGTTTTGTACCACACAGCTTGTCTAGTAGTATACATTAACAGTCTTTGTGGATCACAAACATTTTTGGCTTGGTGCGAAATCGAGCCGCTCTCTTCACAGCTGGCTACTCGCCCACTGCGCTAATAAAGAGACTGTCCCCAGAATGATGCAGTAACTTGAATAAACAAAAGGTGTAACAACCATCGCATCCCTTTGTGTTTCGGTGTGAAGTACATTAATCCAATTAAATTATTTATGAGACTTAAAACGCTTATGACTAGGGGTGACTAGTGCAGTCCAGTGCGTAATTACATACATACGCACTCACGCCTGTAATCCCCAAAGGTGTAGGCAGAGGTGTAACCAGTACACCTACATTTCGCCGAGCGTATCTCTGTCCCATAATGTGAAAGGGGGTGAGCCTATCGCCATACCGGACACAATTCCAGACTCCGGGCTGATACTGAGCATTTCGTAATAGAAAAACCCAATACAACTTTTACCTGACCCGGGGATCGAACCCGTGGCCTCAGCGACAGCCTCAGTCGTAACGCGTACGCATTACAACTGCGCCATCGAGGCAGTCACTGTACGTGACAGTATGGTCTATGACCTTAGTTTGCAATTGTAATTAGGTGGTTTTAATTTGGAGATAATGCGCTAATTTGGCGAGATCCTTAGGTAGCTACTCGAGTTCATTGCACCGATGACATAAATGTACTTCAGTGTTGCACGTAGAATGTCGTAAGTTTATTTTTATAAAAAAAAAATGTTATTTATTCTTATTTCGATCAACAGTCGATACAGCAACTAGCTAACAAAGATAGTATAAAAAATCTTGTGTTACTGCTCGCCTAGTTATAGGTCTCGGGTCTGGGTGTTGTGGGACCGCAAGTCCCTCGTAGTTCCTGATACCCACGACACAGGTTTACCTAGTGTGGGGTCAGGACTATGTGTGTGACTGTTGGGTGTATTATTATTATTATTATTATTATTATATATAAATATACATTATTTATGAAATCAATTTAGGCAATATAATGTGCCAAGGACCCATAACTCAGTTTGTATCTTGGCATGTCATGGTTTTACACGCTGACAAAAAAGAGGAGTTGTATAAGTTTGACCCGATTGTCTGTTCAGTAAAAAAAAAGAGTTTTTATTAATACTATTCTAACCGGACGGAGCAATTCTCAAATGAGTAATGACAGAAAAAGGATGTCAATATTCACAATGATCATTGCGGTGCAGGTGTACGAGCGAGATAGTGAGATGTTTCCAAGCGTTTAATTTTTGAACCAAATGAGAACCTATTTTCACGATAGTTTATTTTTTGTTTTAATTTATGTTGCGTTTAAAGTATATCAAATCCAAACAGAACTACCCTATTTCTGAAACATGGCTGAATATTTAGATGCTGAATATGTTGAAAAATTTACTACTGGCAGCCCTTTTGTCTGGTAGTGAATAGTGATTTTGTTAGTCGTCCTTTGCCGATTTCCGAACGTATCACGTGAATCGTGAATAGAATGACAAACAATGTCCAAACTCCAATGACGAAAGTCAATGCAATTGTCAAAGCCACGAATGTGTTAAAGATGCAGTAATAACAAAAACAATAAATACATTACATCTCTAAACAACTTATCTTCATATTTTATCTTGTTTTAGAGGTTTTAATTTTGTTTTTATGGAAGTGCGGTGAATCAACATTGTGTCGAATCGCGGTAAAAATCAAAACAACATGGGGCTTACTGATGTAAAAGTGGTTCTTTTAGGCAGTGAACATGTTGGAAAAACTAGTTTAGTGCTCAGATTTGTTAGTTGTAGGTTTAATGAAAAATTACCTTATCAAAATGTAAGTATGTATATTAACTTTATTTTATCACAAATATACATAGAACTAACGTATTTTTCGTAGTACCAAAAATCGGATGTTTTTTTTTTGCTTTTGCTATAAAAGCTTTGATATTCGCTAGTATATTTCGTTGTAGTAAACATAAACATTTAACAGTTTAAGATAAGTATAAGAAGTAATCAATTTATTGTAACTAAAAATTGCGCATGTTTCCTGCTTAAAGAAGTCGTAATAAACCGCCCCCTTTGTTCTAATATTATCTTTTCTGTTACACGTTATGTATTCTTTGTTATCAAATAATTCTGTGATTTTGAATAAATAATTATAAAGGTTTGTACTGCAAAAAATAATCTCAATAATTTTAGTCTGGCTTTGTGATTGTATTATGCTAGTCTCTGGATTGTATAAAAACAAAAATATTTTTAAAAAGTTTTATTCATTGCTTTAGATTCAAATTAGGAATATATAATTGTTCATCTCTTTTGCCTACACACAGGGAATTTAACTCGAATGATAAATTCAAATCTGGAATATCCCATACCCATCTCTTTCATTCACACATATTTGTGTATGTCTGTCTCTTTCTATGCATAAGTACAAACCTAATTGGCCGAATCAGGAAGTGAGAAATCAATATCAACTAAGCGCATGAGTCACACTTGCATGGTTTTGATGGAATGTACTACTTTATCACTTATGACAGCCTAGTACTTCTAGTTACTGTAGATTAGAAAAATATATGTATACTAGCTGTTGCCCGCGGCTCCACCCGCGTGAATGCCTATTTCCAGGATTAAAGTAGCCTAGTGGGTGCCCCCAGTGAGAAGCGCGCTTGACTAAAATACTAATGTCGCTATTCAAAAATAAGGGTTGATCGTAGAAGGTTGAAAATTTAGGGTTGTGTGTATTTTTTAATGCTGTATCATAAAAAAATAAAAACAAAAAAAATTGTCTAAAAAATAAAAAATAAAATTTTGGGGTGGACCACCCTTAACATTTAGGGGGATGAAAAATAGATGTTGGCCGATTCTCAGACCTACCTGATATGCACACAAAATGTCATACAAATCGGTCCAGCCTTTTTGGAGGAGTATGGGAACAAACATTGTGACATTAAAATTTTATATATTAGATTTTGTCAATTCCTTGATAATGCTTCATAGACCATTTTCTCCAATCTGATAGAACCAAGGTCGATCAATACCCTAGGTCAAAAACCACCTAAATTAAACAAAGTAAAAGATTCGAAACACTGTTCATCACAGTCAATGTTTATTGCATAAATCCACACCACTTATATACCACAAACACATCTTTGAACTAGTTTAGGAATTAATTAAAATAGGAGATCGACTGCACTGTCAGAATTCCCGCCAAAAACCTCCCAAAAAAATATACTCTACTCATTTATTTAATACTGGCAGATTATACACTTCTTAATTTTTTTTTTTCTCTTCCCGTTTCATATACTACAATCAGCTTCCTTAGCAAGAATTAGATGTGGTCTCAGCGAAATATGTACTTGTTATGTATTTTATTATTTTATAATACATAATAATAATACTAGCCCTGTATTATACACGTCCCACTGCTGGGCACGGGCCTCCTATACTGAATGAGAGGAGTTAGGCCTTACTCCACCACGCAGGCCTAATGCGGGTTGGCAGACTTCACATACCTTCGAAATTCTTATGAAGAACTTCTCAGGTATGCAGGTTTCCTCACGATGTTTCCTTCACCATTAAAGCAAGTGATAATTAACAATGAATACACACTTAACTTAGAAAAGTCAGAGGTGTGTGCACTGGGGGCTGGTTTCGAACCTGCGACTTTCGTCTCGACAGTCCATACCACTGCCCACTGAGCTATCACTGCTTATTTTATATTCTTTATTTACAGACAGTAGGTGCAGCATTTTGTGCCAAAATAATGCAGTCAAATGGAACAGATTTTAAAGTCGGCATTTGGGACACAGCAGGCAGTGAAAGGTAATTATATACCCCCGAATTTATAAATGTTCTATGGTGTTTCTTAAATAAATAAACGGCCAACAGTCACACATAGTCAGTCCCCAGAGATGACGTCTGACAGTTGGTCGTAAATACGACAAGCCAAATCTTTCTGTAACATGTGTTAAAAAGCATGTTGCGCCGACCCCACTGCGAGTGGAATAAGGACAGGTAGAAAAAGACTATAGTAACAAAAACCAATAAAGTAAGTAGGGGTGCTGGCGTCACTAAGGCTGGACTACACCATTTTTTAGCACACAGGCCGGCAAACGAGCAAGTGGATCATCTGATGGTAAGTGATCTCCACCGCCCATGTACGCCCACAATACCAAAAGAAACATGGGTGCGTTGCCGACCTTAAAGGAAAGTGATAATTAAGCTATTGCGAAGAGGAGGGGATTTAGGCCTCCGGATATCACACTCATCGTACGAAACACAGCAGTTAGCTGCTGCTACGTCGGTTTTCTGTAAGACAGTGGTAACGACCCGGACGAGCTTGCCCTATCATGCTCCCTGTCTGTGAGCTGTCAAACTGCCGCGTTATGTGACGTAATTTTACTTCTAAACAGCCCGTCTAGTAGTATACATTGAAGTCTTTGGTTACCGTGTGTGTGATGGAATCATTTAACATTTCAGATATGAAGCAATGACACGAATTTACTACAGAGGGGCTCACGCAGCCATAATATGCTACGAACCTGCCAGCATCGAATCTTGGACCAGGCTTAGACACTGGCTTCATGAATTAAGGACAGTTGAGGAGGTAATCTGTCTTGTATATATTTTTTCCTTTTCTAACTTATACAACGTGTTACAGAAAGGTGTGGTCATATTTAAGGGTCGTTGACATACACCTGACAGTGGGTGTTTATGTACATACGCAGTCACGCCTGTAATCCTCGAAAGGGTAGGCAGAGGTGTAACCAGTACATTAAGATTTTGCCGAGCGTATCCCCGTCCCATGATGTGATAGGGGGCGAGCCCATCGCCATTCCGTAAACAATGCCAGACTCCTGGCTGATACCGAGCATTTCGTAATAGAAAAACCCAATATCACTTATACCCGACCCGAAGATCGAACTGGAGACGGCATCACAACTGTGTCAACGGTATACAATATGTAACAAAAACCCTGTCGGACATTTTAACTGAGATATCAGAATCGTTATTGAAACGTAATGAAATAACTCGCATACGAAAATGAGACTATAAAAATAATCATATTTATTATTTAAACTTAAATTAATTTATTGTTTGTAAGCCGTATTTCGATTGATTACCTCTGCAAGAGCGATGACTTAGAGCCAGAGCTAGATAGCATGTTGCGGTGTCCATTAGATCAAACGTGACGCGCCCCCGGCTTCGTCAATACACACAGAAATTCAGATGTAAATAACTTTTTTAAATACGTTTTTTTTCTAAGATACATGTGTAGGGATAATATCTCGCTTCTGTTTATTATTATTTTAATTTAACTATTTTTATTAAGCTGTCTATATGTCGTAGCTTCACGACCCAAAAAGGCCCGACAGGGTTTTTGTTACATACTGTATATATTCTTTGATATTATTCCTCCCTTTTCCAGGATTGTAAAGTCTACCTCTGTGGGACTAAGAAAGATCTGCTAGACGGTGGTTACGTCTCCAGAGAAGTGCCTGAAGACATCGTCTCCACATATTCCAGGGATCTTCACGGACATTTCTTAACGTCCAGTAAAACTGGGGAAAATATTGGTAAGAAACTTTTTATTCATATCTAGCTTTTGCTCGCGGCTTTTTTTTATCGCCGGTAAACGAGCAAGTGTGTGTGATGGTAAGTGATCTCCACCGTAGATGTACGCCCACAATACCAAAAGAATCATGGATGTATTGCCGACCTTAAAGGAAAGGGATAATTAAGGGATTGGGAAGGGGATGGGGATTTGGTGCTCCGGATATCTGACTGAGTGTACGATGCACAGCAGCAAGCTGCTACTTACTTTACGTCGGTTTTCTGTGAGTCAGTGGTAACGACCCGGACGAGCCGACCCATTCATGCTGTAGACAGTCTACCACTCAACAATTTTGGTATTTGCGTCTGATACACGTCTATCACATCATGGGTCGGAAATGAGCCCGGCTAACCGTCATTGTGCACATACATCACTGTTTCTATATAATTTCATTTACAGATGAACTATTCCAAAAAATCGTCGACGATTGTGCAGCCGATTTGAAGTTTATGAAGCAAGTTGAAGAACAAAAACTTCAATTGATTAAGGATGAAGCTGCGACAGCTAAGAGTAAGGAATATTGCTCTTGTTGAGAAGAATATAAAAGTGGGCTAAAGTAAGAATAGTCAATAGGGTAATCGCATTGAAATAAGATGACAAGAAACGTAACTCAAGCAAAATAATAGGGTAGTTTCCTATATTGAATTTTATACATTATTTTATATGCAACAGAAAATGATACGCAAAAGAAACCCTTTTATTAAAACACAATCAAAATTGGTTCAGAAATGTGCCCGCAGTGATGACTTTAAATGTTGGTATGGGGAAAAGTGGGAAGTTAATAAAAGGGTTTCTTTTGCGTATCATTTTCTGTTGCTTATAAAATAATGTATAAAATTAAATATAGGAAACTACCCTATTGCAGCTAGATTACAGCTATTTATGAATTTACATAAGGATTAATATGAGCATAAAGGTCTCTTAAACAAATTTTGTATGAGTATTTGTCTGTGGTATTATATAGTCTAGAAAATTAGACTGAATTGAATGCGGTTTTGCTTGTTTGAAAGATGGTTTAATCGAGATATTTTATATATCTTCTTCCATCTGCCCTTATCCCACTCGCAGTGGGGTCGGTGCAACATACTTTTTAACATGTTACAGAAAGATTTGGCTTATAGTTTTTACGGCCGGCCACTTGCCTGACTAACCCCTCTGAGAAGAAAACACCCAGACCCGAAATAAATATTTGTGGATCACAAAATCATTTTATATCGATGCGGGAATCGAACCCGCGGCATCTCGCATCACATACGGCTACTAGCCCATTCCGCCATGGAGGCTGTCGAAATATTATACAGTATGTAACAAAAACCCTGTCGGCCCTTTTTGGGTTTTGAAGATAAGACATATAAACAGCTTAATAAAAATAGGTAAATTAAAAAAATAATAAACAGAAGCGAGATATTATCCTTAGATAACTTTAAAAATGATCATTTATAGAAAATGTTATTTGCATCTGAATTTCTGTGTGGATTGACGAGGCCGGGGGCGCGGCGCGTTTGATGTAATCTCGCTCTGGCTCCTAGTCATCGCTCTTGCAGAGGTAATCAATCGAAATACGGTTTACAAACAATAAATTAATTCAAGTTTAAACAATAAATATGATTATTTTTACAGTCCAATTTTCGTATGCGAGTTATTTCATTACGTTTGAATATCGATTTTGATATTACAGTTAAAATGCCCGACAGGGTTTTTGTTACATATTGTATATATGTTTGAGGAGTTTAAACATCAAATATTATAAAATTAAATGTTACTTAGGCCGTTTTTATTATATGAGTAATAATGCCTTTTATTGTTGTAATAATTTATTAAGACAAACATTTCATTTAATTAATGTGTAAGGCTCTAATTACATTTGTAAGTTTTACTTATGGACTTACGAATATTTGTGTAAGTGGCTTATACACATTTATACCTGCGAACTTCTAGATCTGACGTTTAATGTTGCAGTTTGCGCATTTTATATGACATTTACTGTTAACTTACAATGCTGTTCACAATAGTACTTTTGTAAGTCTTTCCACCTGGCTTTATCCCGGCTTATTGACAGGGTCCGCCTTCTCGTACCATAGATTTGACGGTGGTTTTGGTATTATATGGTGCGACCCGCCGTCTGACCCCCCACAACCCGCAACGGGAACCAAGTTTCACCATTACCTCGTCCGTTAATCAGCAGAGTGTACCACGAGCAGGTGCGATTGGTTTTGGTGGTAGCCCACATATCTGAGGATGTTGGTGGCCAACTTACACTCCACTATTTGTTTGTAAGTAAAACTTACAAATATAGTTTCAAGACCAAAGATGAATTCTGGAAAATGTTATTTAAATAAAAATGTCTCGAATGTAAAAATGAGGTAGAATATTTATTCAGCCGCCTCAATTTATTTAAGCTATTGTAAATAATTTAACAAATAAAAGCTTTGTATTTTGTTAATTTATGGTTTTATTTACTCCTTTACTAGTTTTTGCTTGTGACTCCGTGTTTTTTCCGGGGTAAAAAGTAGCTTGTCTCCCAGAAGCGGACAAATGGGGCCCCCGGTCTTAGTGGGCCCCCAAATCTCAATGTCTAGCCCAGGTGCAAAAAAGCTTACCGGGGATTTACGTTCCCTTATCCCACTCGCAGTGGGGTCAGCACGCCATATTTTTAAGTCAATTAAAAAAAAACCTGCAATAGTATCAACTTAAAATTGTAGAATTTTTTGTTTTGTCTGTATTTATTTAGTTTTTTTCAGGAATACGTCTAATACAGACTGGTTTCGAACCTGCAACGTTCGCCTCGGCAGTTCCGTATACGCCGCTAAGCTTTCGCTACTTACTGCGCTAATTCCTTTGTCAAAATATATTTAAAATAAAATAACTTTTTAAAATCTTTATAATATATTGTATAAATGTATATCTAAAAATTACATTATTATATCTTAAATTAAATTCATTTACAGGAGGAGCTGACGAACAAAACCTTGTATAATTGCATACATACATACGCACTCACGCCTGTAATCCCAGAAACTGTAGGCAGAGGTGTAACCAGTACACCCCACATTTCGCCGAGCGTATTTCCGTCCCTTACGTGATAGGGGGCGAGCCTATCGCCATACCGGGCACAAATTCCAGACTTCGGGCTGATACTGAGCATTTCATAATAGAAAAACCCAATACCACTTTACCCGACCCGGGGATCGAACCCGAGACCTCAGCGTTGGCCTCAGTCGTAACGCGTACGCATTACAACTGCGCCAACGAGGCAGTCACTTTTTTATTTTTTATGATTTTAATATTAATTCGACTAACTATGACAAACATGGCACGGTCCCGGCACGGCACAAAGCCGGCACGGATGTGTAAATTAATTAAAAATTAACCTAAATAGTTCTTTACATAGACATACATACATAGACTCACGCCTGTTTCCCATAGGGGTAGGCAGAGACAACGGATAAACAACGGACAATAGTTCTTTCTTTTGTTTAATTTGACAGCCTCCGTGGCGCAGCGGGCGAGTAGCCGGCTGCGAAGCGTGAGACGTGGGTTCGATTCTCGCACCTAGACAAATGTTTATCTGATTCACAAATATTTGTCTCGGGTCTGTGTGTTGTGGGTTGGCAAGTCCCTCGTAGTTAATACCCACGATACAGGTTAACCTAGTGTGGGGTCAGGACTATGGTGTATCTATCTATGTAATTATTGCTTCGCCCAAAGACTTCAATGTATACTACTAGACGGGCTGTTTAGAAGAAAAATTGCGTCACATAACGCGGGAGTGGTGTCAATTCCTTCCAATATGATGCTTCATAGACGATTTTCTCCAAGAAGATCGAACGACTGAAGTCGATCAATACACTTATTGAAAAATCACCTAAATCCAAAGACTTTAATGTATACTAATCCTCGTCCCACTGCTGGGCACGGGCTTCGTCTACTGAATGAGAGGGGTCAGGCCTTAGTCCACCACGCTGGCCAAATGCGGGTTGGCAGACTTCTCATACCTTCGAAATTCATATGAAGAATTCAGGTATTTCGGTTTTCTTCACCATTAAAGCGAGCTATTAACAATGAATACACGTAACTTAGAAAAGTCAGAGGTGTATGCTCTTTGGGCTTGCACTTGCGACTTTCATCTCAACAGTCCGTACCAGTGCCCACTGAGCTATCCACTGCTATTTCCTGTTATTATTGATACCGTATTTCTCCACCATCCTGTACATCTGAGTATTTTTTTTATTAGCTTGAATGACGAGACGAGCAGGTCGCTCGCCTGATGGTAAGCGCCACGCCTGCCCATAAACAGAAGCAACACCACCCAGAACTTTAAATAAAGCACTGCATGACACTGTACTGCGCTCGTCACCCCGAGACATAAGGTAAGGTTAAGTCTCATAATGCCCAGTAATTTCACTGTATATAAATATAGTATACATTTTATACTAGATTTGGTACGCCCGGATGAACTGTCTGCACAATATTTTGAACTATATTGCTAGTTATGTTCTGTTGGAAGTACTGCATGTGGTTAGCGAGTTCGATTCTGACCGGGTACTCTTCTTTCTTCACTGGAGAAGGTCGGGTTTGCTGTAATAAAAACATTGTAGTATTAAAGTTTTTTTATAGCATAGGCCAGCAATCGATCAAGTGAGTCACCTGATGGTAAGTGATCTCCACCGCCCATGTACGCCCACAATACCAAAAAGATCATGGGCGCGTTGCCGACCTCAAAAGAAGGGGATCGGGAAGCGGAGGGCGATTTGGGCCTCTGGATATCTCACTCACCGTACGAAACGCAGCAGCAAGCTGCTACTTTACGCCGGTTTCTGTGAGACAGTGGTAACGAGCCGGCCCATAGATGCTGTAGACAGAACTGTCTACAGCGTGGTTCTACCACTCAATAAAACTGTGTTTACTGGCAGGCGTCTTAACATCAAGCGAACGAACGAATCGTCTCGTCATTAACGCTAATAAAAAACAATATAAAATATACGCAAACAATAATTTTTAGAAAACTTATAAAAATAATAAATAAATACACGTCCAATAGTCACACACATAGTCCTGACCCCACACTAGGTTAACCTGTATCGTGGGTATCGGGAACTACGACAAATATTTGTGGATCAGACAAACATTTGTCTAGGTGCGGGAATCGAACCCACGGCCTCACGGAGGCTGTCAAGGTAAACTCACTATAACAAAGAAATGTGTTATATATTATGTGCTATGATAATTAAATGTTACATAATTGATACTAACGCCCGATTTCAGAAAGGCTGATCAAATCAACATTGAACTAAAAGAACTTTGATATGACATCGCTGTCAAATCAACATTGAACTAAAAGAACTTTGGTATGACATCGCTGTCAAATCAACATTGAACTAAAAGAACTTTGGTATGACATCGCTGATCAAATCAACATTGAACTAAAAGAACTTTGATATGACATCGCTGTCAAATCAACATTGAACTAAAAGAACTTTGATATGACATCGCTGTCAAATCAACATTGAACTAAAAGAACTTTGATATGACATCGCTGTCAAATCAACATTGAACTAAAAGAACTTTGATATGACATCGCTGTCAAATCAACATTGAACTAAAAGAACTTTGATATGACATCGCTGTCAAATCAACATTGAACTAAAAGAACTTTGATATGACATCGCTGTCAAATCAACATTGAACTAAAAGAACTTTGATATGACATCGCTGTCAAATCAACATTGAACTAAAAGAACTTTGATATGACATCGCTGTCAAATCAACATTGAACTAAAAGAACTTTGATATGACATCGCTGTCAAATCAACATTGAACTAAAAGAACTTTGATATGACATCGCTGTCAAATCAACATTGAACTAAAAGAACTTTGATATGACATCGCTGTCAAATCAACATTGAACTAAAAGAACTTTGATATGACATCGCTGTCAAATCGACATTGAACTAAAAGAACTTTGATATGACATCGCTGTCAAATCAACATTGAACTAAAAGAACTTTGATATGACATCGCTGTCAAATCAACATTGAACTAAAAGAACTTTGATATGACATCGCTGTCAAATCAACATTGAACTAAAAGAATTTTGATATTACATCGCTGTCAAATCAACTCGTGTTACGTAAACATTGATTACTGAAACATTGATTAGTGAAAAAAAATATAATATTTGATGTCTCTTTAGTACCGTTTGACATACGATTTTTCATATTAATTTGAAAGTTATGTTAACTAACATGTGTGTCAAATCAAAGGTGTTGATCACGCTTCTAGCAACTCAATTACGACTTGACATGAGATTTGACATTTGATTAGTTAATTTAACATTGATCAGCCTTTCAGAAACCAGGCGTAATTAAGCTTGTGCAGAATGGCGGAGACGTATTGCATACATCACCCACAAACCAACCTAGGTTTAAGTGATGTTTCAATTAAATTCTATATGTATAATTTTAATTTATGAAATAAATACATAATAATAAAGGAACTCACCTTGCCCCGCTTGCCGTTGTCGTGCATGATCTTGACATGCTTGTATATAGACGTCTGCCACGTGAACGTGGCTGGGCAAAGTTTACATTTGAAACTTTTAGTCGTCGAACGTTTAGTGTGCATCGCCCATACATGACCCTTGAGGCGTTTTACTGTCTGTAATGAGAAAAATAAATAATAATACTAGCCTTGTATTATACACGTCACGGCGCTCCTCTACTGGATGAGAGGGGTAAGGCCTTACTCCACCACGCGAGCCTAATGCGGGTTGGCAGACTTCACATACCTTCGAAATTCTTATGGAGAACTTCTCAGGTATGCAGGTTTCCTCACGATGTTTCCTTCACCGTTAAAGCAAGTGATAATTAATAAGTAATACACACATAACATTAGAAAAATCTGAGGTGTATGCACTTGGGGCTGGTTTTGAACCTGCGACTTTCGTCTCGACAGTCCATACCACTCCCCGCTGAGCTATCACTGTTTCTGGATGAAAGAAGATTGACGAAAAACATACATGGCGAATGTGAATGGTAGAGTTGGGAGGGGAAGGCCTCGGCGAACTTTCATAGATCAAGTTGGAGATATTCTCTATAAAGGCCAGGAGTACCCTAAACCGACGTGCATGTATAAAAACATTTAATGAGAGTGAATGAGGCCAAATAGGTATGCAAGGATCGTAGCTAGTGGAAATCCGTTGTCTCTGCCTACCCCTATGGGAAACAGGCGTGAGTCTATGTATGTATGTATATTTTAGTTAAACTAAGTTTGGTGCAACGAAATAAGATAACTCTTATATGAATCTGCCAAAACATACGGCTCCACTTATTTACACATGCAAAGGTAAATATCAAACGTAACAAAAATTAATGAACGTTCAAAATCGAGATACAACGTTCTACACCGCTCAAAAAATTTGACGTATCAAGTGTCAACTAGACATTATTATGCACAGAGTTTTATAGCCCCTTGCACAGAGTTTTGGTGGGGTCATTCTTTTGCTTGAGTTACGTTTCTTGTCATCTTATTTCGATAGTTTGGTTTCCCAAAATATACAGTATGTAATAAAAACCCTGTCGTTCCTTTTTGGGTAGTGAAGATAGACTTATAGACAGCTGAATAAAAATAGTTAAATTAAAATAATAATAAACAGAAGCGAGATAATATCCCTACACATGTAACTTAGAAAAAAAAACGTATTTAAAAAAGTTATTTACATCTGAATTTCTGTGTGTATTGACGAAGCCGGGGGCGCGTCACGTTTGATCTAGTGGACACCGCAACATGCTATTTCGCTCTGGCTCCGAGTTATCGCTCTTTCAGAGGTTGAAATACGTTTTATAAACAATAAAATAATTAAAGTATAGAAAATAATCGTCTGAGATATTTTTTTCATGGTATATGCCGGCAAACGAGCAAGTGGGTCACCTGATGGTAAGCGATCCCCACCGCCCATGTACGCCCACAATACCAAAAGGATCATGGGCGCGTTGCCGACCTTAAAGGAAAGGGATAATTAAAGGATTGGAAAGGGGTGGAGTATTTAGGCCTCCGGATATCTCACTCATCGCACGTAACGCAGCAGCAAGCTGCTACTTTACTACGGTTTTCTGTAAGACAGTGGTAACAACCCGGTCAAGCCGGCACATTCATATATATTTTATTTAGTAGTTCATTGTTAATTACGTGTTACAAACATACACCCCACTTTACTACTCGCCCTTTTAAGCAATTCCAGTACAATAAGGTTGTCTGGTAGAGAAAGCTTTTATTTATTTATTTAGATAAGGGTACAAGTTTCATCTGAATGGGGGGATATAGGGAGAATCCCCTTGTGCCAAATTAGACCAGCTTGGCGAACTGGCTCCCTCGAGGCGATTGACTGCCTCGGTGGCGCAGTTGTAATGCGTAAGCGTTACGATCGAGGTCAACGCTGAGGTCTCGGGTTCGATCCCCGGGTCGGGTAAAGTGGTATTGGGTTTTTCTATTACGATATGCTCAGTATCAGCCCGGAGTCATACGCACTCACGCCTGTAATCCCCGAAGGGGTAGGCAGAGGTGTAACCAGTACACCCACACTTCGCCGAGCGTATCTCCGTCCCTTATGTGATAGAGGGCGAGCCTATCGCCATACCGGGCACAAATTCCAGACTTCCGGGCTGATACTGAGCATTTCGTAATAGAAAAACCCAATATCACTTTACCGGACACGGGGATCGAACCCGAGACCTCAGCGTTGGACTCAATCGTAACGCGTACGCATTACAACTGCGCCACCGAGGCAGTCAAATAAGATCTAGTTATCTAGTTATCCCATACAACACCAGGACTATGACCTCGGGCAAATTTGTCGTCCCGAGTGTATGCAATTTTTACGGAGATAGAACACTTAAGAAACGTATCCCATACCTCCTGAATGATTTGCCTGAGGTCATAAGAACGGAAGCAAATGCAAAAGCATTCCGTACGTTGTTAGAGGAGCACTACCTAAATACTCTGAAATGATTGTTCTGCTGTATAACATGTGTTAGTTTTATATAACTAAGCCACTGTGAGACTCTCACGATCCTGCAGACAAACCGCCTTATGCGGTTTTGTGGGGCTATGATAATTTTTTGTGCACACTTTTTGTTCTTAATAAATAAATAAATTAATAATAAATAAAATTCATGCTGTAGACAAAACTGTCAACAGCGTGGCTCTACCACTCGCAAGTCAATCTTCTTCGCATTCTTTGCATCATTCACCTTAAACAAACATAATATATAATGTCACCTACTTTATAAGACTTGCCGCATATTTCACAAAGGTGTTCTCCCTCTTGCTCCCTCTTTTTCCCCTCGTGTATATTGTTGACATGCGCCACCATTATTTTGGCGGTTTTGAACGGCTGTAATATGGATATTAATATTATTCTTGATAACATATACAACGTGTTACAGAAAGGTGTGTTCATATTTAAGGGTCGTTACATACACCTGACAGTGAGTGTTTATATGTATAATACTTATATCGTACACTATACGTTGCTTAAATTTGACCACACCTTTCTGTAACACGTTGTATAATACTTATATCGTACACTATACGTTGCTTAAATTTGACCACACCTTTCTGTAACACGTTGTATAATACTTATATCGTACACTATAAAAATAAAATAAAATAAAATAAAAATAGCCTTTATTTTACTCTGACCTTTCATACAAAATACCGAATTTTTAAAACTAGTGAACTTAATATTTATTAAATCTACTTTTTTTTCCTTTTTTTTTCTTTTACTATTTTTCATCAGCTACCAGGTCAGGCTGTCTTGTGACATAGGCCTCCTCTAATTCCCTCCACTTATTACGGTCCAGTGCTGTTCTTCTCCAACCCTTTGGCAGATCATCTTCCCACCTTTTAATCTGTCTCCCTCTGCGCCTTTTCCCGTTCCTCGGGTACCATTCTGTAACTTTTTTGGTCCATTTTTCTGTCTTTGTTCTCATCATGTGACCTGTCCATTTCCATTTCAGTGTCCTTGTTTTTACTTTTACATCTGCCACCTTGGTGATATTTCTAATTTTTGTGGCTTGCCATTTATCTTTCAACCTTAAACTCATCATGCTCCTTTCCATGCCTCTTTGACATACACACAGTTTATGTTCAATTTTTTGTGTTAGAGGCCAGGTCTGACATCCATAAGTAAGACATGGGAGAATACAGGTGTTGTAAAGTTTACTTTTCTCTGAAATAGGTATAAGTTTATTTTTCATTATTTCTCTAAAAGACCAGTATCTTTTCCAGGTGTTATTTACTCTTCTGTCTACTTCTTTTGTTGCCTGATCTCTTACGGATATGGTCTGCCCTAAATATATATATTCATCTACGTATTCTATATCATTTCCTCCCACTTCTATTTTTACTTTTGTCTTGTTTGTCATCAATTTAGTCTTGCTTGTATTCATTGACAATCCTGCCTTTTTGCTTTCCGATGCTAGCTGTTGCAACATGGTTTGCAGTATAGTAGGGTCTTCCGCGAAAATAATGATATCGTCTGCGAACCTAAGATGATGTAATTTTTCCCCATTTATATTGATACCTAATTCGTCCCAGTTCAATTGCCTGAAAATATTTTCTAAAACTGCATTAAATATTTTTGGTGACAGCGGGTCACCTTGTCTAACACCCTTCTGAATTTTAAATTGTTCTCCAATACTTTCGAGCTGTACTTTAGCTGTACTATTAGCATATATCTGTTTAATTAGACGAATGTACTTATTTGCCACACCTTGGTTTTTTAGTGAGTTCCATATGTAACTGTGCGTTAAAGAGTCGAACGCTTTATTACAGTCCACGAACGACAGATAGTATGGGCGTTCGTATTCATTGCATTTTTCAATAATCTGTTTTACAACATGAATATGATCGATTGTCGAAAAATCTGACCGAAATCCCGCTTGTTCCTTAGGCTGATTGCAGTCTAATTTTTTTGTTAGCCGTTCCAATATTATCTTTATGAACACTTTGTAAAGATTCGCCATTAGACTGATGGGTCTATAATTGTTAATATTATTTCTGTCTCCCTTTTTAAATAATAGTATTATTGTGGACGATGTCCATTGATATGGGATTTGTTCGGTGTACAAGATTTCATTACATATGTTTGTAAATGGTTCTATTATCTGCTCTATAGTATATTTTAGTAACTCGTTTGTTATTTTGTCATCTCCAGGTGCTTTTCCAGCTTTTTGAGTATGGATAGCTTTTCTTACTTCGTATTGCAATATACTTGGGACTTCTTCTTGGTTGGTATTACATTGTTCTGTTGTTTTGTCAATGGTTGCGTTTATTTCGGTGTACAAATCTTTGTAAAAACCTGTCGCAATTTTTAAGATATCTTGGCGTTTAGTTGTCGTATGTTGTTTCTGATTTTTGTCTTTATTTAATGTTTCCGGTATCCATGTTGAGTATTCTTTTAATTGTTTCATAGCCTTTTTAATACCCCCAGTTTTGTTTATTTGTTCTCTTATTCTGTCTAGCCGAATTCCGTTCCTATGACTTCTAATTAGTTTTGTAATGTCTTTGCTTATTTCTGCTATTTGTTTACGATTTTCTTTTCTGTTTTTCACCATTTCCTTTCTTTCGTTAATTTTTGTTTTAGCTTCAACACCGAGTTTATCTTTCAGGTTCTTCATTGTACATTTGTTCACGTTTGATAACGCTTCTTCTAAAATATTGTATTTATTTTGTACCTTAGCTTGACTTTTAATTTTTTCCAATGATTGTTTCAATTCATTTATGTTCGGTTCTGATATATGTGATAGGGTGCTATAATTGGTTTCGTAGAATTTTCTTCTCTGTGATTTTTGGTTTTTACATGCTATAGTTCCTCTTAGCATTCTGTGATCTGAATTAAAGTTAAGATTATTTATTATATTAACATCATTGAATGTCTTGGGCATGTTAGTAGCTATGTAGTCTATCTCATTCTTATCTTTACCATTTGGAGAAATCCAAGTCCATCTTCTACCATATTTTTTAGGAAAAAATGTATTCATTATTTTTAAATTGTATTCAAAGCAAAAATTTACGAATCGTTGCCCATTGTCGTTTCTCTTTCCTTTGCTGTGATTGCCCACAACGTACTCTCCTATATTTAATTTTTGTCCTACTTGAGCATTTAAGTCTCCCATTACTATGATGTTTTTATTTACTCCCTGAGTTGTTTCTGTAAGTTTTATATAGAACATGTCTTTTTCCATTTCTGTTGCTTGGTCTGTTGGGGCATATATCTGGAGAATGGAAACCGGGTTTTTGAAATCAGGTAGGTTTATATTTAAAATCGCAATCCTATCAGATATTCCTATAAATTCTTCTATATATTCCTTTAGTTCTTTTTTAACTATAAAACCTATTCCATATTTTCCTTGTATTTCTCCTTTGAAGTAAAATATGAAGTCTGTGTACTCTCTTATTTCTTCTCCACATCTTCTAATTTCGCTTAGACCTATTATATCCCATCGAATGTTTTTCAATGCTTCTTCAAGTTCTAAGAGTCTATCATTTGTTTTTAATGTTCGTATATTGAAAGTAGCTATGTGTATTTTATTTCTCTTATTATTTCGAATAGTATGTGTATAAGGAGGGATTTTAGAGGGTAGTGGTCTGTCAACCCCGCGGTGACCAGCCGAATTGGGGTTGTTGGTCCGCTTCCGGTTGCTGATGACTGATTGCTAGTTAGATTTGTTAGTTGATGATGAACAAGAATATGAGTTCGGCCTTGCTCTTAATAATTCGTATGCGTTTATTTTATCGTACACTATACGTTGCTTAAATTTGACCACACCCTTTTGTAACATGGTGTATAAAAAAATGTTATATCGCAAAATAAACCCTTTCATTAAAACACAATCAAAATTGGTATGAGTAAACGTGGGTATGTACTAGGGACATCTCACTTTCTCGCTCGCACGCGTGCACCGTAATGACCATTTAACACGGTGACGTCACGGTTTGCGTCCTCTGTCATTAGCAAGTACGTCCATCGGATTTGAATGGCTTTTAACTTATTTATATTTGGATAGATTTATAAAACCCTTCCTGCAATAGGTTTTGGGTAACATAACTTATAACTAAATGTGGGTGTATATAACTTATTGATTTTATACATACATATGCACTCACGCCTGTAATCCCCGAAGGGATAGGCAAATGTATAACCAGTACACCCACATTTCGCCGAGCTTATCTCCGTCCCATGATGTGATAGGGGGCAAGCCTATCGTCATACCGGGCCCAATTCCAGACAACGGGCTGATACTGAACAATTCGCAATAACCCAATACCACTTTTACCCGATCCGGGGATCGAACCCGAGACCTCAGCGTCAGCCTCAGTCGTAACGCGTACGCATTACAACAACGCCACCGAGGCAGTACATATTGATTTGAATAATTAAAAATCAAGTCATCTAATCCAGTTACCTTAAAACACACGCTGCATTGGTATTTTATACGTTTCAAATGGTCCCAATCAATATGATCCACCATACACCACTTCGTCGGAAACTTCTTACCGCAATAGTTGCATTCGTGGCTGTAACAAATTATTTTAATCATTGCGATTTGTGACAACAGGCCCTCACAGATATTGATTTTAAGAAAGAAAGAAATAAGAAATTAAGAAATAAATGTTTTTATTATTATTATTATTGGAGCAATATGACAGTATTACAAAAAAACATACATACATACGCACTCACGCCTGTAATCCCCGAAGGGGTAGGCAGAGGTGTAACCAGTACACCCACATTTCGCTGAGCGTATTTCCGTCCCTAATGTGATAGGGGGCGAGCCTATCGCCATACCGGGCACAAATTCCAGACTCCGGGCTGATACTGAGCATTTTCGTAATAGAAAAACCCAATACCACTTTACCCGACCCGGGAATCGAACCCGTGACCTCAGCGCTGACCTCAATCGTAACGCGTACACATTACAACTGCGCCACCGAGGCAGTCCATAAAAAAACATAAAAACTATAAAACAAGAAAGTTGCACCAACAACATGATCCCTCATTCAGCTATATGCTGTAGTACGACCTGCGCAGCACTACAGCGCTGAATTTTGTGGTTCATTTGCAGCCCCGGATCTAAGGTGGGTCCGGGGCACCCGCCCCGGACGGCAGTGTCAGGTGGCGCCAAATTTATAATATAATTATATGATTGAAAATAAAAAATCTTGCTCCACAAAGCGTCTAGTATACGGAAGCCTGGTTGGCTCACCGTCGACTTCGACGTCGAAGGCGCCACACAGGCATTTTGTGCATCATTCAACGTCAAAATTTAAATGTACATAGGATCGACTGAACGTACATCTATTTTATTTTTTCCCGGGTATATACATAATTTCATTTCACATAAATGAAAAAGTTAATAGATAATAAAGAGTATAAATTTATTAAAGGGTTCACCCACCCACATTAGATAAGTACACCCACATTTCACCGAGCGTATCTCCGTCCCAAGATGTGATAGGGTGCGAGCCTATCGTCATACCGGGCACAATTCCCAACTCCGGGCTACTCTATGATATTTAGCATTTCGTAATAGAAAACAAAAAATCAATACCACTGTTACTCGCCCCGGGGATCGAACCCGAGACCTCAGCGTCAGCCTCAGTCGTAACGCGTACGGATTACAACTGCGCCACCGAGGTAGTCGTGTATTTCGTCATTTTTATCTAAGTCAAAATAGGATGTTCTGTATTAACCCGTATGTTTTTTTTTCGCAATGTTCTATTACTATTGCTAACTGGGGCTTAACTTTAATTACAGTACTGTAGAAATAATATTCATTACATTTTCTGTTAGGTTTATATAAAAAATACTTTATCGCAATAAAAAGCTGGGCAAGTAACAAATTGTACCAATAGATGGCGCTACTATTAAAATTAAATCGCGCTATGGTTTACTCGACATCGTGTGTATACATAGTACGCGCGGATCAAAATTCGATGTTTATGGGCGGTAAAGGTGTTTACACCTACTTACCATCAGGAATTTTTTCTAGGTTCCTCACATGCTATGCGTGTTGAGGTACTTATATTATCCACCAAAATAATTAGAACGATAACTCTCATATGAAACCGCCAGAAAATAAGACTCCTCTTACTTACACATACAAAGGTAAAATCACACGTAACACTCATACACGCAACAAAAATTAATTAACGTTCAAAATCAACTTTATTTCATAAAAGATAATACCTAAATATTAAATTTCTAAATCGAGATACGACGTTCTGCACCGCGCGAAAAATTAGACGTACTAAGTGTCAACTAGAAATCATGAATCAATTTTTATAAATTGATGAATGAACGAGCTGCACAGACTGATAGCCCCGCCGCTTCATCGAGTTTTGGTGGGGTAATTTTTTGCTTGAGTTACGTTTGTCATCTTATTTCGATGGATAACACCAACACATGCGGTGCGGGAATCGAACCCACGGCCTCACGATTCTCAACCGGCTATTCACCCACTGCGCCACGCAGTCTGTTTTTGTTTAAGGTTTTATTTTACAATTATCGAGTGGAAGAGTAATCAATATCGGTGCAGGAAATCTGAAGTTGTAGTAAAAATTTTATGAGACCAACGTAGAGCTGTCGTATATTCGTTCATAAAATATATACAACGTGTTATAGAAAGGGGCGGGCAAATTTAAGCAATGTATAGTGTAGGGTATAAGTATTTATCTCCCATAGTACCAAATCCGATTGCATTGCTTGGACAATAATTATAGAATTTTCTTTTTTATCGAATGGGTAACATGTCGATATCGACTTTCAACTTTGAACAACACTAAATGATAAACAGTGATACTTCAGACCTCCTTTCATTAAATTATTTTATAATTAAAAAACATTAAACAGTTGTCAAATGTTGTCAATTTATTTGACGCAGTCAGTTCGGCAATTTCTGATTTTATGAAGTATGATTACGAATTCAAAAAATATGTTGTATTTGACTAAAAACAAGTATTATGTATTTTAATAGCTTATAAGAGGCTCGTCTACTGTAGTAAGCCAAATTCATAGATGGATGACCCGACAATGAAATCTTTAAAATACTTCAGAGGATGGTACCTATTACGTCTTCAGCAAACAGTCTCTTTTAGGTATTTTGTGTTTAAATTACGTACGTATGCCCGTAGAATTAAGTAAATCTTATTCAAGTTTATTAAAAAGTGAGTGTCATTCATTATAATTAATAGTGATGTCATCAATGTTATCGATCTTAATAAACGAGTGATTAAAATTAACGTGAAATTTTAGGATGTGTTGGTTTGAAATGATCCGGTACATACTATACAGGTACTTACTATAAGGAGTGTGTAATGACCCTAAAATATGACCACACCTTTCTGTAACACGTTGTATATAGATTTTTCGAATAAAAAAACAATCATCACTCTGAAGAGTGATATCGTCGCTTAGCTGACAATACCGTGTAACTCGAAAATTGGTCATGTGATATTGTCATTGGATAAATTGTATTTGCCGCGTATCCAATAAAACACAAAAATTTAAATTAAATAAATAAAGCACGTTATTCAAATAGTTCTGTGACCGCGCAACTCATTTGTTACATCACACATGCTCATAAAAACATATTCATTTATGTCTCTCCAGAAAACGAATCTACGTATCGAATTAAAAAACCTCCGTTTCTTTTTCGTCGGTTAACAATTAAGAGGCTAAAAGCATAACTGCCGTCCAAAAAATATTTAGTTTGTTTACATTTTTGTATAATTTTATTAGCCAAATGAATTTGCCCACGGATTCTTTTCAAAGATGGAAAAATAGTTTTCAGTCGCGTCAATAGATGGCGCCACTGGCAAAAATAGATCGCGCTATGGTTTACACGACGTCGTGTATACATATATCTGGCGCGGGTCAGGGTTCGACGTTCATGGGCGGTAAAGGTGATCACACCTACTTACCGTTAGGTATTTTTTTCTAAGCGCCTCGCACGCCTTGCGTGTAAGAGGCGTTATCAAAAAAATTTAAAGGACTACGAGTTATGGCCGACGACTTGCACGCTTAAATCGAGTTTAACTCGCTAATAAAACCGGTATTAGAAACGTCAAATCGATTGAAAATAATTATAGTGGTAAATCTCGATTTAGGAACGTCTTGCAAGTCGACCGTGTTTCCTCTTGTAGGATAAAGGCGAGAATATCAGTGAAAACGTCATTTACAAGGCCGCGTCATAAAATTCATTGCACTTCATTCTACAATTTTGTCTACAGCATGAATGGGCCGGCTCGTCCGGGTCGTTACCACTGTCTCACAGAAAACCGGCGTAAAGTAGCAGCTTGCTGCTGCGTTTCGTACGGTGAGTGAGATATCCGTAGGCCCAAATCCCCCTCCCCTTCCCAATCCCTTATTATCCCTTTCCTTTTAGGTCGGCAACGCGCCCATAATTCTTTTGTATTGTGGGCGTACATGGGCGGTGGAGATCGCTTACCATCAGGTGACCCACTTGCTCGTTTGCCAGCCTATACTATATAAAAAAAAACTTGAACGACTAAGTTTGAAATATTTTTTACTTGCTTTAGATAACGAAACAAGCAGGTCGCTCGCCTGATGGTAAGCGCCACGCCTGCTCATAAACAGAAATAACACCACACAGAAATTACAAAGCACTGCATGGCATTGGACTGCCCTCAGCCCGAGACTCAAAATGTTAAGTCTCATAATGCTCTGTAATTTCAGTGGCTTCAATGTCTTTCAAACCGGAAGCCATCAGTGCTTACATATTGTTGCTTGACGGCAGAAATAGACAAAGCGGTGGTACTAACCCAGACGGTCTTTTGCATACGAGGGGCCTACCAACTAAAATACAACTGCTGATTAATATTACAGCTTCGCATTTCCAAACACTCGGCGAATTTCATCGCTCGATATCAATATGAGTACTACTGTAGATCCTAGACTTAGTGGCGGGTGTGAGGGGCGAGGGCGGGATAGTTTTCAATCGCGTCAATAGATGGCACCACTAGCAAAAGTAGATCGCGCTATGGTTTACTCGACATCGTGTGTATAGATAGTACGCGCGGATCAGAGTTCGATGTTTATGGGCGGTAAAGGTGATCACACCTACTTACCATCAGGATTTTTTTCTAAGTACCTAACATGCTGAGCGTGTTTGAGGCGCTTTATTATATAAAAAAAATACCGCGTAAGCTAAATCCATACTCTGCCACTGTGACAGATGGCGTGCCGCGTGAGCCGTGATAACTCAGATCGCCTGTTTGTAAATTTATCCCCGACGCTTTTTTACAATAAAATATTTACACTAATATTTATTTTTCATTTATTAGGTAGATTTTCTATAAAAGCGTGGTTTTTTAGTTTTTTTAAACTATTATTTATTTTCAATAAAATTGAAATTTATTAATTGAATTTTTTTGAATTGTCATCGGTCCTTTATAAGTATGCCAAATTTCGAGTTAATCTGACGTTTTGAAGGGGGTCAAAATCAAAAGTTTCCGTTACATACATACATTCATACGTATGAAGCTAATAAAAGCGTATTAAAAAAAAAACTATCATGATTCCTGATAATATTTTTTACCGAGTATTGAGGTATAAGGTGATGACATTTATTAACCACTTATTATATAATTTCAACAGGTTTTTCCTTTATTAATTTCTTGACGAACAATAACCGTTAAAAATAGTTTCTGATTTGTCCGGCCGCAATATCCGTATCGTCCAGTACATTTTAAATTATTGACATATGTTAATGAAGTAATACAAACTGTGAAAATTAGTTTAATTTTTTTATTAGCTTGAGTGACGAAACGAGCTGGTCGCTCGCCTGAGGGTAAACACTACACAGAACTTTGAATTACAAAGCACAGCATGGCGTCGGACTGCACTCATCACCCTGAGACATAATATGTCAAGTCTCATAATGCCCAGTAATTTCACTGGCTTCAATGTCCTTCAAACCGAAACACAACAGTACACATGGCGCTAAACGGAAGAAATCTCGCATACGAGGGACCTACCGCCTTGTAAAATATAGATGAAATAATAATTATTTATTTATTGTGTGGCTGACTGTTGCTGGATGGCCGGGCATTAATTGCATAATCGTACAACATAATAGGTATATTCGGTTTGTGAATTTTTACATACATAGGCGATCTTAGTCCTCAAGGCTCACGCCACCCGGCGATTTTGTGGCAGTGGATTTAATTAGCTTACGCGGCATTTTTTTATATATAATAAAGCGCTGACTGCCTCGGTGGCGCAGTTGTAATGCGTACGCGTTACGATTGAGGTCAACGCTGAGGTCTAGGATTCGATCCCCGGGTCGGGCGAAGTGGTGTTGGGTTTTTCTATTACGATATACTCAGTATCAGCCCGGAGTCTGGAATTTGTGCCCGGTATGGCGATAGGCTCGCCCCCTATCACATAAGGGACGGAAATACGCTCGGCGAAGTGTGGGTGTACTGGTTGCACCTCTGCCTACCCCTTCGGGTATTACAGGCGTGAGTGCGTACGTAAGTATAATAAAGCGCCTCATACACGCTCAGCATGTAAGGTACTTAGAAAAAATTCCTGATGGTAAGTAGGTGTGATCACCTTTACCGCCCATAAACATCGAACTCTGATCCGCGCGTACTATGTATACACATGATGTCGAGTAAACCATAGCGCGATCTACTTTTAGTAGTGGCGCCATCTCTTGTCACAATTTGTATTTACTTACTTTGAATTATATTGTATATTATTAATGTGAACATTAATAATACAAATAAACTGAAATACAAGTAAGTTTACTGCAGTTTGGATTTTTGTCGATCAATCACAACTTAACGATTAAATGGATTAGGATAAAATTTGGCATACAAGTAGATCAAGACATGAATTAGAACATAGGCTACTTTAAGCCCAGATAAAGACAATTACGCGGGCGGTGTCGCGGGTAACAGCTAGTTATCGATACAAATAAAATAAAACTGGATGAATAGGAGTGGAAGGGTATCTCGGTATGTAACTTATATTGATATTATTACACTTAAGGATCAATTCGTTAAAAGCGAACATAGCTGACTCAGCCTTTACAGTTTGGCGAATGTATGGAAGTGTATTGAATTATTGATTCAGCTTTCGTGGCATTTTTTATATATAACTAGCTGGTGCCCGCGTGAATGCCTATTTCCAGGATTAAAGTAGCCTAGTGGGCGCCCGCGGTGAGAAACGCGCTTAACAAAAATACTAAAATGACTATTCAAAAATAAGGGTTGATGGTAGAACGGTGAAAATTTAGGGTTGTATGTATTTTTTAATGCTGTATCATAAAAAAATAAAAACAAAAAATTTTGTCTAAAAAATAAAACAAAAAATTTAGGGGGATGAAAAATAGATAGTAGCCGATTCTCAGACCTACTGAATATGCATTTAAAATTTTATAAAAATCGGTCGAGCCGTTTCGGAGGAGTATGGGAACGAACATTGTGACACGAGAATTTTATATATTAGACAAAGCGCCTCATACACGCTCAGCATGTGAGGTACTTAAATAAAATTCCTGATGGTAAGTAGGTGTGATCACCTTTACCGCCCATAAACATCGTACTCTGATCCGCGCGTACTATGTATACACACGATGTCGAGTAAACCATAGCGCGATTTACTTTTAGTAGTGGCGCCATCTTTTAGTACAGTTTGTATTTACTTTTCCGGCCTACCTGTTGAGAGAGACGCTAAAACCAGATGCAGCCCCTAAAATTGCCGATGCTATGGTGTGTGCTGTGAATTGCAATCATCGGATTAATTTCTGTGATGTCGAGACTTTGAATAAAAAAAGGGACAACGACGATAAAAGGTACATAAAAAATGTGTAACAATGGTAAAAAGATCTCCATTGTTGAAAAAAAAATCTTTTCAACAGCTTTGATTTCGAACCCGTTTTTTCTTAACGAACGAAAAGCCGTTACATTAAGGTTTTTGAATTAATGACCACCTTTAGAAGGATAAAACTACACAGCAACGCTCCACTTATTAGTTACTTACTAATAAGTAGGTAATAGAATAAAATAAACAATAAGTTGTAGTTAAATAAATAAATAAAATACACCCAACAGTCACACACATAGTCCTGACCCCACACTAGGTAAACCTGTATCGTGGGTATCAGGAACTACGAGGTACTTGCGGTCCCACAACACCCAGACCCGAGACCAATATTTGTGGTTCACACAAACATTTGTCTCAGTGTGGGAATCGAACCCACGGCCTCTCGCTTCGCAGCCGGCTACTCGCCCGCTGCGCCACGGAGGCTGTCGTATTATTATTATTTTATTATTATTAATAAGTTGTACTTCGTTACTCCATACTGACATAGTTAGTAGAATTTCAACCCCAGGTAACACTGGTACAAATAATTCTGTCTTATTTAATACTATATTTGCAAGAAAATGCTACATATAAATTACAAGCTGCAGTAAATCACTCCTATATTTTACGAGAGCCACGCTGTAGACAATTTTGTCTACAGCATGAATGGGCCGGCTTGTCCGGGTCGTTACCACTGTATCACAGAAAACCGGCGTAAAGTAGCAGGTTGCTGCTACGTTTCGTACGGTGAGTGAGATATCCGGAGCCCATATCCCCCTCCCCTTCCCAATCCCTTATTATCCCTTTCCTTTAAGGTCGGCAACGCGCCCATAATTCTTTTGTATTGTGGGCGTACATGGGCGGTGGAGATCGCTTACCATCAGGTGACCCACTTGCTCGTTTGCCGGCAAATACCATAAAAAAAAAAAAATGATAAATATCGTTGCGGGATAAAGTCAGCTTCGCATTTCCAAAGCCTCGGCGAGCTTCATTGCTCGGTGTTAACAACATGCGTGACATTGTCGAATCTCCACAGGAGTTACAGTGGCCGGTGTGAGGGCAGGGTAGTTTTCAATCGCGTCAATAGATGGCGCCACTACTAAAAGTAGATCGCGCTATGGTTTACTCGACATCATGTGTATACATAGTACGCGCGGATCAGAGTCCGATGTTTATGGGCGGTAAAGGTGTTTACACCTGCTTACCATCAGGATTTTTTTCTAAGTACCTTGCACGCTGAGCGTGTATGAGGCGCTTTATTATATACCGCAAAAGTTATATCAATACTCTTCTACACTTTTGCCGGAATGCATGTGCCGTGAGGCCAGATGTTATGCGAAATTGGATCGAACATTATGTTCGGTTTTCAAATCAATCGCTTTATGAAATAATAATAAATAAATAATAAATACACCCAACAGTCACACACATAGTCCTGACCCCACACTAGGTTAAACCTGTATCGTGGGTATCAAGAACTACGAGGGACTTGCGGTCCCACAGCACCCAGACCTGAGACAAATATTTGTGGATCAGACAAACATTTGTCAAGGTGCGGGAATCGAACCCACGGCCTCACGCTTCGCAACCGGCTACTCGCCCGCTGCGCCACGGAGGCTGTCAAATAAAAAGATACCGCGAAAGCTGAATCAAAACTGTGACACACATTTACCGGATGGCGGGAGCCGCGCCGTGAGGGCTGAGATCTGCTATGTACCGAACATGCTATGTTTGGTTTTTGAATTATCGCTTTATTATATAAAAAAAATGCAGCTAAAGCTAAATCAATAACTGCCACACATGCCACATTACCGCCATCGGATAAAACTGTCTACAGCATGGCTGTAACACTTAGTAATTACTCCGAATTATACAAAAATAAAAACAGATGACATTCGTTACTTTACTAACATAATTGGTCGAATTTCACAGGTGACACTAGTACATATACTTCGCTCTTAATTAGTACCATATACAATATGTAACAAAAACCCTGTCAATCATCGATATTCAAACGTAATGAAAAACCTCGCATACGAAAATAAGACTATAAAAATAATCATATTTATTTATTATTCTTTAATTATTTTATTGGTGTGATCCGTATTTCGATTGATTACCTCTGCAAGAGCGATGTCTCGGAGCCAAAGCGAGATAGCAAGTTGCGGCGTCTACGTGCCTCAAACGTGCCGCGCCCCGAGTGCACCCGGTTTCGTCAATACCTAACATCAGTCAGCTGTTCATCAGTTTTCAGACGAAAAGATTTTTTCAAATATGTTCATTTTCTAAGCTACCTGTGTAAAGATATATAGCTTCTGTTTTTTGTATTATTTAACTATTTTTATTAAACTGTCTATATGTCTATCTTCACGACCTAGAAATATAATTAGACATTATAGTTCTATCAGAATGTTGGTTAAAGAAAAATAACTTAATACCAGAACTAAATGGCTATACGAGCCACTGCACGTCAGTTCATGAAACACAAAATGAGGGACTAGTTGTTTATTTAAGAGATTGCTTAAGTACCTGCACATATGAACACAATTTAGATAGTTCCAACTGCCTAGTAATAAAAATTAAGGCAGATGTTGTAATAATCTCTGTCTATAGACCTCCTTCCCAAAATATAACAAAATTTCTGGAATCAACAGACATACTCTTAAAATCACTCTCATTTTTTAATACTATTATTTTTCTGGGGGACATCAATATCAACATTAACGAACTTGATAACGAGCCTAGATCCCACGAATACTTAAACTTGATGGCATCTCATGGTCTACTACCAGCCCACGTACTTGCGACCAGAAACCAAAATTGCTTAGATCACATTATGATCAAATGTACTAGGAAATGTAATGCACTAGTAATTACCACAACAATTACTGACCATTACACGGTTTGTCTATCAATGAGCAATAAAAAATCAAATTATCAAAAAAAACGTCCATACACTCATATCAATTACACAGAGCTTGTTGCAGACCTACACAAAATTGACTTTAGTTCCGTCTATGAATGCACAGATGTAGACACTGCACTAAAATTACTAACTGAAATTATTAAAAAAGCGATAATAAATAATTCCACATTTCACAAACATAGTCATCGTAAAAAAATAATCAAGCCTTGGATCACACCTGGCTTGTTACGTTGTATTAGACATCGGGATAAACTCCACTTAAGATCCAAAAAATATTCAGAAAATACAGAAATAAAGCTTATATATACAAGATACAGAAATTTTTGTAAAAACATCATCTACAGAGCCAAAAGTGAATTTGAAAACATCGAATTTAAGAAAAATCGTAATAATATCAAAAATACATGGTCATTGATAAAAAGAATAGCATCCATAAGCACACAAAAGGTTAGCAGTGAAATACTCATACAATCAGTTCATAACCCACAAGAATCAATTAATCTAATCAATAATTTCTTTGCGACGGTCGGTCAAAACTTAGCAGCAAATATTAATTGTATAAATAATAAATCTACCGATGTTAACATAACACAACTACAATCGTTTGTTTTACTAGAGACTGATGAGGAAGAAGTTCTAAGAATTGTAAGTAGCTTAAGAGAAAACTGCGCAATCGGTTACGATGGTATTTCGAGTAGGATACTGAAGATGGCCCATCACGTTCTGACTCCCGTTATAACATACATATGTAATCTTAGTTTTCGCTCGGGTGTATTTCCTACGCAGTTTAAGACGGCTCTAATTCATCCCGTTTTTAAATCTGGAAGTAGGGACAGTGTCAATAACTATAGGCCAATTTCTATTCTGCCAGCCTTGTCCAAGATACTCGAAAAACTATTGAATAAAAGATTAACCAATTACCTTATAAACTATAAACTTCGGTCAGACAATCAATACGGATTCATTGCAGGTAAATCAACTGAAGACGCTTTAAGAAGTCTAACAGAAACCATAATTAAAAAACTCGATAATAAACAAAAGTGCATAGGAGTATTCTTGGACCTAGCAAAGGCTTTTGACACTGTCTCTATTTCAAAACTTCTGGGGAAGCTGGAGAGTATTGGTATAAGGGGTCAGCAATGGGACCTTTTCAAAAGTTATCTGACAAATAGAACGCAACGTGTAAGAATTGGGTTGTATACAAGTGACGAGGCGCAAGTGACTTGCGGCGTTCCACAGGGGAGTATTCTTGGGCCAACCCTGTTTTTAATATATATAAATGAATTATGTAATACTAAACTTAATAATGCCAAAATAGTAACATTTGCTGACGATACAGTAGTAGTTTTTTATGGAAAATCTTGGGAAGAAGTAAGAAACCACACCGAAAGTGGTCTAAAAAGGATAATAGAATGGTTAAATACAAACAAACTTACTATAAATGTAAGTAAAACCAAATACCTAACATTCTCCATTACGAAGCAGGGTTTGCCAGAAACAGAGAAATTGAAAATAACTGTACCCTTTTGTGCCAACAAGGATGGAAACGGGTGCCATTTTAAAGAGCTTGAAAGAGTTTCTAATATCAAATACTTAGGAGTATGGATTGATGATAACCTCAACTGGCATAATCATATAAACCTACTCTCAAATAGAATTAGGAAAATCATGCCTATATTCAAAAAGCTTAGACACATTAAATGTACTAATGTATTAAAGATTATCTATTTTTCTCTATGTCAGTCTATATTAAATTATTGTATATCTGTTTGGGGGGGCTCTCATAAGACAACGTTAATAAAACTCGAAAGAGCACAAAGATCCGCTCTTAAAGTCCTTATTTCAAAACCAAGGCTTTACCCTACTGTCAATCTGTATAAAGACACCCAAGTTCTAACAGTACGCCAGTTATTTATTTTTCGCAACCTTATCTATGCACATTCCATTCTTCCTACGGCAACCAATCTATTACAATATCAAAACAAGAGACGTAAGGATAATGTCTTTAGACTTCCCGTACATAAAACAAGTTTCGCCAAAAGACATCCATATATTGCTGCCCCATATATATATAACAAAATTAATAAAATAATTACTCTTACCAACTTATCTCTCTATAAATTTAAATCAACTATTGTGTACTACTTGGGTGGTTTAAACTATGATGAAACAGAATGCATTCTAATTGTTGCAGAATAACTCACAAAATAAATATATACTCACTCTCACGGACACTCGTATACATACACCTATGCACACACATACATACGCACACGCACACACGCATACATACGCAGACACACACACACACGGACTCACAAAAACACACACGCGCACACACACACTCATACACACATACAAGCGCGCACACACACATGTACTGCATGCAATTGTGTTCAAAATTCAAAATTTATAATTTACCACTTTTGTTTAATTATAAGTTGAATTAAATTAACAAATTGAATAATAACGGATTGTCACGTTATCAATAAAAGTGTATCTAGCTGACCAACAATGAATAAACTGTCACTTATAGCACAGGTTTAGTACCTAGTTTAAGTTACAGTGTACAAAAATTGTATTTGAAAACTTGTGGATCAAAGAAATAAACGTTATTATTATTATTATAGAAAGGGCCTACATGGTTTTTATTACATAATGTATATCTGTAAGAAAATGTCTTAGTATAAAGTGCAACTGCTAAAACTCCCTTAACTATTTGATAAATATGATTGCGGGATAAAGATTGCTTCTTATTCCTAAAGACTCGGCGAGCTTCATTGTTAGGTGTCTCAACATGCGTGACACTGTCCATTCTGCACAGGAGTTACATTGGCGGGTGTGAGGTCAGGGTAGTTTTCAGTCGCGTCAATAGATGACACCACTAGCAAAAATAGATCGCGCTATGGTTTACTCGACGTCGTGTATACATATATTTGGCGCGGGTCAGGGTTCGAAGTTCATGGGCGGTAAAGGTGATCACACCTACTTACCGTTAGGTACTTTTTTCTGAGCGCCTCGCACGCCTTGCGTGTAAGAGGCGCTTTAATATACACGTGAAACCACCATATTTGGTATCGTACATCATTATTTAGAATTCGGTTATAGCTCAGAGACGTTAATTGGTAATAGTCTTGTACTTAATAACGGAAAGCTAAAACATTAATGTACGGGACATCTATATTTGATATATAAATGATACGACTGTCTTTGATAATCACTTATATTTGATAATAGGGTAGTTTCCTATATTGAATTTTATACATTATTTTATAAGCAACAGAAAATGATACGCAAAAGAAACGATTTTATTAAAACACAATCAAAATTGGTTCAGAAATGTGCCCGCAGTTATGATTTTAAATGTTGGTATGAGGAAGTGGGTGCGTAGTAGGGATATCTCACTATCTCGCTTGCACGCGTGCACTATAATGAACATTTTACACAGTGACGTCAAAGGTTGCATCGTCTGTCATTTGAAAATTACCCCTTCTACAGGATTTGAATGGCTTCTATCTTATTTATTTTTGGTCCGATTTATAAAATTCTTTCTGCAATAGATTTTGAGTAACATAACTTATTGATTTAAATAATAAAAAAAATCTAGTCAACTACCCTATTAAATTACTAAGTCTATGATATGATAAATGCTTGATGATATTGATTATGAGTACGCGTTCGCCGTTGATCGGTACAAATGACGCACTGAATATGATTCCTATAAAAATGTAAAATCGATGCGACGCGATATGCTAACGCTGCAAAAATGTATGGTTGGCCCGTACAATTAACTTACTGTTAGTGGGGAAATAAGCAAATCCTAAAAAAATACTTATGCATTAAAGTCAATGGAAGTATCCGAGTACTGCATTAAGACTAAATCATCTTTCTTTCTGCCTGGCGTTATCCCGGCTTATTGCCAGGCCCGCCTTCCTACTTAACCGCTTCCACTTCGCGCGGTCTTGAGCATCCTCCTTAGTGAGACAATTGGCTCTCATGTCTCCCTCCAATACGTCAAGCTAACGCTTTTTGGGCCGCCCGCGAGTTCATAATCCTGGTACGATCTGGCTCAGGCATCTGCGACCGAACGTACTCCTGTCTTCTTCTTCTTCGTCGGTCCCTCAGTGCTGAGGATCGCGACCACATATGTGCCTCCAGGCTAAGCGGTCATAAGATGTCTGGACCGCTTGATATATACTGCCACCAACAGCCCTTTTCACGGCATCTGACCATCTAGATGGTGCTCTTCCCCTGGGACGTTTCCCTTCTATTTGACTCAATATTAATACTCTTTCCAAGTTATGTCTGGGAGACCGCATAATGTGTCCGAAAAAACTAAGCACCCGTTCCTGACAGATGGTACTCCTGTGGTTTCCTCAAAACGTGACCAAACCACCTTAAGCGACTTTCCTGAAGTTTATCTGTCACGTCGCGGACACCCAGGCTGCCGCGGATGTACTCGTTACGTATACGATCCAGTCTTGTAACGTTACACATGCACCGCAGCATAAGACTAAAGTATACACTTCACAAATGACAGAACGCGTAATACAACCCATATGATAGCTGAAAACGGGACTCTGTACCTGCCTTACCTACAACTGGCTCCACGGTACTAGTCTGCCTTATACGGTACGTTTTTTTTTTATTTGTATCGATAATACCATGGTGATTTCTTATGTTTACGCGAATATTATGTTTGAATGTTGTTATTATGAATGTTTAATGTTAGAGTGGTAGAGCCACGCTGTAGACACTTTTGTCTATAGCATGTATGGGCCGGCTCGTCCGGGTCATTACCACTGTCTCACAGAAAACCGGCGTAAAGTAGCAGCTTGCTGCTGCGTTTCGTACGGTGAGTGAGATATCCGGAGGCCCAAACCCCTCCCCTTGCCAATTCCTTAATTATCCCTTTCCTTTAAGGTCGGCAACGCACTCATAGTTCTTTAGGTATTGTGGGCGTACATGGGCGGTGGAGATCACTTACCATCAGGTGACCCACTTGATCGTCTGCCGTCCTAAAAAATACACATTAAAATAAAACTAGTTTATACGAATTTGATCGCGGTATAATTCTATTTTCGAGACGACCTACACCTCAGTCTCTCCCGTGACCACGAAGGGTGAAAAGCTTTCGAAACGTCTGGACTAAAATAAAAATTAAACCGCGATAAAATCCGTATAACCTAGTTTTATTTAAATCGATAATATCATTTTGGACGCGGCACGTTTACAATACAAAAAGTGACAGAACGATGATAGAATTGTTAACAATAATTATAATAGCAGAAAACGTACTTTGTCATTGCCGCTAAGCAGCAGTGTGTAAGCACTGTTGTGTTCCGGTTTGAAGGACATTGAAGCCAGTGATATCACTGGATGTTACGGGACTTAACACCTTATGTCTCAGGTTTCAAGATCAAGCTCAAGTTGGAGATATTCTCGACAAAGGCCAGGTGAGGAGTACCCTAAACCGACGTGCATGTATGAAAAATTTAATGAGAGTGAATGAGGCCAAAGAGGTATGCAAGGTTCGTAGCAAGTGGAAATCCGTTGTCTCTGCCTACCCCCATGGGAAACAGGCGTGAGTCTATGTATGTATGTCTCAGGTTTCTATCTTTGTCCCTTTTTTACACAAGTCCCGACGCATTAACACCGGCAGTTTTAGGTGACACGCTCTCAGCTATAGGCCGTAAATATAAATAGTGACACGAGATGGCGCCACTGGTAAAAGTAGATCGCGCTATGGTTTACTCGACATCGTGTGTTTATATAGTACGCGCGGATCAGAGATCGATGTTTATGGGCGGTAAAGGTGTTTACACCTGCTTACCATCAGGATTTTTTTCTAAGTACCTTGCACGCTGAGCGTGTATAAGGCGCTTTATTATTTGTAAAAAAAATACTGCGAAAGCTCTAAATCAATACACGCCGACATTAGCCAGGTGTAGTGTTGAGTACGACACGATTTTTAAATGTGTAAGAATGGCCTCTTTTTTATAAGGAGCCAGTACTAAGTCCAAGTGAGGCGAGGCGTGTTGAAGCTCACTCTTTCAGGCACGCAGCCCGCGTCATGGTAATAATAACAGAGTAACGCTAAATAAAATTTGAAGTAGTACATGCAAAAAAATGTGTGCCGCTCGTTCATCGTCATGTCCACGACAAATGTAATGCCTCTTGTATGCCCTACTCAACACTCGTTTTAACGAATTGATCCATCTGTGTAATAATATCAATATAAGTTACATCTCGAGACATCCTTGCACTGCTATTCATCCAGTTTTATTTTATTTTTATCTATAACTAGCTGTTACGCGCAGCTCCGTCCGCGTAATTGTCTTTATCTGGGATAAAAGTAGCCTATATTCTAATTCATGTCTTGATCTACTTGTATGCCAAATTTTATGCAAATCCGTTCAGCCGTTAACGTGTGATTGATCGACAAACAACAAAACTTCAGTACACTTACTTGTATTTCAGTTTAATATTTAAATACAAAGTAAGTCTATACGAATTGTGTCAATAGATGGCGCCACTGCTAAAAGTAGATCGCGCTATGGTTTACTCGACATCGTGTGTATAGATAGTACGCGCGGATCAGAGTTCGATGTTTATGGGCGGTAAAGGTGATCACACCTACTTACCATCAGGAATTTTTTCTAAGTACCTTACATGCTGTGCGTGTATGAGGCGCTTTGTAATATATAAAAATCGGAAAACACCGTTCCAGCATTGCTTCATCCGTCAATCAACAGAGTATTTTGATGATGCTATGTATGTTATGTATACATTAGTTGATATGATTTCTATACATAAGTTTGTTTATTTTGTACTGACTTGTCATAAGCGCTATTTTAATTGCCTACATGATTAATTAAACTATATTTCAAAGATGTATCCTTCATTAAACTTAATATCCAGTTATTTAAATGTAAAAGTTTAAACTAGATCTCAACTTTACTTTCATTTCATTTCATTGGAGTGCCATGTGCAGGTGATGTTGGCTTTAGACCTATGATGTTAGTGCCCCGCTTACACTCCATGAAGTCTGTATAATATTTTAAAAATACGAGTAATATCACCGCCAAAATGTACGAGTACGACCCATAATTTAATCAAAGAATATTACCGCTTATTGAAATGAATTTATGATAATTTATTAACATACCATTATTAGTTTTGGACACCTTGCAATTTACAGAAATTACCACCCAAATAAAATTAAATAAGTATTAAACTATGAAGCGCTGATGAAAATTAGATTTAATTTTTAACCGATTTTTCTTTGACGAACGAAAAGCTGTTCAAACAGTTGTTGATTCAACGGCCATCTCTAGAAAGGTATAGTTTACAATCGCGTCAATAGATGGCGCCGCGACGAAAATGAATCGCGCTATGGTTTACTCGACGTCGTGTATACGTATACCTCGCGCGGGTCCGGGTTCGATGTACATGGGCGGTAAAGGTGATCACACCTACTTACCATTAGGTATTTTTTTCTAAGCGCCTCGCACGCCATGTGTGTAAGAGGGGCTTTTACAATCACAATGTTAGTTTTCCAAGTAGAAAGAGCCTCGCTATGATAAAAAAAAACCTTTTTTTTATGGCATAGGCCGGCAAACGAGCAAGTGGCAACGTCCATGTACGCCCACAATAACAAAAGAAACCGGTACTGACAGTGCGTAGTACTCACGCGTAAGAATCCTCGGCGGCGTGCCGTTTGCTAAGTCTCAGATGGTTCGCGTAGCAATCTCGGCTGGCGAATGTCTTCCCGCAGTCCTTGCACTCGTGTAACGCCCCGGCTTCTCTCTCGCGGTGGTTTCTCGCGTGTCTAGCGAGGTTACGTTTCCACTGGAACAGTTTGCCGCATGTCGGACATGGGTATGTCAGGCCGTCGTGTATGACGCTGTGGAAAGTATGTTTTTATAGCATAGACCGGCAAAGGAGCAAATGACACCTGATAGTAAGTGATCTCCACCGCCCATGAAGGTACACAATATCAAAAGACTCATGGACGCGTTGTTGATTTTAAAGAAAAGGGATAATTAAGAGCTTGGGAGGGGGAGGAAATTTGGGCCACCAGATATCTCGTTACGTCGGTTTTCTGTGAGACAAAGGTAACGACCCGGTCAAGCCGACCCATTCATGCTGTAGACAAAACTGTCTGACCACACCTTTCTGTAACACGGTGTATAATACTCATATCGTACACTATACGTTGCTTAAATTTGACCACACCTTTCTGTAACACGTTGTATAATACTTATATCGTACACTATACGTTGATTAAATTTGACCACACCTTTCTGTAACACGTTGTATAATACTTATATCGTACACTATACGTTGATTAAATTTGACCACACCTTTCTGTAACACGTTGTATAATACTCACACATGCGCTCTGTAGCTCTTCTTGGAATGGAACACTTTGTTACATCCTTTACACGGTATATGTAATTTCTCTTTAGGTTTTTCGTCTTTATTTTGTGGCAGGATTCTGAAAAATTATTTCACAGATTTTATTAATTATATATAAGTATGGGCCGGTTCGATCTGGTTATTACCACTGTCTCACAGAAAACCATGAAGTGGTAACTCACAGTTGAGTTTCCGGAGATTTCCGGAGGCCCAAATCTCCATCTCCTTTCCTTTAAGCTCGGCAACGTTGTATTGTTCCGGTATTGTGGGTGTTAATTATCGGTGAAGAGCATTTACCATCAGTTTTTTTTATAATATATATTAATGGCTCTGGACACTTGTCCTTTGAGCCCGTCTAACGATATTTTTTGCTATTCCTTTACGTTCCAAGAACGATGTAACACGGGTGTGGTCGATTTGATGGTCTTGCTGGAAGTTTTGATGTTAATTCCTATCAGTGCGATGCTTCTTAGATGATTTTCTTCAAGCGAATCGAACGCACAAGGTCGATCAATACTCTTGGTAAAAAATCACCAAAATTCACCTTATTTAAATTTTTCCATACACTGTTCATCACCTACAATGTTTATTGCACAAATTCATACAACATATTATATACAACACAACTTTTAAACTAGTTTAGGAAATAATTAAAATAAGAGATCAACCGCGCTGTCAGAATTCCCGCCAAAACTCACCATCAGACGATCTCAGGGTTGCCAGATCAGAAGACCGAAATATTTGAACAACATTCTAAAATATCGAGATTTTGGGGTTGTTGTCTGGTTTTTATTTTTTAAATCAGCAGCTAACAATATTACCTCTAACTATTGAACACAATCAATCTATTCTATTCTATTTTTAGATTATGGCCCCATAGATTTTCGATGATTTCGCCAATGTCAAGTACTAAAATAGCAATATCTAAAAATAAAGATGAATACGTAGACATCTTTAATAAAATGATCAATTGTTAGTCCACAATCAATCTAAACTTCATATAATTTCAAGTTATAAAATAAATTTATAGAAGCTGCTTTTCGGGAATTTTTGTATTTCATCGGGAGTAGTATGAAATATAGGGTAAATCCAGACAATACTCGACATTGTGGCAACACTAAGTGGTCCCTTTATTTGCTTGTTTGTCGATCTAGGCTATAATAATGTCCCCTTTTAGACCGGAGGCCCCTCTTTTTAGCCGTAGCTAGTTATATACTTACTTCAAATGATATTTGAGCGTCATTTTGTTGGCAAACACTTTCCCACAGCAGTCGCACTGCGGTTTCTCTTGATGGCAGACTCCTCTATGGTACGTCAACTTTGATTTAGTACTGAAACATTACAAAATACCACAATGTAGAAGAGCCACATACGCACTCACGCCTGTAATCCCCGAAGGGGTAGGCAGAGGTGTAACTAGTACACCCACATTTCGCCGATCGTATCTCCGTCCCACGATGTGATGTCGCCATATCGCCTATCGCCATACCGTGAATAATTCCAGACTCCGGGCTGATACTGAGCATTTCGTAATAGAAAAACTCAATACCACTTTATCCGATCCGGGAATCGAACCCGAGACCTCAGGGTTAGCTTAATCGTAACGCGTACGCATTACAACTGCGCCACCGAGGCAGTAGTAGAGACACGTTGTAGACAATCTCGGCTACAGCATGTATGGGTCGGCTTGTCTGGGTCGTTACGACTGTCTCACAGAAAACCGACGTAAAGTAGCGGCTTGCTGCTGCGTTTCGTACCGTGAGTGAGATATCTTGCTCCCCTTCCCAATCCTTTAATCATCCTTTTCGTTTAAGGTCGGCAACGCGTCCGTGATTCTTCTGGTATTGTGGGCGTACATGGGCGGTGGAGATCACTTACTATCAAGTGACCCACTTACTCGTTTGCCGACGTATGACTAATAAAAAAAAACATTTGTTTATTACCCTTAATGACGACACGAGCAGGTCGCTCGCGTGATGGTAAGCGCTACGCCTGCCCATAAACAGAAGCAACACCACACATAACTTTGAATTACAAAATGCATGGCATTGGACTGCGCTCGTCACCCAGAGACATATGATGTTAAGTCTGTGAAGCTTAGTAATATCACTGGCTTCAATGTCCTTCAAACTGGAACACAACAGTGCTTACACACTGCTATAAGTAATTCAAGGTTCTGTGTAGTGTTGCTTCTGTTTGCTTCTCATTCAAACGAATAAAAAAATTACTTATTATTCATATTTGAAACGTCATGATCTATCCGTAGTCCGTCAAACACACCAAGTCAATTTACGTAGTCGTAGTTATCTAGTCGTAGTTACATAGTTGTAGTTAACTAGTCGTAGTTATCTAGTCGCAGTTACTTAGACGTAGTTACCTAGTCGTAGTCACCTAATCATAGTTAACTAGCCGTAGTCACCTAATCATAGTTAACTAGTCGTAGTCACCTAATCATAGTTACCTAGTCGTAGTCACCTAATCATAGTTAACTAGTCGTAGTCACCTAATCATAGTTAACTAGTCGTAGTCACCTAATCATAGTTAACTAGCCGTAGTCACCTAATCATAGTTAACTAGCCGTAGTCACCTAATCATAGTTAACTAGTCGTAGTCACCTAATCATAGTTACCTAGTCGTAGTCACCTAATCATAGTTAACTAGTCGTAGTCACCTAATCATAGTTAACTAGTCGTAGTCACCTAATCATAGTTAACTAGTCGTAGTCACCTAATCATAGTTAACTAGTCGTAGTCACCTAATCATAGTTAACTAGTCGTAGTCACCTAATCATAGTTAACTAGTCGTAGTCACCTTATCATATTTACCTAGTCGTAGTCACCTAATCATAGTTAACTAGTCGTAGTCACCTAATCATAGTTAACTAGTCGTAGTCACCTTATCATATTTACCTAGTCGTAGTCACCTAATCATAGTTAACTAGTCGTAGTCACCTTATCATATTTACCTAGTCGTAGTCACCTAGTCGTAGTCACATAATCATAGCTAGTCGTAGTTAACTAACCTGAATTCACTGCCGCACGTGATACATTTATACTCGTCCATATCCCGTCGATGTGTGCTTACGTGTTTCATCATAAGACGCTTTAAAGATGTTTTGGCTCCACACTAAAAAAATAGGTAGCAAAACTTTGGGGGCTGCCGATAGAAGTGAAAACTAAGTAACTTGTGAATTGTATCATCGAGCTATTATTTTATTATTGTTGAATTATTATTTTTGTTTTTAAAGAAGTGTTAATGACCTATTTAAATTGTATATCTTATATATAAAATTCTCGTGTCACAATGTTCGTTCCCATACTCCTCCGAAACGGCTGGACCAATTTGTATGAAATTTTGTGTGCATATCGGGTAGGTCTGAGAATCGGCCAACATCTATTTTTCATCCCCCTAAATGTTAAGGGTGGTCCACCCCTAATTTTTTTTTTTTTTTTGACAAATTTTTTTGTTTTTGTTTTTTTATGATACATCATTAAAAAATACATATAACCCTAAATTTTCAACCCTCTACGATCAACCCCTATTTTTTAATAGGGACATTAGTATTTTTGTCAAGCGCGTTTCTCACCGCGACTCGCTTGATGCGCCCACTAGGCTACTTTAATCCTGGAAATAGGCATTCACGCGGGCGGAGCCGCGGGCAACAGCTAGTAATATATAATGTATAGTAATAACGCACGGAGGTATATCTATGTACATATATACACAGTATACATATAGCTCATGGGAAGCGTTCGGTGATGATGACGTGAGTTCCATGATTTTTGTTCACCCAAAAAGTGCTCAACGCGCCAAAAGAAGTTTTCACTTCAAAAGTAATTTGCCTCATTGGTCCAGTGGCAGCGTATTTAGACTGAGATACCGTGAGGTCTTGGGCTCAAATCCCAGGTCGGACAGTCACAAAGTGGTAGTGCCACGTTGTAGACAGTTTTGTCTGCAACACGAATGGGTCGGTTCGACTGGGTTGTTACCAGTTTAAACCGATGTGAAGTAGCAACTTGCCCCACCATACAAGCTCTCCTAACTAATATTATAAATGCGAACGTGAGTTTGTTTGTTTGATAAGCTTTCATGCCTAAATCGCTGCACCGATTTTGATGAATTTTTGAAATGCATCGGCTCTGGAGACTAGTTTTTATCCCGGTTATATGCTACTGTTTATCCCGGTTATAAGATACTTTTATTCCGGTTATAGGCTACTCTTATTCCGGTTAAAGGCCACTAATATCCGGGTTATAGGCTACTTTGATCACGGTTATAGACTATTATTATTCCGGTTATATGATACTGTTTTTCCCGGCTAAAGGCTTATTTTTAACCATAGTCATAGACTCCTTTTACCCCGGTTATAGGCCACTGTTATCCCGGTTATAGGCCACTGTTATCCCGGTTATAGGCCACTGTTATCCCGGTTATAGGCCACTGTTATCCCGGTTATAGGCCACTGTTATCCCGGTTATAGGCTACTTTTAATCGCGAAAAAGGCAGTTCACGCGGACGGCACCGCCAGCAACAGCTAGTTACTAAATAATTGAATTTACCAACCTGCTTACATCTATAAGCCGTAAGATGTAGCGATTTATGTACGGACAAATTGTCCTTGGTCAGGAAGTACGCTTTGCAAATGTTGCATTGATGACAGGAGTCGCCTTTCTGTGGACAAAATACAGTTTGTTTTACTGATGATAAGTGAATTCGTCCGTTCATCAACATGTAACACAATAAGAATTATGGGCGCGTTGCCGACCTTAAAGGAAAGGTATAATTAAGAGATTATGAAGGGAATTTGGGTCTCTGAATATCTCACTCACCGTACAAAACTCAGCAGTAAATAAATAAATAAATACACGTCCAACAGTCACACACATAGTCCTGACCCCACACTATGTTAACCTGTATAGTGAGTATCAGAAACTACGAGGGACTTGCCAACCCACAACACACAGACACGAAACAAATATTTGTGGATCACACAAACATTTGTCTCGGTGCGGGAATCGAACCCACGGCCTCTCGCTTCGCAGCCGGCTACTCGCCCGCTGCGCCACGGAGGCTGTCAAAGTAAGATGCTACATTACGTCGGTTTTCTGTGAGACAGTGGTAACGACACGGTCGAGCCGACCCATTCATGCTGTAGATAAAACTGTCACGGTGGTAATTCCGAAAATGAAGGCGTGTGGTAGTGCTGCTGAATCTGCCAAAAATACGACTCCACTTACTTAACACATGCAAATGTAAAATCACACGCAACACTCATACACGCAACAAAAATTAATTAACGTACAAAACCAACTAACTGACTGCCTCGGTGACGCAGTTGTAATGCGTACACGTTACGACTGAGACTGAGGCCTCAGGTTCGATCCCGAGTCGGGTAAAAGTGATATTGGGTTATTATGATATGCTCAGTATCAGCCCGGAGTCTGGAATTTGTGTCCGGTATGGCGATAGGCTCGCCCCCTATCACATAAGGGACGGAGATACGCTCGGCGAAATGTGGGTGTACTGGTTACACCTCTGCCTACCCCTTCGGAGATTACAGGCGTGAGTGCGTATTTATGGAATATAGAAGCCAGAGTACTTACCACCCGATGCTTGCCATTCAGATGATCAGCCATCAATTTCTCAGTGTTAAATCCTAGTATACAGTCATTGCACTTGTACCGCAGGTTGGTGAAGTCCGTGCTCGCCACGTCGGCGGCCCTGACCGCCCACATCTCCTGCTCGCCCATGCTGTACAGTTCCACCAGATCTGATGGCAGGTTCTTCAGTTTCCTGCTGGCTTTGTGCTGTGTTTCTTCTGATTTGTGCTGTAATAAGATATTTACAGTACAGGTGTAATGACCGACGCTGACGCTGAGGTTACGGGTTCGATCCCCGGGTCGAGTACGTAACATAGGCTACTTTTTATGTATTTTTATCTATTTGGTGGTTACGCTTTCACGCCTAAATCACTGAACCGATTTTGATGTAGAGATAGATGGGACCCTGGAGACGGTTATAGGCTACGTTTTATTTCGGAAAAGTCTATTCACGCGGGCGGAGCCGCGAGCAAAAGCTAGTCTTTCATAAATTAACAAAAAATTAATCCAACGAAGGAAAAGTAAAAAGTTTAAAATAAATTTAAACAATGTTGAGTCGGTGCTATTGCACTGTAATGGTAGAAAGGTTTTATTTTGTATAAAAAAGTTATTATATCACTATTTTTAGTGAAGGAAATATCAAAATCGGTGCATAAATGACGAGGTTTGAATCTTTCATCCCGATTTCACCCCCATAAGGGATAGAATTTATTTTTAAAAATTAAAATGGGACTTAAGCTATAATCTTTCGATTTAAATGAATCATCCAAATCGGTTTACATTTGGCGGAGATATGCGTGGTTACATACAACAACAAAAAATATACGCGTCGAACTGAGAGCCTCTGGTTTATTACCTTCTCTTTCTTCTTCCGTTCCTTCTTACTCTTCTTATCTCGTTTGTCTTTCTTTTTCTTTAATTTAGATAGTTGTATATCATCCTCTGAAGATGCATCCGCTTCTTGTGACGGTAAGTCTTCTGAGAAGTGATCGTCTTGTGTGTAGTCCAGTTCTTCTTTCAATGGCTCTTCTTCTAGATGAAAAAATTATAAGATTTTCTTAACCATTGGAATATGTACAATATGTAACAAAAATCCTGTTGGACATTTTAACTGTGATATCAGAATCGATATTCAAACGTAATGAAATAACTCGCATACGAAAATGAGACTGTAAAAAAAAAACATATATATTTTAAAAAATGTAATTACATATTTTATTGTTTGTAATCCGTATTTCGATTGATTACCTCTGCAAGAGCGATGACTCGCAAGCCAGAGCGAGATAGCGAGTTAGTAAGCAACGCGCCCATAATTCTATTGGTATTATTGGCGTACATGGGCGGTGAATACTCACCATCAGATGACCCACTTGCTCGTTTGACGGCCTATGCTATAAAAAACTGCATGGTACTGGACTGTGCTGGTCACCCCGAGACACAAGATTATAATGCCCAGAAATTGCAGTGGCTTCAACGCCCTACAAATCGAAACAACGCTGGTTGGATTTTGTTTTGGCTTGAACCAAAATTAGAATTATAAACAATTCGCACCTTTAAACACTATAAAATTAAACAACAACTAGTTTAAACACGATATTGCATTTAGCCAGCAAATCTTATTTAGTTTTGTAACGGTCAAAATTAGCGCCATCTACCGCTAAAAATGGATTTTTTATGAAAGTGTAAAATTCATCGTATAGTTAATTAGGGGCCTACAGCTTACAATTATTTGAGTTGGTTTAATGTTTGTTTTTTTTTTATTTTTTTATATAGCTATTCGTCTTTTTCTCACGGTCTGTTCCATGTATTTGTAATCCATCCGCGGGTGGAGCCCTGGTGACCTGTAATACAGGTTTTCTAGCGAAACCTACTTCAGGCACCAGTCTCTCACAAAGGTGGTATATATAAATAATTATGTTAATGTTATATTAACTTTAAGACAGCCATTGTGTTGAGAAAATAAACGATATTATTATTATTATTATTATATTAATGTAATTTTGAAAAAATGGCATTAGTAACTCAATTCTTGAAAAATTTCGTTCAGTAACGGTTTGTCTTTAAAGGTGCGAATTGAGAATACAACATACCTACTTAAAATGGAATAAGTAAGGATAAGTGATGAAAATTATATTGTAGGTAGTACTAAGAAAGTAGGATTTAATTTGAGATTTGTCAGTGGAACCAAATGCCTTTGGCTGGAGCCCCTTAGCCCCCCCTCCCCTGGATCCGCTAGTTGCTGTTTGTCTTATTGTCTCTCTATTCTAAAAAAAGTAACTGGCGCCGCCGCCGCTGCCATAAGCTTGTCACGCTATCTCCTCACAAACCGGGTATGGGGTCGAGACCGATACCAATCGATGCAGAATAATGTGGGGAAGAAACTAACATATGTCTCATATTCGTCGGATTTTAAGTTTTTTTTATTTTAAGTTTTGTGGAAAAACATGGGCAACGCCCCTAGTTCTGATTATAAAAATACTTTTCTCTCACCAAATATCTCATACTTCTGTTCATCTTCCACCTTGACTTCTGTCTCGGGGAAGATCTCAAAAGCTGCATCAACCTCTAACTTCAATGAACTGTAAGTCTCCACTATAGAAGGAGTGAGTCTTGTGGATGAAAATCCTGTTAAATCCTCAGGAGAATTCAGGAATGTGTGCTGGAATAAAAAAATCATCTTTCAATTAAATAAATAATACACCCAACAGTCACACACATAGTCCTGACCCTACACTAGGTTAACCTGTATCGTGGGTATCAGGAACTACGAAGGACTTGCGGTCCCACAACACCCAGACACGAAACACATATTTATGGATCGCACAAACATTTGTCTCGGTACGGGAATCGAACCCACGGCCTTTCGCTTCGCGGCCGGTTACTCACCCGCTGCGCCACGGAGGCTGTCGAAATTTATTTTAAGTTAATGGAGGCTGTTAAAATTTATTTTTTTTATAAGAGGGTCCTCAATCCGTCTATTGTTTTTTTATAGCACAGGCCAGCAAACGAACAAGTGGGTCACCTGATGGGAGATGATCTCCACCGCCCATGTACGCCCACAATACCAAAAGAATCATGGGCGCGTTGCCAATCTTAAAGGAAAGGGATTGGGAAGGGGAGGGGAATTCGTGCCTCTGGATATCTCACTCACTGTACGAAACGCAGCAGCAAGCCACTTTACGCCGGTTTTCTGTGAGACAGTGGTTACGACCCGGACGAGCCGGCCCATTCATGTTGTATACAAAACTGTCTACAGCGTGGCTCTACCACGCAAAATTATGTATATCCTATTTTATGTATAAATAAATAAATACACCCAACACGAGACTATCCCGTCCACACACCCGCCACAGTAACTCCTGTAAGCCAGGATCAACAGTGGCACGCATATTTCGACACCGAGCAATGAAGCTCGGCAAGTCTCTGGGAATTCAAATCTGTCTTTATTCTGCAACTAAATTAATCAAATAGAAAATAAGAGAGTTGGAAATAATAATTGTCTACTTCTCTCCAACAATACACCCCACAGTAACACACAGTCCTGACCGCCGTAGCCGTAGCCGGCTGCGAAGCGAGAGGCCGTGGGTTCGATTCCCACACTGAGACAAATGTTTGTCTGATCCACGAAATATTTGTTTCATGTCTGGGTGTTGTGGGACCCAAGTCCTTCATAGTTCTTGATACTCATAATACAGATTAACCTAGTGTAGGGTCAGGACTGATGGGTGTATTTATTATTTTTTATTTATTACCTCTTTTGAATATTTGATGAGAATCTCATAAGATTGCAGAATCCTCTCTTGGAACCTCCTCACTGTCCTGACGGCTGCTAAACATTCCCAGCATACTTGTATTGTGAGACCATCAGGCACCTGGAATATTGTAGTTGACATATTTATCATTTAAATCAATAAGTTACTTAAAATCTATATTATAATAATAATAATATAATAATACTAGCCCTGTATTATATACGCGTCCCACTGCTGGGCTCGGACCTCTTCTACTGAATGAGAGGGGTTAGGCCTTAGTACACCACACTGGCCTAATGCGGGTTGGCAGACGTCACATACCTTCGAAATTCTTATGAAGAACTTCTCAGGTATGCAGGTTTCCTCATGATGTTTCCTTTACCGTTAAAGCAAGTGATAATTAACAATTAATACACACATAACTAAGAACAGTCAGAGGTGTATGCACTTGGGTCTGGTTTCGAACCTGCGACTTTCGTCTCAACAGTTCATAACACTCCCCGCTGAGCTACCACTGCTTATAGTCCAAGGCAGTTTTTTTTACAAATCTATCCAAAAATAAATTTGAATGGCTTCAAATTGATGTAAGTATGTTGTATGTAATTTAATAATTTTTTTCTTATTACATTCTATGAATGACCAACCTGAGATTTGAACTCAAGACCTCGCGTTCCTCAACCCCAGTACGCTGCCACTAGCCCAATGGGATCATAAACATTCTTGCACGAAAAACATTATTTTTATACTGAAAAGCAAGCAAGTAACTCGCTTGATAGTAACCCTCGAATCTACCCATTAATTGGCAACACCATCCAGAACTTAAGACAATATATTATGATATAAGTCTCATAATGCCCAGTAATTTTACTGTGTCAATGTCCTTCAAACTGAAACACAACTATGTTTACTTATATGCGTGGCGTCAGAAATGGACAAAGCGGTGGTTCCTAGCCAGAAAAGATCTCGCATATGGGAAACCAAGTTACCAACTAATATGCATGATCTAGTCAGCTTAGTACTATTTTATTACACAAAAAATTGTGTTCTGTGTATCAGAATAAAGGCATAATACTCATACATTAATTTAGCGGGAAAATCGTACAAAAACTACATTTTCTGCATTTTCATTAGCGTTCTTATTATTATTATTTTTTCTAAACTGAATTAGCAATGGCCGATCTATGGATCTTGTTCTACCAAAAAATTATAATAAACTACAAACATGACTTAAACTACGTAATTTAAGTCCAAAAATACGAATTTTAGAACATATTCTATATGTTTCTGAGTAAGCAATAAATAGAAAACCCACTTACATCAATATTTGCGATTAATTTGAAACAGTCCTTTGCATCGTTGCAATAAAACATTTTGCGATTATAATTCAAACATCCCACACATATTCCATTTACATTGTAACCTTCTATATTTATGTTGATTTCCCTCATTTTGAACATTATTTCTCATAACAAATATGAAAAATATTTTTACAAACAAAGGAAACTTTATTCCTTTCCTTCGGCCATTTTGTCTAAAATGATCGCGTTCCGTGTTAAATTGTCAATTGTAGTATAACAAGTGAAAGAGATAGTGTTATATGAATCTACATTGAAAGACAAAGTGAGAATGATTTAATGATGAACAATTAGGTGTCCCAATTTTTACGAGGTTTGTTAGAAATATAATAAACTATGCAATTTATCTTACAATTTAAATAAGTAAACAGTTTAAAACAGCAGATTTTGTTAAAGTTCCTTTGTTTTTGTAATAAAACCTAAATAAATTTCAATGTTTATTTTAAAATCAACACCTAGGGTAAAAGATCAGCCCGCGAAATTCAATTTCATTTTGTTGTTTTGAAATTGCAGCTCGATCCTGCGAATGAATATAAATAAAAACATCGATAAAAACGATATGGCATCATAATACCGAAAACTATAAACACTTTATATGCTTCTAGAGTTATTGAATGTCAAAAATGACTAAACTGAGAAAAAAATAAGTTTCCAATAATGTGGATCGGATGTTTTTTTAGCATAGGCATCTAATTTGATGAGCATAAGCTGACAAACAAGCAAGTGGGTCACCTGATGGTAAGTGATCTCCACCAGCCATGTACTTACGCCCACATTACCAAAAAAATTATGGGCGCGTTGCTGACTATACGATAATTGGGAATGAGAAAGGGAGGAGATTTGGGCCTCCGGATATCTCACTTACCGTACGAAACGCAGCAGAAAGCTTCTACTTTACGTCGGTTTTGTGTGAGACAGTGGTAACGACCCGGACGAGCCGGCCCATTCATGCTGTAGACAAAAGTGTCTACAGCGTGGCTCTACCACTCAACATGTTTGGCCTGACTCGTGTAGGAATGCAAGAATAGAAGATTTGTCACAAAACGCACATATTTTGTGGCACACGCTTGCCAGAGCATCCACTCTATGTAATAGGCTAGTTGACTTATACCAAAATTTAATAAATAATTGTTTATATCCTACAGTATTTGGTTTATGGACCCCAAATATATCAATTTCAATACATTAAAGTAGAAGATGTCTTTAAAATTCAAATTACAAAATATATTTTATTATCTTTATTTGAAATATTCGAAAACGCTACCGCCATGATCGTGACGTCAGTCACTATGTAAACAACTAAATGCCATTCGCAAATCGCATGTTGTGGTCTTTTGTAGCAAAAATAATAAGATATGTAGGTAAGTACTTACATCGAAGTGATCTTCGCAAAAATAAATTTGAGTCTTAGTCGATATCTAGCTCGCATAGGTTATTTCGCGTGTTTATTTACTAATATGCATGGAGTTTAATATGTACTACGTACAATATGTACCACAGAACACTATTACTCTCACGAGATATTATTATGTACTATGTACGTAGTACATAATAACTCTATGCTATTAAGTGTCGTCATTGCACAGATAATCTATAGGCCAACATGGCCGACGGCGTTTTCGTATGTTCATGAAAAAAATAAATTTGAATTAAAGTTTTGTTGTTTTTTATGTATCAGGAAAATATGATAAACTAAAAAAAGGTCTAGAAAAGCGTCATTATCAAAATGAAGCCTATTTTAAAAATGTGTCAACTATAGATCAACAAGTTCGTGCGCGACCGTCCTGCGGGGTACAAGACGTTGGGGGGGAGAGGTTCTCTAGATGTTAGCGGGGGCGGTTTGTGCAGCGGGGAAGGGAAATATTGCGGCGGTTGCATTTCGCGGTCGCGCACGAACTTGTCCATCTATAGCCTAATCGCAAAGTATTGGCAAATGGATTTACCAAGCATGTAGACAAAGCCTAAAGAATAAAAAAGATACCAATGAATAAAACAAAACACCCAAAACATTAATTTTTATTTACTTTTTATTCTTATAATGCTCTAAATGATCACATTCTCGTAATTTAGCCGCGGCTTGCTCCGGCGTAAGATCTCGCTGCGGTTGGGCCAGCATTTCGTATCCAACCATGAACTTCTTGACGGCAGCCGACCGTAGTAGCGGGGGTAGATAGAGACCATGGAGTTGCCAGTGGGGTGAGTCACCTGGTAGTGCTGATGGGCCGGTCGGAGCTCCTACAAAAATTATGGTTGGTTTATGAGTAATGTTGCATTGAATAAGTGTAATATGTCAAAGAACATCAAAGAAAAATCAGAACCCTTAATATATGATTACTTTACTGGCCAAAGACCTGTCCCCTTTTTTATCTACACTAATATTATAAAGAGGAAAGTTTTGTATTTTTGTATATAACGAATAAACTTAAAACTACTGGACGGATTTCAAAAATTCTTTTGCCGTTTTAGCTACATTATCACTGAGTAACATAGGCTACTTTTTATCCCGGAAAAGGCCGTTCACGCGGGCGGAGCCGCGAGCAAAGGCTAGTAATTAATAATTTTAGGTAAATAATAATTCTACCCCTTCCTGAGAAAAAGGGTCTTTGCAGACGGTCAGTGGGGGGCTGGTGAGCTGGTACCTGAACCATATTTCTACAAGAGTTCTTGTAATTCAAATTTCTGTGTTGCTTCTGTTTATGGGCAGGTGTGACGCTTAACATCAGTCGAGCGACCTGCACGTCTCGTCATTCAAGCAATTAAAAAAAAGGCGAAGTAATAGCATCCATTAGATTTAAATATGTGATACCTACCATGCCATCCCATACTATAAGGGAAGCTGCACTGAAACAAATTATCGTATTTTGTGTTCAAAAGTTTCATAATCTCAGCTAGAGTTCTCTTCTGTTCTGCGTCTAGATCTGTCATCCTTTGCGTCTTCTTTAGAGGCAGTATCATCGTCTCGTAAGGCCACGCAGCCCAGTACGGGACGAGGGCTACCCACTCCGAGTTCTGGAGGACTATACGATGCTGGTAGAAGAGATAAAAAAATAATAACATAAGCTCACTCCTGTATTAGGGGTAGGGAGAGGCAGGTGTGGAAGCAACATTTCGTTGTTAGAAGCTAATTTTTGTTCGATTTGGAGAGGCAATGCTCCTTTTGCCCCCTTTTGGATACTCGCCTAAGCAGAGGTGATTTTTTTTATAGTAAAGTGTATTGCTAGTGCTGTACCCATACTTTATTGAGCTTATTTTTTGCTTTTGTTATCCTGGCTCGGCAAAGTGACTACGCTACACCTGATGGTAAGTGTAGCGCAATCCACGAATACTGTCGACCGACGGCAGACACTGAATCTATCGTACATCGGCAGAATTATGCCGGCCTGCTTCTTCACACTCCGTTTAAAGGATCCCATGTTATAGGAAGGAGGAATCACGTGCGCTGGCAAATAGCCACAGTTTTATTTACGTCCTGTGATGTGATAAGACAGGCCTATCGCTATCTTTTATCTGGGTGCGATTCTGATCCTAAGGAGGAGGCACGGGGTGTGGGACTCCGTATAAAATGCAACAACAAGTTTATACTTTACGTTAGACATTCATGCTGTGGACAAGATTGTCTACAGCGAGGCTCTACCAGTAACAAAACACACACACACGTAAGTATTTATATGTCAGAAGTGTGTGCTCTGGGGCTGCTTTCGAATCCGAAACTGCCATCTCAATAGTTACCACTCCCCACTAGACTATCTATTTATTTTTATCTTTTTATTTTTATTGTTAAAACAACATACAGGCGGTACAAGGTGGTAGGTCCCTCGTTTGCGAGAGGCCGGCTGGGTTGGTACCACCACTTTGTATATTTCTGCCGCCAAGCAACAGTGAGTAAGCACTGATGTGTTCCGGTTTGAAGGACATTGAAGCCAGTGAAATTACTGGGCATTATGAGACTTAACACCTTATATCTCGGGGTGACGAGCGCAGTCCAGTGTGATGCAGTGCTTTGTTACTTAAAGTTCTGTGTGGCGTTGCTTCTGTTTAAGAGCAGGCGTGGTGCTTACCATCAGGCGAGCGACCTGCTCGTCTCGTCATTCAAGCTAATAAAAAAACATAAGAATCAGAAGACAGTTACACTATTGTATTTAGTTATAAGCATATTTATTTATCTTCGACCGCAATGGCAATCGAGTTTAACTTTTTCTATCCAGTGGCAGATTTTGGTTTGGGGGGCTTGACCCAAAATTAGACTTAAAAAATTGAGAATATACTATACCTACTTAAAATAGAATAAGTAATGAAAATTATATTGTAGGTAGTACTAAGAATGTAGGATAATATCAAGATTAATTTGAGATTTTATCAGTGGACCCAAATGCTTTGGCTTGGGCTCGAGTGTTTCTACTAGTATCCTTACCTTTTTTTCTAATTCTTGTTCCAAATAATCCGTTAGCATGGATGTCCCATGCTTTTCATAGTACTCTCTCTGGCATCTGAAATGAGTTTACACAATTTACATACATACTGCATCGGTGGCGCTGTTGCAATGCGTACGCGTTACAACTGAGGCTGACGCTGAAGTCTCTGGTTCGATCCCCGGGTCGGGAAAACGTTATATTGCGTTTTTTTTATTACGAAATGCTCAGTATCAGCCCGGAGTCTGAATTAATTTATGGCGAAACGCTCGCCCCCTGGCACATCATGGGACGGATATACGTTCGGCGAAATGTGGGCGTACTGGTTACACCTCTTCCTATCCCTTCCGGGATTAAAGGCGTGAGTGCGTATGTATGTATTAAAATTTCGTGCAAATGATGTGTGATTTTTCGAAACAAAAACTCAAATGTTGCCCTGTCTAGGTTTTTAACCCAGGACTTCGAGTTTCTCCACTCAAGTTGCACTTCCTATTTTATGAACATACGTATATACGCACTCACGCCTGTAATACCCGAAGGGGTAGGCAGAGGTGTAACTAGAACCCCACATTTCGCCGAGCTTATCTCCGTCCCATAATGTGATAGGGGGCGAGCCTATCGCCATATCGGGCTGATACTGACCATTTAGTAATAGAAAAACCCAATACTACTTTACCCGACCCGGGGATCGAACCCGAGACCTCAGCGTTGACCTCAATCGTAACGCGTACGCATTACAACTGCGCCACCGAGGCGGTCATTTTATGAACATGAATCATTATATTCCATCCGTGTTGTCTTTTGCTCCTTCCATCCTAAAAATATTCTAAATACCTTTCTTTGACTCTAGGCTCATTGGGTAAGAAGCTGGATGCCCAGATCTGGCAATGAGGATGAGGGTTGGAGCAGCCCATCACAGCCCCTTTGTTCTCGAAGATCTGGACCCAGGTGTACTTCCTGCCGAGTTCCTTCATCTGATTTACCCACCTGGAATAGTGAGTATTAAATTTTATATCGTTCAGACATACTTGGTTATAATTAGATTTAATACGTAGTTTTTTTTATTAGCTTGAATAACGAGACGAACAGGTCGCTCGCCTGATGGTATGTAAGCAACACGCCTGCTCATAAACAGAAGCAACGCCACACAGAACTTTGAATTACAAAGTATTGCGCGGCACTAGACTGCGCTCGTCACCCCGAGTTAAGTGTTAAGTCTCATAATGCCCAGTAATGTCACTAATTTCAATATCCTTCAAACCCGAACAATATGGCAGAAATAGACAAAGCGGTGGTACCAACCCAGACGGCCTCTCGCATACGAGGAACCTACTATCCTGTAAAATATGCAGAAATCTACGCACAGCAAAGAGCTCAAAACTTACTCTTCAATGACAGCTTGTATTTCTTCCACAGACATTAAAGGTATGGTCATCGTTGAATCCGGATGAAAGCACATCACTCTGAGAATAAGAAAATTTTATCAAAACACAAAATAATACCGTCGCAAAACAATACAAAACAGTTAACATTAAAATAGACTATTTTCAGCTGACGCCATGGCAGTTAATGGTTAATGGTGGACTTTATTTCTTAATCTTTAAGTATTTTATTTTTGGACTAAAGCATAACCCCTTTTATTCAGTAGAGGAGGCCCGTGCCCAGCAGTGGTACGTAGGTATATAAGACAGGGCTATTATATTATATTTTATTTTACTATTTTTAGCGAAAAATCATTAAAATTTATAAAGTTTTGGTATTTCATCCTCTACTTCATCCACTTCGGAGTGGATTTCATACGCGTCGAACCCTCGTGAGTCCTGCGGCTCGTGCTTGGAGAACTCTTCAGGGTAAAATACTACGTAGAAGTAATGTGTGTACACGTGTTTCTAATATGAATTGAATGTTATAACCGGAGTAAAATTATTCTGCGGCTGGAAGGAACTGCAGCCTGCGGGACCATGCCACATACTACAAAGAATGCCTATACCACTATACAAGATAAAGCTCATTGTTATTTGCAATAAAGCTGGTTTAATACGGGAAATGCCAGTTTTGACTAGAGCGTGTTTAGAGATAACGGTGTGAAATAAACAGAATATAAAAATTGTAGGAATTATTTTTGGAGATACAAAAATTGGTAGATTTACACAAGAAATTAATATTTCCGTTATTTACTCTTTAATTCGGTTGATCTCCCGGAAAATCGGTAGATTTTGAATCATTGGTATACTACAATGACTTATGACAATCTTCATTTGACGTTTATGCTAGAGCTGTCTCAAACACGATTGATTGAATCACTGATTCGATCACAACCTCTGTGTGAGTGATCGGGTCTCTAATCTCAAAAGATTCGATCAATTTTGACCTGTTAATGCCGTACTAAACCAATGCTCACTCACTGCTTGACTCCCCGCACCAGTACTTAAAAAAGAAACAAAAAAAGACTCATTGAAGAAGTACTTTCTTCAATTAGCCCGACTCGGCGTACCAAAAAATAATAAAAAAAAAAATCGCGCCGAATTGAAACCTCTGAGAAGTTCAATTTTTTCTCTCATTTCTCTTACTATTCCCATGACGCGGCCTGCGTGCCAGAAAAAGTGAGAATGAGCGAGTGATTATCAAGACGCCTCGCCAGTCACCGCATTTGAAGTACGACCTTGTACTGGCTCAGTACAAAAAAGAGGCTGCTCTTATAAATCGTGTCCTACTAAACACTATAGGAACTGGATTTAAGTTATTAAATATCTTCTAACCTGCAAGTCCCTTTAGCTGGTCCAGACTGGAACAGAGGATGTTCAGAAGGCGGCGGTTCTGGAACCCTCTCCAGGAGAGCAGGGAAGTCGTTCGGGAATACATAAGTTGAGGTGTAGTTTGGATTCTTCTGGAAATTTTATGTTAGGAGTTAGAATCTGTTATAATCATACTCACAATCTATCACATCTGTGTAACTATAGTCAAAATAGACTTAAAAAAGCTACTTAAATATAATCAATTTTGAGTCGGTGCTATTGAAATATACTGGATATAATTATTGGTAAAAATCACCGACTAAATGTTTGTTATTTTAATTTTTTCCCTTTTTATTTTTTTTTAGTCTGTTTAATTATTTTATTTTATTAGAGCTAAGTATGATTAATAAAAACTATAGTAAGTCTTAAGCCTACTATTTTTAGTGAAAGAATCATCAACATCAGTTCATAAATGACAAAGTTTGAATTTTTCATCATCATCATTTCATTTTGAATGAAAAAGTCATTAAAAATGGATCACATTGTGAAAAGTTATGCATAGGTAAACATAAAGAAAACAATTACTCGTATGGAAATGAGAATGTCCTTTTTCATGAATGAAATAACCGCATCATCATTTTTATGGCAGTCATACGATTATTTTTTCAAACTGTATAAAGCGTCCTCATATAATAAATACACCCAACTGTCACACATAGTCCAGACCCCACACTAGATTATTCTGTATCGTATCAGGAACTACTGGGGACTTGGCAACCCACAACACCCAGACCCGAAACAAATATTTGTGAATCACACAAACATTTGTCTCGGTGCGGGAATTTAACCCACGAAGTGAACGAACTCTCGCTTCGTAGGCGGCTACTAGCCCGCTGCGCCACGGCAGCAGTGTTTTCTGTTAAAATTAATATATTCCCGTCTGTGTTATTTCTATCTAAATGAGGCTTTACTATCAAACAAGCGACCTGCTCGTCTTGCCATTAAAAATACTAGGATCCATTAGGTTGCTATACCTGCCCACTAGACCTGACTGCTCCAGCTCGGAGTGGATTGTTAGGGTCTGGAGGCTGGTCATCCAGTGGCTTCTCCGTCTGCCCACTCCAAGGTCGAAGGCATCGGTGTGGAGATACCAGGATCCACTCGTCTTTCAATGGATTGTAGCGCACGTGTTGGTGTTCTGAGTATATAAATGTTATTGTATTTTGCACGCCGATGCTAGTCACCTCAGCGGTATATTGGCGGCAAGTGTAAAGAGCGAGGCCCAAATCCCCTAATCCCTTAATTATCCCTTTCCTTTAGGGTCGAAAATGCCGCTCATGATTCTTCTAAGATTGTGGACGTACATCGGCGGTGGATATAACTTACCATCAGGTGACCCATATGCTACTATAAAAAAGCGACCTGTGGTCCAGAAAATTTCTTCTACAGGGAGCGGTGGTCCAGATAAGATTGAGAACCTTTGGTCTAGATATCAACTTTAACGGGCTGTATGATTTTTAAACTGTGACCTGAATCACTAATAAAAGAAAAACCTCTCATTCCATCATAGATAATACATATAGACTGAGCATTGAATGAATTAGTGTTGAGCAGGACACGATTTTTAAATGAGTTTGTAAGAGTAGCCTATTTTTTGTACTGAGCCGGTGCAAGGTCCCACTTCACAAGAGGCGAAGCGTGTTGAAGCTCACTCGCTCATCCTCACTCTTTCGCGCACTTATCACGTCAAGGGAATAGTCACAGAGTAATGAGACATAAAATTACATGCAAAAAATTGAGCTACTTCTTACAATATTCCGTCATGTACGGGACAAATGTAATGCCTCTTGTATGTCCTACCAACACAACCATGAGTTTTGTTTACTTAGTGATTGATGATATGCATACTAAAGCGAAATTGTATCTTATTGTTCAGTGAATAAAATATATTTTACAAACAAAGCAATACAAGTTATTATTAAATTAAAAACATCGAAATAAGATGACAAGAAACGTAACTCAAACAAAAAATGACCCCACCAAAACTCTGTGCAAGGGGGCGGGGCTATAGAAGTCTGTGCAGCTCGTTAATTCATTAATTCATAAAAATTGATTCACGATCTCTAGTTGACACTTTAATGCATCTAATTGTTTGCGCGGTGCAGAACGTCGTATCTGGATGTAGAAATGTACTATTTAGACATTGATTTTATGAAATAAAGTTGATTTTGAACGTTCATTAATTTTTGTTGCGTGTGATTTTACCTTTGCATGTGTAAGTAAGTGGAGCCATATTTTGGCAGATTCCTAAGAGAGTTAACGTTCTAGTTATCTTATTTCGATAGTAAAAATAGGTATAATATATTTTTCAATTTACCTGTTGGTTTAAACGCCATAGTATTACAAAACGTACACACTGTTTACTGTATAACAGAATACTGGCGACTGTTAGATAAACGTGGCAATGATTAAATAAGTGCGTAGATGCGCCACTTGCGAGTTGTGGTTAATTTAGACTGCGTAGCAACTAAACTTGTCATTAAATCCAAAAATAAAATGTAAATATCTAACCACACTTAACAGATATCAACAAATGCATAGGTAATTTGGTAACGAGACTATCCCGCCCACACACCCGTTCTACAGCACCTATGTGCCGGCTCGTCCGGGTCATTACCACTGTCTCATAGAAAACCTTTGTAAAGTAGCAGCTTGCTGCTGCGTTTCGTACGGTGAGTGAGATATCCGGAGGCCCAATCCCTTAATTATCCTTTTCCTTTAAGGTCGGCAACGCACCCATGATTATTTTGGTATTATGGGCGTATATGAGGGGTGGAGGCTTCATATGACGCACTTGCTCGTTTGGCGGTCTATGCCATAAAAAACTCAAATAAAATTCTGAACGTATGTAACATATTATTAAAAAAAAGCAAAGAATGTGTACGAAACGAGATCACGTTATCACATGTATTAGTCACAAATCCGATAAGAGTCACGTCTGTACAATTAATCTATGATATCACAAAACTAATAAAACAACGTTAATAAAAGATAACTGTTGTAAAAACATAAACTTGACATATTGATAGCTTGTAATAAGTTATATAATTATTCACGTATCTACCCCCAAGGGGTAGGCAGAGTTGCAACTAGTGCACCCTTTCACCAAGCTTATGTCCGTCTCATTACAAAGAGAAAGACTTTAATGTAAGTCAGTATACCTACTACTAGACGGGCTGTTTAGAAGTAAAATTGTATCACATAACGCGGGAGCTGGACAGCTCACAAACAGGGAGTGTGATAGTGGTTCTAGTTGAGAGTAAGCGAGATGGTAGGTAATATTGAGTTACGGTCAATTAACCGTAACTTGGTGGCACAATTTTTGTGTACCGCACAGCTTGTCTAGTATTATACATTAAAGTCTTTGGTAGGGGACGAGGTTATCACCATTCCGGGCACTTTCATTTTCGAGTAACGCTTGTGTGATTGAATAAAAAACTCCATGTAATTGCTCAACCTGGGATTTGAACCCAAGACCCAACGGTAATTTAAGCTAAAGGTGCGTCCACAAAGTAGCGGGCTAAGGCGCGGCGGAGGGCGGTTCGCCCTTGGCCCAAATCTCGATATCTCGTACAAAGTCAAGCCTATGTACGTGTGTAAGATTTTAAGCCCCTCGTATGCCAAAAAGACGTTTGGGTTGGTACCACAGCTTTTTCCATTTCTGACAAGCAGCAGTGTCTGTTGTGTTCCGGCTTGAAGGACATTGAAGTAAGTGAAATTACCTACTGGCCAATAAGCAATTTGCAATAAGACTTTGCAATTACTGGGCAATATGAGACTTTGAAATTACTGGGCAATAAGAGAATTGTGAGTGTAGACAGTTTTGTCTACGGCATGTATGGGCTGGCTCGTCTGGGTCATTTCCACTGTCTCACAGAAAACCGGCGTAAAGTAGCAGCTTGCTGCTGCGTTTCGTACGGTGAGTGAGATATTCGGAGGCCCAAATCCCCTTCCCCTTCCCTATCCCTTATTTATTCCTTTCCTTTAAGGTCGGCAATGCGCCCATGATTCTTTCACTTACCATCACGTGACCCGAAAAATTATCCGAATATAGAATTAGTCTCCTAATTGGTGAAATAAATATTGACGTAAAGATCAAAGGTATGAAAAGTGACTACACTATATTGAATGGCTCGACCGGGCTATTACCACTGAGAACTGTCTCACAAAAGACCGACGTAAAGAATCGGCTTGCTGCTGCGTTTTGCACGGTGACTGAGATATCCGGAAGCCCAAACGTTATCAATCCCACAATTACCACCTTCCTTTAAGATCGGCAACGGGTCTACAATTCCTTTGGTATTTTGAGCGGTGGAGATCACTTACCACCAGGTGACCCACTTGCTCGTTTGCCGGTCTATGCTATAAAAAATCAAAGCTCGTCACTCAAGTGAAAAATAATACATACACACGCACTCATGCCTGTAATCCCCGAAGGGGTAGGCAGAGGTGTAACCAGCACACCCACATTTCGCCGAGCTTATCTCCGTCCCATGATGTGATAGGGGGCGAGCCTATCGTCACACCGGGCCCAATTCCAGACTCCGGGCTGATACTGAGCATTTCCTAATAGAAAACCCACGATCACATATATCCGACCCTGGGATCGAACCAGAGACCTCAGCGTCAGCCTCAATCGTAACGCGTACAACTGTGTCACCGAGGCAGTCCGAAAAATAATTACTTAATAGTGTACCAGGTTTGTTTTAGGCCATCATCAGCACGCGTTCGTATTTCATAAATATACAAAGATAGTCGAAGCGCAAGTTTTTAATCGTAGAAGTGTAGTTGAGGAAGGCGACAGTCATCGTCTTAAACGCTTTAGATTGAGATTAGTTCGATTAGTCCAAATAGTAAATCCTATCAATATTCACATACGTGACTCGATTATTTTTAAATTATAATCAATAATAAAGTTACGTTCCTCAAAATCTATTATCGAAAGAATTATACAAATCAAGTCATAAATAAATAAGTTAGAAGCCATTTAAATCTGTTGGAAGGGGTAGTTGTCAAATGACGGGAAAAGGTTGCATGACATGTCGTGTGACGTCACAAGACAGGCATTACCATTACGGTGCACGCGTGCGAGGGTGATAGGGAGATTTTCCCACTACGCGCCTACCTTTGCTGATACCAAGATTTAAAACATGAACTGCGTCCATATTTTTTACCCAATTTTAATTATGTTTTCGCATAACATATTCTTTTTCGTATTCTTGTTGGTTCCATATAGAATAATGTATAAAATTAGACAGACTCGTAGTCAATTACCTTATTAAGATAGGCAATTTCCATGGCATTGGAGCTTCTACAAAAATGTATATGCCTTTAAAAGGATTTTTCTTTTTTGTTTATAGTATAGATATGTAGAGAGAGAGCAAGTGGGTCACCTTATGGTAAGTGATCTCCACCGCTCATGTACGCCCACAATACTAAAATATTCATGGGCGCGTTGCCGACCTTAAAGGAAAGGGATAAGTAAGGGATTGGGAAGGGGAGGGGAATTTGGGCCTCCGGATATCTCACTCACCGTACGAAACGCAGCAGCAAGCTGCTACTTTACGCCGGTTTTCTGTGAGACAGTGGTAACAAGCCGGACGATTCATACTGTCGATAGAATTGTCTACAGTGTGGCTCTACCACTCAGACAATATTAGCTCAGACATGAACACACCGGTATCCAATCATACATATTCCTGTTTTGTTCACATAATATAATCACCACGACACCAAGCGGCGTTCTTCACCATCCGCAGCGCAACATATTACTTAGATCGTGATCAATCACAACTCTTACTTTGATTGAGTATTACACTGCAAATACGGACTGCCCTTCGAATCGTGAGGCACACCATTATTACTAGACATGCGTGCGGTACAAAGAAATTGCGCACTAAGTTACGGTCAATTGACCGCAACACATTTAGTCGCCCGCGAGAGAGCGACAAGAGCAGTTGTTGTTGTTTGAATAGCTGCGAACGTTAAATTCGATAAACTAATACGAAATTATTTATTGTGACCCGTAAAACATGATTATTATTTACGTGCATATATTATTCATTTAATTTGAAGTTATTTTAGGGAGGTAACTTTATTTTTTCTTGGTTTTGTTCGAACATTTCATTTATTGTGAATGAAAAGTAATACAAAAGAAAACAGCCGTCTCAATATTGCCATTTCGCTTACTCTCAACTCCTCTCGCTCCCGCGCCTTCGACGACATTCCCGCCTCGCCGGCCGCATGTACAACACAATTTTACTTCTGAACAGCCCGTCTATAGTATTAAAGTCTTTGATTATATACACAATACCCCACTCCGGCTGAATCACTTGACAGCAATATCACTGTTTAACGGGTAGAACAATGTTGCTAAATATTTCTAATTACCCACAGTTAACGGAAATCAGCAAATAAAATTATGTATCTTTACTAATTAGAACAGTGGCACCACCGAGTGGCAGCTAAGATAATTAAGCTAGCACCTTGTTGAATATTTCGGTAGATTGATTACTGCATTTGCACTTTTTTTCTTTCACCTTATTCCACTCGCAGTTGGGTCAGCACAACATCGTTTTTAACACATGTTACAGAAAGATTTGGCTTGCAGTTTTTATGACCGGCCGCCTGCCTGACGTCAACGGGTCTGGGGAGAAAACACACAGACCCGAAACAAAAATATGTGGCTCACACAAACATTTATCTCGGAATCGAACCCGCGGCCTCTCAGCTCACACTTACGCGTCGTTAAACTGCACCTTTATGTTCTAATAATAGGTTTATATTGCAATCAGCACACGTTTTACTAGCCTAGGTCCCTTGTATGTGAAAGGCCGTCTGGGTTGGTACCACCGCTTCTGCGTAAGCACTGTTGGGTTTCGGTCTGAAACCAGTGGAATTACTGGGCGCTATGAGACTATATCTTATCTCTCGGGATGACGAGCGCAGTCCAGTGTTATGCAGTGTTTTGTAATTCAAAGTTCTGTGTGGTGTTGCTTCTGTTTATGAGCAGGCGCTTACCATCAGGCGAACGACCTGAGTTTCGTCATTCAAACAAATAAAAAAGTGAGAATCAAAATGGCGGGTGTACGGATCCATTCATGTTATATACCAAAAAAATGTACTTAAATTGTACTATTTAGTACCTCGGGTAAAATATTAGTATTCCAAAAAAATTTACTTAAATAGTACCCCAGATAAAGAAAACACACACTCGATCAGGGTGTTTAATTCCTGAGAATTTCACAATAATATTTTGGTTCAGTGTGCGTTTACAAAGCTTGTTCCCTCAAGACAAGAATTCCGAGATAGTGAGCGTCGGGATGGTTAGAACAAGGCAAATATTTATAGTTTGAGATATACAACGTATAATATTTACCTATTAAGCTGCTAAAAGAAAAAAAAATACAGAGTAAGAATAACCTAACCGTTAATACCCCCGTCGTTAATTAGAGTACTATCTGTTAAAACACATTCAAATCGGTCCATTCGTTTAGGAGCTACGATGCTACAGACGCACGCCTACAGATTAACAAAAGGCCAAACTTACAAAACCCTTTGATTTAAGATTGGTACAATTTTCTTAATGATAGGCACTAAATTGTAGCAAATAGGTAGTAAAACTTTGCATTACTCGATCTGTAAATATCTGCTTTGGTCTAGTAACTGCAGCCATCCAGATGCTCACAACTTCTTTTGGGTGTAACTTTTTTTTGGTGTTTTGAAAAAAGATGAAATTTACGTATGTAATAGGAGCAATTAAGTACTTAATCTTAACCAAGAAATAAAGTCTTTAGATGTCCTACGACTAGGTCAAATAGATGTGATCAGGTCATCCTGACGTTAGATTGGCTAACAATTTTTATTGTTATTTTTCTTACTCTGTACTGAGGTACAATTTTTTATGATAGGTACTACTAAATAAGAACAAATAGGTACTAAAACTTTGCATTACTCAAACTGCAAATATATAGTTCAGTTATCCTGACAATCATAACTATGAGGTCATATGAGTAAAAACAAATTTGGTCCTGCATCGTGACGCCAGCACCACTAGTTACTATATTATTTTTTCTTACGTTTAGTGCGGTACAATTTTTACATTAGGTACTAAATAATAGCAAACAGGTACATACTAAACCTTTGTATATCTTAAACTACAAACATTTGCCTTGGTCTAACCACCCTGACGCTCACTGTGACGAGGTTGGGGAATCTTGTGTTGCCACTGGCCGGAAAATTCCCCGATTTGCGGGGAATAGGAGTCTAATGCGGGGATAGCACAGGTTTTTTTTATAGCTTAGAATCCCAAGAAATAAACGACAATTTTTTTTTACGTATCTATTTATATAATCAGGATAATTCTGTGACCTAATCAGTATTGACAATATCGATGAATACCATGCACAATATTACGATTTTAATTACTGTTATTTCACGCCTGTAATCCCCGAAGGAGTAGGAGATGTAATCAGTACACCCATATTTCGCCGAGCTTTTTTCCCTCCCATGATATGATACAGGGCGAGACTTCCTACATGTTTTTACTATACCTAGTAACGGTTGTTATAGCAATTTAATACTTGAAGATTTCTTTCGTAAGATTTAAGGTATAGACGCCGACAACGCAAGGACGATTCCTTTAGTATTCTTGGTGTCCATGGGCGACGGTAATCACTTACCATGAGGTGAAACAATTGCCGCCTCTCTAAAAAAAAATGGCGTTGTGATTGGGTTGAGACATTCACGCGGGCGAAGCCGCAAGGGGCAGCTAATATTTTATAGTTATTAAATCGTGGTGGAGAATTTGCAGGGAATTAGCAAATAGTAGCGAGGAAAGTCGGGTGATGATTCCTAGTATAGCGGGGTATTCAGAATTTTTACGTTGGCAGCACTGCTTGTTTTTGACAAATCAAACAGCGCTGTCAATGTATTTTTTTTTGGAACACGCCTCGTAAACGCACATAAACCGAAATATGAATCGTTTATTTCTCAGCAACTACTCAACATGATCGAGTGTGTGTTTTCTTTATCTGGGGTACTATTTAAGTACATTTTTTTTACATAATAATATTTTATTACCAATGAGTGGTTAATGAGCAATCAAAATACACCCGCCATATTGACGTCAATATGGCGGGTGTACTTTATTATTGTTATAACTTAGTTTTAATAGAGGTACAATTTTTTTTATCCGACGTACTAAATAGTACAATTTAAGTACATTTTTTTGGTATATAATATGACTGGATCCGTTATGGTACACCCGCCATTTTGATACTCACATAAAAAACAGTAGCTACGTTTTTGATGTAATAAATAGATAATATATAATTTTAGATACGCACTCACGCCTATAATCCCCGAAGGGGTAGGCAAAGGTGTAAACCAGTACACCCATTTCGCTGAGCTTACTTCCATCCTATTTTGTGATAGGGGTCGAGCCTATCGCTAAACCAGGCACAATTCCAGACTCCGGGCTGATACTGAGTATGTCGTAATAGAAATTCAATATCACTTTTACCCGACCCGGGGATCGAACCCGAGACAGACAGCACAGCAGTCGTACCGTGTACGCATTACAACTGCGCCACCGAGGCAGTACATACATTTTTTTGTTGTTGTGTGTCTATAAATAAAGAGTTACAATCTTTCTACATAATTTTAGTTGTAATAATAAACCTAGCCCTGTATTATATACGTCCCACTGCTGTGCACGGGCCTCCTCTACTGAATGAGAGGGATCATGGCTTAGTCCACCACGCTGGCCTAATGCGGGTTGGCAGACTTCACATACCTTCGAAATTCTTATGAAGAACTTCTCAGGTTTCCTCACGATGTTTCCTTCACCGTTAAAGCAAGTGATAATTAACAATTAATACACACATAACTTAGAAACGTCAGAGGTGTATGCTCCTGGGGCCGGTTTTGAACCTGCGACTTTCGTCTCGACAGTCCATACCACTCCCCGCTGAGCTATCACTGCTTATTATATTTTAGTTGTAATTAATTTAAATCAGTTTTCTTTTTATACATTAGTAGCTGACCATGTTTTCTAAAACAGCATACCAGAGAGCACCATTCAACCCACCACGGTACGATTATTTTCCTGTCATGATATTCACATGCCAGGATTAACAGATTAAGATATCTCATAAGCTCTTATTTATACATGTATATAAAACCCGAATTTTGCAGGAATCATCATGAACTGATGTCCGATATGGCGTGGCTTGTGTTTGTCGTTCTTGGGTTAACAATTGTGGCAGGTGAGTCAATATCTCTCTATTCTAAAAAAAAGTAACTGGCGCCGCCGCCGCCGCTGCCAAAAGCTTGTCACGCTATCTCCTCGGAAACCTCTGGCCTCTGGGGGTATGGGGTCGAGACCGATACCAATCGATGCAGAATAATGTGGGGAAGAAAGTAACATATGTCTCATATTCGTCGGACGTTCAAGTTTTTTTTTTTATTTTATGTTTTGTGGAAAAACATGGGCAAAGCCCCTAGGTTTATATAAAAAAACAGAGGCACTCCAGGAGTGCCGACAGAAGTGAAAACTTGAACAGTTACGTGTGCATTGTTTTGAATCGTCACGAAAAAAAAAGATTTTTAGATTCGAAAAGTTCCGATATGAATCTATGTTGTACGTATATTAGATAAACGTATATTGTGTATATACAAAATATATGTTTATATCTAATATATAAAATTCTCGTGTCACAATGTTCGTTTCCATACTCCTCCGAAACGGCTCGACCGATTTTTATGAAATTTTATATGCATATTCAGTAGGTCCGAGAATCGGCTACTATCTATTTTTCATCCCCCTAAATGCTAAGGGTGGTCCATCCCTAATTTATTTTTTATTTTTTAGACAAAATTTTTTGTTTTTATTTTTTTATGATACAACATACAAAAATACATATAACCCTAAATTTTCACCCCTCTACGATCAACCCCTATTTTTTAATAGCGATATTAGTATTTTTGTCAAGCGCGTTTCTCACCGGGACTCGCTTGATGCGCCCACTAGGCTACTTTAATCCTGGAAATAGGCATTCACGCGGGCGAAGCGGCGGGCAACAGCTAGTTATATATAGTTATATTATCAATGTATTTCAACTCAAACTCAACTCTCGTGTAAACGGGGTCAATATATGTAGATACTTCTATACAGAGGTGTCGATAACAGTGTCGCGAGTTCAAAATGCCCAACGCCTAAAGAAGTTTTCTCTTCAAAAATACGCTAAAGGCAGATGAAGAAGAAATGCAAAATGGTAGGTCCCTGGTTTGCGAGAGGCTGTCTGGGTTGGTACCACCGCTATTTATATTTCTGCCATCAATCACCAAGCACTGTGTTCCGGTTTCAAGGACATTGAAGCCAGCCAAATTACTGGGCATTGTGGTATTTTAAATGAATTACTAGTAACTATAAACTATAATGTACTAAATGTACATGTAATGTACTAAATAAACTATTATGTGTTTTACGTGCGTATTAGTAATTTATACCTACGTAACGTAATTTTATCGAATGTTGACACTTTTATCCGAGATATTTATTATTTACGTCGAGTTATCTCTGTCGCGCTCGATATGTCGTGTCCTATCCTAAGCCAGCAAGCCGCTGACCCGAATTAGAGGCGTTTCTGCATGTCTACTCTCGGAAGTCTGAGTTTAAGTTTTACATATATCAAACCATGAGAAAATCGGACCAAAAACAAGCCCACTGAGTTCGACTAGCTGGATCTTCTCAGTACTGGGTCGCGCCGCGTAATATCCAGTGGTAAAGTAAGCCCACTGAGTTTGTTTCGCCGGGTCTTCTCAGGCTGGGTCGTTTTGGATCCGGTGGTAGTTTTAAAACACGTGCCGTTTCGGTAATGACTATGGTTCAAATCGACCCATAAAAAAGAAAAAATATGTAACATTAATAAGTACTCAATCAATTCTGGACTATTCCTAAATAAAAATATTGTAAAATGTATTGCTGCCCAGTGTATTTTGATGATTTTCTATGGCGTGGGAGCGAGAGGAGTTGCGAGTAAGCGAGATGGCAATATTGAGTTACGGTCAATTGACCGCAACTTAGTGGTAAAATTCCTAGTAAAATATGACGATACTTTATGGGTCACAATAAACAGTTTTGTGACATTAAAGTCTTTAGAATAATAATAATACTAGCCCTGTATTATACACGTCCCATTGCTGGGCACGGGCCTCCTCTATTGAATGAGAGGGGTTAGGCCGTAGTCCACCACGCTGGCCTAATGCGGATTGGCAGACTTCACATACCTTCGAAATTCTTATGGAGAACTTCGCAGGTATGCAGGTTTCCTCACGATGTTTCCTTCACCGTTAAAGCAAGTGATAAATAACAATGAATATACACATAACTTAGAAAAGTAAGAGGTGTATGCTCTTGGGGCTGGTTTTGAACCTGCGACTTTCGTCTCGATAGTCCATACCACTCCCCACTGAGCTATCACTGCTTAAAGTCTTTGGGTTATTATAATTCCAGCGCAGTCCAACCGTGACGCCATCCTCGCCAAGTTAGACCCTGGACCACGATACCAGTATGTTCAAGGGGAGAACGGACTCGAACTCCAGGATTTGTGGCTGAAATCCAGCGATATAAAGGAGGCCCGAAATTATGACCCGGATTTCCACAATGCCTACCATTTGTTCACCAGGTACAAACATAAATACATTTAATAAGTGGTAGGTCCCTCGTATGCGAAAAGCCGTCTGAGTTGTTACCACCGCTTTGTCTGTTGTCGCCAAACAGCAGTGTGTAAGCACTGTTGTGTTACAGTTTGAAGACTTTGAAGCCAGTGAAATTACTGGGCATTATGAGACTAACATCCTATATCTCGGGGTGACGCGTGCAGTCCAATGTCATGACAGTTTTTAAGTGGTAGAGCCACGCTGTAGACAATTCTGTCTACAGCTTGAATGGGCCGGCTCGTCCGGGTCGCTACCACTGTCTCACAGAAAGCCGGCGTAAAGTAGCAGCTTGCTGCTGCGTTTCGTACGGTGAGAGATATCCGGAGGCCGAAATTCCCATCCCCTTCCCTAACCTATCCCTTTCTTTTAAGATCGGCAACACGCCCATGATTATTTTTGTATTGTGGGCGTATATGGGCGGTGGAGATCATTTACCATCAAGTGACCACTTGCTCGTTTGCCGACCTATGCTAAAAAAAAAGTTCTGTGTGGTGTTGCATCTGTTTATGGGCAAGCGTGACGCTTACCATCAGCTGAGCGACCTGCTCGTTTCGTCATTCCAGAATAATAAAAAAACGTGCTTGGTGGCAAAAACAGACAAGCGGTGGTACCAAGAGACCTATCACCTTGAAAAGATAGACAAAACTGTCGACAACTTATAACAAAATGTTACTATTTACTTCCAGAGCCAACCCAACTATAAGCCAGCCTCTACCCAGAGGCTTTACAGATACATTAGCCAGGTCTAACTACGATGCGAACAAGAGAACCGTGGTACTTGTCCACGGATGGAGGAATACACCCACCTCGGAGTTCCACGTTGTACTTGTACCAGGTATATACAATATGTAACAAAACCCCTGTTGGGCGTTTTAACTGAAATTTCAGAATCGATATTCAAACGTAATGAAATAACTCGCATACGAAAATGATACTATAAAAATAATCATATTTATTATTTATACCTTAATTATTTTATTGTTTGATAACCGTGTTTCGATTGATTACCTCTGCAAGTGTGATGACTCGGCGTCTACGTACATCAAACGCGCCCGGCTTCGACAATACGTCACATCAGTCAGCTGTTGCCTGTTCATCACTTTTCAGATGTTTTTTTTTTTTTATATGTTCATTTTCCTAACCTGTGTGAGGATAATATCTCGCTTCTGTTTATTATTTTTTAATTTTACTATTTATATTAAGCTGTCTATATGACTATTTTCACGACCTAGAAAGGTCCGACAGGGTTTTTTTACATACTGTTTAAACATGTTTTGGCAGACAACACCCATCCAAGTGAGAACAACCATCACAGTCGCTATCGAAGCAGCACTTTCTTTACCTAATCCGAATAGCAATAATAATATGCGATCCCGACATAGGACACGCCTGCGAGTCTCAAGAACTCCTACAGCTGGCCCTCCGCACAATGATGTACAGAGACGACCCTAAACTATACTCTCCAGTGATTGCTCAAGCTGAGGTCTGAGCCTTCTAAAAGGCGCCTCTGTGCTTAATTGCTACTAAATACATAATACATATTCCTGGCTAGAGCGCCATAAGCGCCGGCTTTATTGTCAGGTTAAGATGTATATAGTAATATAGTATATATATATGTAAATCAATATAGGCTAACAGCACAAATTCATTATAAAAAAAAACATAAAAAAAGGAGTTCTAATTCACTGGCTCATTGAAGCCCAGCCCAATCCTTTGGTAGGTTCAAAGCCAGAAAGCTGTAATTTAGCATAGAGGTTCCCTTAATAATGTATTCAGGGAATAAGAGAGGATATTTTGAAATTCGTCACGTAAGGGGTCAAATGTGATTTCAAAGTATAAAGAAACTATTAAATAGATATTTCGATTCAAAACTTTCTGGGAGTACTTCTAAAAACAAATAAGCAAATATTTCTTTTGTGATATTGCCAAAATCAACCTCTTGGAGCGTTTGAAGGACATTGAAGCCAGTAAAATTACTGGGCATTATGCGACTTCACTTATGTCTCAGGATGAGAAGCGCAGTCCAGTTAGTGTCATGCAGTGCTTTGTAATTTAAATTTCTGTGTGGCGTTAATTCTGTTTAAGGGCAGGCGTGACGCTCATCAAGCGAGTGACCTACACGTCTCGTCATTCAAGCTTATAAAAAGAAGTGCTTCGGTGGCGCATTTGTAATACATACGCGTTACAACTGAGGCTGACGCTGAGTCTCAGGTTCGATCCCCGGGTCCGGTAAAAGTGATATTGGGTTTATCAATTACGAAATGCTCAGTATCAGCCCGGAGTCTGGAATTGTGGCCGGTATGGCGATAGGGCCGCCCCCTATCACATCATGGGACGGTGATAAGCTCGGCGAAATGAGGGTGTACTGGTTGCACCTCTGCCTACCCCTTCGGTGATTATATGCGTGAGTGCGTATGTATTTATGTTTACTTCGCAGCGTTCCTGGAGGCGGAAGATGTAAACGTGATACTCACAGACTGGAGTGTAGGCGCTGCTGCAGAATACATTCCATCTATACTGAACAACATCAGATCGGGTATCTTCTTATTCTGTACATTTAATACAAGTTTCGATCTTCCATCTGCCCGTATCCCACTCGCAGTGGTGTTGCTTTTTAACACATGTTACAGAACAGCTTTTGAGTCGTAGACTGCTGTAGACACTTTTGTCTACAGCATAAATGGGCCGGCTCGTCCGGGTCGTTACCACTGTCTCGCAGAAAACCGACGTAAGTAGCAGCTTGCTGCTGCGTTTCGTACGGTGATTGAGATATCCTTAGGCCTAAAGCCACCTCCCCTTCCCAATTCCTTAATTCTCCCTTTCCTTTAAGGTCGGCAACTGTCTATGTTCCTTTTGGTATTGTGGGTATGTACCCACAACCACCCATGTGGGTGGTGGAGATCACTTACCATCAGGTGACCCACTTACTCGTTTGCCGACCTATGCCATAAAAAATGCTCCTGCGCGATCCCTTACTGCATAACAGACGAACTCCAAGCTACAAGAGCAGGAGTTGGAAGTACTCAGTCATCCGCCCTAATCTGCGGCTGAAAGGTACAAGAAATAATTTATTGTGTATTTATTAATTTTCTACTAAAACATTGAACAATTCCTTCGACACTCGATAATTTCTACGAAACTCTTCACAATCCATATTATTTGCCCGGTTGGTTATACGACTTATCCTACTCAAATTTCTTCTTCTTCGATTGTCGATACGGTTTGCTTCTTCAAGAACATTAAAAAATGATTGCAGCCGAGCCAAAATTTAATTTATATAAGAAATTAGCCACTAAAACATATGAAACCACTTTGCTCGATACGGATACCTATTTATCAATCGAGTAATTTGACGTTTTAATATAGGCATACCAGCTGGATTCACGAACTCACGAAACAGGAAGAGTTGGCATTTCTCGATCTAACGGATTTTCGGTCCCGGCTAGTGCCAATTTGAACCGCGGCTCGAACGTGCGCTAGTGTAGGTTTCGGGAGTACCAAAATGCCCGAGACCGAATCAAACTCGATTGATCCAGAACTCGAATGTGTCAAGAGTAAGGCTCTTGGCCTCGATCTATGGCACCACGATTGAAAACATTGATGTGAGTGTAGGGCAGTCAAAGCGTAGTTCACTACATCAAATAAGAAAGTTATGTCAAGAAACTGTCTTCAGATAGGAGCATTCAGGCCCGGATCTTGCAAACAGCCCCGGGCGGCAGTTGCAGAGGGCGCCACAATCATAGTATAAATATGATTAAAAATAAAGAACATGCTCCACAAAGCGCCTAGCATACGGAAGCCTGGTTGGTTCACCGTCGACATGTAAGAAAAAGGCGCCATACAGGCCCACACCACAAGTGAAAAGTACAAATTTATTAAAGGGTTCTTATTCTTATTGTCCCATTCACGAAAAATGCCAGCCATTATATATTTGTGAGTTTTTTAAGTGTGTCCGGTAGACGAAATTAAAATTACACCAGTATTCTATGGTAGATTCTCTAAACGTCAGTGATATTTTTATGGCATAATAACTCTTATTTTATAATACATTTAATTCTCAAAGTTGGCGGGCAGGTTGACTGTCAATAAGGTTGAATTCTGCTTGATTTTTTTCACATACGTGGGACCTATCACCTTGTTGTTTGCAGGTGCAAGCGTGGCGCGGTACATAAACTGGCTGATTGAGGCCAGTGGTGGGGATTTGAGCCTTTTCCATCTAGTGGGACACAGTCTGGGAGGACATCAAGTGGGCATCATTGGAAGAAATCTTGGAGGAGTGGTCCCTTATATTACTTGTAAGATTTGGTTTTTACTTATCTGCCTCGGTGGCGTAGTTGTAATGCGTACGCGTTATGGCTGAGGCTGACCCTGAGGTCTCAGGTTCGATCCCTGGGTCGGGTAAAAGTGATCCCATGAAAAACATGATGTGATAGGGCGAGCCTAGATCACCATACCGGTCACAATGCCAAACTCCGGGCACTGAGCATTTCATAATGGAAAAACCCAATGTCACTTTTGCCCGACCCGGAGATCGAACCCGAGAGCTCAGCACAGCAGGCGTACCGCGTACGCATTACAATAGCGCCACCGAGGCAGGCATTCATTCATTCGAACATTCAGAGTCAGTTAATACTTAAAGCTACGTTATTAGTAACTCAGTACTAAAGTACAGAAATACTTCTTGACTGAGGCTTTTGTTTATAGCACAGTATATATCATTTGGGCCACCTGATGGTAAGTCGATCAGACATGAATATCCACAATACCTAAAGAATAATGGACGCGTTACCGACCTAAAAGGAAAGGGATAATTAAAGGATTGGGAAGGGAAAGATTTAGGCCTCTGGATATCTCACTCACCGAACGAAACACAGCAGCAAGTTGCTACGTCGATTTTCTGTGAGACAGTGGTAACTAGGACGAGCCCCCGTTCATGCTGTTGACACAACTGTCTACAACGTGGCTCTAAATCAATTTAAATAAAAGCGAAATACCACTCACTCACTCACTGATTAATCACGACATCTCAAAGACAACTAAAGCTGGGAACTGACTGAAATTAAGCACAAATGATGCTTATTAAAAATAATGTAATAAGTATGTGATTTACATTCACAACTTTTATCCCATAAAAAGACATATTCGCAGGCGGAGCCGTGGGTAACTGCTAGACATAAAAAAATTGGCAGTTGGAGAGACTGCCCATAGAAGTGAAAACTTAGAAATTTTAGTATTAAAATTTGAATTTCATAATGTTTGAATTAAAATTATCAACATCAATCTGGTTTTTACATCTATTGACACTCCGAGCAACAATTGTATGCATGTTATATGGTTTTTTAGTACTCACTATTGTACTGTACAATGATTCTACAATTAAACGATTCAAATAATAATCAAACAAAAACACTATTTCAACAATGAACTTTTAATACATATTGAACTTCTCACTAAATCCATTCAATTTCACTTATAAGATATACACAGCACTAATGTTGCACTATACGTCAGCTGTATAGCTACAGATATACTGCTATAAGCATGTCGGTGACGCGAACGCACTAGATTTCACCCATCCAACAAAGTGTCTAACGCGCACAGCACACGGCCGCTGCGCGTCATGAGCATGTCGGTGCCTAATGCGGCTAAAGAAGTTTTCACTTCAATAAACTTTTCCAGCGTTGGACCCAGCTCTGCCCGGTTGGATAACAAACCCGTACAGATTCAATGCGGACGATGGCCTCTATACAGAAGTGATTCATACAGACGCTGGGTGGTCCGGGTTCCTTTCCCCGTTGGGGCACGTGGACTTCTACCCCAACGGTGGGATGAATATGCCTGGATGCCCGGATAGGTTGTGCAGTCACCATAGGTGAGTGTTTTATATACACCCTCCGTGGCGCAGTGGGCGAGTAGCCGGCTGCGAAGCGAGAGGCCGTGGGTTCGATTCCCACATCGAGACAAATGTAAATAAATAAATAAATACACCCAACAGTCACACACATAGTCCTGATCCCACACTAGGTAAACCTGTATCGTGGATATCAGCAACTACGAGGGACTAGCGGTCCCACAACACCCAGACCCGAAACAAATTTTTGTGTGATCCACAAAAAAAAAATAAGTTTTAACAAAACTTAAAATAATAATACCCCTGTATTATATACGTCCCACTGCTGGGCACATGCCTCCTCTACTGAATGAGAGGTGTTAGGCCTTAGTCCACCACGCTGGACTAATTCGGGTTGGCAGACTTCACATACCTTCGAAATTCTTATGGAGAACTTCTCAGGTATTTCGGTTTTCTCACGATGTTTTCTTCACCGTTAAAGCAAGTGATAATTAACAATTAATAGGTAAAACGTAACTTAGAAAAATCAGAGGTGTATGCTCTTGGGGCTGGTTTAGATTTTATAACTTTCGTCTCGACAGTAGGTACATACCACTCTCCGCTGATCTATCACTGAACCAAAACTTAAAAACCAACTTAAAAAAATAACGCTGATAAGGCAAACACAATTTTTTTTATAACATAGGCCGGCAAACGAGCAAGTGGGTCACCTGATGGTAGGTGATCTCCACCGGCCCATATACGCCCACAATACCAGAAGAATCATGTACGCATTGAAAACTTGAAGGAAAGGGATGATTTAGGGAGTGGGAAGGGAAGGGGATTTGGGCCTCCTGATATCAACAATTAATGTTTTTTTCTAGATGCAACTTCTACCTGGCAGAATCCCTGACGAATGGTGGTTTTTTGGGAAAACAATGCGACGTATTAGCTCACGCTCTAACTGGGAACTGCAATGGGCCTACTTTGAATATGGGCGGTCTGAAACCAAAAACTGGGTGAGTGGGCGATTATCATCCTAATGTTCAGTAGAGTACACTCAAAATAGTCTAGTTTTATACTCAAGCATGCATGTTGTCTATGGGAACTTTGTCTCTGACTTGTCACATTGTAACCTCTACTTATTTTGACATATTTTCCTCTTCCACTTAACCTTATCCCATGCGCAGTGGGGTCGGCGCAACATACTTTATTGTTACAGAAAGATTTGGCTTGTAGTTTTTACGACCGACCGCCTGACTGACGTCAACCCCTCTGGGGAGAAAACACCCAGACCTGAAACAAATATTTGTGGGTCCCAAACATTTGTGTCGTTGCGGGAATCAGATTCGTGACACACTTCACAGTTACTTTAGCTTAACATCTGGCTTCTCCAGTTGTAAATGTCCTTGTGCCTGAGGTTAATGCCTCCTTAGTTCATTATTTTGTCTACCGCTTTGCTATGGAGGGAAGTGGACAATTATTATTTCCAACTCCTCCCTAATTTTCTATTTGATTTATTTCGTTTCGGGACATAGACAATTTATCACTCCCAGAGACTCGCCGAGCTTCACTGCTCGGTATCAACAAAAATGCGTGCCACTGTCGATCCTGGTGCACAGGAGTTACAGTGGCGGGTGTTAGCGGGATAGTCTTTTCAAAGTTACTACTCATCCACTGCGCCACTAGGGATGTAACATCTACTTATGGTATTCAATTTTATTTCAGATACACCGGACTTTACCATCTCGAAACCAATGCATATTCGCCGTTTTCCAAAGATTGAATAAATAATAAAGTACCTATCAACTTTATTTCATTGCACTATACAATTAATTAAAGCCTTAGAATAACTACATATAGAAACTAAGTAGGTACCTATACGATTAAGTCGTTCAATTGGAGTCATATATGGCTCTAAAACACGATCACCATACTTATAACTACTCACCAAACTATGTTTATGATCCTCACTTATAAATCAATGTATGAAACACATTTTGTATTTGTCGATTACCATTTTTTTTTTTAAATACTTTTTAGTTGTCATTTACTTTGCGTTTGTGTGCGTGACGTTGCAAGTAAACACATCACACTAAGCGAAATTCAGCTTCCGATTTCTAGAAGTTACGTGAGACGAGTATTATTTTATTAATACCAAACGACAGTAACTTCAACAACACTTCAACTCATAGTTTATTGGTTACATTTACAATATAACTGCTTTACAGACCACAACCCCATGTCTGGATTCTCTATAGACCGTTCTCTAATTACAACTCAAACAACTAGAACCGAATAGTAAACCAGCATAGTTACCGCGTAATGAACACTTGGACTATCGACTGACCACTGGTCTTACTGAACTGGAGGCTGACCGACTGACTGCGGGAAATATACCTCCAGTTATGGCGACAACCTCTTTTATACTATTTAACTACCCTTCCACAATTATATCGCACCATGTAAAGTACTCTTTATTTTAAAGGTGGTTTACATTTTTAAATATTACATTACTTAAAAAATAATAATAAAACATTTAAAAATATAAAAAGCATCACCCTCCAGTGGCGAGGCTTAAGACCCAAGCCACCGGCGGTTAGGGCCCCAGTGTGAGGAACATCCTCACAATGCGTGCCGTGTCCAATAATACAGCCTTCTGCATCTGGCTCCTGACCCAACGACCAATTGAGAGCCTCTGGAGGTGTTGATCGAGGCTCTTTGGTATCAACCCATGGACGGAAACGACTATCAGGACAATGATTGTCAAGTCGACATCCCACATATTAGTAACCTCGTATGCCAGATCTAGATATTTGGTCATTTTATCTTTTTCGGCTTTTACGAGGTTCTCATCATGCGGAATAGTGACATCAACAAGCATTGCCCGGCGCGTCAATCGATCTATTACCACAATATCAGGCTTATTGGCTAGAATAGTCCTGTCCGTAATAATAGATCGATCCCAAAAGAGCGTAGCATGACCATTTTCGAGAACTGGCATTATTATTACAGTGTACCCAACGTTGCTTTGTCAGACACCCTCAATATACAAATATTAAGAGAATACGCTAACATGATTGTGAGTATGCGTTGTATGGACAACTATCTTCTGTAAGTAGTTATTCTAAGCTTAAGGCTTATAAGTCCCTAGTCCATCTGTTGGTACCATTGCTTTATCAATTTATTACAACCAGCAGTGTGTAAGCACTGTTGTGTTCCAGTTTGAAGGACATTGAAGCCAGTGATATTACTAAGCTTCACAGACTTATCATCTTATGTCTCGGGGTGCCGAGCGCAGTCGAATACCATGCATTTTGTAATTCAAAGTTCTGTGTGGTGTTGCTTCTGTTTATGGGCAGGCGTGGCGCTTACCATCACGCGAGCGACCTGCTCGTGTCGTCATTCAGGCTAATAAAAGTGTTTTAGAACGTATGTGAGAACAGAAAATACATTTACGAAGCAATACCGTATTATCTTTCTGCCTGGCGTTATGAAATGAAATAGTATTATTAATCATGTAGGCAATCAATTAAAATAGCGCTTATGACAAGTCTGTGAAACTTATACGTATAGAAATCATATCAACTAATGTATATATAACGCAATAATCATTATTTTACCTTATAATGTTCCTCATTGGCATAAGTTGAGCTGCTCTAACTATTCAAAATTAATTGTATTATCGTAGTGCAAATATTGTAAATTAATTTTGAAAAGAGCAACGTTTCTTGTCCGTTCTTCTCTAGCGAAACAGCATTCCGAACTGGCGATAGAGTTAAAATTTGACTGAATCTAAATGATGTATAAATTTTTTATGGATTCAATAAATATTTTCATTTCATTTTAACATACTTACATAGTAGGTATCATCAAAATACACTGGGCATTTATACATTTTGCAATAATTATTCAGGAATAGTCCAGTATTGATTTGTTTCTTTTTTATGGGTCGATAATTATCCCGACATAATTACAGGGTCCGCCTTCTAGTGCCATAGATTAGACGGTGTTTGGTATTATATGGTGCGACCCGCCGTCTGACCCCACAACGGGAACCAAGTTTCGTCAATGCCTCGTCCGTTAATCAGCAGAGTGTAACACTTGCAGGTGAGGTTGGCTTTGGGTCTAAGGCCCGTATTAATAAATCGATCTCAGTGTTCAGACGAACCTTGAGTAAATACTCAAGATGCTGAACTATACAACAAACCAAACTTGAGCTGTTAATTGAGTACCCGTTATCAGCTAATAAACTAGACTCGGGTCTCAAGAACCTTCTTGAGAAGTATAGTAAGATGCCGTATAATACATCCGTATATAAGTACAGTATAATAATATGCTCATTTTGTTACAATTCCAACTTCGTTATGACATTTCTTTAGATATATTTTACATTACCGTTATGCAATAAAAAAACGTAGATGAATGATAAGCATTCTTCCATAGATTATACACAAAAACTGGCATGTTCTTCGTTCAATTTTACGTAAGAACAGGCTCTTAAATGACGTATTTGTGGCGCTGTTCTTGAGAACGTTATCATTTGCGATGATGTTGATACGTGTTTATTATATAACGATGATCTTAAGAAGCTGGCCTCATCTTGAGAACGTATCAGCTGATAACGTACGTATTTTGACAGATCTTCCATACAAAATATGTCAAAATTTTACTGCCAGTAAGTTAATCTGTCGATAGACAGAATATTGGGAACGGCCATTAGACCTCAACGTGTCTGCTACGTAAGATGTCTATAGTAACAGAAATCAAACACGATTATTAAAAAAAATATGCATTTATTCATTTACAAATTACAAGGTTAGACAGAAAGGGTGTACTCAGCCGTGGCGAACTTAAAGTATTACCTACTAATACTGATTTCATCCATATATATTTCATACCTAGATAAATACTTTCGATTTAACACAAAAAAAAGATTGTGTGGTTTTATGAAACCACGGTAAAAGTGAAACTTTTTTTCACATTGTAGACATTTAACTAAAAAAATTTGGAATAATATTACATTAAATACTAACAAAAACAAACAAACAAAATAGCGTGCGAACTATAGACGCCCCTATATTGGCCTTGGCTGCTCTGGCGAGCGCCTTTCACTTTATCCCTACTCCGCGGCCGACCGTCACGCGACATGCAACACACAGGCCAAACATTTTGAGACGATCTAATAAAAGTTTCACTTTAATAAATATTGATTTTGAATTTTGGAAACGCACAACTCTGTCGCGTGATTTTTGAGCTCACGACTTGGTGGCAAAATACAAAAGAACTGCAACGTCATGTCGCCGACCCCAAATGATAATACAACTGATCATCACAGACATATACCCGTATTACAAAACGATACTCAAGTGAGCAAACAAAAACGAGTGGTAGAGCCACGCTGTAGACACTTTTGTCTACAGCATGTATGGGCCGGCTCGTCTGGGTCATTTCCACTGTCTCACAGAAAACCGGGGTAATGTAACAACTTGCTGCTGCGTTTCGTACGGTGAGCGAGATATCTGGAGGCCCAAACCTCCTCCCCTTCCTAATTCCTTAATTATCCCTTACCTTTAAGGTCGGCAACGCGCCCATAATTCTTTTGGTATTGCGGACGTATATGGGCGGTAGAGATTACTTACCATCACGTGACCCACTTGCCGGATTAGAAAAAACTTAACATTTTAGGTATGTCTCGGTGTGACGAGCGAAGTGCAATGCCATGCTGTGTTTTGTAATTCATAATTCTGATTGGTGTTGCTTCTGTATTTAGCTAGGTGTGGCGTAAACCATCATGAGCGACTTTATAGTCATGATAAAGTGAAAAACAATAGTTACAATTTCACGGAAGGCCGAATAAGACAGAATGAAGGTAAAATGTGAAATCTTCATTCAATTATTGCAATATTATTTCTTAAGGTTTTTTGCAGCGATCTGCGTTAAATCGATTTTCAGTTCATAAGGTTCGACAAGTTTTTCGGCTTCGGGCATTTTCGGGCGCGAATTCGGCGACCGAAAATTACCCGAATATAGAAAGAGTCTCTAATAGGTGAAATAAATATATACGTAAAGATCAAAGGCATAGAAAGTGATTACATTACATTGAATGGGCCGACCGCGCTGTTACCACTAAGAACTGTCTCACAAAATACCTACGTAAAGAAACGGCTTGCTGCTGAGTTTTGCACGGTGACTGAGATATACAAATGTCCAAATCCCGTCCCCTTATTAATCCCTTATGTCCTTTTCATTTAAGGTCGGCAGCGCGTCTTAATTTTTTATGGTATTGTGAACGGTTGAGATCACTTACCATCAGATGACCCACTTGCTCGTTACCGGCCTATGCTATAAAAAATGAAAACCCAACCATAAGGTCACGTCGCCACTCAAGTGAAAAATAATACGTACATACGCACTCACGCCTGTAATCCCTGAAGGGGTAGGCAGAGGTGTAACCGGCACACCCATATTTCGCCGAGCGTATCTCCATCCCATGATGTGATCCCCTATCACCTAGCCTATAGTCATACTGATACTGAGCATCTCGTAATAGAATAACCCAATATTACATATATCCGGCCCGGAAATCAAACCTGTGATCTCAGCATCAGCCTCAGTCGTAACGCGTACGCATTATAACTGCGTCACCGAGGCAGTCCGAAAAATAATTACATAATAATTTTATAGTGTAGGTATAAGGTTTATATTAGGCCATCATCAGCACACATTCGTATTTTATAAATATACGAAGATAGCCAAAGCGCATGTTTTTAATAATAGTAGTGCAGTTGAGGAAGTCCTAGTCTTAAAAGCTTTAGATTGTGATTAGTTCGATTAGTCCAAATAATAAATTTTATCAATTAAGATAGGCAATGTCCATGGCATTAGAATTTTCACGCAAATCAATATGCCTTGTCGCCGATTTCGGTAGATTGATTACTGCATTTAGGTACTCTTTTTTTTCTTTCACCTGCCCTTATTCCTAGATGACCCGGCGAACTTCGTAACGCCAAAGTCCATGAATGTAGTGATACCTTTTAGTTAAACTTAATTTATGATTTTAATAATGTAATAAAACGAATACAAAAGAAATATTAAGTTCATTAGGTTAATATATCTATATAAGTACTTAAAGAAAATTAAAGTACATAATCATAATCATAATGGCGTGTCGGCAAAACATTTGCTTTGATGAAACTATGTATTTTGCTACATGGGTTACACTTGGTTTCATTCTCTTCAGTGAAGCACATTGTGTAATACGATATTTTTCATGTTGTTATCAGGCGCAAGAACGAATAAAGCGAAAGGTTTGCCGACACGTGAACATGCCACGTACAATAATTGACCATGAGAAAAACATGCATTTTCTAAATTCAGATCACAAACACTCATGTGGCGTCAGCGCAACATCGTTTTAACACATCTTACAGAAATATTTGGCTTGTAGTTTTTACGGCCGGCCGCCTGCCTCATGCCTGACGTCAACACCTCTGGGGAAAAACCTATACTAAAACAAATATTTGTGGACCGTGGCCTCTCGCTTCACAGCTGGCTCACCTCACCTCACCTCACAGGCTCAGGTCACCCACTGCGCTACGAAGGCTGTCATGTTGAGATTTTTATTTTCGATCTTATCTGACTGTAGCCGAAGATTCGGCTTTAGTGCACATTTTCGTACTTACCTATAATTTTTTCTTTGCGCCACTTTTTCCCTCAAGTTTATGGCAGTTAGTTCTAAGTGCTAGTCAATTAAACCCGTATTTTTAATTCATAATTTAATATTTTTATAAGTCAAGGACTACTATAATGTATACTACTAGACGGGCTGTTTAGAAGTAAAATTGCGTCACATAACCTTTGACTGAGTATAGATAACGCGGCAGTTTAACAACTCACAGACAGATAGCGCGAGAGGGGTTCTGGTTGAGAGTAAGCGAGATAGTAATATTGAGTTACGGTCAATTGACCGTAACTTAGTGCTGCAATTTTGATGTACCGCGCAGCTGTCTAGTATACATTAAAGTGTTTGATTCAAGTAGTGATTTTGCGTGATTAGTTTATTAGATTGCGGAACAGACACTCATCGATAGAAACGTAACAGCAAGCTGCAACTTTACGTCGGTTTTCTGTAAGACAGTGGTGGACCCCAGTCGAACCGGCATATTTATGCTGTAGACAGAACTGTCTACAGGCGCAGCACTTTGTGTACTCCGCACACTCTTTATTTATAATGATTTGTTAAAACTTCGGTAAGTACATATGTACTTTTTTGGAGACTCGTCGCGTCAAGTACCTACAATTGTTTGTAGTTGCGACCGGCCGCCTGCCTGACGTCAACTTCTCTGGGGAGAAAACACCCAGACCCGAAACATATTTGTGGATCACACAAACATTTGTCTCGGAATCGAAACCGCGGCCTCTCAGCTCACACTTACGCGTCGTTAAACTGCACCGTTATGTTGTAATAATAGGTTTATATTTCAATCAGCATACGTTTTACTGGCCTAGGTCCCTCGTATGCGAAAGGCCGTCTGGGTTGATACCACCGCTTCTGTGTAAGCACTGTTGGGTTTCGGTCTGGATCCAGTGAAATTACTGTCAATATCTTGTCTCGGGCTGACGAGCGCAGTCCAGTGTTATGCAGTGTTTTGTAAATCAAAGTTCTGTGTGGTGTTGCTTCTGTTTATCGAGCGACCTACGTTTCGTCATTCAAGCCAATAAAACGCGCAATAAATAGCACATAATTTTAGTCGTCAGTTTTCTTTTTATAAATTAACAGGTCAACATGTCTTCAAAATCAGCATACCAGAGAGCACCATTCAACCCACCACGATACGATCATTTTCATATCATGATGTTCACATTCGAAGATTAACCGATTATGATATCTCATAAGCTCTTATTTATACATATAAAACGCGAATTTTGCAGGAATTAACTGATGTCCGATATGGCGTGGCGTTTGTTAGTCGTTCTTGGGTTAACAATTGCGGCAGGTGAGTCGATATTTTATTTTAAAAAAACAGTGGCACTCCAGGAGTGCCAACAGAAGTGAAAACTTGAACAATTACGTGTTTTTTTTTATCGTCAGGTTTTTCTTTGTTTTTTTCGATTTCGATCAGTTCTGACATTAATATATATTATCTATGTTGTACGTATATACACAATATATATTTATATTACATACATACATACTAGGGGCGTTGCCCATGTTTTTCCACAAAACATAAAATAAAAAAAAACTTAAAGTCCGACGAATATGAGACATATCTTACTTTCTCCCCCACATTATTCTGCATCGATTGGTATCGGTCTCGACCCCATACCCCCAGCGGTTTCGGAGGAGATACCGTGACAAGCTTTTGGCAGCGGCGGCGGCAGTTACTTTTTTTTTGAATAGAGAGATAGTTATATTATCAATGTATTTCAACCCAAACTCAACACTCGTGTAAACAGGGCCAATATATGTACATACTTATATACAGAGGTATCGATAGGCTCGCCCCCTATCACATCGTGGAACGGAGATACGCTCGGCGAAATGTGGGTGTACTGGTTACACCTCTGCCTACCCCTTCGGGGATTACAGGCGTGAGTGCGTATTATATACAGAGGTGTCGGTAACAGTGTCGCGAGTTCAAAATGCCCAACGCGTCTAAAGAAGTTTTCACTTCAAAAATACGCATAAGGCAGGTGAAGAAGAAATGCAAGGTGGCCCCTCGAATCCGAGAGGCTGTCTGGGTTGTTACCACCGCTTTTTATATTTCTGCCATCAAGCATCAAGCACTGTTGTGTTCCGCTTTAAAGTACATTGAAGACAGCCAAATTACTGGGCATTAAGAGACTTAAAATCTTATTTCTCGGGGTGACGAGCGCCGTCCAAATTCCAATGCCTTGCAGTAGGTACCTACTTTATAATTTGATTCAAAGTTCTGTGTGGCGTTGCTTCTGTATATGGGCAGGCGTGGCGCTTAACATCAGGCGAGCGACCTGCTTGTCTCGTCATTCAAACTAATCATACTAATATTATAAATGTGAATGTAAGTTTGTTTGTTACGCTTTCACGCGAAAACTACTTAACTGATCATCATGAAACTTTGTACACATATTCTTAGGATAGGATATATATGTATATACACATAGGATAATTTTTATGAAAAAAATATATTTTTTGAATTGATTTTGATGTAGAGATAGATGGGACCCTGGAGATGGTTATAGGCTACGTTTTACTTCGGAAAAGTCTATTCACGCGGGCGGAGCCGCGGGCAAAAGCTAGTAATAAAATAAATATGTAATAATTCAAAAACTAAATCCATCGCGTCTTCTCAGCTTCATATCGTATAACGTCACATGTTGGTCTCTCGACCAATATTAGTCAAACGACATGAACGTTCATGTCGTGTTTTTATACCACATTATGTTTATAGACGAGTATACAACCTGTAACAAAAACCCTGTTGGCCCAAAAGGACTAGGAAAGGAAAGGCTAAAATAGCTGTGCTATGAGAATCGATATTCAAACATACCTAAGGAAATATCTCTAATGAGAAAAATCTAACATAAAAATAAACAGATGGTGCAGTGGCCAGCAACTTAATGAAAGTGGTATTTTAAATGAATTACTACTAAAAACTATAATTTTATGTGTTGTACGTGCGTATTAGTAAAGCGGCAACTCCGATTACCTACTACTTTAGATAAACCACCGGGTGAACGCCAATCGTTATTTTTATGGTAGAATTATCTTAATTGTGATATTTCTTTACGTTTGAATAGCGATTCTGATAACGTGGTTGAAAGGAACAACAGGGTTTTTGTTACATATTGTATAATATGTGTATGTTTATCATGTCTCACGGAGCAGCCACTCCAGGGGGCTTATCATAGGCAACACGAGATGGTTTTGTAGACTCGTTCTGTCGTGAAAAACTAGCTTTATCTGGTTATATCTATTTGTCTATCGAAGCTAACATCGTTGCGTAGAATACTCGCATAATCAAAAGTACAGGTAAATTAGAGAAAATAGTTCTTTCAACCTTGCTGTGGTATTTTGTCTAAGAACCCTTAAAAAATAGTTTTACTTAATTAATGTTTTTGGGATCTTTATTTAAATTTAATTTAATTTTTTAACCAGAAATGTAAAAGCGTGACTCTTTTTTTATAGTTTAGGCCGGCAAACGAGCTAGTGGGTCACCTGATGGTAAGCGATCTCCACCGCCCATGTACGCCCATAATACAAAAGAATTATGGGCGCGTTGCCGACCTTAAAGGAAAGGGATAATAAGGGATTGGGAAGGGGAGGGGGATTTGGGCCTCCGGATATCTCATTCACCGTACGAAACGCAGCAGCAAGCTGCTACTTTACGCCGGTTTTCTGTGAGACAGTGGTAACGACCCGGCGAGCCGGCCCATTCCTGCTGTAGACAAAATTGTCTACAGCGTGGCTCTACCACTCGTTATCTCTCGTGGCAATCAGTGAGAATAAGGACTTTAACATGGTCAATAATCATTATTGTGTGTTATAATGTTCCTCTTGGCATAAACTGAGCTGCTTTAACTCAAATTAAATTGTATTAATGTAGTATCAATATTGTAAATCAGTTTTGAAAAGAGCAACGTTAGAGTTTCTTGTCCGTTCTTCTTTAACGAAACAGCATTCCGAACAGGCGGTACAGTTAAAATTTGACCGAATCTAAACGATGTATAACATTTTATGAATTCAATAAATAGGTAATTTGAATTTGAAGACGTAATTTTATCGAATATTGACACTTTTATCCGAGATATTTGTTATTTACGTCGATAGTTATCTCTGTCGCGCTCGAGATATGTCGTGTTACATATCTTAAGCCAGCAAGGCGCTGACCTTAGTTAGAGGTGTTTCTGCATTTCTATTCTCGGAAGTCTGAGTTCAAGTTTTACATATATCAAACCATGAGAAAACCGGACCAAAAACAAGCCCACTGAGTTTGACTAGCTAGATCTTCTCAGGACTGGGTCGCGCCGCGTAAAATCCAGCGGTAAAGTAAGCCCACTGAGTTTGTTTCGCCGGGTTTTCTCAGGCTGGGTCGTTTTGGATCCGGTGGTAGTTTTAAAATCGTGCTGTTTCGGTAATGGCTATGGTCCAAGCCTCTGTCAGGAGGGTAGGAGTGCCTCCCGTATCAAGAAAGGCAGAGAATGAATGCATTCGAAATGTGGTGCGTTCTTTCTTCTTGCGCACCAATGCATCAATTCTTGCACAGCTCAGAATAATAATCCGCCTATCTGCATTTGTCAGCAGCACATTTTGACATACTTCGGCCACTTAGTACGGAGAGGGGACGAGAACCTCGAAAAGCAGATCGTAATTGGGAACACTAGAGGCAAGAGAGTTCGAGGACGGGAATACTTATATCGTACACTATACGTTGCTTAAATTTGACCACACCTTTCTGGAACACGTTGTATAATACTTATATCGTACACTATACGTTGCTTAAATTTGACCACACCTTTCTGGAACACGTTGTATAATACTTATATCGTACACTATACGTTGCTTAAATTTGACCACATATTTCTGTAACACGTTGTATAATACTTATATTAATATACGTTGTTTAAATTTGACCACACCTTTTTGTAACATGTTGTATACCTAGCCAAGCTACTTATTAAATTTCGTGTGAGCCATTGGTAACAATCCAATCCCGCTCATTCATCCTCTAAATAGAATTGTCTACAGCATGCCGTCCCAGTACTGGCGTGACTCTCAAAATAGTAGAGGTGTACCGTGCTCAGAAATGGGACAAAATACAGGTTTATTATAATTCCAGCGCAGTCCAACCGTGACGCCATCCTCGCCAAGTTAGACGCTGGACCACGATACCAGTATGTTGAAGGGGAGAAAGGACTCGAACTACAGGATATGTGGCTGAAATCCAGAGATATAAAGAGGGCCGGGTATTATGACCCTGATTACCACAATGGCTACCATTTATTCACCAGGTACAAACATAAATACATTCAAATTCAAATTATTTATTGGATCCATAAAATGTAATACATCATTTAGATTCAGTCAAATTTTAACTCTACCGGTAGTTCGGTATGCTGTTTCGCTAGAGAAGAACTGACAAGAAACTCCAACGTTGCTCTTTTCAAAACTGATTTACAATATTGATACTACATTAATACAATTTAAATTGAGTTAAAGCAGCTCAGTTATGCCAAGTGGAACATTATAACACAAAATATGTAATGATTAGGTATTGAGCATGACTCCCATGACCACGACGAATAAATTAGGACTATCAAGTATAAAAGTTATAACAATAAATAACAGTTTGAGCAGACCAGTCCACACAAGCAGCACCCGTTCACGAGTATGACGCATGTGCCAGCCATCGGCCTCCTCAACCATGTTACAGGGAAGTGACCCACCCGGCACACGACGCCGCTGCAAGCACAGACATTTAAGCGAGCATGACATACCCAAACAGAATTTAAATGAATTGAATAGAATTTAATGAATATAGTCATTAATTCCCAACGGTTCCCATGAGAGTCATGCTTCTCGATTTCTGGAAAAGGGCGAAAATTCATTTCATTTCATTCACTAAATGGTAGGTCCCTCGTATGCGAAAAGCCGTCTGAGTTGTTACCACCGCTTTGCCTGTTGTCGCCAAACAGCAGTGTGTAAGCACTGTTGTGTTTCGGTTTGAAGACTTTGAAGCCAGTGAAATTACGAGTGCAGTCCAATGTTATGACAGTGTGTTAATATAATTCAAAGTAGTGTGTGGTGTTGCGCTTACAATCAGCCGAGCGACCTGCTCGTTTCGTCATTCCAGAATAATAAAAAAACTGCTTGGCAGCGAAAACAGACTAAGCAGTGGTACCAGCCCCAAATGTCCTCTCGCATACGAGAGATCTACTTATGAAAAGACATAACTGTAGGTATAGAACTTATAAGAAAATTTTACAATTTACTTCCAGAGCCAATCCAGTTACAAGCCAGCCTCTACCAAGAGGTTATACAGATACATTAGCCAAGTCTAACTACGATCCGAAGAAGAGGACCGTGGTACTTGTTCATGGATGGAAGAATACACCCACCTCGGAGTTCCACGCTGTACTCATACCAGGTTTGTTCTTTTTTGTTTATAGCACAGGCCGACAAACTAGCAGCTGATGGTAAGTGATCTCCACTGCCCATGTACGCCCATAATATCAAAAGAATAATGGGCACCTTATCGACCTTAAAATAAAGGGATAATTAAGGGATTAGGAAGAGGCCCTCCTCTTCCTAATCCCAGGAATCCCTAATCAAGATTTGGGCCTCCGTATATCTCACTCACCGTACGAAACGCAGCAGTAAGCTGCTACTTTACACCGATTTTCTGTGAAACAATGCTCGTCTATTGGACTCCTAACTGCTCCACTATTGCCCATCTGTGCTCACAATTCGTGCCGGTAATTACAGAACTCTCGGTCTCGTAAGAGTTTCGAAGGTATATGAAGTCTACTAACGCATTATTCCAGCGTTATCTTCTCTCCGTCGTCTTCCCAAAACATGTTTTGACAGATCCCAACGACTCCATCACAGTCGCTACCGAAACAGCACTTTCCTTGCCCAATCCGAATCACAATAATAATACGCGACCCCGACATAGGACACGCCTGCTCCCATAACTGGCCCTCGGCACAATGATGTGCAGAGACGACTCTAAACTATACTCCCCAGCGATTGCTCAAGCTGAGGTCTGAGCCTTCTAAAAGGCGCCTCTGTGGTTAATCGCTAAAACTACGCTGTGCTTAACTGTCAGGTGAAGCTGTAAAAGCAATATAGGCTAACCGCACAAATCCATTACAAAAAAGCATTATATAAAAAGAAGAGCCGTAATTGACTGGCTCATCGACGCCCAGCCCCAATTCCTTGAAAGGTCCAAAGCTCGAAAGCTGAAATTTTGCATAAAGTTCGCTTAATGATGTATACTATACAAGGATTTTGAAATTCAACCCGTAAAGTGGTAAAATGTGGTTACAAAATTTATAAGGAGAAACTTTTTTTTTCTAGTATAGGCCGGCAAACGAGCAAGTGGGTCACCTGATGGTAAGTGATCTCCACCGCTCATGTACGCCCACGATACTCACGATAAAATAATCATGGGCGCGTTGCCGACCTTAAAAGAAAGGGATAAGTAAGGGATTAGGAAGGGGAAGGGAATTTGGGCTTCCGGATATCTCACCCACCATACGAAACGCAGAAGCAAGCTGCTACTTTACGCCGGTTTTCTGTGAGACAGTGGTAACTATCCAGACGAGCCGGCCCATTCATGCTGTAGACAAAATTGTCTTCAGCGTGGCTCTACCACTCAGATATTAAATAAACATTTCGATTCGAAACTTTCATTAATTAATTACCAAGGGAGCTTTAAAGTTCTGTGTGGCGTTGCTTCTGTTTATGGGCAGGCGCAGCGCTTACCATCAGGCGAGCCACCTGCTCGTCTCGTCATTCAAGCTAATAAAAAAACTAATTTTTTGCAGCATTCCTGAAGGCGGACGATGTAAACGTGATACTCACAGACTGGAGTATAGGAGCTGCTGGAGAATACGTTCCATCTTTACTGAACAGCATCAGATCAGGTATCTTCTTTTTCTGTACATCTAATACAGGTTTCGATCTTCCATGTACCTTTATCCCACACGCAGTGGTGTTGGCGCAACATGCTTTTTAACCTTTAAAGACAAACCGTTACTAAACGAAAATAGAAAATTAAACAACAACTAGTATAAACATGATATTGCATTTAACCAGCAAATATTATTTAGTTTTGTAACGGTCAAAATTAGCGCCATCTACCTCTAAAAGTGGAATTTTTATGAAAGTGTATAATAGGGTAGTTGACTAGATTTTTTTAATTATTAAATCAAGTAGTTATGTTACTCAAAATCTATTGCAGAAAGAATTTTATAAATCGGACCAAAAATAAATAAGTTAGAAGCCATTCAAATCCTGTAGAAGGGGTAATTGTCAAATGACAGACGACGCAAACTTTGACGTCACTGTGTAAAATGTTCATTATGGTGCATGCATGCAAGCGAGATAGTGAGATATCCCTACTACGCACCCACTTTTCCTCATACCAACATTTAAAGTCATAACTGCGGGCACATTTCTGAACCAAATTTGATTGTGTTTTAAAAAAAAGGGGTTCTTTTGCGTATCATTTTCTGTTGCTTATAAAATAATGTTTAAAGTTCAATATAGGAAACTACCCTATTCATCGTATAGTTTAGGTACGTAATTTTAAAGAAATGGCATTAGTAACTCAATTCTTGAAAAATTTCGTTTAGTAACTGTGATGTACGGTATTAGTTTAAGTGACATACACGTATTAGCTGTGGCACGATTTATTCCGGACTGCCAGTTCCGTGGTTTCTCACCCCCGCCGCCTCCTCACCTTACCGTTACATCTCTCCCAACTTAAATTAAACATATAACTAAGTACATGGTTATTCCTTATAACTAATCACTTTACTCCTACATGTACGTATAGGTCGTGACTGAGGCGGTACAAGTGACGTAGGTGGCGTGCCAAACAACTCGCATTGTTCCGACTCAGTTTCGCGTTGGTTTGTCTATAAAGGTGCGACATGTTACAGAACATAATGCCCAGTAATTGCACTGGCATCAAACCGAAACAATACGCTTGGCGGCAGAAAAAGACGGCGCGGCAACCCAGACGGCCTCTCGCATACGAGGGGCCTAACTTAGTGAATATTAGTCGGTTGTTTATAGGGATGAAACGAGCAGGTTGCTCGCCTGATGGTAAGCGCCACGCCTGCTCATAATCAGAAGTAACACCACACAGAACTTTGAATTACAAAGCACTGTATTACACAGTACACTGCCTCGGTGGCGCAGTTGTTATGCGTACGCGTTACGATTACGCAAGGCTGAGGTCTCGGGTCGATCCCCGGGTCGGGTAAAGTGGCATTGGGTTTTTCTATTTCGAAATGCTCAGTATCAGTCCGGAGTCTGGAATTTGTGCCCGGTATGGCGACAGGCTCGCCCCCTATTTATGTACTGTATTACAATGGTCTGCGCTCGTCACCCCGAGACATAAGTTGTTAAGTCATAACTCCCAGTAATTTCACTGGCTTCAATTACCTTCAAACCGGAACATCATTGCTTACACACTGCTGCTTGGCGGCAGAAATGGACAAAGCGGTTGTACCAGCCCAGACGGCCTCTCACATACGAGGCACCAACCGTTTTGTTGTTTGCAGGTGAAAGTGTGGCGCGGTTCATAAAATGGCTGATAGAGGCCAGTGGTGGCGATTTGAGCCATTTCCATCTAGTGGGACACAGTCTGGGAGGACATCAAGTGGGCATCATAGGAAGAAATCTTGGAGGAGTGGTCCCTTATATTACTTGTAAGATTTGTTTTTTACTTATCTGCCTCGGTGGCGCAGTTGTAATGCGTACGCGTTACGACTGAGGCTGACGCTGAGGTCTCGGGTTCGATCCCCGGGTCGGGTAAAAGTGATATTGGGTTTTTCTATTACGAAATGCTCAGTATCAGCCCGGAGTCTGGAATTTGTGCCCGGTATGGCCATAGGCTCGCCCCCTATCACATAAGGGACGGAAATACGCTCGGTGAAATGTGAGTGTACTGGTTACACCTTTGCCTACCCCTACGGGATTACAGGCGTGAGTGCGTATGTATGTATATATAATGTATAGTAATAACGCACGGAGGTATATCTATGTACATATATACACAGTATACATATAGCTCATGGGAAGCGTTCGGTGATGACGCGAGTTCCATGATTTTTGTTCACCCAAAAAGTGCTCAACGCGCCTAAAGAAGATTTCACTTAAAAAAAATCGAATAAACGATGACGTCCAAATAGTCAGTCAACAAAATTATTAATTAAATTAATTATTAATGAAATGAAATGAAATAGTTTTATGAAATGAAATAGTTTTATGAAATGAAATGAAATAGTTTTATTCATCATGTAGGCAATTAAAATAGCGCTTATGACAAGTCAGTACAAAATAAAGAAACTTATGTAAGTACAGAAATCATATCAGCTAATATATACATAACATACATAGCATCGTCAAAATACACTTGGCAACTATAAAGTTTACAATATTTTATATTAGTCCAGGATTATAAGTATTAACGTAATTTAATTAATGCGCGATCCGAGTTAATTATTCTATCCACAATACCTAAAGAATAATGGACGCACCGATGCACCGGGCGGGTATCCTAGATCCGGGGCTGCATCACAGACTATAAAGGAAATGGGTAATTAAAGTCTTGGGAAGGAGAGGATTTAGGCGCAGCAGCAGCAAGCCGCTACTTTACGTCGGTTTCTGTGAGACAGTGGTAACAAGGACGAGCCGACCCATTCACACTGTAGACTAAACTATCTACAGCGTGGCTCTTATAAATAAACTTTTCCAGCGTTGGACCCAGCTCTGCCCGGTTGGATAACCAACCCGAACAGATTCGATGCGGACGATGGCCTCTATACAGAAGTGATTCATACAAACGCTGGGGTGTCCGGGTTCCTTTCCCCGTTGGGGCACGTGGACTTCTACCCCAACGGTGGGGTGAATATGCCTGGATGCGAGGATAGGTCGTGCAGTCATCATAGGTATCTGTTTTATGAATAAAATAAGTTTAAAAAAAACTTAAAATAAAAATAATAATACCAGCCTTGTATTATATACGTCCAACTGCTGTGCACGGGCCTCCTCTACTGAATGAGAGGGGTTAGGTCTTAGTCCACCACGCTGGCCTAATGTGGCTTGGCAGACTTCACATACCTTCGAAATTCTTATAAAGAACTTCGAGGTATGCAGGTTTCCTCACGATGTTTCCTTTACCGTTAAAGCAAGTGATAATTAACACTTGATACACATAACTTAGAAAAGTCAGAGGTGTATCCTCTTGGGGCTGGTTTCGAACCTATGACTTCGTCACGACAGTCCATACCACTCTCCGCTGATATATCACTGCACCAAAACTTAAAAAACCGACTTTAAAAAATAACACTGATAAGGCAAAAACAATATTTTTTTATAACATAGGCCGGCAAACGGGCAAGTACGTGATCTGATAGTAAGTGATCTCCAACTCCCATGTACGCAAACAATGCCAGAAGAATCATGAACGCGTTGCCGACCTTAAAGGAAAGAGATAATTAAGGGATTGGGTAAGGGAAGGGGATTTGTGCCTCCGGATATCTCACTCACCGTACGAAACGCAGCAGCAAGCCGCTACTATACGTCGGTTTTCTGTGAGACAGTGGAAACCATAATGGAAAAGGATGATTTAGGGATTTGATTTGGGCCTCCGGATATCAACAATAGGGTAGTTGACTAGGTTTTTTTATTATTTAAATCAATAAGTTACTTTACTTAAAATATATTGCAGAAAGAATTTTATAAATCGGACCAAAAATAAATAAGTTAGAAGCCATTCAAATCCTGTGGAAGGGGTAATTGTCAAATGACAGACGATGCAACCATTGACGTCACTGTGTAAAATGTTCATTATGGTGCACGCGTGCAAGCGAGATAGTGAGATATCCCTACTACGCACCCACTTTTCTTCATACCAACATTTAAAGTCATAACTGCGGGCACATTTCTGAACCAATTTACATTGTGTTTTAATAAAAGGGTTTCTTTTGCGTGTCATTTTCTGTTGCTTATAAAATAATGTATAAAATTCAATATAGGAAACTACCCTATTAATGTTTTTTTCTAGATGCAACTTCTACCTGGCAGAATCCCTGACGAATGGTGGCTTTTTGGGAAAACAATGCGACGTATTAGCTCACGCTCTAACTGGGAACTGCAATGGGCCTACTTTGAATATGGGCGGTTTGAAACCAAAAACTGGGTGAGTGGGTGATTATCATCATAATGTACAGTAGAGTACACTCAAAATGGTCTAATTTAATTACTACCTTTTGAATTTTATCCCTTTTTTAAAGTTTTTTTCTCAAGCATGCATGTTGTTATGGAAACTTTGTCTATGACATTGTAACCTCTACTTATTTTGACATATTTTCCTCTTCCACTTAACCTTGTCCCACGCGCAGTGGGGTCGGCGCAACATGCTTTTTAACACATGTTACAGAAAGATTTGGCTTATAGCTTTTACGACCGGCCGCCTGCCTGACGTCAACCCCTCTGGGGATAAAACACACAGACCCGAAACAAATATTTGTGGGTCACACAATCATTTGTGTCGTTGCGGGAATCGTGACCTCTCGCTTCACAGTTACTTTAGCTTTACATCTGGCTTCTCCAGTTGTAAATGTCCTTGCGCCTGAGGTTAATTTCTCCTTATTTCATTATCTTGTCTCCCGCTTTGCTATGGAGGGAAGTGGACAATTATTATTTCCAACTCCTTCCTAACTTTCTATTTGATTAATTTCGTTGCGGGACTAAGACTTTATCACTCCCAGAGACTTGCCGAACTTCACTGCTCGGTGTCAACAAAAAATGCGTACTACTGTCGATCCTGGTGCACAGGAGTTACAGTGGCGGGATAGTCTCTCACAGTTACTACTCATGCACTGCGCCACTAATGATGTAACATCTACTTAATAATACTAGCCCTGTAGTATACACGTCCCACTGCTGGGCACGGGCCTCCTCTACTGAATGAGAGGGGTCCGTCCTTAGTCCATCACGCTGGCCTGATGCGAGTTGGCCGACTTCACATACCTTCGAAATTCTAATGAAGAACTTCTCAGGTATGCAGGTTACCTCACGATGTTTCCTCACCGTTAAAGCAAGTGATAATTAACAATTAATACACACATAACTTAGAAAAGCTAAAGGTGTATGCACTTGGGGCTGGTTTCGAAACTGCGACTTTCGTCTCGACAGTCCATACCACTCCCCGCTGAGCTATCACATTTACTTATCTTGCTTATGGTATTCAATTTTATTTCAGATACACCGGACTTTACCATCTCGAAACCAATGCATATTCGCCGTTTTCCAAAGATTAAATAAGTAATAAAGTATCAACTTTCTTTCATTGCACTGTACAATTACTTAAGGCCTTAGAAGAATTACTTAGAGAAACTAGGTACATGTATAAAATTTTAGTTGTTCAATCGGAGCCAGAGCTTGAGTAGTAGAGCCACGTTCTTCAGTTTTATCTAGAGCATGAATAGGCCGGCTCGTCCGGGTTGTTACCATTGTCTCAAACTCAAACTAGCGTAAAGTAGCAGCTTGCTGCTGCGTTTCGTACGGTGAGTGAGATATCCGGAGGCCCAAACACCCTCCCCTTCCCAATCCCTTTCCTTTAAGGTCGGCAACGCACCCATAATTCTTTTAGTATTGTGGGCGTACATGGGCGGTGGAGAACACTTACCATCAGATGACCCACTTGCTCGTTTGCCGGCCTATGCTATAAAGAAAAGAAAAAAAGTGCAGGTGAGGTTGACTTTGGGTCTAAGATGTTAGTGGGCGTCTTAGACCTCAACGTGTCTGCTACGTAAGATGTCTATAGTGCTACAAATCAAACAAGATTATTAAAAAACATGCATTTATTCATTTACAAATTTACAAGGTTAGCCAGAAAGGGTGTACTCAGCCGTGTGGAACTTTAAGTATCACTGATACTGATTTCATCCATACATATTTCATACCCTAATAAATATTTTCGATATAATACAAAAAATAAAAATGGATTTTGCATTTTGGAAACGCACAACTCTGTCGCGCGATTTTTGAGCTCACTTTTTTTTATTATTTTTTTATATCATAGGCCGGCAAACGAGCAAGTGGGTCACCTGATAATAAGTGATCTCCAACGCCTATATACACCCACTATACCAGAAGAATGAAGGGCGCGTTGCCGACCTTAAAGGAAAGGGATAATTAAGGGATTGGGAAAGGGAAGGGGATTTGGGCCTCCGGATATCTCACTCACCGTACTAAACGCAGCAGCAAGCTGCTACTTTACGCCGGTTTTCTGTGAGACAGTGGTAATGACCCGGACGAGCCGGCCCATACATGCTGTAGACAAGTGTCTACAGCGTGGCTCTACCACTCAAACTTGGTGGTAAAATGGAAAGGAACTGCAAAGTCACGTCGCGCGACCCCAAATGAAAATACAACTGATCATCACAGACATAGGCCCGTATTACAGAACGATACTCAAGTGAGCTCTTTGCTAGGTGTCAATTTTAGTACACGTGATTGGTCTATTTTTGGCGCCAAACAAAAACGGACTAATCACGTGTACAGAAATCGACACTTAGCAGTTCTGTAATACGGGCCTATGTCTCGCTGGTCATTGGTTTAAGTGTCCGTACTTTTTATAAAATCTTTTAACAGCAATATCTCTGAAACCTTAGAGCATAACACATTGATTGCAATGGCTAATGTCAAGTTTATGATTTTATTTATCGTTTGATATATAAATTTATATGAATTGACGAATGAACGAGCTGCACCGGCTTTTATAGCCCCGCCCCCTTGCACAGAGTTTTGGGGGGTAATTTTTTGCTTGAGTTACGTTTCTTGTCATCTTATTTTTATGTCTGAAAACATTAGTTTCTTTGAAAAAGTTGTAAGTACAAAAGTTGTTCATGATTATGAGTACTTTTTATGTCCTTTCGGTATAGTACACCTTTTCCAACTAACCTTGTATAACACACATGCCTGTCACGTCAGCAACACTAGCACAGACATAGCATTAAATAGATGACATAAAAGTACATTAGTATGATTTATATGAGCATTCGAATTATTTTTAGTTTTAACCTCCGACAAAAAAGAGGAGTCTATATGTGGCATTGTAGCGTCTAAACGATTGGATTTGACGAATCACTCACACAAAGTAAAACTACATACTTATTTACAAGACTGCCTCGGTGGCGCAGTTGTAACGCGTATGCTTTACGACTGAGGCTACCGCTCAGGTCTCGGGTTCGATCCCCGGGTCAGGTAAAAATGATATTGGATTTTTCTATTACGAAATGCACAGTATCAGCCCCGAGTCTGGAATTTGTGCCCGGTATGGCGATAGGCTCGCCCCCTATCATCATGGGACGGAGATACGCTTGGCGAAATGTGGGTGTACTGGTTACACTTCTGCCTACCCCTTCAGGGATTACAGCAGTTAGTGCGCATGTACGTATGTATGTTATTCTCACAGAAAACCGGCGCAAAGTAGCAGCTTGCTGGTGCGTTTCGTACGGTGAGTGAGATATCCAGAGGCCCAAATTCCCCTCCCCTTCCCAACCCTGAACTTATCCCTTTCCTTTAAGGTCGGCAACGCTCCCATTATTATTTTAGTATTGTGGGCGCACATGGGCGGTGGAGATCACTTACCATCAGGTGACCCACTTGATCGTATGCCGGCCTATACTATAAAAAAACTTTGTACACTTACCAAGACTTATATTAATATCATGTAAACACGAGGAACTTTTTGACCACCAACGCAAAAGAGGTTTTATTGCCTTTGTGACATCGTGGCTCTCAAACGCGTGTACCAAGCTTCGTTACTTAGCTTTTTTATAGATGGGTTAATTTTTGCTTTTTTTAACATGTATTCTCTCTTAAACGTGGACCGATTTTTATGAATATTTTTTCTGTTTGATGGTGTTTTTCTAATTGTTGTCTGGGGGTTTTAATTTTGTGCGTCATATTACGCGTGTTCAATTCTTATAAGGGGCATATTAGAACTCACACAGGAGAAAAGTCAACGGGCATCACGGCGAGATTCTGCTAATATCGACGCCAAACATGTAGAGCGTCATATTGCGCGTCTTCTGTGTTTATGAGGCATATTAGAACTCACACAGGAGAAAAGCCTACACACGTAATGGCAACTCTCCGCTGGCATCGATGTTAAACATGTTAAGCGTTATATAGCGCGTGCTAAGTTTTTATAAGGGACATATTAGAACTCACACAGGAGAAATATCAACGCGCATCAAGGCGACATTCTGCTGATACCGATAGCAAACATGTTAAGCGCCATATTGCGCGTCTTCTGTGTTTATAAGAGACATATTAGAACTCACAGAAAAAAATCCTAGGCGCGTCATGGCAACATTCTGCAGACATAGACACCAAACATTACGATTCTTCTGTGTTTGCAAGAGACATATTAGAACTCACAGCAGAAAATCCTAGGCAGTTCATGGCAACATTCCGCAGCCATATACACCAAACATTACGATACTTCTGTGTTTATAAGAGACACATTAGAACTCGCACAGGAGAAAAGCCTACACACATCATAGCAACATTTGGCTAACATCGTTGTCAAACATGTTGTGCGTCATATTACGCGTATCAAGTTTTTATAAGACATATTAGAACTCACACTGGAGAAAACGCCTACGCACGTCATAGCAACTTTCCGCTGACATCGTGACCTAGGAAAGCCTTTTATATGCCTATACTATAATTATACACGTGTTAAAATAATCTTTAAAAAGCCACGCCACCGTTTAGAAGATCTGTGATTTCTAAATAACGTAACAGACTTAGTTTTAACATAGTTAAAAGACATCTAGAATAAACCCGGCTTGATATTAATTTGTTCGTATATATTAAAACTCAAGGATTAATTTATATTGAAAAAAATCTTATTATACCTGCCCTTATCCCACTAGCAGTGGGGTCAGCATAACATGCTTTTTAATACATGCCACAGAATGATTTGGCTTGTAGTTTTTACGACCGGCCGCCTGCCTGACGTCAACCCCTCTAGGGAGAAAACGCCCAGACCCGAAATATATTTTTGTGGATCACACAAGCATTTGTCTTGGTGTGGGAATCGAACACGCGGCCTCTCGCTTCACAGCCGGCAACTCGCTCACAGCGCCACAGAGGCCTCCAAATTTATATTTTAATTATTCATAAAAAACACACTCGTATCCAATTCGTTTAGTTGCTACAATGCCACAGACAAAATAGCACACTTATTACACGCATTATTTTATCTGAGTTTAAGGATTTAAAGAAACACATTAAAACTCAACACAGGAGAAAATGTCAATACTGTAATTACACATGTGCACAAAATAGTAATTTAAAACGTTACTAGCGGCCGATATGACAGATATATTCATCAAGCTGGAACTAGCGAGTTAATTTCCTTTAATACCCATTAAATTGGGAATGTTTCCACGACACAGGCCAAATATTACAGAAAACTGTCATTTGCCAGGACGCGTAGCCGACCTTAAAGGGATTAGGAAGTGGTGTTTGATTTGGGCCTTCGGATATCTCACTCACCGTACGAAACGCAGCAGCAAGCCGCTACTTTACGTCGGTTTTCTGTGAGACAGTGGAAACAATCCGGTCGACAAAACTGTCTACAGAACGACTACTACCTTCTCATTTGAAAATTTCATGATATGGCCCCGTGAATGTCAGTTTTCTATAATACAGTATCGGTCTTAACAATAATGTTTCTTATTAGAATTAGCGGTTAACTTTGGTCAAGAAAACCGTTTTACGAATACGGAACTAAAAATAAAGTTATAGGCTTTAACGTCACCCATGTATGACCAAATTAACCTGCTTATGGACAAATCAACCCGCATATGACCAAATTAACCTGCTTATGGACAAATTAACCGCCGTATAGCCAAATTAACCTGCGTATGACCAAATTAACCTGCTTATGGACAAATTAACCGCCGTATAGCCAAATTAACCTGCGTATGACCAAATTAACCTGCTTATGGACAAATTAACCGCCGTATAGCCAAATTAACCTGCGTATGACCAAATTAACCTGCTTATGGACAAATTAACCCGCATATGGCCAAATTAACCTGCTTATGGACAAATTAACCGCCGTGTAGCCAAATTAACCCACATATGGACAAATTAACCCGCATATGACCAAATTAACCTGCTTATGGACAAATTAACCGCCGTGTAGCCAAATTAACCTGCGTATGACCAAATTAACCTGCTTATGGACAAATTAACCCGCATATGGCCAAATTAACCTGCTTATGGACAAATTAACCCGCATATGGCCAAATTAACCTGCTTATGGACAAATTAACCCGCATATGGCCAAATTAACCTGCTTATGGACAAATTAACCGCCGTGTAGCCAAATTAACCCACATATGGACAAATTAACCCGCATATGACCAAATTAACCTGCTTATGGACAAATTAACCCGCATATGGCCAAATTAACCTGCTTATGGACAAATTAACCCGCATATGGCCAAATTAACCTGCTTATGGACAAATTAACCCGCATATGGCCAAATTAACCTGCTTATGGACAAATTAACCGCCGTGTAGCCAAATTAACCTGCGTATGACCAAATTAACCTGCTTATGGACAAATTAACCCGCATATGGCCAAATTAACCTGCTTATGGACAAATTAACCCGCATATGGCCAAATTAACCTGCTTATGGACAAATTAACCGCCGTGTAGCCAAATTAACCCACATATGGACAAATTAACCCGCATATGACCAAATTAACCTGCTTATGGACAAATTAACCGCCGTGTAGCCAAATTAACCCACATATGGACAAATTAACCCGCATATGACCAAATTAACCTGCTTATGGACAAATTAACCGCCGTGTAGCCAAATTAACCCACATATGGACAAATTAACCCGCATATGACCAAATTAACCTGCTTATGGACAAATTAACCGCCGTGTAGCCAAATTAACCCACATATGGACAAATTAACCCGCATATGAACCAAATTAACCCACATATGGACAAATTAACCCACATATGGACAAATTAACCCGCATATGGCCAAATTAACCCGCATATGGCCAAATTAACCCGCATATAGCCCAAATTTCGAAATATCAGTACCGAGATAAAAAAATGTCTTTTTGTAATTACAATGATATTTTAATGATTTTATACATAAATATAATGGCATGTTACAATAAACTTAAAATTAACTAATCCTTCATCTAATATTTATTATCACCTCCGGCTTATTACAGCTAATGTCACGCAGATAGTCCTGACCCCAGGAGGCCAATTCTCGTAATTTTAAATGTTCAAAATATCATTCCGATCTAGTCTCAGCGTCAAGAAAGTTGCAAATGGCATTCTCTTAAACCAATAATCAACGTCAAATGTGAACATAGATCGTAATGAGATTGAATGTAGAATAAAAGTTGACTCAAGCCAAAACGGTATAATGCTACTGCTAATGCTAGGTGCATTTGACGTTGATTATTGGTTTAAGAGAATGCCACTTGCAACTTTCTGGACATCGTATGTCCAGTGCGTACGATGACGTCAGTATACTTAATAATAATTAGCAGGTTTCTATTTTCATAAATACTAATACATACACATACATACGCACTGACGCCTGTAATCCCCGAAGGGGTAGGCAGAGGTGTAACCAATACACCCACAATGTGATAGGGGGCGAGTCTATCGCCATACCGGACACAAATTCCAGACTCAGGGCTGATACTGAGCATTTCGTAATAGAAAAACCCAATACCACTTTACCCGACCCGGGGATCGAACCCGAGACCTCAGCGTTAGCCTCAATCGTAACGCGTACGCATTACAACTGCGCCACCGAGACTTACAAATACATTAAGATGTTAGTTTGATAATCCGGATAGATGCCAGTAATCAACAGAAGCTAAGTAATTTAGTTATCGCCAAAGATGTATACTACTAGACAAGCTGTGCGGTACAAATAAATTGCGCACTTAGTTACGGTCAATTGACCGCAACTCATTTGGTCGTCCGCGAGAGAGCGACAAGAGCAGTTGTTGTTTGAATAGCTGCGAACGTTAAATTCGATAAACTAACACGAAATTGTTTATTGTGACCCATAAAACATTGTCATTATTTACGTGCATATATTATTCATTCAATTTGAAGTTATTTTACGGAAGTAACTATATTACTTCTTGGTTTCGATCGAAAAATTAATTTATTGTGAATGAAAACTAATACCAAACAAAACGGCCGTCTCGATATTGCCATCTCGCTTACTCTCGTCTCTTCTCGCTCCCACGCCTTAGAAGTGATTCCCGCCTCGCCGGCCGCGTATGCAACACAATTTTACTTGTGAACAGCCCGTCTATGGTATTAAAGTGTTTGGTTATCGCACATACCCTCTGTCAGAGGGTGGCTTGTCTAGTAGTATACGTTAAAGTATTTTATGCTAAAATAACATATCAATGTTTGTAATTGGGACAAGTATTGTAGTTGCGCGAAATGTGACCAAAGAGGTATGCACGGATCGTAGCAAATGGAAAGCCCTCGTCTCTGGCTACCCCTATGGGAACCGGGCGTGCGTCTATGTATGTATGAATTGTAGCCATGTTTGGTGCATTATTAGTGAAGTTAAAAAAATTTACGCGTAAACTTCAAAATCTATTATTATTGGCTCATTTGTGAGCTCTATCCGGAGAATAAATCTAATATAGTTTATTGAAACCGCCCGTCCGTTGAATGTATGCCTGTGGTCACTAATGTGAGAGTATGTTTGTGTATGGTGACGTCACTGTTGTAAAGTCTGTGCAGAGTCCTCCCCGCATTGTGAAGAGGCGCGACACGCCAGCTCCATCGAGATCTGAGAATACATACAATAAACATCATGTACATACGCACTCACGCCTGTAATCCCCGAAGGGGTAGGCGGAGATGTAACCAGTACACCCACATTTCGCCGAGCGTATCTCCGTCCCACGATGTGATAGGGGGTGAGCCTATCGCCATACCGGGCACAAATTCCAGACTCGCCCCCTATCACATCATGGGACGGAGATACGCTCGGCGAAATGTGGGTGTACTTGTTTCACTGGTTACACCTCTGCCTATCCCTTCGGGGGTTAGAGGCATGAGTGCGTATGTATGTATAATTACATTTATCGTGTATATTATGTCAGTTAAAAATAAATTTGTTTTTCTTTATTTATACTATTTTTTTTCTTTATCTAACATAGGTCGGTAAACGAATAAGTGGGTCACCTGATGGTAAATGATCTCCATCGCCCATGTACGCTGACAATACCAAATGGACCATGGGCTCGTTGCCGACCTTATAGGAAAGAGATAATTTGGGCCTCCAGATATCTCACTCACCGTACAAAATGCAGCAGCAAGCTGCTACTTTACGTCGGTTTCCTGTGAGACAGTGGTAACGACCTGGACGAGCCGGCCCATTCATGCTGTAGACAAAACAGTCTACAGTGTGGCCCTACCACTCAAAAAATAGTTACTCCACTTAAAAAGATAGATAAAACGAACTCATTGGTAAATGTGATTGTATTGTTTTAGAAAGAATTATGTTTATTGTCAATGTGCCTAGTTACCATTCGATATGTAAAAGACTCCTGTGTAAGACGTCGTCGATTAAACCATGTTCCTTTATGGCCGTTCCCTATATACTATCTATCCACAGATTTGATTACTGTCAATAGTGTTTTGACAGATCTCCCATAGAATATGTGTCAAAATTGTACTGCCGGTAAGCAAATCTGTTGATAGACAGGATATTGGGATAAATATATAACTTGTTATTATAGACATCATCATAGTGTATTGTTTACCGCGGCCTAACGACCAGACGTCGTCACATACATGTGGTTGTATGTAGAGCGTAGAGGAGTCTCTTGTATAAGCCGACAAACGAGCAAGTGGGTTACTTGATGGTAAGTGAACACCACCTCCCATGTACGCCCACAATACCAAAAGAATCATAGGCGTGTTGCCGACCTTAAAGCAAAGGGATTGGGAAGGGGGAGGGGTTTCGGGCCTCCGGATATCCCATTCACGGTACGAAACGCAGCAGCAAGCTGCTACTTTACGTCGGTTTCCTGTGAGACAGTGGTAACGACCTGGACGAGCCAATCCATTCGTGCTGTAGACAAAAGTATGTACAGCGTGGCTGTACCACTGATATAAGAGTGTACGTACATTGTGCGCAGCGTGGTGCGCCATGTCGGGCGGCAGCTGCAGCGCGCCGAGCAGCGCGGCCACGCGGCCCGGCGCCGCGCCGCGCGCTAGAGCGAGACGCACAACGCGCGCGCCCATCTCCGCGCGGGCTGCGCATGCGCGCGGACACGTGCTGCTGCCGCTACTGATGCTGCCGCTACTGATACTGCTCGCGGGGACCGCCACGCCGGTCGATAGGGCACGCAGCTGTACGTGATCATACTTACTTATATTTATTTATTCATTTACATAAAGATTGCAAACGGAGTTAACAATAATTATTATTATTCAAAATTCTACACATACATTAAAAACAAAAACTAATTGCAACTCTAGATAAATGCAACCACCGCATGTGCCACAGTATATAACAAAATCAAATATTAGATAAATATTAAACTTCAAACTAAAATTAAACAGAAATCAATTACAAATAAAAACAAAACAATAGAGTACGACATAATTAACTAAACAATATATTATAAATATTGTTTAGTTAAAAACTATACTTAAACTCAAAGTTCAGCCTTGCATATTATTTTATTTTTAAAATGTGACTATTTGTCTCCAAATGTGTCGATGCTATTATGGACTCTTACTATTTTATTGTACAAAAAAGACAGGCGAGGAACAAGTGCTTGCTTTCCTGTATTTATTCTATTAAATCGAACATGAAACGTAGGCCCATATATACTGACATCGCATTACTTGTACAATCTACATACACGTCCAACAGTCACACATAGTCCTGACCCCACACTAGGTAAACCTGTATCGTGAGTATCAACTACGAGGGACTTACCAACACACAACACACAGACACAAGACAAATATTTGTGAATCGGACAAACATTTGTCTAGGTGCGGGAATCGAACCCACGGCCTCACACTTCGCAACCGGCTACTCGCCCGCTGCGCCACGGAGACTGAACATATAATAAAACACTGTTGAACCTTACTAGGTCATGAAGATAAACAAATAAAAATAGTTAAATTTAAAAAAATAAACAGAATCGAGATATGATCCTTACAAAGATAGCTTAGTAAAATGAACATATTTCAAAAAAAAGATTGTGTGGTTTTATGAAACCACGGTAAAAATGAAACTTTTTTTCACATTATAGTCATTTAACTAAACAAAATTGAAATAATATTACATTAAACACTAACAAAAACAAACAAACAAAATAGCGTGCGAACTATAGACGCCGCTATATTGGCCTTGGCTGCTCTGGCGAGTGCCTTTCACTTTATCCCTACTCCGCGGCCGACCGTCACGCGACATGCAACACACAGGCCAAACATTTTGAAACGATCTAATAAAAGTTTCACTTTAAAATGTTATTTAGATCTGAATTACTATGTGTATTAACAAAGCCGCGGGCGCGACACGTTTGATGTATGTAGACGCGGCAACTTGCTATCTCGCTCTGACTCTAAGTCATCACTCTTGCAGACGTTATCAACCGAAATACGGGTTACAAACAATAAATTAACCCAAGTTTAAATAATAAATATTTATTTTTATAGTTCAATTTTCATATCCAAGTCTATTCATTGCGTTTGAATATCGACTCTGATATCACAGAAAAATGTCCAACAGAGTTTTTGTTACATATTGTATAAATAAATAAATAATAATAATACCAGCCCTGTATTATACACGTCCCACTGCTGGGCACGGGCCTCCTCTACTGGATGAGAGGGGTCAGGCCTTAGTCCACCACGCTGACCTAATGCGGGTTGGCAGACTTCACATACCTTCGAAATTCTTATGAAGAACTTCGAGTCACGATGTTTTTCCTTCACCGTTAAAGCAAGTGATAATTAACAATTAATATACACAACTTAGAAAAGTCAGAGGTGTATGCACTTGGAGCTGGTTTCGAACCTGCGACTTTCGTCTCGACAGTCCATACCACTCTCCGCTGAGCTATCACTTCTATATACAATATGTAACAAAAACCCTGTCCGATCCGAGAAGGTGTTATTAGGTATCGAGATAAGGTCCTATTGATGTAATCCTTTTTGGATAAATAGTAAAAAAATACCCCAAATATAATTTAATAAAATTTCATTACACGAGAAAGTTTACATGGCAATATTTGGCGGTACGGCGCGGCGCTCGACACCTGTTCGGTAGTGAGGTCATGAGGTCATGACTCCAGTTGATCGTTGGATTACAGACGTTATAAATAATTCCTATGCAATTTTTTATGTATCATCCGAGTTTAGATCGTGTGTCATCCGATAATCAAAAATGCGATGGCTGTAACGAAATTAAATAAAATTATTTAATTTTGTTTAGGGTATTTTTTTTTACTATTTATCCAAAAAGGATTACATCAATAGAACCTTATCTCGATACCTAATAACACCTTCACGGATCGGACAGGGTTTTTTTTACATATTGTATATGTATGACTAGACGAAAACACTATTTTCTCCGTGCATTATCCTCCGGAAAACAACCGTAGATTATTATTATACTGATAATAGCCATAGATATGCAATGATAAAACGTACGTACCTCTTCACAGACTTGATAATAATTATACAGAGCTTGGCCACCGTTCTCCCATCCACTTATTTCGTGTCTCTGGGCAGCTTCATTTAATTTCTCCAACAATGGAGCTATTGTTTGAATATCATCTAAAACAAAAGAGATAGTGAAAGAAAATACTGCCTCGATGGCGCAGTTGTAATGCGTACGCGGTACGACTGCTGTGCTGAGGTCTCGGGTTCGATAAAGTGATATTGAGGGTTTTTCTATCATGAATTGCTCAGTATCAGCCCGGAATCTGGAAACGTGTCTGGTATGGCGATAGACTCGCCCCCTATCACATCGTGGGACGGAAATAAGCTTAGCGAAATATGGGTGTACTGGTGACACTTTTGCCTACCCGTTCGTATTAAGGTCGAGCCGCGCTGTAGACACTTTTGTCTACAGCATGAATGGGCCGGCAAGTCCGGGTCGATCGTTACCACTGTCTCACAGGAAAGCAGCGTAAAGTGGCAGGTTGCTGCTGCGTTTCGTACGGTGAGTGATATCCGGAGGCCCAAATCCCCTTCCCCTTCCCAAACCCTTAATCATCCCTTTCCTTTAAGGTCGGCAACGCGTCTATGATTCATCTAGTATTGTGGTCGTTCATAATAATAATAAATAATAATATGATATGGCACACGAGGTTACTGACATGTGGGATGTGGACTCAACAATGATTGTCCCAATAGTCGTTTCTGCTAATGGGTTGATACCAAAGAGCCTCGATCAACACCTCCAGAGGCTCTCAATTGGTCGTTGGGTCAGGAGCCAGATTCAGAAGGCTGTATTATTGGACACGGCACGCATTGTGAGGAGGTTCCTCACACTGGGGCCCTAACCACCGATGGCTTGGGTCTTAGGCCTCGCCATTAGAGGGTGATACTTTTTTTTTATAGTATAGGCCGGCAAACGAGCAAGTGGGTCACCTGATGGTAAGTGATCTCCACCGCCATATACGCCCACTATACCAGAAGAATCATGGACGCATTGCCGACCTTTAAAGGAAACGGATAATAAGGGATTGGGAAAGGGAAGGGGATACGAAACGCAGCAGCAAGCTGCTACATTACGTCAGTTTTCTGTGAGACAGTGGTAACGACCCGGACGAGCCGGCACATTCGCACTGTAGAGATAATTATTTTATATATATTATATTTTTTAATTTTTTTTTTAAGTAATTTAATATTTAAAAAACCTTTTAAAATAAAGAGTACTGTACATGATATATAAAACAAACTTACCAGCTAGTACTGCGTCAGGTAGTAAATCTTCAACCAGTACTCGATGTGCCGCGTTCCATTGTTCCGCTCCGGCTAAATATTCAGCTTCCAACTGCGGCAAATGCTGGAACAAATGTTATACTATCAGCCCTGTAACCAAAATCAGCCAATTTTGTAAGGAGTGACCGGCTCAATTCCAAGCTGTTTTGTCTTCCAAGTAATCTTTCACATTATAACAACCTTTGAAATAAAACTAGTTTATACGGATTTTATCGCGGTTTAATTTTTATTTTTATTCCCGACGTTTCGAAAGCTTTTCAGCCTTCGTGGTCACAGGAGAGACTGAGGTGTAGGTCCTCTCGAAAAGTTAATGTTACATTGGCTACCTTTATTTTAAAATTATACATTTATTATATTTTATTTCAATGTGTAATATTCGCGTAAACATAAGAAATCACTATTTATAACAACCTTTTTGGCAAAGCCTACATTTAATACATAATTTAAATTTCGCTCGCACTCGCTCGTCGCGTCATTGCCATGTTCAGTGCAAGTTATACATAACACTCACCATATACTTAGCTCTGTACGCCTGGGCTAGTAGTATCCATTTTTGAGGTACCCTCAGTTTGTTGAGTAGTTCTAGTTGAGTTTTGATTTCAGTTGTGTTTGCACGAGCCGGCGCGTGTCTTGATATCATGCCGCGGATGAGGTGACCACGTCTGGTGAGAGACACGTTGAGTTAACAATGCTGAGACTGAGTTAATAATGCTGACATTGAGTTAATAATGCTGAGACTGAGTTAATAATGCTGAGACTGAGTTAATAATGCTGACACTGAGGCAATAAGGCTGAGATTGAGTTAATAAGGCTGAGTTACTGAGGTTGATGCTGAGTTAATGTGGCTGAGACTACGTAAATGAGGAAAATGCTGAGTTAATGAGGTTGACGCTGAGTTAATAATGCTGAGACTAAGTTATGGCCATTTTTAAAAATGATCTCAGTTTGGTTATTTCTCAATAAATCTCGAGAATCAACCAAACTAAGTTATTTATACTAATGATATTCAAACTGTATTCTAATTGGATCATTAGAACAATCTATAGGCAAAATCTAACCCAAATCCCGGTCCCCTTTCCAACCCCTTAATTATCCCTTTCCTCTGAGATCGGCAACGCGCCCATGGTCCTTTTGGTATTATGGGTGGTGGAGATCACTCACCATCAGGCGACCCGCTTGCTCGTTTGCCAGTATCAGAGATATAAAAAAAATATTAGTAAGCTTCTTCACTGTAGCACCTCATTAGTATATATACTCACGCTGTGTCGTCAGGATGGTACGCCAGAGCTTGTACGGCGAGATGCCAGGCACCGCATGACTCCAGTTGATCAGCGACTCCAGTTATACTCTCTATTGTCGGATTACCGAACCATACACCGAGTAGGAAACTGTGACAAAGATATAAGTGTTAGAAAACTACCACTAGATCCCTCGCTTTGTCTATGTCTGTCGCTAAGTAGCAGTGTGTAAGCATTGTTGTTACGGTTTGAAGAGTATTGTAGTCAATGAATTTATGAGGAATTACGAGACTTAACACCTTATGTTTCGGGGTGACGGGCGCAGTCCAGTGACATGCAGTGCTTTGTTATTTAAAGTTCTGTGTGGCGTTTCTTCTGTTTATGACCAGGCGTGGCGCTTACCATCAGGCGAGCGACCTGCTCGTCTCGCCATTTAAACTAATATATGTTCCGGGGTGACTAGCGCAGTGCTTTGTAATTCAAAGTTCTGAGTGATTACCTCATTGTTTATGGGCATATTTGTTCGATTCAACATAGAGTGTGTTAAAATATTACTTTGATTGACATCCGGGATTTAACCAGATAATCAAACTAAAATCGTTAATTAAAAATAAGACCTAACCACACTGCTTAATAGAACTGACCTGTGTCTAGCAGCTGTGCAGTATGCAATATGTAGTACAGTAAAAGCTCCTTATTCGCGCTTCCTTCATTCGCGGATAAATTAAATGCGACTCAATAGGGTAGTTTTCTATATTGAATTTTATACATTATTTTATAAGCAACAGAAAATGATACGCAAAAGAAACCCTTTTATTAAAACACAATCGAAATGGGTTCATAAATATGCCCGCAATTATGACTTTAAATGTTGGTATGAGGAAATGTGGGTGCGTAGTAGGGATATCTCACTATCTCGCTTGCACGCGTGCGCAATAATGAACATTTTACATAGTGACGTCAACGGTTGCGTCGTCTGTCATTTGACAATTACCCCTTCTACAGGATTTGAATGGCTTCTAACTTATTTATTTTTGGTCCGATTTATAAAATTCTTTCTGCAATAGATTTTGAGTAACGTAACTTAATAAAAAAAGCTAGTCAACTACACTATTCCGATATTCACGGTTAAAAATGTCTTTATTCGCGGATCTAATCGGATCATACATATTCATAAAAAGGATTCCAATATGTAGGTATCCAATCGAATATCCTTTGTAAATGGACTAATGAAAAAGTAAAATAGACCTTATTACAACTATGCCGAAAGTATGTTGTTTAATGATATCGCCGCTGTATTGGTTCCACCTTTGACACAAGCCACCTTCGCCGCGGGCGGCTATTTTGAGAACGTAAACAAACAGAATGAAATCAACCATATTACTCAATACACAAAGTTTATTTTAAAAATTACAAAATTCTTTAAACCGTTGCCTAAGCTTGAAGATAATAATTAATCAATATGGTCAAAAACTTCAATTAAATTCATTTTTTTATATATTTAACTGTTTTTTATTTTGTCACCTAGGAACGTATCCCCTATAATCCCATATAAATTACCATTCCATTTTTTTTTTTTTTTTTACTTTTATCCTGGCTCGGCAAAGTGACTACGTTACACCTGATGGTAAGTGTAGCGCAATCCATGAATACTGTCGACCAACGACAGACACTGAATCTATCGCAGATCGGCAGAATTATGCCGGCCTGCTTAGTTGCTTCTTCACACTCCGTTTAAAGGATCCCAAGTTATATTCACGGTTTCTGTATTCGCGGCATATTTATGGAACATATGGCCCGCGAATAAAGAGCTTTTACTATACACTACAATACAAAGCTGTCATTATAAAGGTGCACCTCACCACAGCGTGTAGTCGAGTGGGTCGGGCGAGTACGCAGCGGCGCGCAGCCGCGGCCGCGTGTGCAGCGCACGCGCGCGCAGCAGCGTGTAGCGCAGGTCCAATATGCGACGCGGCTTGCCGTTCTACACAACATATACATACATAACATACGCACTCACGCCTGTAATCACCGAAGGGATAGGCAGAGGTGTAACCAGTACACTCACATTTCGCCGAGCGTATTTCCGCCCCTTATGTGATAGGGGGCGAGCATATCACCATACCGGCCACAAATTGCAGTCTCTCGGGCTGATACTGAGCATTTCGTAATAGAAATACCCAATACCACTTGTCCCGACCCCGGGATCGAACCCGAGACCTCAGCGTCGACCTCAATCGTAACGCGTACGCATTACAACTGCGCCACCGAGGCAGTCATAAAAAAATAAATACACGTCCAACAGTCACACACATAGTCCTGACCCCACACTAGGTAAACCTGTGTCGTGAGTATCAACTACGAGGGACTTGCCAACCCACAACACACAGACCCGAGACAAATATTTGTGGATTAGACAAACATTTGTCTCGGTGTGGGAATCGAACCCATCTCGTTTCGCGGCCAGCTACTCGCCCACTGCGCCACGGAGGCGGTCAAATAAATCAATACAATCTTACTCAGTACTAAACTGAACTTAAACCATTCTTAATAATGATATAGACAGCCCCAGTGGCGCAGCAGTCGAGAAGCGAGAGGCTGTAGGTTCGATTCCGCACTGAACAAATTTTTGTCTCATCCACAAATATTTGTTTTCTCAAGCCTTTTCTCAAGCTTAGTACTACGCATGCGCGCACGACTGTATGTTTCCTATCTCATTTACTCCCACGTTAAATCTTATGAATTTATGTGTCTGTCTCTTTTTACTGTCGCTTTCACTTCAAAAGTTACATGTAAAATATATGGAGTCATAATCCCCCCCCCCCCTACGTTACCTGGTTGACAGTGACGTCGTATTGAGCAGCATACGGCGGCAGCGGCGCCTGCATGCCGGACGCATCGCCCACCACGCTGAGCTCCACCTCCTCGTCACTACTGAAGTAACCCTCGTACGTTCTGATGATCTGCTCCAGTGTGGGCACGTGTGGGCATATGTATCTGTTGACGAATGCACCCAGTTAATACATACATACATACATACATACATACCGGGCACAAATTCCAGACTCCGGGCTGATACTGAGCATTTCGTAATAGAAAAACCCAATACCACTTTTACATACCCGAGACCTCAGCACGTAACGCGTACGCATTACGACTCCGCCACCGAGGCATTTAAAATATCGAAAGAAAAATATCGATACTGCGTATACGACTATCGAATTTTTGACATCATTTATCGAGTTAATCGATATTGACATCGCGATCAAACTCACCTGGCAGTAGCGTGCAGTGCCCTCAGCCAGTCCAGCGGCACCATGTGAGACAGTGGCGCAGTGCCGGACACAAGCTGTAGTGTTGCCAGCTTGTGCGACGCGATCAAACTATCAGCGCCACACTCACGCCATAGAGAGATTTGACGGGATATCAAATATTTGAAGGTTGGGTCTCCTGTGGATAGAAAATAGGTGTTTGTGTTAGAGTGATGCTGGAGACAGCCTCTGTGACGCAATGGGGGAGTTGCCGCGTGTTCGATTTCCGCACAAAGACAAATAATAATAATAAATAATAAATACACGTCCAACAGTCACACACATAGTCCTGACCCCACACTAAGTTAACCTGTATCGTGGGTATCAGCAACTACGAGGGACTTGCCAACCCACAACACCCAGACCAGAAACAAATATTTGTGGATTAGGCAAACATTTGTCTCAGTGTGGGAATCGAACCCACGGCCTCTCGCTTCGCAGCCGGCTACTCGCCCGCTTCGCCACGGAGGCTGTCAAAATGTTTGTGTGATCCTCTAAGTTTGGAGCCCCTCATGCCTTTCGACCTCATGGGCAGCACGATATTACGCACTGCTGTTATTGGACATTAAGAAGACAAGACAATCTATTTTTTTTGTGCGGGCATTATATGCTGCATTTGCCCACACTATTCTCTCTATTCTAAAAAAAAGTGACTGGCGCCGCCGCCGCCGCCGCCGCCGCTGCCAAAAGCTTGTCGCGCTATCTCCTCCGAAACCGCTGGGGGTATGGGGTCGAGACCGATACCAATCGATGCAGAATAATGTGGGGAAGAAACTAACATATTATGTCTCATATTCGTCGGACTTTAAGTTTTTTTTTTTTATGTTTTGTGGAAAAACATGGGCAATGCCCCTAGTATTGTACAATATCCTTTTTCCGTTCTCTGAAGCTTGTGTATGGCGTATAATTTCCAATGTCATCGTTGATATTGCAATGCGTTTCATGTCAGTTTCGGCGCACATTACAGGAGAGGTGAATAATGTATGTAGAAGTATTGGTTTGTTAAATAAATGTATATATTTATTTTACGGACGCGTTGAATATTAAAATTAAATATAACGAGTGGTAGAGCCACACTGTAGACAATTTTGTCTACAGCATGAATGGGCCGGCTCGTCCGGGTCGTTACCACTGTCTCACAGAAAACCGACGTAAAGTAGCAGCTTGCTGCAGCGTTTCGTACGGTGAGTGAAATATCCGGAGGCCCAAATCCCCCTCCCCTTCTCAATCCCTTATTATCCCTTTCCTTTAAGGTCGGCAACGCGCCCATAATTCTTTTGTATTGTGGGCGTACATGGGCGGTGGAGATCGCTTACCATCAGGTGACCCACTTGCTCGTTTGCCGGCCTATACTATTAAAAAAAAAAAAAATAATTTAGGTCCGACGACAAAATATAAAAAAAATTGAACGGATTGCAATATCAACGACGATATAGTTCGTATCAAATTGAAACATAATATTATTAATAAAACTAAATAACCAAGATATTATCAGCCCTCCATCCCGGTTAGAGTTTATACTGACCTGACGCCATAGCTATGAGGGTCGCCATGTTGAGGTCACCATTGTCTCTGGCCACTTTGCAAGCTTCCACCACCCTCCCTCCTAAAAGAAGGGTCCATACACGAGCGCTGTGACCGTCCGTCTCTGAGAACAATAATAACATACATACATACATACGCACTCACGCCTGTAATCCCCGAAGGGGTAGGCAGAGGTGTAACCAGTACACCCACATTTCGCCGAGCGTATCTCCGTCCCACAATGTGATAGGGGGCGAGCCTATCGCCATACCGGACACAAATTCCAGACTCCGGGCCGATACTGAGCATTTCGTAATAGAAAAACCCAATACCACGGTGAGTGAGATATCTGGAGGCCCAAACCCCCTCCCTTTCCCAACCCCTTAACTATCCCTTTCCTTTAAGGTCGGCAACGCACCCATGATTCTTTTGGTATTGTGGGCGTACATGGGCGTTAGAGATCACTTACCATCAGGTGACCCACATGATCGTTTGCCGGCCTAGACCATAAAAAAAAAGTGTAAAGTATACATACCATCTTCCTTCTCAGCTTGTGTAGGTTTGGCGAGCTCGCGGTCTGTGACGTCAGCGACGGCACACTTGAACCACTCCAGCAGTCTCTTGTGACGGTTCACTATCGACAGGTCGTCGGTTCCGAGCTCGCCTGATGGCAAAAATTATATTAAAGTTTTCTCAGAATAACAAAGTACAAAAATTTCAGTCTTTTGTATGGATGATAAAATTTAATTTTTAATAGCTTTTGCCTATTTTCTAATCTAAGTTATGATCTACCTGTGTGCCAAATTTCATCCAAAACTGTTCAGCCATTAAGGCGTCATTGACTAACAAACATACAAACTCACAAACATTAAAACTATCACATTTATAATGGTAGTTAGATTCGATGAAATATTCGCGGAAGAAATATTTATCAGCGATATTTCAAATTGGCCACGGTTTTATACACCCTTTTCGGACTAGTTTGAGTGGTAGAGCCACGCTGTAGACACTTTTGTCTACAGCACGAATGGTCCGGCTCGTTCGGGTAGTTACCACTGTCTCACAGAAAACGGGCGTAAAGTAGCAGCTTGCTGTTGCGTTTCGTACGGTGAGTGAGATATCCGGAGACCCAAACCCACCGCCAATCCATTTTCTTTAAGGTCGACAACGCGCCCATATGTTTTTGTATTATGGGCGTACATGGACGGTGGAGATCACTTACCATCAAGTGACCCAAATGCTCGTTTGTCGGCCTATACAAAAAAATCTCAGAACGAATTGTAATATCAACGACGATTTGAAGATGTTTTTTTTTTAGTTTAGCCCACACTTACCATCATTTTCTAGATCCGCCGCCCACAAAGCGTCGCACAGTTTCCACACTTCGTAACAGTACGCGCCCGACACGCCGAACTGTAAGCAAACAATTATATACACATAAGCTCACGCTTGTGTCCAGAGGGGTACACAGAGGTGCAAATAATAATAATAATAAATACACGTCCAACAGTCACACACATAGTCCAGACCCCACACTAGGTAAACCTGTATCGTGGGTATCAACTACGAGGGACTTGCCAACCCACAACACACAGACACAAACATTTGTCTAAGTGCGGGAATCGAACCCACGACCTCGCGCTTCGCAACCGGCTACTCGCCCGCTGCGCCACGGAGGCTGTCAACCTCCAAATGTAGGTGGTAGGAGACCTTCTGGGTTGGTACCACCGTGCCGTCTATTTCCATATCTTAACACTTAACACGTTGTAGCATTTAAGCTGAGATGGTACCATTTACGGCCTCACACAACTGATTAATAGGCATTCTTTGCCTAATATACCTGTTAGCCTATTGTAATTGTAAATTGTGTTTTAAGTTTTTCTCGTTTTGTATCTTGTCATGTGCAGTAGGTATTGTAGCTAAGCGATGTATTAGTCTTAGGTATTAGTGTGAGATACCGTAATAAATACATTTCTTTCTTTATTTCTTTCTTTCTTTCTTTCTATATCTATTTATTTATATTTCTATATTTTTTTCTATTTCTATTATATATAATTATATCTTCTTCTTATCGAATGGTTAGTGGCCAACCTAGTTTCAGAGTTTATCAAGCCAGCCGAAGGCCTCCGACTTGGCTTAACGACTGCTATCAGTTGACAACAGCCGGGACCGACATTTTACGTGCCCTCCGAAGCACGGAGACGCTCTGTTGAAATACCACTAAGCGGTCACCCATCCATAGACTGACCGCAACCAAGGGTCGCTTAACTCGCTTATCGTTTACTGATTAGTGAGTGCAACTAGCTATGAGCGCCTCATCATAATCATAACATCTCATGTCTCGGGGTGACCAGCCGTTATATATGTATATTGTCTAGGAAGATGCTGAACGTCACCGTTCTGCATTTTGTCTTGTCTGCATTTTTTAATGCTCAATATATATGTCGCCGCAAGAGCACTGACCACCGTCATTTACTTTGATCATTTAATAATTACATCAGACTATTCATTTACTAATTATTTATACTTAAACGCTATATGAATAATAAAGCTGCCGTATAATGATTCTCTTATAATAATTTTAAATAGCGTCAACGTCGTTTCCTTTAATTTGTAGTTCAACAAAGTTTGCAATAGATGGCGCCATTGTAGTTTCCTTTTATTGTCTAAATATTTATTGATATTCTAATCTCTGTCTAAATTCACAAATAATTATTACAAATTGCTTTAGCATGACAACGGATTTATCACGTTACGCCTTCAAAGGAAAACTATAAAGAGTATTGTAATTGAGTTCATTTTAGATTGACCAACCAGCGGTCTGGAATGGTCGGCCAATCAGCGTGCGGCAATACTTTTCTTTGTAAATCGTGATACTACAAACGACAGTGTAAAACTAGACCTTGTAAGAGTAACGTCTCTGGTACTCGTTATTGAAAGAATTAATAATAATTAAAATCAAGTGTTTATTTATTACCAAACGAAGATGAATACAGAAAATAGCAGTGACACTGAACCCTTATCAACAGAGGGTAGTGTCGCTGCTCCACAAAAAAAACACCCAGGACCTTCCGCCTCGTCATATATAATATATTTTGTATGAAATAATAAGTCAGTCGGATCCCATCAGCCATCGGTGACACTTGCCTTTAAATCCAATAGTCACCCTTAACTTTAAGTATTTTTTTTAAAAACCTACTTAGACTATTTCTCATAACAGAGCGTAATCCAGTATCTTGCTTTATAGATCAAAGTTCCGTGTGGTGTTGCTTCTGTTAATCCAGGGCAGGCGAAAACCATCAGGCGAGCGAGCTGCTCGTTACGTCACTCAATCTAATAAAAAAAGCACAACCTGCGTCATTCAAAATGCTAAATCCTTCATTCTTCAAGTTAAACCTACCTTTATGACTGCCTCAGTGGTAAGCATTTCATGATAGGAAAACCTAATATCACTTTTACCCGACCCGGGGATCGAACCCGAGACCTCAGCGTCAGCCTCAGTCGTAACGTACGTATAACAACTGCGCGACCGAGGCACGGAAATAATCTTAGCAAAATAAGGGTGTGCTGCGTACACCTCAGCCTACCCCTTCGGGGATTACAGGCACGAGTGCGTATGTATGTAATACATAGGACTTTAATGGATACTACTAGACAAGCTGTGCGGTACATAAAAATTGTACCACTAAGTTGCGGTCAATTGACCGTAACTCAATATTACCATCTCGCTTACTCTCAACTAGAACCCCTATCGCGCTCCCTGTCTGTGAGCTGTCAAACTGCCGCGTTATGTGACGTAATTTTACTTCTAAACAGCCCGTCTAGTAATTTACATTGAAGTCTTTGATGTATTATTTATACATGCATAAGCCACAAATGTTCCCTTACCTTAACTTTCTGATCTTGTTTGGCCGCATGTTTAAGATGCTCCTTCAAAGCTGTCAGTCGGGCTTGAGGGTCCGGCTTGAGTGTCAGTCTCGGACACTGTCCATCAGGCACGTCCGAGAATGTCGACAATTGTAGGAGAGTGTTCATATGTGGTTCTAGAATGTTCTGTGACAAAATAAAATAACGTTTAACAAAACTTAGAAACCGACTTCGGAATTAAAACACTGAAAAGTCAAAAATAACAATAAGTTTCCTATATTGAATTTTATACATTATTTTATAAGCAACAGAAGATGATACGCAAAAGAAACCCTTTTATTAAAACACAATCAAAATTGGTTCAGAAATGTGCCCGCAGTTATGACTTTAAATGTTGGTATCAGGAAAAGTGGGTGCGTAGTAGGGATATCTCACTATCTCGCTTGCACGCGTGCACCATAATGAACATTTTACACAGTGACGTCAAAGTTTGCGACGTCTGTCATTTGACAATTACCCCTTCTACAGGATTGGTTATTATTTTTGGTCCGATTTATAAAATTCTTTCTGCAATCGATTTTGAGTAACGTAACTTATTGATTTAAATATTTTAAAAAATCTAGTGAACTACCGTATTTCTATAGGTCTCTTTAGAGTCGGTGCCTTTGTCGCTGCCGGTCAAATAAAATTGCACCGACTCCAAAGAGACTTATAGAATTTGTTATTTTTGACTTTTCAGTGTTTTTATTTTGAAGTGCGTTTCTAAGTTTTGTTAATGGTGCAATAGTTAGAAATATTTTATTGACAGATATGAGTAGAAGGATTATATTTTGATAATATCTTAAAAAGCACCCCACGCTTTATTTAACAATAAAATATTTTAAACTATTATTTATTTTTAATTCAAGAAGGCCCAATTGCCAGAACCGACAACCCAAGATCGTTTGACTTGGCGCAGGAAAGTGAGGAGACCCGACCCCAAATAATGGGAACCAGGGAAGGACAAAGAAAGAAAGAAAGATTATTTATTTTTAATTTGTTAGTTGTATTTTGTATAAAAACATGTTTTTTAGTTTTTAAACTACGAGTATTATTTATTTTCAATAAAATTTTAATTAATTAATTAAATTAATTATTATTTTTTAATTGTCATCGGTTCTTAATAAGTATGCCAAATGTCGAGTTAATCCGACGTTTTGAAGGGGGGTCAAAATCATGTTCAAAGTTTATGTTACATACACACATCCATAATTACAAATATTGTTACTAATATAAAATGAAAAGACAACAAATAAATATTTCAGACAGACAAATATTCAGTGTATTTTGACGATGTATGTTATGTATACATTAGTTGATATGATTTCTAAACATAAGTTTCTTTATTTTGTACTGACTTGTCATAAGCGCTATTTTAATTGCCTACATGATTGATAAACTATTTCATTTCATATATACATACGTATGAAGCTAATATAAAGCGTATTAAGAACTCACCTGTACACTATTGATGTTGTCCGCATGCGCTAGTTGTAATCTCGCCACAACAGGTTCGGACCAGTCGTGAGCACCGCGGCCGCGTACATACCGACATACTTCACTCAGATCGTTGCCTACGGACATACATACATGCAAGTTCACGCCTGTTATACTCAACGGGTGCGCAGAGATGCACTTATTGTCGCAATCAGAGATGGTGATCTATACAAGGTGTTACAGAAAGGTGTGGTCATATTTAATCGTTGTTATACAATATGTAACAAAAACCCTGGTGGTCGTTTTAACTGTGATATCAGACTCGCAGAAATAACTCGCAAACGAAAATTGGACCATAAAAATAATCATATATATTATTGAAATTTTTATTAATTGTTTGTAAACCGTATTTCGATTGATACTTATTTAAGAGCGACATAGCAAATTGCGGCTTCCACGTACATCAAACGCGCCGCGCCGCTGGCTTCGTCAATACAGACATTCATTCAGATGCAAGTAACATTTTTTTAATATGTTAATTTTTCTAAGCTACCTGTGTAAGGATAATATCTCGCTTCTGTTTTTTTTTATTTAACCTTTTTATTAAGCTGTCTATATGTCTATCTTCACGACCCTTAGAGGGCCGACAGGGTTTTTGTTACATACTGTATTATATATAGAACAATACTCAAATGAGCTCTTTACTAAGTGTCGATCTCTGTACATTGGTGATTGGATGGTCAGTTTTTGTTTGGCGCCAAAAATAGACCAATCACGTGTACTCACTTGATAATGAAATACTTCACTTGAGTGTTCTATAATACGGGCCTGAGTGTTTATGTACCTTGATCTTATCAAAATCCAAACGTACACGCGAGTTTTAATCACTCGTTTATTATGACCGATAACATCCTTATAGATTCATGGCCATTCCCAACATTTTGTTTATCGACAGATTTGATTACTGGAAGTAACATTTAATGACATTTTTTTATGGAATATCTGTCAAAACACTACAGGCACTATATAGGCATATAGGGAACGGCCATAAGGGTTTTTTATTTATAGTATAGGCCGGCAAACCAGCAAGTGGGTCACCTGATGGTAAGCGATCTCCACCGCCCATGTACGCCCACAATACAAAAGAATTATGGGCGCGTTGCCGACCTTAAAGGAAAGGGATAATAAGGGATTGGGAAGGGGAGGGGGATTTGGGCCTCCGGATATCTCACTCACCGTACGAAACGCAGCAGCAAGTTACTACTTTACGCCGGTTTTCTGTGAGACAGTGGTAACGACCCGGACGAGCCGGCCCATTCGTGCTGTAGACAAAATTGTCTACAGCGTGGCTCTACCACTCGTGAAGTGAAATGCAGGAGCGAAAATGCCATGCTAGAGTGAGATAAAAGCTCAGCTGTTTATTATTTCGTGTTTTCCAATGTAGTAAGTTGTACATCGACATGCTACTCATTCGATGGAATATATAATGCTTTATTTAACTTCTATGTACTACGGGGGATCAAATACTTATATCGTACACTATACGTTGCTTAAATTTGACCACACCTTTCTGTAACACGTTGTATAATACTTATATCGTACACTATACGTTGCTTAAATTTGACCACACCTTTCTGTAACACGTTGTATAATACTTATATCGTGCACTATACGTTGCTCAAATTTGACCACACCTTTCTGTAACACGTTGTATAATACTTATATCGTACACTATACGTTGCTTAAATTTGACCACACCTTTCTGTAACACGTTGTATAATACTTATATCGTACACTATACGTTGCTTAAATTTGACCACACCTTCGATCAACTCTCACACATCCAACTACTGTGTTATGGACACTGTCAAATTGAATACTCACATTTGGGCAGTTCACATATGGAGTCGTACGATGTCGGGTACACAAGTTGTCCAGCGGGACCGAACCCCACGCGAGCGTGTCGCGCGCGACAAAATGACATGTCGGCGATAAGCGATGCGCCCATACGACCTGCAGATTCAATTAATATTGCGTTTAAGTAGGTACATATAATACAATAAGATATATATATTGTGTTTGATTTATTTTGTTTAAGTCCATCCCGGTGAGTTATCATTAAAGCAGTAATAGATAGCTCTGCGGGGAGTGGTATGGACTGTCGAGACGAAAAACCCAGGTTCGAAACCAGCCCCAAGTGCATACACCTCTGACTTTTCTAAGTTATGTGTGTATTCATAGTTAATTATGACTTGTTTTAACGGTGAAGAAACATCGTGAGGAAACCTGCATACCTGAGAAGTTCTTCATAAGAATTTCGAAGGTATGTGAAGTCTGCCAAGCCGCATTAGGCCAGCGTGGTGGACTAAGGCCTGACCCCTCTCATTCAGTAGAGGAGGCCCGTGCCCAGCAGTGGGATGTATATAATACAGGGCTGGTATTATTATTATTATAAGTCCATCCATCCATCCATCCAGTCGTTCCCTCAATGCTGAGGATCGTGACCGTATCAGGCCGAGCTAGTAAGAGCCCTCCATCCGATTCTGTCACCGGCCAAGTGAATTGCATCGTGCTGTTTCAGTTGCAGTGGTTTAGTGATTTGTTCACTCCATTTAGCCGGTGGTCTACCACGAGAGAAGTTTGTTTAAGAACGTATATATAATATAATAAGATTTTTTTCCTTTGCATCCTAAGGTTGTCTGGAAGAGATCGCTATTAGCGATAAAACCGTCCATTGTTACACATTGTTTTTTGTATATTGTTTTAATAAAAAGCGGTCGTGTGCTGTGCGCGTTAGACTCTTTGTTGGATGGGTGAAATCTCGTGCGTTTGCGTCACCGACATGCTTATAGCAGTATATCTGTAGCTATACAGCTGACGTATTGTGCAACATTAGTGCTGTGTATATCTTATAAGTGAAATTGAATGGATTTAGTGAAAAGTTCAATGTGTATATACTGTGCATTGTTGAAATAGTGTTTTGTTTGATTATTATTTGAATCGTTTAATTGTAGAATCATTGTGCAGTACAATAGTGAGTACTAAAAATCCATATAAACATGCATATAATTGTTGCTCGGAGTGTCAATAGATGTGAAAACCAGATTGATGTTGATAATTTTAATTCAAACATTATGAAATTTCAAATTTTAATACTAAGTATATTTTCCCTCTCTAATAAAAAATTTAAGAAAACGGCCATTCTCAAACTTTCCGCACAACTTTAATTCAAATTCCTAATTTTAACCGCGTAATATCTATTTACGATTCTGTTCGCTACTATGCATCTTTCACTATTTTTAATTAATTTGTGGGCAATGGTGTGGGTTGTATGTTTACATATTTCATTTGTTAAGATAAGTTTGTATATTCTTAACATGTAACCGTTTATTGTCCCAATAATAAAATAAATAAAAATAAGTTCTCACTCGGCTACTCCACCCACGGCTACCCACTGCGCTACGGAGCAATACAGGCCTAGAGCCTAGAGTAGTTTGTGAGTTAATGTATTTAAAGGATTGTTAGTCAATCGCGCCTTAAACAATATTGGCACACAGGTAGACCTTGATCTGAAATAGGTCATAGGCTACTTTTTATCCCGGAAGAGGCCATTGACGCGGGCGGAACCGTAAGCAAAAGCTAGTATTTTATTTTATTTTTTTATCCTGGCTCGGCAAAGTGACTACGCTCCACCTGATGGTAAGTGTAGCGCAATCCATGAATACTGTCGACCGTTGATAGACACTGAATATATTGCAGATCGGCAGAATAGGGTAGTTTCCTATATTGAATTTTATACATTATTTTATAAGCAACAGAAAATGATACGCAAAAGAAAACCTTTTATTAAAACACAATCAAAATTGGTTCAGAAATGTGCCCGCAGTTATGACTTTAAATGTTGGTATGAGGAAAAGTGGGTACGTAGTAGGGATATCTAACTTGCACGCGTGCACTATAATGAACATTTTACACAGTGACGTCAAAGGTTGCATCGTCTGTCATTTGACAATTACCCCTTCTACAGGATTTCAATGGCTTCTATCTTATTTATTTTTGGTCCGATTTATAAAATTCTTTCTGCAATAGATTTTGAGTAACGTAACTTATTGATTTAAATAATAAAAAAAATCTAGTCAACTACCGTATTATGCCGGCCTACATAATTGCTTCTTCACACTCCGTATGTAATATTTTAATCACAACTTACCAGCAATTGTTTCTTTGAACGGTGGTACTTTCCTGTGGTAACGCAGTACCATCGAATGAGGTTGTACTATAAGAGGTTTCATTTTAATCTCTGCAACAAAAAGACAATAAATAAAAATTGTAATGTACTAGGGGCGTTGCCCATGTTTTTCCACAACATATAAATTAAAAATAAAACTTAAAGTCCGACGAATATGAGACATATGTTACTTTCTTCCCCACATTATTCTGCATCGATTGGTATCGGTCTCGACCCCATACCCCCAGCGGTTTCGGAGGAGATAGCGTGACAAGCTCTTGGCAGCGGCGGCGGCGGCGCCAGTTACTTTTTTTTAGAATAGAGAGATAACACACACTGACTCGCAGTCACACTCATAGGACCACTCGCACACGCGCACTTACACGCACACGCAGGTGTGTGTACACCTTTTTACAAGGTGGTAGGTCCCTCGTATGCGAGGCCGTCTGGGTAGGTACCACCGCTTTGTCTATTTCTGCCGCCGAGTAGCAGTGTGTAAATACTGTTGTGTGTCGGTTTGAATCACATTAAAGCCAATGAAATTACTGGGCAATATGAGACTTAACACCTTATGTCTCAGGGTGACGAGCGCAGTTCAATGCCATGCAGTACTTCATAATTTGAAGTTCGGATTGGTGTTGCTTGTTTATGGCCAGTCGTGACACTTACCATCAGGCGAGCGACCTGCTCGTCTTCGGCATCTAAAGCTAATATAAAAAAAACAAGGGCACGCACACGTACTCACACACAATCACAAGTAACAAATAAATATTGTAATGTATAACACACACACTCTCATAGTAACGATCACGCACGCGTACGCGCACGTACACGCATGCGCACACGCTCATACGGGTCATAACACATCTTATTGTCTGGGGTAAAAATGATGTTAAAGTGGGAGGTACTGTAGACTTACTAAACATACTCTTATGATCCAAATTGGCGACCTTCTGAAAGAGGGCCAAATAATGAGTTCTCATAACCAACGAGCGAGTATGACAAGACTGATGACATTGAAAGGACCACGTTTGTACTATATAAGTAAATAAATAAATAAATACACCCAACAGTCACACACATAGTTCTGACCCCACACTAGGTAAACCTGTATTGTGGGTATCAGGAACTACGAGGGACTTGCGGTCCCACAACACCCAGACCCGAAACAATTTTTTGTGGATCACACAAACATTTGTCTCAAGTGCGGGAATCGAACCCACGGCCTCTCGCTTCGCAGCCGGCTACTTGCCCGCTGCGCCACATACATTTCTTTTATATAATAGGCCGGTAAACGAGCAAGAGGGTCACCTGATGTTAAGTGATCTCCACCGCCCATGTACACCCACAATACCAATAGGACCATGGGCGCGTTGCCAACCATAAAGGAAAGGGATAATTAAGAGATTGGAAAGGGGAGAGGGATTTAGGCCTCCAAATACTCACTCACCGTAAGCTGCTGCTTTACGCCGGTTTCCTGTGACACTTGACACTCCATAATCTCTGCTTACCCTAACGGGGGACAGGCTTGAGTTCACGTGTACATACCTTCTGTAACGACGTCCTGTTCCGTGTCCTGTGTTTGTCGCAATGTCGCCGGCAGTGACGGAGTCATCCCCGTGATTGGAGACAGCGATCTGCGAAGCGGTACCAACTGCTCGCCAGATACTGAATCCATGTCTTCCATGTCTACAACAATATTAGGGCGTTATTTATCTATACACTAGATTTTGCTCGCGACTCCGCCCGCGTGAACGGCCTGTTCCGGGAGTTTTATATAGCCTATAGCCTTCTGCAATAAATGTGCTATCTAACACTGAAAGAATTTTTCAAATCGGACCAGTAGTTCCTGAGATTAGCGCGTTCAACCAAACAAACAAACTCTTTGGCTTTATAATATGTATTAATTAGTTAGATATACAACGTGTTACAGAAAGGTGTGGTCATATTTAAGGGTCGTTACATACAAAATACAAATACAAAATACAAAATATTTTATTTGGCACCAACTTAATCTATTAACAGCTTGCTGGGTTTGGTGTCTCCTTTTAAGTATGAGATACCTGTGTTAGGAGACACTGCTCTTCCATATCCAATTTAATACATTAAACAGACCAAGGTAGGTAAGTAACCAGGTATATGGTTAACGTTTACTATTATTATAATTTTAGTTTAGTTTAGCGTGTACATGTGTGTGTGTGTGTGTGTGTGTGTGTGTGTGTGTGTGTGTGTGTGTGTGAGTGTGCGTGTGTGGGTATGTGTGTGTGCGGGTGTGTGTTTGCGTGTTTATATATAAATAAAATAATAATAAAAAAATAAAAAATAAACTCATATATTCTAATTTTGTAAAAGCAATTCAATATCATCGTAACTTTTTGTATGCAGCCATTCAATTAGTTTACTTTTGCAGTTATAATGTGTAAGGGGATATATGTTCAAATGTTTGTTTACTGAATTGTACAAATTACCCGATAGAATATTATATTGTCGCTTTGCAAATGTAGTATTTACAGCAGCGACTGAGACCACCGTAAATTTTCTTCGTTTGTTATACATATTAGGGTCATAAGTGAGTGATTTATGTTGTTTTAAGATTGCTTGTAAAACATATAGTTTTCTCACTGTTAGAGTTTTGCCCATGGAATATAGCTCTGCAGTAGGAAATCTATACGGTTTAAAGTACATAACTTTTAGCATTGATCTTTGCGATCTCTCCAGCTCTAAAAATTTGGTTTTAGTCGCACCGCCCCATACCGGTATGCAGTAGAGAAGTATAGATTGTACTAGAGATACGTAAATTTGATTTAATAAGTTTCTGTCAGCAATGTACCTCAATGTTTTAAAGGTCCAAATAAGCTTTCTAATTCTAGTCATCATTAATTCTATATGAACATGCCAAGATAGTCGTTGGTCAATCATTATACCTAAATATTTTGTATAGTTTACTTTGTTAATTATATCACAGGAGCAGTTAAAATTTGAGACATTACTACATTTATGAATTTTTATCTGAAAGTCTGACCCCGGTTGAGTGTGGTCATAAATTGTAAAACAAATGTAGTTGGATTTGGCGGCATTTAGCGACAAAAGATTTTCATTTAGCCAACATGCAATTCTAGAGAGACCTATTTGTGCGTTTTGTCGTACCTCATCCCATGTGTCACCTGTAAAAACAGCTGCAGTATCATCAGCATACGAAAATAATTTGCCATGAGCTAAGTCCATATTGCAGAGGTTATTTAAATAAACTAAAAATAGCGTGGGGCCCAATACGCTACCTTGAGGGACTCCAAAGGATAAATTAGCTTCATCACTGATATAATTTCCTATTTTTACTTTTTGGCTTCGATTTTGTAAATAGTCTTGAAACAGTGATAATGGAATTCCTCTTATGCCAATATTTTCAAGACTGCGCACAAGGATGGGTACAGAGACGGTGTCGAAGGCTTTTCTCAAGTCTAAGAAAACAGCTACACATTTTTTATGTTTATCTAAGTTATTTACAATTACCGAAGTTATATCCAACACAGCATTTTCAGTTGATAACCCTTGCCTAAATCCGTATTGTGATTTTGACAATAGATTAAAGTCGTTTAAGTAAGTAACAAGTCGTTTGTTCAATAGTTTTTCAATGATTTTTGTTACAGCAGTTAAAACTGAGATCGGTCTATAGTTCGATATATCGTCTCTGTCACCAGCCTTGTGCACAGTCGTGACAATAGCTAATTTGAGGGCAGCAGGAAATATTCCCTTAGTAAAGCATAGATTAGCTAGATGAGCAATAATAGGTACAACCAGGTCGCTAGCGAATTTAAGAAACCTTGTTGGTATATTATCCCATCCAGGAGCACTCTCAGATTTGAGACTCATTAAAATGCAGTATACCTCAGCAGGATCGGTTGGAATAAGCATGAAAGAACTTCGCAGTGCTTGAGAATTATGGATATTTTTCCTCGAATTGTGTCGCGGTGGTGTCTCGTGAGTGATTAAGCTATCAGCCAACAACTGCCCGACCGTAGCAAAGTAGTTGTTGACGGTGTTAACTGATAGTATAGGAGAATGTTCAATGTTTAGCAGTTCTAAGTTATGACTTTTATTTGGTTTACGGTACGTAACGTTATTTATTTTTGTCCACAGCTTTTTAGGATTTTTATTTGCATTGGATAACTCCTTTCTATCAAAATCCCGTTTTAATTTCTTAATAAGGTTATTACAGTAGTTACGGTATCTTTTGTATGTGCATCGTAATGTTTTATTCTTTGGATCTGTTGTTATTTTTTTTTGCATGAGATTTCGATTTCTGATACATCGTAAAATACCTATTGTTATCCAGGGTTTAATAATGCGATATCTTCTCGGGATTATTGATGTGATAGTGTTTCGGGTTAAACATTCTCTTATTTTATGTATCAACAAATTTGTTATAACAGTAGGGTCATCATATGCAGTTAAACTTTGAATATTTTCACCTATCAAATCGTTTAAAGCTTGTTGAAAATCAGTATTTGTCTTAGTAATGTGCCCTTTATTTGTGTTGTTGACTTTAGATAATTTGAGAAAAATCATGTAGTGATCCGTAATAGTAGTTTTAAGAATAGTGATGGATGTTCTAATTTTAAGATGAAATGATCTAGGCAAGCTTTTTGCCGTGTAGGCAATGCGTGCCCAGGGAGGAGGCCATTCATTGTTAACATGTTGAGATAACCAAGCCTATTTGTTCGTTCAAGTGAGTTTTCATTTATCTTATGACTTATATTTATATTTATATCTCCAGTAATGACAATGTTTTTAAAAGTTTTAATGGTATTTAAATGACTATTCAACGAATTTATAAAAAATTCTGCATTCGTATTTGAGGGTGAGCGGTATATGCCCAGTATGATGAGATTAGATATCTTTAATTGTAAACACGAAGCGTGCAATAGATTAATTTCTTTAACGCTCACATCGAGTGTGTTTTTAGCGTAAATTACAACGCCATCACATTTGTTTAGGTGATTAGTTGTGGCAAAGGACAGGTAGTTCTCTATATTAGGAATAGTTTTATTTTCCGTTAGCCTACACTCAGTCAATACCATTATATCTACATTAAATTTGAAGTTTGTTAGAGTGAGATGTAATTCGTCGATATTATTATAGATGCTTCTGATATTTTGCGTAATAATAGTAAAATCACTTTTCTGTATTTCAGTGTTCTTAGTGAAGTCTTCAATTTGACATTCGTAGCTTTGTGCAACTTCCATGCCGTCTATTTCATTCAATGTTGTAATAGGCGTACTATCCATCAATAATTTCAGATATAAAATTGGTTACCTTCCAATATCCTGGGCAGCATGTGCACAAAGGTTTATAATATATTAAAGTATAGTCTAAACTATGTGTATTTATAGGCGTATGCATATATTTTTTTATGAATTTGTAGATTAGTAAGAATATGTAATATAATGTATGATTTGAATATGTAGGATTTGATTGGGATTTTGTGTTTAGTGAGATATTGTAATTGTTTTTACATATGATGATAATTTGTGGCTTTTTGTGTAGTGTGTGTATACTTATATCTATATATAAACAAAGTAGAAGACAGTAAGTTTTTAAAGTTACCAATGCAGCTAGATTGGGGGTAATAATAAACAAATAATATATCAATTTAGTTGTGATACAAAGTCTAAATCCTAGTTCTCCAGGTAGTCATGAGTCTTGTAGTAATTTATGTATTTGAGATTCTGTTTTAATCGGTATAATGGGTGACCCTTCATTTTTTCGGACATAAACTCGGCCATAGGCAGTCCAACAGAACTTGAAATCTCTGGATTTAGACAGGTCTCGCGCGAGAAAATGCAGCCTGGCTCCTTTCGCGGTTAGCTGTTCTGATACATAAACAGGTGTGTCCTCATTTTTATTTAGGCCTAGATGCTTGGCGCATAATTTTTGCTTATGTTTTATATTGTAGGCCTTAGTCATTTTTAGTATTTCTGTTTTTAAAATGGTAGACGAAGTCTCCACTATGATTGGGGTGTTTGGTTTTGCGTCCTTTTTCTTTTGGACCCTGTATATGTCTTTAATGTCAGATTTACTAACATTGCAATGAATAGTATTGGATAGGTTCAAAAACATATTTATTAAATCTTCTTTCGTCTCAGTATTAATTTTAGGTACGTTTTTTATCTCAATATTCGCCTTACGGGTTCCTCTTTGCATGTCTTCAATTTTGTCTTCTAGTAGTGTTATGTACTCTTTATCTTTCTTGGATTGGCGTTCGAGTAACTCAATTTTTTTTTTGAAACTCGTTATTTTGTTCAGTAAGAAAACTTATGGACTTTTCTATGTTCGTATTTGTTTGTTGTATATCTTTAAGCACCGGTGAAATCTTTTTCATTTCCACCCCTTGTGAAGTCATCATTGAACTAATCATAGCTTTTATTTCTTCCTTAAAAACGTTAAATTGCTGCTCATATTCGTTTACTCTCTTTCTTTTATTACGCTGAGATATATTGATGCTAGGTGGGGTAGTTTCAATATTAATTATATTAAGGTTAGTCTCAGAGAGTGATTTATTTATAGTTCCTTCCATATCAAGTACTAGGGCAACATGAACGTGCAGGAGTTCAAGTTGCGTGTGAGTTCTGTGCGGCGTGCGAGTGGAACAAATTGCATAGAAAAAGATGTCACTATTTCTCTGTAGCAGGTACTGCCACTAAAGGGGCGGAGTTATTCGGTTCGCTTTAGGTAGGCGAGGCGTGTTTACGTCTGTTCCACTTTAATTGTTAATTTCAGCCTGTTCATTAAAATTTGTACTAGGATTTCAGAGTACGCACGGAGTTAGTGTTTATGCACAGCGACCGGCTTATGTTTTCCTATTAACAATCGTCAGTGTGGAACTTATAATAACACGGCTCGAACGAAGGTACTAGGGTTCCAGTACGCACCTGCAGTTGTTTTTGCAAGTTATCAGCGAGATACCTCCTCCAGTTTATGCACTCCTATTTTTGTAGGCGATTTAATTTGCACTATGTTTCTAAAATATTCTGAAGAAAATTAAATATCAAACACACGTTCACACTCAACGGCGGTCCAGGAGGAAGAGGATACACCTGACAGTGAGTGTTTATACAACGTGTTACAGAAAGGTGTGGTCATATTTAAGGGTCGTTACATACACCTGACAGTGAGTGTTTATACAACGTGTTACAGAAAGGTGTGGTCATATTTAAGGGTCGTTACATACACCTGACAGTGAGTGTTTATACAACGTGTTACAGAAAGGTGTGGTCATATTTAAGGGTCGTTACATACACCTGACAGTGAGTGTTTATACAACGTGTTACAGAAAGGTGTGGTCATATTTAAGGGTCGTTACATACACCTGACAGTGAGTGTTTATACAACGTGTTACAGAAAGGTGTGGTCATATTTAAGGGTCGTTACATACACCTGACAGTGAGTGTTTATACAACGTGTTACAGAAATGTGTGGTCATATTTAAGGGTCGTTACATACACCTGACAGTGAGTGTTTATACAACGTGTTACAGAAAGGTGTGGTCATATTTAAGGGTCGTTACAAACACCTCTGCAAATGCGATGACTTGGAACCAGAGCGAGATAGCATGTTGCTGCGTCCACGTAAATTATACAAATCACACACAGAAGTTCAGGTGAAAATAAAACTTTTTAAATACTTATGTTAATTTTTTTACTTACCTGTTTAAGGATAATATCTCGCTTCTGTTTATTACTTTTTAAAGGAACTATTTTTATTAAGCTGTCTATATGACTATCTTCACGACCCAGAAAGGGGCCAATGGGGTTTTTGTTACATACTGTATGTGGTGAGTGCCCACAGTACCAACCCAGACGGCCTCTCGCATACGCGGGACCTTACCATCTAGCCCTGTATTATATACATCCCACTGCTGGGCACGGGCGTCCTCTACTGAATGAGAGGGGTCAGGCCTTACTCCACCACGCTGGCCTAATGCGGCTTGGCAGACTTCACATACCTTCGAAATTCTTATGAAGAACTTCTCAGGTATGCAGGTTTCCTCACGATGTTTCCTTCACCGTCAAAGCAAGTGATAATTAACAATTAATACATACGCAAATTAGAAAAGTCAAGTAAAAGTGGTATTGGATTTTTCTATTACGAAATGCTCAGTAGCAGCCTGGAGACTGGAATTGTGCCCGGTATGGCGATAGGCTCGCCAACTATCACATTATGGGACGGAGATACGCTCGGCGAAATATGGGTCTACTCACATTTCGCGAGTTTCTGCCTACCTCTTCGGGTATGACAGACGTATTTTAGGATGTCTATATTTTGATAAGATCATAAACACTCACTGTCAGGTGTATGTAACGACCCTTAAATATGACCACACCTTTCTGTAACACGTTGTATATTAGTTTCTTTTACGTACGATAGAGGCGCTGTACCAAAATCTCATAGAATTTGTTGTCGATGACAGCTCGAATAACTTTTCGCAAGTTTTCTGTGCTAGCCCCTCAGATATCACAGTTAAAACGCCCGACAGGGTTTTTGTTACATACATATTGTATAATCGTGACAAACACTAAAACGTGTAGTGTAACGACCCGGGGCCCGAACTTCACCGATCTGATTACGCGGCGCCCGACGATACCCGGAAGACGATAGCTTTACGAAACTCAGCAGCAAGCCGCTATTTTACGTCGGTTTTCTGTGAGACAGTGGTGACGACCCGGTCGAGTCGGCCATTTGTGCTGTAGACAAAACTATCTACAGTAGCTATCTGCCTACACCTTCGGAGATACAGCCGAGTGAGTGCATGTTTGAAAGGAATTTAAAATAACATTAAAAAATAATTCATATACAAGCAATTATTGTATCTATTAAATTCTATACATAATTGTTATTTATACTAAAATATTTCATTATCATATAACAATATTACATTTTATTTTAAATTTATTTATTATATATTTGAAATTATTTATGTTGGAATAAATGTTAAAACTAATGTAAGGAATAACAATTGAATTATGTTTTTAATTAATTCTACAAATGACCGCTAACACATATTATCAGAGAGAAGATAAAAAATTGTTAAGCGCGCGGGGATTTGAACCCAGTATCTCAGCCTAATTACGCTGTCACTAAACCAATGAGGTGATAGATCATATTAATGTTAAATACATATCATATAATTACATCATAGTTATCATAATAATATTGAATAATAAATAAAATATCAAGACAATACACTTAGTAAAATAATATCCTACAAAATCATACTAATATTATAAATGTGAATGTAAGTTTGTTTGTTACGCTTTCACGCGAAAACTACTTAACCGATCATTATGAAACTTTGTACACATATTCTTGGAGGTATATGAAGTAACATAGGATACTTTTTATGCAAAATAATCTTATTTGTTTGTTACGCTTTCACGCCTAAATCACTGAACCGATTTTGATTAATTTTGATGTAGAGATAGATGGGACCCTGGAGACGGTTATAGACTATGTTTTGTTTCGGAAAAGTCTATTCATGCGGGCGAAGCCGCGAGCAAAAGCTAGTATAATAATAATGTAACTATTTTTATATTATTTGTATTATATATTTTTTTTATTAATAAATCTTAGATAAAGTTTACTTTATAAATCTCATATTTAGACAAAGTTTATTGATCTTTCTTATTAACAAAGTTTAATTTATAGTTTTTAGTTTTAGACGAAGTTTACTTTAAAGTCAAATTCTTAGAGAAAGTTTAATTTATAAGTTGACTACTTTGATAAAGTTTACATTATAAATCAAATCCTTAGACAAAGTTTACTTTTTCAAGTCAAATACTTAGGACAAAGTTTATTTTATAAGTCAAATACTTAGACAAAGTTTACTTTATAAATTAAACCTTAGAAAAAGTTTATTTTATAAATCAAATCCTAGGACAAAGTTTACTTTTAAAGTCAAATACTTTGACAAAGTTTACTTTACAAACCGAATCCTTAGACAAAGTTTACTTTATAAATCAAATCCTTGGACAAAGTTCACTTTTTAAGTCAAATACTTTGACAAAGTTTACTTTTTAAGTCAAATACTTAGGACAAGTTTACTTTATAAGTCACATACTTGGACAAAGTTTAATTTATAAGTCAAATACTTATTATAAATTACAGCCTTAAAAAAAGTTTACTTTATAGATTTTTAGCCTAGCCTTAGACAAAGTTTACATTATAAATCTCAGCGTTAGTTTAAATATAAAGCAAATTAAAACCTTCATGGTTGTAGAGCGACGCCTTCATCAACTGCACATGATGACTCTGTCTGTTCTCGAGACGCGCCAACTCGCTGGTGGGACTCTTCATACCGTATGCTGGAACAAATATACAAATACACCCAACAGTCACGCACATAGTCCTGAACCTATACTAGGTGAACTTGTATCGTGGGTATCAACTATGAGGGGATTTACGGTCCCACAACACGCACGCTGCACATACTTTTATAGCCCCGCCCCCTTGCACGGAGTTTTGGTGGGGTATTATTTTTGCTTGAGTTGAGTTTCTTGTCATCTTATTTCGGTGGGAAAAACTGATGTAAACAACAGTCTATCATTTTTTTTATTTTATGTCAAAAACACACAGTCGAATTGTGAACATTTCTTTTTTGTAATCGGTTAAAACCTACCTAAATTGTCCTGGTATAGACTCGCACACTCGCCGTTGTCCTCGGTAGTGTCCATTTCAAAAGCTGTCAAAAAATTATAACATATAAGGCAACTCAGTATAAAATTCATGCATGAACGATCAGGCTCGACTGGGGTATCACTACTGATTTATAGAAAACGGACGTGTTTTTTTTATAGCCGAGGCTAGCAAACGAACACGGGGGTATAGGCATATACAATCACGCCTGTAATCCCTTAAGGGGTAGGCAGAGGTGTAACCAGTACACCCACATTTCACCGTCCCATTATGTGATACGTGAGCATATCGCCATACCGGGCACAAATTCCAGACTCCGGGCTGATACTGATCATTTCGTAACAGAAAAACCCAATACCACTTTACCCGCCCCGGGAATCGAACCCGAGACCTCAGCGTCAGCCTCTATCGTAACGCGTACGCATTACAACTGCGCCACCGAGGCAATCAATTCAAATCGAGTAAGTAATTTGATGGTAAGTGATATCCATCGCCCACAAACATTCACAATACCTGAAGAAACATTGTCTATTACCATCATTAGGCCTAGTACGAGTTACAAATACGTTCACAGTTTTCGAATTCGTATAAAATTACTACCGTCGAAGTGTCAAACTAGTAATTCATACGGTAATGAAGGAAAGAATCGCTTGAAAACTAATTCTATATTCTATTATTATGAAATAAAATAAACCATATAATTAATTTTAATTCATCATAGTTCCCACTAGTGGCTACTAATATTTGACGTATTGAGAGAAAACGAAAACTTTCATCGTTTTACAAAACTATTAAAACTTGTACTAGGCCTACTTATTGGTGACCCACTTGCTCGTTAGCCGGCTTATGCTATAAAAATGAAAAAAAATCGTGATAAACATTGTACACACCTTTACCGGTCCCGTTGAACAGATTAAGCGATGTCTGTTGCATGGCGAAAAGACTTGCATCACCCGCCATCACCGCGGAGCCACCCAGCCCAGCTGGCGAGCCCACACCGCCCAATCCTCCCAAACCTGCCGATGGTATTGATGCAGCTTTCGGTGCTATTGGGAGAAAATAAAATAGTGATTTCTTATGTTTACGCGAATATTACACATTGAAATAAAACTAGTTTATACGGATTTTATCGCGGTTTAATTTTTATTTTAGTCCCGACGTTTCGAAAGCTTTTCAGCCTTCGTGGTCACGGGAGAGACTGAGGTGTAGATCGTCTCGAAAAGTTAATGTTATATTGGCTACCTTCATTTTAGAATTATACATTTTTTATTAAAAAGTTAATTGACACTAGTCCGATCTACGCAGAATGTATAATTCTAAAATGAAGGTAGGCAAGGTAATTTTAAATCGACAACATGTTTATTCTTCATACATTGCGGATGTCATGAACGGTGGAGATCACGCATCAGGTGACCCACATACTCGTTTGTCGGTTACTGCTATAAAAATAACACAAAGCAGATATTGTTTTTTGTTTGTAACGTTCACAAGGTGGTAGGTCCCTCGTTTACGAGTGACCGGCTGGGTTGGTACCACCGCTTTGTCTATTTCTGCCGCCAAGCAACAGTGTGTAAGCACTGTTGTGTTCCGGTGTGAAGGACATTGAAGCCAGTGTAATTACTTGGCATTATGAGACTTAACACCTTATGCCTCGGGGTGACGAGCGCAGTCCAGTGTCATGCTTTATTTAAATTTCTGTGTGGCGTTGCTTCTGTTTATGAGCAGGCGTGGCGCTTACCATCAGGCGAGCGACCTGCTCGTCTCGTCATTCAATCTAATTAAAAAAAAAACAATTTTTTTTGTACTCTCATTAGTGCGTGTCGTGGTCGCCTGTAATGATGGCAACATTTATATTTAGAGCATATAAGGCATGCGGTGTATTGCATGTGAAAATGTATGTCATGTTGGTGATCCTGAAATGAATAAATAAATTCATACGCGGCGCTGCGTTTTTCTGCACAGCCTGGTTGAGGAGTTGGAGCTTCAGAACATTCGGTGCGACCTCGTCTTCTTCATCAGAGTCGGTCAAACCGTACTTGCTGAAATGCTCCACCTGCAATTTATTATTTATATAGCAGTGATAGCACAGTGGGGAGTGGTATGGACTGTCGAGACGAAAGTCGCAGGTTCGAAACCAGCCCCAAGTGCACACACCTCTGACTTTTCTAAGTAATGTGTGTATTAATTGTTAATTATCACTTGCTTTAACGGTGAAGGAAACATCGTGAGGAAACCTGCATACCTGAGAAGTTCTTCATAAGAATTTCGAAGGTATGTGAAGTCTGCCAACCCGCATTAGGCCAGCGTGGTGGAGTAAGGCCTGACCCCTCTCATTCAGTAGAGGAGGCCCGTGCCCAGCAGTGGGACGTATATAATACAGGGCTGGTGTTATTATTATTATTATTATATTATTATTTATTCGAATAGGACGGTATGAATACCACTTATACTATTCGATAGGTACAATAAAAAAATATATATTTAATAATAGATTTATCCATCATTCTCGCAAAACCTGATTTTTGAGTGGTAGAGCCACGCTGTAGACACTTGTCTACAGCATGTATGGGCCGGCTCGTCCGGGTCATTACCACTGTCTCACAGAAAACCGGCGTAAAGTAGTAGCTTGCTGCTACGTTTCGTACGGTGAGTGAGATATCCGGAGGCCCAACCCCCTCCTCTTCCCAATCCCTTAATTATCGCTTTCCTTTAAGGTCGGCAACGCACCCATGATTCTTTTGGTATTGCGGGCGTACATGGGCGGTGGAGATCACTTACCATTAGGTGACCCACATGCTCGTTTGCTGGCCTATACCATAAAAAAAAAACCTCAAACATTCTAACCATAAATGATTTTCTGTCACTCGTAAACATGTCACACTCTGGTTTCGAGTCCAGAAATGTGTTTAGCAAGTTGAGCGTGCGAGGCAATGGAGATTTGGATCTGGCAACCGTTCTACCAGCGGTACTGCGAATAACTCATGTTTTCTATTGCGGCAGTAGTTATTAGGAACGATAATGCGAACAAGTTCATTATGTAAGTCAGGTGCGTCTATTTTGTTATTTATAATTTTATGTATCATAAGAACTTGCTGCATTTCTCGCCGAAGTTAAAGAGAATTGTATCCAAGACAGCCCAATAGAAACAAGGTAAACGTAACAACGACATGGTCAAGGTCGTAGACTATGCTGGGACCCCTGGGGACTTAGCATATGCTACACGACATTAAATTTGATCACACCTTTCTGTAACACGTTGTATATACATGTTACGGGCCTCCTCTACTGAATGAGAGGGGTCAGGCCTTAGTCCACCACGCTGGCCTAATGCGGGTTGGCAGGCTTCACATACCTTCCAAATTCTTATGAAGAACTTCTCAGGTATGCAGGTTTCCTCACGATGTTTCCTTCACCGTTAAAGCAAGCGATAATTAACAATTAATATACGTAACTTAGAAAAGTCAGAGGTGCATGCTCTTGAGTTTGGCTTCGAACTTGCGACTTTCGTCTCAACAATCCGTAGCACTCCCTCGACCAGCTAATATCGTCATTCAAACAATATATACAACGTGTTACAGAAAGGTGTGGTCATATTTAAGGGTCATTACGTACACCTTACAATTCGTACTTATGTACCGGAGCTTTTCAAAACCAAGACATCCTAAAATTAATAATAAATAAAATAAATCCACGTCCAACAGTCACACACATAGTCCTGACCCCACACTAGGTTATCCTGTATCGTGGGTATCAGCAACTACGAGGGACTTGCCAACACATAACACACAGACCCGAGACAAATATTTGTGGATCAGACAAACATTTCACGAATTTCACGTTAATTTTAATCACTCGTTTATTAAGATAGATAAGATTGATGACATCGCTATTAATTATTATGTACGACATTCATTTTTAATAAACTTGAATAAGATGTACGTACTTCTATGGTCATACGTACGTAACCGCCCAGATAGCGCCCAGTTTTTTTTTTTGTTTTTTTTTTTATCAACAGTCACACACATAGTTCTGACCCCACACTAGGTTAACCTTTGTCGTGAGTATCAGGAACTACGAGGTACTTGCGGTCCCACAACACCCACACCCGAAACAAATATTTGTGGATCGCACAAACATTTGTCTCGGTGCGGGAATCGAACCCACGGCCTCTCGCTTCGCAGCCGGCTACTCACCCACTGCGCCACGGAGGCTGTCAGATATGATAGAAGACTCTTTACGCCAAGACAGTAAAAATATGGCACTCCACGTTGTGATGAATTGGGGCATGGCTTTTCTTAGATTGAGGCAGTACATCTGAAATTGCCTCGGGTGGAGGCGGTGTTTTTGTAATTTAAACACAAATTAACACCTGAAAGAGACTGTGCGCTGATGACAATATAGGTACCAGAACCATGTTAAAGAGTTCATTCTCGGGTATTCCATCTATGAATTTGGCTTAATACAGTCGACGATCCTCTTAAAAGCTGTTATCAGTTACACCAACACAAAGTACCAATACATAATACTTGTTTTTAGTCAAATACAACATATTTTTTGAACTCGTAATCATACTTCATAAAATCAGAAATTGCCGAACTGATTGCGTTAAATAAAATAAAGTTGAAAGTCGATATCGACATGTTACTCATTCGATAAAAAAGAAAATTCTAGCAATGCAATCGGATTTGGTACTTTGGGAGATAAAATACTTATACCCTACACTATACATTGCTTAAATTTGACCGCCCCTTTCTATAACACGTTGTTTATAAGGCGTATTACCTTAAACACCCAGCTGCCAGTCTGCGGTCTGTATTCGATGAATTTTGTATCATGTTTGTCACATACTCTGCGAAGTTTGCCTTCGTAATCCATTTTCAACAATCTGAAACATATTATAATTTAATATTAAGTAATTGTTTAGGAGCATGGAGTAGAATATAGCAGTGATAGCTCAGCGGGGAGTGGTATGGACTGTCGAGACGAAAGTCGCAGGTTCGAAACCAGCCCCAAGTGCATGCACCTCTGACTTTTCTAAGTCATGTGTATAATCATTGTTAATTATCACTTGCTTTAACGGTGAAGGAAAAACATCGTGAGGAAACCTGCATACCTGAGAAGTTCTTCATAACAATTTCGAAGGTATGTGAAGTCTGCCAACCCGCATTAGGTCAGCGTGATGGACTAAGGCCTGACCCCTCTCATTCAGTAGAGGAGGCCCGTGCCCAGCAGTGGGACGTGTATAATACAGTGCTGGTATTATTATGGAGTAGAATAGCCAGAGAGGGAACAGAGTGGAGACGGTTGGAGGAGGCGTTTGCCAATTGGCAAATGGACATACATAAAATAAGCAAACGCCAAATACATTATTAAACACTATAGAATAATATGTCCGATCAGAGGCTATAAAAATAAAATTGTTTAGGCGTCAACTATTATATTAGTATTTTTTTATACATTATGTAATAGCTATTTATTAAATAAATATTATTATTTGTCTATGATTGACCCCGAGAATAAGGCCGGCAAACGAGCAAAAGCGTCACCTGATGGTAAGTGATTTCCACCGCCCATGTACGCCCACAATACTAAAAGAATTATGGGCGCGTTGCCGACCTTAAAGGAAAGGAATAATTAAGGGATTGGGAATGGGAGGGGGATTTTGGCCTCCGGATATCTCACTCACCGTACGAAACGCAGCAGTAAGCTGCTACTTTACGCCGGTTTTCTGTGAGACAGTGGCAACGACCCGGACGAGCCAGCCCATAGAGCGTGGCTCTGCCACTCAAAAATAAACAATTTTGTTAATTCAACTGACTTAAAAAAATGAAAATTCTCAATTCAACAGAGTTACAAATGTCTCACCTATCCGGGTCTGTGATGGGCCGTTTCTCCGTCTTGTCCATGGGCCATATCCGGTCGAGGGTGACTATGGCTCGTCTGTTCAGCCCCTCTCCTGTGGGTGGTTTGTCTGCATCCTCCGGGTACACTATTACTTCTTTGTTTAGGAAATGAACTGTAAAACAAAATATGTTTTTTTAGTCTAGCGAGTCTCGGCCGAAGTCTTCAATGCACTTGTCAAGGATACTCATAAAAAGTAATATACATTTAAAAAATATAAAAATAATAATAAACCGACTTCAAAAAAGGAGGAGATGTCTATTCGGCGCGTTTTTTAAGTATGGGGTACATCGATTTCATTTTTTATTCTAATTCTAATTTTTGTTTATTCTGTTTCAATTTGGACATACATATATTTTCTTTATTATTTTATGGCATACATGTACAGAAAACAAAATATGTTCCTTTTTTGAGTACAGACCTTCAAAAACAAACTTGTTTTCTTTGTATAATTATATATTTTTGCTAGTATTTGCTTGTGGCTTCGACCGCTTGAATTCTTCCGTAGTAAAAAGTAGCCCACACCCTAACTCAGATTAAAGTTTCCCTTTCCAAATCAGTTCAAATGTTAAGGCTTGATTGAATAATAAACATCCATATTCACAAACTTACAAACATCCATATCCACAAACTTACAAACATACATATCCACAAACATACAAGTTTAATGACGTCACATACCCAACATGTCCAAATCGAGTCCGGAGACATCTATTTCACAATCATAGTAAACATTCCCGTAGTTTCTGCGTCCGATGGTCAGATGTGGCACCACGCACGAACCGTCGGCTCGCATGTAATCTGAAACAAATATAATAAATAAATACACGTCCAACAGTCACACACATAGTCCTGACCCCACACTAGGTTAACTTGTATCGTGAGTATCAACTACGAGGGACTTGCCAACACACAACGGGTAAATGCTAGTTTTCTATACTTTTGAAGAGTCCTGTATTCTATGCAACCATGTTAGCGTCGATAGACATATAGAGACTGTTTTTTAACGCAACAACGAGTCGATAAAATGTATTAATTATCACTGGTCTACAGTGATTTTGTTGCCCTATATACGAAAATGATTTTGGGTCTATTTATGCACACAATACATGAAACAATCAATGATTTTGTAACATATGCTCTGATTTTTTAAAAATCTTTATTTTCATTTTACATTACAAAAATAAGTAAGTTGTAAGTACTTCAATATTGACAAATAACTGAGATCTCAGCTGTCCTGTGGAGCAAGGGGTCTGAGAGTGGGGATCGCACGATGTTTGTATGCGCGAAAAAGTTGCGCAGAAGCCTAATCATGACTGGATAATTAAATTTTATTTATAACAAGCCGATATAATTGTTCAAAATATAAGATATGCAAAAATCATGAAGATACGAGCACATTGAGAACTTTCATGAAAATATTCGTAATCTGGGCACTTGAAAACGTGAAAATTTGCGATGATATCCAGGGCAACACAAAACAGTTTTGTTTTGTCGATCTGTGTTATCTAGTGTTGCAAATGCTACACTCACATGATTGGCATTCGTTGGGAGATGAAGAGGACACCGTTGCCTAGCAGTGGGATGACACATACTGGTTACATGATGTACTTACTGATCATTTCATCCAGTGAGGGTATGGTGTAATATCCTGGACGTGTGAGCTTCACTCCTGTGGGATGCGGCGGCGCGTCCCGGGTCGGGACATTCTCTTCTTCAGACACTAAACACACAAAAACAAATTATTGCCATACACTTTAATGTATACTGCTTTAGTCCAGCGTGATGGACTAAGGCCTAACCCTTCTCATTCTGTAGAGGATTATTTTTTTATAGCATAGTCCGGCAAACGAGCAAGTGACCACCTGATGGTAAGCGATCCACCGCCCATGTGCGCCCACAATACAAAAAATTATGGGCGCGTTGCCGACCTTAAAGGAAAGGGATAATTAAGGGATTGGGAAGGGAAGTGGGTTTGGGACTCTGGATATCTCACTTACCGTACGAAACGCAGCAGCAAGCTGCTACTTTACGTCGGTTTTCTGTGAGAGAGTGGTAACGACCCGGACGAGCCGGCCCATTCATGCTGTAGACAAAAGTGTCTACAGCGTGGCTCTACCACTCAAATGGTACAATATACAGAGCTACATACATACTCTAGTACACTGACATTTCGCCGAGCGTATCTCCGTCCCATGATGTGATAGGGGGCGAGTCTATCGCCATACCGGGCACAAATTTCAAACTCCAGACTGATACTGAGCATTTCGTAATAGAAAACCCAAATATCACTCTACCCGACCAAGGGATCGAACCGGAGACCTCAGCACAGCAGTCGTACCGCGTACGCCTTACAACTGCGCCATACACGGCTATTATTATTTAATAGCAGTGATAGCTCAGAGGGGAGTGGTATGGACTGTCGAGACGAAAGTCGCAGGTTCGAAAGCAGCCCCAAGTGCATACACCTCTGACTTTTCTAAGTTAAGTGTATATTAATTGTTAATTATCACTTGCTTTAACGGTGAAGGAAAAACACCGTGAGGAAACCTGCATACCTGAGAAGTTCTTCATAACAATTTGGAAGGTATGTGAAGTCTGCCAACCCGCATTAGTCCAGCGTGGTGGACTAAGGCCTGACCCCTCTCATTCAGTAGAGGAGGCCCGTGCCCAGCAGTGGGACGTATATAACACAGGGCTGGTATTATTATTATTTGAACTACACAAAAGCGAGAATAACCATAAACTCCGCATATTTGGTGAGCGATCTTCTCACATTTCGAACAGCCCGGTTGTTGGCCCCAACGATGCCGACAAAACTGTAGCGAGGACGTTGAACCTTGGATAGGATAGGAATGGGATATTATAGGCACGGAACAGTAGGACTTTTGGCTTTAAACTTCATTTGTTTTATTATCATGAATGACGAGACGAGCAGGTCGCTCGCCTGATGGTAAGCGCCACGCCTGCTCATAAACAGAAGCGACGCCATACGAGTTTTGAATTACAAAGCACTGCATGGCACTGGACTGAGCTCGAAATCATCATAGATTTTTTTTTAAGAAATATCGATACATTTTTGTTTAAATAGCTTTTTTTTCGATATCGATAGGTACTTTTTAAAAGTATCGATAAGATATACTTTTTTTATAGTATAGGCCAGCAAACGAGCTCGTGGGTCACCTGATGGTAAGTGATCTCCACCGCCCATATACCAAAATAATTAAAGGCGCGTTGCCGACCTTAAAGGAAAGGGATAATTAAGGAATTGGGAAGGGGAGTAGGTTTGGGCCTCCGGGTATCTCACTCACCGTCCGAAACGAAACGCAGCAGCAAGCTGCTACTCTACGTCGGTTTTCTGTGAGACAGTGGTAACGACCCGGACGAGCCGGCCCATACATGCTGCAGACAAAAGTGTCTACAGCGTGGCTCTACCACTGAAATGCATGCTTATTACAACTGTAACTCACCAGAGAGCGTGTCAATGTTCTCCTTATCAGCCGACATGTCCTGTCGGACTCCGAGCTCTCGCACTGAGTTTTCGGCAACGTCCGGGTTGCCGCCTATCATCAATGGTTTACGGAACGGTTTCGTTGTCAACCTGCAACCAAACCAGAACTTTATGAACACCTAGACAACAAATAAACAATTTAGTGTTATCGCACCTACCCTCGCCTCAACGGATAAAAGCAAACAGTATAAAAGATGTCGCATTGAACGGACAGGGCTTGTTTATTTGTAGTTGTGACAGTATACTAGCTGCGTTTGGTGTGAATTATTGGCATAAGCTAACATTTTTGACGATGCTATGTATGTTATGTATACATTAGTTGATATGATTTCTATACATGAGTTTGTTTATTTTGTATTGACTTGTCATAAGCGCTATTTTAATTGCTTACATGATTAATAAACTATTTAATTTCACCTTCTTAGCTATCGAGAAAGAGGGGCGTGTGTTGTGTTAGTCTGTGTATCTATATCTTTCTCTCTGTGTGTGTCTCGTGTGTATATGTGACGTCAGCATAGCATCACGGTGCAGGCGGTGATGGAGATACAAGATATGTTTTTCATCCTTACTAATTTTTTTACTGAAATAAAACTAGTTTATACGGATTTTATCGCGGTTTAATTTTTATTTTAGTCCCGACGTTTCGAAAGCTTTTCAGCCTTCGTGGTCACGGGAGAGACTGAGGTGTAGGTCGTCTCGAAAAATTAATGTTACATTGGCTACCTTCATTTTAAAATTATACATTTATTTTTTAATTATTTTAAAAAAGTTAGTTGACACTAGTCCGATCTACGCAGAAAGAGCTCAAGGTGTCTTCGAGGTCTGGCAGTTGGTTTGTTTTTACTTTTTTTATTCTATTTTTAGATTTGTAACCCGATCGATTGTAGATGATTTCGCCAATGTCGAGTATTAAAATAGCAATAACTAACAAAAAAGTTGAATTAGTTACAATTTTTTTTCTTGTAACTGTACTGTACATAAACCTTCAGTGTAGTCACGTGGCAGAGTTGTTAAAAATAAATCGAAGAACTGACGGTCCCACAACACTCAGTATATATAGTGACTCACCAACTTTCTCGCCGCTCCGACGACTGTAAGTTCGGCAATTCCTTATCTGAAACAAAGCAGAGAAAATATAGAAAACAATCGGTCAAGTACGAATCGGATTTCCGCATCGTCTCACAAAAAAGCCGATGTGAGGTGTCAGCTTGCGCTTCGTATGGTGAATGAGATATCCGGAGGCCCAAATCCCCTCTCCCTTACCCAATCCCCTAACTATCCGATTTTTTTAGCATAGGCATACGAGCAAGTGGGTCACATAATGGTAAGTGATGTCCACGGCCCATGTACGCTTACAATACAACAATTATTGGCGCGTTGCCGACCTTAAAGGAAAGGGATAATTATGGGATTGGGAAGGGGAGGAGGATTTGGGCCTCCGGATATCTCACTCACCGTAAGAAACGCAGCAGCAAGCTGTTACTTTACGTCGGTTTTCTGTGAGACCGTGGTAACGACCCGGTCGAGCCGACCCATTCATGCTGTAGACAAAACTGTCTACAACGTGGGTCTACCACTCATAAAAGTTGTTTCCTGTAAGATCGGCAACGCGTCCATGATTCGATTGATTATGGAGATCACTTACCATCAGGTGACCAACTTGCTCGTTAGCCTATGCTATAAAAAAGAACCGAGGGCTGCAAACCAATCAAAGGTAGTCGCCAAACGCAAGCCTATTATGATGAAACGAGCAGATCGCTCGCCTGATGGTAACCGCAACGCCTGCCCCACCACACAGAACCTTGTATTACAAAGCACTACATGACACTGGACTTAAGTCTCATAATGTCCAGTAATTACATAGGTTTAAATGCCCTTCAAACTGGAACACAAGTGTTTTTTTTTATCCTAGCTCGCCAAAGCGGCTACGCTACACCTGATGGTAAGTGCAGCGCAATCCAAGAATACTGTCGACCAACGACAGACGATGTGTCTACCGTAGATCGGCAGAATATTGGCCTGCCTAATTGCTTCTTCACACCCGTTTAATAATACTAGCCCTGTATTATATACGTCCCACTGCTGGGCACGGGCCTCCTCTACTGAATGAGAGGGGTCAGGCCTTAGTCCACCACGCTGGCCTAATGCGGCTTGGCAGACTTCACATACCTTCGAAATTTTTATGAAGAACTTCTCAGGTATGCAGGTTTCCTCACGATGTTTCCTTCACCGTTAAAGCAAGTGATAATTAACTATTAATACACACATATGTTAGAAAAGTCAGAGGTGTATGCACTTGGGCCGGTTACAAACCTGCGACTTTCGTCTCGACAGTCCATACTGTGATGTATGCTTAGTGGCGGTATGAAGTAAATATTTTGTATGTGTCAACACATACCGCCACCCTCTCTCTCTCGTAATATACGCTTGAAGTAAACGGTCGTGTTTTATTGTGCATCCCGAATAATCGAGAAATAAGGGCTTCCCGGTTCAGGACATATCACATACCACTCCCCGCTGAGCTATCACTACTTCTAACACTCCGTTTAAAGGACCCCATGTTATAGGAAGGAGGGAACACGTGCGCCGGCAAATTATCCCACTACTTTATGAGTTTATAGAAGATTTTGCGAACCTCTTGGTTCTAGCCGAGATGGCGGAGACCACGAAGCTGTGGTTCCGTAAGCCAGCACGCGCGGTTCTGTTAAGGAAAGGTGAGGATGGGATAAGGTCAAACGACTCTTCACGAGCATTCATCGTGATACAGACTATAAAAACGTACAGTACTCATTCCCGGTACTATCATGCTAATATTATAAATGTGAATGTAAGTTTGTTTGTTACGCTTTCACGCGAAACCTACTTAACCGATCATCATGAAACTTTGTACACATATTCTTGGAGGTATAAGAAGTAACATAGGATACTTTTTATGAAAAAAAACTATTTTTTTGTTACGCTTTCACGCCTAAATCACTGAACCGATTTTCACGGGCGGAGCCGCGGGCAATAGCTAGTATACAATATGTAACAAAAACCCAGTTGGGCGTTTTAACTGTGATATCAGAATCGAATTCAAGTGTTATGAAAAAAATCGCATACGAAAATTTAACTATAAAAATAATTGAAATAAAACTAGTTTATACGGGTTTTATTGCGGTTTAATTTTTATTTTTATTCCCGACGTTTCGAAAGCTTAAAAATATAAACTAGTTTTATTTCAATGTGTAATATTCGTGTAAACCTAAGAAATTACTATATAAAAATAATATTTAATATTAAACCTTAAATTAGTTTATTGTTTGTAAACCGTATTTCGATTGATTACCTCTGCAAGAGCGATGACTTAGAGCCAGAGCGAGATAGCATGTTACGGCGTCTACGTTCATCAAACGCGTCGCGCCCCCGGCTTCGTCAATCCCACAGAAATTCAGTTGTAAATATATTTTTTTAAATATATCTATTTTTCTAAGGTAATTGTGTAAGGATAATATCTATCTTCTGATTATTATTATTTTCTAATTTAACTATTTTTATTAAGCTGTCTATAAGTCTATCTTCACGATCCAAAAATGGCCAACAGTATACTCTTATATAGGTACATATATACGCACTGTAATCCCCGAAGGGGTAGGCAGAGGTGTAACCAGTACACCCACATTTCGCCGAGCGCATCTCCATCCCATGATGTGATAGGGGGCGAGCCTATCGCCATACCGGACACAAATTCCACACTCCGGGCTGATACTGAGCATTTCGTAATAGAAAAACCCAATATCACTTTTACCCGACCCGGGGATCGAACCCGAGACCTCAGCGTCAGCCTCAGTCGTAACGCGCACGCATTACAACTGCGCCACCGAGGCAGTGTGTATTGTAAAAAGTCTAACTCACCTAAATTGGGGTACAGCTTCGGTGTCGGCTCTCCGTCAATTGGTTTCTCTTTTTCATTCCACATTTGTTTTGGTGAATTCAACCTTATCGGACGAATAATAAGTTATTTAATTACATTTTCTGATTTTATCACGGATAAAATACTTCGTATGCGTACTTCACTTATTGAGCGCAACATTTAACGCAACAAAAATAAAAAATAAAAACTTTAATACATTTTTTCATTATATCAGAAAGTTGAAAAAGAGATGATATTTTTTTACAAATATTTTTAATTGTAATCTAAAGTGTAAAAAAAAATTGAAAATATATAAAATATTTTTATTTAACTTGTTTTTTTTAAAGATAAGTTATAGAGTGTGCATAGAAACAAAAAACACGTCAATTAAACATATTGATCCTTTTCGACTTAAAATTGTTTTTAATCGATTTATTTATAATATAAAACTCACCACCGGCCATGTCTGTAGGGGCTCATTTCTTCACCTGAAGGAAAAAAACATTATAAGGAGAATAAAAAACTCTATGCTTACTGCTGTATCCCCGAACGGGTAGACCGACAATTAACGCACCGTTCACCGAGCTTATACCCGTCCCATAACGTGATAGGTGGCGAGCCTATCGCCATACCGGGCACGAATTCCAATCCCAAGCAACTATTTTATTGAATCGAAAACAGAAGAACAAATTGTTATTGCCTAAACTGGGATTTGAACCCAGGACCTGACGGTCTCTCAGTCTAACCTCGCTGCCAAACCGGCAAACGAGCAAGTGGGTCACTTGATGATAAGTGATCTCCACCGCTTATAATACATAAAAAATCAAAGACGCGCTGCCGATCTTAAAGGAAAGGGATGATTAAGAGATTGGGATTTTGGGGATATCTCACTCAATGCACAAAAGGTAACAGCAATCAGATACTTCACGGATCGAAATAAGATAACTAGAACGATAACTCTCATATGAATCTGCCAAAAATACGGCTCCACATGCAAAGGTAAAATCACACGTAACACTCATACACGCAACAAAAAATAATGAACGTTCAAAATCAACTTTATATCATAAAAGTTAATGTCTCAATATTAAATTTCTAGGTCGAGATACGACGTTCTACACCGTGTAAACAATTAGACGTATCAAGTGTCAACTAGAGATTATAATGCACAGACTTTTATAGCCCCGCCCCCTTGCACAGAGTTTTGGTGGGGTAATTTTTTTGCTTGAGTTACGTTTCTTGTCATCTTATTTCGATGACTTCATGTCAGTTTTCAATGAGACAGTGGTAACAATCCGGTGGAGTCAGCCCATTCATGCTGTAGACAGAACAGTCTACAGCGTCGCTCTACCACTCTAACAAATTGATTGTCCTTGTGAATCCAGGACTCTCATTTCTCTGGAACTTCTCAGCCTAAATCTGTCGCTACTAGACCAAAGAGACGAATAAAAAATATCCTCAAAAATTAATATGAAATAGGGTAGTTTCCTATATTCAATTTTATACATTATTTTATAAGCAACAGAAAATGATACGCAAAAGAAACCCTTTTATAAAAACCACAATCAAAATTGGTTCAGAAATGTGCCCGCAGTTATGACTTTAAATGTTGGTATGAGGAAAAGTGGGTGCGTAGTAGGGATATCTCACTATCTCGCTTGCACGCGTGCACCATAATGAACATTTTACACAGTGACGTCAAAGTTTGCGTCGTCTGTCATTTGACAACTACCCCTTCTACACGATTTGAATGGCTTCCAACTTATTTATTTTTGGTCCGATTTTTTAACATTGTTCCTGCAATAGATTTTGAGTAACGTAACTTATTGATTTAAATAATGAAAAAAATCTAGTCAACTACCCTATTGTACATACGCTCCTTTCTCGGTATAGTCAGTTACCAAAATACTCACGTTCATCACAATTCCCTCTGGGCGGTCTTTCCACTTCACCCTTGTCCGTTTGGTCTATGGACGGAGGTACTTTGTTGATGTGAACACTTCCATTCATTTCACGAGAACGCGACTCCTCCATAGACCTGTGTAAGTGTTTATATACTAGTTAATACTAAGGAATACAGACACAGCTTACATACATATAAATAACTAATATCAGTCTCTCCCGTGACCACGAAGGCTGAAAAGCTTTCGAAACGTCGGGACTAAAATATAAATTAAACCGCGATAAAATCCGTATAAACTAGTTTTATTTCAACTAATATTATAAATAGGAAAGATTTGATTGATTGTTTATTTGCATTGAATAGGCTCCGAAACTACTGAACCGATTTGAAAAACACTGTTGGGAAGCTACATTATCCCCGGGTGACATAGGCTACTTTTTATACCGGAAAAGGCCGTTCACACGGGCGGAGCCGCGAGCAAAAGCCTAGTATTAAATAAACAGCTATTTTTTTTCAGATTCCGGTCCGAGTAAATAATATAAATAAATACACGTCCAACAGTCACACACATAGTCCTGAACCCACACTAGGTAAACCTGTATCGTGAGTATCAACTACGAGGGACTTGCCAACCCACAACACACAGACCAGAAACAAATATCTGTGGATTAGACAAACATTGTTGGAGTGGGAATCGAACCCACAGGCTCTCGCTTCGCAGTCGCTACTCGCTCACTGCGCCACGGAGCTTAACACCTTGTGTCTCAGGGTGACGAGCGCAGTTCAGTGTCATACAGTACTTCATAGCTCGAAGTTCTGATTGGTGTTGCTTCTGTTTATGAGCAGGCTGACGCTTGCCATCAGGCGAGCGACCTGCTCGTCTCGTCATTTAACACTAATAAAGAAAAAAAAAAGGTTTTTTTAAAGTACACACAAATGTATAATCTGAAACAGAACTAAGATCACAACAAAAAAGCGAGTTAATTACGCCTACATACAAAGCTGACGCACACATTTAAATTTCACTTTTATATTTTCATCGCCTTAAGACAGAAAGTTTCTTATACTTTCGTGAAGTTTATCTTTTTTTTTATTGGCTTTGATTGACGAGACGAGCACTGATGACAATAAAGCACTGCATGACACTGGACTGCGCTCGTCACCCCGAGACATAAGGTGTTAAGTCTCATAATGCCCAGTAATTACACTGCCTTCAATGCCCTTCAAACCGGAACACAACAGTGTTTACACTGTTGCTTGGCGGCAGAAATAGACAAAGCGGTGGTACCAACCCAGCCAGCCTCTCGCATACGAGGGACCTACCACCTTGTAATCTCAAAAAAAATAACCAACCGACTATCCAAACCGCGTGCGTCCGTCTCGCTACGTTGTTCACCGCGTGGTTCGTTGCGAGGTTCGTTGCGAGGATCGTTGCGTTGTTCGTTGTTGACGTGGTTCCGTAGTACAAGACGTTTGCGGCTCGGTTTCAGGCACAGTTTGTCTTCGAGACTCGCGTCCGATTCCTCAAGACCGTCGAATAGGGATTTCTGAAAAAAAAAACTCGATTTAGAATTTATTATTTAGATATTAACTTTTATTATATAAAGTTGATTTTGAACGATCATCAATTTTTGTTGCGTGTATGAGTGTTACGTGTGATTACCTTTGCATGTGTAAGTAAGTGGAACCATATTTTTGGCAGATTCATATGAGAGTTATCATTCTAGTTACCTTATTTCGATAATTGAAGTTTTATTTGTCCATCCACTACACTACAAATTATGTTTTTTTCTACCTGGCGCTATCCAGAATTAATGTCAGGGTACGCCTTCTTCTATCATAGATTTGACGGTATTATGAAGCGACCCGGCTGCCTGATCCCCGCAACCCGCACAAGAACAAAGTTTAACTGACAAATAAACTACAAACCCACAAAGTATGCGGCTATTAGAATTTACCTTATCTATGAAATAAAACTAGTTTATACGGATTTTATAGCGGTATAATTTTATTTTAGTTCCGACGTTTCGTAAGCTTTTCAGCCTTCGTGGTCACGGGAGAGACTGAGGTGTAGGTCGTCTCGAAAAGTTAATGTTACATTGGCTACCTTCATTTTAAAATTATACATTAATTTTTATTTTAAAAAGTTAGATGATACTAGTCTGATCTAGGTAAAATTAAACTGCGATAAAATCAGTATAAACTAGTTTTATTTCAAGGTGTAATATTCGCGTATACATAAGAAATCATTACCTTATCTTGTTGCAGCGCGTGTCTCGGTTGTACTCTGAGTTTGTTATGAGGCGATGCGACTTTGAAGCCGGCGTCGGATCGCTCCAGCACCGCCTTCAAAGCCGCCGGGTTGGTCGGCTTCAACACTTCCTCCGCTGTAGTGGCTACAAAAAAAACAGCGTATCACATAAAACATTTTTTTTTCGACTGGTCTTGTGTGTCAGCCCATATTGCTTATACAACTTCACATGACAATAAAGCCAAATCTCATACTGCCCAGTAATTTCACAGGCTTCAATGTCCTTGGAACCGGAACACAACAGTGCTTACACACTGCTGGTTGTCAGTAATAGACGGAGCGGTGGTACCGACACAGACTGGCGGTAGGTACATAGTTCTCTTTTTTATATAATTTTATTGTTTAATATTGACTGCTCCATTGGCGCGATGTTAGTATTTAAGGCAATACTGCCATGTTGATTTTTTTAAATTTTTATATAAATTATTGATTTTTTTGTTTTTTTTTTTAATGTTAACTTGCGAGTGCCAAGTATGTCTGGTATACTCTTGGCTATTTCTTAAAAAGGCCAATCCAGGAATTTCTGTACATTACACTCGCATAATTCTGTAAAACAATGTCTGGACATTAAAAGAGGCCGTAACGCATGAGTTTGTTTCGGCATTTCTTCTCATGGCTAGCCCCGAAATGCCGTCGTATATGTAATGTAGCATAAACAATGATTGACATGAAAAAGTGATATTTATGATCTAATTTACAGAATAAATGATTTGAATTTGAATTGACTGACTAGCACATACGAGGGACCTACCACATAGATATGTATAAATAACTAGCTGTTGCCCGCGGCTCCGCCCGCGTGAATGCCTATTGCCAGGATTAACAAAAATGCTTGACAAAAATACTAATGTCGCTATTAAAAAATTGGGGTTGATCGTAGAGGGTTGAAAATTTAGGATTGTATGTATTTTTTAATGCTGTATCATAAAAAAATAAAAACGAAAAAACTTGTCCAAAGAATAAAAATAATAATTTAGGGGTGGACCACCCTTAACATTTAGGGGGATGAAAAATAGATGTTGGTCGATTCTCAGATCTACCCGATGTGCACACAAAATTTCATACAAATCGGTCCAGCCGTTTCGGAGGAGTATGGGAACGAACATTGTGACACGAGAATTTTATATATAAGATAAATAAATAAATACACGTCCAACAGTCACACACATAGTCCTGACCCCACACTAGGTTATCCTGTATCGTGAGTATCAACTACGAGGGACTTGCCAACCCACAACACACAGACACGAGGCAAATATTTGTGGATTACAGACACATTTGTCTCGGTGCGGGAATCGAGCTCACGGCCTCACGCTTCGCACCCACTGCGCCACGGAGGTTGTATGGAATACAATATATGAATACTCACATGTGTCCGGCAGATCTTTGAACAGCGAGGAGTCTCCGTAAGGTCTGGCTGCGAGTGCGAGCATCTGCTCGTGCACGTTACCTGCAGCCGACGCGCCGGACAAACTGCTCCACACAAATTAATATAAATTTGGTTAATTTCCATGATTCGCTCCCTCCATTTAGGAAAACTCTTCTAGAAGAGTCTGAAATCTCTACGTATCCCTAACATTCTGATAAATCATACTGACCATCTTAGTTTGCAAATTATTTTAATATTAATTTTAATTCTCTAATTTTCTAATTTTAATTTAATTGAACCAAGTACTTATTATATAAGATTGTACATATTTATTTATGCATGCTGTGTGTTGCGTGTAATCTGAGTTGCAATAAGTTCAATTGTTTAATTAGAGTTTATATTTAATGTACGTATGTATTATTGTAAACTTTGTTGGCAATCCTTAAATAATAAAATAAGATCTGATGACGGAGTACAGAGAAAAAAAAATGAAACTCCTCAACGGACAACAGTACCCTCCTCGCTATTGTGTTATTGTATTGGAATTACTATTGCTATTGCTGTACATTGAAGTCGGTTCCTAAGTTTTGTTAAACATTATATTATTAGTGGTAGTTACAGCAATAGCTTTTTTTTTATATTAGCTGGAATGACGAGACGAGCAGGTCGCTCGCCTGATGGTAAGCGCCACTCCTGCTCATAAACAGAAGCAACGCCACGCAGAACTTTAAATAAAGCACTGCATGACACTGGACTGCGCTCGTCACCCCGAGACATAAGGTGTTAAGTCTCATAATGCCCAGTAATTACACTGGCTTCAATGTCTTTCACACCGGAACACAACAGTGCTTACACACTGTTGCTTGGCGGCAGACAAAGCGGTGGTACCAACCCAGCCGGTCTCTCGCAAACGAGGGACCTACCACCTTGTGCATGTAAATCGCAGCTAAACTCTATCGAATGTATTTTTTTTCCAACAAAATCAGTCCACAGTTGGCGTAGAAATCGATGTACATACATTACAAAAAAGAAAAAAATATATATATTTAATAATTCTGGACGTTTCCATAGTACAAATATTGTTACATGAAAATACGACAAATAAATAAATTGTCCAGTGTATTTTGACGATGCTATGTATGTTATGTATACATTAGTTGATATTATTTCTATACATAAGTTTGTTTATTTTGTACTGACTTGTCATAAGCGCTATTTTAATTGCCCACATGATTAATAAACTATTTCATTCCATTTCACTGTTCGGTATTGTGAAACTCCTCCTTTTTTGAAGTCGGTTAAAAAAGGTGTCAACATTTGCTCGTTCGCCTGACATAGAAACCATGCAGGTGGGATTGTAATAACACAACGGTCACGTACTTGTTTATGGCCGCATTGTTTGTATTCATTCCGCCCATACCAAAAGCGGAACCGCCCAGAGTGGAGGTGTTGTTGAACAGACCACCGCCCATGCCGCTGTCGAGACCTGCGACAAACAAACACATATAAGCTCACCCTGTATCACCGGAAGGGTAGGCGAACATGTAAGCATAACAATGAGGACTGGTCTACTCAGACTACTGCTTATTATAGTTAATTATTAGCTTTTGCTCGCGGCTCCGCCCCGCGTGAATAGACTTTTCCGAAATAAAACGTAGCCTATAATCGTCACCAGGGTCCCATCTATCTCTACATTAAAATACATCAAAATCGGTTCAGTGATTTAGGTGTGAAAGCGTAACGATAGATGGGACCCTGGAGACGATTATAGGCTAAGTTTTATTTTCACGTCGGCGGAGCCGCGGGCAACAGCTAGTCTATTATAATTTGACAAACTGTTGACAATTTTTTTTATGGAGCATAATTTTAAGGTATACTATCATCATTGTATCGAGGCTTTGTGTAAAAATTCATAGCGTAATCAAAATTTGTACTGACCGGTCTTAAATGTGGCATTTGTATTTGGCTGTTGGAACATGCCGCCCCCCCCCAAAGTGCCGAAAGTTGGCGCCGCGGGCTTGGCCTGGAACGTGTTCGCACCCAGACCCGTGCCCATACCACCGCCTGTCGGATAATATACATCTTAAATTCTTTCTTTTGAAGTGAAAACTTCTTTAGCATCGTTGTGATATGAAAGTCGATGAAACGATAAAGAGACATACACATAAATTCATAAGATTTAACGTGGGAGAAAATGAGATAGGAAGCATTATACAGTTGTGCGCGCATGCGTAGTACAAAGCTTGAGAAAAGGCATCACAACAACCGTGGTGTTTTGTATACGTGTACGTATTATACGTGTGTAGAGTTTTTTCATCATTTGTATAATAAAATTCTTCATTGTATTATTTATCGAAAATGTAAGCTCTGAGTCTGAATAAATCTATGTAATATATACGAATAAAATGTAAAATAATTATCAAACTTTGTATCACTATGATCATTACTAAAACCTACAATAATCCTCTTCCCGAAATTTTACATTCGTCTCATTATCTTGAAGACAACATTTTTGAAGGTTTCACTTCTGCCACGTGTGAATTGCACACATAATATTTTTTTATAGCATAGGCTGGCAAACGAGCCACTGGGTAACTTGATGATGTTTTCCACCGCACATTAAGGGATTGGGAAGAGGAAGGGATTTGTGTTTTCGGCTATCTCACTCACCGTACGAAACGCAGCAGCAAGCTGATACTTTACGCCAGTTCTCACACAGTGGTAACGACCCGGACGAGCCGACCCATTCATGCTGTAGACAAAAATGTCTACAGCGTGGCTCTACTCATCTGTTATGTCCAAGTTTTTTTATTAATAGTTATTGTTTGTTGGACTGCCTCGGTGGCGCAGTTGTAATGCGTATGCGTTACGATCAATCGTAACTAACGCTGAGGTCTCGGGTTCGATCCCCGGGTCGGGTAAAGTGGTATTGGGTTTTTCTATTACGAAATGCTCAATATCAGCCCGGAGTCTGGAATTTGTGCCCGGTATGGCGATAGGCTCGCCCCCTATCACATTGTGGGACGGAGATACGCTCGACGAAATGTGGGTGTACTGGTTACACCTGCCTACCCCTTCGGGGATTACAGGCGTGAGTGCGTATGTATGTATGTAGTTATTGTTCAAGATTACAACTTTAAACTATAGGTGACGTCTATCGCTCAATTAATGGACCAGTGTTGTCGTACTGCCCCGCCGTGATCGGGTAATAGGGTAGTTGACTAAATCTTTTTTATTATTTAAATCAATAAGTTACGTTACTCAAAATCTATTGCAGAAACAATTTTATAAATCGGACCAAAAATAAATAAGTTAGAAGCCATTCAAATCCTGTAGAAGGGGTAATTGTCAAATGACAGACGACGCAACCTTTGACGTCACTGTGTAAAATGTTCATTTTGGTGCACGCGTGCAAGCGAGATAGTGAGATATCCCTACTACGCACCCACTTTTCCTCATACCAACATTTAAAGTCATAACTGCGGGCACATTTCTGAACCAATTTTGATTATGTTTTAATGAAAGGGTTTCTTTTGCGTATCATTCTCTGTTGCTTATAAAATAATGTATAAAATTCAATATAGAAAACTACCCTATTATTGTAGTGGTCATTTAGTGTAAAAAAAAACCACGTACCGAGTACAGAAGGTTGCGTGTTGAATCCAAACGTTGGCTGTGTGGTGGCAGGTTTGGCAAACGTGTTGGCTCCAAACAGGCCACCGCTTGTCGACGTGTTGGTAGCGAAACCGCCTGACAGAGTGCCGAATGCTGGAACAAAACGTGTGCATTATATTTGTACATACATACACACTCGGGGTAGGCAGAGATGTAACCAGTACACCCACATTTCGCCGAGCGTATCTTCGTCCCTTATGTGATAGGGGGGCGAGCCTATCGCCATACCAGGCATAAATTCCAGACTCCGGGCTGATACTTTTTACTGAGCATTTCGTAATAGAAAAACTCAATATCACTTTCACACGACCCGGGGATCGAACCCGAGACCTCAGCGTTTTATTTATAAGTTTTACATACTAACAGCATATGAGAGACATACGATTTTTCATATTAATTTGAAAGTTATGTTAACTAACATGTGTGTCAAATCAAAGGTGTTGATCACGCTTCTAGCAACTCAATGTCGACTTGACATCTCATGTCAACATGTTGACATTTAATTAATTAATTTTACTTTGATCAGCCTTTCAGAAACCGGGCGTTAAATAATAATAATAATACTAGCCCTGTATATACGTCCCACTGCTGGGCACGGGCCTCCTCTACTGAATGAGAGGGGTTAGGCCTTAGTCCACCACGCTGGACTAATGCGGGTTGGTAAACTTCACATACGTTCGAAATTCTTATGGAGAACTTCTCAGGTATTTCGGTTTCCTCACGATGTTTCCTTCAACGTTAAAGCAAGTGATAATTAACTATTAATACACACATAACTTAGAACAGTCAGAGGTGTATGCACTTGGGACTGGTTTCGAACTTGCGACTTTCGTCTTGACAGTCCGTACCACTCCTGGCTGAGCTATCACTACTTTGAGATGAGAGACTTACTGACATTATTTATTAGTTACGGTGACTCACGAGTTCCATGCTACCAAAGATGTCACCGGCATATGAGTCACGGTGACTCACGAGTTCCACTGTACCAAAAATATCATTGGCCTATGTGTCACGGTGACTCACGAGTTCCATTGTACCAAAGATATCATCGGCCTATGTGTCACGGTGACTCACGAGTTCCACTGTACCAAAGATGTCACCGGCCTATGAGTCACAGTGACTCACGAATTCCACTGTACCAAAGATATCATCGGCCTATGAGTCACGGTGACTCACGAGTTCCATGATGTCGACGACAATACATACCATATACGAGACACAGTGAGACACGAGATATGTTCCTATGAGTCACGGTGACTTACCTGGCGCGCTGGTGCCGAAAGTAGGCGCGCTGGTCTTCGCGCCGAAAAATCCCCCGCCGGTGTTGAATGCGCCGAAACCGGAACTAGCCGGCGTACTGCCGAAACCGGATGTCGGTGGCTTGGCGCCAAACACTCCAGCGCCCTGTAACATAATACATACATACATACACACTCACGCCTGTTATCCTCGAAGGGGTAGGCAGAGCCGCCGAGCGTATCTCCGTCCCACGATGTGATAGGGTGCAAGTCTATTGCCGTATCAGGCACAATCACGGGTGACGCAAGTGAATTTTTTCATAGAAAATTCAAACACCAATTTTGAGTGGTAGAGCCACACTGTAGACACTTTTGTCTACAGCACGAATGGGCCGGCTCAACCGGGTCGTTACCACTGTCTCAGAGAAAACCGACGTAAAGTAGCAGCTTGCTGCTGCGTTTCGTACGGTGAGTGAGATATCCGGAGACACAAATCCCCTCCCCTTTCCCAATCCCTTAATTATACCTTTCTTTTAAGGTCGGCAACGCGCCCATGATTCTTCTGGTATAGTGAGCGTATATGGGCGGTGGAGATCACTTACCATCAGGTGACCCACTTGCTCGTTTGCCGGCCTACGATATAAACAAATTATAAAAAAAATGTAATTTCGTGAGACCTGGGAATTGAACCGAGGATTTCACGGTTCTCAGCCTTAGTACGCTGAACCAATGAGGCGATAAATATAGTATTTATATACCTGTGTTTGTGTGTTGGTGCCAAATCCGAATGTGGAAGTGTTTGTGCCGAACGTCGGCGCTTGAGTCGACGCTGCGCCGAACAACCCTGTACCTGCAACACGCAACACGCAACGCAACATCATACTATATTATACAACACTAGCTTTTGCTCGCGGCTCCGCCCGCGTGAATAGACTTTTCCGAAATAAAACGTAGCCTATAACCGTCTCTAGGGTCCCATCTATCTCTACATCAAAATTCATCAAAATCGGTTCAATGATTTAGGCGTGAAAGCGTAACAAACAAATAGATTTTTTTTTTATAGTATAGGCTAGCAAACAAGCAAGTGGGTCATCTGATGGTAAGCGATCTCCACCGCCCATGTACGCCCACAATACAAAAGAATTATGGGCGCGTTGCCGACTTTAAAGGAAAGGGATAATAAGGGGTTGGGAAGGTGAGGGGGATTTGGGCCTCCGGATATCTCACTCACCGTACGAAACGCAGCAGCAAGCTGCTACTTTACGCCGGTTTTCTGTGGGACAGTGGTAACGACCCGGACGAGCCGGCCCATTCATGCTGTAGACAAAATTGTCTACAGCGTGGCTCTACCACTCGCGCTGCTGCGTTTCGTACGGTGAGTGAAATATGCGGAAGCCTAAATCCTCCCCTGCCCAATCCTTTAATTACCCCTTTTCCAATGCCAGTTTGCCTGCCTATGCAATAAAAAAAATCGTTGCTTCGTCGAGGATTTGTAGCGTAGAAACCATGGCCAAAACACAAGATCGTTTATAGCAATGCAGTGATCCATATCGTCTCAAAATATTTAATAATTAATAATGGACGTTTCCATATTACAAATATTGTTACTAATGTAAAATAAAAAGACAACAAATAAACAATTTAGTGGAATTGCCTAGTGTATTTGACGATGCTATGTATGTTATGTATACATTAGTTGATATGATTTCTATACATGAGTTTGTTGATTTTGTACTGACTTGTCATAAGCGCTATTTTAATTGCCTACATGATGAATAAACTATTTCATTTAATTTCGAAACCGGTCGTTACTCACCAGCAGTAGAAGTTGCACCAAACGCTGGTTTGTTTGCACCGAACAGACCCGATGTGTTGGCAGCATTTTGCGTGCCACTATTGAACGAAAATGTATCTGAAATCATACATCTATATATTAATACGTAATGAGAAAAATTCTGTTGCAATGTGAACATAAACCCCGTATAATGGAACGCCAAAATGACGCCGTCCTCCAGCGCCCTCTAGCGCTGCTCCTTCTTGCCTCGCCGTGTCGCGTCTATTATTGTATTAATTAATTCTAGTAATTAAACTAGTTATAATTTACAACAACAATTTTAATTTCATCAAATTCGAAAGCATTTTTAAGCAATATACTAATAATATCGTGGGTTCGATTCCCGCACCTAGACAAATGTTTGTCTGATCCACAAATATTTGTCTCGGGTCTGTGTGTAGTGTGTTGGCAAGTCCCTCGTAGTTGCTGATACCCACGATACAGGTTAACCTAGTGTGGGGTCAGGACTATGTGTGTGACTGTTGGACGTGTATATATTTATTATTTATTTCTATTTAATATGCGCGCACGGACGAGTGTGTGATTTGACTTAGTTAAAGTTTATATAGAGGAGTGCAGAAACTATTTTCTCCCCAGAGTGGTTGACGTCAGGCAGGCGGCCGGTAGTAAACAGTACAAGCTAATTCAATCTGTAACATGTGTTAAAATGCATCGACCCCACTACGAGTAGAGGATAAGGTTAGGCGGAAGAAGAAGGGGTTGATATTAGGCAGGCAGTCGGTCGTAAAAACTACAAGCCAAATCAATCTGTAACGTGTGTTAAAAAGCATGTTGCGCCGACCCCACTGCGTGTGGGATATGGGCAGGTGGAATAAGAGTGCAGAAAACTATTTATACAACGTGTTACAGAAAGGTGTGGTCGCAGCATCGTGCTATCCCCTTCGCACCCGCGGGGACACTTCATTATTGTGTCATATTACCAAATAGCATTAACACGAGTGATTAGCTCGCTAAGACACGAGAATTAACATGCTAATGAAATTAAATCGCAATAGCATTAATTGCTTTTACTAGTATAGTAAAAAAAAACACAAAGTCGGTGTGCAACTGTGTGGCACTTGTCATGTAAATATGTAAAATCACTCACTCGTTTGTCCAAAACCCGTGTTGGTTCCTAAACCGCCTCCACCGAACATGCTGGGTGCACTCGTCGTCGCCGGCTGACCGAAACCTGAAAACATTATTCTTTTCATCCAGAAAGCTCTTACCATAAATTCAAATTCAAATCATTTATTCTGTAAATTGGATCATAATAATTATAAATACACGTCCAACAGTCACACACATAGTCCTGAGCCCACACTAGGTTATCCTGTATCGTGAGTATCAACTACGAGGGACTTGCCAACCCACAACACCCAGACCCGAAACAAATATTTGTGGATCAGACAAACATTTGTCTCGGTGTGGGAATCGAACCCACGGCCTCACGCTTCGCAGCCGGCTACTCGCCCGCTGCACCACGGAGGCTGTCAAATCATAAATCATAAATGTCGCTTTACGACGGCATTTCAGGGCTAGCCATGAGAAGAAATGCCGAAAGAAACTCATGCGTTATGACCTCTTTTAATGTCCAGACATTGTTTTACAGAATTATGCGAGTGTAATGTACAGAAACTCCTGGATTGATCCATATGCATCACTATATGATTTTATTTTGAAAAACCAGTTTTATCTACATACGCACTTACGCCTGTAATCCCCGAAGGAGTAAGCAGAGGTGTAACGGGTACACCCACATTTCGCCGAGCGTATCACCATCCCATGATGTGGTAGGCGAGCCCATCGCCATACCAGCGAGCACAGTTTCAGCCGTTTTTTTATAGCATAGGCCAGTAAACGAGCCAGTGGGTCACCTGATGGTAAGTGATCTCCGCCACCCATTTTATGCCTCCGGATATCTCACTCACCGTACGAAACGCAGCAGCAAGCTGCTACTTTACGTCGGTTTTCTGTGAGACAGTGGTAACGACCCGGACGAGCCGGCCCATTCATGCTGTAGACAAAAGTGTCTACTTACCCCTTCGAATGACAAGTGTGAGTGCGTATGTATGTATGTAACAGAACTGACAGCTCCGTGGCGCAGTGGGCGAGCAGCCGAATGAGAAGCGAGAGGCCGGTGGGTTTAATTCCCGCAACGAGACAAATGTTTGTCTAATCCACAGATATTTGTCTCGGGTCTGTATGTAGTGGGTTGGCAAGTCCCTCGTAGTTGCTGATACCCACGATACAGGTTAACCTAGTGTGGGGTCAGGACTATGTGTGTGACTGTTGGACGTGTATTTATTTTATGTTTGTTTTATCTCTACATATCCCTAACATTCTGATAAATCATACTGACCATCTTAGTTTGCAAATTATTTTAATATTAATTTTAATTTTCTAATTTTCTAATTTTAATTTAATTAAACTAAGTACTTATATAAGATTGTTCATATTTATTTATGCATGCTGTGTGTTGCCTGTAATCTGAGTTGCAATAGGTTCAATTGTTATTAGAGTTAATATTTAATATACGTATGTATTATTGTAAACTTTGTTGGCAATCCTTAAATAATAAAATTAAAACTAAATTAAAAAATTTACCAACCTGTGGCACCGAACAGAGGTTTATTCTCAACCGGTTGCTGGAAACCACCAAACATGCCGGTCGTGGATCCTTTACGTCCGGCAGTGTAATCTTCCAGACGAAGCTCCTCCAATGATTTGTTCTCATATTCCTGGCAACAATAAATATTTGGGCAAATGATTATAGGTTCTCACCATTCTTGTTATGGGAGTAGTGTAGACGTGTTTACGAGTGGTAGAGCCACGCTGTAGACATTTCTGTCTACATCATGAATGGGCCGGCTCGACCGGGTCGTTACCACTGTCTCACAGAAAACCGGCGTAAAGTAGCAGCTTGCTGTTGCGTTTCGAGTGGTGAGTGAGATATCCGGAGTCCCAAATTCCCCTCCCCTTCCCAATCCCTAACTTATCCCTTTCCTTTAAGGTTGGCAACGCGCCCATGATTATTTTAGTATTGTGGGCGTACATGGTCGGTGGAGACCACCATCAGGTGACCCACCAGCTAGTTTGCCGGCCTATACTATAAAAAAAAAAGTGTAACCCAGATTAGTTTTTTTTTTTGCTTTACCACTTAAAATAATTGACTTACCTTCATGCAAGTGATGCAATGGTGTTTTATATTAATATTCTGCGAGTTACCACTCTTGACCACCACATCGGTCCCGGACACGGGGTTGTACTTCACATGAGCTGTACCGGTGGCTTGCTGTTGTCCGAATGCAGCTGAAATTAATATTAAAAACACCAATTATAATAATAATAATAATAAATCATAGAATATAGTCATCGGCGAACTTTCATAGATCAAGTTGAAGATATTCTCGAGAAAGGCCAGGTCAGGAGTACCCTAAACCGACGTGCATGTATGAAAAATTTTATGAGAGTGAATGAGGCCGAAGAGGTATGCAAGGATCGTAGCAAGTGGAAATCCGTTGTTTCTGCCTACCCTTACGGGAAACAGGCGTGAGTATATGTAATAAGTGACTATAGTCCCAATTGTTATATCAACGACGGGTGTGGTCCCGAAACAGTTACACAATAGTTTAAATATACTCAATCTACCCAAATACAACATATATTAAACTCCAGAAAGCTGCAATATTAAATAATTTATTAAACACTTGCCGGATAGTTAGGAAATTTTTACAGTTAGACTCAGAAAATAGTAATATGACATCTATGCAGACGGATAATTATAATAATTAGATTTCCCCCCACTTAAAGTCGCACTTTGGTTTGTACCCGTGCGATTTAAAAAAATACCCCAGGTATTTTTGTAACCAGTACACCCACAATTCGCCGGGCGTATCTTCGTCCCAAGATGTGATAAAAACTTCAATTAAACCGATAAAATTATAGTAATATTTTTTTCATACAGTGCTTTGTAATTCAAAGTCCTGTGTGGTGTTGCTTCTGTTCATAGGCAGGCGTGACGCTTACCATCGGACGAGCGACCTGCTCGTTTCATCACTCAAGCTATAAAAGAAAATTAATAATAAATAAAGAAATATACCCGTGGCAGTGGACCCGAAAAGTCCACCTCCGGAGAGCGTGTTTTGCTGCTGACCAAATAACCCCCCACCAGTGGTAGGTGTCGCACCGAAGAGCCCCCCAGTAGGTGCGCCGGTCGCCGTTGTGTTACCGAAACCAAATCCTGGAAACAATCAAACATAGTAATGATACAGCACTACCAACCAGTTCTCGAAAATGGTCATGCTACGCTCTATTGGGATCGATCTATTATTACGGACAGGACTATTCTAGCCAACAAGCCTGATATTGTGGTAGTAGATCGATTGACGCGCCGGGCAATGCTTGTTGATGTCACCATTCCGCATGATGAGAATCTCGCAAAAGCGGAAAAAGATAAAATATCCAAATATTTAGACCTGGCACACCAGGTTATTGACATGTGGGATGTGGACTCAACAATGATTGTCCCAATAGTCGTAACACCTCCAGAGGCTCTCAATTGGTTGTTGGGTCAAAAGTCAGATGCAGAAGGCAGTATTATTGGACACGGCACGCATTGTGAGGAGGTTCCTCACTCTGGGGTCCTAACCGCCGTTGGCTTGGGTCTTAGGCCTCGCCATTGGAGGGTGATACTTTTTATATTTTTAAATGTTTTTTTTTAAGTAATTTAATATTTAGAAATGTAAAAAACCTTAAATATAATAAAGAGTACTGTACATACAGCACGAATAATATCGGAGCATCTGCAGCCGAACTGCAAGCTGAAATACAGGTATATTTCAGCTTGCAGCGCTAATCCCCTATGGTTAAGTATGTTCTATGTCGGTACACTCCATTCTCTCGAAAACGATCTAAAAGTAATTAAGGTTTGCATGCTACATTAAATAGATTACAACAGCAATATGACATTTTAACTAGAGCTAAAGACGTTAATATTGATATTTTCTCGGATAAACCAAAATCAACCAAATCAAACGTAAAGTTTATGAAGCCATGGGTTTGAAACACCCATATCATTTTAACGTCAGGTCGTCTGCTACAACCTAACCGTTAAGTCATCGCGCTCGTATCTGTATGATCATTACTTACATCCTGTACTCTCTTTTCTTTTATTTTATAAGTATTCTTTTTGTCCACTTTAGCATGCCGTGGCAACTTTAATTAAGATGAAATTTAGCATAAGACACCTTACGTATTGTACGAAATACTCTTATGATTGTATGTTTTGTAAGTTGCTCGAATAAATAAATAAATAAATAAATAAATAAACAACTACTATGTACTATTTTATTACAAAAGAAAAAATTTAAATTGTTAATTGTATTCCTCTTTTTGTGTGTAGTGTTAGTGTATGTGTGTGCATGTAAGAGGTTGTGTGAGAGATAGATAATAATTTTAATGATTGTAATGTCAAAATTAATTAATTGTAATGTAAGGGCACGTCATGAGTACCTTCAACCGACGAAAATTTATGAGAAGGTGTATGAATGTGGAAGAGGCGAAAGAGGTGTGTCAGGATCGTAGCTTGTGGTATTCAATGGTCTATGCCTACCCCCATGGGACATAGGCGTGAGTGTGTATGTATGTATGATTTTGTCCTCCTTAATATTTTATTAGTAAGAAGTAATATAGACATTCATAAACAGACAAAAACTGAAAGTTTCATTTCATAAGTTTGAGAATGCCCTCAGTTTCCTCATACAATAGTTTTTATATATAATCAAAGAGTTTTATTTACATAGAAACATACAAACGCACTCACGCCTGTAATCCCCGAAGTCCCCAGTACACCCACATTTCGCCGAGCGTATCTCCGTCCCACGATGTGATAGGGGGCGAGCCTATCGCCATACCGGGCATAATTCCAGACCCGGGTTGATACTGAGCATTTCGTAATAGAAAAAACCTCACTTTTACCCCACCTGGGGTTCAAACCAGAGAGCTCAGCGTCAGCCTCAATCGTAACGCGTACGTATTACTACTGCGCCACCGAGGCAGTAAATAATAATAATAATAATTTATTTTTATTTTGAAACATGTTCGACTCCCACACCTATACAAATGTTTGTGTAATCGAAAAATATTTGTTTCTGGTCTGTGTGTTGTGGGTTGGCAAGTCCCTCGTAATTGATACCCACGATACAGGCTAACCTAGTGTGGGGTCAGGACTATGTGTGTGACTGTTGGACGTGGATTTATTTATGTATGTACAGTACTCTTTATTTTAAAAGGACTTTCCTACATTTTTTTATATTACATTTCTAAAAAAATATATTTTAAATATAAAAAGTATCACCTTCTGTGGCGACGCCTAGGACCCAAGTCACCGGTGGTTAAGACCCCAGTGTGAGGAACCTCCTCACAATGCGCGCCGTGTCCAATAATACTGCCTTCTGCATCTGACTTATGACCCAACGACCAATTGAGAACCTCTGGAGGTGTTGATCGAGGCTCATTGGTATCAACCCATTAGCAGAAACGACTATCAGGACAATCATTGTTGAGTCCACATCCCACATATCAGAAACCTCGTGTGCCAGGTCTAAATATTTGGATATTTTATCTTTTTCGGCTTTTAACGAGGTTTTCGTCATGTGGAATGGTGATTATGTATTAACATACCTGTTGGTTTGGCACCAAATGCCGATGTGTTCTGCGCATTGCCAAACAATCCTGTGGACGGGTTGTTCGCGAACAGTCCTCCTCCTGATGATGTACTGGCGCCGAAGCCGAACGCGCTGGTGTTCGCACCGAACGAGGACGCTGAGGTGGAAGGCCCGGCAGCACCGAACAGACTCCCAGGAGTGGTCGACGAGAATAGACCTGGTGATGGACACATTTTTATCAGCCCTGTATATTTATTTTTATTTTATTGTTAAAAAGCAGTGATAGCTCAGCGGGGAGTGGTATGAACTGTCGAGACGAAAGTCGCAGGTTCAAAACCAGCCCTAAGTGCATACACCTATGACTTTTCTAAGTTACGTGTGTATTAATTGTTAATTATCACTTGCTTTAACGGTGAAGGAAACATCGTGAGGAAACCTGCATACCTGAGAAGTTCTTCATAAGAATTTCAAAGGTATGTAAAGTCTGCCAACCCACATTAGTCCAGTGTGGTGGACTATGGCCTAAACCCCTCTCATTCAGTAGAGGAGGCCCATGCCCAGCAGTGGGACGTATATAATACAGGGCTAGTATTATATATTTTATTTAGCATACCATTAGAATAATTACATACTAATTAAAATTACATATTGACATTATAAAAAAGAGGTACAATGTAATCATACAGATCATAGGCATGCATGGCATTTGTAAATAATATGTACAATTTAAAGTTACAATAAATTAAAATATAAATTAAATTAAAATGAGATATCTACAATATGTAACAAAAACCCTGTCGGGCGTTTCAACTGTGATATCAGAATCGATATTGAAACGTAATGAAATAACTCGCATACGAAAATGGGACTATAAATATAATCGTATTTATTTTTTGTATTTTAATTATTTTATTGTTTGTAAACCGTATTTCGATTGATTACCTCTGCAAGAGCGATGACTCGGAGCCAGAGCGAGATAGCAAATTACGGCGTCTAGGTACATCAAATGCGCAGCGCCGCGTTTGCGCCCGGTTTCGTCAATACGTCAGTCAGCTGTTCATCACTTTGAAATGATGAACTGCAAAATTTGATAAAAATAATATTTTTTGAATATTGAAATAAAAACTAGTTAACACGGATTTTATCGCGGTTTAATTTTTATTTTATTTTATTCCCGACGTTTCGAAAGCTTTTCAGCCTTCGTGGTCACGGGAGAGACTCGAATTTTTTTGAATATGTTCATTTTACTAAACTATTTGTGAAAATTGATCCCGCACCGAGAAAAAATGTTGAACACACACAAATATTTGTTTCTGGTCTGGGTGTTTTATCCCCAGAGGCGTTGACGTTAGGCAGGCGGTCGGTCGTAAAAACTACAAGCCAAATATTTCCGTAACATGTGTTAAAATAAAAAGCATGTAGTCCCAGATAAATAAGGTTAAGATCCAACAATAATGGAGTATGGAGTAAAAAAAATTAACTCAAATAATAACAGCATAGTGATCAAGATTGTGTCATTGTATTGGAATTTACATGCCATACCACAAAAAATTAAAAACTAAAATATGGTTTAACAAAACTTAATTTCTTGAAGATTTTAAGTTTTGTTACAACTTTTTTATCATGTAAAAAAGTATACAATATGTAACAAAAACCCTTTTATAAACACTGTGTAAGGATAATATCTCGCTTCTGTTTATTATTTTTTTAATTTACCTATTTTTATTAAGCTGTTTATATGTCTATCTTCACAACCCAAAAAGGGGCGACAGGGTTTTTGTTACATACTGTATAAGTGCTTACCTCCCCCAGTAGTCGGTTGGGGGGCCGCAGCGGCCCCGAACGTCGGGTTCGTCGGTTTGAATCCGAACGGGGAAGACGTCGTGGCGGCCGAGTTGAATGAGCCTGTGCACCAAACGTAAAACACCAAATGTAAGGGAAAAGCTTCCAAAAACTAAGGTAGTTAGTAGTGCTGATGATTCCGTACACAATACCACTAAAATAATATGTCTGATGCATCGAAATAAGATAACTAGAACGATAACTATAATATGAATCTGGCAAAAAAATACGGCTCCACTTACTACACTTACACATGCAAAGGTAAAATCACACGTAACAAAGTTAATGAACATTCAAAATCAACTTTATATCAAAAAAGTTAATGTCTAAATATTACATTTTTAGATCGAGATTACGTTTTGCATCGCGCAAAAAAAGTTGACGTATCAAGGTCAACTAGAGATTATTATGCACAGACTTTTATAGCCCCACCCCCTTGCACAAGAGTTTTGGTGGGGTAATTTTTTTGCTTGAGTTAAGTTTCTTGTCATCTTATTTCGATGGTCTGATGCATGTATTATATGTAGACTGCCTCGGTGGCGCAGTTGTAATGCGTACGCTCTCTCCGTCCCATGATGTGATAGGGGGCGAGCCTATCGTCATAATGGGCACAATTCCAGACTCCGGCTGGGTTGGTACCACCGCGCCGTCTATTTCTGCGCCAAGCAACAGTGTGTAAGCACTGTTGTGTTCACCGGTGTGAAGGACATTGAAGCCAGTGTAATTAATGGGCATTATGAGACTCAACACCTTATGTCTCGTGGTGACGAGCGCAATCCAGTGTCATGCAGTGCTTTATTTAAATTTCTGTGTGGCGTTGCTTCTGTTTAGGAGCAGGCATGGCGCTTACTATCAGGCGAGCGACCTGCTCGTCTCGTCATTCAAGTTAATAAAAAAAAAAACTAGAATTCAGGCCGCCGACTGATGACCAAAGTACTAGAGCGCACGAGAGACCTTTAATACACCATACTAATATTATAAATGTGAATGTAAGTTTGTTTGTTACGCTTTCATGCGAAAACTTCTTAACCGATCATCATGAAAGTTTGTACACATCTTCTTGGAGGTATAAGAAGTAATATAGGATTCTTTTTATGAAAAAAATATATCTCTATTTGTTTGTTACGCTTTCGCGCCTAAATCACTGAACCAATTTTGATGTAGAGATAGATGGGACCCTGGAGACGGTTATAGGCTACGTTTTATTTCGGAAAAGTCTATTCACGCGGGCGGAGCCGCGAGCAAACGCTACTTATGTATATATTAAAAAAAACACAAACTTACCAAAGCCAGATGTGGCGTTGCTTCCGAACGTTGGTTTTTGAAACATTTTGACGTCACCGGTGGCACGACACGTCTTGACAACAAGCAGCCGACGGTCAGGCAAACTTCAACATAACTTCAGCTGTAACAAATTAAATACTGATAGTCAGGATTTTAAGCGATAAATATCATGATCATCGAACACACACACACTCACGCACTCACGCAATCACCCTCACACACACACACGCTCGCACGCACGCGCATGCACACACACACACACACACACCATACCAGATGTAAGGGAAACCTCCGAAAACGAACAGAAGGCTCAGACCGCAGCTTGAGCAACCGCTGGGGAGTATAGTTTAGGGCCGTCTCTGCACATTATTGTGCTGAGGGCCAGTTGTGGGAGTTCTTCGGACTCGCAGGTGTGTCCTATGTCGGGGTCGCCTACTATTATTGCGATTCGGATTGGGCAAGGAAAGTGCTGCTTCGATAGCGACTGTGATAAGAGTCGTTGGGATCTGACAAAACATGGTTGGGACAATGATGAGAGGAACGAAATGTCGCTTTATGGAAGCAAGATGTTGCAACTGAACGCTACACTCAGCATGCATTCAGATACTGGTTGCAGTTTAATGTTTGAATGGCTCAGTGTTGTAATGAAAGATCTATGTGCAGATGTCGGAGGCATAAGTCCCCTCCCTTCGCAATCCCTTAATTATCCCTTTTGCTTTAAGTTCCACAACGCACCCATGACTCGTTTGGTATTGTGGGCGTACATGGGCCATGGTGATCACTTACTATCAGGTGACCCACTTTCATGTTTGCCTATGCTATTAAAAAACTCAGTGTTGGAGTAAGCCCATCGGAGCTCAGGGCGGCAAATCTATTTCGGTGAACTTTTGTTATTATTTTATTTATAATATTTTATACTACACCAAGTACAAGTATATGAAAAATAATAATAAATTTTCCCACTTCTGCCTGTACCAATATTTAAAACATGAACTGTGGCATCATCTATTACCTGATTTTAATTCTGTTTTCACATATATATTTTTTTATTTGTATTATATAGAGTCAAATACCCGATTAAGCATTTTCCATACAAAACAAACTTAACTTTGTATATTTTAGAAATAAATATTCTTGCAAACCTAACAATGTATATTTTTAGAAAGTAATGTCCAGTCTATGCTTTTGTTATACTGCCCTGCAGTAGGCCTTAAAAAATTCTTAATAATCAGTGTAAATGCTGCAGTATTTAGTGCTGGATACAGGTCTACTGTACTGATGAGAGGGGGTGAGGCCATAGTCAAAAAGCTTTATGGTATTAAAAAAATGACTACAATTGCACTATATATAGATTCTATTTTTAAATTAATGAAGGATTAATTGAAATCAAGAACTTTGCTTGTATCCATAAAGAAAATAAGGAGTTTTGGCGGGAATTCTGACAGTGCACTTGATATCCTATTTCAATTAATTTCTAAACTAGTTTAAAAGTTGTGTTTTATGTATAAAAGTGGTGTGGATTTGTGCAATAAACATTGACGGTGATGAATAGTGTATGGAATCATTGAAATTAGTGAGTTTAGGTGATTTTTTACTAAATATATTGATCAACCTTTGTTGTTCGATCTGCTTGGAGAAAATCATCTATGAAGCAAAATACTGGAAGGAATTGACACCAAAGCTCCAACAAGACTTGAAATTGGCCACATCAGTGTTTCATTGTTATTGTGGATACTTAAAATATATTATATACTTGTCATTGGCTCTATGCAGGGAAATGCGATGCCATAATTTTAAACAAAAAGAAAAAAGTTAAAAATTACAAACCGAAATTATAAATAAAAAACAACTAACAATAAAAACACTATAAAACTTGGGTATTTTGTGAATTAATTAGGTAATTAGAAATGTATGAATGTAGAACCATCCATCGAAATGCGTCTCACTGAATGTAAGCTCATACTTTTATACGATACATAACCTCAATTTTATTATTTACATATAAATACCCACATTACACCATTTGTGCAGTATCATCGTAATCGGAATGTATGAGAATGCTAAGACGCAATTTAAAAACCAATTTTCCTTATATTATTACGCCACAATTTCACAATTTCACTAGAATTTTGCGAAATAACACAACAATACACATTACCCGACTAAATTAAAAATACGAACACTCGACTCAAGTACGGACATCAGTGCGTATTGCTTGGCATATTTTCGAATTTCGATTGAGTTTCGTTTCAAGTATCATGCGTTTATTTGTAACTTGGAAAATACTGTTAAGTGTTAATGATAAATAATCAAATACAAATTTAGGAATGGATATTGTGATTCAAATTGAAATATAACAAACACTTTATTTGGTAGGTTAATATATTTCGGTTAGCATTGAAATGTTAAAAATAACTTACAGTAACTAGGTTTTAGGTCACGAACAACAATTGTAACAAAATTAAAACACTAGATTTCGATTTTCTATCACTAATTTAACGGTTTCGTGAAAAGTGTCCTCAAGAAAACACAACCACTCGCAATTTGCATAAAACGGCAGGGCTGCCAGTAAAGCGAACTATTTTATACCCTCCCTGAAATTATACAAAATTGACTATCCGAATACAAACAAAGGTAAAAATCTAAATTCGTAGGTACAACAGTGATTATGAATTTAGCACTTTTTCACTTAAATATCCAAGTATATGTGATATAATATGTGAGATTCGATGATACAAAGAGGATACAATTGACCACCCAAGTGTGCAGATTTTGTATCAAATTATTTATACGGTTCTTGGCAGCCTTGGAGAACGGCCACTGACGGCCACTGACGACCACAGTGCACAGTTTATATATTTTTATTGTTGTCAGAATAAATTCATAATATCTAGAATAAGTCTATCAAAGAAAAAACAAAGAATATTAGTTAAACTTTTTGGTTTTAAGCTGCATGGTTACGAACCTTTGCCTTTTCCTTCATGGAGAAAATTTTTGGGCGGGAATTTTGACAGGGGGGCTATCTCTTATTCCCTTACTTTATATAATTCCTAAACTAGTTTAAAGTTGTGGTTGCTGTTTATAAGTGGTGTGGAGTTGTGCAATACACATTGACTGTGATGAACACTGTATGCAATCATTCAAAAATTTAGATAATTTTGGACCAAGTGTATTGTTCGACCTCGGTTCTATCCGCTGGGAGAAAAATTGTCTGTTATGCATAGTACTGGAAGGAATTGAAACTTATTTAATTATTATTTTATATAAGACGTTGAAATCCGACGAATTTCATCGGTGTTTCATCCTTCTTGTGAATACTTGAAATATATCTTAAACTTTTCATTGGTTATATCAAAGACTATAATGTATACTACTAGACAAGCTGCGCGGTACATAGAAATCGTACCACTAAGTTTCAGTCAATTGACCGTAACTCATATTACCATCTCGCTTACTCTCAACTAAAATCCCTATCATGTTCCCTGTTTGTGAGCTGTAAAACTCCCGGGTTATGTGACACAATTTTATTTCTAAACAACCCGTCTAGTAGTATACATTTTAAAGTCTTTGGGCTATATGCATGGAAATGCGAAGGCGTAATAATTATACAAACTGTTTTTTTTTTGCAGCAGAGTTCAGCAACCAAGCGAGTGGGTCATCTGAATATGATATGTGAACTCCACCGCTCATGAATACCCATAATACCAGAGGAAGGGATTAGGAAGGGAGGGGGCATTTGGGCGTTTTTTTACAAAATGCCCCAGCAGCGTCGTTCGCGTCGCGTCATTAAAAAAATATATATGAAAATGAAAAATGAAAATATTTATGGAATCCATAAAATTGTTATACATCATTTAGATTCAGTCAAATTTTAACTCTACCGCCTGTTCGGAATGCTGTTCCGTTAAAGAAGAACGGACAAGAAACTCTAACGTTGCTCTTTTTAAAATTCATTTACAATACATGTTTCTAATTATTTTTATTTTATTTTTAACAAATATTGTATCTAAGTTTAAGTGATAAATTTGTAACTTCAGGCATACTGTCGCTGTTGTTAACAATTAGATTATTAGAGAGTTTTCCTTTTATTTACTTAAACTTAATTTATAGGCTTTAAATTCACTGCACGTCAATTAATAATTTGGTACCCCAAGATACAGGCACAGCCTAGTTTGGGGACCTCTGTCAATACTCTTTATATATATTTTAGATATGCCAATTTATGCGTTTGCTTAATTCTTTTTGTTTGTAATTATGTGTTTTTTGTCGCAATAAAGTTTCTTTTATTATTATTATTATGTATGTCATACCATAATCTCGGGACTACAAAGTCCCGGACCTTTGGAAGGCGTGCGTGGGGCCGAAGCCAACACGTAGAGGCCCGTTAGACAATTTTAATTTAATAAGGTGATGTGACACCGCCCGACGGCTATCCTTGTATACACTATAGAAGTGTATCCAAGGACAGCCCCCAGTTGGTGTAGGACTATTGTAGGGATGGGCAAAAATAAATATCTACTATTTTATTGAGGTGAGGTGTTGATGGATTGGATAACCGGGTCTATGGGAAGGACTATGGCACCTGCCTGACCTATGTTAAAAACATGGATAAAATAGGCAGGTGGTGACTCGCTCTCACGCGGCTGCGTGTTTCGTGCGTGGCCGCGCGCCGTTGTCTCGCCAGGCATCGTCGTCGCCGGATTCGTCCGCCCGGCGACGAGGACCAGGAGCGGCTGCTTCACGGCCTCTACAAAGAGGCCAAGAGAGCGCTGCATGTGGCAATAGCGGGAGCAAAGTCTGCGGCTCGAAGGGAGTTCCGGAGCACTCTCGATAACGATCCGTGGGGGCGTCCGTACCGCGTGGCGATGAAAAAGTGTCGCCCGTGGGCGCCCCCGCTGACGCAGAGTCTCCGGGGCGACCTAGTCGAGGAGGTCGTCGCGGCTTTGTTCCCGGCCACCGAGGATGTCACTCCTCCACCGATGGCGCCAGGTCCAGCGGCGCCATCGTCGTTGAGTTCGGCAGGGGTTGTTTCCGAGGTTTCGCCCGCAGAGTTGCGGGCGGCAGTGGTTCGGCTGCGGGGCAAGAACACCGCCCCAGGGCTCGATGGTATTCCCGGCAAAGCCTGGGTGCTAGCCCTCGAGTTCCTGGGTGCGAGGCTCCGCGGCCTTTTCTCCGCCTGTATGGAGCAGGGCGTCTTCCCGTCGCGCTGGAAAACCGGGAAGCTCGTCCTGCTCAAGAAGGAGGGCCGACCTGCAGAGTCGCCATCGGCCTACCGGCCCATCGTGTTGCTCGACGAGGTCTGCAAATTGTTTGAGAGGGTAGTTCACGCTCGCCTCGTCGAGCACCTTGAAGGGGTCGGGCCGGACCTGGCGGATTGCCAGTACGGGTTCCGGCATGGCCGATCGACCGTGCATGCGATTTTGCGGGTCAAGGCACAGGCGGAGGATGCAGTAGCCCGGGGCAAAGTGGTCGTGGCGGTGTCTCTAGACATCGCCAATGCGTTTAATACGCTGCCCTGGGCCTGCATAAACGAAGCACTGCGGTACCACGTGGTGCCACCGTATTTACGGCGTCTGGTGCACTCGTACCTATCTGATAGGGACGTGTTGTATCCGGGCGCCGACGGGTGGCACCGAAGAGCGATGGCCTGCGGTGTTCCACAGGGCTCAGTTCTGGGCCCGCTTCTGTGGAACATCGGCTACGATTGGGTGCTCCGTGGTGCCAATCCTCGGGGCGTCGCTGTCGTCTGCTATGCGGACGACACTTTAGTGACAGCGACGGCGAGATCCTTCCAGGATGCCGCCCTGCTCGCCTCTGTCGGTACAGAGCAGGTGGTGGGCAGGATTCGGCGACTGGGCCTCACTGTGGCCCTGAACAAAACCGAGGCCCTTTGTTTCCATGGGCCTCGGCGGGGGCCACCTATGGAGGCCCACATCACAGTGGAGGGGGTGCGGATTTCCATCGGCTCCACCATGAAGTATCTAGGATTGGTGCTAGATAGCCGGTGGAATTTCCGTGCCCATTTCGAGAAGTTGTCGCCGAAACTGGTGCGGGCAGCAGGTGCGCTTGGAAGCCTGCTGCCGAACCTGGAAGGTCCCGGCAACCCCTGCCGTAGTTTGTATGCGGGAGTCGTGCGATCCATGGCCCTTTACGGTTGTCCCGTTTGGGCCGGGTCCCTGAACGCCCGCTGTGTCACTCTACTGCGTAAACCGCAGCGCTTAGTGGCACAGCGGATTATCAGGGGCTACCGCACGGTCTCCCATGAGGCGGCCTGCCTGTTGGCGGGTACTCTCCCTTGGGAGTTGGACGCCCAGCACCTCTCGTCCGCGTTCTTTTGGCGGGAGGGGGCGTCCCAACGCAGACAGAGATTGGCTCCGAGGGAGATTGCGGCCCGATTTCGCAGAGCCGCCGTGGAGGAGTGGCATGCCAGGCTGGAGAGCCCTAGTGCCGGTGTGAGGACTGTCGCGGCAGTGCGTCCTGTCCTTGTCGAGTGGGTCGACAGGCGCCACGGTGCGCCTACATTCCGGCTGACACAGGTACTCACGGGCCACGGGTGTTTCGGCTCGTACCTGTGTCGCATAGCCGGAAAAGAGGATTCCGCCGTGTGCCACCATTGTGGCAACTGCCGCGAGGACACGGCACAACACACGTTGGAGGAGTGTCCAGCCTGGAGTGACGAGCGCAGCGCTCTCAGAGCAGTCGTCGGAGGAGACCTGTCGCTGCCGGCCGTGGTGTCTGCCATGGTCGGCAGCCGGAGGTCTTGGCGGGCGGTAGCCTCCTTTTGCGAGTGCGTCATCTCGCAGAAGGAGAGCGCCGAGCGGGATCGTGAGCAGAACGATCCTGCACGCCGCCAAAGGAGACGGAGGAGGCGTCGGGTGGACGACTGACCGGCGTCTCCTGCCCTGTGGAATGGGGGCGTTTGGAGAATTCCACCACGGTATCCCCTGCCTGTCGTAAGAGGCGACTAATTGGGGCCATCGGGGGTCGTAGGCGCGCAGCCGGGGGCTGTCGTAGCGCCATTATGGTACTTTTGTACATGCGACCCCGGGATGGAGGGCAGCACGGGTGGTCGGCCTCGTGTCTGCCGTTGACGCCGAGGGCGTCCTTCGGTGTGCGGGGGCTTCTGAGCCCCCCATAAGGAGACGGGCCGCAAGGCGGCACCGCGCAGGGGCGGTTCCGGTAGCAATCCTTAGATTTAGCTAAGGATACCCCGGGGCCGCTCCACATGCGCCGAAGAAGGCCACCGCGGGGTTTTAGTTGGTATGCCGGTGTAGGGTGTACATATGTGTTAGGGACTCGGCTCAGCGGTCGCCCGGATTCAACATCTCTTCTGGGTGGCGTAGTGCTGGGTCGTAAGACCGGTGAACCCAACATAACCGTTCCACCTTCCCCCGGGGCGGGGCGGTAGCAATAAGTCGCTTTCCCCGCGACAAAAAAAAAAAAAAAAAAAAAAAAAAAAGGTGGTGACTCGCCAACTCAGGTAGATGGGCTCCCCAAAATAGTCACTAGAAAAAGCGACAAGGGAGCAACACCCAGATGAGTGGCTAAAAGGTGGAGAGGTGTCACTGGGCTTTAAACAACGATCATTTGCTCCCTTAGGGTCCCATCACGTTGCCCACTCACCACTTACGTTTCACATCCACCTTTCGAGCATGAAGCTCTCGCAACTCCACTCTGACCGGCCGGTGAAGGCAAGCCAGAGGTGGGGGACCTGTTCCTCATCAGTGTTCACTCCAGCCGGCCAGTTAAGGCGAGCCAGAGATGAAGAACAGGAGCCTCCCCCGGGAGCACTCGGGTACGTAGGGTCGCTACTCCCCAACAGCTCGCCACAAGCTGCCCTGCGGGCTTATTATTATTATTATTAATATTTGCACTACGATAATACAATTAATTTTGAATAGTTAGAGCAGCTCAACTTATGCCAATGAGGAACATTAAAAAGTAAAATATATAAATTATAATAATGATTTATACATACATTGATACCACTGCTGTTATATATAAATGTATATAGATTTGTGAAGCAGCGATAGCTCAGCGGGAGTGGTACGGACTGACGAGACGAAAGTCGCAGGTTCAAAACCAACCCCAAGAGCATATATGTACCTCTGACTTTTCCAAGTTACGTGTGTATTAATTGTTAATTATCGCTTGCTTTAACGGTGAAGGAAACATCGTGAGGAAACCGAAATACCTGAGAAGTTCTTCATAACAATTTCGAAGGTATGTGAAGTATGCCAACCCGCATTAGGCCAGCGTGGTGGACCCCTCATTCAGTAGAGGAGGCTCGTGCCCAGCAGTGGGACGTGTGTAATATAGGGCTAGTATTATTATTATTATTATATGTCATACTGCCTCGGTGGCTCAGTTTTAATATATAGGTACGCGTTACGACTGAGGCTGTCGCTGAGGTCTCGGGTTCGATCCCCGGGTCGGGTAAAAGTAATAATGGCTTTTTCTATTACGAAATACTCAGTATCAGTCTGGAGTCTGAAATTTGTGCCCGGTATGGCGATAGGCGAGCCTATCACATCATGGGACGGAGATACGCTCGGCGAAATGTGCGTGTACTGGTTACACCTCTGCCTACCACTTCGGGGATTACAGGCGTGAGTGCGTATGTAGTAGTAACGATTTGGTCGAGTTGGCATATTCATGCTGTAGACAGAATTGTCTACAGTGTAGTCCTACCACGGTTTTTTATTGGCTTTGGACTGCGCTCATCACCCCGAGACATAAGATGTTGTCTTTTTTTATAGCATAGACGGGCAAACGAGCAAGTGGGTCACCTGATGGTAAGTGATCTCCTCCGCCCATGTACGCCCACAATACTAAAATAATCATGGGCGCGTTGCAGACCTTAAAGGAAAGGGATAAGTAAGGGATTGCGGAGGGAAATTTGGGCCTCCGGATATCTCACTCACCGTACGAAACGCAGCAGCAAGCTACTACTTTAAAAAGCGTTTCAAAAGCTTTACAGCGTGGCTCTACCACTAAAATTCTCAAGTATCATAATGCACAGTAATTTCACTGGCTTCAATGTCCTTCAAACCGAAACAACAGTGCTTACACACTGCTAATTGGTAGGAATAGGCGGCGTGGTGTTAACAAGTACCAACCAATATGACAACAGAGAAGTGTAAAAATTACCTAGTTTTATACATACGCACTCACGCCTGTAATCCCCGAAGGGGTAGGCAGAGGTGTAACCAGTACACACCCACATTTCGCCGAGCGTATCTCCGTCCCTTATGTGATTGGGGGCGAGCCTATCGCCATACCGGGCACAAATTCCAGACTCCGGGCTGATACTGAGCATTTCGTAATAGAATAACCCAATACCACTTTACCCGACCCGGGGATCGAACCCGAGACCTCAGCGTCGGCCTCAATCGTAACGCGTACGCATTACAACTGCGCCACCGAGGCAGTCACCTAGTTTTATCTCAGAATATAAATCGCTTCTGGGGTAAAATTTTAGAAATACCTTTTAATATTTAATTTAAATCTTAATATAAATCTAAAATGCCGCAAACCTAATGCTTTCGCCCTTTAATGTATTTCGCAATAATACTTCTTTTTATAATCCCATCGTACACATGTGTAGACAATACAATTTTTTTTTTTTTTTTTTATTACATTGAATGACGAGACGAGCAGGTCGCTCGCCTGATGGTAAGCGCCACGCCTGCTCATAAACAGAAGCAACGCCACACAGAACTTTAAATAAAGCACTGCATGACACTGGACTTAATGCTTTCGCCCTTTAATGTATTTCGCAATAATACTTCTTTTTATAATCCCATCGTACACATGTGTAGACAATACAATTTTTTTTTTTTTTTTTTATTACATTGAATGACGAGACGAGCAGGTCGCTCGCCTGATGGTAAGCGCCACGCCTGCTCATAAACAGAAGCAACGCCACACAGAACTTTAAATAAAGCACTGCATGACACTGGACTGCGCTCGTCACCCCGAGACATAAGGTGTTAAGTCTCATAATGCCCAGTAATTACACTGGCTTCAATGTCTTTCACACCGGAACACAACATTGCTTACACACTGTTGCTTGGCGGCAGAAATAGACAATTAATCTTAAACAATGATAACCCTTCTCTAGATCTCTTTAACAATAATTTCGGTTTATACCAGCGACAAATTCATAATATCCTCAAAGACTCACAAATATGACATTATGAAAATTTGCTGAGAATATAACCTCTACTTTGTAATCACAAATCTGAAACTCAGCTCCCGTAATTACTCGGTTACACTACATTACATTTTCTAATTATAATTATTAATTAACAACAACTCGTACTTAGATATTACACATGTTATGGGGTATAATTATTGTCCATCAAATAGGTATGTTTCTCATAATGTTAGCGCATACATGATTGTAACCTGTTTTGTGTTTAATAAATTAATTAATACATTTGAAATTGGTATCTTGTGTTTTACTGATGTTTGAAGGCGCACCACATCGTCGCTTAGCTAACGACACCGCGTAACTCGAAAATTGGTCATGTGATATTGTCATTCGATAAATTGTTTTTGCCGCGTATCCAATAAATTTACATACAAATTTAAATTAACCATACATAGCACGATATTCAAATATTTCTGTCACCACGTAATTCATTGGTAACATCACACATGTTCATAAAAAATATTCAGTTTTTAATCTCTCCTGAAAACTAAGCCAATTTAAATTGCGCGGTATTGTTAGCTAACACATCTAGGGGGATGAAAAATAGATGTTGGCCGATCCCCAGACCTACCCGATATGCACACAAAATTTCATACAAATCGGTCCAGCCGTTTCGGAGGAGTATGGGAACGAACATTGTGACACGAGAATTTTATATATTAAAGATATATACTTCCTACAGATCGTTACTTCTCGCCTGACTCGAAAAAACAAACAAAACATTTCCCTCTTAGGAGGGAGTGAGTGTTGTGCGTGCGTGTGTGTGTGTTGTGTTGTGTGTCCGTTCGTGCGTGCGTGTGTGTGTAGTATGTATGACTCGCAGTCCTCAATCTTCGGATAAAATCGTCCATTCATTTTTTAAAATTGACATTTAGACGTAGAAAACAAGTCAACATCAGAGAATTTTTAATATACTAGGGGCTTTGCCCCTAGGCTCGCTGCGCGAGCGCTTACTTTTTACGAGTAAGTAATAATATGGTAATAAGGCTTACTCGTAGCTTTTGGCAGCGGTGGCGGCGCCAGTTACGTTTTTTTTAGAAAAGATAGATGTACGAGGTAAGCGGGTTAGGATAGAATTTTATCTATAGTTAGAATGACAATGGGGGATAAGAAAAAAAAACTTGTGTCGGGTACGGCGGCGAGGCACTGCAATGCCTATGTCTGCTACTAAAGGAGGTCAGTCCACACGGTTTTTAAAAATATCATACAAGAAAATCATATCAGCAGCAATACGTCGATTTGCCATTACATTTTGTAATTTGTACACCCTTCCATGTAGTTTCCGAAATTCTTACGTGTCTTCCAATCTAAGTACAAAAACTTTATACATTAAAGTCTCCTTTAAGTACATAATAAAATGTTGAAGTTTCTCAATACGCTGAAGTTGTGTGATGTATTGGGGGTACCATATACTACTGCCAAACTCAAGCGAACTAAGGACGTATGCATTATAGGTATACTATGCGTATACAGGATATTACTTATAGGTTTACATATGCTAATCACGAAACCTAGGTTTTTGTGAGCTTTGTTCATAATAATGTCAATATGTTCGGACACTTATCTATGGCAGTGAAAGTTGGTTTTGGCAGTAGAACCATGAAAGTAGAATAAATGCGGTGGTAATGCGTTCCCTACGTAGTATGTGTGGAGTCACCCTTGCTGACCGGATGAGGAATAGTGTGATAAGGGATCGCTGTAAGTTGAAGAATGATCTGGTGACTAGGATCGAAAAGGGTATGCTACAATGGTTTGGGCATATGGAGTGGATGGATGAAAGACGACTTACGAAAGGTATTTATCGTGCGAATGTGAATGGTAGGGTTGGAAGAGGGCGCCCGAGGAGAACATATGCGGATCAAATTAATGATATTCTCCGAAAAGGGCACGTCACGAGTAGCCTCAACCGACGAAAATGTATGAATGTGGAAGAGGCGAAAGAGGTGTGTCAGGATCGTAGCTTGTGTTACTCAATAGTCTCTGCCTACCCTCATGAGACATAGGCGTGGGTGTATATGTATATGTATGTATGTTCGGATATAGTCAATTTGCTATCAAGTCTGTACAGGAGTACACATAGTCCGTGACACATAGTACATATACAACATAGTCCGTGACCTAGGAAGGTCACGGACTATGTTTGTTCTTTGTCTGTTCTTGCCCGTGATCTTATACGGTAATGTTATAGTACTATTTTTCCTAGATAATGTAATAACCTGGCATTTATCAACATTAATTTTAATTCTGACTGGCTCGGTGGCGCAGTTGAGGCTAACTCTGAGGTCTCGGGTTCGATCCCGAGGTCGGGTAAAGTGGTATTGGGTTTTTCTATTTCGAAATTCTCAGTATCAGCCCGGAGTCTGGAATTTGTGCCCGGTAGTGCGATAGGCTCGCCCCCTATCACATCGTGGGACGGAGATACGCTCGGCGAAATGTGGGTGTACTAGTTACACCTCTGCCTACCCCTTCGGGGATTACAGGCGTGAGTGCGTATATGTATTTTAATTCTGTTGTTAATGTAACATTTAGAAAGTGTATTCAGATCATCTTGTAGTTTGCTACAATCGGATGGTGTGCCAATATCTATGAAAATTTTAGTGTCATCTGCGTACATAAGGTAATTTGAATGCGTATTAATATACTAGACAAGTGTGTAACAACAGGTGTTCGGTCAGATCATAATTTTTATTACGTGGACAATTACGTGGGGAGGCGGAGACGGTCGCAGCTGCTGGATGTGCCGCGTGGCAGAACCAACTTGCTTGGCAAAGCCGCTGTCATACGCTTACGCATGCTTAACCAAATTGCTGACACGATTGATGTGTTTTCGTGTACTCTGAGTGATTTCGCAAAGATATCGCTGTTTAATAATATAATATGTTATAAAAGTAGGTAATATTTATAAAATAGGTTTAAGTAACAATAGGTTAAATCTGTAAAAGTAGTTGTAAATAAATAAATAAATAAGTGTCAAATGGTCAAACTTAATAAAAATGCATGTAAAAAACATAAATCCATTACATTAACGCCTCTGTCAAAAAACAATTACAAAAATGTAATAATTTAAATTCATTATTGTATCCTTTTACCCCAGACTCTGCCAGTCCAAATGATATGTATAATGCTTTATGAAAGCCTCCGTGGCGCAGCGGGCGAGTAGCCGGTTGCGAAGCGCGAGGCCGTGGGTTCGATTCCCGCACTTAGACAAATGTTTGTCTGATTCACAAATATTTGTCTTGGGTCTGGGTGTTGTGGGACCGCAAGTCCCTCGTAGTTCTTGATACCCACGATACAGGTTTACCTAGTGTGGGGTCAGGACTATGTGTGTGACTGTTGGACGTGTATTTATATTTATGTATTTAGTAACATTTGCAATTAATTTAATAAAAGTTGTAAACTATAAATCCTAAAAAAAATCCCTAAAATTAGCTTTTCAGCTTGGTCTACTAAGGCATACAGCGTAGTAGAGTTTTTTTTTAGAATGGATTTGTGCTGTTAGCCTATATTGCTTTTACAACTTCACCCGACAATAAAGCCGGCGCTTATGGCGCTCTAGCCAGAAATATGTATAAGTAGTGTATTTAGTAGCGATTAAGCACAGAGGCGCCTTTTAGAAGGCTCAGACCTCAGCTTGAGCAATCGCTTGGGAGTATTTTTTTTTTTTTTTTTTTTTTGGATCGCCAATGGGTGTACATATAAAACTTATTAAGTAACAAACAAATATAACATACTACCCAGTTACAGGCAAACACAACTAACACCTATAGTTTAGGACAGCCATTGCACATCATTATGCCGAGGGCCAGTTGTGGGAGCTCTTTGGACTCGCAGGCGTGTCCTATGTCGGGGTCGCGTATTATTATTGCGATTCGGGTTGGGCAAGGAAAGTGCTGCTTCGATAGCGACTGTGATGGAGTCGTTGGGATCTGACAAAACATGTTTCGGACGTCGACGGAGGAAGTGTAGTAAAGATATTTTATATGACTTGTACAACAGAAGGTCCTATACACCTGTGCCTCTACCATGAGTGGTTCTGCTTAATATCGCTAGCGAGGACGTAAGGTATTTATATGAAAAACGCAGTGGTACCTCTAGCGGATACGTGAGAAACTAACTTATCATACAAATATTTCAAACGTTAGCGATTTGACTAAGACAAACTCATGGTTGGCCTGCTGATGTCAAATTTTCTAACTGCGTTAAGAATTATTCTAAAATATTTAAAAATGTACGTAGGCATGCTAAAGCCGCACATATTAGTGAAAAGTTAAGCAACCTAATAATAAAATAAAAACTACCTGGCAAATAATGAATACTGAAACTGGTAAAAATAGATCTTGTGACAACTCGATAGCTTTACTTGTAAATGACTAACTAGTTTCAGATAAGCCCTCTGTTGCCAATTATTTAGAGAATTTCTTCACTAACATACCCATAGAGACAACAAAACGTTTGCAGTCATCAGCGACTTTAGCAGAATCCTTGTTAATTGAAAATGTTAAACGAAATATACCTCATTTTAACTTTGACATTGTATCTCATGGTGAAATAATCAAAGCATTTAAGAAACTTAACTGAAGATTTGTGGGGGGTATCTGTTAAAGCTATAGAAGCTATTATAGTAAATATTGCTACCATTTTAGCAGATATTTTTGTGTAAGTGACGGTATTTTTCCCGATTTAATGAAAATGTTGCTTACATTGTGCCAATTTTTCAGAAAGTGTAATCAGCGCCTCAAGTTCTGTAACGCCTTCTTAGTAAGGTTTTTGAGAAAATCATGCTGGACCAAATGCTGACGCATTTTGATAGGAATAGGATATTACGAAACAATTTGGGTTTACAAAAAATCGGTCTACTCAAGATGCTGGATCAGCTTTAATGACATCTGTGTTACAGGCTTGGGAGGGATCGCAGGATGCTCTAGGGGTATTCTGTGATCTCCAAGGCATTTGACTGTGTCGACCACCAAACCCTTATTGCTAAACCCAAATATTCCGGAATTTGTGGCACATCACTGGAACTTGTGATATCCTACCTACTTATCAGGTCGGGAACAAAGGGTATATATTGACGGTGTCACATCAGTAGGATCTACAGTAAAAATAAGGGGTCCACAGGGTTCCATTCTGGGCCTTTTTCTATTCTTAGTTTATATTAATGATCTCCCTTACATGGTAGAAAAGATGTCAGACATAGTTTTGTTTGCTGACGACACATCGTTAATATTTCAAGTAAACCGTAAGAATGAAGATCTAGTTACACCCAACAATATTCTTAATTTAACCTTGAATTGATGCTCTGCAAATAACGTTTTGTTAAATGCAGGGAAGACAAAATGTATTCGATTTGCATTACCAAATGTTGCAAAAGTAAATTCACGCATAGAATTAAACGGACAAAAATTGGATCTAGTCTCCTCATCAGTTATCTTTGGAATCACTCAAGACAGTAAATTTCAATGGGATCCACAAATAGAAAGATTAACTGGTAAACTTAGTGCTGCAGCTTTTGCTGTCTGGAAAATAAGACGCTTGACAGATGTTTCAACGGCTAGGTTAATATATTTCGCATACTTTCATAGTGTTGTGTCCTACGGCATTCTATATATATATATATATATATATTATTTTTTTAATAGCTTGAATGACGAGACGAGCAGGTCGCTCGCCTGATGGTAAGCGCCACGCCTGCTCATAAACAGAAGCAACGCCACACAGAACTTTGAATAACAAAGCACTGCATGACACTGCAGCTGCTGATATAGACACAATATTTATACTGCAAAAAAGAGCAGTTCGTGCTATTTATGACTTGGGTAGCCGCGAATCCTTCAGGCTAACCATGAGATGGTCTCGATAGCTCGCTAGCGACTTTACCGTGAAAAACTCATGGTTAGCCTGCAGGCACTGTATTTAAGGAAAGTAATATACTGACTGTGCCTTCTGAATATATCGTATCAAAATATTATGTACCCATGATCGTAAAAACCTTTGTAAATTTTGTAATAATAGTGACGTTCATAATATAAATACCAGAAACAAAAATAAACTCGCAGTACTTACCTGCTTTTAAAATATTTAAGACTAAAAAGTAATTTATGGGTAACAGCCAAAGACTTTAATGTATACTACTAGACAAGGTGTGCGATACATAGAAATTGTGTCACTAAGTTGCGGTCAATTGACCGTAACTCAATATTACCATCTCGCTTACTCTCAACTAGAACCCCTATCGCGCTCCTTGTCTGTGAGCTGTCAAACTCCCGCGTTATGTGACGCATTTTTACTTCTAAACAGACCGTCGAGTATCTTAATAATAATAATTAATTAATCTTTGATAATAGCGTTAAATTTTATAACAAGCTCCCCGATAGTGTGATCAATATGCCCGAAAAAATGTTCAAAGCACACATTAAACGTGTGCTTATGACTAGGGGCTAAATATTATGATGTTAAGCAGTATCTAGAGGATAGAAATGATTGGCGTTCGATTCCTCCTTGCATACTGTGACCTGGGGCCCTGTAGCTTGTAGACAATGTAGGGAAAAATTTAATTTAATTTATGTTAAAAATAAATTGCATAATAATATTAAATAACTACACTAAAAAAGTATTAATAGAATTTAAATACCAAATTAAAAAGACGACCGATCACGTAAACATAAAATTGGCAATTTTCAATTGACAAGTAATTATTTAAAACAAGCCCACCGAGTTTGTTTCGCCGGGTCTTCTCAGGCAGGGTCGCGTTTGGATCCGGTGGCAGTTTTACAATAACAATTTATTATATAGGTACACATGGTCCGTATCAATCTCCCTTAAAATAAAAATAGGACTTTGTATTTCCCTAATTATTTTGTATTGAAACACCGGACCAAAAACAAACCCACTGAGTTTGACTAGCTGGATCTTCTCAGGATTGGGTCGCGACGCGTAAAATCTAGTGGTAAAGTACCTAAGCCCGCTGAGTTTGTTTCGCCAGATCTTCTCAGGCTGGGTCGTTTTGGATCCGGTGGTAGTTTTAAAACACGTGCCGTTTCGGTGATGCCTATAGTCCATATCGACCCATAAAAAGAATAAAACATAAAATAATAATAAGTACTTAACAATTCTGGACTATTCCATAATAAAAAATATTGTAAACTTTATAGTTGCCCAGTGTATTTTGATGATGCTATGTATGTTATGTATACATTAGTTGATATGATTTCTATACATAAGTTTGTTTATTTTATACTGACTTGTCATAAGCGCTATTTTAATTGCCTACATGATTAATAAAACTATTTCATTTCATTTCAACCCAGACGGCCTCTCGCATACGACGGACCATCCTAGTAAACATACATTTATTTTATATGCTCCGCCGATGGCATAAATACCTCATTATTTTAACAGCTTGTTACATCTGTATGCGGCTAAGTAATTAATTATTTGAGATAAAACAAATAAAAGTCAAGTTATTTACTGCAGCGTTAATTTTTCAGGTGGTCCAAAAGTACGTCTGGAAAAGTTTCTTGAAAATGTTTAATATTATATTATTAAAACTCCTTATTATTAAACTGACTGCCTCGGTGGCGCAGATGTAATGTGTACGCGTTACGATTGAGGCCAACGCTGAGGTCTCGGGTTCGATTCCCGGGTCGGGTAAAGTGGTATTACGAAATGCTCAGTATCAGCCCGAAGTCTGGAATTTGTGCCCGGTATGGCGATAGGCTCGCCCCCTATCACATCATGGGACGGAGATAAGCTCGGCGAAATGTGGGTGTACTAGTTACACCTCTGCCTACCCTTTCGAGGATTACAGGCGTGAGTGCGTATGTATTAAAACTCTTTACATAATATAAAACAAAGTCGCTCCCGCGGTTTTTACGCTTAGATATTTTAAACTACGGATTTTAATGCACTTTTCAGCAATAGATAGAGTGATTCAAGAGGAAGGTTTATATATAGTATACATGTTTATTAACGTAGAGAAAAGCCGAGAAATTCCAACATTTGTAATGTGTCGTCGTAACAAACATATTTTTGTTGAGACTCGAAGAGCAAGTTGCAGGTGTCTGATCTTGATTACTAGGTTATGTCTATGCAAGTACTCGCCGTTAGCAAGATACGAACAACCGGAAATCACGTGCCTGATTGACGCACCGGGACGGTGGCATGCCCGACAGATGACCGTAGCGTCCTTCGTGATATATTTCCGATAGTTTGTCTTGACAACTCTGTAGCTGAACATATAGCTCTTTGCTCTTCCATATCTCCCTGCGCTCACAAATGCTTAGTACCACACGCAGTGGCGTAGCTAGGTAACCAAAGGCAAATTCGTTTTCCGAATTCGACGTACTCCAGATTTGTCGTAATGCAGTAATGCCGAGGACGCTCCTGGTTCAATCGCGAATGCGCTGATGCTGTTAGTGGGAAACAGAAGGCTTATCGCGAATGGATCAGGAGTCGCGTCAAAAAGGATCCCTATGTAAGTTCTCTCAAGACAGCCTATAATCAAGCCACCAAGGCCTGTAAGAAGGCTTAAGTTAGAGCGGATGCACAGCGCGTTAGCAAAATTGGATGTGCTTTGGCTGATCAACCAACAAGTAGCCGAGCTTATTGGAGCCTTGCCAGAGCCATCCAATGTAATTTCTGCCGACCTTCACTGGCCCCGCTGAGATATCCGGATGGATCGCTGGCTCACGGGCCGCAAGAGAAAGCCACCTTACTGGCAAATCTCTATGCGGCTAATTCGTGGCTCGACGACGGCAATAGACTGCCACTCACGGTGCTTGATTGCGGACACTCTATGTGGAATGTCCGAATCAGGCATTGTAATGTTCGGCGTGAACTGCAGTCGCTCGATGTCTGCAAAGCCAGTGGTCCGGACGGTATCCCAGCGGTAGTTCTCAAAAAGTGTGCGGCGGAGTTGTCTGCTGTGCTGACGCGCCTATACCGCTCTTCGTTCCTCTCCGCTATTGTGCCCCAATCTGGGAGAGAGGCCAATGTGCAACCGATCCCAGCAACTACCGTCCAATCACCATAACCTCAGTGATGTGCAAAGTAATGGAGCGGATAATCAACGCGCAGCTGGTCCGCTACCTGGACGATCACTCGCTGATCAATGACCGGCAGTACGGCTTCCGGTCTAAACGATCAACAGGTGATCGTCTAGCGTACTTGTTACATTGCTGGGGGGAGGCGGTTGACAGGCATGGCGAGGCTCTAGCCGTAAGTCTCGACATTGCCAAGGCTTTTGATAGGGTCTGGCACCGTGTCCTCCTCTCCAAGCTTCCGGCGTATGGGCTTCCCGACAACCTGTGTAAGTGGATCTCTGGCTTTTTGCATGAGCGTAGAATGCGTGTCACTGTTGAAAGGCACGCTTCGCAGCTCATGTCAGTTAATGCCGGAGACCCACAAGGCACTGTGCTTTCGCCCACCTTGTTTATAATGCATATCAATGACATGTTACCACTTGGTAACATTCATCGCTATGGATAAATTTCGGCAAACAGGTACAACGTGACATGAATTTGAACATATAGGCTACATTTTATCCTAGAAAAATACCATCACGCAGGCGGAACCGCGAGCAATTGCTAGTATTTACGAATTGAGAAGTTCTTTTTTTATTGGCGTCATGCAATAAAACAATATAGCTCGCATTACGAATACCTTTTCATTTTACAAAACAAGTTTTTCGAGATAATGTGAAACATCTGAAACACGTAATGTTTACTTGAAACACAATTGTAGTGATCACAATACCTAGTCTTAAATTAATTTATTATTAAATGAGAATAATTTTATTATCTTCAAGAATGACTTTCAGACCTGGAAAAGTAATTGGTTATGCTTAATTATATTAAGGGTGTAATAAATTTATACCTATTATGTCTGCCCATTGGTTGATACCAAAAAGCCTCGACCAACTTCACCAGAGGCTCCCAATTGATGGTTGAGTCAAGAGTCAGATACCGAAGGCAGTTTTATGGGACGCATTTTGAGGAGGTTCCTTACTCTGGCTTAGGTCCTGGGCCTTGTCGTCGAAGGATTTTATCGATAAAGTGTTTTTTTTTTTAAACTTGGCTATTACACTGCCGTTTTTCAATATAAAAATAATCAGTACAAAAACCAGCCTAGTGAGTGTTGGACCACTACACTGAAGGGTTCCATAATCAGAATAAATGCATATTATGTAACTGAAAATGTTCCTTGTTTGAAAATCTATACAACCTAGCTTATTGAAACAAACTGTTTAAAGTTCCTTTTAAGTTTTTTTTATTGCATAAGCATACGAGCAACCTTATAATCAGACGAGCGATCAGCTCGTTTCGTCACTCAAGCTAATAAAAAAAGTGGGTTCCGTTTTTGCTATTTAGGCTCTACGCAACCCTAAATATGACAATGAAGTACCACCTACCTACTTACTTTCAGAAACTTAAATCAATATGAAATGACGATGTGTTGTCTAAAAATACACTTGTACCAATTGTAATGAACAATGAGCAAATTTTGACAAAACATCGCTTTATTTTCAACCGATTGAAAAAAAGAGGAGATTCTCAATTCGTAAGTATTGTAGACAACGTGTTACCGAAAGGTGTGGTCATATATAAGGGTTATATACACCTGACACTTGACAGTGATTGTTTATACAATATGTAACAAAACCCCTGTTGAGGGTTTTAACTGTGTTATCAGAATCGATATTCAAACGTTATGAAATAACTCGCATACGAAAATAATACTATAAAAATAATCATAATTATTTTATTTTGTTGCTTAAATTTGACCACACCTTTCTGTAACACGTTGTATAAATCGTACACTATACGTTGGTTAAATTTGACCACACCTTTCTGTAACACGTTGTATAATACTTATATCGTACACTATACGTTGGTTAAATTTAACCACACCTTTCTGTAACACGTTGTAAAATACTTATATCGTACACTACACGTTGGTTAAATTTGACCACACCTTTCTGTAACACGTTATTTATTACTTATATCCTACACTATCCCTCTGTACTTGAGAAGGATCCGTCTGTACTTGTCCTGCTACAGATAGAGTGACATCTACTAAGTATCTGGGAGTTATGGTAGATTATCGTTTAACGTGGCAAGCACACATTGAACTCGTTAGTAATAGAACCAGCAAACTGATGTGGATTTTTTAAATTCTTAGACATGTTGCCCCAAAAAATATATTAAATAGAATATATATGGCTTTGACTCAGCCTATTATGGTTTATTGCATATCAATATGGGGTGGCGCCTCAAAATGCATTTAGATCCTCCACTGAACTATTATATACTTTTACAGACTTACTAACCGTGAGAAAGATTTATATAGAATATACTACCTTAAGAATGCTTAAACAATTACACTATAACCCTAAACATCGCCAACATGAAAAAAAGAAATTGTATGGTTGTTCCTACGTATTTTACAAAAACAACATTCGCCAATCGTCAGTCTAAAAAACAATCATGTCATGTCATTTAAATAATCAGGCAAATAAAACCCTCAACATTTACTTACTCTAAGAAATATTATGAGTGTAAAACATCCATATCAAAATGGTTAAAATTACTGGACTATGAGGAAACTCAGGCATTATTGCAATATGTACCCTGACTGAAGAGTTACAGACAAACGTACATAAACGTATAACACACACACACGCACGCACGCGTGCGCTCACACACATTTCATAAAACCCCTTATTCATTACAATATTTTAATTTTTCTATTTTTGTTTAGTATATTTAAGCTCAAACACAATGTCAACCGTCGACGTTGCATGACGTCACTCAACGGTTGGTAGAGTTATAATGCCTGAATTTCCTGGATACACACTGGCTGACCCTGGAACGCAACTCGCCAGAACGAGCCACTGTCACAGGTTTTCGCCATGTGTTTAGTGGTCGCTATCCGCTATCTAGGCGGGTAGTTTAGCGTTTATGTTAATTGTAATTTGTATCGTAACGCCTAAACCAGAAAACAAGTGGAGAAATATATAGGTACAGTGACTAAGCCCGTCGCGTCGGGGGCTAGAGTTGAGGCCTCCCCTGAGTTTTTTTACATCGCACGGCAATGACTTAAAATATACATGGCGGCTTTTACGGGTAATTTGAGTAACCATAAGCTTGATATTGTAAGGGATATTATTTGATTTTGATGGTTTTAGACCACGGGACATTAAACTGCTTCTTAGCCTTGTTTCAGCCCCCCTAAAATCATATTTTTGTAGCATGTCATATTATAACAATTTCAAATTTTATTTTTTCTAACAATTTTTGCGTGCAACTAAAATTGACGGTGATGTAAAAAGTAGACAACAAGTAAGACAATTAATACTTTATTAATGACGATCTGCGTAGAACAGTCCTTGTATACGAGCATGACTTATGTATATACATCCTCGACCACGATACAAGGAAGTTACCGACCCGGCACATGACGCTACGCCGCTTCATTTTTACAGCCAAGTACGCTGCCACTAGACCAATGAGGCAAAAATGGAAATAATACACATTACCAAGGATACGGTAACTTGAATAAACATGTATCTCATGACGACTTTTATTGCAATTTGCGTACAGTTTCATCTGTATCAATAAGATAATTAATAATTTTTTGTCGTAAATATATCCCATTAAAATATAAATGCAAAAAAAGTGCCAAGTCCCGCACGAACGACTTTCGGGATGGCCACGTTCCGTCGCGTCGCGTCGTAGCCGATAAGGAATTGAGATCTAAATTGGTACCAAGTTCTTTACTAGTTCCAGAAAATATCTATAGGAACGGCCTATGTGGCGCAGTTGTACTGTGTACGCAGTACGACTACTGTGCTGAAGTCTCGGATGCGATCCCCGGGACGGGTAAAAGCGATATCGGCTTTTTCTATTATGAAATGCTCAGTATTAACCTGGAGTCTGGAACTGTGGCCGGTAAGGCGACAGGCTCGCCGCCTATCACATTATGGGAGTCTAACATCGAATGGTTAGTGGACAACCTAGAGTCAAAGTTTTCAAGTCGCCCGAAGGCCTCCGACTTGGCTTAACGACTGGTGTCTGTTAATAACAGCCGGGACTGCGTTTTTACGTGCCCTCCGAAGTACGCAGACACTCAGTTGAAATACCACTAAGCGGTCACACATCCATAAACTGACCACGACAAGGGTTGCTTAATTCGGTAATAATATACTGATCAGTGAGTGCAACTGGCAATGAGCGCCTTAACGTATATATCTAGTCATGGCGTATGCATATTTGTTATTGATACAAGTGTAAAGTTTGGTTTAGTGCAAATAATTTATCGCTATATAAGTCGCAACAGCAGCACCATGATCATTCAACTCGTCGACGTGAATACATCCATCATGAACCGTCTCATCCTCACACTGACTGTGCTGGCGCTGGTAAGACATTTTCTTTTATTTTAAGCTAACTTCTGTCTTTACTTTCGAGGACTTTACTACTACTTCACATTTTCATAACCTCGGTGTCGTGTCTAGAGTTGTGAATTTTTTGTGGACTTTTAAACTATAGGGTTGAAATTGAAATAAAACTAGTTCATACGGATTTTATCGCGGTTTAATTTATTTTATATAAACTATCGTATAAACTAGTTTTATTTCAATGTGTCATATTCGCGTAAACATAAGAAACCACTATATAGGGTTGAAATTTAGGATATTTACTCCCAATGAAAATTGGTTTTATTAAGAGACATTGCCTCGACGGTCGGCAGAATCATGTCGGTCTCACGCTACTGGATATACACAGGCTGATCCCGGAATCTGAATCGCCTGGTCGATATCTTATCGAGTACAAAAATTATCAGAAACTCCCCCACCAGCAGCTTCAAACTAATTACTATAGACACGTATTACGTATGACATCTATATCTATGTAGTAATATTTGTTACATAAATAAAGCAGTTTCTATTATATTTCGAGTAACATGTCGATATTCGCCTGGCAACTTTGGTCAACACTAAATAGTATACACGATTAGTTTATGGGAATGTGATTGACCTTAGCAATTGTAATAAACGTGTGATTAAAATTAGCGTGACATTTATGGATGTCTAAATGTTGACAAGACCTAATACATAAACACTTATTGTCAGGTGTATGTTACGACCCTTAAATATGACCACACCTTTCAGTAACACGTTGTAGATACGTACGTACTTACATACGACATCTATGTCTATGTTGTAGCACTTCCTGGAGTGTTAATTAGAGGTCATATGGAAAAGACGACGAAAAAAAGTGGTCGATGTTTTTCAATCGACGAAAAAACGAAGAAGGTTCACAATTCAACACTTTTTTATGTATAACCACGCAAGACTCCGCCAAATGTGTATCGATTTGGATGATTCTATACTCAGTCGAAAGAGTAATTTTAGGAAGTAATTTGACCTTAAAGGACGTGATATATTTTTTACTAAAAATACTGAAATAAAACCTTATTACTTAACAAAAACATAACCTACACAAAAAAAACTAAATGACTCCTCCAAATGTGGACCGATTTGGATGATTCTATACTCATTCAAAAGAGTTTCGCTCAAAGTTGGTCTGGTTTTAATTTCAAGACGAAATTTTACCTTAGTTAAAGGAGGTGATATTTTTTTGACTAAAAATATTGAAATAAACTTTTTTACAAAACAATAACCTTAAAATTAAGTACTCAAGAAAACTAAAAGTTAACAATTTTGAGTCGGTGCTATACAATGTAATGGTAGAAATGTAGGTAGAAAGCACCGACTCAAAATAGTTTTTTTTATTTCTGGCTAAGTATTTAGTTTTTTTAGTCTGTATTATTTTTGTTATATGTATATGACCGCATTCTCATGACGATTTTCGAGTTGAAAGAATTTCCTGGATAGCTAATTCAAGTTAAAACTATGCAACACGAATCGCGGTTGTCCTTCGTACTTCCGGCATGCTTATCCATTATAGTAATGTAATTAATCACGTTTTGGAGCAAACCCTATCGAATACAATGAAAGAATCATTACAATTGGTTCAGATTTAGCGGAGATAGCACGTAATAGGTATGCCAAAAAAATACAAAAGAATCGAGAAACTTATTTTTAAAATCGATTAGGAAATATGGAAGAAAACTGAGACACGGTAATTTAAACAAAATAATAATTACAGGTCGCAGCAATCAGCAACGCCCAACCGAGTATAGGCGGTGGTAAGTACAACCATTACGACGTGAATTAACTATTGTCTTTACTTGCTTAAACTTTACTTAGCCATCATATAAGTCTACGAAATCTACGACTTACCAAAAAGATAAAGAGTACGCATAAACGAAATAAAAATAGTGGCATAAAGTTTAATTCTACATCGTAAAATTTTCACTATTTTTTATTTTGTCTTAATCGTTGACATTGTTACTGCGTTGTACATACAAGATTTTTAACAAATTTGGGAATTTCGGAATTCAATACAAAAAAAAAGTTACAGCAAAATTGACAAATATTTCAGAATTATAGTAATTAAAAACAAGTTGACATTATTATTGTATTAACATTCATTTACACACATACGAGTATAACTCAATTGTAAGGAATGGTAATTCTAGCGCAATGGCTAATCGAAACATTCAAAGAGCAACACAGAAATATAGGTACTCAGATAATACAAGTAATAAAAACAATGCGAAACTTTTCTTTACACAATCCTAATTTCATCTGTATGATTAATAAAAACAAATAGATTTCCCACTAGTTAATTTTTAAATAATGTGATTATAATATTATTAATGTTTCTAAGAGAGTTACTAGTTAGTTAGTTAGTAAGAGAGTTTGCACCAGAAACTGTTCTACACGGTGGTGGATAAAGGGGTGCGATAGGATTTCGGAGTATTCTAACTAGAGCGTGTGAAATGAAATAGTTTTATTAATCATGTAGGCAATTAAAATAGCGCTTATGACAAGTCAGTACAAAATAAACAAACTCATGTATAGAAATCATATCGACTAATGTATACATAACATACATAGCATCATCAAAATACACTGGGCATCTATAATACGATTTTACATAGCCATAGATTGGAGAATTGCAACCAGAAACTGTTCTACGCGGTGGTGGATAAAGGGATGTGATGGGATTGCTGAGAATTCTACCTGCAGCGTGTAAAATTAATAAACTTAAGAGTTGGGGACAATCTATTTTTTATTTCTGAATAGGTATTTTGAATAAGAACATCATGTCTATTAAATCCCTGCATTTGGACAGGCAACATATTTTAAAAAAATTTAACCTGCTATTGTAAGATGGTAACTTGCGGACCTATTTGCGTAAGCAAGATGCTACAAAATGCGTTTTTGAACACGTTCTAACCGTAAAGAATGTGTTGTGTAATGTGGACGCCAAACAATACAATACTCCATGACACTGCGTACAAGATTCTTAAACAGTAGAATTTTAATCTTAGAATTCCGAAACATTTTTTCATTTGTTATTACAAAACCCAACATTTTATTTATGTTTTTTTCAACACGTGGAATAAATGTCAAATGTTTGACACAGTCAGGCCTCACGGTGCGGCAAAATGTTACAAGCGGAGACATAGTTTAATGCCGCATGCTTGTCGAGGCCCGAGCCCAGCATGGGGACAGTATGAAACAAGGCTGTTATAAAAATACGTGTACATTAATGTATGTGGTATACATTTCAGGTTTCCGCGAAGTTTTAAGCGATTTTGGCAACTATTTTGGGAAGGGCTTAAAGGATACAGGAGCCTTGGTGGTTAATGTTGTTGACAATATCGCCGGTAAAACGGAAGAATCTGACAACACAACTGACAAAAATGACAAATCTGCAGACAAAAATGCCAAATCTGCAGACAAAAATGCCAAATCTGCAGACGAAAATGACAAACCTGCAGACAAAAATGACAAATCTGCAGACAAAAATGACAAATCTGCAGACAAAAATGACAAATCTGCAGACGAAAATGACAAACCTGCAGACAAAAATGACAAATCTGCAGACAAAAATGACAAATCTGCAGACAAAAATGACAAATCTGCAGACAAAAATGCCAAATCTGCAGACGAAAATGACAAACCTGCAGACAAAAATGACAAATCTGCAGACAAAAATGACAAATCTGCAGACAAAAATGACAAATCTGAAGACAAAGAATCTACCGCTGCCTAAGAAAATGATGCTTGAAACCATAGATGCTCCTGCTAAAGTCACCACTGCTGTCAGAACTTAAAAAAAATAAAAGAGCTACATTACAGGTTACCAAAATGTCATTTTGACACATCACACTGATTGTTCTTTTCATTTATTATTTTTTGCTAATTTTGTTTGAAATATAATTTTGTTGCAATTATTAATGTGTTTTTTGCCACGATAAAAAGAGTGGTAGAGCCACGCTGTAAACAGTTTTGTCTACAGCATGAATGGGCTGGCTCGACCGGGTCGTTACCACTGTCTCACAGAAAACCGACGAAATAGTCTGCTGCGACAGCTGCGTTTCGTGCGGTGAGTGAGATATCCGGAGGCCCAAATCCCCCTTTTACCCTTAAACATCAGCAACGCGCCCATGATTCGTGATTCGTCTGCTATTGTGGGCGTACATAGCCAGTGGAGATCACTTACCATCAGGTGACCCACTTGCTCGTTTGCCGACCTATTCTATAAAAAAAGAAGAGTGTGTTACTAGCAGCCTCTACTGAAACCCTCTTAACACGTTCGCTGACAGTGAGCACTTAATCTGACACTAAAATACATCAGTACAATTCTCCATCCAAAATTTTCTGTAGGTCTCTTTGGGTCGGGGCCTGTGTCGCTGGCCACTCGCTGCCGGTCAAATGAAATTACACCAACTCCAAAGAGACCTATACAAGTTGTTATTATTGACTTTTCAGTGTTATTTTATGGAAGTCGGTTTAAAGTTTTATTAAAATTTATTTTTATTTATTAATATTTAGTGTTTAGAAGCATAAAATTAAGACTCCCGATGCAATCACCGAAATACATAATTTGAAAGAGTAAAATCTAGCGGTACTTTAAGAATTATCCCCTAGCTCCTAACTAACAAGGAGTTGTACCTTCCATCATCAGTTCACCTGAATAACTGAAAGGAGCATAAATAACGGTCTATACGAGCTTATAATATTTAAAGAATTATCCACTAACTCCTGATAGTTAAGGAGTTATGTTTTCCATCATCAGCTCAGCAACACGAGATGATCAGTACCAGGCGCAAATCTTTGAATAGTTTTAGACAATATACAAAACCACATTATGCGTGATGGGATCCGATCATCAGATCCTGACTTTGTGTCTGTGGGACCACCTGGGAAATATACCTTTTTAACAAAAAAATATATTTTCGAATCGGTCCATGCGTCTTCAATAATCAGGGAACATAGGTACTTACATAAAAAAAAGGTTCCGACGAATTGAGAACCTTCCTCCTTTCTTTTGAAGTCGGTTAACGACAAACATTTCACGTCGACATTGCCTAAATGCGACACTACGTCGACAGACGTGAGCGTCTCTCGACGTATTGGCATGTTGGACATACACACATATACGTATTCACGGCTGTATTCCGCGAAGGGGTAGCCAAAGTTATAACCAGTACACCCACATACTCGTATCGTCAAGCTTATTTCCGTCCGACGATGTGATGGGGAGGGCGAACCTATCGCCATACCTGGCACAATTCCAGACTCCCGGCTAATACTGAGCATTTCGTGATGGAAAAAACTTACATCACTGTCACCCAGGAATCGAACCCGAGACCTCAGCGTCAGCCTCAGTCATAGCGCATAGGTACGCATTACAACTGCGCCACCGAGGCAGTCTTTTCTTATGTGGAATTTTACTAAAATGTAAAACATGTATCACATCTCTCATTAAATATAATATTTAATAAACAATATTTGTATTCGGTTTCACAACCATATTTGGTTCCATAAAAAGTTTTCATACAAAGTTCAGCTTCACCGCTTTTACCACTTAAAATGTAAAACTCTAAAAAAAATTCTTAAAAACATAACAGATATTCCTCAAACGTATTTATATTATCTATAGTTCTTTAATTATGAGTCATGTTTCTATTTGTGCTAAGTGTTATTTCGAACGATATCGTTACGTTCTATAGGTGTGTCAGCCAACCCTATCTGACGCTGATGATCTGACGGTGATGTGATATATAGCTCGTAGCCACGTATAAAACCCTGAGTTTTAATTGTCTCACTCAATTACCTAATTTCTGCGGTACTACATCTATTAACCCTACGTTTACTTTAAAAAACAATCGCCGCATGTTCGTCTTGACAACTTCGTCCATAATTGCAAAGACAGAACCCTCGGTTTCCACAAAAATGTCACCATAACGTAGCCAAGCCATAGAAGCGGACTGGTCTACACCGGGTCCATGAAGAGCTTGATAAAATCGAACGTGTACCTCTCTGCTCTTCCATATCTCCCTGCGCTCACTAGTGCTTAGTACCACAGGACATACAGGTCGCTGCCCGTTCCCGTTCGCCAAGGAGAGCGGAGTAAATCCTTTATCCACCATGACTACAACTCCATGCATACCAACTTTGCTGTGTAGGAAATAATCCCTGATTTTGCACACCTCCCGGTTAGCATTAAGTAAGCCTCGACCCCCACATGTCCGCGGGATGTACAATCTCATCACCGACGATCGTAGTCCGTAGATGATGCATACGATGTGTGACTACACTATACTGCTGACTAGCAGTAATGCGAATTAATGCTATTGCGATTTAATTTCATTAGCATGTTAATTCTCGTGTCTTAGCGCGCTAATCACTCGTGTTAATGCTATTTGGTAATATGACACAATTATTTAGTGTCCCCGCGGGTGCGAAGGGGATAGAGCGTTGCCACCGTCGCGTTGCTGCGACGCGTTAATACACAAATTACAAAGCGACGAATGGATTCATACTTCACATAATTTAGCAACTGTATTTAATTTGCTAAATGCTAAATGACACTTCGTAAGCTAAAAATGAATGCGAATACTAATTAATCCATTACTAGTCTGTAGAGTTCCAACTTTCGATTCAGGGCGTATAACTCCGACTAACGGAGGCATCTGTTTAAAATAAAAAGTACTGGACATTATTATTGTTTTCTATACTTATAATTTTTTTACTATATTATTTTTTACTTGTTATATTGAATTCTGTATTATTAATATTAAACTTGGGATGTGTAGACAGTCACGCCTTACCAGCTGAACGGATTTGGATAAATTTACATATAGACTACATTTTATCCCAGAAAAGACCATCACGCGGGCAGAACCGCGAGCAATTGCTATTATTTACGAATTGAGAAGTTCTTTTTTCATTGGCGTCATTTAGTAAAACAATATAGCTGGCAACTTCACCAGAGGCTCCCAATTGATGGTTGAGTCAAGAGTCAGATACCGAAGGCAGTCTTATGGGACACGCCACGCATTGTGAGGAAGTTCCTTACTCTGACTTAGGTCCTGGGCCTTGCCGTCGAAGGATTTTAACGATAATGTGTTTTTTTTTGAAACACTGCCGTTTTTCAATATAAAAATAATCAGTACAAAAACCAGCCTAGTGAGTGTTGGACCACTACACTGAAGGGTTCCATAATCAGAATAAATGCATATTATGTAACTGAAAATGTCCCATATCTGAAAATCTATACAACCTAGCTTATTGAAACAAACTGAAGTTCCTTTTAAGTTTTTTTATTGCATAAGCATACGAGCAACCTTATAATCAGACGAGCGATCAGCTCGTTTCGTCACTCAAGCTAATAAAAAAAATGGGTTCCGTTTTTGCTATTTAGGCTCTACGCAACCCTAAATATGACAATGAAGTACCACCTACCTACTTACTTTCAGAAAGTTTAATCAATATGAAATGACGATGTGTTGTCTAAAAATACACTTGTACCAATTGTAATGAACAATGAGCAAATTTTGACAAAACATCGCTTTATTTTCAACCTATTGAGAACAAGAGGAGATTCTCAATTCGTAAGTATTGTAGACAACGTGTTACCGAAAGGTGTGGTCATATATAAGGGTTATATACACCTGACACTTGACAGTGATTGTTTATACAATATGTAACAAAACCCCTGTTGAGGGTTTTAACTGTGATATCAGAATCGATATTCAAACGTTATGAAAGAACTCGCATACGAAAATAATACTATAAAAATAATCACAATTATTTGTTATACTTTAATTATTTTATTTTGTTGGTTAAATTTAACCACACCTTTCTGTAGCACGTTGTATATAATACCTATATCGGACACTATACGTTGGTTAAATTTAACCACACCTTTCTGTAGCACGTTGTATAATACTTATATCGGACACTATACGTTGGTTAAATTTAACCACACCTTTCTGTAGCACGTTGTATAATACCTATATCGGACACTATACGTTGGTTAAATTTAACCACACCTTTCTGTAGCACGTTGTATAATACTTATATCGTACACTACACGTTGGTTAAATTTAACCACACCTTTCTGTAGCACGTTGTATAATACTTATATCGGACACTATACGTTGGTTAAATTTAACCACACCTTTCTGTAACACGTTGTATAATACTTATATCGTACACTACACGTTGGTTAAATTTAACCACACCTTTCTGTAGCACGTTGTATAATACTTATATCGGACACTATACGTTGGTTAAATTTAACCACACCTTTCTGTAACACGTTGTATAATACTTATATCGTACACTACACGTTGGTTAAATATGACCACACCTTTCTGTAACACGTTGTTTATTACTTATATCCTACACTATCCCTCTGTACTTGAGAAGGATCCGTCTGTACTTGTCCTGCTACAGATAGAGTGACATCTACTAAGTATCTGGGAGTTACGGTAGATTATCGTTTAACGTGGCAAGCACACATTGAACTCGTTAGTAATAGAACCAGCAAAATGATGTGGATTTTTAAAATTCTTAGACATGTTGCCACAAAAAATATATTAAATAGAATATATATATGGCTTTGACTCAGCCTATTATGGTTTATTGCATATCAATATAGGGTGGCGCCTCAAAATGCAAATTCATAAAAGTGAAAGAGCACAACGGTCTTTGCTAAAGTAAATATATTTTAAACCATTTAGATCCTCCACTGATTACCTATATACTCTTACAGACTTACTAACCGTGAGAAAGATTTATATAGAATATACTACCTTAAGAATGCATAAAAATTACACTATAACCCTAAACATCGCCAATATAAAAAAAAGAAATTGTATGGTTGTTCCTACGTTTTCTACAAAAACTACATTCGCCAATAATCAGTTTAAAAAACAATCATGTCATGTCATTTAAATAATCAGGCAAATAAAACCCTGAACATTTACTTACTCTAAGAAATATTATGAGTGTAAAACATCCATAACAAAATGGTTAAAATTACTGGACTATGAGGAAACTGAGGTATTATTGCAATATGTACCCTGACTGAAGAGTTACAGACAAACGTAAATACACACTGGCTGACCCTGGATCGCAACTCGCCAGAACGAGCCACTGTCACAGGTTTTCGCCATGTGTTTAGTGGTCGCTATCCGCTATCTAGGCGGGTAGTTTAGCGTTTATGTTAATTGTAATTTGTATCGTAACGCCTAAACCAGAAAACAAGTGGAGAAATATATAGGTACAGTGACTAAGCCCGTCGCGTCGGGGGCTAGAGTTGAGGCCTCCCCTGAGTTTATTTACATCGCACGGCAATGACTTAAAATATACATGGCGGCTTATACGGGTAATTTGAGTAACCATAAGCTTGATATTGTAAGGGATATTATTTGATTTTGATGGTTTTAGACCACGGGACATTAAACTGCCTCTTAGCCTTGTTTCAGCCCCCCTAAAATCATATTTTTGTAGCATGTCATATTATAACAATTTCAAATTTTATTTTTTCTAACAATTTTTGCGTGCAACTAAAATTGACGGTGATGTAAAAAGTAGACAACAAGTAAGACAATTAATATTTTATTAATGACGATCTGCGTAGAACAGTCCTTGTATACGAGCATGACTTATGTATGTACATCCTCGACCACGATACAAGGAAGTTACCGACCCGGCACATGACGCTACGCCGCTTCATTTTTACAGCCAAGTACGCTGCCACTAGACCAATGAGGCAAAAATGGAAATAATACACATTACCAAGGATACGGTAACTTGAATAAACATGTATCTCATGACGACTTTTATTGCAATTTGCGTACAGTTTCATCTGTATCAATAAGATAATTAATAATTTTTTGTCGTAAATATATCCCATTAAAATATAAATGCAAAAAAAGTGCCAAGTCCCGCACGAACGAGTTTCGGGATGGCCACGTTCCGTCGCGTCGCGTCGTAGCCGATAAGGAATTGAGATCTAAATTGGTACCAAGTTCTTTACTAGTTCCAGAAAATATCTATAGGAACGGCCTATGTGGCGCAGTTGTACTGTGTACGCAGTACGACTGCTGTGCTGAAGTCTCGGATGCGATCCCCGGGACGGGTAAAAGCGATATCGGCTTTTTCTATTATGAAATGCTCAGTATTAACCTGGAGTCTGGAACTGTGGCCGGTAAGGCGACAGGCTCGCCGCCTATCACATTATGGGAGTCTAACATCGAATGGTTAGTGGACAACCTAGAGTCAAAGTTTTCAAGTCGCCCGAAGGCCTCCGACTTGGCTTAACGACTGGTGTCAGTTAATAACAGTCGGGACTGCGTTTTTACGTGCCCTCCGAAGTACGGAGACACTCAGTTGAAATACCACTAAGCGGTCACACATCCATAAACTGACCACGACAAGGGTTGCTTAATTCGGTAATAATATACTGATCAGTGAGTGCAACTGGCAATGAGCGCCTTAACGTATATATCTAGTCATGGCGTATGCATATTTGTTATTGATACAAGTGTAAAGTTTGGTTTAGTGCAAATAATTTATCGCTATATAAGTCGCAGCAGCAGCAGCATGATCATTCAACTCGTCGACGTGAATACATCCATCATGAACCGTCTCATCCTCACACTGACTGTGCTGGCGCTGGTAAGACATTTTCTTTTATTTTAAGCTAACTTCTGTCTTTACTTTCGAGGACTTTACTACTACTTCACATTTTCATAACCTCGGTGTCGTGTCTAGAGTTGTGAATTTTTTGTGGACTTTTAAACTATAGGGTTGAAATTGAAATAAAACTAGTTCATACTGATTTTATCGCGGTTTAATTTATTTTATATAAACTATCGTATAAACTAGTTTTATTTCAATGTGTCATATTCGCGTAAACATAAGAAACCACTATATAGGGTTGAAATTTAGGATATTTACTCCCAATGAAAATTGGTTTTATTAAGAGACATTGCCTCGACGGTCGGCAGAATCATGTCGGTCTCACGCTACTGGATATACACAGGCTGATCCCGGAATCTGAATCGCCTGGTCGATATCTTATCGAGTACAAAAATTATCAGAAACTCCCCCACCAGTAGCTTCAAACTAATTACTATAGACACGTATTACGTATGACATCTATATCTATGTAGTAATATTTGTTATATAAATAAAGCAGTTTCTATTATATTTCGAGTAACATGTCGATATTCGCCTGACAACTTTGGTCAACACTAAATAGTATACACGATTAGTTTATGGGAATGTGATTGACCTTAGCAATTGTAATAAACGAGTGATTAAAATTAGCGTGACATTTATGGATGTCTAAATGTTGACAAGACCTAATACATAAACACTTATTGTCAGGTGTATGTTACGACCCTTAAATATGACCACACCTTTCAGTAACACATTGTAGATACGTACGTACTTACATACGACATCTATGTCTATGTTGTAGCACTTCCTGAAGTGTTAATTAGAGGTCATATGGAAAAGACGACGAAAAAAGTGGTCGATGTTTTTCAATCGACGAAAAAACGAAGAAGGTTCACAATTCAACACTTTTTTATGTATAACCACGCAAGACTCCGCCAAATGTGTATCGATTTGGATGATTCTATACTCAGTCGAAAGAGTAATTTTAGGAAGTAATTTGACCTTAAAGGACGTGATATATTTTTTACTAAAAATACTGAAATAGAACCTTATTACTTAACAAAAACATAACCTACACAAAAAAAACTAAATGACTCCTCCAAATGTGGACCGATTTGGATGATTCTGTACTCATTCGAAAGAGCTTCGCTCAAAGTTGGTCTCGTTTTAATTTCAAGACGAAATTTTACCTTAAAGGAGGTGATATTTTTCTTTCGCTATCCAATCGATCCTCCTCTGGAATGCACCCAGATCCCTCGATCCCTCTCGAGATTAGGTCGGCAACTACCCGCCTAGCTTTCAAAGCCCGCTTTCGGCAACTGTTGTGTGACGGAGTAGCGGAGTCTTCACGTTAGTTTGGTAGTTTTGTCGGTATATGTGTATGTATGTATATAGTATGTTTATTTTATATATTTATTTATTACCATATTTTATATGTATGTATTTAAGTATGTATAATAATTCTATTATGTTCAATATTTCTCTTCTCATTCTCTTCTTTTGTTCACCTGCCTTGTTTATTCTCTGCACCCCCAAAGGTTGACTGGTAGAGAATGCCTCTGGCATTAAGTCCGCCTGTACATGTATCATGTATAAAGTGTGTAAAAAAAAAAAAAAATTTTTTTTGACTAAAAATATTGAAATAAAAACTTTTTTACAAAACAATAACCTTAGTAAGTACTCAAGAAAACTAAAAGTAAACAATTTTGAGTCGGTGCTATACAATGTAATGGTAGGGATGTAGGTAGAAAGCACCGACTCAAAATTGCTTTTTTTTATTTCTGGCTAAGTATTTAGTTTTTTTAGTCTGTATTATTTTTGTTATATGTATATGACCGCGTTCTCATGACGATTTTCGAGTTGAAAGAATTTCCTGGATAACTAATTCAAGTTAAAACTATGCAACACGAATCGCGGTTGTCCTTCGTACTCCGGCATGCTTATCCATTATAGTAATGTAATTAATCACGTTTTGGAGCAAACCCTATCGAATACAATGAAAGAATCATTACAATTGGTTCAGATTTAGCGGAGATAGCACGTAATAGGTATACCAAAAAAATACAAAAGAATCGAGAAACTTATTTTTAAAATCGATTAGGAAATATGGAAGAAAACTGAGACACGGTAATTTAAACAAAATAATAATTACAGGTCGCAGCAATCAGCAACGCCCAACCGAGTATAGGCGTTGGTAAGTACAACCATTACGACGTGAATTAACTATTGTCTTTAGTTGCTTAAACTTTACTTAGCCATCATATAAGTCTACGAAATCTACGACTTACCAAAAAGATAAAGAGTACGCATAAACGAAATAAAAATAGTGGCATAAAGTTTAATTCTACATCGTAAATTTTTCACTATTTTTTATTTTGTCTTAATCGTTGACATTGTTACTGCGTTGTACATACAAGATTTTTAACAAATTTGGGAATTTCGGAATTCAATACAAAAAAAAAGTTACAGCAAAATTGACAAATATTTCAGAATTATAGTAATTAAAAACAAGTTGACATTATTATTGTATTAACATTCATTTACACACATACGAGTATAACTCAATTGTAAGGAATGGTAATTCTAGCGCAATGGCTAATCGAAACATTCAAAGAGCAACACAGAAATATAGGTACTCAGATAATACAAGTAATAAAAACAATGCGAAACTTTTCTTTACACAATCCTAATTTCATCTGTATGATTAATAAAAACAAATAGATTTCCCACTAGTTAATTTTTAAATAATGTGATTATAATATTATTAATGTTTCTAAGAGAGTTACTAGTTAGTTAGTTAGTAAGAGAGTTTGCACCAGAAACTGTTCTACACGGTGGTGGATAAAGGGGTGCGATAGGATTTCGGAGTATTCTAACTAGAGCGTGTGAAATGAAATAGTTTTATTAATCATGTAGGCAATTAAAATAGCGCTTATGACAAGTCAGTACAAAATAAACAAACTCATGTATAGAAATCATATCGACTAATGTATACATAACATACATAGCATCATCAAAATACACTGGGCATCTATAATACGATTTTACATAGCCGTGGGATTGGAGAATTGCAACCAGAAACTGTTCTACGCGGTGGTGGATAAAGGGATGTGATGGGATTGCTGAGAATTCTACCTGCAGCGTGTAAAATTAATAAACTTAAGAGTTGGGGACAATCTATTTTTTATTTCTGAATAGGTATTTTGAATAAGAACATCATGTCTATTAAATCCCTGCATTTGGACAGGCAACATATTTTAAAAAAAATTAACCTGCTATTGTAAGATGGTAACTTGCGGACCTATTTGCGTAAGCAAGATGCTACAAAATGCGTTTTTGAACACGTTCTAACCGTAAAGAATGTGTTGTGTAATGTGGACGCCAAACAATACAATACTCCATGACACTGCGTACAAGATTCTTAAACAGTAGAATTTTAATCTTAGAATTCCGAAACATTTTTTCATTTGTTATTACAAAACCCAACATTTTATTTATGTTTTTTTCAACACGTGGAATAAATGTCAAATGTTTGACACAGTCAGGCCTCACGGTGCGGCAAAATGTTACAAGCGGAGACATAGTTTAATGCCGCATGCTTGTCGAGGCCCGAGCCCAGCATGGGGACAGTATGAAACAAGGCTGTTATAAAAATACGTGTACATTAATGTATGTGGTATACATTTCAGGTTTCCGCGAAGTTTTAAGCGATTTTGGCAACTATTTTGGGAAGGGCTTAAAGGATACAGGAGCCTTGGTGGTTAATGTTGTTGACAATATCGCCGGTAAAACGGAAGAATCTGACAACCCAACTGACAAAAATGACAAATCTGCAGACAAAAATGCCAAATCTGCAGACAAAAATGCCAAATCTGCAGACGAAAATGACAAACCTGCAGACAAAAATGACAAATCTGCAGACAAAAATGACAAATCTGCAGACAAAAATGACAAATCTGCAGACGAAACAGAACAGTTTCCTTAACAGAACCACGCGTGCTGGCTTGCGAAACCATAGCTTCGTGGTCTCTTCCATCTCGGCTCGGACCAAGAGGTTCTCAAAATCGTATTTCTGTCGGACCATAAAGCTGTGGAATAGCTTGCCGGCGCACGTGTTTCCTCCTTCCTATAACTTGGGATCCTTTAAACGGAGTGTGAAGAAGCAACTAAGCAGGCCGGCATAATTCTGCCGATCTGCGATAGATTCAGTGTCTATCGTTGGTCGACAGTATTCATGGATTGCGCTATACTTACCATCAGGTGTAGCGTAGTCACTTTGCCGAGCCAGGATAAAAAAAAAAAAAAAAAAAAAAATGACAAACCTGCAGACAAAAATGACAAATCTGCAGACAAAAATGACAAATCTGCAGACAAAAATGACAAATCTGCAGACAAAAATGCCAAATCTGCAGACGAAAATGACAAACCTGCAGACAAAAATGACAAATCTGCAGACAAAAATGACAAATCTGCAGACAAAAATGACAAATCTGCAGACAAAAATGACAAATCTGAAGACAAAGAATCTACCGCTGCCTAAGAAAATGATGCTTGAAACCATAGATGCTCCTGCTAAAGTCACCACTGCTGTCAGAACTTAAAAAAAATAAAAGAGCTACATTACAGGTTACCAAAATGTCATTTTGACACATCACACTGATTGTTCTTTTCATTTATTATTTTTTGCTAATTTTGTTTGAAATATAATTTTGTTGCAATTATTAATGTGTTTTTTGCCACGATAAAAAGAGTGGTAGAGCCACGCTGTAAACAGTTTTGTCTACAGCATGAATGGGCTGGCTCGACCGGGTCGTTACCACTGTCTCACAGAAAACCGACGAAATAGTCTGCTGCGACAGCTGCGTTTCGTGCGGTGAGTGAGATATCCGGAGGCCCAAATCCCCCTTTTACCCTTAAACATCAGCAACGCGCCCATGATTCGTGATTCGTCTGCTATTGTGGGCGTACATAGCCAGTGGAGATCACTTACCATCAGGTGACCCACTTGCTCGTTTGCCGACCTATTCTATAAAAAAAGAAGAGTGTGTTACTAGCAGCCTCTACTGAAACCCTCTTAACACGTTCGCTGACAGTGAGCACTTAATCTGACACTAAAATACATCAGTACAATTCTCCATACAAAATTTTCTGTAGGTCTCTTTGGGTCGGGGCCTGTGTCGCTGGCCACTCGCTGCCGGTCAAATGAAATTACACCAACTCCAAAGAGACCTATACAAGTTGTTATTATTGACTTTTCAGTGTTATTTTATGGAAGTCGGTTTAAAGTTTTATTAAAATTTATTTTTATTTATTAATATTTAGTGTTTAGAAGCATAAAATTAAGACTCCCGATGCAATCACCGAAATACATAATTTGAAAGAGTAAAATCTAGCGGTACTTTAAGAATTATCCCCTAGCTCCTAACTAACAAGGAGTTGTACCTTCCATCATCAGTTCACCTGAATAACTGAAAGGAGCATAAATAACGGTCTATACGAGCTTATAATATTTAAAGAATTATCCACTAACTCCTGATAGTTAAGGAGTTATGTTTTCCATCATCAGCTCAGCAACACGAGATGATCAGTACCAGGCGCAAATCTTTGAATAGTTTTAGAAAATATACAAAACCACATTATGCGTGATGGGATCCGATCATCAGATCCTGACTTTGTGTCTGTGGGACCACCTGGGAAATATACCTTTTAAACAAAAAAATATATTTTCGAATCGGTCCATGCGTCTTCAATAATCAGGGAACATAGGTACTTACATAAAAAAAAGGTTCCGACGAATTGAGAACCTTCCTCCTTTCTTTTGAAGTCGGTTAACGACAAACATTTCACGTCGACATTGCCTAAATGCGACACTACGTCGACAGACGTGAGCGTCTCTCGACGTATTGGCATGTTGGACATACACACATATACGTATTCACGGCTGTATTCCGCGAAGGGGTAGCCAAAGTTATAACCAGTACACCCACATACTCGTATCGTCAAGCTTATTTCCGTCCGACGATGTGATGGGGAGGGCGAACCTATCGCCATACCTGGCACAATTCCAGACTCCCGGCTAATACTGAGCATTTCGTGATGGAAAAAACTTACATCACTGTCACCCAGGAATCGAACCCGAGACCTCAGCGTCAGCCTCAGTCATAGCGCATAGGTACGCATTACAACTGCGCCACCGAGGCAGTCTTTTCTTATGTGGAATTTTACTAAAATGTAAAACATGTATCACATCTCTCATTAAATATAATATTTAATAAACAATATTTGTATTCGGTTTCACAACCATATTTGGTTCCATAAAAAGTTTTCATACAAAGTTCAGCTTCACCGCTTTTACCACTTAAAATGTAAAACTCTAATTTTTTTTCTTAAAACATAACAGATATTCCTCAAACGTATTTATATTATCTATAGTTCTTTAATTATGAGTCATTTTTCTATTTTTGCTAAGTGTTATTTCGAACGATATCGTTACGTTCTATAGGTGTGTCAGCCAACCCTATCTGACGCTGATGATCTGACGGTGATGTGATATATAGCTCGTATCCACGTATAAAACCCTGAGTTTTAATTGTCTCACTCAATTACCTAATTTCTGCGGTACTACATCTATTAACCCTACGTTTACTTTAAAAAACAATCGCCGCATGTTCGTCTTGACAACTTCGTCCATAATTGCAAAGACAGAACCCTCGGTTTCCACAAAAATGTCACCATAACGTAGCCAAGCCATAGAAGCGGACTGGTCTACACCGGGTCCATGAAGAGCTTGATAAAATCGAACGTGTACCTCTCTGCTCTTCCATATCTCCCTGCACTCACTAGTGCTTAGTTCCACAGGACACACAGGTCGCCGCCCGTTCCCGTTCGCCAAGGAGAGCGGAGTAAATCCTTTATCCACCATGACTACAACTCCATGCATACCAACTTTGCTGTGTAGGAAATAATCCCTGATTTTGCACACCTCCCGGTTAGCATTAAGTAAGCCTCGACCCCCACATGTCCGCGGGATGTACAATCGTATCACCGACGGTCGTAGTCCGTAGATGATGCATACGATGTGTGACTACACTATACTGCTGACTAGCAGTAATGGGAATTAATGCTATTGCGATTTAATTTCATTAGCATGTTAATTCTCGTGTCTTAGCGCGCTAATCACTCGTGTTAATGCTATTTGGTAACATGACGCAATAGGGTAGTTGACTAGATTTTTTTTATTATTTAAATCAATAAGTTACGTTACTCAAAATCTATTGCAGAAAGAATTTTATAAATCGGACCAAAAATAAATAAGATAGAAGCCATTCAAATCCTGTAGAAGGGGTAAAATGTTCATTATAGTGCACGCGTGCAAGCGAGATAGTGAGATATCCCTACTACGCACCCACTTTTCCTCATACCAACATTTAAAATCATAACTGCGGGCACATTTCTGAACCAATTTTGATTGTGTTTTAATAAAATCGTTTCTTTTGCGTATCATTTTCTGTTGCTTATAAAATAATGTATAAAATTCAATATAGGAAACTACCCTATTATTTAGTGTCCCCGCGGGTGCGAAGGGGATAGAGCGTTGCCACCGTCGCGTTGCTGCGACGCGTTAATACACAAATTACAAAGCGACGAATGGATTCATACTTCACATAATTTAGCGACTGTATTTAATTTGCTAAATGCTAAATGACACTTCGTAAGCTAGAAATGAATGCGAATACTAATTAATCCATTACTAGTCTGTAGAGTTCCAACTTTCGATTCAGGGCGTATAACTCCGACTAACGGAGGCATCTGTTTAAAATAAAAAGTACTGGACATTATTATTGTTTTCTATACTTATAATTTTTTATCTATATTATTTTTTACTTGTTATATTGAATTCTGTATTATTAATATTAAACTTGGGATGTGTAGACAGTCACGCCTTACCAGCTGAACGGATTTGGATAAATTTACATATACTTAGACTACATTTTATCCCAGAAAAGACCATCACGCGGGCAGAACCGCGAGCAATTGCTATTATTTACGAATTGAGAAGTTCTTTTTTCATTAGCGTCATTTAGTAAAACAATATAGCTGGCAACTTCACCAGAGGCTCCCAATTGATGGTTGAGTCAAGAGTCAGATACCGAAGGCAGTTTTATGGGACACGCCACGCATTGTGAGGAAGTTCCTTACTCTGACTTAGGTCCTGGGCCTTGCCGTCGAAGGATTTTAACGATAATGTGTTTTTTTTTTGAAACACTGCCGTTTTTCAATATAAAAATAATCAGTACAAAAACCAGCCTAGTGAGTGTTGGACCACTACACTGAAGGGTTCCATAATCAGAATAATGCATATTATGTAACTGAAAATGTCCCATATCTGAAAATCTATACAACCTAGCTTATTGAAACAAACTGAAGTTCCTTTTAAGTTTTTTTATTGCATAAGCATACGAGCAACCTTATAATCAGACGAGCGATCAGCTCGTTTCGTCACTCAAGCTAATAAAAAAAATGGGTTCCGTTTTTGCTATTTAGGCTCTACGCAACCCTAAATATGACAATGAAGTACTACCTACCTACTTACTTTCAGAAACTTAAATCAATATGAAATGACGATGTGTTGTTTCAAAATACACTTGTACCAATTGTAATGAACAATGAGCAAATTTTGAAAAAACATCGCTTTATTTTCAACCTATTGAAAACAAGAGGATTTTCTCAATTCGTAAGTATTGTAGACAACGTGTTACCGAAAGGTGTGGTCATATATAAGGGTTATATACACCTGACACTTGACAGTGATTGTTTATACAATATGTAACAAAAACCCTGTTGAGGGTTTTAACTGTGATATCAGAATCGATATTCAAACGTTATGAAATAACTCGCATACGAAAATAATACTATAAAAATAATCATAATTATTTTATTTTGTTGCTTAAATTTGACCACACCTTTCTGTAACACGTTGTATAATACTTATATCGGACACTATACGTTGGTTAAATTTAACCACACCTTTCTGTAGCACGTTGTATAATACTTATATCGGACACTATACGTTGGTAAAATTTAACCACACCTTTCTGTAACACGTTGTATAATACTTATATCGTACACTACACGTTGGTTAAATATGACCACACCTTTCTGTAACACGTTGTTTATTACTTATATCCTACACTATCCCTCTGTACTTGAGAAGGATCCGTCTGTACTTGTCCTGCTACAGATAGAGTGACATCTACTAAGTATCTGGGAGTTACGGTAGATTATCGTTTAACGTGGTAAGCACACATTGAACTCGTTAGTAATAGAACCAGCAAACTGATGTGGATTTTTTATTCTTAGACATGTTGCCCCAAAAAATATATTAAATAGAATATATATGGCTTTGACTCATCCTATTATGGTTTATTGCATATCAATATGGTGTGGCGCCTCAAAATGCAAATTCATAAAAGTGGAAAGAGCACAACGGTCTTTGCTAAAGTAAATATATTTTAAACCATTTAGATCCTCCACTGATTACCTATATACTCTTACAGACTTCCTGACCGTGAGAAAGATTTATATAGAATACACTACCTTAAGAATTCATAAAAAATTACACTATAACCCTAAACATCGCCAATATGAAAAAAAGAAATTGTATGGTTGTTTCTACATTTTTTACAAAAACTACATTCGCCAATCATCAGTTTAAAAAACAATCATGTCATGTCATTTAAATAATCAGGCAAATAAAACCCTCAACATTTACTTACTCTAAGAAATATTATGAGTGTAAAACATCCATAACAAAATGGTTAAAATTACTGGACTATGAGGAAACTGAGGTATTATTGCAATATGTACCCTGACTGAAGAGTTACAGACAAACGTACATAAACGTATAACACACACACACGCACGCACGCGTGCGCTCACACACATTTCATAAAACCCCTTATTCATTACAATATTTTAATTTTTCTATTTTTGTTTAGTATATTTAAGCTCAAACACAATGTCAACCGTCGACGTTGCATGACGTCACTCAACGGTTGGTAGAGTTATAATGCCTGAATTTCCTGGATACACACTGGCTGACCCTGGAACGCAACTCGCCAGAACGAGCCACTGTCACAGGTTTTCGCCATGTGTTTAGTGGTCGCTATCCGCTATCTAGGCGGGTAGTTTAGCGTTTATGTTAATTGTAATTTGTATCGTAACGCCTAAACCAGAAAACAAGTGGAGAAATATATAGGTACAGTGACTAAGCCCGTCGCGTCGGGGGCTGGAGTTGAGGCCTCCCCTGAGTTTTTTTACATCGCACGGCAATGACTTAAAATATACATGGCGGCTTATACGGGTAATTTGAGTAACCATAAGCTTGATATTGTAAGGGATATTATTTGATTTTGATGGTTTTAGACCACGGGACATTAAACTGCCTCTTAGCCTTGTTTCAGCCCCCCTAAAATCATATTTTTGTAGCATGTCATATTATAACAATTTCAAATTTTATTTTTTCTAACAATTTTTGCGTGCAACTAAAATTGACGGTGATGTAAAAAGTAGACAACAAGTAAGACAATTAATATTTTATTAATGACGATCTGCGTAGAACAGTCCTTGTATACGAGCATGACTTATGTATGTACATCCTCGACCACGATACAAGGAAGTTACCGACCCGGCACATGACGCTACGCCGCTTCATTTTTACAGCCAAGTACGCTGCCACTAGACCAATGAGGCAAAAATGGAAATAATACACATTACCAAGGATACGGTAACTTGAATAAACATGTATCTCATGACGACTTTTATTGCAATTTGCGTACAGTTTCATCTGTATCAATAAGATAATTAATAATTTTTTGTCGTAAATATATCCCATTAAAATATAAATGCAAAAAAAGTGCCAAGTCCCGCACGAACGAGTTTCGGGATGGCCACGTTCCGTCGCGTCGCGTCGTAGCCGATAAGGAATTGAGATCTAAATTGGTACCAAGTTCTTTACTAGTTCCAAAAAATATCTATAGGAACGGCCTATGTGGCGCAGTTGTACTGTGTACGCAGTACGACTGCTGTGCTGAAGTCTCGGATGCGATCCCCGGGACGGGTAAAAGCGATATCGGCTTTTTCTATTATGAAATGCTCAGTATTAACCTGGAGTCTGGAACTGTGGCCGGTAAGGCGACAGGCTCGCCGCCTATCACATTATGGGAGTCTAACATCGAATGGTTAGTGGACAACCTAGAGTCAAAGTTTTCAAGTCGCCCGAAGGCCTCCGACTTGGCTTAACGACTGGTGTCAGTTAATAACAGCCGGGACTGCGTTTTTACGTGCCCTCCGAAGTACGGAGACACTCAGTTGAAATACCACTAAGCGGTCACACATCCATAAACTGACCACGACAAGGGTTGCTTAATTCGGTAATAATATACTGATCAGTGAGTGCAACTGGCAATGAGCGCCTTAACGTATTTATCTAGTCATGGCGTATGCATATTTGTTATTGATACAAGTGTAAAGTTTGGTAAAGTGCAAATACTGTATCGCTATATAAGTCGCAGCAGCAGCAGCATGATCATTCAACTCGTCGACGTGAATACATCCATCATGAACCGTCTCATCCTCACACTGACTGTGCTGGCGCTGGTAAGACATTTTCTTTTATTTTAAGCTAACTTCTGTCTTTACTTTCGAGGACTTTACTACTACTTCACATTTTAATAACCTCGGTGTCGTGTCTAGAGTTGTGAATTTTTTGTAGACTTTTAAACTATAGGGTTGAAATTGAAATAAAACTAGTTCATACGGATTTTATCGCGGTTTAATTTATTTTATATAAACTATCGTATAAACTAGTTTTATTTCAATGTGTCATATTCGCGTAAACATAAGAAACCACTATATAGGGTTGAAATTTAGGATATTTACTCCCAATGAAAATTGGTTTTATTAAGAGACATTGCCTCGACGGTCGGCAGAATCATGTCGGTCTCACGCTACTGGATATACATAGGCTGATCCCGGAATCTGAAGTGCCTGGTCGATATCTTATCGAGTACAAAAAGTATCAGAAACTCCCCCACCAGTAGCTTCAAACTAATTACTATAGATACGTATTACGTATGACATCTATATCTATGTAGTAGCATTTGTTACATAAATAAAGCAGTTTCTATTATATTTCGAGTAACATGTCGATATTCGCCTGGCAACTTTGGTCAACACTAAATAGTATACACGATTAGTTTATGGGGATGTGATTGACCTTAGCAATTGTAATAAACGAGTGATTAAAATTAGCGTGACATTTATGGATGTCTAAATGTTGACAAGACCTAATACATAAACACTTATTGTCAGGTGTATGTTACGACCCTTAAATATGACCACACCTTTCAGTAACACGTTGTAGATACGTACGTACTTACATACGACATCTATGTCAATGTTGTAGCACTTCCTGGAGTGTTAATTAGAGGTCATATGGAAAAGACGACGAAAAAAGTGGTCGATGTATTTCAATCGACGAAAAAACGAAGAAGGTTCACAATTCAACACTTTTTTATGTATAACCACGCAAGACTCCGCCAAATGTGTATCGATTTGGATGATTCTATACTCAGTCGAAAGAGTAATTTTAGGAAGTAATTTGACCTTAAAGGACGTGATATATTTTTTACTAAAAATACTGAAATAAAACCTTATTACTTAACAAAAACATAACCTACACAAAAAAAACTAAATGACTCCTCCAAATGTGGACCGATTTGGATGATTCTATACTCATTCAAAAGAGTTTCGCTCAAAGTTGGTCTGGTTTTAATTTCAAGACGAAATTTTACCTTAGTTAAAGGAGGTGATATTTTTTTGACTAAAAATATTGAAATAAACTTTTTTACAAAACAATAACCTAAGTACTCAAGAAAACTAAAAGTAAACAATTTTGAGTCGGTGCTATACAATGTAATGGTAGAAATGTAGGTAGAAAGCACCGACTCAAAATAGTTTTTTTTTATTTCTGGCTAAGGATTTAGTTTTTTTAGTCTGTATTATTTTTGTTATATGTATATGACCGCGTTCTCATGACGATTTTCGAGTTGAAAGAATTTCCTGGATAGCTAATTCAAGTTAAAACTATGCAACACGAATCGCGGTTGTCCTTCGTACTCCGGCATGCTTGTCCATTATAGTAGGTAATGTAATTAATCACGCTTTGGAGCAAACCCTATCGAATACAATGAAAGAATCATTACAATTGGTTCGGAGGGGCTAGCATGGAAAACTTGCGAAAAGTTATTCGAGCTGTCATCGACAACAATTTCTATGAAATTTTGGTATAGCGCCTCCATCGCACGTAAAAGAAACTATTATATATGGAATATATATACGAATGATATGTATGGAATTATCTATCGAGCCCTCGAATTAATCACGTTTTGGAGCAAACCCTATCGAATACAATGAAAGAATCATTACAATTGGTTCAGATTTAGCGGAGATAGCACGTAATAGGTATACCAAAAAAATACAAAAGAATCGAGAAACTTATTTTTAAAATCGATTAGGAAATATGGAAGAAAACTGAGACACGGTAATTTAAACAAAATAATAATTACAGGTCGCAGCAATCAGCAACGCCCAACCGAGTATAGGCGTTGGTAAGTACAACCATTACGACGTGAATTAACTATTGTCTTTACTTGCTTAAACTTTACTTAGCCATCATATAAGTCTACGAAATCTACGACTTACCAAAAAGATAAAGAGTACGCATAAACGAAATAAAAATAGTGGCATAAAGTTTAATTCTACATCGTAAATTTTTCACTATTTTTTATTTTGTCTTAATCGTTGACATTGTTACTGCGTTGTACATACAAGATTTTTAACAAATTTGGGAATTTCGGAATTCAATACAAAAAAAAAGTTACAGCAAAATTGACAAATATTTCAGAATTATAGTAATTAAAAACAAGTTGACATTATTATTGTATTAACATTCATTTACACACATACGAGTATAACTCAATTGTAAGGAATGGTAATTCTGGCTCAATGGCTAATCGAAACATTCAAAGAGCAACACAGAAATATAGGTACTCAGATAATACAAGTAATAAAAACAATGCGAAACTTTTCTTTACACAATCCTAATTTCATCTGTATGATTAATAAAAACAAATAGATTTCCCACTAGTTAATTTTTAAATAATGTGATTATAATATTATTAATGTTTCTAAGAGAGTTACTAGTTAGTTAGTTAGTAAGAGAGTTTGCACCAGAAACTGTTCTACACGGTGGTGGATAAAGGGGTGCGATAGGATTTCGGAGTATTCTAACTAGAGCGTGTGAAATGAAATAGTTTTATTAATCATGTAGGCAATTAAAATAGCGCTTATGACAAGTCAGTACAAAATAAACAAACTCATGTATAGAAATCATATCGACTAATGTATACATAACATACATAGCATCATCAAAATACACTGGGCAGCTATAATACGATTTTACATAGCCGTGGGATTGGAGAATTGCAACCAGAAACTGTTCTACGCGGTGGTGGATAAAGGGATGTGATGGGATTGCGGAGAATTCTACCTGCAGCGTGTAAAATTAATAAACTTAAGAGTTGGGGACAATCTATTTTTTATTTCTGAATAGGTATTTTGAATAAGAACATCATGTCTATTAAATCCCTGCATTTGGACAGGCAACATATTTTAAAAAACTTTAACCTGCTATTGTAAGATGGTAACTTGCGGACCTATTTGCGTAAGCAAGATGCTACAAAATGCGTTTTTGAACACGTTCTAACCGTAAAGAATGTGTTGTGTAATGTGGACGCCAAACAATACAATACTCCATGACACTGCGTACAAGATTCTTAAACAGTAGAATTTTAATCTTAGAATTCCGAAACATTTTTTCATTTGTTATTACAAAACCCAACATTTTATTTATGTTTTTTTCAACACGTGGAATAAATGTCAAATGTTTGACACAGTCAGGCCTCACGGTGCGGCAAAATGTTACAAGCGGAGACATAGTTTAATGCCGCATGCTTGTCGAGGCCCGAGCCCAGCATGGGGACAGTATGAAACAAGGCTGTTATAAAAATACGTGTACATTAATGTATGTGGTATACATTTCAGGTACCCGCGACGCTGTAGGCGATATTGGCAACTATATTGGGAAGGGCTTTAAGGATACAGGAGCCTTGGTGGCTAGTATTGTTGGCAATATCTCCGGTAAAACGGAAGAATCTGACAACACAACTGAAAAAGGCGGAAATAACACATCTACCGCTGCCTAAGAAAATGATGCTTGAAACCATAGATGCTCCTGCTAAAGTCACCACTGCTGTCAGAACTTAAAAAAAATAAAAGAGCTACATTACAGGTTACCAAAATGTAATAACAAATGGTCATTTTGACACATCACACTGATTGTTCTTTTCATTTATTATTTTTTGCTAATTTTGTTTGAAATATAATTTTGTTGCAATTATTAATGTGTTTTTTGCCACGATAAAAAGAGTGGTAGAGCCACGCTGTAAACAGTTTTGTCTACAGCATGAATGGGCCGGCTCGACCGGGTCGTTACCACTGTCTCACAGAAAACCGACGAAATAGTCTGCTGCGACAGCTGCGTTTCGTGCGGTGAGTGAGATATCCGGAGGCCCAAATCCCCCTTTTACCCTTAAACATCAGCAACGCGCCCATGATTCGTGATTCGTCTGCTATTGTGGGCGTACATAGCCAGTGGAGATCACTTACCATCAGGTGACCCACTTGCTCGTTTGCCGACCTATTCTATAAAAAAAGAAGAGTGTGTTACTAGCAGCCTCTACTGAAACCCTCTTAAGACGTTAAAATACATCAGTACAATTCTCCATACAAAATTTTCTGTAGGTCTCTTTGGGCCCGGGGCCTGTGTCGCTGCTGGTCAAATGAAATTACACCGACTCCAAAGAGACCTATACAAGTTGTTATTAAATTGACTTTTCAGTGTTATTTTATAGAAGTCGGTTTTTAAGTTTTATTAAAATTTAAATTCAAATTCAAAATGTTTTTTTATGAGATCGGGTACATACATTGGTCTTAGGTTACATTAGTAAGGTTCGCCGAAAGCTGCTTCTGAGGCATATAAATATTTAATAATTAGTTACATAACTTGCTTATAATTAACAAATAAGATAAAATAACACCTTAGTTATAAATAAGACATAATAAGACATTACATAGTAGAAGTTATTAGTAAATCTTGTAAATGGAATTGTATGTACCTTCCATCATCAGCTCACCTGAATAACTCAAAGGAACATAAATAACGGTCTATACGAGCTTATAACATTTAAAGAATTATCCACTAACTCCTAATAGTTAAAGGAGTTATATTTTCCATCATTAGCTCAGCAACATGAGATTATCAGTACCAGACGCAAATGCTTGAATAACTTTTAGAAAATATACAAAACACATTATGCGTGATGGGACCCCATTATCAGATCCTGACTTTATGCCAATGGGACCACCTGTTAAGGATACCTTTAAAAAAAAGTATTTCTCGAATCGGTCCAGGTGTCTTCGAGTAATCTGGGAATATATATAACACTGGCTTTTGCTCGCTGCTCCGCCCGCGTGAATAGACTTTTCCGAAATAAAACGTAGCCTATAACCGTCTCCAGGGTCCCATCTATCTCTACATCAAAATTCATCAAAATCGGTTCAGCGATTTAGGCGTGAAAGCGTAACAAACAAATAGATAAGTATTTTTTTTTTTCACTAAAGTTCCTATTTTACTTCTTATACCTCCAAGAATATGTGTACAAAGTTTCATGATGTAAGATGATGGTAAGTAGTTTTCGCGTGAAAGCGTAACAAACAAACTTACATTCACATTTATAATATTAGTATGATGACAGACGTGGGCGTCTCTCGACGTATTGGCATGTTGGACATACATACATATACGTATTCACGGCTGTATTCCGCGAAGGGGTAGCCAAAGTTATAACCAGTACACCCACATACTCGTATCATCAAGCTTATTTTCGTCCGACGATGTGATGGGGGAGGGCGAGCCTAGCGCCATACCTGGCACAATTTCAGACTCCGGGCTAATACTAAGCATATCATGATAGAAAAGCCCAATATCACTTTACCCGACCCTGCGATCGAACCCGAGACCTCAGCACAGCAGTCATACCGCATGCGCATTATAACATTTGAGAAGTTCACGTTTGTCTCCCATCCAACATTATCCTTAAATATTCGCGTGAAAGGACCCAACGACATCCGTGGTGCTTTACATCTGGCTTCTCCAGTTGTAAATGTCCTTGTACCTGAGGTTAATACCTCCTTAGTTCATTATTTTGTCTACCGCTTTGCTATGGAGGGAAGTGGACAATTATTGTTTCCAACTCCTCCTTAACTTTCTATTTGATTAATTTCGTTGCGGGACAAAGACAATTTAGCATTGCCAGAGACTCGCCGAGCTTCACTGCTCGGTGTCAACAAAAATGCGTGCTACCGTCGATCCTGGTGCACAGGAGTTACAGTGGCGGGTGTGTGGGCGGGATAGTCTCGTATCCTTAAATATTATAAAACAAAGTCCATCCGCCGCGTCTGTATGTCTGTTCGCGATAAACTCAAAATCTACTTCACGGATTTTCATGCGGTTTTCACAGAGACTTTGTACAACTAGACAAGCTGCGTGGTTCATAGAAATTCCAACACTAAGTTACGGTCAATCGAACGTTACTCAATATATCTCTCTTACTCCCAGCTAGTACCTTTAAGCGCTCCCTGTTTGTGAGCTGTTAAACTGCCGCGTTATGTGACGCAATTTTACTTCTAAACAGCCCGTCTAGTAGTATACATTAAAGTCTTTGGGCTTTCACCAATAGATATTGTTCTCTCATGAACAAGGTTTAGACAGGTACATAATTTGTCACAGTTTTGTGTTAATTGGTTGAAATATAACGATAATTGCTGGAAGTGTCGGAAAAAGTCAAGCCGCCTGGGAGCATTCGTCGCAAACGCTGCGTAATACTTTTTTTTTAAGGCACAGGCTGGCAAACGAGCAAGTGGGTCACCTGATGGTAAGTGATCCCCACCGCCCATGTACACAATACCAAAAGTATCATGAGTGCGTTGCCGACCTTAAAGGAAAGGGATAATTAAGGAATTGGGAAGTGGAGGGGGTTTGGGCCTTCGGATATCTCACTCACCGTACGAAACGCAGCAGCAAGTTGCTTCTTTACGCCGGTTTTCTGTGAGACAGTGGTAATAACCCGGATGAGCCAGCCCAAAAATGCTGTAGACAAAAGTGTCTACAGCATTTTTCTACCACTCACGTTTGAGATATAATAAAACAATGCATGGAGGGATAATCCTCTTTAATAAATCTATAAAAAAGTCCGCAATGGCATACCTAGTACGTATGTGGTATAGTGAGGTAGTACTCATTCGTGTACGTTTTACGAGAATGTGTGAGTGACTGAGATAGCAATATGAAACCACACAATACTCGTGAAGGACAGTAAAAATTTGAAATCGCGTACAACTGTACAACACCTCAGTGGATGAAATGAAATGAAATGAAATAGTTTTATTTGAAATGAAATAGTTTTATTCATCATGTAGGCAATTAAAATAGCGCTTATGACAAGTCAGTACAAAATAAAGAAACTTATGTAATTACAGAAATCATATCAGCTAATATATACATGTATCATATATGTATGTTACATAGCATCGTCAAAATACACTGGGCAACTATAAAGTTTACAATATTTTTATATTAGTCCAGAATTGTTAAGTATTATTATTATTGTTATTTTTTCTCTGTTTTAAAGGTCGATATGGACCATAGGCATTACCGAAACGGCACGTGGTTTAAAACTACCACCGGATCCAAAACGACCCAACCTGAGAAGACCCGGCGAAACAAACTCAGTGGGCTTACTTTACCACTGGATTTTACGCGGCGCGACCCAGTCCTGAGAAGATCCAGCTAGTCAAACTCAGTGGGCTTGTTTTTGGTCCGGTTTATCATACCAAAATAAATTAGGGAAATAAAAAGTCCTATTTTTATTTTAAGGTGATTGATACGGACCATGAGTACCTCTGAATTGTTGTTTTAAAACTGCCACCGGATCCAAACGCGACCCTGTCTGAGAAGACCCGGTGAAACAAACTCAGTGGGCTTGTTTTTGGTCCAATTTCTATAATCTCAACAATAATGACTTGTCAATTTAAAATTGCCAATTTTTATTTTACGTGATCGGTCGTCTTTTTTATTTGGTATTTAAATTTTATTAATACATTTTTTTTATATATCGTTTTAGTGTAGGTATTTAATATTATTGTGCAATTTATTTATATCGTACTTACTTGAACATATTATATATTATTTACATTTATTAAATTAAATTAAAATTAAATGATTCCCTACATTGTCTACAAGCTACAGGGCCCCAGGAGGTCACAGTATGCAAGGAGGAACCGAACGCCAAACATCTCTATCCTCTAGATATTGCTTAACATTATAATAGCCCCTAGTCATAAGCACACGTTTAATGTGTGCTTTGAACATTTTTTCGGGCATATCGATCACACTATTTGGGAGCTTGTCATAAAATTTAACGCTGTTACCCATAAATGACTTTTTAGTCTTAACTATTCTAAAAGCGGGTACTACGAGTTTATTTTTGTTTCTTGTATTTATATTATGAACGTCACTATTTTTACAAAATTTACAAAGGTTTTTACGAACATACATAATATTTTGATAGATGTATTCAGACGGCACAGTCAGTATATTACTTTCCTTGAATACAGATCGTAAGGAATCGCGGCTACCCAGGTCATAAATAGCACGAACTGATCTTTTTTGTAGTCTAAATATAGTGTCTATATCAGCAGCTGATCCCCACAATAGAATGCCGTAGGACACAATACTGTGAAAGTATGCGAAATATACTAACCTAGCCGTTGAAACATCAGTCAAGCGTCTAATTTTCCGGACAGCAAAAGCTGCAGCACTAAGTTTACCAGATAATCTTTCTATTTGTGGATCCCATTGCAATTTACTGTCTAAAGTGATTCCTAAGAAAACTGATGAGGAGACTAGATCCAATGTTTCTCCGTTTAATTCTATGCGTGAATTTACTTTTGCAACATTTGGTAATGCAAATCGAATAAAAAAAAAAAAAAAAAGAATACATTTTGTCTTCCCTGCATTTAACAAAAGGTTATTTGCAGAGAACCAATTTAAGATTAAATTAAGAATATTGTTGGGTGTAACCAGATCTTCATCCTTACGGTTTACTTTAAATATTAACGACGTGTCGTCAGCAAACAACACTATGTCTGTCATTTTTTCTACCATGTAAGGGAGATCATTTAAATAAACTAAGAATAGAAAAGGGCCTAGAATGGAACCCTGAGGAACCCCTATTTTGACTGAAGATCCTACTGAAGTGACACCGTCAATATATACCCTTTGTTCCCGACCTGATAAGTAGGATATTACAAGATCAAGTGATGTGCCACAAATTCCGTAATATTTGAGTTTAGCAATAAGGGTTTGGTGGTCGACACAGTCAAATGCCTTGGAGAGATCACAGAACACCCCTAGAGCATCCTGCGATCCCTCCCAGGCCTCTAACACAGATGTCATTAAAGCTGATCCAGCATCTTGAGTAGACCGATTTTTTGTAAACCCAAATTGATTCTTATGTAATATCCTATTCCTATCAAAATGCGCCAGCATTTGGTCCAGCATGTTTTTTTCAAAAACCTTACTAAGAGCTGGTAATATAGATATAGGTCTATAATTTGAGGCGGTTTACACTGCCCTTCTTAAAAATTGCCACAATTTTGCTTATTTTCATTAAATCGGGAAAAATACCGTCACTTACACAAGAATTAAAAATATCTTCCAATATGGGAGCAATATTTACTATAATAGCTTCTATAGCTTTAACAGATAGCCCCCTCTTATCTACTTCTTTCTACCTGGCGTTATCCCGGCCATTGCCAGGGTCCGCCTTCCCACTAAGACGCCTCCACTTCGCCCGATCTTGAGCATCCTCTGTAGTAAGACCAGTGGATATCTACTACTCTTCATAATACATATTACCTACCTATATGAATACTTAACGTTCGTCGACGTACTGTCATCATACTAAAATTATAAATGTGAATGTGAGTTTGTTTGTTACGCTTTCACGCGAAAACTACTTAACCGATCATCATGAAACTTTGTACACGTCATATTCTTGGAGGTATAAGAAGTAACATAGGATACTTTATAGGAAAACAAATATCTATTTGTTTGTTACGCTTTCACACCTAAATCACTGAACCGATTTCGATGAATTATGATGTAGAGATAGATGCGACCTTGGAGACGGTTATAGGCTACGTTTTATTTCGGAAAAATCTATTCACGCGGGCGGAGCCGCGAGCAAAAGCTAGTAACGTATAATTTTAATTTCCCGCCTAACAAAGACCTGTCAACGAACAAGTTCCCACAGCGGGGCGAGCACGAACAACTTACGAATAAGTATTCGAATCGAGAACGAATACGATACGAATACGTTCTCGCAAGTTATTCGTGCTAGCCCGTCAGATCTGCACAATCGGCAGGTTTTTGAATACGCTTTTATTAGCTTCATACGTATGTTAGTATGTAACGGAATCTTTGAACATGATTTTGACCCCCTTCAGAACGTCGGATTAACTCGAAATTTGGCATATTTATTAAGGACCGATGACAATTCAATATTTTAAACAGTTTGATCCGTTATCCTTACTAAGATAATCATGATTAGCTATTTTTTGTTTTCCTGAGACCCGGAGTGTCTAACGCCTGTCCAAAAAGGACAGCATACTTACCGCAATAACTAAAAAGTATCCAACAATAAGGCGCATAATTGCGTGAAAACAAAATGGGTGGATTTATACAGCAATTTTAATTCGGTGGGCTCGTTCAGTGAATTAATAATTGGCCGCAAGGGACCGCGTTCAGTTCCCGTAATGAAAATGGGGCATTGTTTTGGAAAATTGATGCGGGTTTACGTTCATTATTATGTTTTGAGTTAACTTGGTGATTATTTTATTAAGTTTATACTATATTAAAGAGATAGCACATAAACGCATGGATCGATTTGGACATGTTTTTTATATGACATTAACATAACATAATCTGACGCCTTTACTTCTGAAGTGGTAGAGGAGGCGCCTTTTAGAAGGCTTAGACCTCAGCTTGAGCAATCGCTGGGGAGTATAGTTTAGGGCCGCCTCTGCACATCATTATGCCGAGGGCCAGTTGTAGGAGCTCTTCGGACTCGCAGGCGTGTCCTATGTCGGGGTCGCGTATTATTATTGCAATAGGGTAGTTGACTAGTTTTTTTTTATTATTTAAATCAATAAGTTATGTTACTCAAAATCTATTGCAGAAAGAATTTTATAAATCGGACCAAAAATAAATAAGATAGAAGCCATTCAAATCCTGTAGAAGGGGTAATTGTCAAATGACAGACGATGCAACCTTTGACGTCATCGTGTGTAAAATGTTCATTATAGTGCACGCGTGCAAGCGAGATAGTGAGATATCCCTACTACGCACCCACTTTTCCTCATACATTTAAAATCATAACTGCGGGCACATTTCTGAACCAATTTTGATTGTGTTTTAATAAAATCGTTTCTTTTGCGTATCATTTTCTGTTGCTTATAAAATAATGTATAAAATTCAATATAGGAAACTACCCTATTCGGGTTGGGCAAGGAAAGTGCTGCTTCGATAGCGACTGTGATGGAGTCGTTTGAATCTGAAAACATGTTTGGGATATCGACGGAGGAAGGATGTTTCGACTAGCCATTGAGTCAGAATTACCATTTGTTATAATTGAGTTATATGTGTGTAAATGAATGATTAATACAATAATAGTGTCAACTTGTTTTTATTGAGTACTTTATATAGTTCCGAAATCCGAAATTTGTTAAAAATCTTGTAGGTACCACGCAGTAACAATGTCAACGATTAAGACAAAACGTTAAAATTAGTGAAAAATGTACAATGTAGAATTAAAATTTAGAGCCCTATTTTTATTTGGTTAATGGGTTCCTTCTCTTTAACTTTTTGGTAAGTCGTCGATTTCGTAGACATATTATGTTTGCTAAGTTTGTAGTCAAAGATAACTCTTTATATAACGACAGTGACTTTAATGCACAACTAGGGCAGAGATAAATGCGCTCTATAGACTTCAGCCAAAGTAAAAACAACGATAATTCACGTCGTAATGATTGTACTTACTTCTGCCCAAACTCGGTTGGGCGTTGCTGATTGCGGCGACCTGTAATTATTATTTTTTATAAATTAACGTGTCTCAATTTTCTACTAATTTTTCCTAATCGATTTTAAAAAGAAGTTTCTCGATTCTTTTGTATTTTTTTGGTATACTATGGGCGTTGCCCATGCTTTTCCACAAAACATAAAATAAAAAAAAACTTAAAGTCCGACGACTATGAGACATATCTTACTTTCTTCCCCACATTATTCTGCATCGATTGGTATCGGTCTCGACCCCATACCCCCAGCGGTTTAGGAGAAGATAGCGTGACAAACTTTTGGCAGCGGCGGCGGCGGCGGCGGCGCCAGTTACTTTTTTTTAGAATAGAGAGATTACGCGCTATCTCCGCCAAATCTGAGGGGCTAGCAAGGAAAACTATCGAAATCGTAATGTAAAGGTATCGAGGGCTCGATAGATAATTCCATACATATCATTCGTATATATATTCCATATATAATAGTTTCTTTTACGTACGATGGAGGCGCTATACCAAAATTTCATAGAAATTGTTGTCGATGACAGCTCGAATAACTTTTCGCAAGTTTTCCATGCTAGCCCCTCTGAACCAATTGTAATGATTCTTTCATTGTATTCCATAGGGTTTGCTCCAAAGCGTGATTAATTATATTACCTACTATAATGGTAAAGCATGCCGAAGTACGCAGGACAACCGCGATTCGTGTTGAATAGTTTTAACTTGAATTAGCTATCCAGGAAATTCTTTCAACTCGAAAATCGTCATGAGAACACATAACAAAAATAATATAGACTAAAAAAACTAAATACTTAGCCAGAGATAAAAAAAAGCAATTTTGAGTCGGTGGCTTCTACTTACATTGCATAGCACCGACTCAAAATTGTTTACTTTTAGTTGTCTTGAGGACTTACTTAGGTTATTGTTTTGTAAAAAAGTTTTTATTTCAATATTTTTAATCAAAAAAATATCACCTCCTTTAATTATGGTAAAATTTCGTCTTGAAATTAAAACGAGACCAACTTTGAGCGAAGCTCTTTCGAATGAGTATAGAATCATCCAAATTGGTCCACATTTGGAGGAGTCATTTAATTTTTTTTGTGTAGGTTATGTTTTTGTTAAGTAATAAGGTTTTATTTCAGTATTTTTAGTAAAAAATATATCACGTCCTTCAAGGTCAAATTACTTCCTAAAATTACTCTTTCGACTGAGTATAGAATCATCCAAATCGATACACATTTGGCGGAGTCTTGCGTGGTTATACATAAAAAAGTGTTGAATTGTGAACCTTCTTCGTTTTTTCGTCGATTGAAAAACATCGACCACTTTTTTTCGTCGTCTTTTCCATATGACCTCTAATTATCACTTCAGGAAGTGCTACAACATTGACATAGATGTCGTATGTAAGTACGTATCTACAATGTGTTACTGAAAGGTGTGGTCATATTTAAGGGTCGTAACATACACCTGACAATAAGTGTACTTATGTATTAGATCTTGTCAACATTTAGACACCCTTAAATGCCACGCTAATTTTAATCACTCGTTTATTACAATTGGTAAGGTCACAGTGTAGTCACTTAGCTTAAGCAATACAACAAAACTATCGTCGACAAAATATATCTCGGGTAAAAAAGTGTCAACATTCGATAAAATTACTTTTTAATGTTAAGGTACATAGACAAAATACCAAAGACAGGTTAAAAACTGGGAGTGTGCACTCAAAATCTACACCTACAACCTAGCCTAATGAAACCAATTTTCATTGGAAGTAAATATCTTGACTTTCAATCAACCCTATAGTTTAAAATCTACAAAAAATTCACAACTCTAGACACGACATCGAATTTATGAAAATGTGATTAGTCCTCGAAAGTAAAGACAGAAGATAGCATAAAAAAAAGAAAATGTCTTACCAGCGCCAGCACAGTCAGTGTGAGGATGAGACGTCCGACTCCGCGGTTATTAAACTATAGTTAATCTCCTATGTGCACGGGTGAATTGTTACGATTGTTATGTAAATGCGCCCGTGTCGCGCTTGTTCGAGTAATAAAATACATAAGGATACATATTCTTTTTTTTCGGTGGGTGTGAATAAGACACGTTGAGTAAAGAAAAATTCGTATTTAATTGCTAATTTGCATATAGTTTTGCATAGAGTAAAAAATCACGTGCATCGAGTAATAAAGCAGTGTTCGTATTTATAATTCCGTATGTAACTTAATTTAGGCACCTGCCAGCACATCACTTTACACTGTTTCCGCAAGCGTAACACAACAGAGAACCAATGGCTCAACTTGCCGACATACAGAGTACCCAGAGGAAGCTTCATTCTGATTCGGAATGACCGTGCTGATAGGAGAGGGGGCGGGGTCGCTATTTATCTTCGTAGTGAATTCGCCTATAAAACAGTAGCCTCTTCCTCTTCTCTTTGCTCAGATTCTGCTGAGTACCTTTTCCTCGAGGTTTGGGTCAAGGGAGCTAAAACCATACTTGGTGTCGTCTACTGTCCCCCTGCCATCGACTACTTCTCCAATCTCGAATCTGTTCTGGAATCTTTGGGATCAGAATATGTACACCATTGAAATAAAACTAGTTTATACGGATTTTATCGCGGTTTAATTTTTATTTTAGTCCCGACGTTTCGAAAGCTTTTCAGCCTTCGTGGTCACGGGAGAGACTGTCTCTCCCGTGATAAAATCCGTATAAACTAGTTTTATTTAAATGTGTAATATTCGCGTAAACCTAAGAAATCAATATGTACACCACATCAATACCAATTTTCTCATTCCCCACACTCCTCGCTCCTTGAAACTCCTCAATATTATCGAGTCAGCCAGTCTACACGTTTTACCTTTGCAAGCGACACATCATAACGCAGATGGAAACGATACTTGGCTTGACCTAATCCTCACCTCTAATCCCTCTTTTGTTTCCAGGACATTCAGGACGTTTCATGGACAATATCTTGCCCCGGGCTTTTCCCATCACGACCTCATTTTCCTATCATATGCTCTTAAACCTCCCAAATCCCTGCCTAAGGTTCTGCACATGCGTTGTTTCGGACGCATGGACACGGACAAGTTGTGCGGGGATGCTGCAGCCTTACATTGGGACCAACTGATAGTAGCGGCCACAGTGGACGAAAAAGTAGAAATGTTTAATAATAAGATCATCGCACTCTACGACGTCCATGCTCCTATGAAAAAGGTTAAGCTGAGGCATCCCCCTGCCCCTTGGTTGACAAACGGTGTTCGGATGGCGATGAGGCGTAGGAACAGAGCTTTCCATAATTTCAAGAAGAATCGCACGGAGGATAACTGGGCATTATACAAAGGTGCTAGGAATCGGTGTAACCAGATGATACGTAATGCCAAACGCCGCCACATTCTCAATAACATTACTTCCTCTTCTCGTGCCAACATCTGGAAGTTCCTCGGGACTCTGGGTATTGGCAAGGAGAAACACGTAGACTTTCAGAGGACAATTGGTTTGGACGATATCAATGTTCATTTCACAACTCCTACTTTGCTGGATCGCCAAACCAAATGTCGTACTCTGAATTTCGTAGCTGGTCTTCCTCATCCCAACATTAATTCTTTTCACTTTTCTCCAGTCGAGACGGAAGAGGTCAAAAAGACAATCTTCTCGATAAAATCCAATGCGAAAGGCTGCGACTACATTAGCCGTCGCATGATTATGCCTATCCTCGACCATATTCTACCCGCAGTTTCCCATATAATAAACTTTTCATTTAGCACTGGTGTTTTTCCGTCTTCATGGCGGAAAGCCCTTGTAATTCCTCTCCCAAAAAATCCTAACCCATCACTTGTAAATCACTACCGCCCTATTTCCCTTCTCCCTTTCCTATCTAAGGTACTTGAGGCCTGTGCCCACAAACAGCTATCTAGGTTTATTCACCTGAACAGTTTGTTAAGCCCACTACAGTCCGGTTTCAGGCCTGGTCACAACACCATGTCCGCACTCCTCAAAGTGACTGGCGATATCAGAGCGATAATGCAGGACACCAGAGTCACTGTGTTGAGTCTGGTAGACTTTTCTAACGCATTTAATAACGTCAGTCACGATATCCTACTCGCTATCCTCTCCCATTTAATGATCTCTTCCGTAGCGTTGGAATGGTTCTCCACTTATCTTCGAGGGCGCCAACAGTCAGTACGTCTTGGCGAGTCTTCGTCAAACTGGCGTAACCTAGACTCTGGTGTCCCTCAAGGCGGTATACTTTCTCCCTTATTATTTTCTATCTTTATAAATTCTATAACCCAAAATCTACAGTGTTCGTATCATCTGTACGCAGATGACCTACAAATCTATACTCAGGCGAGCATTGACAACGTGACTGCTGCCATAGGAAAAGTAAACAGGGACTTGGAACATATAAAAAACTGGTCAAAACGTTTTGGTTTGGGTGTTAACCAGGCATTAGTTGTGGGTAGATCGCGGTTTTTCAGCAGATTGGACACAACAACTCTTCCTCCAATCATTTTCGATGGTTCGCTTATCCACCTGTGCCCTACTGTTAAAGATTTAGGATTACATATAGACTCTACCTTGAACTGGCAAGCTCAAGTAACCTCTGTTTGCCAAAGAGTCACAGGCACCCTTCGTGCTCTCTATCGCCTCAAAAAAATTCTCCCGTATAAAACCAAGACGATGCTTGTGCAGACCTTAATCTTCCCTATCATCGACTATGGTGATGTGTGCTATTTTGATCTGAATGCAGATCTCCTCAATAAACTTGACCGCCTTCTCAATAACTGCATTCGATTCATTTTCAATCTCCGTAAGTATGACCATGTGTCCTCATACCGTTCCCAACTCAAATGGTTACCTATCCGCCAACGTCGAAATCTCCGCGCGCTTACTACTCTCTTTTTTATTCTCACTTCCCCTAATTCCCCCTCTTACTTAACTTCTAACTTTCAGTATCTAGGCTCTAATCATGACAAAAACCTTCGCTCCTCCAGCAGTCTTCTTCTCCAGTGTCCCTCTCACAACTCCGATTTCATTCATTCCTCTTTCGTGATTCAATCTATACTTCTTTAGAACGCGCTTCCCCTCGAAATCAGGGCGACCACCAGCAGGTTAACTTTTAAATTAAAAGTATGGTTACTTTTCGCTAATGGTGTGGCAGAATCACAACATTAGCAGATACATAGTAATGTGTATTGTATTTATATATATATTTGTCATATATGTATAGTATATATCATATATATTTAAGATCTATATAATAGATATTATTTGTGTATGTACTTTATGTATTAGCATCTTGTCTACTCCTTTCTTGTTAGTATTTTCTTATCCATGATTTATATACACCCACATTGTCTCGTCTCTGCATCACCCACAGGTAGACTGGTAGATAATGCCTTTGGCATTAAGTCCGCCTTTATACATATTGTGTATATGAAGTTTTAAATAAATAAATAAATAAATAAGCGCCTTATGCGCAGAGTAAATTGTTATTGTACAGTTTGTGAACTTTGGATGTTTTTTATTAATTACGTGTTATGTGTTTTGTTCATTTACGAGTTTGTAGTGTAGTGTTTTATATTAATGTATAGAGCTAGTTATGTAATGTTGTGTGTTTTTGTATTAAAAGCGTCGTTTATGCCAATCGTCATAATACAAAAAGGGTCGTTATGGGGCTAAATTTGGGCCATTTTTCCGGGTCTCTCCCGGCGGTATAACTTCGAACTACTTAAGGAATTAGGGTCCGTTGGGGAGTGTGTGTCTGCAAGTATCAAGGAATAAGAAGAAAACTAAAAACTGAAGAAAGAAAACTGATGAAAGAAGAGGAAGACAACCTGCTTCAAGGAAGATTTTTCAAGACATCACGGCGGAATAGTGCATAGGTTCGCGGGGTTTAGGTGCGATTGGCATACGACTTATTGTCAGATTCTGGTTTCACTGGTCGACCCCCTCCTCGCCCCGCACTATTCTCGCACACGTACTGCACACCACATACACTCTACACATAACAAATACTCACTCATACATACATACATACATTATATACTCACACATTGTATACTTACATTATATACATACACATACTTACATACAGAACACACAACGGTGCCTAGTGTGCACACACACCGGTGCACTCACACATTCATTTACTCTCACATCATACATTATATAGTTTACAGACATACGGTCAGCACATACACTCTACATACACGAAGCGCTCTCAAGACATAGCTTCAAGAGTTGTCGGCAGTCCCGGCATAGTTGACGCGAAGAGCCTACGAGCTGGGTGTGAGACCGGCGGCCGCGGTCAAACTCAATCTATCGCCATCCAGCCACGCTAGCGGCAGATCGGATCCCGGTCTTGGAAACCGGGGGTTAGTCCGAGCGTCCGCGACAATAGCGATTCTTATTTGCACTTGCACCAAACTTTACACTTGTATCAATAACAAATATGCATACCTACATGACTAGTTAAATAAGTTGAGGCGCTCATTGCCAGTTGAACTCACTGATCAGTATATTATTACCGAATTAAGCAACCCTTGTCGCGGTCAGTGTATGGATGTGTGACCGCTTAGTGGTATTTCAACTGAGTGTCTCCGTGCTTCGGAGGGCACGTAAAAACGCAGTCCCGGCTGTTATTAACTGACACCAGTCGTTAAGACAAGTCGGAGGCCTTCGGGCGACTTGAAAACTGTGACACTAGGTTGTCCACTAACCATTCGATATATAATAGAATAACAATGCCAGACATCACAGTAATTAATTTTGTTAATCCCTGACGAAAAAGAGGGGTTATACGTTTGCCCCTTTTTCTGTCCAGTTATTCTTTTGTCTGTCTGTTTGTGTATAATATGTCTGTTAAATTGTCTCGTCTAAATAAATAAATAGATTTGAATGCATAGGTACGCATACGAAGTCACGCCTGTGATCTCCGAAAACGTAGGCAGAGGTGTAACCAATACCCCCACATTTTGCCGAGCTTAGTTCCGTCCCATAATGTGATAGGGGGCGAGCCTGTCGCCATACCGGCCACAGTTCCCGACTCCAGGTTAATACTGAGCATTTCATAATAGACAAAGCCGATATCGCTTTTACCCGACCCGGGGATCGCATCCGAGACTTCAGCACAGCAGTCGTACTGCGTACACAGTACAACTGCGCCACATAGGCCGTTCCTATAGATATTTTCTGGAACTAGTAAAAAACTTGGTACCAATTTAGATCTCAATTCCTTATCGGCTACGACGCGACGCGACGCAACGTGGCCATCCCGAAAGTCGTTCGTGCGGGACTTGGCACTTTTTTTACATTTATATTATAATGGAATATAGGTAGGTATTTACTTCGATCGTAGAATACTATATCGATGGGTATTTACGTCAAAAAATTATTAATTATCTTATTGATACAGATGAAACTGTATGCAAATTGCAATAAAAGTCGTCATGAGATACATATTTATTCAAGTTAATTTATGGTTACCGTATCCTTGATAATGTGTATTATTTCCATTTTTGCCTCATTGGTCTAGTGGCAGCGTACTTGGCTGTAAAAATGAAGCGGCGCAGCGTCGTGTGCCGGGTCGGTAACTTCCTGTAACAAAGGGCCTGTTTGGCGCCTTTTTCTTAGAAGTCGACGGTAAGCCAGGCGCTATAAGGAGTTTTTTTTTAATTGTTAATCATATTATGATTTTGGCGCCCCCTGAAACTGCCGCTTTAATTGCCTGAATATATATAAATTGCCTAATTTTGGTATCAACCAATGGGCAGACATAATAGGTATAAATTTATTACACCCTTAATATAATTACGCATAACCAATTACTTTTCCAGGTCTGAAAGTCATTCTTGAAGATAATAAAATTATTCTCATTAGTAATAAATTAATTTAAGACTAGCTATTGTGATCACTACAATTGTGTTTCAAGTAAACATTACGTGTTTCAGATGTTTCACATTATCTCGAAAAACTAGTTTTGTAAAATGAAAAGGTATTCGTAATGCGAGCTATATTGTTTTACTAAATGACGCCAATGAAAAAAGAACTTCTCAATTCGTAAATAATAGCAATTGCTCGCGGTTCCGCCCACGTGATGGTCTTTTCTGGGATAAAATGTAGTCTATATGTAAATTTATCCAAATCCGTTCAGCTGGTAAGGCGTGACTGTCTACACATCCCAAGTTTAATATTAATAATACAGAATTCAATATAACAAGTAAAAAATAATATAGATAAAAAATTATAAGTATAGAAAACAATAATAATGTCCAGTACTTTTTATTTTTAACAGATTACTCCGTTAGTCGGAGTTATACGCCCTGAATCGAAAGTTGGAACTCTACAGACTAGTAATGGATTAATTAGCATTTTCATAATTTTTTTGCCTTTTGACTGCCTCGGTGGCGCAGTTGTAATGTGTACGCGTTACGACTGAGGCCAACCCTGAGGTGTCGGGTTCGATCCCCGGGTCGGATAGTGGTATTTGGGTTTTCTATTACGAAATACTCCAGTATCAGCCCGGAGTCTGGAATTTGTGCCCGGTATGACGATGGGCTCGCCCCCTATCACATTATGAGACGGAGATGCGCTCGGCGAAATGTGGGTGTACTGATTACACCTCTGCCTACCCCTTCGGGGATTACAGGCGTGAGTGCGTATGTATGTATTAATTTTTTGCATACGAAGTGTCATTTAGCATTTAGCAAATTAATACAGTTGCTAAATTATGTGAAGTATGAATTCATTCGTCGCTTTGTAATTCGTGGTATCCCCTTCGCGCCCGCGGGGACACTACATTATTGTGCCATATTACCAAATAGCATTAACACGAGTGATTAGCGCGCTAAGACACGAGAATTAACATGCTAATGAAATTAAATCGCAATAGCATTAATTCCCATTACTGCTAGTCAGCAGTATAGTGTAGTCACACATCGTATGCATCATCTACGGACTACGATCGTCGGTGATGAGATTGTACATCCCGCGGACATGTGGGGGTCGAGGCTTACTTAATGCTAACCGGGAGGTGTGCAATCTCAGGTATTATTTCCTTCACAGCAAAGTTGGTATGCATGGAGTTGTAGTCATGGTGGATAAAGGATTTACTCCGCTCTCCTTGGCGAACGGGAACGGGCGGCGACCTGTGGTCCTGTGGTACTAAGCACTAGTGAGCGCAGGGAGATATGGAAGAGCAGAGAGGTACACGTTCGATTTTATCAAGCTCTTCATGGACCCGGTGTAGACCAGTCCGCTTCTATGGCTTGGCTACATTATGGTGACATTTTTGTGGAAACCGAGGGTTCTGTCTTTGCAATTATGGACGAAGTTGTCAAGACGAACATGCGGCGAAAAGTTTTTAAATACAACGTAGGGTTAATAGATGTAGTACCGCAGAAATTAGGTAGTTGAATGAGACAATTAAAACTCAGGGTTTATACGTGGATACGAGCTATATTTCACATCACCGTCAGATCATCAGCGTCAGATAGGGTTGGCTGACACACCTATAGAACGTAACGATATCGTTCGAAATAACACTTAGCACAAATAGAAAAATGACTCATAATTAAAGAACTATAAATAATATAAGTACGTTTGAGGAATATCTGTTATGTTTTTAAGAAAAGATTTTTGGAGATTTACATTTTAAGTGGTAAAAGCGGTGAAGCTGAACTTTGTATGAAAACTTTTTATGGAACGAAATATGGTTATGAAATTGAATACAAATATTGCTTATTAAATATTATATTTAATGAGAGATGTGACAAATGTTTCACATTATAGTAAAATTCCACATAAGAAAAGACTGCCTCGGTGGCGCAGTTGTTATGCGTACCCATGCGTTATGACTGAGGCTGACGCTGAGGTCTCGGGTTCGATTCCCGGGTGACAGTGATATTAGGTTTTTCTATCACGAAATGCTCAGTATTAGCCGGGAGTCTGGAATTGTGCCAGGTATGGCGCTAGGCTCGCCCACCCCCATCACATCGTCGGACGGAAATAAGCTTGATGATACGAGTTTGTGGGTGTACTGGTTATAACTTTGGCTACCCCTTCGGGGAATACAGCCGTGAATACGTATATGTGTGTATTTCCAACATGCCAATACGTCGAGAGACGCCCACGTCTGTTGACGTAGTGTCGCATTTAGGCAATGTCGACGAGAAATGTTTGTCGTTAACCGACTTCAAAAAAAAGGAGGAAGGTATTAATTCGCCGGAATCTTGTAAGTACCTGTTTCCTGATTATTGAAGACACCTGGACCGATTCGAAAAGATATTTTTTTGTTTAAAAATGTATACTTCCCAGGTGGTCCCATAGGCACAAGGTCAGGATCTGATGATGGGATCCCATCACGCATAATGTGGTTTTGTAAATTTTCTAAAACTATTTAAGGATTTGCGCCTGGTACTGATCATCTCGTGTTGCTGAGCTGATGATGGAAAATATAACTCCTTAATTATTAAGAGTTAGTGGATAATTCTTTAAATGTTATAGGCCCGTATATACCGTTATTTATGCTCCTTTCAGTTATTCAGGTAAGCTGATGATGGAAGAATCTTTAGAAATAATGAGAATAGTTTAAGATACGTCATTTCCTCCCAGATGAAAATTTGTACGCAGATTGGTAATATAATGCTGTAATTAATTTAAAAAAAACAGCTAGCAGTAAGACGAAGGAAACTTCGTCAGCTGATGTATTTAAATAGGCGATAGATGCTCCCGCCTAACTCCTGCGTTATAACTTATAAAGCATCAGCTGACGGTCTTTCCACCGAGATACAGCCAGCTGACATATATATTTATCCATAGTTGCGAATGAGCTACCATCAGGTAAATTTTTAGTTGAGAGGAAATCATTGAAAGTATATATTTTTTTCATGTTCATTCGTCCAGCTGACGTATTATACACCAAGTTATGGTCAGCTGTTTGTTTTTTTTCTTTGAGATATTGTGTAAACTACAATTTAACAAGTTTTTGGTTAGGAGGTTTATTTATTGTTCGTGCGTGGGAGGCTACCACTGATCTACACTACTAGTACAGTTAATATCTTTTTAATAAACTACCACCACTTCGGAATACATATTTAACTATGAGAAAATAAATGGTGGAAGAAAAATTCAACAGTACATAATATACATCACTATACATAATATATGTATATACAAACTAATGTAATATCCAATACATAAGTCACAAATAATACTTAGCTTTAGGTAATCCTTCAACAATCACATAGGTATCCAATCCATCCAATTGTTACAATATATTTCGTGGTTTATCACATCAGACTATTTTACCATTAACTAAAATTATATTATTACTATATAATAAAGAGCAAACTAACAGCGCTTCGCCCTGAAACACAAACTAAATCAGACCGTACTTCCGAATGACAAGACTCCTCTTTTATCATAGTTTTCCCACTCCAAGAAACCACCGGATAATATTAACCACCCACAATTTAAGGAAATGAATGACGGTACACAATATAAAATACATCATCATATCTACAGTTTCAAGCCAGTGTCCTTATTCATAATAAGTTTATAAATACATCTTTCATTATGTGTTAAATTGCCATATTAGATTTTCCTAACACATGCATGTTTTATATAGAGTCACTTTGTTGCCGGGTGACTTTTTGTTTCTGATCATAGGGTAGAGTATAATCTAATGGCCGTTCCCTAACATTCTGTCTATCGACAGGTTTGCTTACTGGCGGTAAAATGTTGACACATTTTGTATGGAAGAACTGTCAAAACACTATTGATAGTAAGCTAATCTGCCGATAGAATATAGGGAACGGCCACAAGGGTAGAGAAGACCAAGTTTAAATGCCGCTTTGTTACAGACTAGGATGATATGGTGTTTAAACTGAAGAAAACTGAACGATATCCTCGAATTGAGTAGCCCACCTGAACTAGATCACCCACTTATTTTATTTCTTGCTTAGAAGACGCCAGTAGGCAAATAAAGTATGAATAAATATAACAGCCCAGGCCTTTTTTATAACATAGGCCGGCAAACGAGCAAGTGGGTCACCTGATGGTAAGTGATCTCCACCGCCCATGTACGCACACAATACCAGAAGAATGATGGGCGCGTTGCCGACTTTAATGGGATAATAAAGGGATTGGGAAGGCGTTTGGGCCTCCGGATATCTCTCACCGTACGAAACGCAGCAGCAAGCCGCTACTTTACGTCGGTTTTCTGTGAGACAGTGGTAACGACCCGGACGAGCCGGCCCATTCGTGCTGTAGATAAAACTATCTACAGCGTGGCTCCACCACATTTCTAAACTATCTCCAGTCTGCGGTTGAATCAGCAGAATCCAAACTAATGAATCACGCCGATGAGCCCACCAGTAACGTCGGACCACCACTGCTTGGCACCAGCGCTTTATCTCTTCGATCACCATCGAGGGAAGTCACGACCAGGCGAGTCAGGGAGTCAGGGAACCAGATCTATTTACTGTACCTACTTAGAGGAAAATCATAAATAATAAATACACCCACATAATTCTGACCCCACACTAGGTAAACCTGTATCGTGGGTATCAGGAACTACGAGGGACTTGCCAACCCACAACACCCAGACCCGAGACAAATATTTGTGAATCAGACAAACATTTGTCTAGGTGCGAGAATCGAACCCACGGCCACGCGCTTCGCAACCGGCTACTCGCCCGCTACACCACGGAGGCTGTCAATGCCTATTGTTACAAGTACCAACAATACCAAATTATTGCACAACGGTTATGACGTCACATTATGATTTTATAACTTTATATCGTTGGTTAATAATAAATAAGATAATCTCAGATTAATTTAAGGAACTAGGTCAAGCAAAAAAATTATCCCACCAAAACTCTGTGCAAGGGGGCGGAGCTATAAAACTCCGTGCAGCTCGTTCATTCATCAATTCATAAAAATTAATTCATTAACTCTAGTTGACACTTAATATGTAAAAAAAATTGCGCGGTGCAGAACGTCGTATCTCGATTTAGAAATTTAATATTTAGACATTAACTTTTATGAAATAAAGTTGATTTTGAACGTTCATAATTTTTGTTGTGTGTATGAGTGTTACGTGTGATTTTACCTTTGCATGTGTAAGTAAGTGGAGCCTATGGTTCCAATTGAATCTGTTGACAATGAAAGTAGCAAAAACAGGATATATCATTTTTAGCTCGAAAACAAAAAAGTATTAGGTAGCTATCTAAATCTAACCATATCGATGGCTCCTAAGTACACTATCGTATGCCACAAAATAGCGATTTTCATGTTTTAAGTGATTTATAATTAGTTAATTAGGTACTATCGAAATCTCTTACAAAAACTTAAATATCCATAAAAACAAAGATTTTTTCTCCCGTATACAGTCGTATGTAATACAAGCACGCGCCGTTTAGTAGCGTACTAGAAGATCATTTACGTGGGAGTGGTACGCAATCGCGTGGTGACGGTGCCTATCGTAACAGTCATACTCGTAAATCAGCGCTGTGTTGTGGTCCTCGCCACACCACAGCAACACGCTGAGTGGTCACCTACCTGTCACAGTCACGACTCACGACGCGCAATTGTCAAAACCATATATTTTATGGTTTTTAGTTAGTTTTCTTTTACTGTTTTATTGTGATCTAAGACTAATAAATTGTCTTTCTTTCTTTCTTCTTTCTATACGGTTTGATACGCAGGGATTATGCGTGCGTTAGCGCTTGCAATAGAAAATTAGGGAAGTTCTTAATGCATCTATTTCTTTTCAGGGTTTAGCTAAAATAACTATTTTTTGGTACTAGGTAATAAATATTTTATATTCTTTAAGTAATTTGGTAGTTTATTAAACATTGGACGTGTCCCTCCCTGTGATGCCCCCGAACAAAGGACTAGTTGCCCCGATCTCGCCTGACGTGGTCCTTAAAATTATTCGTCGCATGAAAAATCGGAAAGCCATGGGGCCTGATAACATCCCTATCGAGGCGTGGAAGGCGATGGGCTGCTATGGTGTGTAGCTTCTTGCCGACTTGTTTTTTTAATTTAACTATTTTTATTAAGCTGTCTATATGTCTGTCTTCACGACCTAGAAAGGGCCAACAGGGTTTTTTGTTACATACTGTATACAATATGTAAAAAAACCCTGTCCGATCCGTGAAGGTGTTATTAGGTATCGAGATAAGGTTCTATTAATGTAATCCTTTTTGCATAAATAGTAAAAAAAATACCCCAAATAAAATTCAATTTGATTTAATTTCACAAGAAAGTTTACATGGCAATACAGGGGTGATGGTGCGGCGCGCGACTCAAAAGAAAAAACAAAAGACTATAAAAATATTTATACAGAAACACGTGACGGCGACGACGGTGATGTCACACTTTGAAAATTTACTACATTTTAGGGAAATTCGAGTAATTTGGGTACTAATAACGTGCAATTTGAAATACAATAACATTTTCATTTTCATGAATAATATTTTATTTTTATTTTCCCGGTAATGTCATTGGGATACTTATATGCCGCTTTCGGATCGGACAGGGTTTTTTTTACATATTGTATATTTGAATACACAAAGTGGATTTTTACGCACGCAGAACTCTGCTAATTGAGGTCCGAATTGTATGATTCGTTTTTCATTCGATAGAGCACGGTTACCCAACCTGGAGTACGTGGAGCCCCAGGGGTCGGCGAACCTAACCCAGGAGGTCCGCGGGCAAATAAAAAAAAAGAGATCATAATGGCGCGGTCGAGCGTTTAATAAGTACCTGCAGTGATAAAAAAGCCGCGTGGCGCAGCGCACTGTATTGTAGTAAATAGATATACACCCAACAGTCACACACATAATTCTGACCCCACACTAGGTTAACCTGTATTGTGGGTATCAGGAACTACGAAGGACTTGCGGTCCCACAATACCCAGACCCGAAACAAATATCTGTGGATCACACAAACATTTCGTCGCTTAGGTAACAATACCGCTCAAGTTATTAGTTATTTGGTTTAGTTTTCAGGAGAGACAAAAAACTGAATTTTATGAACATGTGTGATGTAACCAATGAATTGCGCGGTGACAGAACTATTTGAATATCGTGCTTAGTATGGTTAATTAAATTGTGTAAATTTATTGGATACGCGGATAATTGAAAACAATTTATCCAATGACAATATCACATAGCCAATTTTCGAGTTACCTACCCGGTATTGTTAGCTAAGCGACGATTTAAGCTAGGTGCGGGAATCGAAACCACGGCCTCTCGCTTCGTAGCCGGCTACTGGCTCACTACGCCACGGAGGCTGTCCACTTGCTCGTGCCGCGTGCGTTTATTTGTCTGCGAAATATGTTTATAATAATTTGTGATTAGACTTCAAAAAGTACATTCAAATAATTAACAAATGATCAAAATGTCCACCAACCAATAAAGAACACACGTAACTATATCATTCGAAAGCTCTTTGATATATATTATCATGTTGTGCATGCATGTTACTATGGCAGTCAGACTCAGATAGTTGTGGGAAAGAATATAAGTAGGTAAAAAAAAGTAATAGTATCGAGTCGTTAATTGTGAAAAAAACGTGTTTTTAAGAAAGATTTTTATTATAACAGGTCCGCGGATCATGGTTAGGTGGCACTAGGGGTTCATCCTTGACAACGTTTGGGAAAGGCTGCGATAGAGTATAGCTGAAATTAGTTGGTCTATTAAAATGTTAAGAAATTTCAACTCGAACTATAACTTCGTCATTTTAATACACCGATTGTTGATTCTTTCACTAAAAATAGCAAAATAATATATTTAACGGACTTCAAAAAAGGCGGAGGTTCTCAATTCGGCGCGTCTTTTTTGTTGCTTTTTTATGTACATCGATTTCTCCGCAAACTGTGGACCGATTTTGTTGGAATAATTTCATTCGATAGAGTTTAGTTGCGATATTTATTTTGTTAGGATCTGATGACGGAGTACGGATTAAAAAAATCAAAAGTCCTCAACGGATAACAGTAAACTCGTCGCGATTGTGTGTTTTTTTTTATAGCAAAGGCCGGCAATCGAGCAAGTGGGTCACCTGATGGTAAGTGATCTCCACCGCCCATGTACACCCACAATACTAAAAGTATTATGGGTGCGTTGCAGACCTAAAAGAAAAGGGATAATTAAGGGATTGGGAAGGGGAGGGGGTTTGGGCCTCCGATATCTCACTCACCGTACGAAACGCAGCAGCAAGCCGCTACTTTACGTCGGTTTTCTGTGAGACAGTGGTAACGACCCGAACGAGCCGGCCCATTCGTGCTGTAGACACAAATGTCTACAGCGTGGCGTTAAATGAAATTGCATTTGTTATTTTTGACTTTTCAGTGTTAAGTATTTTGTTAAGTCGGTTTTAAAGCTTTGTTAAAACATATTTTATTTTGTGATTTTTAGTGATTAGTACAGCTATATTTAAGTTCCAATACAACACAACCGATGACTGTGTTGTTATTCAATGAAAAGTTATTTTTTTTACTCCGTACTCCGTCATCAGATCTTAGCAAAATGTATATGGGACTCAACGCAGCTAAACTCTATCGTATAACATTTTCAACAAAGTCGGTCCACCATTGGTGGAAAAATCGATGTACGTATATTAAAGAGAAAAATAAATTTAAAAAAAAAATCATGTGTGCAATTCACATGTGGTAGAAGTGAAACCTTCAAAAATTTTGGCTTCAAGATAATGAGACAATTTGGGAAGAGGATAATTGTAGGTTTTAGTAATGATCATAGTGATACAAAGTTTGATAATTATTTTACATTTTATTCGTATATATTACATAGATTTATTCAGACTCAGAGCTTACATTTTCGATAAATGATACAAGAGGCTTATGGTAACTAAAGTATGAAATAAATACTTTGGTCTTAGTATGGTCAATATATCTTTGTAATACTGCGTCAATTACCTACTGTTTTTGGTACAAAACATGTTGGTATGCCATACACATAACATACGGTTGTTGTAATGCCTTTCCTCAAGCTTTGTACTACGCAGGCGAGCACAACTGTATAATGCTTCCTATCTCATTTTCTCCCACGTTAAATCTTATGAATTTATGTGTCTGTCTCTTTTACTGTCGCTTTTGCGTTTCATCGACTTTCACAACGATGCTAAAGAAGTTTTCACTTCAAAAACACACCCAATTATTAAACCTATTTTCTTGAAGTCGGTTGCAAGCCATGTTTCTGCCAAAACTGCTCACGGTTCGTATTGATACAGGTGACATTTTGGTTCATAACAAGCGATGACGGCATTAAGAATATTTGTATTTGTACAAGTTCTTTTCTTTTGTTTAATCATGTCTGCGCATTGTTTTGCATTTCGGCAACGACTAGTAGGTATATGATATATTTTCAAGTCTTTACAAGATAATAAAACTCCAGTGTGGCTGAATTCAAGGTCTTGTCGGAGTATTGGTGTCAATTATTTCCACTCAAAGACTTTAATGTATACTACTAGACAAGCTGTGCGGTACACAGAAATTGTGCCACTAAGTTACGGTCATTTGACCGTAACTCAATATCACCATCTCGCTTACTGTCAACTAGAACCGTTATCGTGCTCCCTGTCTATGAGCTGTCAAACTCCCGCGTTATGTGATACAATTTTACTTCTAAACAGCCCGTCTAGTAGTAAACAATAAAGTCTTTATTTCCAGTACGACGCTTCATAGACGATTTTCTTCAAGCGGATCGAACGACATAGGTCGATCAATACCCTTGGATAAAAAGCACAATTCACCAATTTCAATGTTTCCATACACTGTTCAACCACAGTCAAGCCATTGCACAAATCCACACCAGTTTTATACAGCAAACACAACTTTAAACTAGTTTAAGAATTAGTTAAATTATGAGATCAACCGCACTGTCAGAATTCCCGCCAAAACTTTCCTTGTTTTTATCCTGGCTCAGCAAAGTGACTACGCTACAACTGATGGTAAGTAAAGCACAATCCATGAATACTGTCGACCAACAATAGACACTGAATCTATCGCAGATCGGCAGAATTATGCCGGCCTGCTTAGTACAAAGAAGTAAAGTACAAGTACAAGTAAAGTAGTAGTTTCCTTTGTACACGTTTCAAAAAGTAAATGTTAGGCACCGTTTATCCCCACTTATTTTTTATTAGCTTGAATGACGTGACGAGCAGGTCGCTCGCCTGATGGTAAGCGCCACGCCTGCTCATAAACAGACGAACACCACACACAAGTTTGAATTACGAAGCACTCATCCCGAGACATAAAATGTGAAGTCTCATTATGACCAGTAATTTCACTGGCTTCAATGAATACAACAGTCCACCGCTACAATACAATACAACAGTCCACCGCTGCTTGGCGGTAGTAATAAACAAAGCGGTGGTACCAACCCAAAATGTTTATGTTTTAGTGCATCCACGTAAGCCGTAAAGTAGCAGCTTGTTGCTGAGTTTCGTACGGTGAGTCAGATATCCGGAGGCCCAAACCCCCTCCCCTTCCCAATCCCTTATTTATCCCTTTCCTTTAATGTCAAGGCGCCCATAATTATTTTGGTATTGTAGACGTACATGCGCGGTGGAGATCACTTACCATCAGGTGATAATATGCTATAAAAAAACTGCCAAAATGACAATTTTGCTTAGGTTCTGCTTTGACGAATCAGTCAGTGAGGACAAGTAATTATATAAATGTACTAGCTTTTACTCTTAGCTCCGCCCTCTTGAATGTCTTTATCCTAAACAACCCCCTATTCAAGCATTTCACTTCCTAAGGGGATCATTTTCGAGTTATCGCGAAATATTTAGTTGCTTATTTGTTTTTAGGAGTACTCCTACGAAGTTTGGAGCAAAGACTTAATGTATAAGTAGACGGGGTATTTAGAAGTTAAATCGCGTCACCAAACGCGCGAGTTTGACAGCTCAAGCGGAAAAGGGAGCTAGTGCAGTATTAGAAGCTTACGAAGAATTGACATTACTAAAATTATTTTTGCACTTTTCCGGCTTGTCTCTGAGAGTAACTATACGATATTTTTATTGTAAGTAAATTTCAATAATTATACAGTATCTATGTTTAACATGTGTGTTGAATTTATGTAAGGAAACAAGAAATAAATAAAGAATATATTTTTTATTTTATTTTTATGCCCTCAGAAGACCTTTGTTCTTTGAGAATAATTTTTACAATACTCTAGTATGTAATTCAGCATTTTCGTAAATGTACTATTTCCATCCAATATCTGGAACACAAACATCACACTTACCTTTCACCTACTAAAATTCAATTTAAATAAGTAAGTACCTATTGCCACTTTGGCGTATCCGTTTTTGTTGTGTTTCCTATTCTACATTAACGCTTCGATCGCGCTGGTCGCTCTAAACTAATTCTAGTTATGAGTAAGCGAGATGGTAACAGTGAGTCGGCTGTTTGGTTTTGTATTAGTTTTCGTTCACAATAAATACTATTTTCGAAGAAAATATAGATATATTAAGGTTCCTGACATTAAAATATATGCACGTAATTATTGGCAACGTTTTATGGGTCACAATGAACAAATTCTTGTTATGTTGTCGAATTCAACGTTCGAATAGCCTCAAATGACAACAACCGTTCCTGTCGCTCGCTCGCTGTTGACTAAATGAGTTGCGGTCAATTGACCGTAACTAAGTGCGCACTTTCTATGTACTAGACAGCCGGTCTAGTAGTATACATTAAAGTCTTTGGTTTGGATTCGATATGTCTATTTAATATTTCTTCTCCCTACAAACTTACATCCCCTCTTTTGTACCTTTAAGGGACGAATTTTCAAAAAATCCCTTATTAATACTCACTTACGTTAAGGAACCTTTGTGCTAAATTTAAAGTTTGTAGTCCCAGCGGTTTAGGATCTGCTTTGACGAATCAATCAGTCAGGCCAAGTAATTAAACAGTAACTCTCTATTCTAAAAAAAAGTAACTGGCGCCGCCGCCGCCGCTACCAAAAGCTTGTCACGCTATCTCCTCCGAAACCACTGGGGGTATGGGGTCGAGACCGATACCAATCGATGCAGAATAATGTGGGGAAGAAAGTTACATATGTCTCATATTCGTCGGACTTTAAGTTATTTTTTTATTTTATTTTATGTATTGTGGAAAAACATGGGCAACGCCCCTAGTGTAACAAAATCCCTGTTGGAACTTTGCGAGTCGTAAAGATAGACATCTTAGTCAGCTTAATAAAAATAGTTAAATTAAAAGATAATAAACAGAAGCGAGATATCCTTACACAGGTAACTTAGAAAATTAACATATTTATAAAATGTTATATTTACATCTTAATTTCTGTGTGTATTGACGAAGCCGGGGAGTGCGGCACGATTGATGTACGTGGACGCTGCAACATGCTATCTCGCTCTGGCTCCAAGTCATCCCTCGTGCAGACGTAATCAATCGAAATAAGGTTTACAAACAATAAATTAATTCCTATAAAAAATAAATATGATTTTTGTTATATATATTTCATCTCGTTTGAATATCACATTCAAAACGCCCGACAGAGTTTTTGTTACATATTTTTATAGACTGCCTCAGTGGCGCAGTTGTAATGCGTACGTGCTACAAAGGCTGTGCTGAGGTATCGGGTTCGATCCCCAGTTCGGGTGATATTGGGTTTTTCTATCGCGAAATGCTTAACATCAGCCAAGGGTTTGGATTTGTACCCGGTATGACGATAGGCTCGCCTCCTATCACATCGTGGGACGGAAATAAGCTCCGCGAAATATGGGTGTACAGGTTACACCTTTGCCTCCACATCGCGGATTACAGGCGTGAGTATGTATGTTTCAATTGGTTATAATTATTTTCCGTACCTTGTTTCATTTTAGACCTTTATTTACAAAATATCTTCCATCATGGTTACGATAATTATTGAAGATGGATAATTAATATGCTTGCATTTTAAACTATAATTCATTTTTCCACACTTGTTATTTATGCAAGTGTAAAGTTTGGTGCAAGTGCAAATACTGTATCGCTATATAAGTCGCAACAGCAGCACCATGATCATTCAACTCGTCGACGAGCATACATCCATCATGAACCGTCTCATCCTCACACTGACTGTGCTGGCGCTGGTAAGACATAGCAATTTCTTTTTTCTTATTTTTTTTATTTTACTATTTTATCTCGGCTTAAGAGTCCATAAAACCTCAAATGGCTAAGGTTAGGTTACTGTATCATAAAAATACTGCAGCTTTCATTTTAAAATAAATATATGGTAATGTTGAGGGTTAACGCTGAGTAAGTACTATGTTTGGCGACAATACGATTCCATAAATTTCCTTTTATTCAATAAATACTTCAAATAAAATCTTCAAATTTTGCATAAGAACTGACGTAAATATGAAGTAGACGCTCTCTCTCTTGCGGTGCCTATTCACTATTGAATGTTGACGGTCAACTCTGCATATTCCTTTCTATTTCTTGCCAGGTTAAATAGCTCTTCTACCCTGGTGATTCCTGTCCATTCCCTTATGTTTCTGAGCCACGATTTCCTTTTTCTACCGACGTATCGCTTGCCCTCTACTTTACATCACAATTGTTTGTACCTAGAAGACGATATTGAGGATGCCTGGTCGCCCTAAGAAACAGATTTTCCGTTTTCTATTCCGTTGTAAACCTTCGTCATTTGTCACTCGTTACATCCAGCTGATCCTTATCATGCGATGGTAGAACCACATTTCTAGTGCCTCACGCCTCTTACGCATATCTTCCTTGATAGTCCATGCTTCGCATATAGGACCATAGGCCAGATGTAGCTTTGGAGTATTCTTACGCGCAGTGTAATGTTTAGTTGTTTGTGGCATAGCATTTTTTTCATCGTATTGAGAGATGCACGGGAATTTTCTATCCGAGTTACTTGTATTTTGCAACTCTCTCTATCGAAGTGCCACCCACCCGAATGTTAGGATTAGCACCAATACTACGGGATATTTTGTAGTTAAAATGATTTTAAGTATGAAATTAAATTGTTGTCCCTTGAAATTCTAGACATGTAATAATCTTATAGGTATATAATGGTTTAATTCCGAATTGTTGCAATAAGTTTTAACCACCAGTTAACGTTGGGGTCAGCTGTTTTTGAAAGTACCTGAAGAACTCTTTCCTTGTATGTCAGCAGAGTGTGACTTTAGTATTTTTACATTTCATGTTTAGTTGGGTAGTTAGCATTTTCTCAGTGGTGGTGAAAAATAGTTTTTTTATTTCCTTATTATTTATTTCCTTTTGATTATTTGTTGTCACTTGTCACACTACTGTAAAGTCTGTTTGTACTAAGATGACGCGACGGTGGGGTCCAGCTGAAAATCAGCGAAGGGTCTCAACAGCGTATACTAAGCTGAATTCTTTCTACCGCATATATTGTAGTAAAACCTATTTAGCACGTAAGTTTTTAATGTTGCCACATAATTAATAATGGTAGGTGTAAAAGACACAAATAAATAAAAAAAACCCCCATTAGTATAGGAGCTCCGAGTTCAGTAAGACATTATACAGGGCTGATACTATTATATATTTTTCAGCTGGCTGGTATTTGCCAAGCGAACGTCATTCATAGTACTATGGAAGACAGTGCTGAAGTAGGTGACTCGGTCGGAAAGGAAGACAAAGCGTCAGAAGGTATGTAGTTTTTTTTTTACTCTAACAGCAATCTTACATGAAGCAGCTTACTGTTAAACACGACGTACTCAACGTATGTAAAGCCGTACGGGGAGTGAGATATACGGAGGCTCGAAACCCCCCTCTTCTTTCCAATTCCATAATTATTTCTTATCTTTAAAGTCGACAATGCATTCAAGATTTTTCTAAGGCACGGGTGGTGTTAGAGTCTAGAAGCTGGCTTCCTTGTCTAGGTAGCAGATAAAGCCCTTTATGTTATAATCCCGAATTATACCTGGTATTATAGATGGTAAGGGGCACACCTGCCCATAAACAGAAGCAACACCACAAAAGCTTTGAATTAGAAAGCGTTGCATGCATGGCATTCGATTGCGCTCGTCACCCCGAGACACAAGATGTTAAGTCTCGTAATGCCCAGTAATTTCACTGGCTTCAATGTCCTTCAAACCGGAACACAACAGTGCTTACACCCTTAAATATGACCACACCTTTTTTGTAACATGCAAACAAGCGTGTGGTAACTTTTTTTTATTGCAAAGGCCGACAAACGAGCAAGTGGGTCACCAAGTGATCACCACCGCCCGCCCATGTACGCCCACAATACCAAAAGAGTCATGGGCGCGTTGCCGACCTTAAAGGAAAGAGATAATTAAGGGATTGGGAAGGGGAGGCGATTTGGGCCTCCGGATATCTCGCTCACCGTACGAAACGCAGCAGCAAGCCGCTACTTTACGTCGGTTTTCTGCGAGACAGTGGTCGAGCCGGCCCATTTATGCTGTAGACAATTTAAATTAACGTATATTATTAACATTTCAGTTGAAAACAACGATGATGAAGCTCCAAAAGCAGATTCTACTGTCAAAGCTGTCAGTGACACTGTTGATGGCATCGCTGATAAAGTTACCGCCAGCGTTGCCAGCGGCATCAATAAGATAGGAACAACTGTAGAATCAGCTGGTAAAAAAGTCAATACTGCAGCGGGTAACTTGGCCGACAAAATCAAAGATTTGAGTTCTAAGGACAAAGACGAAAGCAATGCCGACACCAACAAAACCGACAACGACAAAACCGACAGCGACAATGCCGACACCAACAATGCCGACACCGACACCACCACCAGTTAAAAATCTTCAACGATCCGCAACTGCCTGGCCCTAGTATTTACGATGTTAAGCGGCGGTAAACAAAGACTTTATTGTATACACATTGAAGTCATTGGCGGTAAACCATCAAGCCGCTAGCTCGTGTGCCTCAGGCAATGATATAAATAAATAATAAGAAAAATATCCCTTTACGGATATTGATTATAATTGTCATTTAAATTTTGTGTCTGTTCATTTTGTTTCAAATATAATTCAGTTGCAATTTTGTTATGTTTTTGTTGTTTGTTGTCATAGAACTGCTTTATTCAATAACTTTAATGAATCAGAGTTGTGACGACCGACGAATACTACCTACATACATAAACTGACGCCTTTATCCCCAAAGAGGGAGGCAGAGATACATCTAGTGCATGTTTAGCTGAACTTATTTTGGTCCCATGATGTATATACATACGCACTCACGGAAATTATCACAATAAATATTATATAGGCCTAAATACTAGTCGGCGTGAGCGATGGCTGAGCGGTAGTACTATATCCATCTTGTAGGTGGTACAGGGTTCATTGCGTAGGAGGCGAAGAATAATAAAGTACACTTCGTATAAACTAATATCATACATAACTACCTATGATACCGTATTTTCTATAAACACAATTTGAAGGTACATTTATAATTCCACTTTGAACAAATGAAAGGAATAACAGTTCCTAGTGTTGAGGCACCGATCTCGACGACGGACGGCCAAATGGTGAAGTGAAGTGAGCTTTCGGCGCTCCCCACTAGACTCCGTTGTAGCCCGAAGTTAGCCGAGTATTGACGACAACGTGACAGTGCCGCCATCTCTCTAAATTATTGACTGTCTCCGACACGGCCATCCTGCGCTACACACGTCCTCGTATGTTTATTCTGTAACAAGGGAACATAACACAGTACATACGTTCGGTCACTCGTTACTCAATTCTTTACAACCAACTAGAGATTGAAAAGAAAATGAATATAACTTTTTCATAATAATCTGAACTTAATTTGTCTTTAGTTCTAAATCAAAAATCCCAACTAAACATTTTGATTAAATTATATTTTTTATCATAATAATGCTAGAGCAACCAAGTACCATTCACTACCAAAATTCCAATCAATTAATAATCATTAACATATCACAAAAAGCAGGAATCATATTCGTGGCCTGTGGCTTTTCGCTAAAGCCCCTCCTAACAAACTTCAAGTTTGTTTCAACGCAAAAAAATCATTCTCAAAATGCCGAGTCCCACGGACTCTATGGTCTCCACAAGACCCGACCTCCGCCAGAGCTACCCGCGCACCGCGTATCCACGGACTACTAACGTAGATATCGACTTCTAATGGACTACGGCTACGAAATAGCTACTGGTACGGACCGACCAGCCGAATAAGATTCACTACTATCACTCTGCTCAACCTCTTCCAATTCAAGTGGTTCTTGGCCCTCAGGCATGCGTCTTAACCTATCGTGCGCGTAATTATAAGTGCGCTTTAAAGCTCTCAATGTATAAAGATCTCCGTCAAATACCTCAATAACTTTGAATGGTCCCATAAATTTGGGGTCTAATTTAGTCTGATTTCTTTCTTTATTTTCAAATCAAAACTAAGTCACCGAGATTAAACCTTACTAATTTAGCATTATTCTTATCAAATATACTTCTCGTAACTAGCACTTTTTTCTGTGTTGGTTACCGCTTGTTCTCTCGTGCTAATGTCTAATTTTGGCTCAGAATCTTCAAAAGTTAAAAGATTTAACGGACTAGCTACACGCCCTAGTGTAGCAGCGTGCGCTCGAGTGGGCACGCTCTTGTTACACGATGAATGGAACAATTCAGAGCAAGTTGTACATCCTCCAAGGAATAAGGTTTCTGGCCAAGACCCATCAGACGTGTCCCCAGAAGTGAGCATACCTTTTAATGTGCTCATAACCCTCTCTACTTGGCTATTAGCGCGAATAGATCCTGTGGCGATCAAGTGTAAGGAAATATCATGGGACATGCAAAAGTTTTTAATGTTGTCGCGAAACCCCCTTTTACATGTTGGGTTTGCGAAATGAAGTCTTTCAAAACATGCTCACAAATATGTCGTTATACATACTTTGAAGTACCAACATACATTCAGTAGTATATGTTTAATACTTGGGCTCAGTGACCGCAGTTTGAGCCGGGCAGTGACCGCAGTATGCCCATAAAATTATGGGCACTCGCCCGGTGACTTCCAACCTCCTTATAGTCACCCCTTTTCCAGCAATACTATACCTACGTACACTTCTGCCGCAGCAGGATAACCATATTACTCGTCGATATTCTGTAACGAAGTACACTTCCATATACTGACAGTAATGACCAAAAAATGCCTACCTTGCAAGTATTCTGAGTGGTAGAGCCACGCTGTAGATAGTTTTATCAGAAATACAGAAATACAGAAACGTTTATTGCAGAATGTAGGTGTATGTACAGGCTGTTAAAGGAATAATAAGTTCCATTACATTCTACCGGACCAGGTACCGGTGTGCAATACTATTTACTACTTTATATAGATTTAGAGACATGCAATAATTACATCTAAACATTTAAATATTATATATTCTTAAATGTCAAAATTTAAAAAAAAAACAAATTTATTTATAATTAAAATATTCTTAAAACAGTTCAATAAAAGCCAGTTGTTAATTTTATTTTTAAAAGAAACCATACAACCAGTGTCTCTTATGTTACGTGGTAATTTATTATATATTTTTATAGCCATACAATACATATTGTTCCCAAACATGGCAGTTTTACACTTTGGAAAATATAGACGATTCCTATGTCTCGTCTCTCTACCCAATACTTGACTATGTTTTTCAAAGCAGCTCGGATGTTGTCTTACAAAAGTACAAATTTCCCTTTTGTACAAACAAGGCAGTGGAAGCACATAAAGTTTTTGGAAGAGCGGCTTACAACTCTCCAAGAACCAAGCTCCACAGACAGCTCGTATACATTTTTTTTGTACCTTAAAAGCCCTAATTAAATCCACTGAGTTTCCCCACAATGGTAACCCATACAACAATACAGAAGATACATAACCATGGTAAGCGGCCAATGCTGCCTTCTGTGATACTATTTTTCGAAGCCTCTTTAATGCATAAACAAACCTATTTAATTTATTACATACATGATCTATGTGTGGCTTCCAATTTATGTGTTGGTCAATTTTCAATCCCAAAAAGAGACTTGATTCAACACTTTCAATAACCATTGATTGATATTTTATATTTAATGGTACAGGTTTCATTTTATAATTCTTGAATTGTATTAATTTAGTTTTATTTATATTTATCATTAATTTATTAGCATTTAACCAGGTAACAATGTCATTAATTGAATTATTTATGTCCGTTTCAAATCTATTTTTATTGGTACATTTAATTACTATAGTTGTGTCATCGGCAAACAAAAGGCATTTATGATTGGTAGCATTAGGCAAATCATTTACATATAGCAAGAAAAGTAGAGGCCCTAAAATGCTTCCTTGCGGAACACCTCGGTTCTTGTCACGAAATTTGGAGCGATAGACTTTTTTATTATACTCGTTTCGAGATACAGTAATTAAACGAGTTACTTCTGTGCATTGCGTTCTTCCTGATAAGTAACCGTTCAACCAACCGCGAGCTACACCTCTGATACCATATTTTTCAACTTTACTAAGTAACATGTTATGGTCAATGAGGTCAAAAGCTTTACTCAAATCCAACATTACTGCCACTACAGGCATTTTACTATCTATACATTCTGTCACTTCTTTCACAAGATTAAAACATGCTAGAGTTGTCGATCTGCCTTTGCGAAACCCAAATTGGTTAGTGGTTAAAATGTCATACTTATTTGTAAAACGAATTAGTCTATTGTACATAGATTTTTCAAATATTTTAGACAGTATTGTGACAAGTGTTATGGGCCTATAATTATTTAATTCCTTTTCATCACCTGCCTTAAAAAGTGGTTTGACAATTGCTATTTTAAGCCTGTCTGGAAAACATCCTTCAACGAATGATAAATTTATCAAATAACTCAAAGGTGTACAAATAAACTCTGCACAGAGCTTAAGAATTTTAGTATTGATTCCATCATATCCAAATGAGCTTGAATTCTTTAGAGATTTTATTATTTGGTAGATTTCGTTAGGATCTGTAGGTGTCAAAAATATACTATGGTCATTAGCTAATATGCTTGATGCGGAAATATTATTGTTACATTGGTTCCCTAAACTATCTGTTACATTTATAAAAAAGTCATTGAACAAGTCACAGATTTCAGTTGGATTAGAGATTGTCAAGTTATTATATTGTATTTGGTCAATAGTTCTAATTTTTGGGTTACTACTACAATTAATATTTGAGTTAATCGTATTCCATGTAGCTCTACAAGTATTGTCACTATTTAATATATATTTCATATTAGTTCTCTGTTGAGCTTTATAAATACACTTTTTTAACAGAGATGAGTAGGTTTTATATTTCTTTTTATACATTTGCTTGTTCTTCGTCGAGTAAATATATGAAAGATATAGCTTCCTTTTTATTAGACTTGATTTTTTTATACCTTTTGTTTTCCAACGGTTATTGGAACATTTGTTCATTATTTTAGACTTTTTTAAAGGAAAACATAAGTCATGAAAAAGTATAATTAGGTCATGGAATGTATTAAATGCTTTATTTGATGTAACCTCATTATAGACCTCATAAAAATGAAGTTTCGATAAACACTCCTGGAATTTTATTAAGTTGTCTTCGTTATAATCCCTATTATATTCAAACCAATGTTTAATGCTATTCAAACATCTTAAAATAGGGAAAAAAATTAATTGTCCCGTCTCGTGGTCGGAGAGAGCCAGCTTGCGAACTTCACTTTTAACATTTTTGATATTGCTCGCTATATGGTCTATACAGGACTTATTTCTTGTTGGGGTGTTTATGTGCATGTGTATATTGTGATTTTGTAATATTGATGTAAGTTCACGTGTTTTATTATTCGCCTGAAGAATATCTATGTTCCAGTCCCCGCATATGATAATCTTTTTCTTTGAACGTATATTTGTGAAATGAGATAGAAGTTCATTCATTTTATCGTAAAATATGGAAATGTCACTATTAGGCGTTCTATATATGCAGACAATAATGATTTTATATACTCGAACTTCTATACCACAACATTCGAAGTGAAATGGAGACGCTAGTTGATTCGCAATGTCAATAATTTTGCATTCTAAACCTTTTTTAATTAAAATGCACGTACCTCCCCTTCTTTGTTTTGGTCGACAAAATGAGGTCACTAATTGATAGCCTGATAACTGAATGTTTGTTTCGCATCCTTTTTGTACAAAAGTCTCGCTCAAACATACAACATCGATGGTTTTATTAACAAGAGAAAGCTCTGTTAATGCTAAATCTATATCATCTATTTTGTTTAAGACACCTGCTATGTTTTGATGCAACACATGAAAATTACTATTTGTCTTAAGATTTACGAAAGGGCTGATTGTTCGGGAATTGTACTGACTTTCTGGTAACTACATTATCTACTTTGAAATAATATGGGATAGTGCCTCGACTAGGTTTGTCTGGTTCATTATGTGTGGCTATTTTTATAGGTTTAGTTTTCTTAAAATAAAAGGGAATAGTTCCTGGCTTCAAAATCGGTAGGGCATTTTTTACTGGTTGATATGTTTTCTTTTCTGTAGTAATTCTGTTATTTTGTTTCTTTTTATGTATTATATAATATTTGTCGTAATCAATGGTGTCAACTTTATTGTTTATCTTTGTACAAATATATTTGTCGTTAATGTTAGAATTTTCTGAACTTAGGTTTAGGTAAAATACATTAGATGAAAAACACTCTAACAGTGTCTTAATATGGGTATTAAGTTTATTTACATTTAGATATAAATTCGACAGCACACTAGTTACAAGGATCTTAGGCTTAATATGTATTTTTAGTAGTGCAGACAATTCAACGCCTAATTTCACTGGATTTGAGTCGCCTGAACCGACACTAAGAATAAGCCAATCATCTACATCAAGGGCCTCATGCATTATTCCGGAACATTGAATTATTTGTTCTGTTGTGCCATTAGGAAAAGTTCTTCCTGTGATGGTGTACTTTTTTGGATTTTTATATGTAGTTCTTAGGTGAGTTAGCGAAGAAGCCATATTACACATGGTTTGGTCCCCTATAATTAATATCTGGTTTTTTTTTACTTCCTTGGTGAGTTTTTCGGAGTGCAGGCATGGTCGCGATAAAGACTTCGGTGTTATTTTTAATGGTTCTCTTTTACAGGTCACGGGCAATTCCTCTCTCTCTACAGTTTTTGTTGGTACGTTTTCAATAGTAACTTTTTTTCTTATTGGGGTAGATGTTGTAGATGTTTCTTGCTGAGATGTATTCCTGCTTCTGATGAATTTAAATGGAGTCAACTTACTAGATACTGGTTCGGTTAAAAGTTGCTTAAATACTTTACTTACTTTACTTTAATTGCAATCGTTGGTCATTAACTTCTTTCTTGAGTCCGATAATCTGTATGTTCAGGTTCTCAATCTCGGCGTGCGCACTAGACAATTGGATACGCAGTAAGTTTATTTCGTCCTGAAGTTCCAGCATAAATGGGCCGGCTCGTCCGGGTTGTAACCACTGTCTTACAGTTAACCTTCGTAAAGTAGCTCCTTTTTTTTACAATAACAAATATATACTCAACAACTTTTTTTTTTATATTTTAGGCCGGCAAACGAGCATGTGGGTCACTTAATGGTGAGTGATCTCGACCCCCCCCTGTACGCCCACAATACCAGAATCATGGCTGCATTTCCAACCATAAAGGAAAGGAATATGAATGGGGAGGGAGGGGGATTTTATCCTCCAGAAATCTCGCTCGCCAAACAAGCAAGCTGCTATTTCACGTCTATTTTCTGCGAGACAGTGGTATCGAGTCGGTCGAGCCGGCCCATTCATGCTGTAGACATAATTGTACGGGTACAAATTCCAATACCGCGCAACTCAAGTGTGATTATTGAATCGAACACTGACACTTTGATTGGACGACCTAGGAATTGAGCTCAGAGCCAGTTTTACTCACTGAACAGTGAACAATTAGCGAGTTTAGCAATGCTTGCCGCGGTCAGTCTATGGATGGGTGACCGCTTAGTGGCATTTCAACAGAGCGTCTCCGTGTTCGGAGGGCACTTAATGCAAAGTCATTTAATAATTATTATTTAATGATTTATTATGTTTACGCGAAATACACATTGAAATAAAACTAGTTTAGTTTAGGCTGAAACGCTTTCGAAACGTCGGGACTAAATGAATAATAAAACCACGATAAAATCCGTATAAACTAGTTTTATTTCGATAATTATTATTATTTGAATGGTAGAGCCACGCTTTAGAGAGTTTTGACTACAGCATGAATACAGCTCGTCCCGGCTATTATTTCAACCTACCCGGCATTTAATTCTCGGATACCTTTATTAAAAAGGGCCATAACCAAAGACTTTAATGTATACTACCCATAACCCATGAGTTTGTTTCGGCATTTCTTCTCATGGCTAGCCCCGAAATGCCGTCGTAAATGTAATATAGCATAAACAATGATTGACATGTAAAAGTGATATTTATGATCCAATTTAAAGATTAAAAGATTTTTTTTATGTTTGTTCCTTTTTTTTTGTTTGTTTGTTCCATAAGGAACCGGCTAAGATCAGCGACCATGCTGCCAAGTCATTAGTTATATCTTTTCTTATATTCCAAGAACGATGAAACAGGGGTGTGGCCAATTTCAAGGTCTTGCTGGAGTTTTGGTGTTAATTCCTTTCAGTTCAATGCTTCTTAGACGACTTTCTTCAAGCGAATCGAAAGCACAAGGTCGACAATACCCTTGATCAAAAATCACCTAAATTCACTTATTTCAATGTTTCCATACACTTTTCCATCCATACATCAGCGTTAATGATTATTGCACAAAAAAAACACCACTTTTATACAACAAACACAACTTTAAACTAGTTTAGGAAATAATTAATACAAGAGAGCCACCGCACTGACAGAATTCCCGCCAAAACTCATTAAAGATTAAAAGATTTGAATTTGAATTTATTCAAGTTTTTTTCCCCTTATGGCTTCGCACTTCTTGTGCATACAACCAATGTCAAGTTTGGAAGTTTATTATAAAGTGAGTGTCAGTCATAATAATTAATAGTTATGTCCATATATCCATCTTATCGATCTTTAAAACGAGTGACTAAAATTAACGTGAAATTTTCGGATGTCTTGGTTTTGAAAATATCCGGTACTTACATAAGTACGAATTGTAGGGTGTATGTAATGAACCTGAAATATGAACACACTTTTCTGTAACACATTGTATAGATTCATTATTTGTCGTCACAATATATCACCAATCCTAACACTTGTGACAATAATAAATATTCAAGTTGGTAAATAAATGTTCAAGCCACGTAATTTCAGAATTCCTTTAAATTATGTTCTTCATTAATATTATTATTGAATATGTATTTAACCTGTGGTGTACATAGTGTTGAGTGGGACACACAAGAGGCATTACATTTTCCCGTACATGACGAAACATTGTAAGAGCGGCTCAATTTTTTTGCATGTACTAGGTACCTCAAACTTTATGTCACGTTACTATTCCCATGACTCGGGCTGTGTGCGTGAAAGAGTGAGAATGAGCCAGTGAGCTTCAACAAGCCTCACCTCATTTGAAGTGGGACCTAGTACTGGTTCAATACAAAAATAAGCTACCCTTATAAACTCATTTAAAAATGGTATCCTACTCAACGCAAGGTGTACAGTCTAAGCTTCGTCACTCGCCTATGCCTTGCATGCCTTGCCTACTGCGCTACCAACAGTGCGCAATAACTCGGAGTTGTCTAATAGTTGAGGAAGTCGTGCACGTTTGTTTTTTTCGTTTAATTAAAAATTGCCATATTCAATTTACCCGTCAAAACTAGTGTTTAAAAGGACTTTTAAATGAGATTGTAATAGTAGCCTCTTATTGGTACTGAGACAGTACAAGGTACCACTTCAAATGAGGCGTGGCGTCTTTAAGATCACTCGCTCGTTCTCACCCTTTCACACATGCAGCTTGCGTCATGGGAATAGTGAAGGAGTGACGCTACATAGCAATTGAAGTAGTACATGTAAACAATTTGAGCCGCTCTTACATTATTTCGTACAGCTCAGTGTACGGGACAAATGTAATGCCTCTTGTATGTCGTACTCAACACTAGTCACAACACACATGTGACCTTGCGTGGTATCGTTTCTAATATCATATGGTACAAAGTTTGCGAGTCGAACCCTAATGAAGTTATAAGCGACTAACTTTTGCTCGCGGCTCCGCCCGCGTGAACTGCCTTTTCCGGGATAAAAAGTAGCCTATGTTACTCAGTGATAATGTAGCTTTCTAACGGCAAAAGATTTTTTGAAATCGGTCCAGTAGTTTTTAAGTTTATTCGTTACATACAAAAATACAAATGTTTCCTCTACGAGTATAATATTAGTGTATATATTTTAAATAAATTTATTGACAGCCCCCGTGGCACAGCAGGAGAGTATCCGGCTGTGAAGCGAGAGGCCGCGAGTTAATTCCTGCAACGATTCCTGTTTGTGTGATTCACAAATATTTGTTTCTGGTCTGGGTGCTTCCTCCCCACATCCGTTGACGTCAGGCAGGCGGCCGGTCGTAAAAACTAAAGGCCCAATATTTCTGTAACATGTGTTAAAAAGCATGTTGCGCTGACCCCACTGCAAGTGGGATAAGAGCAGGTGGAAGGACATACATAGAACAGATACACTTGTTATGGCCCTTGCACACCTTTTTAGCCTCCTTTTTATAACCATTTCCTTTTGGGCGGACCGGGCCGAGTAGCCGCACCCGAGAATTCAACGTTCATTTAGCTACGCAACCCTAAATAAGACAATGAAGTACCTACCTACTTTCAGAACTTAAATCAATATGAAATGACGATGTGTTAACTAAAATACACCTTTTTTTTTTTTTTTATTACTTTGAATGACGAGACGAGCAGGTCGCTCGCCTGATGGTAAGCGCCACGCCTGCTCATAAACAGAAGCAACGCCACACAGAACTTTAAATAACAAAGCACTGTATGACACTGGACTGCGCTCGTCACCCCGAGACATGAGGTGTTAGGTCTCATAATGCCCAGTAATTTCACTGGCTTCAATGTCCTTCAAACCGGAACACAACAGTGCTTACACACTGTTGCTTGGCGGCAGAAATAGACAGAGCGGTGGTACCAACCCAGCCGGTCTCTCGCAAACGAGTACCAATTATAATGAACAATGAGCAAATTTTGACAAAACATCGCTTGATTTTCAACCGATTGCATAAAAGAGGAGGTTCTCAATTCGTAAGTATTTATTATTATTTTCATCAGACAGTGATGAACAGCTGACTGATGTGACGTATTGTCGAAGCCGGGCGCGTTTGATGCACGTAGACGCCGCAACTTGCTATCACGCTCTGGCTCCGAGTCATCGCTCTTGCAGAGGTAATCAAACGAAATACGGTTTACAAACAATAAAATAATTAAAGTATAACAAATAAATAAATAAGTTTGTTTTTATCAAAGGCTCTAATGTATAACTAGACGGGCTGTTTAGAAGTAAAATCGCGTCACCTAACGCGCGAGTTTGACAGCTCAAGCGGAGGAACGGCAAAGGGAACCACGCTAGGGGTTGTAATTCGGTAATAACTTATTGATTTATCTAGTCATGTAGGTTTGCATGTCGTCGGTTAGCTAACAATACTGCGCAAGTTAAATTGGCTTAGTTTTCAGGAGAGACATAAAACCAAATATTTTTAGGAACATGTGTGATGTAACCAATGAATTGTGCGGTGACAGAACTATTTTAATATCGTGCTTTGTATGGTTGATTTAAATTTTATGTTAATTTATTGTATACATAGCAAAAACAATTTATCCAATAACAAAATCACATAGGCAATTTTAGATTTACGCGGTATTGTTAGCTAAGCGACGATATTTTGTTATTTAAACAAGTGTAATGTTTAGTGAAGTGCAAATAATGTATCGATATAAAAGCCGAAACAGCAGCAGCGTGATCATTCAACTCCTCGACGAGAATACATCCATCATGAACCGTCTCATTCTCACACTGACTGTGCTCGCGCTGGTAAGACATTTTCTTTTATTTTAAGCTAACTTCTGTTCATAACATTCGAGGACTAATCACATTTTCATAACCTCAATGTCGTGTCTAGAGTTATAGATTTTTTGTGGACTTTTAAACTATAGGGTTGAAAATCAAGATATTTACTTCCAATGAAAATTGGTTTCAATAAGCTAGGAAGTAGGTATAGATTTTGATTGCACATTCCTAGTTTTTAACCTGTCTTTTGTATTTTGTTTATGTACCCTAACATTACTAAGTAATTTTATCGAATGTTGCCTCGACGATCGGCAGAGTCATGTCGGTCTCACGTTACTGGATTTATATTGGCTGATCCCGGAATGTGACTGAATCGCCTGGTCGTTATCTTATCGAGTACAAAATGTATCAGATATCCCCCACCAGCAGCTTCAAACTAATTACTATAGATACGTATTGCGTATGACATCTATGTCTATGTAGTAGCATTTTTTTACATAAATAAAGCATTTTCTATTTTATTTCGAGTAACATGTCGATATTCGCCTGGCAACTTTGGTCAACACTAAATAGTATACACGATTCGTTTATGGGGATGTGATTGTCATTAGCAATTGTAATAAACGAGTGATTAAAATTAGCGTGACATTTATGGATGTCTAAATTTTGATAAGATCTAATACATAAGTACACTTATTGTCAGGTGTATGTTACGACCAAAGACTCTTATGTATACTAAGTACTAGACGGACTGTTTAGAAGTAAAATTGCGTTACATAACGCGGCAGTTTGACAGCTCCCAAAAGGGAGCGCGATAGGAGTTCTAGTTGAGAGTAAGCGGTATGGTAATAATGAGTTACGGTCAATTGACCGCAACTTAATGGTACAATTTCTATGTACGGCGCAGCTTGTCTAGTAGTAGGTATACATTAAAGTCTTTGGTTACGACCCTTAAATATGACCACACCTTTCAGTAACACATTGTAGATACGTAATTACATAAGACATCTATGTCTATGTTGAAGCATTTTAGCCTGAAGTATGAAATAGAGGTCATATGGAAAAGCTGATGAAAAAAAAGTGGTCGATGTTTCAATCGACGATAAAAAGGAATTAATGTTCACAATTCACCACGTTTTTTATGTATAACCACGCAGGACTCCGCCAAATGTGTATGGTTTTGGATGATTCTATACTCAGTCGAAAGAGTAATTTTAAGAAGTAAATTGACCATAAAGGACGTGTATACTATATATACGTGAATAATGAAATAAAACCTAATTAACAAAAACATAACCTACTCAAAAAAACTAAAAAGCTAAAAATAAACAATTTTGAGTCGGTGCTATACAATTTCATGAGAGAAATGTAGGTAGAAAGCACCGACTCGAAATTGTTTATTTTTATTTCTGGCTATTTAGATTTTTAGTCTGTATTATTTTTGTTATGTTTAAATGACCGCGTCCTTATGACGATTTTCGAGTTGAAAGAATTTCCTGGATAGCTATTTCAAGTTAAAACTATTCAACAGGAATTGCGCTTGTCCTTCGTACTCCGGCATGCTTATCCAATATAGTAATGTAATTAATCACGCTTTGGAGCAAACCCTATCGAATAAAATGAAAGAATCATCACAGTTGGTCCAGATTTGGTGGAGATAGCGCGTAATATACCAAAAAAAAATACAAAAGAATCGAGAAACTTCTTTTTAAAATCGATTAGGAAAAAATAGAAGAAAACTGAGACACGTTAATTTATAAAAAATAATAATTACAGGTCGCCGCAATCAGCAACGCCCATCCGAGTTTAAACACTGGTAAGTACATTACGACGTGAATGAACTTTTATTGTCGAACTTGAATTGTCTTTACTTTGGCTGAAGTCTATAGAGCGAACTTTGAGTTATCTCTGTGTTATATCTTGCTTATGATCTTGGTATTATATGTAGACATAATCAAACACACCATTAGACTTCAGCCATATTTATTAATCACTTGACATTAACCATCATCAGTGTTGCCTACTTAATATTATAAATATAACATCTCCCTTTTTACACAAAACAAAAGTATATTAAATGTTCTGAAATTGAAATGTTTTTTTTATATATATAACCTGTATACATGAATATATTAACCTAGCATTGCTACATTTGCCAAAACTTATTTTATCTTAGTCTAACATTACATATTCTTTAAAAAAATCCGGCTTCCTACTAACCCTACCTGACCTAGTTACATAGTTATCCTTAACATCACTTTCAAACCTTACTTTCTTACTGTTGTTCTTTGTACCTGACCCATGATCCACTTCTAATCCATTTTTATCCCTTGAGTCTATCTCTAGTCTCTCGTGACTTTCCCCTGATCCAATTCCTATTTTTCCTTCACTCTCATTCCATTCATCCATATAATCATTCTCCTTATACTTTCCTCCTCTTATCAACATTTTTCTATTCCTAACAATAACATCACCATTTTCGTTTTTTATTTTATAAGACCTTGGTCCATCTCCGTTTCCTACCACTATACCACTACCATGTGGTTTTACTCCACTCTCATTATGTATTTTTACTATATCCCCTTTACTTAAATTTGATAAATTTCTACAGCCTTGATCATGTTGTAACTTTTGTTTTCTCTGTATTTCAATAAGGTTTTTTCTATGATTAACTTCATCATTTTGTTTCCATTGATGTTCCAAACATGGTATGACATTCCTAACATGCCTATTAAACATCAGCTCAGCTGGTGTCTTCAAATCGTTATTAATTGGTTTATTTCTATTTAAAAGAAGTCCTATATAAATATCTTTATTGTCATAAATAAGTTTTTTCAAAGTATTTTTTATAGTCTGTATATGTCTCTCCGCTAAACCATTTCCTTCATGATGTTTTGGACTTACTATTTTATGCTCAAAATCCCAGTTACTACTAAATTTTCTAAATTCCTGACTTGTAAATTGAGTTCCTGAATCTGAATATACTATTTTTGGTATGCCATAGCGTGCAAAAGTTTGTTTTAAACTATTAACTGTATCTTGTGCTGATAAATTACTCAATTTTTCTATCTCTACATATTTACTGTATGCATCAACTACTAATATGTATGGATTTCTATAAAGAAAAAATATATCAATTGCTACTATCTGCCATGGACCCTCAGGTATCTCTTTTTGAATCATTTCCTCTTTCCTATTCTTATTTTGAAAACTCTTACATGTATCACAGTTTTGTATTAAATCCTCTATTTCTTTAGAAATATTAGGCCAAAATATTGTTTTTCTTGCTAACTGCTTACATTTCTCAATTCCTAAATGTGCATAATGTATTTTATCAAGAACTTCCTTTCTTTTACTTTTTGGTATTACTATTTGATTTCCTTTTACTATCAATCCTTCCCATTCTCCTAACTCATCTCTATAACTGTAATAATTTTTCACCTCACTATCTACTTTCCATTTATTGTCTGGCCATCCTTCTCTAATATATTTAATTAATTTAACTAACTCATTATCTTTTGCTGTTTCCTCAATAATCTCTTTTAACTTTTTATCTGTAATATTATAATTATTTATTATCATGGCAACATGTGCATAACATTTGCTATCTAAATCATATGTTTTAGAAGTATCATTTATGAAAGACCTACTTAAGTGATCAGCAATTAACAATTCTTTACCAGGCTTATAAATTAATTCGAAGGTGTATGGTTGTAAAGCAAGTCTTATTCTTTGTAGTCTAATAGGACATTTATTTAAAGGCTTTGAAAATATTGAAACCAATGGTTTGTGGTCTGTCTCCACAATATATTTCTGACCATACAAATACTGATGAAATTTGGTGCATCCATAAAGAATAGCAAGACTTTCTTTTTCAATTTGACTGTACTTTTTCTCAGTATTTGTTAACGCCCTTGACCCATACGCTACTGGTTGACCTTCTTGTAACATTACTGAACCTAAACCATCTTTAGATGCATCTACACTCAAAACTATTGATTGGTCTATTTTAAAATATTTTAAGACTGGAGGTTCACTAATAAGTTTTTTTAACAAGTTAAATGATTCTTTTTGACTATTACCCCATATGAAAGGTATATCTTTCTTCATTAATTCTCTCAACGATGCTGTCACTTTAGATACATTAGGTATAAACCTAGATATATATGTAATCATTCCTAAAAACCTATGCAATTCTTTCTGATCTTTTGGTTCATTCATTTCTGTAATAGCTATCACTCTCTCCTTATCAAGTTTCACTCCTTCACTACTCAATATATGTCCCAAATACTTTACCTCTTTTTGTTTAAAATGACATTTATTTTTGTTAAATTTAATTCCACTTTCCTTTGCTCTCTCTAATACAGTTTCTAAAATCCTATCATGCATCTTTTCATCCTTTGCATGTATTAAAACATCATCAATGTATATCTCTACCCCTTCAATATCTTTAAATATGTTTTTGTAAACTCTATGAAATACCTCGGGACTGGATGACAAACCAAACGGTAATCTATTGTAATAATATCTCCCATAGGGTGTGTTAAATGTTGTTAAATCTCTACTGTCACTCGATAAATTTAACATAAAGAAGGCTTTAGAAGCATCTAATGTGCTAAACACTGTACTATCACTTAATTTAGAAGTGATTTCCTCTATTGTTGGAATCATAATATGTTCACGCTTAATTTGACTATTTAAGTATTGTGGATCTAAACAAATCCTAATAGATCCATCTGGTTTTGAAGTAATAACTAGACTGCTTACAAAATCTGTGGGTTTCTCAACCTTAGATATGACCCCTATTTTCTCTAAATTATCTAATTCTTTTTTCAATTTTGGCAACAATTTAAATGGTACGTGTCGACAAGGTTCAATCTTTCCCTGCCACTCATTTTTCAAATTTATTTTGTATTCGTAATCTTTAATCTGTCCTAAGCCCTCAAAAACATCTTTGTACTTACTTAATAACAAATTTGTACTCATGATTGTTTGTATTTGTGTATATTTATTTTGTTTACTTGAACTTAATCCCCTTTTAATCAATTTGAATTTGTTTAATGTTTCTAAGCCTAATATAGGTAAGAGATTTCCCTGACAAACTTGAAATGTTATGAAATTGTTATCTTCACCAATTTTACACTTTAAAGTAACTTGTCCCAATGTAGGTATAGGATCCCCATTGTAATTTGATAACTTTAGGTTAGATTTTTCTAATTTGTATATCCCCATTTTATGACAAAGTCTTTTAGGTAAAACATTACATTGTGCTCCAGTATCTAACTTAAATTCTATACACTTTTTTAATTCAACAAAGTAAACTATTTCCGACCAATCTTTGTCTAACGATGATATTTTATCTATGTGAACAATATTTAATTTTATTTCTTCTCTAGATATATTATTGCTTGTATTATAATCTGTGTACACTTGTTTAATATACCTCCCAGACTTACATTGCCTTGCAAAATGACCTACCTTCTTACATTTTAAACACACTTTATTATACGCTGGACAGTTCTTTTTCTCATGATTTTTTCCACACCGTTGGCATCTATCCATATTCATCCTTGATTGTGATCTCTCCGATGTCCCTCCATAGGTTTGCATATATGTTCGGCCTCTTGACATAGAACTTGACCTTGAATTTCTTCTCACCTTATCCTTGTTTATCTTGTGTACCTGTCCCTTCATGTTATCTTCAGTCTTCTGCAATCGTTCAGTCGTTACTTCTGCTGCTTTGCATATATGTATAGCTTTTTCTAATGTTAAATCTGATTCTCTCAGGAGTCTGTCCTTAATTTTTCTGTCTATTAATCCTGTGATCAGTTTATCCTTAATTAAACGTTCTTGTTGCTCACCAAACTGACACTGTATTGCTAATTTACGTAACTCTGTTAAATATTCATCAAAAGACTCGCCTTCATTTTGATTACGCATGAAGAATAAGTGCGCATTGACACTTAGATTTTCCTTTGGCACAAAATGCTCGTAAAATTTTTCCATTACCATTTGGTACGTTGCTTTCTCCTCATCAATTTCAAAAGTAGAAAATATGTCTATGCACGCCTCCCCCATGCAGTGCAACAACAACGCAACTTGGATATCCTCTGGTTTTTTATTCGCGCCCGACGCTTTTCTATAAATTTCAAATCTTTTCTTCCATCTCCTAAATCCTTCTGCATTTTGTTCCTTGAACTCTGGGGGTTTCAATCCCGAAATTGCAAATTTTTCTTCCGTGGGCTCCGCCATTTTGTACAATATGCACAAGGAAATCCGCCGTCAGTGACACTATTTTCTTATTGATGACTATTATTTAAAAATAATACTTTGTCCTTTTTCGCTTTTATTTAACATTCCTTTGTCCTCAGCGCCATGTTATATCTTGCTTATGATCTTGGTATTATATGTAGACATAATCAAACACACCATTAGACTTCAGCCATATTTATTAATCACTTGACATTAACCATCATCAGTGTTGCCTACTTAATATTATAAATATAACACTCTGCCTGGGCGTTAAAGTCAGTGTCGTTATTTAAAGAGTTATCTTTGAGTACAAAGTTACCAACATTTAAGCTTACGAAATCGATGACATACCAAAAAGTTAAAGAGCCATAAACCCATAAACCAAATAAATATAATGGTCTAAAGTTTAATTCTACATAGTACATTATTCACTATTTTAAATTTTGTCTTAATCGTAGACATTGTTACTGCGTTGTACCTACAAGATGTTTAAATTTTGGGAATTTCGGAATTCAATACAAAAAAACATTAATTAACATTCTGGCTCAATGGCTAATCGAAACATTCAAAGAGCAACACAGAAATATAGGTACTCAGATAATACAAGTAATAAAAACAATGCGAAACTTTTCTTTACACAATCCTAATTTCATCTGTATGATTAATAAAAACAAATAGATTTCCCACTAGTTCATTTTTAAATATTGTAATGATAATAGTATTAATGAAAAATGAAATCCGAAATCCGTTGTCTCTGCCTACCCCTATGGGAAACAAGCGTGACTCTATGTATGTAATATTATTAATGATTCTAAGAGAGTTAGAGTTAGTAAGAGAGTTTGCACCAGAAACTGTTCTACACGGTGGTGGATAAAGGGGTGCGATAGGATTACGGAGAATTCTAGCTGGAGCGTGTAAAATTGATAAACTTAAGAATCGGGGACAATCTATTTTTTATTTCTGAATAGATATTTTGAATAAGAACATCATGTCTATTAAAACCCTGCGACAGGGAACACATTTAAAAAAAACTTTAACCTGCTATTGTAAGATGGTAACTTGCGGACTTTCCTATTTGGGTAAACCAGATGCTACAAAATGCGTTTTTAAACACGCTCTAACCGTAACGAATGGGTTGTGTAATGTGGTCGCGCTAAACAATTCAATACTGACATGACACTGCGTACAAGATTGTTAGAACGTAGAATTTTAATATTAAAATTCCGAATATTTTTTTCTTTTCTTATTGCAAAATCCAACATTTTTTTGATGATTTTTCTACACGTGGAATAAATGTCAACTGTTTGACACAGTCAGGGCTCACGGTGCGTGAAAATGTTACAAGCGGAGACATAGTTTAATGCCGCATACTTGTCGAGGCCCGAGCCCAGCATGGGGACAGTATGAAACAAGGCTGTTATAAAAATACGTGTACATTAATGTATTTGGTTACATTTCAGATCTTACGGCCTTTAAAAACATTTTGAACCTAACTGGCGAAAAGCTTGGAAAGGGCTTCAAGGAATTCGGAGACCTTGTCGAAAAAAGTGTTAACAATGGCACTATGTTATTAGATAATGGCAAAAGCAGTGACACGGTCACAGCCACAGAGGCTCCTGCCTCCACAAATAACACTGCACCCACAGGTGAATCTTCCAACTCAGGTAACTCTGCCGAATAAGTTACTTCTGAAGAATCTTGAGAGATGCTCCTGCTGAAGTCACCACTGCTGTCAGAACTTAAAACATTAAACGGTACATTACAAGTTACTAAAATGTAATAACAAATGGTCATTTTGACACATCACACTGATTGTTTTTTTCATTTATTATTTTTCGCTAATTTTGCTTGAAATATAATTTTGTTGCATTTATTCATGTGTTTTTTTACCCACGATAAAAAGAGTGGTAGAGCCACGCTGTAAACAGTTTTGTCCACAGCATGAATGGACCGGCTTGACCGGGTCCTTACGAATGTCTCACAGAAAACCGGCGAAATAGCTTACTGCTGCGTTTCGTACGGTGAGTGAGATATCCGGAGGCCCAAATCCCCCTTTTATACTTAAACATCGGCAACGCGCCCATGATTCGTGACTAGTCTGGTATTGTGGGCGTCATAGCCCACTGGCTAGTGGAGATCACTTACCATCAGGTGACCCACTTGCTGGTTTGCCGGCCTATTCTATAAAAAAAGAAGAGAAGAGTGTGTTACTAGTAGCCACTACTGCAAAAAAAAAACAATCACGTTAACACGTTTTTTAACACGTTCGCTGACAGTGAACACTTACTCTGACACTAAAATACATCAGTACAATTCTCCATACTAAATTTTCTATAGGTCTCTTTGGGTTCGGGGCCTGTGTAGCTGGCCACTCGCTGCCGGTCAAATGAAATTACTCCAAAGAGACCTATACAAGTTGTTATTATTGACTTTTTAGAGTTATTTTATTGAGGTCGGTTAATGACAAACTTTTTTTTTGCGACACTACGTCAGCAGACCTGAGCCTGAGCGTCTCTCGACGTATTGACATTTTGAAAATACATACATACACATACAGAACGGGTAGCCAAAATTATAATCAGTACACCCACATTTCACCAAGCGTATATCCGTCTCATGATGTGATAGGGGGCGACCCTATCGCCATACCGGGCACAAATTCCAGACTCCGGGCTGATACTGATCTTTTCGTAATAGAAAAACCCAATATCACTTTTACCCGACCCGGGGTTCGAACCCGAGACCTCAGCGTCAGCCTAAGTCACAACGCGTACGCATTACAACTGCGCCACCGAGGCAATCTAAATAGATTTAGATTTTAACCAAAACTTTCCAGCGAGGGACTTTCTAAGGAATTGAAGAGGTGGCAGACATAAATCGTTCTCCATTACGTGAACAATAACATGTAATGCTTGATTTTGTATTTTGGACAACTTCAATATATCTAGTTTATACGGATTTTACCGCTGTTTAATTTTTAGACTCAGGTCAGTCTCTCCCGTGGCTAAGAAGGCTGAAAAGCTTACGAAACGGCGGGACTAAAATAAAAATTAAACCGCAATAAAATCCGTATAAACTAGTTTTATTTCAATGTGTAATATTCGCGTAATTATTAATTAAGCTAACGTTGAGGTCTCGGGTTCAATCCCCGGGTCGGGTAAAGTGGTATCGGGTTTTTCTATTACAAAATGCTCAGTATCAGCCCGGAGTCTGGAATTGTGTCCGGTATGGCGATAGGTTCGCCCCCTATGACATCATGGGACGGAGTTACACTCGGCGAAATGTGGGTGTGTTGGTTGCACCTCTGCCTACCTCTTCGGGATTACAGGCGTGAGTGCGTACGTATGTATGTAGATTGTGTTGCAATAACGTAGAAAATAAACATGTTGCTTTAGCATTCTGTGAGGCGAAAACCCTACTGTAGGGAGCTCCCATATCTATTCGTTTTGAATAAAATCGGTAGTACAAGTAAAAATTTTCATGCAACGTTCACACCATATCGACTATCGAATGCCTCGATGGCACGAACTTCACTCTATATGTTTTCATCTCTTTTGCACACTTATAAATAGAAAGAGATAATATATAAATACCATAAAATTGGCGTTTTGCTGTAAGTTTTAGGTTACAAATGATTATTAAATGGATAGGTACATATTCTCTTTAATTTCAATTTACATGTCTTTAATTCTCCCAATTGTCTAACTAATCTATTTATTTTTGTTTGCCAACAAGTAGTCTCTATATTTACTTCTTACTCCCGGTTTCTGAAAGGCTGATCACATCAACATTCAACTAACAGAACTTTGATTTGACATCGCTGTCAAATCAATTCGAGTAGCTGAATCGTTATTTAGTGAAAAAAAATAATAATATTTGATCTCTCTTTAATACTGTTAGACATACGATTTTTCATATTAATTTGAATTTTATGTTAGCTAACATGTGTGTCAAATCAAAGGTGTTGATCACGTTTCTAGCAACTCAATTTCGACTTGACATGAGATTTGATTAGTTAGTTTAACATTGATCAGCCTTTCGGAAATCGGGCGTAAGACTAGTTTATAAATTGTGTTTGTTGTATTTGTGGTATAATAAATATTGACGGTGATGAACAGACACCAGTATCTCATCGTTCTTGTCAAGACTTCAAAATACTTAATACACACTTGTCGTTGGCGAAATGCATAATGTTTTATTTAAAGATAATTTTAACTCCTTATAGAATGCTAAAGCAATGTTCATTTTCTACGTTATTGCAACACAATCTAGTAGTTAAAATGTCTGTTATTTTACTACCATTGACAATAAAAGTTATTTTTTTACCCACTAGACTCAAGAGCAAAATTTGTAATAAAGTTAAATTAAAGTTGAATTCAAGGAAATCTCTAGGTTTTGTCATTGCTACACCTACAAGACCATCACTTTGTCCATCTGAGACTAAACAGATATACAAATGCTGCTTTAGTCAACCAATACCACTGAACAAAGTAAAACATACATACCCACTCACGCCTGTAATCCCCGAAGGGGTAGGCAGATATGTAACCAGTACACCCACATTTTGCCGAACTTATCTCTGACCCATGATGTGATAGGGGGTGAGCCTATCGCCATACCGGGCACGATTCCAGTCTCCGGGCTGATACTGAGAATTTCTAACTAGAAAAACTTAATGTCACTTGTACCCGACTCGGGGATCGAACCCGAGACCTCAGCACAGCATTACAACTGCGCCACAGAGGCTGAACAAAATGGGTATCCGACATGCTGAAGCGGAGACGGGGTGAGAAATATTCACGCCGCATGACCAACTCCCGCTGGTCTTGGTCCTCACAACGGTCAGCCTCCACGGCCTCCTGGGCCAATCGTCATGCTAAACACCACCTCCAAGACATTCTTATCGCCACAGCTTTTACAAACCCACACAATGTCACCGAAAAATATTTAGTGAGTGCAAATACGTTCAAAGTTTTCGACTTCGTATAAAATTACTATTATAGAACTGTCAAACACAGACTACTTAGAGATACTACGTATCTGTCAAACTATCATCTCGTACTGCCAAAAAGCAAATAATCGTTCGAAAACTAATTTCGTTTTCGACTAATATGAAAAAAAATTACTCATACTGCCGATTTTAGTTTGTCAATGATTCCGTTAGTGGCGCTTCTAGTCGATGTATGGAGATAAAACGTAAAAGTTCATCGTGCTACAAAACTATCAAAACTAGTACTAGGCCTACTGATATGCCTCCGGCATTTGATGACGACGAAAAGGCTTAATACTTGGCTACCACGCTAGAATCCCAATCCTCCCCAAGCCAAGAGTCTACAGATCCAATTCACCTCGACACCGTGGTCGAGGAAACAGCGCGTAGGTCATCTATTACACCGTCCGATATCATTATAGAAACGTCTCCCAAAGAAGTGGGTGCCATTATAAAAGTCTTTAAATATAGAAAATCCCCTGGCTACGATAGCATCTATCTTCTATTATCTATATACTATAATAAAACTGAAGAGGCACTTTATCTGTAACTTAAAAAAAAAAACAAATTTTGATTGTGTTATAACGATAAGAAACACAAACCATTTTTGTTTTTTTTTTTAATTATTGTAGGTATGTCAAGGCATCACGTCTACTTGAATTTATTCAAAAGAATCGGCATAAATACATAAAGCGTATCTTGAGGTAACATTTAGTCTTTGTTTTACTAAAATTGGTTCATTCTATCCGAATTTTTATTAAACATGCGTCTATAGCATTAGAATACAAAAGCAAATCGTTCTCCATGTAGTAGGTAAGGTATGTATGAAAGTAAAACGTAGTAATAGCTAATCTATGAGAAACACAAAAAAAATGCAGCAGAACAGTATATTTGAAACAAAACCAAGAGACAAAAAAGTTATATGAAAATTATAATCAATATCCGTAAAGGTTCTTATTTGAAGGCAGTATTATTTATTTTATAGCCCAAGGCAGACGAGCTAGCGGTTTGATGGTTTACCGCAGCTGAACATCGTCAATGCTAGGGCCAAGCAGTTGTGTACCGTTGAAGATTTTTAATTGTTATTGAGCATCAGTTGTATTTACCGGAACTGTCGGTACTGGTAGTATCCTCAATGGTGAAGTCCTTAATGGCGGCGTCCCTCACTGGTGGTGCTTTCTCTGGTTCTGGTGGTGTCCTCATTGGTGGAGCTAGCTCTAGTTCTGGCGGTGTCCTCATTGGTGGAGCTATCTCTGGTTGAGGTGGTGTCGTCACTGGGAGTGGTGCCACTGGTTCTGGTGGTGTCCTTATTGGTGGAGCTATCTCTGGTTCTGGCGGTGTCCTCATTGGTGGAGCTATCTCCGGTTCTGGTAGTGTTCTCGCCGGGAGTGGTGTTACTGCTATCATCTTCGCCGTCAGAACTCACATCTCGGATTTTGTTGGCCACGTCATCCAGTACATTATTGACGTTTTCACCAGTTTCTCCTACAGATGATCCTAGATTACTGATGCCGTTGGCAACGTTCTCGACAATTGTACCAGCGACATCTTTGACAGCAGAATCAACATTCGTAGCAACATTGTCGAAGAAATCAGCAATTTTGTACGCAGCTGATATAAAGTCACTAGAAGGAGTGAAATCTATATTAATCGCTTCATCATCGGTGGGTACTGAAATGTTAATCATATAATTGGTGTTATTATCATAAATGTTAATCATATAATAAATCGTGGTTGTAGACAGTTTTGTACAGCATGAATGGGCCGGCTCGACCGGGTCGTTACCACTGTCTCACAGAAAACCGGCGTAAAGTAGCAGCTTGGTGCTGCGTTTCGTACGGTGAGTGAGATATCCGGAGGCCCAAACCCCCTCCCCTACCCAATTCCTTAATTATCCCTTTCCTTTAAGGTCGGCAACGCACCCATGATTCTTTTGGTATTGTGGGCGTACATGGGCGGTGGAGATCACTTACCATCAGGTGACCCACTTGCTCGTTGGCCGGCGTTTGCCATAAAAAAAAACGTAATGAAATAACTCGCATACGAAAATAAGACTATAAAAATAATCATATTTATTTTTTATACTTTAATTATTTTATTGTTTGTAAACCGTATTTCGATAACCTTTATTTGCCTCTGCAAATGGCGATGTCTATGAGCCAGAGCGAGATAGCAAGCAAAAACGCGCCGCGCCGCGTGTGCACCCGGTTTCGTCAATACGTCACATCAGTCAGCTGTTCATCAGTTTTCATATGAAAATAATTATTTTTTATTATGTTCATTTTTCTAAGCTACCTGTGTAAGGACAATATCTTGCTTCTGATTATTATTTTTTAATTTATATATCTTTATTAAGCTGTCTATATGACTATCTTCACGGCTTAGAAAGGGCCGACAGGGTTTTTGTTACATATTGTATATACCTAGTAATGGGAGCGGTAATATCTTATAATGTTAAAACATAATACCATTCCTTTGGGGTTGAACGCGTTCATGATTCTTAGGTATAGTGGATGTTAATAGGCGGTGGAGATCACTTACCATCAGGTGACCACTCGCTATAAAAATATACAACATGTTACAGAAAGGTGTGGTCATATTTACTTGACAGTCAGTGTTGTCTTATCAACACCTAGACATCCTAAAGTACACGGTGGTAGGTCCCTCGTATGAGAGAGGCCGTCTGGGTTGGTACCACCGCTTTGTCTATTTTTGGCGCCAAGCACCAGTGTGTGAGCACTATTGTGTTCCGGTTTGAAGGACATTGAAGCCAGTGAAATGGGACATTACGAGACTTAACATATTATGTCTCGGGGTGACGAGCGCAGTCCAATACCATGCAGTGCTTTGTAATTCAAAATTCTGTGTGGTGTTGCTTCTGAAGGGCAGGCGGCGCCTACCATCAGCCGAGCTATCACTCAAGCTAATAAAACATCCCTATAAATTATGCTATAATTCGGGATTCTAACATAAGCGCTTTATCCGCTACCTAGTCAAGGAAGCCAGCTTCTAGACTCTAATACCACCCGTGCCTTAGAACAATCTTGGATGCGTTGCCGACTTTAAAGATAAGAAATAATTAAGGAATTGGAAAGAGGGGGGATTTGAGCCTCCGTATATCTCACTCCCCGAACGGCTTTACATACGTTGATTACGTCGCGTTTAACAGTAAGCTGCTTCACGTAAGATTTCTGTTAGAGTAAGGGCAAGTCAGTCGAGTAAGAGTGGCGCATTGATGCAGTACACAAAACTAACATCTAACAAACTTTCTTTTACTAACACTAGGGGCTTTGCCCATGTTTTTCCACAAAACATAAAATAAAAAAAAACTTAAAGTCCGACGAATATGAGACATATCTTACTTTCTTCCCCACATTATTCTGCATCGATTGGTATCGGTCTCGACCCCATACCCCCAGCGGTTTCGGAGGAGATAGCGTGACAAGCTTTTGGCAGCGGCGGCGGCGGCGCCAGTTACTTTTTTTTAAAATAGAGAGAAACTACATCGTGACTATCATTTACAAAAAAATTAAAACTACACACCTTCTGAATTTGCTTGCGTGTCTGCCTCAGTACTAGTAGTGCTTCTCGCTTGGCAAATACCAGCCACCTGCAAAATATATAATGATATCAGTCCTGTATACTGTCTTGCTGAACTCTGAGCTGCTATACCAATGAGAGCGGTATTTTTGTTTTTTTTTAATTAGCATAGGCCGGCAAACGAGCAATCACCTGATGGTAAGTGATCTCCACCGCCCATGCACGCCCACAATACCAAAATAATTATGGGTGCGTTGCCGACCCTACAGGAAAGGTATAATTAGGAGATTGGGCCTACGGATATCTCACTCACCGTACGAAACGCAGTTGCAAGCTGTTACTTTACGACGGTTTTCTGTGAGACAGTGGTAACCGGACGAGCCAACCCATTCATGCTGTAGACAAAGGTGTCTACAGGTTGGCTCTACCAGTCTAAAAATATTTATTTATTTGTGTCTTTTACACAAGGGCTCCAGCTCAGTGTACGCTGTTGAGACCCTTCGTTGATTTTCAGCTGGACCCCACCGTCGCGTCTTCTTAGTACAAACAAATTTTACAGTAGTGTGACAAGTGACAACAAATAATCAAAAGGAAATAAATAATAAGGATTTAAAAAAAAATTGCAACTGTTTCACCGCCACTGAGCAAATGCTAACTACCCAACTAAACATGAAACGTACAAACACTAAAGTGACTACAATCTAACAATCTAATTTCATACATCAATTCATTTTTCTACAGAATATCCCGTAGTATTGGTGCTAATCCTAACAGTCGGGTGGGTGGCACTTCGATAGGGAGAATTGCAAAATACAAGTAACTCGGCAAGAACCGGATAGAAAATTCCCGTGCATCTGTCAATAAGATGAAAAAATGCTATGCCACAAACAACTAAACATTACACTGCGAGTAAGAATACTCCAATGCTACATCTGGCCTATAGTCTTATATGCGAAGCATGGACTATCAAAGAAGACATGCGTAAGAGGCTTGAGACACTAGAAATGTGGTTCTAACGTCGCATGATAAGGATCAGCTGGATGTAACGAGTTACAAGTGACCAAGTTTTACAACGTGTTAGAAAATCCCGAGAACTAGTCTTGACCATCAAGAAACGTTAAATCAGTTTCCTAGGGCGAGCAGGCATCCTCCTTTTGATGATGCTATGTATGTTATGTATACAGTAGTTGATATGATTTCTATACATATATACACACTCACGCCTGTAATCCCCGAAGGGGTAGGCAGAGGTGTAACTAGTACACCCACATTTCGCCGAGCGTATCTCCGTCCCACAATGTGATGTGGGCGAGTCTATCGCCATACCGGGCACAAATTCCCGACTCCGGGCTGATACTGAGCATTTCGTAATAGAAAAATCCAATACCACTTTACCCGACCCGGGGATCGAACCCGAGACCTCAGCGCTGGCCTTAATCGTAACGCGTACGCATTACAACTGCGCCACCGAGGCAGTCTATACATAAGCTTCTTTATTTTGTACTGACTTGTCAAAAGCGCTATTTTAATTGTCTACATGATGATTAAAACTATTTCATTTCATTTCATTTCAATATCGCCTTCTCGAAACAATTGTGATGGGTAAAGTAGAGGGAAAGCGACACGTCGGTAGAAGAAGGAAATCGTGGCTCAGAAACATAAGGGAATGGTCAGGAATCACCAGGGTAGAAGAGCTATTTAACCTGGCAAGAAATAGAAAGGAATATGCGAAGTTGACAGCCAACATTCAATAATGAATAGGCCCCGCAAGAGAGAGAGCGTCTACTTAATATTTACTTCAGTCATTATGCAAAATTTCACGATCTTATTTGAAGTATTTAATGAATAAAAGGGGTTTATTATATACGCTTTGGAAGTAAACTTTATCGACTAAATTCATGGAATCATATTTTTGCCTAACATAGTACTTACTCTGCGTTAACCCTCCACATTACCATATATTTATTACAAAGTGAAAGCTGCAGTATTGTTATGATACAGTAACCTAACGTTAGGTTACCGTTCCCGTTTGAGGTTTTATGGACTCTTAAGCCGGGATAAAATAGCAAAAAAAAAATAAAAAATGCTATGTCTTACCAGCGCCAGCACAGTCAGTGTGAGGATGAGACGGTTCATGATGGATGAATTCTCGTCGACGAGTTAAATGATAATTTTATTGTTGCTGCGACTTATATATCGATACATTATTTGCATTTGCACCAAACTTTACACTTGTATCAATAAAAAGTGCGGAAAAAAACATTTATAATTTAAAATAGCAAGCATATTTATATCCAACTGCAATAATTAACCATGAATAGATATTTGGTAAAAAAAAAGGTCTAAAATGAAACTTGGTACGGAAAATAATTATAACTAATTGAAACATACATACGCTCTCACGCTTGTAATCCCCGATGCAGAGGCAAAGGTGTTACACCTGTACACCCACATTTCGCCGAGCTTATTTCCGACCCACGATGTGATAGGAGGCGAGCCTATCGTCATACCGGGCACAAATCCAAACCCTGGGCTGATGTTAAGCATTTCGTGATAGAAAAACCCAATATCGCCCGAACTGAGGATCGAACCCGATACCTACCTAGCACAGCCATTGTAGCACGTACGGATTACAACTGCGCCACTGAGGCAATCTTTAAAAAAAACTACTGTGCAGTATCTTCTATTTAGACATATACAACATGTAACAATAACTCTGTTGGGTGTTTGACTGTGATATCAGCATCGATATTCAAACTTAATGAAAAATCTCGCCTATGAAAATAAAGAATACTAGCCCTGTATTATATACGTCCCACTGCTGGGCACGGGCCTCCTCTACTGAATGAGAGGGGTCAGGCTTTACTCCACCACGCTGGCCTAATGCGGGTTGGCAGACTTCAGATACCTTCGAAATTCTTATGGAGAACTTCTCAGGTATGCAGGTTTCCTCACAATGTTTCCTTCACCGTTAAAGCTAGTGATAATTAACAATTAATACACACATAACTTAGAAAAGTCAAAGGTGTATGCACTTGGGGCTAGTTTCGAACCTGCGACTTTCGTCTCGACAGTCCATACCACTCCTATGAAAATGACTATAAAAAAATCATATTTATTTTTAAACGAATGAATTTTTTGTTTGTAAACCTTATTTCGATTGATGAAGCAATTGACACCGAAGCTCCAACAAGGCTTTGAAATAGGTCACACTGGAGTTTAATTATTCTTGTGAAGACTTGAAAATATGTATAATAATATCATCAACCAACTTGTCTTTGGCGGAATGCAAATTACACAAACGAAAAGAACTTGTACAAATAATTATGTTCATAATGCCGTCATCACTTGTTACCCAAAATGTCCCCTGCAGCAATATGAACAATGAACAATTTTGGCAAGAACATTGCTTTCCTTTCTTTCTTTTTTTATATAGCATAGGCCGGCAAACGAGCAAGTGGGTCACCTGATGGTAAGTGATCTCCACCGACCATGTACGCCCACAATACTAAAAGAATTATGGGTGCGTTGCCGACCTTAAAGGAAAGGGATAAGTAAGGAATTGGGAAGGGGAGGAGAATTTGGGTCCTCGTATGCGAGAGGCCGTCTGAGTTGGTACCACCGTTTTGTCTAGACCATTAATTCCCAAAGTGGTCCACGGAAGACTCGACGGGGGTCCATAGTTAGATATAATCTTCACATTTTTTGTCGAGTTTTGGAAATATGGTAAAAATGTAGCTGCAGGGGGTCCACCGGAACCAGCAAAATTTTGAAAGTGGAATATGAGAAAAAAGTTTGGGAACCTCAGGAGTAGACAATGCTGTGTTCTGGTATGAAGGACATTATTTCGCCGGGTCTTCTCAGGCTGGGTCGTTTTGGATCCGGTGGTAGTTTTAAAACACGTGCCGTTTCGGTAATCCCGATGGTCCATAAAACATAAGAATAAAATAATAATAATAATACTTAACAATTCTGGACTATCATAAAAATATGTATTGTAAAATGCATAGTTGCCCAGTGTATTTTGACGATGCTATGTATGTTATGTATACATTAGGTAGTTGATATGATTTCTATACATAAGTTTCTTTATTTTATACTGACTTGTCATAAGCGCTATTTTAATTGCCTACATGATGAATAAAACTATTTGATTTCATTGAGGCCAGTGAAATTACTGAGCAGCAAGTGTCATAGACTTATTTCTCGGTGTGACGAACGCAGTCCAGTGCCGTGCAATTCTTTGTAATACAAAGTTCTGAGTATGTTGTTGTCCTACTGTTGTTCCGTTTGAGGAGACGTGGCGACCATCAAGCGAGCGGCCTACTCATTTCGTTAAGTTTATAAATAATAGTTAAAAAAACTCAATGTAACGTTACAAGGTGCGTGAGAATGCGGGAGTTAGTGTAAGTACTTAATAAAAACGTTACTTTTATTACAATTTGTTCAATTTCGATAAGGGATTTTGAAATGTTCAGTTCTCACGTTTTATTTTTACGGTGTAAGTAAATCAAAGCCTTCAAATACTATAAACGGGCTGTTTAGAAGCAAAATTGCGTCACATGAATTCAATTGACCGCAAAAACCATAATAAAAACCAAAAACGAGAAATAGATTATACTATGTTTGATTTTATAGATTATTTTATATGCAATGGAAAATAACATGTAAATGAAATTGTTTTGTGAAGACAGTTAAAATTGTAAAATAAATTGCCTGCAATTCATCGAGATATCAATTATATATTGTCAAGAAAGTAGTCTCTCGCGCGCGAAATATCTCTTAGGCTATAGAAAACGCAACAGGGTAGGTCACTACGCGGCGGTGTTAAACAGTGGTACTCGGACGCATCGAAATAATATAACTAGAACGATAACTCTCATATGAATCTGCCAAAAATACGGTTCCACTTACTAACACATGCAAAGGTAACACTCATAAACGCAACAACAAATGAACGTTCAAAATCAACTTTATTTCATAAAATTTAATGTCTAAATATTAAATTTCTAAATCGAGATACGACATTCTTCGCCACGCAAAAAATTTGACGTAATAAGTGTCAACTAGAGATCATGAATCAATTTTTATAAATTGATGAATGAACTTTTGTAGCCCCGCGAATCAATTTTTATGAATTGATGAATTAACTTTTGTAGCCCCGCCCCCTTGCGCAGAGCTTTGGTGGGGTATTTTTTAGCTTGAGTTACGTTTCTTGTCATATTATTTCGATGCTCGGATGTGTCTGAAAATCTATGTTGTAGACAAAACTAGCTACCATACTACCATTACACAACTACTACCATTATATGCTACCATTATACAAATATTGAGACCAAATTTATTTTCCCAGTACTGCCAACGTTCACAGCAGTGAGCGTCAAAATCGACGGCGTCATTGACTTGGGTCCGAACTGGAATTATAAATACACATTCCAGTCACTAAGCGACAATGAGTATAAATCTTTCACACACTTTGAGAAGCGATCGAGAAATGTTGAATCATCCAGCGATGTTAGCAATAATGGCCTAAACCTTAATAACAGTATGAAACAATTTTTAAATAAGACAGATTATAAAAATATCAGTGTACCAACTGAAAAGAAATATGACAAAATATACGATCCGAATTTAAAGCTCAACGATTTGTACACGGAAACGCATAAAATAAAAGATGATAAAGCAAATGAATTTCTAACACATGTATACAAGCAATCTTTGACATTATTTGATTCATTGAAAGAGAAAGTTAATGACTACAATTTGAGAACGCAAATAGATGCTCTATCAAAAAATTATCAGACAAAATTTCATAAATTCATTATAGAAACGCAAGACCACAAAATTAAAACACGTTTTGGAACTCAAAAAGTTATCTTAAACACTATAGAAACATCTAATGGTCTTTTGAATAGACTAGTTAGCTTCATGTTGGGAGATCTGGCGAAAAAAGGTCTTTTGCAGAATAAAATGGCGGTTAACATCGTTGATAAAGAAATCAACGATGTAATTCAAATGGAATATAGACACGCGTGCACCAAATTTGGAGTTTGTCGCATTGATAATACTTTTAGTAAATTTCTGACTGATATATTAACGATATTACTGAAAAACGATGACACTAAACTGAAACAATCATTTGATGCTTTCACGGAAACTATTAAGAATAATAAATATGATTCTGTAATGACGGAAAACATGTTCAAAAAGTTCTACGAAGGTGTCGAAGAAGCTGAGAAATTGGATATTAGCATTATACGACCATCCTTGACTATTACAAGAAATATTTTATCGAATAAATACAAACCACTAATCATTACAGAGAAGGTAGATGAAAGAGTAAACAAAACAGTTGCGTTATTAGACATTGTTGAAATATTCGACAAAAAATTACCGGGAAATGAAATAAATTCTTTGGAATGGGATGATATTAAAAATAGTGTGAGCGAATGGAGCGATGGTAAAAGAGACGACATTTTAGATATAATGCAGACTTTTGTGGTTTATTTGAACAAATCCATCGACAGAATGGACAGTAAATCGGTGCGAAATATTAAAAATTATTTAAAGTACTTTCTGATCTAATAAATATTTCATGTTTCGTTTGTACTTTTGATATGTTGGTAGATAGAAGTTATGACTAAAATACTCATGCTACTAAAGCATACCTGCATACATTATTACTATATTTCGGAAAATTCATTTGGAAATAACTGAGACTTTGATTTAATTTTAATGCAGATTAACTCAGCATTCATGGCCGTCTTCTCAATAACTTTATTCGATTCTAATCCTGTATTATACACTAGTCCAACTACTGAGCACGGGCCTTTTCTAGGAATGAGAGGAGTTGGGCCATAGTAAATCTGGCCTGAGGCAGACTTCACATACCTTCGATATTCTTACGGGGTATTCTTAGTTAGGCAGTTTTGGTTGGTGCCAATGCTTTGTCTATTTCAGCCGCCAAGCAGCAGTGTGTAAGCACTGTTGTGTTTCGGTTTGAAGGGCAGCCAGTGAAATTACTGGGCATTATAAGATTTCACATTTTATGTCTCGGGGTGACGAGCGCAGTTCAGTGCAATACAATGCACTGTGATCCAGAATTCTGTATGATTTTGCTTCTGTTTATGGGCAGACTGTCTTCAGTAACTAACTAAGAGAAATAAATCATAGACACTACTACCTCAGTGGCGCAGTTGTAATGCGTACGCGGGCTTCTTCAGCCGGGCGTGCACCATCGCTCTTGCAGAGGTAATCAATCGAACTACGGTGTACAAACAATAAAATAATTAAAGTGTAAAAAAAATAATATGATTATTTTTATAGTCTCAGTTTTTAGGCTAGTTTTTTCATTGCGTTTGAATATCGATTCTAATATCACAGTTAAAACGCCCAACAGGGTTATTGCTACATATTGTTTAAGCACCCTTTGTTGATGCCTATATAAGAGCTCATAAGAATCTTCATAAGAATTTCGAAGGTATGTGAAGTCTGCCAACCCGCATTAGGCCAGCGTGGTGGACTAAGGCCTAACCCCTCTCAATCAGTAGAGGAGGCCCGTGCCCAGCAGTGGGACGTATATGATACAGGGCTAGAAAATATATATTATATATATAAGAGCTAATCGATTATCGGTGCCTGGACATACGAATAGGTAGGTAATGCCCCAGTCTGTTATTTGTCTTATTGGTGGAAGGGTAACTAAAACATAGTTGTACCCAACTGAATACCGACCACCGACATGGGGAAAAGCCCGAGTTGCGAGTTGTTTCGGGTCAGCCAGACATTGCTTATCACTCATTTCATTTGCGCAATAACTTCAGACATAGGTCGACCTTATTTTGTACGACATTATACTTAGGTGAAGTACAATCGCTAAGCCGTACCAGAATTAAAAAAAACTTAAAATGATAAAACAATACAAATTAATTTTTATTATAATCATTATATACTCTGTTGATATAATTTTTTAATGATTCAAGCAAACTTGACAACACGTTGTCGGACGCCTTCAGTCTGTCAAAAAGGTCCAGAACTTTCCTATCGTCCCATAAATGCTTATTTTTTTCCATGTCATCCCTCAATTTCTTCAAATTCACCTCCAAGGTGTCAATATTTGCAACAATATATCCAATTTTGAAGTTATTATTTTCGGAATAAGTCTTCTTTAGTAAACTCAATGATTCTATTTTCTTGTCAATTTCATTGAACGCATCTTCTAAGTAGAAAAGCAGTTTGCTTTTTATATCGTTTGTTGTATCCATCGTCATATATCGACGTCCAGTCTCAGTTCCATTCTCAGTTTTGACGTCAATAACAGCTTCAGTATCATTGACATCTCTCCTTTTTCTGTATTTGGGACGATTTGGAACTGTCATAACTAAGTACGCGTTGTTAGACTTAATAATATTTTTAAGTTCTTCAATACTGTCGTTTAGTATTGATAAATAATGTACTATATCGGGCAATTTCTTCTCTCCGGTGCAATTTAGAGTAATTTCTTTAGTGCTTACTGTTGCAGGAGATTTCTTACCAGACATTACATCTTCAAACCATTTCATAAAGTTGACTCTGGTTGGCTGGTCGCTTTTTGTTTCATCGAAATGACTGTCAGTATTTTCGTCATGCAAAACTGAAAGGAACTCGTCAGTCGGTTTTTGCGGAGCTTTTGACTCGTTGGCAAAAATACTACTGTAGTCTATGTCTCCATAACTCTGTTCCTGCATGTAATGGACCCTTGGTTGTTTAAAATTACTGTCTATATTTTTTGCCACAACAACTTGTATTATTAAGCCTGTAAATAGAGTTTAGGTATATTTTTTTATGCTTGAAAGCAAGGTGAAGTGGAGCAGAGCAGTTACGGAATGGTATCCAGGATTGCTTGAGTCCCTTATCCCCCTCCCTCCTGGATCCGCTGGGGATGGTATCCAACGGAAGGCAAAAGAAGCCGTGGAAGACAGCACATAAGATGGGAAGATGAATTGAAGATTACAGCAGGACCAAATTGGAGAAGCGTCGCTCAAGACAAACAATGGAGGAGGAGGCCTGTGCCAAGAGGCACACCGAAATAAGAGATAAGTATTTAATATGTAACAAAAACCCTTTTGGGCGTTAACTGTGATAAAATCGATATTCAAACGTAATGAAATAACTCGCTTACGAAAATGACACTATAAAAATAATATTTAATTATTTTATTGTTTGTGAACTGTATTTCGGTTGATTACCTCTGCAAGAACGAAAACTCAGAGCCAGGGCGAGATAGCAAGTTATGGCGACTACGTGCAACAAACGCGCCCGTCTTATGGCCGTTCCCAATATTAATCTTCAATTTCACGATTGATAGCTATCGTCAAACATCCGTATTGTTCTATCTACTGCTTGGAATCGTCCCTATTTTTAGATATGCACGTCGGATACTATGATAGCAATAGATAGGCAGTCTATCTGGGCCCTCTTGTGCGTTATGTTCATACAAGCTGAGAAAGAGGAACTATTGTTTAATTTATGTTAGAAAATATGAAGATATGATTTAGATTAGAAATATAAGTTTTAATTTAACATTTATCTATAATTCTTATTTTTTACCACTGTAAATGAAATAATAATAACGAGAAATACTTATTATGTTGCAAAACACAATGTAATAACGAAACGTTTTACTGTCAATACATTACGGCTCTGAATACAAGTCCTTTGAACAAAAATCCCAAGCGAATTTGGGGGATTTTACTGAAGTGGGGACTTATTTTGTTCGCATTAACAAATATTTATATGTCTCTTGCACTTAATTTAATTATCAAAACGGTGCATTATTTTTATTTATGGGAATTTAAGATTTTTTTTATATTTTCTTTTAGATATTTACATAATTTATTATATTTTTGTATTGCAGTGCAAGTGCCATGTAAGCCTTGTATACTCATGGCTATTTCTTCAAAATGCGTTATTTATTTCGTTTTTTTACAGCCGAGGATATCTGTTTATCGGTCAATATCTACCGATAAAGAAAAAACTAAATAACTTTATCGACAGATAGCACATAAAAAATATTGGGACGCTTGAACTGTAATTTTCATAGTGTTGTATATCTGTAGTCAGCTATCAGTCCTCTCATCAGTAGACAGCAATGAACAATAGGATTACCTATCATTAGTAAGTTTATAGGGACGGTAAAACGGAAAATAGATAAAATTTTCTATCGCCGGTATAGCTAAACTAGAGACAGACAGAATATAGGGAACGGCCAAAGTCAGTACGTCACTTCAGTCAGCTGTTCATTACTTTTCGGATGAAAATAACATTTTTTTAATATGTTCATTTTTCTAAGCTACCTGCGTAAGGATAATATCTCGCTTCTATTTTTTTTTTAATTTAACTATTTTTATTAATCTGTCTATATGTCTATCTTCACGACCTAGAAAGGGCCGACAGGGTTTTTGTTACATACTGTATGTACTTACATAATATTTTTTTCTCCATTATGAACGCAGACTCTTTGTGAACTGAAAATGCCTTTTGGTAATTTAAAAGCTTATCGGCTTTAATTTGTGAGTTAGTTTAACAGAATCCAATTAAATCGCTAATGTTTAACAAATTTTTAATTTAATATGACATGTGACGGCCTCGGTGGCGCAGTTGTATGCGTACGCGGTACAGGCCCGGATCTAGGGCGGGGCAAACCGGGACCTAGACGGCAGTTTCATAGGGTCGCCAAAATCATAATATAATATGATTAAAAATAAAATACTTACTCCACAAAGCGCCTAGCATACGGAAGCCTGGTTGGCTCACCGTCTACTTGTAAGAAAAAGGCGCCACACAGGCTCTTAGTGAATCATTCGTCTTTTCTTTAAGTTTTTTAAGTAATTTATCTCAAACGCTGGAGAGAGGCGCCACTATCAAGTTACTGCCGCGGTTCGAAAAAATCGTAGATCCGGGGCTGACGCCGTACGACTGCTGTGCTGAGGTCCCTATCACAACATGGCACCGAGATAAGCTCGCCGAAATATGGGTGTACTGGTTACACCTCTGCCTACCCCCTACCACCTACACCTGCCCTTAAACAGAAGCAATATCACACAGAACTAAAAATAACAAATTGTGAGTGATAGAGCCACGCTGTAGACACTTTTGTCTACAGCACGAATGGGCCGGCTCTACTGGATCGTTACCACTGTCTCAGAAAGCCGTCGTAAAGTAGCAGCATGCTGATGCGTTTCGTACGATGAGTGAGATATCCGGAGGCCCGAATCCCCGTCCCCTTACCAATCCCTTAATTATACCTTTCCTTTAAGGTCGGCATTTTTTGTCGCGATATTTTTAATATTCCCTTGACACGAATTACGTATGCTTCACTTTAATAGTGGGCGCGTCGTTTTATGTAATACTTCAATCAAGGTAGGTAAGGCAATACAAACCACAGCATACTTCAAATGCACCGCCGAGCCAAAAACGCTTCGCCTCATTCGAAGTGGGACATTGTACTGGCTCAGTCATAAAAAAAGAGGCTACTCTTATAAACTAATTTAAAAATAGTGTCAAACTCTTATTTGCTGACCTTAAAGTAAAAGGTTTGATTAATGAGGGGTGTTGTACAAATTCCGACAAACGATCAAGTGGGTCATCTGATAAGTGATCTCCACCGCCCATGTATACCCACAATACCAGAATAATCATGAACGCGTTACCGACTTTAAAGGCAAGGGATATTTAAGGGACTGGGAAGAGGAGGACGAATCTGCTACCTTACGTCGGTTATCTATGAAACAGTGGTAACGACCCAGTCGAGCCGGCCCATTTATGCTGTAAACAAAAATGTCTACAGCGTGGTTCTACCACTCTCATAATTTGGTTTGGGCTTAATATTCAGGTAGCCTCAATCTGACAGAAAACTTCTCTTCCTCATTGTCACTACTACAAGGTGACCCGCTTGCTTGATTTTTATTTGCAGACTTTAATGTATACCTACTACTAGACAAGCTGTGCGGTACATAGAAATTGTGTCAGTGAGTTGCGGTCAATTGTCCGTAACTCAATATTACCATCTCGCTTACTCTCGACTAGAACCCCTATCGCGCTCCTTGTCTGTGAGCTGTTAAACTGCCGCGTTATATGACGCATTTTTACTTCTAAACAACCCGTCTAGTAGTTAAAAGACTTTTGCTACAAAAATTCCAACAAATGACTGAATTTCGTAAATGGGTAAATATAACTCCATCATAAATCTATTACCACATTTATAGCCAGCAAAACGTTACACACCTTTTTCGTGCGGTCGGGTAAAAAAAACACTTGTACACACTTATTTCATTGTTATTTTCTCAATAAATAAATATCTTATACCACATATTTCGAAACCAATATACGTTCATAAAATTTTCCTTTGTGATTTTAAATTTATGAACAAAAATTGAATACAAATTTTAGTAATTCATTTAAATAATAATAATAATACACGTCCAACAGTCACACACATAGTCCTGACCCCACACTAGGTAAACCTGTATCGTGGGTATCAACTACGAGGGACTTGCCAACCCACAACACACAGACCAGTAACTAACATTTGTGGGTCACACAAACATTTGTCAAGGTGCGGGAATCGAACCCACGGCCTCACGCTTCGCAACCGGCTACTCGCCCGCTGCGCCACGGAGGCTTTCGATTGAATAAGCGATTGTTTTAAAAACACAGGACACAGTAACATAGTGAAGTTATAAATGTCTCACTGTTGGGCACGGACCACGGGTAATATGCAACTTCGTATTAAGCGCAACATTCAGCGCAATGCACCAACGCGTAGTATACAACGTGTTACGGAAAGGTGTGGTCAAATTAAAGCAAATTCACTACACGCTATAAGTATTTCACCCCCCGAATTACCAAATCCGATTGCATTATTAATATACACGCACTCACGCCTGTAATCCCCGAAGGGGTAGGCAGAGGTGTAACCAGTACACCCACATTTCGCCGAGCGTATCTCTGTCCCACGATGTGATAGGGGGCGAGCCTATCGCCATACCGGGCACAAATTCCAGACTCCGGGCTGATACTGAACATTTCGTAATAGAAAAACCCAATACCACTTTACCAGACCCGGGGATCGAACCAGAGACCTCAGCGTTAGCCTCAATCGTAACGCGTACGCATTACAACTGCGCCACCGAGGCAGGCAAATATATTCATAGTGATTTAAACGATTACATCGATCTTAATAAACGAATGATTAAAATTAACGTGTAAATTTATATCTAGATTTTGATAAGATATATAAATACTTCTTGTCAGGTGTATGTAACGACCCATAAATATGATCACACCTTCTGGTAACACGTTGTATAATGTGATGACGCACGTGATGACGTCACTTTACAGTAAACATTGGTGTCAATACAGATTGACATGTCATCTATTACCCGTGATTTGAGCTTAGATAAATTTAACAAACAATTTCTACTACACTAGCAGCAAAGAAGAGATCAAAAGATATATCCGTCAAAGAAAAATACAGGATGTTGCCAAAATTGGGTACAATTCAAACAGAGAGCAAACATAATATAATCTCATGCCTGTATCACCGAAGGGGTAGGCAGAGGTAAAACTAATGCTGCAACCACGTTTCGCCGAGCTTATTACCGTCCCATGATGTGATAGACGAACCTATCGCCATACCGGGCACAAATTCAAATCCCGGGCATATTTCATATTTCAAAGGGAAGCAGCTAATTTAATAAATATTTGTTTTTTATAATATTGTGTTAAGTATCGTGCATTACCTAATGGTGTTTCTAATAAATAATAATTAAAAAAAAAACAAACACATAATGATTGGCCAACCTGGGATTTCAAACCAGAATCTCACAGTTTCTCACACTAAGTAGGCGGTAGGCAGTAAATCCTACGTCGGGCAACCACTATTTGTGTTTCCCGGGATTTGCATTTGTGCCCGATATTAAATAATTTGATTTTTTAGAAAACTAAACATCACGAAATGTGGTTTCAGTTTTGAACCCCACTTTTACAACACCTGTATAACAAAGCCTTACTCCTTTATTCATATACATTAGAGGTCCCATAGTGTGCGCGAACCTATGGTGGCAATCTATATACCTGATTGGTCCACATAAACGGATCAATCACGTACCCAAAAATCTACGCATAGCAAAGAACACAAGTGTTTTTTCTTAAATACGGGCCAAAATCTAATTTTCGTGTTTACACGTTATAATAAATCAGACGATTATCATATATTATTAAATATAAATATACAAGTGTTATTCGCGCGTTAAAGCTAGTCTCTTCGGCCGCTTTCGGAAATTGACTGAGTACTTTTTTTTGTCGAATTCATTTGTGCCGTTAGCCTATATTGCTTTTACAGCTTCACCTGACAATAAAGCCAGCATTTATGGCGCTCTGCCAGAAATATGTACAAATTTGGGGCGCTTTTATACAAAAAAAAAAACAATATTACATCACCTAAATTACTGTCAAATAGCGAATTTTGTGATTTAAATTAAAATATACAACCTGTTACAGAAAGGTGTGGTCAAATTTAAGCAACGTATAGTGTACGATATAAGTATTATACAACGTGTCAGAAAGGTGTGGTCAAATTTGACCGACGTATAACGTAACCCCCGTATTCATAAACTTTACTATGAGACCTCATAGCGAACACATAGTGACGATTTCTCTAAACGTCATTGCTTAGTTTTTGGCGCTAAATAGAAACAGCTGTTCTAGTTTTAAGGTCGGCAACGCACCCATAATTATTTTGGTATTGTGAGCGTGCATGGGCGGTGGAGATCACTTATCATCAGGTGACCACTTGCTCGTTTGCCGGCTTATGCTATAAAAAAAGTGCATAGAATTGCACACTTGGAAAAGAGCTTATTTAAGCGTTGTTTGTGAATAAGGGCATGTACTATATAAGTATTACACACCCACCGTAGTACGAAATCTGATTGCATTACTAGGACATCGAATGGATTATATATCGATATTCGACTTGTAGCTTTGGACAACATTAAATGATAAAAGATAATTGTGTAATTTATCTATAGTATCTCAGCTCTTGTTCACTTTGTTCATAAAATATGTATTACTTTACAGTCGAAACTTTGTTGGTTTGTGTAAAATTTAGTTTGTATTATTTTGTAACTGATATTGTTCTGTGTGTTTCCTTATTATCAATAAATAAATAAACATCTGAGCTTTTGTCTGACTCCAGCATTGTTATTCTCACTCATGCACTTCACTTAATTTATACGGATATGATCGATCTTATAGATCTTAATAAACGAGTAAATAAAATTAGCATTAAGCTGTCTTTATTTTTATATGATCCGGTACATAAACTCTCACTGTCAGGTGTATGTAACGACCCTCAAATATGATCACACCTTTCTGTAGCACGTTGAATTAACGCTCACGGTCAGGTGTATGTAACGACCCTTAAATATGATCACACCTTTCTGTAACACGTTGTATAAACGCCCTGTCAGGTGTATGTAACGACCCTTAAATATGATCACACCTTTCTGTAACACGTTGTATAAACACTCACTGTCAGGTGTATGTAACGACCCTTAAATATGATCACACCTTTCTGTAACACGTTGTATAAACACTCACTGTCAGGTGTATGTAACGACCCTTGAATATGATCACACCTTTCTGTAACACGTTGTATAAACGCTCACTGTCAGGTGTATGTAACGACCCTTAAATATGATCACACCTTTCTGTAACACGTTGTATATTTAAAGTTACTGGAATTTGGTACTTGGGGCCCCCATCACTACAGTCGTTGGGCCGTGTCTGGTGTACCCATTTGGTAAAGACGAAACTAACTAATATTATATGTGCTATAGATAATTGGGTACATGCATGCACGAATTGCTGTTTGACTTTGTAAATGTATAGTTTTTAACCTCGGAAAAAGAGTTTTACGTACTCACGCCTGTAATCCCCGAAAGGTAGGCAAAGGTGTAACCAGCACACCCACTTTTCGCCGACCGTATCTCCGTCCCATGATGTGATAGGGGACGAGTCTATCGCCATACCGGGCACAAATCCCAGACTCCGGGCTGATACTGAGCATTTCGTATTAAAAACCAAATATCACTTTTACCCGACCCGGAGATCGAACCCGAGACCTCAGCGTCAGCCTCAGTCGTAACGCGTACGCATTATAACTGCGCCACCGAGACAGTCTAAGAAGAATATTGCTTAAAAAAATTGCAAAATCCTATTTTAACACGCATCACGTTTGGTAATATAATTACACAGATTTTTCATTAAAAAAAACATTTATATAGTTTCTTTAAAAGACAATGTAACGCTAGTAAAAAATCAGTTGACGCTCGGGTATAATGGCCGTGGTAAAAAAGGTACTTAACGTTCCAAGTACAGTCAACACCAAAACTTTATGAACATCCGAATTTCCAAAACCCCTATACATCATAAGATACAGAAATCGTTCAATAAGATTACTCAATACATTAGTCTTACTAGGTGGTAGGTCTCTCGTATGCGAGAGGCCGTCTGGGTTGGTACCACTTCGCCTATTTCTGCCACCAAGTAGCAGTAAGTAAAGAATATTGACGCCAGTGGAATTATGAGAGAAACATCTTATGTCTCAGGGTGACAAGCGTAGTCTATTGCCATACAGTACTTTGTAATTCTAGGTTCTATGTGGTGTTGCTTCTTTTTAAAGGTACAACAAACAGGACATACTTGTCATACAGACTAATAAAAAAAGGAGGATGTATAAGATTTTCGGAAATCTCATGTGTTCACCGAATTTCGGTGTTGACTGTACCATTGTGACGTCACTGTAATACACGGACTCACCTCCTGACGAGTTATCACGTCACGTCCTAACTTTACACGTCCTTGTCGTAAATGACTTTACAATCCGGTCTGAGACTGAGGAAGTTGGCGACTCCGCATTCCGTGACGCGCGTTCCGCTAAAATCTATCATTGTTAGCAAAGGCGCGGCCGTGGCTAGGTGCACTAGGCTACGATTGGTGATATTCCTAAACCCGGTCATCGACAATACCCTTAGATTAGACCGATCCGGCCGGTTACCGGGCGCTTCGTGGTGAATACCATTTGGACCGATATTTATGTAGCTTATGTTCTCATTATCAGCTCTACCGAAACGTTGTACAGTCGTGTCGGATACTAGGGTCCTGGGATCTAATCTCGGTGCGGTATAGGGCGCGTCGAATCGTCTAGCATTCTCGCCCATCACTTCATTGTCCGCAAAAGCGTATACAGGCATAGTAAGCCTGTACATTGAATGCAACCGCCTACCAACGTTTACATATAATATTTTCTGTATCGCCTCTTGGTTTCTGTTGTTGGCATCCGGTTCTATGACCACGACCGGATTCCGGTTTTGGCGGAACCGGACGTATCTTTGCGAGTTCGGCCTCCCACTTTCGGCTTGGTTCGACGGGCCCGGTCGCGGTGAGTCTGTGTTTCGGGGTGATCTTGAAGGGGATTCGGGAGATTTTGTAGTCCCAGATGATTCCATCCCGGATGATTGTGAAGTACTGGGTGATGGAGACTCCGGTGCTTTCGTAGTCCCAGATGATTCCATCCCGGATGATTGGGAAGTACTGGGTAAAGGAGACTCCGGTGCTTTCGTAGCCCCATATGATTCCAGCCCTGATAATTGGGAAGTACTGGGAGCATCAGCCTTATATGATTTTGTATTCACTAAGGATTCAATCCCAGATAATTGTGAAATATCGGATGATTGAGCCTCGGATGATTTTGAAGTCCCAAAAAACTCCATCCCGGATGATTGTGATGTACTGGGTGACTCAGTCTTGGCTGATTCTACAATCTCAGTTGTTACCATCGTAGATGATTGTGAATCAGGTAACGTAGCCTCAGTTGAGTTTTTGATGTCAAACGACTCCACTACGGATGACTGCGAAGTACCCGATGAGCCGGCTGATTCTACAATCTCAGTTGTTTCCATCGCAGATGATTTTCTAGTTCCTGGCGTTTCTGTAGTATCATCCAATTCCATCTCTGATTCCATAGACATGCTCGGCTCGGGCGTGTTCACTTTAAAATATCGCAACGGCGGTGGTTCCTCCGATGGCGTCCATTTGGATGTACTTGCGCCATCATTAACTTCATTATCGTCACTAGACTTTGGTTTCTTAGCTGCTATTTCATCTGAATTATTTCTCGCCCCACAAGAACATACGACTGGAGTATCCATTTTCCGTTTGAGAGTATGTGTGTCTTCATCAATTTTTGTCTCTGAATCAGGATGCGTTGGCTTTTGTTGTTTGCTTTTGAAGTATTCCGGCTCCTGCGAAATTTATAATGTGTTAATATAAAGCGTCGATGGATTAGTGGGATTTAGCTTAAGAGATAGGTCACGGAATCAATCTAAGGTCACGCGTCTGACTTCGAATTTTCATGTTAGTTAATTGTTAATTATCGCTTGCTGTAACGGAGAAGGATAAAAGAAACCGATATCTCACTCTGGCTCCGAGTCATCGCTCTTGCACAGGTAATCAATCGAAATACGGTTCACAAACAATAAAATAATTAAATTAAAAAAAAAAAAATGATTATTTTTATAGTCCAATTTTCGTATGAGAGTTATTTCATTACGTTTGAATATCGATTCTGATATCACAGTTAAAACGCCTAACAGGGTTTTTGTTACATATTGTACATTTACCTGTTCCTCCCAGGGGTCCAGCTCGACATGTTCAGGTAACACGTCGCCCACGTAATGCGCGTGGCGCATCTCCCGCGGCCCATGAGTGGCCGGCGACACGTACAGCTCCTGCAGAGTGGACACCCAACCGAACGACGACACCTCCGAGTCACCCACCGCTGACTCGCGCAGGTCTATCACCTGAAAACAAAAATAACTCATAACATAACATAACTTTATTTTTATTAGCTTGAATAACGAGACGAGCAGGTCGCTCGCCTGATGGTAAGCGCCACGCCTGCTCATAAACAGAAGCAACGCCACACAGAACTTTAAATAACAAAGACATGACACTGGACTGCGCTCGTCACTCCGAGACATAAGGTGTTAAGTCTCATAATGCCCAGTAATTACACTGGCTTCAATGTCCTTCACACCGGAACACAACAGTACTTGCACACTGTTGCTTGGCGGCAGAAATAGACAAAGCGGTGGTACCAACCCAGCCGGCCTCTCGCATACGAAGGACCTACCACCTTGTAAAACTTCGCGTGTATGTGTATCATAGCCTCGAAACGACTATTCCCTAGATCATAGAGCTCCCTTAAGGTAAGGTTTCAGAATGAAACATCCCAGTTTACGACCCATAATGCCTGTATGCGAAAAGATTTGCTATTCCTAAAACTTATGAGAGGCGTGTGATTTTGTACGTATTTGTGAACGGTGCTTGGTGTTCTGTTTGTTTGGGACGTGAATCAACGTCCAACCAACCAACATGAATGCGATTTTTTAATATACAATGTGTTACAAAAAGGTGTGATCATATTTAAGGATCGTTACATACACCTGACAGGGAGTGTTTATGTACAAGGTTTTAGTAAAATCTAGACATCTTAAAATTTGCCGCTAATTTTAATCATACATACGCACTCACGCCTGTAATCCCCGAAGGGGTAGGCAGAGGTGTAACCAGTACATTTCGCCGAGCGTATTTCCGTCCTTTATGTGATAGGGGGCGAGCCTATCGCCATACCGGACACAAATTCCAGACTCCGGGCTGATACTGAGCACTTCGTAATAGAAAAACCCAATACCACTTTACCCGACCCGGAGATCGAACTCGAGACCTAAGCGTTGGCCTCAATCGTAACGCGTACGCATTACAACTGCGCCACCGAGGCAGTCAGATAATTTTAATCACTCGTTTATTAATCAACGCAAAATGTCACTATGAATTATTTGTATTACATATACACAGCTCTAATGCGCGCATAGTAATCATCTCTTTAAATCACTATAACAGTCAGTTACTTACCTCTTATAAAAAATAAAATGCTTTATTTATGCCGTGGCAATGCAATCGGATTTGGTACTACAGGGGATGAAATACTTATATCGTACACTACACGTTGCTTAAAGTTTAGCACACCTTGCTGTAACACGTTGTATAATACTTATATCGTACACTATACGTTGCTTAAATTTGACCACACATTTCTGTAACACGTTGTATAATACTTATATCGTACACTATACGTTGCTTAAATTTGACCACACCTTTCTGTAACACGTTGTATAATACTTATATCGTACACTATACGTTGCTTAAATGTGACCACACCTTTCTGTAACACGTTGTATAATACTTATATCGTACACTATACGTTGCTTAAATTTGACCACACATTTCTGTAACACGTTGTATAATACTTATATCGTACACTATACGTTGCTTAAATTTGACCACACCTTTCTGTAACACGTTGTATAATACTTATATCGTACACTATACGTTGCTTAAATGTGACCACACCTTTCTGTAACACGTTGTATAATACTTATATCGTACACTATACGTTGCTTAAATTTGCCACACCTTTCTGTAACACGTTGTATATCTTTTTATAGCATAGTCTAGCAAAGGAGCAAGTGGATGATGGTAAATAATCTCCACCGCTTACGTACATCCACAATACTAGACGACGGCCACATCCCTCTCCCCTTCCCAATCCCTTAATTATCCCTTTCCTTTAAGGTCGGCAACGCACCCATGATTCCTTTGATATTATCAACGTACATGGGCGGTGGAGATCACTTACCATCAGGTGACTCAGTTGCTCATATGCTATAAAAAAAACTGCTAATATTTTTTAATAAATCCCATTAAAATTCCAGCCGAAACTCACCTCCAGACATTTGAAACCGTATCGAGCGGCGAGCGAGGAATAAGCGACGCATTCCGTCAGCCTACAACAACGACGCATGTTCAGTCGACGGAGTGCGGGCAACTTGCTCAGCGGAAGGAGGGACGACGGCTCGATCCATTCGCATTCAGACACATCCAGATCCTGAGGAAGATTACAACGAAATACAGTGAAATGAAATGAAATAGTTTTATTAATCATGTAGGCAATTAAAATAGCGCTTATGACAGTCAGTACAAAATAAAGAAACTTATGTATAGAAATCATATCAACTAATGTATACATAACATACATAGCATCGTCAAAATACACTAGGCAACTATACATTTTACAATATTTTTTTAATAGTCCAGAATTGCTAAGAATTAAATTTAATATTTAGAAATATAAAAAACCTTAAATATAATAAAGAATTGCTAAGTATTATTATTATTATTATTTTTCTCTGTTTTAAGGGTCGATATGGACCATAGGCATTACCGAAACGGCACGTGTTTTAAAACTACCACCGGATCCAAAACGACCCAGCCTGAGAAGACCCGGCGAAACAAACTCAGTGGGCTTACTTTACCACTGGATATTACGCGGCGCGACCCAGCCCTGACAAGATCCAGCTAGTCAAACTCATTGGGCTTGTTTTTGGTCCGGTTTATCATACCAAAATAATTAGGGAAATAAAAACCCCAGTGGACCCAAAAGACTTTAATACTATAGACGGGCTCATCAAAAGTAAAATTGTGTTGCATACGCGGCCGGAGGCGGGAATGACGTCTAAGGCGCGGGAGCGAGAGGAGTTGAGAGTAAGCGAGATGGCAATATTGAGACGGGTGTTTTGTTTCGTATTAATTTTCATTCACAATAAATGATATTTTCGATCAAAACCAAGAAATAATATAGCTACTTCCTTAAAATAACTTCAAATTAAAATAATAATATATAATGACAATGTTTTATAAATTCGTGTGAGTTTATCGAATTTTACGTTCGCAGCTATTCAAACAACTGCTCTTATCGCTCTCTCGCGGCCGACTGATTTGCGGTCAATTGATCGTAACTAAGTGCGCAATTTCTTTGTACCGCACAGCATGTCTAGTATACATTTAAGTCTTTGGTGGACCCTCGCTAATCCGGCACCTGTCTAATATTATTGAATATATTTTTGACAATCTTCACTTATGTAGATAAGGCATGATTGAACAGGTAACAACTTGTATACGCCACTACTATTGTACTCGACGCGTAGGTATTGTTTAATTGTTTTAACAAAACTTTAGAGACCGACTTCAAAATACACTGAAAAATAAATAAACTTTTTTACTTTATTATTTCTGACTTTATTACCTCTAAATTAGTCAGGTAGCCGTGTATCTTAAACAAGAACGATTTGTCCATAGGTTGGTTGTAGGATTTGGAGCCTCGAAGAGACAATTTCTTCAGAGTCCGAGGGAAATGGGCAATATTTCTCTGAAAAAAATAAAATAAATGAATGCATGTGAGAATGGTACAGTTGAGAGGCCTCGGCGAACTTTCATAGATCAAGTTGCGAGATATTCTCGAGAAAGGCCAGGTCAGGAGTACCCTAAACCGACGTGCATGTATGAAAACATTTAATGAAAGTGAATGAGGCCAAACAGGTATGCAAGGATCGTAGCAAGTGGAAATCCGCTATCTCTGTCTACCCATATGGTAAACAGGCGTAAGTCTATGTATGTATGTAAATAAAAAAAACCTATTAAAAAATCATATCATAGGCCGTGGGAAATGACCATCGAAATAAGATAACTAGAACGATAACTCTCATATGAATCTGCTAAAAATACGGTTCCACTTACACGTGCAAAGATAAAATCACACGTAACACTCATACACGCAATAAAAATTAATGAATGTTCAAAATCAAGTTTATTTCATAATAGTTGATGTCTAAATATTAAATTTCTAAATCGAGATACGACGTTTTACACCCACATTTCGCCGAGCATATCTCCGTCCCTTATGTGATACGGGCCTATCGCCATAGCGGGCACAAATTCCAGACTCCGAGCTGACTGAGCATTTCGTAACAGAAAAACCCAATACCACTTTACCCGACCCGGGGATCGAACCCGAGGTCTCAGTGTTGGCCTCAATCGTAACGCGTACGCATTACCACTGCGCCACCGAGGCAGTTTTGAATTCAGTAAAATTACTTACCGCCGTACAATCGACGTTGCAGTATTCGAGAGCCAGTGACGTGATGGCGGGACACATCGCCACCAAGTCCCGGAGTATACTCTGGGTGAGTGTGTATTGTGGGCCGGGGCATGACGAATCCGGGGGCGCCCATTCCGGCCCGATGTCCGGGCATAAAGCCTCGGGCAACGGGAAACACGTCGCCCTGAGAATAACGTGTTTTATTTTATTTTTTTTGAAGTCGCGATACGTCATTCTGTAGGCAGTTTTGTCTTTTTAATAGGTAATTTAGGTAGGTAGGAAACGAGCTAATAAGTCAACTGGGGGCTTAGCTAATACAATATGTAACAAAAACCCTGTCGGGCGTTTTAACTGTGATGTCAGAATCGATATTCAAACGTATCTAATGAAATAACTCGCACACGAAAATGAGATTATAAAAATAATCATATTTATTATTTATATATAAAAAAAACATATCATTTAAACTTTAATTTATTTATTGTTTGTAAACCGTATTTCGATTGATTACCTCTGCAAGAGCGATGGCTTGGCCACGTACAGTCACGAGCAATAATATATTATCATGGACCGATCACCAATAACATCTGATATCACGATTCATTCATATATATCTGATCTTAAGATGAGAGCAAAATGTCTGTGGAATGCATATACAACGTGTTATAGAAAGGGGCGGGGAAATTTAAGCAATGTATAGTGTAGGATATAAGTATTTTATCTCCCAAAGTACCAAATCCGATTGCATTGCTAGTACAATAATTATAAATTTTCTTTTTTATCGAATGAGTAACATGTCGATATCGACTTTCAACTTTGGACAACACTAAATGATAAACAATGATACTATAGAACTCCTTTCATTTAATTATTTTATAATTAAAAAAACATTAAACAGTTGTCAAATGTCAATATTTATTTGACGCAGTCAGTTCGGTAATTTCTGATTTTATGAAGTATGTTTACGAGTTAAAAAAATATGTTGTATTTAACTAAAAATAAGTATTATGTATTTGTACTTTGTGTTGGTGTAACTGATAACAGCTTTTAAGAGGATCGTCGAATGTATTAAGCCAAATTCATAGATGGAAGACACGAGGATGAAGTCTTTAAAATGCTTCTAGAGAATGGTACCAATATCGTCTTCAGCACACAATCTCTTTCAGGTGTTATTTTGTGTTTAAATTACAAGTTACGTACGTATGTTCGTAGAATTACGTACAACTTATTCAAGTTTATTAAAAATTGAGTGTCGTTCATAATAATTAATAGTGCTGTCAGCAATCTTATCGATCTTAATAAACGAGTGATCAAAATTAATGTGAAATTTTTGGATGTCTTGGTATTGAAAAGGTCCGGTACATAAGTACTAATTGTAAGGTGTATGTAATGACCCTAAAATATGACCACACCTTTCTGTAACACGTTGTATATGTAGCGCCACAATTATGTGACGTCGAAAGAACGCCAAAACTATCTCACAAGCATGTATACAATAATTTATGACGTCACATCGGCTTCAAAAACATATGACACTTCTTAGAATGCAAAAACATCGGTCATCTCTTACATTATAAATATCAGATTTTATTTTTGGAGACGTCTTGAAACCCGCCACAAGAGGGTGCAATTTAGATAAAATTACATATACATACGCACTCACGCCTGTAATCCCCGAAGGGGTAGGCAGAGGTGTAACCAGTACACCCACATTTCGCTGAGCGTATCTCCGTCCCATGATGTGAGCCTATCGCCATACCGGACAGAATTCCAGACTCCGGGTTGATACTGAGCTTTTCGTTATAGAAAATCCCAATATCACTTTTACCCGACCCGGGGATCCCGCGACCTCAACGTCAGCCTCAGTCGTAACGCGTACGCATTACAACTGCGCCACCGCTAGTACTTAGTGACCATATCCGCCATCGAATTGTTTCGATGCACGAAGAAAATAAAACAGTTCAAACTATCAGGGACACATTGGGAGTTTCTATAAGTTTTGTATATACGAATAAGGACGTGTTCTGATTTTTTCCAACTATCAAGCAACTACATCAATGGTCGGACAAAGCGATAGCAACTGGCAATTTTAAAAAGCCACGACGGCCAAACTACGACTGGAAATAACAAATAAAACCATAAAAAGCTAAGTTGCTGCACGAAAGACTTGAAAATAAAACAGAAATAACATCATAAACTGAAAAAATACATACACCCTAACAACAAAGAGCTGGCAAAACACAAAAAAGTAAAAAAAAAACATTCATACAAAAGCAAACAGTTGCATGAGTATTACTCGGAAATTATAGTGTATTTATATTTTTTTCTATTACCGCTAAGCTACAAATCATCCCCCCCCTGTATGTGGAAATATTGTACCACCTTTCTGAAACAACCTGTATAATTATATGAGAACCAACAAAGATGAATTTTCTTCGAATTCATACTAAACGAAAATCGGCAACTATCGATCATGGGATACCAAATTCACTTTGCGTTGATAATAAAAATTGCGTACATCAGTCACTAACCTTGGTATGGTGTCGTATATTTGAATTACAGGCCCTCCACGAATGATACCGCGCCGCGTTGTAGGATCTAAAATGATGCATACATCTTTATATAACTCTTTTGTATTTGTTGTATACAAGGTGTAAGGAGATCGCTTCTGAAGCCGAAACGCTAATAAAACACAAGAACATAAACAGAACGCTTTTCCTTCGCTGTTTACTTGCCATTTTAGAAACGTAAGCCGACAATGTAAAGCGTACTAATTCTAATGTTAGAGTCAATGCCCCGCGCTCCAATACTCAGAAGGTACATCACGTCGTGCGGCGCATCCACCCACACTGCTGATTCTTTCGATGTTTTTTATTACCTTTACATTACGTTATTAAGCAAAATACGATTTTAATTATTATTTAAATAAAACGTCATTGTATTTATTGGTCCAAACTGTGTGAAAAAAGTGAATTTTTTTTCGTATTTTTTTTAGTTATATCGTGTCTGTAATCACCAGCACTATCATCTGTCTTCGTTTTCGGAAGCGTTTCCCTTACACCCAGTATATTCAGACAAATTGAGAACTTCTTGAATTTTTTTGAATCGGTTAAAATAATCACCAATTAGATATTCACTATAAATTAAAATTAGCTCTTTTTGATTCTAAATCAAAAGTTAGCATTAGTTAAATAAGAAAGAAAGTAAGAAAGAAAATAATTATAACACTGGATACAGAAGTAATCAAAATCCAAATACATCATAACAGCATTATGGTAGACCTATAAAAGGACTCCTCAGTAGCGGCTCCAGGCTTTTGGTCGGGGGGGGGGGGGGGCGGTTGACTATACCTACTGAAAATGGAATAAGCAAGGATAAGCGATGACAATTATATTGTAGATAGTATACTAAGAAACTAGGATATCAAGATTGATGTTTGTCATGGGACCCACATGCCCATTAGAATGGATCCCCCCCCCTGGATCCGCAAGTGGGGCTCCCCATTCAGCTTTATGCTGAAATACAGCTTTAGCTGTACTACAGCACTGATTTTCGATGCGAAATCTATGTGACATACAAACGCTATGCCGGTACAACAATATTATAAGATTTAAATACAAGTAAACAACGGATAATAAACACAAGAACTATATATTCCTCTGCCCCCATCCCACTCGCAGTGGGGTCGGCGGAATATGCTTTTTATTTTAACACATGTTACAGAAAGATTTGGCTTGTAGTTTTTACGACCGGCCGCTTGCCTGACGTCAACCCCTCTGGGGAGAAAACACACGGACCCGACACATGATATTTGTTGAAAATGGAGGTGACATGTTCACAATTGAAAAAACCGCGAGAAAATAAACAAAACAAAGGAATTTAAAAAAATCATTCATGGTCACAAGTCATGGGGATCATACTCAATAATCATTATTTTACGTTATAATGTTCCTCTTGGCATAAACTGAGCTGTTTTAACTCAAATTAAATTGTATTAATGTAGTATCAATATTGTAAATCAGTTTTGAAAAGAGCAACGTTACGAGTTTCTTGTCTATTCTTCTCTAGCGAAACAGCATTCCGAACTGGCGGTAGAGTTAAAATTTGACTGAATCTAAATGATGTATAATATTCCATGGATACAATAAATAATTTGAATTTTGAATTTGCCTCGATGCGGGAATCGAACCCGCGGCCTCTCGCTTCACAGCCGGCTACTCGCCTACTGCGCCAAAGAGGCTGTCAATAAACACAAGAACCAAAATAAATAATTCGAAATACATAATATTAATATCATCGATATAAGATGACTAGAAATGTAACTCAAGCAAAAAAAATTACCCCACCAACATTCTGTGCAACGGGACGGGGCTATAAAAGTCTGTGCAGCTCGTTCATTCATCAATTCATAAAATATATATTTACGATCTCTAGTTGACACTTAATACGTCAAATTTTTTGCGCGGTGCAGAACGTCGTATCTCGATTTAGAAATTTATTATTTAGACATTAACATTTATGAAATAAAGTTGATTTTGAACGTTCAATAATTTTTGTTGTGTGTTGTTGTTACCTTTGCATGTGTTAGTAAGTGGAACCGTATTTTTGGCAGATTCATATGAGAGTTATCGTTCTAGTTATCTTATTTCGATGGTTAATATTCATAATAAATATTACCGTAGGTAAACCCGCCATTAATCCAATGGGCGGCATCGGATTCAGACTTCACGTCCTTCTCGACCTCTTTGTATTCACAGTTCATGTGACCCAGACAACTGTGGACGAATCAATAAAATCAATAAAAAAAAAACCAAGTGACCGTCGTTGGACTTGCTAACCTAACCAAACCCTTATTTTGTTTCGTTATATAGCGATTTCTTATGTTTGCGCGAATATTACACATTGAAATAAAACTAGTTTATACGGATTTTATCGCGGTTTCTTCTGCGTAGATCGGACTAGTGTCAACTAACTTTTGAAATAACTAGGGGCCTATGTTTTTCCACAACACATAAAATAAAAAAAACTTAAATCCGACGAATATGAGACATATCTTACTTTCTTCCCCACATTATTCTGCATCGATTGGTATCGGTCTCGACCCCATACCCCCAGCGGTTTCGGAGGAGATAGCGTGACAAGCTTTTGGCAGCGGCGGCGGCAGTTACTTTTTTTTAGAATAGAGAGATAAAATAATAAATGTATAATTTTAAAATGAAGGTAGGCAATGTAACATTAACTTTTCGAGACGACCTACACCTCAGTCTCTCCCGTGACCACGAAGGCTAAAAAGCTTTCGAAACGTTGGGACTAAAATAAAAATTAAACCGCGATAAAATCCGTATAAACTAGTTTTATTTCAATTGTTTATTATATACTAAGATATACGCAGCCACGCTTGTAATCCCCGAGGGTACAGGTGAAACCATCTGATATCCGTCCCATGATGTGATAGGGGGCGAGCCTATCACCATACCAGGCACAATTCCAGACTCCGGGTTGATAGTGAGCATTTTGAAATAGATAAACCCAATATCACTTTTACTCGACCCGGGGAGCGAAGACCTCAGAATAGCAGTCGTGCCGCGTACGCATTACAACTGCGCTACTGAGGCAATAAATAATAAATGTATTGATAATTCCACAAACTGCTTACCCTTTAGCCTCTCTCGCGTACCCGGACAGCAACAATTCAGTCGTTCCAGACGATAATCCATGTTTCATGTACCAACGCAGTCTTTTAGGTCCAACCGGTTCGGAACGGGCGTCCACACGCTCCCACAACGTCCTGTCCAACACGAGTGATCCGAGACGTGAGCAGGTGCTGTAATTTTTTTTATTAGTTAACACAATGACTTCAATGTATAGTACTAGACCGGTTGCGCGATACATAAAAATTGCGCCACTGAGTTACGGTCAATTGACCGTAAATCAATATTGCCTTCTCGCTTGATCTTAACTGGAACCCCTCTCCCGCTCCCTGTCTTTCAGCTGTCAAACTTCCGCGTTATGTGGCGCAATTTTAAAACCACCACGGAAAAAACCTCTTCCAAACAAAAGAATCATTCGAATAGGTGCATATTTGTCGGTTATGCGTGAACATAAAAAATAATAATACATATAATACTTATATCGTACACTATACGTTACTTAAATTTGACCACACCTTTCTGTAACACGTTGTGTAATACTTATATCGTACACTATACGTTGCTTAAATTTGACCACACCTTTCTGTAACACGTTGTATAATACTTATATCGTACACTATACGTTGCTTAAATTTGACCACACCTTTCTGTAACACGTTGTGTAATACTTATATCGTACACTATACGTTGCTTAAATTTGACCACACCTTTCTGTAACACGTTGTATAATACTTATATCGTACACTATACGTTGCTTAAATTTGACCACACCTTTCTGTAACACGTTGTGTAATACTTATATCGTACACTATACGTTGGTTAAATTTGACCACACCTTTCTGTAACACGTTGTGTAATACTTATATCGTACACTATACGTTGGTTAAATTTGACCACACCTTTCTGTAACACGTTGTGTAATACTTATATCGTACACTGTACGTTGCTTAAATTTGACCACACCTTTCTGTAACACGTTGTGTAATACTTATATCGTACACTATACGTTGGTTAAATTTGACCACACCTTTCTGTAACACGTTGTGTAATACTTATATCGTACACTATACGTTGCTTAAATTTGACCACACCTTTCTGTAACACGTTGTGTAATAGTTATATCGTACACTATACGTTGCTTAAATTTGACCACATCTTTTTTACGTTGTATTTTTTATTTGTTAGCTTGAATGACGTGACGAGCAGGTCGCTCGCCTGATGGTAAGCGCCACGCCTGCTCATAAACAGAAGCAACGCCACACAGAACTTTTAATAACAAAGCACTGCATGACACTGGACTGCGCTCGTCACCCCGAGACATAAGGTGTTAAGTCTCATAATGCCTAGTAATTACACTGGCTTCAATGTCCTTCACACCGGAATACAATAGTGCTTACACACTGTTGCTTGGCGGCAGAAATAGACAAAGCGGTGGTACCAACCCAGCCGGCCTCTCGCATACGAGGGACCTACCACCTTGTATATTTTTATAGTGTCGGGCTTCGTGCACCATAATGTTAATCTAAAAACACATTATTATATACAGACCTATTATTAGTTGTTAAGATAATGCAAAAAAAATTTTTTTTGAGATAATATAAAAATATGTTTGACTGCCTGCATCCGAGCTGGTTTACTCAGTATAGCGGTATCTTAAGTGGTAGAGTCACACTGCAGGCAGTTTTGTCAACAGCACAATGCATATAAATATAAATGGACCGGCGCGCCTGGGTCGTTACCACTGTCTGTAGGATAGTCTACCACAATAGGGTAGTTTCCTATATTGAATTTTACATACATACATAGACTCACGGCTGTTTCCCATAGTAATAGGCAGAGACAACGGATTTCCACTGAATACAAATAAAATAATATAATAGAATTTTATAAATTATTTTATAAGCAACAGAAAAAAGCAAAATTATACGCAAAGGAAACCATTTTATTAATCATAATTGGTTCAGAAATGTGCCTGCAGTTATGACTTTAAATGTTGGTATGAGGAAAAGTGGGGGCGTAGTAGGGATATCTCACATCCTGCTTGCAGGCGTGCACCATAATGAACATTTTACACAGTGACGTCAAAGTTTACGTCGTCTGTCATTTGACAATTACCCCTTCTACAGGATTTGAATGGCTTCTAGCTTATTTATATTTTGTCCGATTTATAAAATTCTTTCTGCAATAGATTTTGAGTAACTTATTGATTTAAATAATAAAAAAATCTAGTCCACTACCCTATTTTACCATCCGACTTAATGTTACACCTTTGCATTATTTATTGGTAGTTCAAATATACTCACAATCCGAGAGACTTCAGGTCACGAGGGTCGCAGTACTTCAGGATGTAGAGAAGTACGTCATCAGATAGATCCAAGAGTTGCGGCTTTATGATGTTGTCCAATGACTGCTTCTTCATCATCGGTTCTGCAACATATAAATTAGGCAGGGTTTGAAGCGACAATTGTCTTTTCTTTTTCCTCTTACCTGGCTTTATCCCGGGCTAATGTCAGGGTCCAACTTCCCATCATGTGTTTTTTTATAGTATAGCAAACGAGCAAGTGGGATCACCTGATGGTAAGTGATCTCCACCGCCCATGTACGCCCACAATACCAAAAGAAACATGGATGCGTTGCCGATGTAAAGGAAAGGGATTATAAAGGGATTGGAAATTGGGATTGGGATTTGCATTTCATATGGTGAGATACCAGTAAGTCCAAATCCCCTCCTCTTCCCTATCCCTTAATTCTCCCTATTCTTTAAGATCAGCAACACTCCCATGATTCTTTAGTTATTGTGGATGTACATGGGTGATGGAGATCAGCTAGCATCAGGTGACCCAGTTGCTTGATTGCCAGTCTATGCTATGAAAAAAATTGTTAGCCACTGCCCACAAACTCTATGTCATCATCATACTATAGTCTCTAAAAACCATAGCAGAGATGGCAAGATGGAGTAATTTGGCGAGTATTTCAATAAAAAAAAAACAACGCTCATTAATTCAACCATAAATCATTTATTATTAAAATTAAAAATTAAAATTACTTATTCAAACAATCATATTAGATGATTATCATTTAAAAATACTAGAAAAAAAGATATCGCTTTATCCTCAACCAACTTCACAATGCATCTTGATATTAATTGGAATCTTCATACCGACTACCGTAGTTTACGATCGCAAAAGAAAATCCATCCACTGCTACACCTATCATTTACTATCTACCCTATTTAATAAAACTTTACTTACCATCTTGAGCGAATCCGCTATCATTTAATTCATTGTATAAATCACTTTCAGCTTGCAAAGAGCTCATTTTAATTAAAACTACAAAGCTTTGCCCCGACACTCATGCGACGAATGAAATTGCAAAATCGACCCGTAAATAAAGTCCTGAACAAAGAAACTGGCACGAATAAGGAATAAATACACCGGCGTGTGTAAACAAATGCGTTTTGGAATGTTTCCAAATTCACATTGATGATTTTTATAGCAGTTTTATCGCGGGGCGAAGCTGATTGACCTGCAAAACACTTTTATAAAATTTTCTGACAACTGAAATGACACAAACAAATCATTGATTGATTCGACAACAATAGAGATGCGAAATCTGTTGTATTGTAGTCGATTATACCAATTTTTTTTCTTAGACCATCATTATATCACCCAGTTAGATGCATAGCAAGAGTCTATCTAATTTATACAGTTTTGAGTCATTCAGTCATAATAAAAGAAGTTATATAGGAATAATAATTGATGACATTATATTCAATTATACACCATCGTGGGCCGTGGATAACTTTATTATATTAGATGTATAATATAGATATAGATGTATAATTAATATAGTCAATCAGGCTGTTTGTCACAAGGCACAACCTGTCACAACACTACTATTTGCGTCAAGCGCTAGCTGTCAATTTCAACCAATAGTTATGAAGCATCAATCGAAATACCCTACTCTGATTGGCTGAAATAAGACCACCATCCGAACAAGCTTATATTACCTCGACGTCATTTTTGACATTTCTCTTCACGCGACAAAAGTTGTAAAACACGTCGTTGCAAAATATTTTTATTCTCACTTAATGGCTAAATCGATCAGAAGCCGTTGGAAGCGAAAATGCCGAGCGATAAAACGCGAAAGGTACGCAGTAAAAGAACTTGCACGTTTGAAAAAGATGCTTGGTATCAAAGAGGAAGACAAACCAGAAGCTGACAAAGAGGTTATGGACTCCGACCAAGTGATATTCCTTGACGCTGGCGATTTGAAAAAAAATAAAAATAAAAAAGCACCACAGCCCGCCGAAATTGACGAAGATGCAGAAATGAGTTCGGATGACGAAAAAGTGGAAGTTGTTGCCGATAATGGTAAAAAAAGAATATTTAGTACAAAATCTTTGAAGGATCAGAATGGACAATATCCAGTTTGGTTGCACAAGAGGAAAATCGCGAAGATCAACAAAGTGTCAAAGAAGAATACTAAAAAGCGATCTAAGAAACGTAAACGATAACTTTAAATATATTTAAAAAAAAAATGCTTTTTCTTTTTGTAACCTGGATACAAACAATGACTGCTGTAATATAGTTTTGCTGGAGGATACCTATCTAAAAAACATATTTGTACTCAACTGGATTACCACCACAGTACACTAGGTGAAAAACCTGTCATAGTGGCTCATTTGAGTATAACTTCAGACTGGCATAATAGGGTAGTTGACTAGATTGTTTTTATTATTTAAATCATTAAGTTACGTTACTCAAAATCGATTGCAGAAAGAATTTTATAAATCAGACCAAAAATAAATAAGTTAGAAGCCATTCAAATCCTTTAGAAGGGGTAATTGTCAAATGACAACCGATGCAAACTTTGACGTCACTGTGTAAAATGTTCATTATGATGCACATGTGCAATTGAGATAGTGAGATATCCCTGCTACGCACCCACTTTTCCTCATACCAACATTTAAATTCATAACTGCGGGCACATTTCTGAACCAATTTTGATTGTGTTTTAATAAAAGGGTTTCTTTTGTGTATCATTTTCTGTTGATTATAAAATAATAGAATACTCATGATAGTCAACAAAAGGTATTTAATGTATACTACTAGACGGACTATTTAGAAGTAAAATTTCGTCACATAACGCGGCAGTTTGATAGCTCACAGACAGAGCGTGATAAGAGTTAAAGTTGAGAGTAAGCAAGATTGTAATATTGAGTTATGGTCAATTGACCGTAGCTTAGTAGCGCAATTTCTATATACCGTGCAACTTTCTAGTAGTGAAAAGCCTGCAGTAAACAGTATATTTTGACTGCATTGTAGTTACTAACAGACATGTAATAAGCCTGTAATCACCGAAGGGTTAGGCTGAAGCGTAACTACACCCACATTTCGCCAAGCTTATCTCCATCCCATGATGTAATAGGGGACGAGCACAATTCCAGACTCCGGGCAAAGCATTTCATAATAAAAAATGTTTTTTATTGAAATCGGCCATTAAGATGTTATGGACATCATCATCATCATCAGCCTGAATTCGTCCACTGCTGGACATAGGCATTTCCAAGTTGGCATATTATGGACATATTTAACATAAAATAATTTAAGTAGGCAGGGCTGCACTAGTGCACTCATGGTTTGCCATTATCTGCATCCCATAATGAAATAGGGGATGAGCCTATCACCATACTAGGCACACATTCCAGCGAATTCACAAATTAAAAACTAGACTAAACTGATTGTCTAACTTGGGATTGGAGTTCTGGACCTCTCGGTCCTTCAACCTAAGTATACTGCCACTATAACAATGAGGTGATGGATGGACTTGTTTTAGGCTTTAGTAAACTACATTCAGCTGAATTATTGTGTTTCAATGTTTATTCTATCCAAATACTTCAATGTATAGGTACTACTAGACAAGCTGCGCGGTATATACAAATTGTACCACTAAGTTGCGGTCAATTGTCCGTAACTCAAGATGACCATCTCGCTTACTTGAGAGTATAGTTGAGACTAGAACCCTTATCCCGCTCCCTATTTGTGAGCTGTCAAAGTCCCGCGTTAATGTGACGCAATTTTACGTCTAAACATCCCGTCTATATAGTAGTATACAATAAAGTCTTTGATTCTTTCATGTAAATATGGGTGTAAGACTACCTCGGTGGCGCAGTTGTAATGCGTACCCGTTACGATTGAGGCTGTCGCTGAAGTCTCGGGTTCGATCCCCGGGTCGGGTAAAAGTGATATTGGGTTTTTCTATTACGAAATACTCATACTCAGTATCAGCCCGGAGACTGGAATTTGTGCCCGGTATGTTGATAGGCTCGCCCCCTATCACATCATGGGACGGAGATACCTACGCTTTGCGAAATGTGGGTGTACTGATTACACCTCTGCCTACCCCTTCCGGGATTACAAGCGTGTGTGCGTATGTATGAACTTTTTAAGGTACTTTACTAGGTATCACCACTGAGCAATAATATCACAGACTACTCTACGTATCTAGGTTTTTTTTTTTTGTTTGTTTGTTCCTTAAGGAGCCGGCTAAGATCAGAGACCATGCTGCCAAGTCATTAGTTATATCTTTTCTTATATTCCAAGAACGATGAAACAGGGGTGCGGCCGATTTCAAGGTCTTGCTGGAGTTTCAGTGATAATTCCTTTCAGTTCAATGCTTCTTAGACGACTTTCTTCAAGCGAATCGAAAGCACAAGGTCGACAATACCCTTGATCAAAAATCATGTAAATCCACTTATTTCAATGTTTCCATACACTATTCATCATCGTTAATGATTACTGCACAAAACCACACCACTTTCATACAACAAACACAACTTTAAACCAGTTTAGGAAATAATTAAAACAAGAGAGACAGCGCACTGTAAGAATTCCCGCCAAAACTCGTATCTAGGTATAAATAAATCTATTTTTACCGCCATAATGCGCACTTTTTCATTTCTGCGAGCTAGGTATGTATGATCATACAGCCTAATTTTGTAATGGTAAAAGAAAATATTATTGGAGATGTCCACTTTTTGTATGGACGTTGGTTTTTTCTTTCCAGCTAAATTTAACCAGAATCAAACTGTACGGAAATAATAGAGCCAAAATGTGAAACTTGGATCCGTTAAAAAAATATTTTTAGACCCCTCCATTTAGTAAAAATCAAAAGATAAAAGTGTTGGTAGATATATTTTAATGATATATGCCAACACAAAACCATTTCTACTATGAAATTATCATACTATGTTTCCATGGCTATGAATAAATAAAATGAAAAAAATATATATATATCTTACTAATAATAAAAATGTGAATGTAAGTTTGTTTGTTACGCTTTCACGCGAAAACTACATAACCGATCATCATGAAACTGTGACCACTTATTCTTGGAGGTATAAGAAGTAACATAGAATACTTTTTATGAAAAAAAAAAACTATTTGTTTGTTTCGCTTTCACGCCTAAATCACTGAACCGATTTTGATGTAGAGATAGATGGGACCCTGGAGACGGTTATAGGCTACATTTTATTTTGGAAAAGTCTATTCACGCGGGCGGAGCCGCGAGCAAAAGCTAGTATTATATATATCTTAATTCTGACACCAGCTGATTCTTTAAAATATTGTCAACTGTCATTTACGGTATTCTGTCTGTTAATTATGCCTTTCGTGATTCGTTATTTCGATGATTTTCACTGATTTTCCTGTATAAAGTGTTTATAACAACGAATTCTTCGATATTGCGTACGAATGGGATATCGATAGCGTAAATATTTACCCTTAGGTACTACTTTTGCTGAGTTAAACGTTTTCTCAACGGCTTCTTGAATCTTTTTAATATACATAATTAAGATCGTATGCTTTTAGATATAACCCTGTAATATGTAAGTACTGTTTTTTATCCATAATATTAGCTGACTTGTATGCCATCTAAGACTAAACTATCTTAACGTTTATCTATGTCGTTTTTTAGACTTGCAAAAAATGGCTCTTTGTATAAACTGCAACATATTAATACGTGCTAATCAGCAGTATGAATACGACGCTTTATGCATGGGCCCTGAAATAGTCTTAATACTTGAAGAGTGGACTGTTCAGGAGGTAATAATTCTATAAATTATTTAGGTAGTTTTTGAAAAACAATCGTGGCACCATGCAAAATCTGAAGGCCAATTCTCGTAATTTTAAATGTTCAAAATATCATTCCGATCTAGTCTCAGCGTCAAGAAAGTTGCAAATGGCATTCTCATAAACCAATAATCAACGTCAAATGCACCTAGCATTAGCAGTAGCATTATACCGTTTTGGCTTCAGTCAACTTTTATTCTACATTCAATCTCATTACGATCTATGTTCACATTTGAAGTTATTGGTTTAAGAGAATGCCATTTGCAACTTCCTTGACACTGAGACTAGATCGGAATGATATTTTGAACATTTAAAATTACGAGAATTGGCCTTCTGGTAACTGTATTACTCATACCGACTTCATTTTGTTTTTAGGTAATAGAAGGTGATTGTATTTGCCAACAATGCATAGAGCTTTTATTGGTGGAATTAAATAATAGAAATGAAAACATTATTGGTGACCGCCAACTTGGCCATCAATCAGTGTGTATATGTTGTGGTATTTCCCTTTCAAGAAGAACTGGTAGACGGTCCCGCCCTTTGCCAGATAATCATCCTGAGCAAGCTCATATAGCTAGCATAATTGAACCCCGTCAGGTAAATATTAATTACAACAAATAATTCTATCACAGACTGCCTCGGTGGCGCAGTTGTAATGCGTATGCGTTACGATTGAGGCTAACGCTGAGGCCTCGGGTTCGATCCCCGGGTCAGGTAAAGTGGTTTAGGGTTTTTCTATTACGAAATGCTCAGTATCAGCCCCGAGTCTGGAATTTGTGCCCGGTATGGCGATAGGGTCGCCCCCTATCACATCGTGGGACGGAGATACCCTCGGCGAAATGTGGGTGTACTGGATACACCTCTGCCTACCCCTTCGGGGATTACAGGCGTGAGTGCGTATGAGTGCGTATGTAACAAATAGTTCTATCACAGACCTGTAAATATTCTTTTAGTTTCTATGAAATTAATTTAAACTATTTCAGATGCCTGCTAACGCTCGAGTTTGCAATGCTTGTTGGCAACATGCTCACAACCATGTTCAGGAACCGATGGAACCATCAAGAGATGATATTTTAGAATGTAGGTCTAGTCTCTTTGAGTCTAGCTCTGAGACTGACTTTATGAGTGTTACTAGTTCCGATTTTGAAACCGATAGTGTTCATCAAAACGAAAACAAGTATATTGAGTTAGACGGCTACACCCGAACCCCAAATACATCAGGACGTTGTTTTGTCCCTGATTGTATAAATCTGGAACGTTTAAGAGTACCATTGTACCTTAGGAAACAAATTCTTATAGACTACAAATTATATATTACACGTAATGCCCGAGTATGTAATGAACATGTAAGTGTTTATAATTGGGAACTGTTAACGGAATTTGACTTCACAACACAATTTAGTGTAACGCACATTACAGAAATGTTAGACTTGTTAATCAAGAAAACTAATAACACAGTTCGATTTCGAAAATGTGGAAAATATGGATAACCCCATTTGTCGTTACTGGACTGGCTTGACTGTATTGAATTTTTTAGCGATACTGAGCTGCGTTAGTCAATTGTTATCAGTAGTATGCCGATAATTAAAAACAGCTCTACAATTATTATTTTTTAAATGGCATATGTCATAGGCCGGCAAACGTGCAAGTGGGTCACCTGATGGTATGTGATCTCCACCGCCCATGTACGCCCATAATACCAAAATAATTATGGGCGCGTTGCGGACCTTAAAGGAAAGGGATTGGGAAGGGGAGGGGGTTTGGGCCTCCAGATATCTCACTCACCGTACGAAACGCAGCAGCAAGTTGCTACTTTACACCGGTTTTATGTGAGACAGTGGTAACGACCCGGACGAGCCGGCCCATTCGTGCTGTAGACACAAGTGTCTACAGCGTGGCTCTACCACTCATTATCAACATCACTGGCATTTCGTCATCACATGGGACAGCTTTGATCAGAGGACGAATAAAGGCACGTCATTATAGTAGTAAAGTCTATTACACATAATATATATTATTGAAAGTAACATGCACTAGTTGGCAAGACAGAATTTGTGGATATTATTGCAGTTGCATAATTGGAAAAAGGACTGTTGAGCACTCATGTGATGACAATTGTCTGGTATCTTGGATGGGCTCGACAACAAAATAATATATCTGCACCTGCAGTGTTTCTAGACTCTATACTTATATGAGAAGATATCGAAAATGAATGACTGCCTCGGTGGCGCAGTTGTAATGCGTACGCGTTACGATTGAGGCTAATGCTGAGGTCTCGGGTTCGATCCCCGGATCGGATAGAGTGGTATTGTATTTTTCTATTATGAAATGCTCAGTATCAGCCCGGAGTCTGGAATTTGCGCCGGTATGGCGATAGGCTCGCCCCCTATCACCTCGTGGGACAGAGATACGCTCGGCGAAATGTGGGTGTACTGGTTACACCTCTGTCTACCCCTACGGGGATTACAGGCGTATGTATATGTATCGAAAATGAAGAAAAAAAATAAACAAATGTGTGAATCTTAAAAAAATGTTTTATATCAATACAAATTATTTATATGTCAAATAAACTAAAACACATTATATTTTATACTTGCGTTAGATATAAGAACTGAGGGGCTAGCACGGAAACCTATCGAAATCGTAATGTAAAGGTATCTAGGGCTCGATAGATAATTCCTTATATATCATTGGTCTATATTCCATATATATTAGTTTATTTTACGTACGATAGAGGCGCTGTACTAAAATCTCATAGAAATTGTTGTCGATGACAGCTCGAATAACTTTTCGCAAGTTTCCGTGCTAGCCCCTCAGTTCTAGTTATAAAAATACTTAGTACCTATAGCCTTTTGCACAGCAGTGGGAGAAAACGCCAAAGGAAAATGAACTCCCACAATACGAGTAAATCACGGAAGCATTGCGGATTTAAAGGAAAAGGAGTTATAATAATATAATTATTCAGAAATTAGGATAGAGGAGGTCAGGGCCTCCGGATATCTCACTCACCGTACATAACGCAACAGTAAGTTGCTACTTCACGTCAGTTTTCTGTGAGACATTAGTAACAATCCAGTCAAGCTGACCTATTAATGTCGTTCCCTATATTCTTTAAATCAACAGATTTGCTTACTGTCAATAGTGTTTTGACAGATCTTCCATACAAAATGTGTCAAAAAGATACTGCCGGTAAGCAAATCTGTCGATAGATAGAATGTAGATAAAACTGTCTACACTGGCTGGCTCTAGCTCTGATTCGAAAATTGAATAAAAATATTTTTATATTCATAATGATTAGGTACCAACAATAGGGTAGTTAACTAGATTTTTTTATTATTTAAATCAATAAGTTACTTTACTCAAAATCTAGGGTAGAAAGAATTTTATAAATCGGACCAAAAATAATTAAGTTAGATGCCATTCAAATCCTGTAGAAGGGGTAATTATCAAATGACAGACGACGCAAACTTTGACGTCACTGTGTAAAATGTATAAAATTCAATACTTAAAGGAAACTACCCTATTATCATACTGATAAGATTGATACAGACTATATATAAATTGCTTACAAATAAACTAAATGGACAACAAGGTAATCTTCGCAAGCAACTAAAGACTTTAATGTATACTACTAGACAAGCTGCGCGGTACATAGAACTTGTACCACTAAGTTGCGGTCAATTGACCGTAACTCAATATTACTATCTCGCTTACTCAACAAGAACCCCTATAGCGCTCTCTGTTTGTGAGCTGTCAAACTCCCGCGTTAAATGACGCAATTTTACTTCTAAGCAGCCCGCTAGTAGTAGGTATACATTAAAGACCCTTTTTTTTCATATTTTATATTTTTTATTACATAATCAAAGTAACCACCCATGCTATCAATGCATCTTTGTCATCGCAGTGGCAATTTATCGATGCCTTTCTTGAAGAAATCTGCTGGACGGGAGGCAACTAACTCTTCAAAGGCATTTTTTTTTTTTTTTTTTTTTTTTTTTTTTTTTCTTTCCATTATGGCTTCGCACTTCTTGTGCATACAGCCAATGACAAGTTTGGTTTTTATTTTTGCGTTTATACAACAGAGTTAAAGGTAAGGAAACTTTTGAAACGAAAAAGGTAAAGAGGTAAACGGATTTACGGATTAGGAGAATTGAATTTTGGATAAAAGGTTTAAGGATTTACTAATTTTACTATCAGGAGAGATATTACGGTTATGAAAATGAAGAGATAAATATACTAAAACAAGAGTTAACACCTTAGAATAACTACTTGTTTACACCATAAATTAAGTGAAATACACAAAATAATAAAAGGAAAATATTTACATGGAAATTGTATGGATACATAATATTATGAAGAATGGAATATCTACAATTTTAAGTCGTTTTTACTGAAAAATGAAGCAATACATTTATAAACTAACAAATTATTTGTACAAAGAAGTGAAAGTATAGAGCAAGGAAAAGGAGTACGGAGAAGCAGAAGGGATTTAAAAAATGTTGAATGGTCATATTGAGAACATGAGAATAAAATATGATTCAAGTCGCCGACATCTGATCCACATGGGCACATCGGATTATTTAAAATTTTAAGTCTAGCAAGGTGGGCAGGAGAACAAGTATGACCAAGTCTTGCACGGATTAAAATAGACGTCTCCACCTTATCAAACTTAGCCCTGGAGAACCACAACTTTGCAGGAATATTGGGTTGGATAAGGGAATAATAATGGCCTTTATGCTTGCTGCTGGAGGACCAATTTTCCCTCCATGACTCTTGGAGAAAAGTTTTAGCCAACGACGCAAGGTCCTGAGTGAAGTTTTTAAACGGGAATAAATCACCACACTGCACCGCTTCCTTGGCAAGTCTATCAGCAATTTCATTGCCATGGATCTTTGAATGACTTGGTATCCAAACAAACTTTAAGGAATAGCCTTTAGTGGTACATTTGAATGCCAACTCTCTCATCTGCAGTATCAGTGGCAAAGTATTTTTACTTTTAAAAGGGAATTTAATAAGAGCCTGAAGCGCACTTAAAGAGTCTGTAAAAATTATAGCATTATTAAGTTTAAACAAGAGGATATATTCAATGGCTTTAAGTAAGCCAAGACATTCACCTGTGAATACTGATGATTCTGGAGGAAGTTTAATCTTTTGCACAATGTTGTATTGAGTGTGAAAAACACCAATCCCAACACATTGAGAAGAGGAAGTTTTAGATGCATCTGTATATAGATGATGGAAACCCTCACAACATTCGGTAAGAAACATGTTGAATTGTCTTTTAATATTTTGGGCATTCCTATCAACACAATTGTAAATAATTAAGGGAGAGTAAGTTAAAGAATCATAGCTATTTGTAAATAATGGTAGCTTATTGAAACGATGGGTGGGAGAAGGCAGTGAGAGGAATTTTTTGTAACTTTTAATTAAACATGGTGCAGATTTACGAGCCCAATAATTAGATGAACTTATACTTGAATGCAGTGATTCAAGAATTGTAATGAGAGGGTGATTTGAAAATTGTATAATTCTAAATAAATATTTGTCTGAAAGAAATTGCCTTCTGAGAAAAAGAGGAGCTTCACCACACTCCACTTGTAACGCATTAATTGGACTGGATTTCATTGCTCCAGACACAATACGTAAAGCTTTGGACTGTAGACGGTCTAATTTTTTAAAAGCATTGACATTACCCGGGTCTAAGAGGAACATGCCATAATCGAAAATGCTTCGTATTATAGCATTATATACAAGTTTCAATGAGTGAGGATGAGCACCCCACCACACTCCGGAAAGACATCTTAGCATGTTTAGATGGTGTTCAACTCTATTGACAACATAATCACAATGGGGAATACCAGAGAGCTTAGAATCTAAAATAACACCCAAATACTTAAAGTGGTTGGTAACTGGAATTGGAATGTCATTATAGACAATGTTAATACTAGGTGAAGTTCTTTTGCAGGTAAATAATACTGCTGCACTCTTGGATATGGAAAGATCTAAGCCATTCAAATGAAGCCAAGAGGCTAGGGAGCGCAGGGCAAAATTAAGGACTGAACATGTGTGCTCAATTGAATGAGAAGAGTGGTATAGAAGTAAGTCATCTGCATATTGTAAAATCTGAACATCTTTGCTTAACGAATTTTCTAAATCGTATGTGTATATGTTGTACAATAAAGGGCTGAGTACCGAACCCTGCGGGAGTCCTCTCCATATAAACCGAGATAACTCATATTCTGGAGATACTATATTGACTGATCGTTCATTTAAAATATTTAGAATAAAGTTTGACAGATTTACTGGAACCTGAAGGGTCTGTAATTTATTTTGTAAGACTGAAAGTGACACATTATCATAGGCTGCTTTAATATCCAAAAATATACCAATCAAGGACCGGTTATTGGTAAAAGCTACTCTAATATCAGATGTAATAATACTTAAGCAATCAATTGTACTTTTAGTCTTTCTAAAGCCATACTGGGAGTCCGCCAGAAAACCTTTACTTTCCATAAACCACTCTAGCCGATTTTTAATAAGATGCTCTGATAATTTTAACAATACAGAAGATAACACTATAGGACGGTATGAAGAAACTTCAGATGGATTTTTATTAGGCTTAAGAATTGGCAATACTATCTGACGTTTCCATCCCAATGGGATTTTCCCTGTTTTCATTACTAAATTTATTAAACTTAAATAATAATCTAAGACACTGTCACTAAGGTTAGAAAAAAAGGAGTATGGAATGCCATCTACACCAGGAGCTGAGTCAACAGTATTATCAATAATGCCCCTCAGTTCATTCATTGAAAAAGGAAGGCTTAGTGAAACATTATTATTAAGATGTGAGTTATCTGTTACAGGAGGCACTGATAGTAATTGAATATCTGGAGGAACCCATGGAGGAGCGAATACGTCTAAGAAATCCCTAGCTAAGGTAGCAGGAATAGGAGGAGAAGTGAAGTTATTAAGGGCAGATCTAAATCTTCTAATGTGGCGCCAGACAATTGTGGAGTGAGTGTTGGGAGAAATTGATTCACAGAAATTATGCCAACCTTCAGACTTCTTCCTCTTGAAAAGTTTACGTGTTAGAGCAATGGTGTTGGAAAGAATTTCAAAGTTTTCCTGGGTCATATTATTATTATATTCCTGTTCTAATAGTTTTCGTTTTCTAACTGCATCAGAGCATTCTGAGTCCCACCAAGGTGGCATAGGGAGTTTTCTAACCTTTTTGTTATTTTTCGCAGGAAAAACATCGTCCGCCGCAGTAACCAGTATATGTGCTAGTGCCTCTGCACATGCCTGCTCACAGCCCTCACCAAGGACTGGAAGCGAATCAAGCATACTATCTACCTTTTTTTTAAATGTCTCCCAGGCAGTACTACGTTTGACTGGCAATTTATATTTTAAGTGGGACTTCTTTGTATAGCAATTTTTTTTAGAGATTGGAAATGTAATTTTTATAGGAAAATGATCGCTTCCAAAGGAAGACGAAAGAGTAGACCAATTAAGAAAAGATGCAAAATTTGGAGTGCATATAGAAAGGTCTATTGCACTTTGATGGATTTGGTTGGGATCACTGCGACGGGTACGAGAACCAGTATTTAATATGCACAAGTTATGCATATCTAATATGTCAATTAATTCTTCACCATATGAATTTGAAATAGAACTACCCCAGGATTGGTGGTGACAGTTAAAATCTCCTAGAAGTAGGAAAGGTCTATGTAAAGATGACAAAAGACCATTAATTTCACTTAATATAGAAGAGGAAGGATGAGAAATATACAGAGAAACAAAACATATATTATTTACAGTCAAGGCAATTATTGAAATTTCATCACAATGGTGAGGTAAAGTGACAACAGAGAAAGGAACAGAGTCTTTAATGAGTATGGCAACCCCACCATACCCGTCAGACCTATCTTCCCTTACAGTTATATATCCTTTGATTTTAAAAACATTATGTGGTTTTAACCACGTTTCTGACAGAGCAAATGCAAATGGATCATATTTATTAATTAAATAAATGAGGTCACTTTTCTTATTGATTATACTGCGGCAATTCCATTGAATAATATTCTGATTGTTCATTGGATGGAGAGAGTGAAAAAGATTCTAAAATAGGGGCAACGTAGGACGGTGAAAATTTAAATTTTGTAAGTAGACTTAACAAAGCTTTAATAAATTCTTCTACATTAAGCTGATTATCATTTTCATTTTTTCTGTTATTAATTAGAGCACAACCATTCGTTGGTTCTGGAATTACAAAATCTTTTAATAGAGCATTGTGGGCTTCCCTGTTATATCCTATAACAGGGCGAGGAGGGGAGCGAGACTTGAGGAATGTTGTTTTTTTGTATGATGAGGTAGGTTGATTGAGTTGAATGGGTGCATGTCTGACTGGAGGTTGAGGTGGAGGAGAGAGTAATGTATCGGCAAAGGATTTTGTAACAGGTGGAATTAATTTTGAGGCTTCTGGATATGAAATTGAGCTCTGTGCCATATGCATTTTAATCTGCCTCTGGCGTGACTGTTCTGGGCATGTTTTGCTGGTAGCAAAGTGGTGCCCTGAACATATACAGCAATTAGCATCTCTTTCACTTAATTCACAGGTCTCTCCTGAGTGATTATGACCACACTTATAACATCTAGGTTTTGACCTGCATTGAATTTTAGTATGACCATACCGACAACAGTTGAAACATTGTATGGTTGGATAAATATAGAGGTCTACTGGCAAGGCATTATAACATATAAAAATGCGTTTCGGTAAAACTTGACCATCAAATGTAAAAACTACCGTTTGTGAGGGTTTCCACATCACAGAGCCGTCTACAAAAGATTTAAAATTAAGCCGCCTAACTTTGAGAATACGTCCACATCCTATTGGAACAGATGTATTTTCAATTACTTCCTCCGGAGACCACTCGGTAGGTACTCCCCGAACTAAACCCATCCTGGTGACATTAAAAGAAGGAATAAAGGCCTGGTAATTATTTTTAGTCAGACTTTCATGAGAGATAAAAGCGTTAGCATCCATATGCGTTGAGAAAGACAGAGAGATTTTATTTCTGCCAATTTTTTTGACACTACCATTAATAATGTTTTTAAATTCGTGCCGCTTTAAAAATTTACCAAATGAAAGCGGATGCAGTGTGGTAGAATCATTATCAGAGGAAACATTTTTTTGAATGTGTACTACATAGGGAGCCATATCACTCCTATCATATACAACCCGAACATTTTGCGCGGGAACTTTGGTAGCGATGGTTTCTGTCACATATTTATCATTGCTTGTATTATTTGTGTTAGATGTATCCAGCTGTGGCTGCACCGACTGCGAAGTGTCTGTACATCCACAACTAGTTAACCCATCATTGGACCCTAGCTTTCTCCTTCTTTTGTTGCATTGTTTGCATAGATGACGGCGACTACGTTTTAGCGGACGAGATGAACTGGAACCGTCCGTATCCATACCGGACTCGGACATATATGAATTACCTTTTATCTCAGGCCCAATTGTAACAAAATTGCCCGCCGGGGGGACAAAACCCCCCGGATCAGGCGGCTTATTCATACTTACAAACTAGAAAATATACTTAATAAAAAACTTACCAAGAGAAAGATGATATATGAAACTAACTAAAGAATTATAAACTACAAATAAACAGAAACATAAACCTGAACTGATAGTATTATTTACAAATTTTCGCTTTATAAAATTATAGAAATAAAAAAAAACACGTCCGCCCAATACGAAGTTTCCCGCGCTTTCCCAAAGGCATTTTGTACTGCCTCTCAGGTATTGATTGTTTTCCCCGCCAAAAAGTTGTCCAAATTATGGAAATTGAATTCTTTGTGTTCTTATGGAGAAGCTGTGCAGCCAGCCTTGCCCAATCGCTCGTTCCCGCTGGTCCAGCACAACGCGCGACCCCATTCTGCACAACAGAGGTTCTCCAAGTTATAACAGCTGGGGTTGGAAGCTCTCCTTCATCCGCCGTACTCACCAGACTTTGCGCCCATAGACTTCTACTTTTTTTATATGTTGGACAACTTTTTGGTGGGAAAAAATCAATACCCGAGAGACAGTACAAAATGCCTTTGAAGAGTTTGTTGCCTGCCTTTAAACCTATATATTCAAGAAGGGAATTGTTAGCATGGGTCGTTACTTTGATTAATAGATTAAATAAATACTCAACTTTTTAGTACAGAACGGCAATTTCATGGGTAAAGACCTACTAGGAAATTCAAATCTTGAGTTTTTTTCCACAATTTTCCCTTTTATTGGGAAGGCAAAGGGTCTTGACTAGGTTTTTAATCAAAGGTCTTGACCAGTCTTGACCTTAGATTTGACTATTCAAGTATTGACACGATTAATAATCCGTCACTCCCTTGTCACCCCACGTTGTCAATTTTGTAATTTTTTGACACGTTTACTTTTTTCGGGGTGGGACTTAAAAATAGTTTTTATGATATTTCAAAAGATTTGTTCGTTTTAGTGATCGAAGGTTTTAGATGTAACATTTCAGTAAAATAAAAATATTAATATCTTAAAATTGGAGGTCTTTAAAATTAAACTAATTATTACAAAACATTCGTTTTTAAGAGTTCTATCCAAATATCTATACATTATGTTGGTTAGAATTTCCACCCATAAAAGCCCATTTTTGGACATATTATTTATTATAAAAAATATACCTATTAAAAATAAATGGTATAAAATTAAAAAAGTATAATACATTTTTATGGTTTTTTTATCGCAACATAATTTAGTTTCAATAACAATACTTTATTCCAACTGAATGGTGAAAGTTCCAGTAAGGCGATAAATATTAAAATGATGGTTTAAAATGGATTTATTTATTATGCAAATATGTAAGTACCCATATAATACCTACGTATAAAAAAATTACATATGGGCACACATATCATACTTCATACTAATAATTTAAATGTGAATGTAAGTTTGTTTGTAACGCTTTCACGCGAAAACTACTTAACCGATCATCATGAAACTATAATTAGTAATTAAAAGTTTTATTGTATTTAAGGTATTTTAATCAGCAATGTAAATCTAATAAGGACGAAATCATTAAATGCAGAAATAGAAGAATTTATAAACAGACTACTAAATTCGGATAAATTCGATGAATTAGCTGATAAGATAGCCGAGAAAGCGGCTTGGAAGATCTTTGATTTAGACAATATTAGGATATCGCATAATATAAAAACTCCAGACGAAGATCCACCAAGTAGAACTAAACATAAATCACTACGTGAAAGAGGTGAGGGTTACAATTATCTTCAGGCGAAAGAAGAAAATCAACCGCTCAATACTGAAATCATTGAAATAAAACAAAATCCAATAAAACCACATGTTAACCAGAAGAATGAATTGAACATAAAACAAAAGTTAAATAAAGACATTTCGTCATCTAAAGAACAACTGCCCTTGAAATTTAAAAATCTAAAAGCGTCTCGAGGCAATATTTACAAACAACAAAATATATTGAACTCGAAGAATGATAATAATGAAATGCTTAAACGTACAATCGAGCTCATAAAACCGGAATCATTATCTAAAACCAAAAATGACAAACAGCACAAAAGTAGTTTCGAAAGAGTCAATAATCGATATAAAAGTCCGAAGTATTTAAAACAGAAATATAAATCTGATATGAGCTTAGAAGAAATTAAATACATCCATGGGGATAAATATGAAGAAATTATAGAAAACAGAAGCGGAGATGATAATAAGAAGTCTTACGCAGATAAAGGTTTCGAAGAAAAAGACAGATCTAATGATATTGAAACTTCAGAGAAAAACGTGGATAATAGTACCGATAGTAATGAATACAAACATGATCATAACATAGATTCAAATGAAAGAAATGAGACAACACAAAATCAAACTTTTAGCATTGAAATAAACAATGATGGTCCAAGCAAAGAAAAACGCATATCAAATGAAGATTTGGTATCTAAAATGGACAATCGTAACGATCTATATGAGATGGAAAAATATTCTAACGAAAAAAATCTCACAGATATAAGAAAGAGATATAGTATAAACACAAGTTTGACTACAAGAAGATTAATAATTCGCAGAGAAGGTGACAAATTATTTGCGTTTGAAAATTCTCCAGACTATCAAGAGTATGAAGAAAAAATTGCAAGTCAAAAAGTTGAAGTAAAAGAAACTGCACTTTGATATTATTTCTTGTCTTATATTTTTTGTTGTATTAAAATCTATGTAACCTTCGACAGTTTGCACTAAATTTATTTAATCTTCTTGCCGCACTGCGGGGCTGTCCATGAATCGCTGAAACACGGCATTCGACGGTTAGAGGTATAAGTCCAAACTCATTATCCAATTTAAAAATGACAGAGCCATAGTTCTTGCGGGACCGTAAGTCTCGTAGTTCCTGATACCTACGATACAGGTTAACCTAGTGTGGGGTCAGGGCTGTGTCTGTGACTGTTGGGTGTATTTATTTATTTATAGTTGTGTTGTAGAGCCTTCTATCTAAATGGGTCGACTCGACCAGAGCGGTACCACTACCTTTTTTTTATTAGCTTGTATGACAAGATGAGTAGGTCACTCGCCTGCGTCACGCGTCACTCCTGCCCCTAAACAGAAGCGACGCCATACAGAACTTTGAATTTCAAAGCACTGCATGGCACTGGACTGCGCTCGTCACCCCAAAACATAAGTTGTTAATTTTCATAATGCCCAGTAATTTCACTGGCTTCAATGCTCTTCAAAGCGGAACCCAACAGTGCTTACACACTGTTGCTTGGCGGTAGAAATAAAGAATATCTGCAGAAGAAGTCGGTTAAAACCATCATGAATTGTAAATTTGGCTTGCATTTGTTACGGTGAGTAAGATTTCCGGAGGCATTAACCCCTCTCCCCCCTCCTTGCAATCCAACACATCCATGATATCGTTATCATGTGACAGACTTACTCGTTATTCGGCCTCTGCTTTAAAATAACTCCACTTGTGATTTGATTTCGTCCCAGAGTCTATTACTGGGTAGTTACAAAAAATATCTACCGTTTTGGCATTTAATATTTTGCTCGTAGCTCCGCCCGCGTGAACGGCCCTTTCAGGGATACAAAATAGCCCATGTTATAATCCAGGTCATGGTCTACCTTTGTGCCAAATTTCATGCAAAACCGGTCAGCTTTTATGGCGTGATTGACTCGTAAAAATCCAATTTCATAAACACAAATATTCGAACTAACATACATCCAAACGTTCACATTTATAAAATAGTAATAAATAGTATGTACAATATGAGACATACCTACCTACAATCCTACAATAAATCATATTGATACTGTGGCGTCACGACCACACTTACACTTACATTCATAACATACTTATTCACGTACATTTACACCATTATAATAATAATAATAATAATACACCCAACAGTCACACACATAGTCTTGACCCCACACTAGGTTAACCTGTATCGTGGGTATCAGCTACTACGAGGGACTTGCCAACCCACAACACCCAGACCCGAAACAAATTTTTGTGGATCACACAAACATTTGTCTCAGTGCGGGAATCGAACCCACGGCCTCTCGCTTCGCAGCCGGCTACTCGCCCGCTGCGCCACGAAGGCTGTCAGACCATTACCATATACCACATACCACATACCATACCTATTACCGACCAATAGATAGTTAGAAAAGCAGTTAGTAAATAACACATACACATGCAATACATACACATTTATATTACACACACCGCACACTTTTGACGTCTGCCGTTGAGAAACAAGAAGTCGTGAAGCTAAGAAACAAGAATCAACGAGTGCGGCGTGAAAACGCCATCACAAGGTGCGTGCAATACATGCAGCGGAGCCCGAAGCAGTCGAAGGTTCCACGTCGCTGAAGCACGCACACGGCGACAACACTCTTGCTGGGGAGATGTGAACTGCAGCGCGCCTCGCAGCACTAGCGCCACCATACGGCATGCGCAGGCAACATCAAGTTCCACTCCGAATGGTCGGTTGGAGAAAGATGTAAATAGCTCACTTTGTATTATTTAACATGTGTAAAATGTAAATATAATTAGAGCATTTTGGCAATAAAATATATTCGTGATTCCAGTCTTCAAAAGTTTTAATTATAAGTAGGAATAAGTCATCCCTACAATACAATAATTACGAATGCCCATAGAATAAACTCACAAGAGTTTTTCCTCATTCAAATTGTGCAGCAATTTGGTAAGTCTTAAGTTTACACTTCCTTTGCCGTAAAATAGTAAAAAAAAACAAGTGACAACTGATGATCTGACACTCTGACACTTGACAGTTGACAGTGACAATCAAGTAAATAAGGAGTTTTGGCGGGAATTCTTACAGTGCGGTGGCTCTCTTGTTTTAATTATTTCCTAAACTGGTTTAAAGTTGTGTTTGTTGTATAAAAGTGGTGTGGTTTTGTGCAATAATCATTAACGATGATGAATAGTGTATGGAAACATTGAAATAAGTGGATTTAGGTGATTTTTGATCAAGGGTATTGTCGACCTTGTGCTTTCGATTCGCTTGAAGAAAGTCGTCTAAGAAGCATTGAACTGAAAGGAATTATCACCAAAACTCCAGCAAGACCTTGAAATCGGCCATACCCCTGTTTCATCGTTCTTGGAATATAAGAAAAGATATAACTAATGACTTGGCAGCATGGTCTCTGATCTTAGCCGGTTCCTTATGGAACAAACAAACAAAAAAAAAAAAAAAAAAATCAAGTAAATAAAACTTCTTGATTTTCACTCATAATTCTGTCTACTGTTATTATTTGGGTTTAGAAAAGTTTATTTTGATTATCAATTATATCCTCTTTATATTGTGGAATAAAACCAAGTAAACCATATAAGTAAACCATGGCAGAAGTCACAGAGGATGGTCCAGATGTGTTCATTGAAGAGATGAAGGATGAAGAACGGTATCCGATTGAAGAGATAATAGTCAATGAGGCACTGCCAGAGACACAAGATGGACCTACAGTAAAAAATGAGTATGTTTTACATTATTTGATTTCGTGGAGATGTGTTTATTAAATTGAGTTACGAAGCGAGCTGGTCGCTCGCCTGATGGTACACAACACCACACAATAACTGAATTACAAAGAGCTGCTTGGCATTGGAATGGGCTCGTCACCCTGAGACATACGATAAGTGTCATAATGCCCAGTAACTTCACTGGCTTCGATGTCCTATAAACTGGAACACAACAGTGCTTACACACTGCTGCATGTCAGAAATAGACGAAGCAGTTGTGCTAACCCACACAGGCTCATACGAGGGGCCTACGACCTTGTAAACACGTAAAAAAAAATGTTTAAAACGTAGTACTATTCCTGACTACGCCTTCCCATCTGAGTTGCAGCCCAAACCCAACGTTGGAGGCCTATTTTTGTTTATTATTAGATACACTAGATATCACCTGATGGTAAGCGATCTCCACCGCCCCATGTACGCCCACAATACCAAAAGAATCATAAGAGCGTTGTCAACCTTACAAGAAAGGAATAATTAAGGGTATAGGGAGGGAGATTTGAGCCTCTGGATATCTCAATAACTGTACGAAAAGCTGCTACTTTACGCCGGTTTTCTGTGAGACAGTGGTAACAATACGGACGAGCCGGCCCATTCATGCCGTAGACACAACTATCTACAGCATGGCTCTACCACTCAACTCTCGAAGTGCTGCTTGTGAATTAGGCTGATACAAGGCTTGATTAAAGCGAAATGCCACCCAAACTGGGATTAAGGGTTAAATTGTTCCATTAACGTGATCCGATCACCCATCTGTGCTACTCACAGAACCCCCACCATAAATACAATGCCATCCCATTACAGAGAACCATCAAATCGCTTCATTAAGATGGAACCAAACCGCATCAGGTGCACGTTGTGTAACCGCACTGCAGACACTGAAGAGAAAATATTACAACACATTCGCAAAGTACACCGTGGCGAGAACCCATTCCAGTGTTACATGTGTGAATATACCACTTATAATAAGAGTTTATTTGAGGAGCATGTCAGGATTCATCAAGGTGAGGGTCCTGTGAAATAAATAATTACACCCAACAGTCATATACAAAGTCCTGACCCCACACTAGGTTAACCTGTATCGTTGGTATCAGGAACTACAAAGGACTTGTCAACACACTACACCCATACCCGAACAAATATTTGTAGAACACACAAACATTTGTCTCGGTGCGGGAATTGAACCCACAGACTCTTGCTTTGCAGTGAGCTCCTCGCCCACGGAGGCTGTCATATGAAATATGTCTATCATGCTACTGTCTCACAAAAATCGACGTAAAGTGGGAGCTTGCTGACTTGCTTACTTTGAGCTTAGTAAGGTAATTTTGCCGCAATAATGTGACTTATTTATTATTTATTTATCAGGCAGGCAGTAGTCATTAGACAGCCACACAAAAAGGTTGCGTTACACTATTGCTCCAGTTCGTGTTCGGGTAAAGTGCTAACGCAGCAAATTTCGCCGCCGCGTCGAGCCGCGAGCCGCGGTCGCCGCGATGACCCCGATATCGTTATTGCAAGTCGTAATAATTTATTCGTAAACACCTAACATCTGTTAAGGCGAAGCTATATTTTATAACCAAATATGGCAAATCATAAAACTACCATTTCCATAAAAACTGAATCGGAACAACTGTTGTACAAATTATACAATGAAGAAAAAGCCCTACGAGAAAAATTAGAATGCTTGGTTAACGAGCTTCAAATTAAAGTGGAATCCCTTCAGCAACAACTTATCAAGTCTGAAGAACAAAAAAAAGAATCTTGTGATAAAACACGCGATAGCAAAGAATTGTCATCTGAAACTCAATATGAGACAGATGAAGAGGAGCTTGCACGAGAGACCCAGTGGATTCGTCAAGTAAGTAGAAAGAAAAGGAAGCTGAACACCACACTTTCCCCACTGCAACAAAGCGAGTCTCGCAAAAAAGACTCGGAAAAAATAAAAGTAAAAAAAATACCTCCACCACCACCAATTGTAGTGGAAGGTATAAAAGATTATCAGAAACTGTATGATTTTCTTACTACGAGTATATCCAGTGACGCATTCACTATGAAAATGACGAAAGGAGACAGCGTCAAGATAAACGCCAATAAGGAAGACTCATATAGAACTATCAGTAAGCTGCTAGAAGAAAATAACAGTCGCTGGCACTCATACGAGAATAAACAGGAGAGGCCAATAAGAGTTATGGCAAAAAACCTGCACCATTCGTACTCACCCGAGAGAATAATCGAAAACCTGACGTCTAAAGGTTATAAAGTCCTGGAGGCAGTCAATAAATTAAGCTGGAAGACTAAAGAACCCCTCAATATGTTTATGCTCTCATTCAAAAATGAAGAAAATATAAGCAATATCTATAACATCAGCTCTATACTAGGATGTAAAGTAGAAATTCAGCCCATTAAAACATCAAAACTCATTCCACAATGTAAAAGATGTCAAGCGTATGGCCATACGCAAAAATACTGTCGCAAAGATCCCAGATGCGTAAAATGTACGGGCAAGCATCTTACTCGAGATTGCCAGAAACCAATTGATGCTAAACCAAAATGTGTGCATTGTGGTGAACCTCATCCTGCCAGCTACAGAGGGTGCATAGTAGCCAAAGAACTACAAAATTTAAAAATAAAGCAATGAAGAAAACTACAAATGTTATCCAGGTATCAGCCGAAAATGGAACCAAAAAGACCATTACTAGTCAAACCGTCAAGAATAATGTTTCTTACTCCGAAATCACTAAAACTCACCAGCCAAAAGTGCAGCCACAGCCGAAATCAAACAACTTTGAAGATAAAATTAATAAAATTTTAAATTTTATGACCATATTTGACAACCGTTTAAAAAAACTGGAACATAGCACCAAAACAGCTACCTCAACCCATACATAATGGCGAACACGCTCAAAATTATGACATGGAATGCTAATGGACTACTTCAACACCTTAGTGAAATAGAAGTAGTCTTAACTTATATTCTTAACTTAGTCTTAACTTATATAGTCTTAATTAATATTGATGTATGCCTCATATCAGAATCTCATTGCACTAAAGAATCTATGATTCAAATAAAGGGATATAAAGCTTACCATGCCTTACATCCAAATAATACTCCTAGAGGAGGCAGTACAGTAATAATTAAGGATAATATCAACCACTACGAGGAACAAAAGATAGAGGAACTAGATAAACAAGTGATAGCGGTATGTATCCAAACAAAGCGCTACCCGGTTACTATTTCAGCTATATATTGTCCGCCTAGATATTCGCTAAAAGCAGACCAGTATATAAGTCTCCTAAAACAACTTGGTACTAGGTTCATACTTGGAGGTGACTTTAATGCCAAAAATACCCACTGGGGATCTAGACTTACGACAACTAAAGGAAAAGAGCTACTATCAGCTGTCAGAGAAGTTAAATGTGACGTAATATCCACAGGCAAGCCGACTTATTGGCCTACTGATACCCAGAAAATACCAGACCTAATAGATTTCTTCATATGCAAAAACGTCTCGCTCAACGCTGTTCATATTGAAGAAAGTTACAACATGAGTTCAGACCATTCACCAATCATTCTAATTCTATCTGAACGAATACTTCAGAGAGAGAAAAATCCCACATTGACAAATAAATATACAGACTGGGACAGTTTCAAGCTTGACTTAGAATCTATAATAAGTTTAAAAGTTGCTTTAAAAAATCCGGAACACCTTGAACATGACTTAAGAAAGTTTATAAATAACGTACAACAGTGTGCTTGGCGAAACACAACTGAGTCTAAAATTAGAGTTAAAGGTAATTATTATCCAATAGAAATCAGGAACCTTATTATAGCAAAAAGAAAACAAAGAAAAAAATGGCAAAGGAACAGGTCTCCACAAGACAAAACATTATTAAATAGACTCACAAAAAAACTTAGGAGAGAAATTAAAAACTTTAAGGATGAATCCATGACTACCTACCTAAGTAAACTCACAAGCGATGGTACAACAGATTATTCGTTATGGAAAGCTACTAAAAATATGAAAAAACCTATTACACAGATTCCCCCTATTAAAGAATCAAATGGTCGTTGGGCTATAAACAACGATCAGAAAGCAAATTTGTTTGCAAAACACCTGGAGCAAATATTCGAAACAAATGAATGCTCAATAGAGGACGTCAAGCTAGATGAAATATCTCAAGATGATCTAGATATAAATTTTGTTACTCCTAAAGAAGTGATTTGCGAAATAAAAAATCTCAAACAGAAGAAATCCCCTGGGTACGACTTGATTACTGGAGAAGTACTAAACAATCTTCCGCGCAAAGCAATAGTTAAATTAACTACTCTTATTAATGCTTCACTCAGATTGAAACATGTACCAGACGTGTGGAAATTTGCTGAAGTTATTATGATACTTAAGCCTGGTAAACCGCCTCATGAAGTAACATCTTACAGGCCTATCTCGTTGTTACCAGTAATGGCAAAACTATTTGAAAAGCTTTTCTTGAAACGGCTGAAACCAATTATACAACAACGGAATCTAATCCCGGACTATCAATTTGGCTTTAGGGAAAAGCACTCTACAATAGACCAAGTGCATCGGATAACTAATTTAATTGAAAGAGCATTAGAAGAGAGGAAAGTTTGCACTACGATCTTTCTGGATGTAGCACAAGCATTTGATAAGGTATGGCACCACGGCCTTATATACAAACTAAGGAAAATGCTGCCAAAGCAATTTTCAGATATCTTAGAATCTTATATATCTGACAGAATGTTTCGAGTAAAACATGAAGATTCATATTCAGATATTAAGTATATTAAAGCTGGAGTACCACAGGGAAGTGTACTAGGGCCGGTCCTGTACCTATTATACACATGTGATATTCCTACGCTAGAAAACAATACCATTGCTACCTTCGCAGATGACACAGCTATCATAGCTACTGGCACTACTCACGAGGAAGCAGCGGATAAAGTCCAAACAGCCGTTAATACCATCTCTGAGTGGACTAAAAAATGGCGTCTTAAATTAAATGAGTCGAAATCAGTACATTTAGATTTTTCTAATAAAAAATCAAATTACCAACCGGTATACATAAATGGCAATATAATACCATATGAAAACACGGCCAAATATTTGGGCATGACACTTGACGCAAAGCTTCGCTGGAAGGCACATGTCAAAAAGAAACGTGACGAGCTGGAACTTCGCTACAGGAAGATGTACTGGCTACTTGGTAAACACTCTTCGTTGTCAGTACACAATAAAGTTCTTTTGTACAAGCAAGTCCTAATGCCAGTATGGACTTATGGTATACAGTTGTGGGGCTGTACCAAACAAAGCCATATAGAAACAATTCAACGCTTTCAGAATAAAGTGCTCAGGGGTATAGTAAATGCTCCTTGGTACATAAGAAATGGCGATCTTCATAGGGACCTTAAAGTGGACTTCGTGAAAAACATCATAAAAAAATATTCCGAAGCTCACGAACACAGACTTCATCATCATGTGAATATCGAGGCAATCCAGCTCGTTGACAACACAGACCTAGTGAGAAGACTAAAGAGGACAAAACCTTTTGAGTTAGTGTAGTGAATGGTTAGTGTAATATAGTGCAGTGAGTGCTATTCGTAAAGAACACGCGAACATTGTGTCTTCCCCTTAATAGAGACAATAAGAAAAGTGTTATTGGACATATTCTTAGTCATAGTCTCATTAGAAATTTAGGTTAAATTTAAATTACTCATTGGTCATAAGGCTAGATTGTAATTTTAATGATATACTCTAGTAGGTATCATTCACAAAAAAAAAAAAAAAAAGGCAGGCAGTTGTCCTGCAACTGTATATTGCCTGTATTCTGCATTTCACTACATTACTTGCAATTTTTTGCATTTAGGGATTTAAAGTGATTGTCAAGTCGATTCTTAAACTGGATTATATTTTGAGCTGTGACTACATAATACATACGTTTTTATAGCACAAGCAAGTTGGTCACCTCATGGTAAGAGATCTCCACCACCCATGTATTCTGGTAATACCTAAAAAATCGTGGGCGAGTTGCCGACCTTAAAGGAAAGGCATAATTAAGGGATTGAGAAGGGAAGGAGTATTTGGGCCTCCGGATATTTCAGTCACCGTACGAAATGCCGTAGCAAGCTTCTATTTTACGTCAGTTTTCTTTGGGAGAATGGTAAAGACAATTAGCCCACGTCTGTCAAAGTGTCACCGGTACCCTACGCGCTCTCTATCGCCTGAAGAACTTCCTCCCTTCTAAAACCAAAACAATGCTAGTGGAAAGCTTAATATTCCCTCTCATTGACAATGATGATGTGTGCTATTTTGACCTGAATGCAGATCTTCTCAATAAGCTCGACCGTCTTCTCAATAACGGCATTCGATTTATTTTAAATCTTCGTAAGTATGATCATGTGTCAACCTATCGTTCTCAACTCATGTGGTTACCTATTCGTCAACGCCGTAGTCTTCGTGCACTAACTACTCTCTTCACTATTCTTAAGTCATCTACTCCTCCTTCTTACTTTACTCCCTACTTTCAGTACTTAGGTTCAAACCACGACAGAAATCTTCGATCATCAAATAACCTTCTTCTTGAGTGTCCCTCTCACAGAACTGACTTCGTTCACTCTTCTTTTCCGGTTCAATCTATACTCTTATGGAATTCCCTCTTGAAATCAGGATGTCCACCAACCGTTTTACATTCAAGTTCAAAGTTCGGGCATTACTGACCAGACAGGTGGCAGATTCTCTTCACTAGTTTTTATTGTATTTATATATTAATATTTATTTATAATATGTATTCTATAATGTATATATTACTCTATATTCGGTTTTCTTTTATTTTAAGTCTGTTATATACACATACTTTGTTTCTTCTCTGCATCACCCAAGGTCGACTGGTAGAGAATGCCTTTGGCATTAAGTCCGCCTTTATACATTTGTATATAAAGTTAAATAAATAAATAAAGATGCGGACAAGCCGGCCCAATCATGCTGTAGACAAAACCGTCCACAGAGTGGCTTTACCACTCACTGTCTTTATTCCTGTCATACTAAATGTCCAGTCACTTCTTTTTTATTTTTGCTTAAATGACAAGACGAGCAGTGATGCTCCCCTGATGGTAAGCGTAACGCCTGCCCTTAAACAGTAGCAACACCACACAGAACTCTGAATTACAAGGCACTGCATGGCACAGGACTGGACGTCATCCCGAGACATAAGATTTCACTGGCTTCAATGTCCTTCCGACCGGAATTACACAAAAATGCTTACACACGTAACTTGGATGTGCATTTTTACATACATACATAAACTCACGCCTGTTTCCCATAGGGGTAGGCAGAGACAACGGATTTCCACTTGCTACGATCCTTGCATACCTCTTTGGCCTCCTTAACTCTCATTGAATTTTTCATACATGCACGTCGGTTTAGGGTACTCCTGACCTGGCCTTTCTCGAGAATATCTCCGACTTGATCTATATTTTATCTTTTACAGGCATTAAACCGTTTAAATGCTCGCACTGCCCGTACAGGAGCGCTTCGAAGAAAAATACAAAAAAACACGAACTCGTACACCGGCCAAACAATCCTCTAAAATGTCCAGACTGCACCTTCATAGCCAGGAACACCAAGGTCCTGAACTGTCATAAACAAAAGACCCACACCATAGACAACACAATAACGCACAAATGTCCAAAATGTAATATGGCATTCAGGGATTTGGCCGCTTTCACCAATCACAGGAAGAGCAGAAAGAGATGCAATACGTGTGCGCAGTTGTTCTGTCAAAATATATTGAAGAACCACGAGATCGAAGCGCACGGTTTGGTGAAGAAAAAAAAGTTAATTCCACTTTATAGGAAAAAGTTGTTTGAGTGTCACATTTGTAAATGGTCATCCAATACCAAACCCAGGATACTGTTGCATTTGATACACCATCCTAATCAAGATTTGGAGAATTGTAAAGTTGATGTAACTATTCTACGCCAGTGTGGCATTTTGCCGGACGCGTAGATGGCTTTTTTAAATTACTCCAACGTGTTACAGAAAGGTGTGGTTAAATTTGAGCAACGTATAGTGTACGATATAAGTATTATACAACGTGTTACAGAAAGGTGTGGTCAAATTTGAGCAACGTATAGTGTACGATATAAGTATTATACAACGTGTTACAGAAAGGTGTGGTCAAGTTTGAGCAACGTATAGTGTACGATATAAGTATTATACAACGTGAGAAAGGTTTGGTCAAATTTGAGCAACGTATAGTGTACGATATAAGTATTATACAACGTGTTACAGAAAGGTGTGGTCAAATTTGAGCAACGTATAGTGTACGATATAAGTATTATACAACGTGTTACAGAAAGGTGTGGTCAAATTTGAGCAACGTATAGTGTACGATATAAGTATTATACAACGTGCTACAGAAAGGTGTGGTCAAATTTGAGCAACGTATAGTGTACGATATGTGTTAAACAACGTGTTACAGAAAGGTGTGGTCAAGTTTGAGCAACGTATAGTGTACGATAGAAGTATTGTTTTGTAGTAACAAATCTGATTGCATTGCGATGGCAAAAATAAAGTTTATTTTATCTAATTGAAGAATAGAATTTTATTAAATTGATATAGTTATTTAAGTTTATGGTTTATTTCTTTATTAAAGGTTCCAAGCCGTTATGCAATAAAACGAAACGTTGTAACGAAATGGAGAAACATATAGAGATTATTTAGTAGGTATAAAAGTTGGCTCACAGGTAGAACATGACCTTGTAGAACTTGGATTAGGACTAGGCTACTTTTTATCCCAGAAAAGGTCAATCACGCGGGCGGAACCGCGATGAAAAGCTAGTATTTTTAATGGAAATTACTACTACCAAGAAAAAATCATATGTAAAAGCGTATTCAAAAGGTGATTTTTTTCTCTAAATTTTTATGTTAAATTAACAGAAAAATAAAAACGCAGTAGATTATTCATAATTAATAAATAGCTATTGTATTAAGTATACGTTATTGAACTTCGTTACTTCATCTCGTTTTATAGCATAGGTACCACGACCCCTACCCAAATCATGTTTGAAATAAAATATCAGAATAATTTCTAATTTTATCCAAAACCAGGTACTCTTTCATGGGGTTCTATAATATGTGAGTAAGAATAGTCCCCTGCTAACCAACCATAGTGACCCATAGACGAAGCTACTTCGGCAAATCTGGCGAATTGAAGGTATCTGTAAATAAATACACAGTTTAAATATTTTACAAGGTGGTAGGTCCCTCGTATGCGAGGCCGTCTGGGTTGGTACCACCGCTTTGTCTATTTTGCCGCCAAGTAGAAGTGTGTAAGTAGCGTTGTTTCGGTTTGAAGGAAATTGAAGCCAGTGAAATCACTGGGCATTCAAATTCAAATCATTTATTCTGTAAATTGGATCATAAATATCACTTTTACATGTCAATTATTTTTTATACTACATTATGAGACTTAACGTCTTATGTCTCCGGATGACGAGCGCACTTCAGTGCCATGCAGTGTTCTGTAATCCAGAGTTCTCTGTGTCGTTGCTTGTTTATATGGGCATTGATGTGATGTGACGATTAACATCAATCGAGCGAGCTGCTCATCTCATCATTCAATCAAATAAAAGAAGATGTTTCAAGTTAACTGTGAATTTAATGGCATCGCTCTGTTCTCTCCAGTATTGCCATTTTACGAATAATCATTAAGTATGAGGGATATTTCAGTGAGTGAGATATCCGGAGGCCCAAATCCCACTCTCCTTTCCAATCCCTTAATTATCCCTTTCCTTTAAAGTCGGCAACGCGTCCTTGATTCTTCTGATATTGTGGTGTACATGGGCGGTGGAGATCACTTACCATCAGGTGACCCACTTGCTCGTTTATATTAATAATAATAAATGCACCCAACAGTCATCAGTTCTGACCCCAGACTAGGATATTTCTGTGTCTATGGTATTAGGAACTACGAGAATGGAATCCAAGGTCTCTCGCTTGGCAGCCAGCTACTCGCCACTACGCCACGGAGGCTGTCAAACGTTTGCAGGCGTATGCTATAAAAAAAACACTTCACCCACGTCACCCTGAGACATTATATTGTTAGGCAACATTTGTTAGATCGCAACACTATACTTGTTGGGGACTCCCTATTTATCATTTATCGATGGATAATGAAGGTGTCCGAGAATGTAATGCCGGGTAGATTGAAATAATAGCCGTGCAAGTAGTAAACAAGTTGTTCGCCTGGTGGGGTGACATTTGCTTTTTAAGAGAGCGCTCCGTCATTGGGAGCTCAGTACTGTGACTTGTGAGTGCTGTGAGTACTGCGCGTGCTCTGTTCTCTGGGTTCTGTGTGTTCTCGGTTCTCGGTAATCAGTCACCAGTCTCGAATAGATTACTACGTGGTTGGCTCAGTTGAACTTATTGTTGCCTAGAAGCACTCAGTTCATTCAGAGTGTTCATGGGTAATAGTTCTAACAATATTTTATTACCTTGAAGCTCCACAATATGACCAACTTAATGGGGAACTGCTAACTTTTTCATCTTCATCTGGTGGTGGCGAAAATTCTGTAAAACGAACATAAGATCACGCCTATATCCCTGAAGGTGCAGAAGTGCAATGATTACAGCTATGGTTCGCCAAGTTTACATTCATCTCATGATACTTTTTAACAACCGAGATGAAAGTTGCAGGTACGAAACCAGCCCCAGAGCATGTAGCATGACTTCTAAGTACTAAGTGAATTATTATCGCTTGTTTTTACGGTGAAGGAAACATCGCGAGGAAACCTGCATACCTGAGAAGTTCTCCATAAGAATTTCGAAGGTATGTGAAGTCTGCCAACCCGCATTAGGCCCGCGTGGTGGACTAAGGCTTTACCCCTCTCATTCAATAGAGGAAACCCGTGCATAGTAGTGGTACGTGTGTAATATAAGGCAAGTATTATTATTATATATTACGAATTGGTTTCCGATTGCCCGGTATTTCTCGAGATGAGTTTCCCCGGAACTGGAAACAAGTTGGTAGGTCTCGTATGCGAGACCGCCTTGTCTATTTCAGCCGCCAAGCAACAGTGTGAAAGCACTGTTGTGTGCCGGTTTAAAGGAAATTGAAGCCAGTGAAATTACTGGACATTATGAGACTTAACATCCTATGTCTCGAGGTGACGAACGCAGTCCAATGCTATGCAGTGCTTTGTAATTCAAAGTTCTGTGTGATGTTGCTTCTGTTTATGGGTAACGCTTACTATCAGGCGAACGGCCTGCTTGGTTCGTCGCTCAAGCTAATAAAAAAAAAAACAAGGACAATACTCGGGAAACTGTCGTATTCTCACCTTCCCAATGTTTACAGTAATACAAATCACCAGCGCAATGGTTGACGAATGTAAAAAACTTGAAGTATTTCCCGAAGCCGCGGTTGGCGCTCACACAGATCGGCGAGTATGTATCAGGACAGGAGTACGGGCATATGTGGTAATCGAACGCTGTTTCGACTTCATACAGTGTGCTGAATGTTGTCTCTTGTTTGGATCTGAGAGCTGTTACTGGAAGTAAAGTAACGAAATTTACATTTATACAACGTGTTACAGAAAGGTGTGGTCAAATATGGATATTATATACAGTATGTAACAAAAACCCTGTTGGCCCTTTTTGAATCATGAGGATAGACATAGGATAGACAGCTTAATAATAGTTAAATAAAAAATGGTACTACGGGGGGGTACTTATATCGTACACTACACGTAGCTTAAATTTGACCACACCTTTCTGGAAAACGTCGTATAATGCTTGTATCGTACACTATACGTTGCTTAAATTTGACCACACCTTTCTGTTACACGTTGCATAATACTTATATCGTACACTATACGTTGTTCAAATTTGACCACAACTTTCTGTAACACGTTGTGTCATTCTTATACCGTACACTACACGGTGCTTAAATTTGACCACATCTTTCTGTAACACGTTGTATAATACTTATATCGTACACTATACGTTGCTTAAATTTGACCACACCTTTCTGTAAAACGTTGTATATTAAGCACAGTTTTGTTATATTCTTGCCCATCTCGGATACTTTCCATCTTCGAAATAACTATACCTACATACCTGCTTTCAACTTCTTTAGATTGGTGTTATTTTTAATATCTTCATTAAAATTGTTGGTCTGATTTTTCGATGAATCTTTGACTGATCGCCTGGCGTCAAAATAACTTTTACATGTTCCACTACTTATTATTGAATATTCTACAATATATACTTAATATCAAATAATAAAGCTTAATATTATACATAACTGCCTCGGTGGCTCAGTTGTAATGCGTAGGCGTCACGACTGAGGCCGACGCTGAGGTCTCGGGTTCGATCCCCCGGTCGGGTAATACTGATATTGGGTTTTTCTATTACGAAATGCTTGGTATCGGCCTGGAATTGTGTCCGGTATGGCGATAAGCTCGCCCCCTATTACATCATGGGACAGAGATGCGCTCGGCGAAATGAGGGTGTACTGTTTACACCTCTGCCTACCCCTTCGGGGATTATAGATGCGAGTGCGTAAAAGCAAGGTTAGCGGGGAGTGGTACGGACTGCCGGGACGAAGTGGTGGTAGTACGAGGTCGTAGGTCTCTCGTATGCTAGAGGCCTTCTGGGTTTGTACCACCGCGCCGTCTATTTCTGCCGCCAAGCAGGAGTGTGTAAGCACATATTTGAAGAACCATGAAACCAGTAAAATTACTGAGTTTTATGACACTTAACATCGTCTCTGAGCGACGGCGCAGTCCAATGCCATGCAGTGCTTTGTAATTCCGTTTTGTGTGGCGAGCGACCTGCTCGTCTCGTCATTCTAGCTACGAGACTATCCCGCCCACACACCCGCCACTGTAACTCATGTGCACCAGGATCGACAGTGGCACGCATTTTTGTTGACACCGAGCAGTGAAGCTCGGCAAGTCTCTGGAAATGCCAAATTATCTTTATTCCGCAACAAAATTAATCAAGTAGAAAGTTAAGGAGGAGTTGGTAAAATTAATTGTCCACTTCCCTCCATAGCAAAGCGGTCTGCAAGTAGTCATTCTAGCTCATAAAAAATACTTACCATAGCCAGGCGAGTTACACATGTTATTTAGAAATAAATAACATGTGTTTTTAAAATCTTTATAACTGCTCCCATTTTTATCATTTCTTATTGTACATACACTTGTATTATTAGCTTTGCATAAAGAATCTCTATTCTCGCAGACTCTTTTTATATGCTTGAACGATAAATGTAGGGTCGAATTAAAGTGCGTTATATTTATTTTAGGCAAATTCAAATGTATAATATGCGCTTGGATGAAAAGTATACATGTTATAAGAAATATTAACATTTTTATGTGCTATAACTTTGAATCGATTTGCAATGTATTTTAGCTTTGCTTGCGTAATGTAAGTAAAACACACTGCCTACATGGCGCTGTGAGCGAGGAGACAGCTAAGAAGCGAGAGGGCGAGGGTTCGATTCCCGCCCGAGACAAATGTGTTTTTTTTATTAGCTTTAGTGACGAAACCAGCAGGGGTGACTAGCGCAGTCCAGAGTCATGCAGTGCAATGCAGTGCTTTGTTATTTAAAGTTCTGTGTGGCGTTGCTTCTGTTTTTGAGCAGGCGAGCGACCTGCTCGTCTAGTCATTCAAGCTAATAAAAAAAAAACAGTGTTGCAAAGATTACATAGGAAATAATGCTTTTCTAGTTTATTTCTCCCCAGTGGGGTTCACGTCAGGCAGGCGGCCGGTCGTAAAAACTACAAGCCAAATCTTCCTGTTACATGTGATGAAGCATGTTCCGCCGACCCCACTGCAAGTGGGATGAGGGCAGGTGGAGGAAGAATGTTTTTTAGTCAAATTTACTTAGTAGAAGCTACGAGCAGAAATTATTATATATAAGAAATACACTGAAAATTATTAATTACATCCAGAGATATTAACGTATACTACTAGACTAGCTGTGCGGTACATAGAAATTGTACTACTAAATTGCGGTCAATTGACCGTAACTCAATATTACCATCTCGCTTACTCAACTAGAACCCCTTTTTTTTACATGGGGAAAATCCTCTTGGTTTTCCGGCCACCTTAAAAGAAGATAGACGGGGTATGCCGGATTTTTACCGGCTAAAAACCCCATGGTTGTCGCCATCTGCACTATGGAAGAGTTTCGGGACCTCCAACAGAAACACGCCGAAACCCCTCCAATGCAACGCTGTAATAGCACGGCAGAGCAACTAGAACCCCTATCGCGCTCCCTGTTTGTGAGCTGTCAAACTCCCGCGTCATGTGACGCAATAGGGTAGTTGACTAGATTTTTTTTATTATTTAAATCAATAAGTTATGTTACTCAAAATCTATTGCAGAAAGAATTTTATAAATCGGACCAAAAATAAATAAGATAGAAGCCATTCAAATCCTGTAGAAGGGGTAATTGTCAAATGACAGACGATGCAACCTGTAGGCGACGCGTTATAGCTGGCCGGCAGATATTATATTTATAAAACATTGTAAGCCTTCGTTTTTTGAAAATATAAATCTAGATGGTCGAGACGCGGTAGGTGTGCACAGGGCGACAACGGGGTAGGCGCGGGGCGCGGGGAGTGGTCGAGCTCCAAGCGTTTTGGCGCCATCAGGCGAGTTTGAATGAGTTCACGTAAGAGGGCGCCGCAGTACACACCTATTGTTTTATCACCATCTCGAATTTTGGAAATTATCTTCTTGTTTTATTCGCACCCTTATCAAGTGGTCCTCGAGCCGGATCGTACATATTATTATGTATCATACACCACCACGATCAATGGTCAACACGCGAAGTAATGCGCGTAAGGAACGCGAAAACAAGCACGGTGAAGCTTCGACCAGTCAACCGCCATCACAGCCGCCAACGACGAAGGCACTCGAAGTTTCTGGAGAAAAATTATCCAACGAAGTAACCAACGTCAAGATGAATGTTTTAGCGGAAAGGAGCATAAAATCGAAACAACAAAAAGGACCCGCATCGTTGGAAAGTAGAACTTCGAAGGCTAAAAAGTCGACATCATCTTCTATACAAGCTCGTATAGCCAGACTAGAATTACAAGCTGCAGAAGAAAAGGCCAGACTTCAGATGGAGCTTATTGATAAAAGATTGGCAGCAAATATAGCTGTTTTAGAAGACGAGATGAGTGAACAACAAGACCGTCATACACATAGTGACGTCGATGTGGAGAGGTGGTTAGAACGCAGCCAGCTTGAACTGGAACAGGCACAGTCAGCCCACGATCATGGTCCAGAAAAGGGCGAGCTATGTCAACCAGTGGCACCATGCCCTGGTACATTAGATGGTGCAGTTCAGATGCTAGCCAGCGCTATAAAGGATCTTGCCGCCACCTCAGCTAACACTATTTCTAATGCTAATTTACTGAGCCGCATAAGTACGCCGCGAGACTTACCTGTTTTCTCCGGTGACCCGATGGAGTGGCTACAGTTAAAGCATGCGTATGAAGAGTCAACAGAATTGTGTAATTTTAGCTCAAAGGAAAACCTGTGGAGAATACGCAAATGCCTACGTGGACCCGCCAAGGACGCTGTCTCAGCTCTCTTAATTACCGCCACAGAACCTAAGATTATAATGGCCGCTTTAGAGCTACGATTTGGGAACCCGGACAGCATAGTTATGAAGATAATTCAGGACATAAAAAAACTGCATCCTATGTCTCAAGAATATCAAAAAGACATAGTAACATTTTCGTTAAAAGTGCAAAACTGCATAGAAGCCGTGAGATCCGTCAAGCGCGATGCGTACCTGCAAGGTATGAGTATAGTGTCACTCATATTGTCTAAATTACCTACAGTCCTAATATCGAAATGGTCAGACTACAGTTTCCCCCTCATCACTGATGGCAAGAAATCACGAATGGATATTTTAGCAGATTTCTTAAAAGAAGAGGCGGTGAAAATTTCAACGACAGCAAATATACACACGTTAAGTTCGCACACGAATTATACTAAAGGAAATTACTCTAATCGCGCGCATGACACGGTGTTATTAACTACGGACACTAATGACGCCAAGTGCTTGTATTGTCGCATAGCTAAACATAAGCTAACGGAGTGTAAACGCTTCAAAACATCACTACGTAAAGAGCGTTGGCGGCACGTCAAGCGGTACGGCATCTGTTACAAGTGTTTATTATCACGCCACGACCGAGAAACTTGTCCAGCTGTCGCATGTGATATAGACAATTGTGGCCAATCGCATCATCGATTACTACATTATGTAATTAAGGACCACCGACCCCAAAGCGATGTCCAAATTACGGATATCACGGAAAGTGAAACAGTGACGAACATTAATAATTTAACGCGCTGCAAAGTATTGTTAAAAACTGTGCCTATAAACATTCATGGCCCTAACGGTGTAGTGAGTACGACCGCTCTTTTGGACGACGGGTCAACTGTGTCACTAATAAGCTATGAACTCGCAAAACAAATAGGTTTACATGGACATAAACAAACAATTCGAGTGAGCGGTGCGTGGAACAATAACATATTAGAATGTGACAGTGAGATAGTGGACTTCAATGTGTCAAACAAGGACGGAACTAAATTCGAAATCCGTGCGCGAATTCTGGAACACTTAAACTTACCTGTGCATGATTTAACGTTCATTGACCCCTTGCGCTACGAGCAATCTGTGCCTGAAATAAAGAACTATTTAAATAATATTAAAATGTGCAAACCTCAATTATTGATTGGACAAGATAATTATAATTTAATAATGCCCCTTCAAACAATAAGGGACAAAACTAATGGTATATATTTAACACGCACAGCTTTAGGTGTGTGTATTCACGGATGTTCACGTGAGCCACTGACGCGTGAGCATGCGCCGCCGCCCAAGCGGGCACTTTATTCAACTTTGTTCATGAATGACAATGTAAACATTGAAAGTATTGAAACAGAGCAACGATTACGGGTACTGAAAGAACAAATTCGCTTGTCATCTGCTATTAAATCTATAAGTGTCAATATTAGACAGAGACGTGTTGAAGAAACTCAAGCCATATCGCATTTAGAAAAGGTGACTGTATTGAAAAATGAATCGTTTCGTGGGCCAGCATTTTTATATGAAGAGCTACCTGAGTCATCCTGTTTGAACCTAGAATACACTATGGCTATTCAAGAAACTGAGGTATGCTTACCTGCTATTCCGGACCCTACTAGATTTTCGTCATGGCTACGCCTGCTGAAGACAACCTGCAATGTATTATTATTTATCGATAAATGCAAGAAGGTGAAAACGCAATTCGAAGGTAACATGATGGATAAAACTGAACCCCTATTGATGCAATATTCTCAGTCACAATCTTTTCCCGAAGACCTCGTCAACCTGAAGAATAAAGGGTATACGAATAAGAAAAGTAGATTACTTACCTTGACGCCGTTTCTGGACCAACACGGAATACTTCGAGTCGGTGGCCGTATCAATGCTGCTACCGATGTCCCGCTACAGGTGAAACAACCAATTATATTGAACGGATACAATCACGTCGCTCGGCTAATTGCAAGATACTACCACACCAAATTAGCACATAGTTTTAATGAGACGATAGTAAATGAACTGAAACAAAAATACTGGATATTAAGAATTAGACCTAATGTAAAGAGTGTTGTCTCAGGATGCATGTTTTGCAGAATAATAAAAACACAGCCGCAGCCGCCCAGAATGGGTGACTTACCTTCTGTCAGATTGGCGCACCGATGTCGGCCATTTACTTATTGTGGCATAATATATCTGTTTGGACCGATGTACATAACAGTAATGAGGCGCAAGGAAATGAGATATGGCGTCTTATTCACTTGCCTCACCATAAGAGCCGTCAGACGTATAGCTGCACGTCGAGGTTGGTCTCAGTTTATACACTCAGGTAACGGTTCCAATCTGAGAGGTACCGATAACGAGCTTAGAAAGGCAATACTCGAGCTAGACCAAGGTGTGCTGGAAGCGGAGTCTCGCAACTATGGCACAACATGGCATTTCACTCCTTCAGCTTGTACTCATTGGGGCGGAGTTAATGACTCCGATTTACATCTGAGGAAGCAGTGGAGATTGTCTCAGAGACTAGCGTGTATGTATTGGAGGCGCAGGGTAAAAGAGGTGCAACCCACCAGGCACCCTAGACGAATATGGCAGCAAGAATCTGAACCACTGCGCATTGGCGATTTGGTGTTAACTATCGATCCTAATGCCCCGAGGAATACTTGGTCAAAAGGTGTCATTCAGCGGGTCATGCCTGGAAGGGATGGACGTGTCAGGCTAGTCGAGATTAAAACAAACGGCTTGCTGCAACGTTCTGCAACGCGCGTCGCAAGGATACCTACAGATGTGGAGTGCTGAGCACCGCACTGGGGTGGAGAATGTAGGCGACGCGTTATAGCTGGCCGGCAGATATTATATTTATAAAACATTGTAAGCCTTCGTTTTTTGAAAATATAAATCTAGATGGTCGAGACGCGGTAGGTGTGCACAGGGCGACAACGGGGTAGGCGCGGGGCGCGGGGAGTGGTCGAGCTCCAAGCGTTTTGGCGCCATCAGGCGAGTTTGAATGAGTTCACGTAAGAGGGCGCCGCAGTACACACCTATTGTTTTATCACCATCTCGAATTTCGGAAATTATCTTCTTGTTTTATTCGCACCCTTATCACAACCTTTGACGTCACTGTAAAATGTTCATTATAGTGCACGCGTGCAAGCGAGATAGTGAGATATCCCTACTACGCACCCACTTTTCCTCATAACAACATTTAAAATCATAACTGCGGGCACATTTCTGAACTAATTTTGATTGTGTTTTAATAAAATCGTTTCTTTTGCGTATCATTTTCTGTTGCTTATAAAATAATGTATAAAATTCAATATAGGAAACTACCCTATTATACTTGTAAACAGCCCGTCTAGTAGTAGTATACATTACAAGCCTTTGATTACATGACTTCATCTAAGCATACATATACATGTTTAAAACTACTATTTATATATTGCCATCTTACATTATTTATATTGTTGTACTTATAAGTGTTATAAGTGCTGCCAGTACTAAATAGTGGCACAACGGTTATGACGTCACACTATCATTGTATAACTTTATATTGTATGTTAATACATAGGATAATCTATGGCTTATTTAATTATTCAATTATAATTGTTATACACGCTATTTAGGACGTTCCAACATGTTCAATAATAAATACAGTTACTAATGTGAACTATTTGTAAAAAGGTATGAATAAGGTGGAATAATTGTTGTCGGCACCATTCGCCCGAAATAGGGCTGGAGTGCCTACAAGCATTCGCCCGAAAGTCCGGTGACGCTGACAAAAGCCGACTCACGGTCAGGCTATCAGCATTCGTCCAAACAAAAAAAAAAAAAAAAAAAGTTGACGGCAGTCAGTCGGTTGCTAAACGAAATATAAAGTGTTACTCTGCCCAAATAAATGGAGAAGGTCGTGTACATTGTGTTTCAATTGTTCTACTTCGTTACATAAGATATACTACGCTTGAACGATGAAATGGCGCCATTGTGGTCATTGTGGTTAGAGCCACAAAGTAAAATAATAAAAACCAAACAAAAATTCCAATATTTTATTAAAATTACAAAGTTATAAATATATTTGTACACAATAAAGCACTCTTCACGACTATTACTATTCATGGTAATTAAAAATAGTAGTTTTGGCAGGAATTATGATAGTATAGTTAGCCGCTTAGGCGGCGTCCATTAATTACGTGAGACATTTAGGGGGGGGGGGGGGAGTAGTGGGTCGAGCTAAATAAATAAATAATTATAAATACACCCAACAGTCACACACATAGTCCTGACCCCACACTAGGTTAACCTGTATCGTGGGTATCAGCAACTACGAGGGACTTGCCAACACACAACACACAGACCAGAAACAAATATTTGTCGATCACACAAACATTTGTCTCGGTGTGGGAATCGAACCCACGGTCTTTCGCTTCGCAGTCAGCTACTCGCCCACTGCGCCACGGAGCTGTCAAATTTCAGGAAATCTCACCGAGGGGAGAGGGGGTTCGAAAAATCGCCAAAATTCCCTCACGTAATTAATGTACGCACCCTTATTATTTCATAAACTAGTTTTAAATTACGTTTGTTGTTTGAGTAGCAAAAATTAACGATGATGAATAAGTGTATAGAATTGAAATTGGTGAATTTAGGTAATTTTTGACCAGGTGTATTGATCGACTTTGGTTGTTCGATCTGTTTGGAGAAAATCATCTATGAAGCATCGTACTGCAAGGAATTGACACCTAAACTCATACAAGACTTTGAAATAGGTCACACCGATGTTCCTCTTTGTGAAGACTTGAAAATATAATAATAACTTATCATTGGCGAAATTCATAATAGTGTGAAGCCATAAATAAACAAAAGAAAGAAAGATTAAGGCGTAGCGGCTTCACTGTACTCTTTATTTTAAAAGGAATTTTTTACAGTTTAAATACTACATTTCTTAAAATTAAAACAATTTTACAAATAGTATCACCCTCCAATGGCGAGGCCTAGGACCCAAGCCATCGGTGGTTAGGACCCCAGAGTGAGGAACCTCCTCACAATGCGTGCCGTGGCCAATAACATTGCTTTCTGAATCTGGCTCTTGACCCAACGACCAATTGAGAGCCTCTGGAGGTGTTGACCGAGGCTCTTTGGTATCAGTAGGCCTAGTATGAGTTACAAATATCCGTTCACAGTTTTCGAATTCGTGTAAAATTACTAACGTCGAAGTGTCAAACTAGTAATTCATACGGTAAGAAAGAAAAGAATCGCTTGAAAACTAATTTCATATTCTATTGTTATGAAATAACATAAACCATGTAATTAATTTTAATTCATCATTGTCCCCACCATGGGGCATTTGACGTATTGAGAGAAAACTAAAACTTTCGTCGTTTTACAAAACTATTAAAACTTGTACTAGGCCTACGGCCCATTAGCAGAAACGACTATCGGGACAATGATTGTCGAATCCACATGGCAGTAACCTCGTGTATTAATTATTGTATTAACGTCGCGGCTTCTTATTATTTTAATTGAAATATTTTTCATCGTAGCAAAGTTACATTGTAGGTACGTGATGGGGAATACAGCGCATTCAAAATATAATATCAACCGTAGAGACCAACTCTTGACGGTCGCCAGAATTAAAGTCTTTAGGGGTAATGTTGCCAATATGACAGGGAGGTAAAATTACCCTAAATTACTAATAAGTAATGCAAATAAGAATAGGAAAGTCGATTTATCAAATGTCACTCGATTCATAATTAATATTGTATTTATAATTAATATTGTATTTTTAAGTAAAAGGAAAATTGTTAAAATAATTTATTTTTACAATAATTAAAGGTATGAAACGTTTTTCATATTCTCATTTGGATTGCATATTATTAGCACTTGACATTACACTAATAAATACGTAATTATTGCTATAATTTATATTTTCTATCTAAAAACTAATATAGTTTTTTATTTATAATTTTAAAACACTAATTTGAGGTATTTTTGATATATAACATATATAAATAACGTGTAAACATTGATAAAATATTTTTCTTACGTCAGAGAGTATTTTAAAACTTTTGCTAGTTATAATAATATGTGAAATAAATATCAAATACCCCCTTAATATTATCCACCGATTTAAAAAAAGAGGGGACCGTCGTATGCATAGTTTTTATATGTATGTTATGCGATATTTCTACCAAATATAGGCCAATATTTTTTCAATTATTTTTTACGCCTGAGCTGATCTCATATAAGTTAAGATCCGATGAAGGACTATGAAACAAAAATTGGAACCTCTTCAACGAATAACAGGAAAAGGCAGTTTTTAAAACATCTATAAGTAGTTTAGGATAGGAACTTATTTTAAAGGACAGCTCAACATACATTCAAGCAAAGTTACCCCAACTTGGGGCAAAGTTACATTTTAAATCTTGCTTGATACCGATAATAAGCGCATGGCTTCCCTATATCCAGTCTCTGAAGCGCCGTGTACTGTTGAGAAGTGCTTTGGGTTGGTCGCCTCACCAGCGAAGAGGACACGCGGGTTGCCTGCCGAGTCGACTAATGGCTTCCCGAGGTCAACTCGACAGTTTGGGTACTGTGGCGTAAGCAGGTTGTCGAAGCTATAACTACCGCGCGTGTACGGATTGTTGTGCCAGCTTGACCTAAAAATTACAATCAGCAATACAGAGTAGGCTATGAAACGAGAGGTCGCAAGATCAACCCCCGTACAGAGACATTTGTGTGATCATATTTTTATTTGCTTAAATGACGAGATGAGCATGTCGCTCGCATGATGGTAAGCGCCACGCCTGCTAATAAACAGAATCTACAACACCAGAACTTTGTATTTTAAAGCACTGCATGGCACTGGATTACGTTCATCACGAGATATAAGATATTAGATCTCATAATGCCCAGTAATTTCACTGGCTTCAATGCCCTTCAAAACGAAACACAACATTGTTTACACACTGCTTGGCGGCAGAAATAGATATAGTGAAACCAACACAGACATCTCTGGGGGACCTACCGCCTCTACAGACTTCCTAATTGCATCTTTGCCTCTACAGACTCGTGCTAATTACAACTTTGCCCGAGTCTCGAGAAGGGTGTCAGTTTCAAATACATACCTTAACATGGCAGTAGGTTCTGGTATGGTGGTATTTTTCCCCATAAACCTTCTGAGCAATTTCATTACTTTCGTCTTTACCAAATCATCGGGCAAAGATTCTACCTGTGAATTCAATCGCTGATTAGTTGGAAATTTAAATTAAATGTACCTCTTATCCGCTAGGGGCATTGTTAGCCCAATCGACCAATCAGATTACTTAATAGTTTCTAAATTCAAATTATTTATTAGAAACTGTAGCTATTAAACACCCAAACATAAGAAATCGATATTCGATACAGTATGTCTGGATATCTGGTGCAAGTTTTTGATCGCAGCTCCGCCCGCGTGAACAAAAAAAATTTGACTATAGCCGTCTCCAGAGTCCCATCTATATCTGTACCAAAATTCATCAAAATCCGTTCAGGGGTTTACGCGTGAAAGCGTAACAAACAAACTAATTTGCGCATTTATAATATCAGTTAGCAAAGTCATGCAAACATGAAAATACCGTTAGTTTTCATTTGTTCCAATTTTGAGATGTTTTAATGCATTGTGGTCCCAAAATTCGTAAACTATATTAGTCAAATTGTGCATACCCAAAAAAAAAACGTTAGTATAAATGTAGTAGGTACGGTTCAGTTAAACGGCGCGTCATAGTGCGAGCCGAGTTACAGATGATAATCCTGTACAAGACTTCGTACATCGTTTAATTATATTGACTTAACAAAACATCGGTACTCTGGAAATGCCGCGTCGTGTACACACGGTTGCTCTTCGTCTGTTGCTCAGCTCGCGCTATAATGCGAAGTCTGACTGCGGCCTTACAATAATAAGTTATATTTACTCCCGGTTTCTGAAAGGCTGATCAATGTTAAATTAACTAATTAAATGTCAAACGTCATGCGATAAAAAAGAAAAGGCTTTATTTTATGTCCTAGTAATGCAGTCGGATTTGTTACTACATGGGTGTAAATACTTATATCGTACACTATACGTTGTTTAAATTTGACCACACCTTTCTGTAACACGTTGTATAATACTTATATCGTACACTATACGTTGTTTAAATTTGACCACACCTTTCTGTAACACGTTGTATAATACTTATATCGTACACTATACGTTGTTTAAATATGACCACACCTTTCTGTAACACGTTGTAGATTTCAATCTAAGCTTCATTCCGGGTCACACTTTCATTATCCTATTGTACATTTTACGGTACTGACCATTACAGCTACATCTCCACTTGTCCAAAGCGTCACAGCGTTTGGACAGCCGAGGGAAAAACTGGCCGCGTATATCCTAGTAGTCCATTCATCAACAGCGTGAACATTGACTCTGGACTCTTTGTCCCACAGGAAGCCAAATATCGACGCGTCTGGAGACCACCAGGCTTTCTCGAAGAACAGCACTATTTTATCGACTGTTCCTATCGACATATTGTCGATGATTTTTATTTTCTCTTGTGGCAGTTTGGGGACGAACAATTTCTTGTGCCTATAAAACAAATTGGGGTGATAGACAAACGAATAATATAGGTCTCGTACTACAATTTGAGAGGGAACCCAGCGTTCTAATTTTAACTGACTAGGAGGTTTTCAACTGTTCTGTATACAACATGTAACAAAAACCCTGTCGGGCGTTTTAACTGTGATATCAGCATCGATATTCAAACAAAATGAAATAACTCGCATACGAAAATAATCATATAATTTTTTTATAATTTAATTATTTTATTGTTTGTGAACCGTATTTCGGTTGATGAGATGAAAAGCGACGACTTGGAGCCAGAGCGAGATAAGTTGCGGCGTCTACGTGCAATAAACGCGCCGCGCCGCGTGCACGTCCGTCTACGTCAGTACGTCACATGAGTCAGCTGTTCATCACTTTTCAGATAATTTGTTTTTTCTATGCTACCTATGTAAGGATAATACTCGCTTCTGTTTATTATTTTTTATTTAACTATTTTTATTAAGCTGTCTATATGTCTGTCTTCACGCCCAAAAAAGGGCCATCAGGGTTTTTGTTACATACTGTATATTTATTTGTGTATGATCTCAGATGTTTAAATCGACTTCAAAAGAGGGGGTTCATAGTTCATACCATGCTTTTTAACCATAGAGTTTTTTTAACAAATCAAATGCCTTATTCTGTATAACCGCACAAACTTCTATGTTTGTTCGACCGATGATTTCCACTCAGGACCTCGCGGTTTGTCAACCTAAGTAATCTGCCATCAGACCAATGGCAATGTTGCACTTGTTTTATTATAAACTAGGGGCTTTGGCCATGTTTTTCCACAAAACATTAAAAAAAACGAATATGTGACATATCTTACTTTCTTCCCCACATTATTCTGCATCGATTGGTATCGGTCTCGACCCCATACCCCCAACGGTTTCGGAGGAGATAGCGTGACAAGCTTTTGGCAGCGGCGGCAGTTACTTTTTTTTAGAATAGAGAGATATACATATCTTAATCTGTTAACTGTTTAAAAGGTACAGCAGAATAAATACATACATAATATGAACGTCGTTTAATAACTGGCTAGTTACAACTTTGCCAAACTTCTCCAAAATGATATATAACTTTAGAATATATATAGTGATTTCTTAGGTTTACGCGAATATTACACATTGAAATAAAATTAGTTTATATGGATTTTATCGCGGTTTAAGAGGTATGGACTGACGGGGGAGTCTCTCCCGTGACCACGAAGGCTGGAAAGCTTTCGAAACGTCGGGACTAAAATAAAAATTAAACCGCGATTAAATCCGTATAAACTAGTTTTATTTCAATATATAATACACTCAACAGTCACACACATAGTCCTGACCCCACACTAGGTAAACCTGTGTCGTGGGTATCAGGAGCTACGAGGGACTTGCGGTCCCACAACACCCAGACCCGAGACCAATATTTGTGGTTCACACAAACATTTGTCTCGGTGTAGGAATCGAACCCACGGCCTCTCGCTTCGCAGCCGACTACTCGCCCGCTGCGCCACGGAGCTGTCAATATTCACAATCATGTCAAATAATGTCAATACGACCGTGTTTTAATATTTAACCATCACTCTAGAAACGCAGTCTAACACAACTAATTAGAATTGGCAAGCAAATAATAATGTTCCAAACAATCCAGAAATTACATCCATTCATGGTTTTTGAATAATCCCAAACCCGACAAAACTGCCGTCTGTACCGTCAATATTTTTCCGAACATCAGAGTTCCCCGTAAAATATGACGAAATTAAGTCCCAAATTATCCAGAAATCCTTTAAAAAATTACCACATCATGCAATAATATCGCATATCATCCCAACTTAGCACAAACCCATTGAGTGTATGTCCCAAATGATCCAAATAACACCTATTCCATCCATACCATATATTGTCTAAGCATACTAACCAACTTTGTCATATCCCGTCGCGTCGTCCAAACAGAAATGTAATGTGACAGGTATAGTAGAAATCTAAGCGTCTGAATCCTTTTTGTTAAAAAAATGCACGTGCATTTGCCAATTGGCTACCATGGATGCGAGAATGCCAGAATGTAATGTAGGTTTGTAACATTTATATTATAATTAATAAATGTAGGTAGTTATAAGATTGTGTTCCCTACTTGTCAACTAAGTGTCATGTGCAGTCCCCGAATAAACGTATTAGTGATCAGACGTTCGTTATTTGCTTTCCTATACTACGGCTCAGTGGCGACGAGGATATATCGGACTAACGTGTGTGCGTCTAGTTGTTACCATGCCTATCGGGAAAATAAAGGAGTTCGATGTGCATAAAGACGATTGGAAGCTTTATATCGAAAGAGTAGAACAATATTTTGTGGTTAATGAAGTGACAAACGCACTGCAAGTACCGACATTAATAACGGTTATAGGAACAGAAAGCTATGAGTTGTTAGTGAACTTGTGTACGCCAGTGAAACCTAAAGATAAAACGTTCCAGGAAATTGTAGACGTTATGGAAAAACATTTACAGCCTAAACCAAGTGAACTCGCCGAAAGATATAAGTTTAGACATAGGACACAAAATAGAAATGAAGGTATTTCAGAATACACGGCAGTGTTGAAAAAAATGTCTAAGTCATGCGATTTCGGCAGTTGGCTGGAGGAAAGCCTACGGGACCAGTTAGTATGTGGCATCAGTAGTGAAATCATTCGACAAAGACTATTTGCGGAGTCGAAACTAGATTTCGCCAAGGCGTATACGATTGCTGTTAGCATGGAGGCAGCAGAGATAGATGCGGCCACGGTGGAAGGTCATAGAAGGTCACCAAGCGAGGCAACGGTCGAGTGTCAGGCGATTTCGGCGGGAAACAGGCGCAGGGGCACGCCCGTGGCGGCAACGGCCGCGCGGGACTACGGCAGTGGAGCGGCGCGGGGGGCCGCGTCACAGGGCGAGTGGCGGCCGCGGGGCGCGCGCACATCGCCGGCGCCCGCGCCTGCCCGCCCGGGTGAGCGTGCGCAGCGACACCAGCCGTGCAGTGTGTGTGGCGGTTCACATGCCTTTTCTAGTTGCAAGTTTCGTCGTTACGTCTGTCGCGTATGTAATAAACCAGGGCATTTGAGACGCATGTGCCCTAATTTAGCTGAGCAACACTGGGTGGAAACTCCTGAGGAACAAGACCGTGCTGGTAATAGTGATGATAGTGAACAGGTAATTATTATTGATTTCAATAAACTGACTATAAACGACTGTAAGCCTATTTTAATACCAATAAACGTGGACAGTAAATTGATTAATATGGAATGTGACACGGGAAGTGCAGTGTCTTGCATTAGTCAGGAGATGTATCAAAGACATTTTAGTAAGTTAAAAATTAGTGGTTGTAATTTAGTTTTAAGGTATTATACTGGAGAAGTCATAAGACCCATAGGAATGATACGGCCACGCGTAAGATATAATAACCAATTAAAAACATTGGATCTATATGTAATCAAAAATGGCAAAACGGCTTTACTCGGAAGACAATGGCTAGCAGAATTGAATATTCAGTTACCTAAGTTCGAGTGTAGCACGTTAAATACATTGAACAGTGAGTCATTGTTGTCCGATCTCAGTTCCAGATTCTGTAATGTGTTCGCCGAGGGGCTGGGCCGGTACACTGGCGGGTCGGTCAGCATCCACGTGCGTGAGGGCGTGCGGCCGGTGTTCCTGCGCGCGCGCCCCCTGGCGTACGCGATGCGCGCGCCGGTGGAGCGCGCGCTGGAGCAGCACGTGCGGGACGGCATCCTCACCCCGGTCGAGAGGTCCGATTGGGCCACGCCTATTGTGCCGGTCGTAAAAAGGACGGTAGTATCAGGATTTGCGCCGATTATAAATTGACTTTAAATAACATTATAGAAATTGACCGTTATCCGTTACCAAGAGTTGAAGATTTGTTGGTGCGTTTAAATGGAGGGCAGCGTTTTAGCAAAATTGACCTATCCCAAGCGTATGCGCAACTAGAGTTAGACGACTCCAAGAAATACACTGTAATCAACACGCATAAGGGCTTATTTGTTTATAATCGCTTAGTGTACGGTCTCGCCTCTAGCCCGGGCATATTTCAACGGCGTTTAGAGGAAATGTTTGCTGATTTACCAAGCGTCGGCGTATTTTTAGATGATATAATAATTACGGGTAGGACCTCATCTGAACACATTGATAATTTATATAAGGTGTTTGAACGTTTGCAAAAATATGGTCTTAGGGTTAAAAAGGAAAAATGTGAATTTTTCACTGAATCCATAAGCTACCTCGGTCATGTTATTAGCAAGGACGGAATTCATACTTGCCCAAATAAGACTAAAGCCATTTCTAATACACCCGCACCGTCTAATTTATCACAACTGCGGTCATTTATTGGGATGATCATGTTTTACGCTAAATTTGTACCCAATATAAGCACTCTACTAGCCCCATTATATAATTTATTAAAGGCTGATGTAAAATACGAATGGAGCGACGAATGTCAGAGGGCGTTCGAGGTCCTCAAGGCTAAGTTGGTGGGCAGCGAGGTGCTTATGCACTATTCGGGGGAGTTACCGTTGGTGCTTACGGCGGACGCGAGTGCCGTGGGTGTGGGCGCGGTGTTGGCGCACGCCACACAGAACGGCGAGCGGCCCATCGCTTACGCCTCGCGCTCGCTCACGTCCGCCGAGCGTCATTACGCGCAGATTGATCGTGAAGCCCTCGCGATTGTTTTCGGTATACGCAAATTTCACCAGTATTTATATGGAAGACGTTTCGTGCTGAGGACAGACCACAAACCATTAACATATATACTGGGAAATAAAGTGGGTATACCGGTGATGGCGGCATCCCGTTTACAACGCTGGGCTGTACTTTTATCAGGGTACCAGTATGATATTGAATATGTTACTTCTAAGAAAAATTGTGCAGATGCTTTATCAAGACTTCCACCGGCGGGGGTACGAGGACGAGAGAAGGATAAAGTCGTGGAAGAGGTCACATATAGTAATTTTGTTGAAAATTTCTTACCGGTGTCGAACGATGACGTCAAAAAGGCTAGTTCTAAGGATATAACTCTCAGTAGGATTAGAGTTTTTATTGAGTCAGGATGGCCATCGTCTTGTCCAGAGGAAGCAATCAATCCATATTTTTTAAGGCGTAATGAGTTATATTTGGACAATGGGTGTATAATGTGGGGTTATAGAATGGTAATTCCGGAAGCATTAAAACCAATAATATTGAAGCAATTGTATATTAGCCACATGGGTATCGTAAAAACTAAGAGTTTGGCTAGAAGTTACGTGTGGTGGCCGCGCATCGACCACGACGTAGAGGAACTATGTCGCGCGTGCGATACGTGTGCACACGAGGCGCCTGCGCCCCCGCGCGCCCCACCACAGCCATGGCCATACGCACCTCAGCCTTGGACGCGCTTACATATAGATTTTCTGGGGCCTTATAGGGGACTTTCATACCTAATTTTGGTAGATTCGAGTTCGAAATGGATTGAAGCTTTTGATATGAAGCAAAAGACTGCCGCGAGTGTTATAAAAGTACTTAGAACTACCTTTGCTCGGTTCGGTTTACCGGTGGAACTGGTGTCTGACCAGGGTCCACCATTTACTAGTTCAGAATTCAATAGTTTTTTAAAAAATAATGGAATTAAACAAACCTTTTCACCAGTTTATCACCCATCATCCAACGGAGCCGCTGAAAATGCGGTTAAGCTATGTAAACGGGCAATTAAGAAAGCATTACGCGATAATGTAGATGTCGATGCTGCACTTCAAAATTTTTTGCTTACCTATAGAAATTCGATACACAGTACTACGGGGGAAACGCCAGCCAGGCTCTTACAAAAACGTACATTACGCTCACGATTAGACTTCTTACGCCGTCAGTGCAGTGTGGAAGAACGAGTAAGATTAGCACAAGAAAATCAGACAAGATTTGCAGGGGGCGTAAATCGAAGTTTTGAAAGCGGTGAATCTGTATGGGCAAGGGGCTATGGAACACAGGATAAATGGTTTAAGGGAAAAATTATAGACACTGAAGGTTCACGTAGGTGTTTAGTGAAAAGTGATAACGGTCAATTTGTAAAAAGGCACATTGATCAAGTTCGGCGCAGGTCCCGACTATCTGATGTACCGTATTCAGATAAAGACCTGAAAACCCGGGAGGAGGATGCCGTGTCTGCCGGAGGGGCGGTGGTGGATGGGAGTAGCGATAGTGTAGCAGTAACTCGAGGAGAGAAAATAGTAGTTCCGCTCTCGCGCGACATTACTCAGAATGACGCACACGCGCCTAAAGCGGAGCGCTCTGCGCCAGATTTATCCCATGCACCACAGCAACCTGAGCGCCGGTACCCTATGAGAAGTTGTTAACCAGTGATACGTTATGGTTATGAAATAGATTAAGAGTTTATGTTAAGTTTAACATTGATGTATTAAGTTACATTAATTGATATTGTTATGGGTCCTAAATTAGTTGGGGAGGTGTAATGTAGGTTTGTAACATTTATATTATAATTAATAAATGTAGGTAGTTATAAGATTGTGTTCCCTACTTGTCAACTAAGTGTCATGTGCAGTCCCCGAATAAACGTATTAGTGATCAGACGTTCGTTATTTGCTTTCCTATACTACGGCTCATATTTTACCAATAACTCCCATGGATACATCTTTATTACTGGTAATAGGGTAGTTTCCTATATTGAATTTTATACATTATTTTATAAGCAACAGAAAATGATACGCAAAAGAAACGATTTTATTAAAACACAATCAAAATTGGTTCAGAAATGTGCCCGCAGTTATGATTTTAAATGTTGGTATGAGGAAAAGTGAGTGCGTAGTAGGGATATCTCACTATCTCGCTTGCACGCGTGCACTATAATGAACATTTTACACAGTGACGTCAAAGGTTGCATCGTCTGTCATTTGACAATTACCCCTTCTACAGGATTTGAATGGCTTCTATCTTATTTATTTTTAGTCCGATTTATAAAATTCTTTCTGCAATAGATTTTGAGTAACATAACTTATTGATTTAAATAATAAAAAAAATCTAGTCAACTACCCTATTCTAATTCTGACTCGCAATTTAGCAATTTTTAATAAGTACTTTGTTATCAAAATGAATGGCGTTGCTACCGTTTATGGCATAGAATAAGAAATGACCTTTCAATCTCATCATTCAGACTAATAAAAATGGCGCTCAATTCCATCTCTTAGACAACCATTAGAAAAAGATAATCTGTCGTAAGTTGGTTAGTACGTTTGGATTGTTAAAGCCTGCTTTGCAACTTGAATTTCCCAAATCATCCATAAAGCCCAATTTAGACAGAAAGATTTTCTTTTACGACACAGGCAAGAATATCAAAACTCTCATTTACAAGGACGCAAAGATTCTTACTTTCAAATTGCATGACGCGGCTTTGTAAAACCCAATTTTCAGTTGAATTCTTGTCTGGGTCGTGCTATAAGGCTCTTCATCTAGAAGGGGTTTTCTTTACCCCCTTCATATCGATAACGTACAGTGATGCGATTAAAGCCATATGGTTTGACAATCTTAGTTTTTAACGATAAAGTGCGAATTTGAATCAATATCCGGCCACCCGAGCCTGGACAACGAAAATTAAGTGCATAATCTAATGTTGTAACTCTGTAATAGATCACGCGTTCGTATTCCCGATAGAAACGAAGATGGTCAACACCAAAACCGTCCATTCCATGCAACATCCATGTCCCAAATCATCCATCCATACCAATCTGGTTCCGTCTCCTCTCGTCCAAAGCGTAAGACAATTGCCACATCCCTTTGGAAGGGATATGCCCGGCATTGCCGATGTCCAAGCATCGGTGGGTGCCAATTTCTCCCTATCCGATTTCATCCAAAACAAAGTGAACCACTCGCCGGACGGCCACCACTTTTGTGGAAATGTCAGTATTATTTTGCCAACAACTCCAATAGACATTTTCTCTATCGCTGTTATTTTTTCGCTCGGCAATTGCTGAGCGAATAGCTTGTTGTGTCTGAAATTAATATAACATTCAAAAGTTTTTTTATGGCTAGTTGCACTCAGTCATCGGTAAACGACTACCGAGTTAAGCAACCCTTGACACGGACAGTCTATGGATGGGTGACCCGTTTAGTGGTATTCCAACTGAATGTTTCCATGCTACAGAGGGCACGTAAAAAGAGAGCATGACACTGTAACTGTGCTTGACACTGTGACTGAGCTTGACACTAGAACTGTGATGGAGCTCGACACTGTGACTGTGATAGACTGTGACTGAGCTTGACATTGTGACTGTGATTGAGCTTGACACTGTGTCTGACTGAGCATGACACTGTGACTGACTGAACCTGACACTGTGACTGTGATAGTCTGACTGATCATGACACTGAGACTTTGATAGACTGACTGAGCTTGCCACTATGACTGTGATAGTTAGCGCCTGAGCCTGACACTGTGTCTGTGATAGACTGTGACTGAGCTTGACACTGTGTCTGTGATAGACTGTGACTGAACTTGACACTATGACTGTGACAGTCTGATTGATCATGGCACTGTGACAGTGATAGTCTGACTGAGCTCGACACTGTCAGATTGAGCTTGACACTGTGTCTGACTGAGCTTGACACTGTGTCTTACTGGGCTTGACACTGTGTCTGTGATAGACTGTGACTGAGCTTGACACTGTGCCTATGATAGTCTGACTGAGCTTGACACTGTGTCAAGCTGAGCTTGATACTGTGACAGTTATAGTCTGACTGATCATGCCACTGTGTCTGTGATAGATATATCGAGGCAGTATAATAAAACCTGCCGAAAGAAACCTTATAAGCCAAAATTTTCGGATAAATTTCCATAACCCGCTTTGAGACTCACCTCTCTTTCAATACACCGAGTGACACTGTCACTATAACATTCCTGGCTTTATACACTGTGCCGTCCGTGCAGGAGACAGTCACATTCTGCGCAGGGTCCTGCGGCCAGGATATCAGTGACACCTCCTTGTTCAATTGCACTTCGAGGTTCGGATAGCCGGGACCGTTTTTGTATGTGTTCTGTAAAAATAAAAGGGATTTGGTATTGCTGTATACAGGGTTAGTCGGAAAGACCCATTTGTGCTGTAGGCAATTTTGTCTACAGCACGAATGGGCTGCCCGACCGGGACGCTACCACTGTCTCACAAAATACTGACGTAACAGCTTGCTGCTGCGTTTCGTACGATGAGATAATTTTTGAAGTGAAAACTTCTTTAGGCGGTGAGCACGTTTTTGGTGAACAAAAATCATGGAACTCGCGTCATCGTCACCGAACGCTTTCCATGAGCTACGAGTATATGTATACTGTGTATATATGTACATAGGTTTTTTTTTATTGCATAGGCCGGCAAACGAGCCAGTGGGTCACCTGATGGTAAGTGATCTCCACCGCCCATGTACGCCTATAATACCAAAGGAATCATGGGTGCGTTGCCGACGTTAAAGGAAAGGGATAATTAAGGGATTGGGAAGGGGAGGGGTTTTGGGCCTTCGGATATCTCACTCACCGTACGAAACGCAGCAGCAAGCTGCTACTTTACGCCGGTTTTCTGTGAGACAGTGGTAATGATCCGGACGAACCGACCCATACATGCTGTAGACAAAAGTATCTACAGCGTGGCTCTACCACTCATAAAACAAGGCATGCCTCCGTGCGTTATTACTATACATTATATACAACGTGTTACAGAAAGGTGTGGTCAAATTTTTGGGCCATTACATACACATTACTACCCGTATTTATGTACCGGATCTTTTCAAAACCAACACATCCAAAATCTTCACGTTTATAATAATCACTCGTTTATTCAGATCGATAAGATTGATAACATCACTTTAATTATTATGAGCGACACTCACTTTTTAATAAACTTGAATAAGATGTACGTAATTCTACGGACATACGTAAGTAACTTGTAATTTAAACACAAATTAACACTTAAAAGAGACTGTGTGCTGAAGACGATATAGGTACCAACCTCTAGAAGTATGTTAAGACTTCATTCTTGGGTCTTCCATTTATGAATTTGGCTTAATACAGTCGATGATCCTCTTAAAAGCTGTTATTAGTTACACCAACACAAATACCAATTCATCATACTTGTTTTAGTCAAATACAACATATGAAGTCGTAATCAATCATACTTTATAAAATCAGAAATTGCCACACTGACTGCGTCAAATAAATATTGACATTTGACAACTGTTTAATGTTTTTTTAATTATGAAATAATTAAATGAAAGGAGGTCTATAGTATCATCGTTTATCATTTAGTGTTGTCCAAAGTTGAAAGTCGATATCGACATGTTACTCATTCGATAAAATACTTATACCCCACACTATACATTGCTTAAATTTGACCGCCCCTTTCTATAACACGTTGTATATACTAAGAGTATATCTTTGTACATATATATTAAATAGGTCTAACACTTCTTTACAAACCAAAAATAATAATCTAATAGCTCGATGATACAATTCACAAGTTACTTAGTTTTCACTTCTATCGACAGTCCCTAAAGACTGCCCCGCCTGTTTTTTTTATCGCAAACGCCAGCAAACGAGCAAGTGGGTCATCTGATGGTAAGTCATCGCCATCGCTCATGTACAATACCAGAAGAGTCAAAGGCGAGTTGCCGACCTTAAAGAAACAAGATAAATAAGAGATTGGGAAGAGGAGGGGATTTGGGCCTATGACACTCACAGTTCGAAACGCAGCAACAAACTGCTTCTTTACGTCGGTTTTCTGTAAGACAGTGGTAACGACCCGGTCGAGCTGTAGACAGAACTGTCTACAGCATGGCTCTAGCACAGTCACATCTGGAGGCCCAAACCCTCCTTCACCTTTCCTAATGCCTTAATTATCCCCTTCCTTTACGTTTGACAACACATTCAATGATTCTTTTGGTATTGTTCATGTGCGGTGGAAATCACTGAACCACTTGCCCGTTTTTCGCTCTCTGTTATTTCTTTATTTATTTATTAATAATTTTACATATAAGCTTACAATAGGTACACCAAAACGCTTACATGCTAAATATAACAGATACAAGATTTACAAGGAAACAATAAATAATGAAGAAGGATCATTGTATAGTAGATACTAGCTGTTGCCCGCGGCTCCACCCGCGTGAATGCCTATTTCCAGGATTAAAGTAGCCTAGTGGGCGCCCCCGGTGAGAATACGCTTGACAAAAATACTAATGTCGCTATTAAAAAATAGGGGTTGATCGTAGAGGGTTGAAAATTTAGGGTTGTATGTATTTTTTAATGCCGTATCATAAAAAAATAAGAACAAAAAATTTTGTCTAAAAAATAACAAAAAAAAATTAGGGGTGCACCACCCTTGTATGAAAAGTAGATAGTAGCCGATTCTCAGACCTACTGAATATGCATATAAAATTTCATAAAAATCAGTCCAGCCGTTTCGGAGGAGTATGGTAACTAACATTGTGACACGAGAATTTTATATAATAGATATCCATTAAAAAAAAAACCCATAAATATCCAATATCCAATATCCCAATTTGAATTGTTCAGGAACGAATATACGTTCCTATAAATAACATGGCCTCGTATCAGAAAACATGTCGGCATCGAACCTGTGCTCCAAAAACGCATTTACTAAAACAATTGCCCTGGCTGTCGGGCTATTGTTGGTTTGGTTTAAACGGCAACGCTATAAAAAATACTTACCAACATAATCTCAAAGAAGGTCTTGTATCCGTGTCTATGCCAGCTTGCGTACTGGTGACCTTGAAGCTCTTCGTAATCAGACATCGTGGTGACGTCGTTCCAGCTGTTCGACGACTCTAAATTGTCTATGACTAAATCCATAAAGAACAGGAACGAGTCTATAAACTCTGTGTTGTTCGATAAATGTGGGTACTTGTCTTTTATGTAGTCAATCACTCTGAAATAGAACAATAATAATAATACTAGCCCAGTATTATACACGTCCCACTGCTGGGCACGGGCCTCCTCTACTGAATGAGAGGGGTCAGGCCTTAGTCCACCACGCTGGACTAATGCGGGTTGGCAGACTTCCCATACCTTCGAAATTCTTACAAAAAAAATTTTGTAAATTGCAGCTCGATCCATCGATAAAAGTTATTTTGCTCAAATAATCACACTGGAAACTATAAATGACTGCCTCGGTGGCGCAGTTGTAATGCGTACGCGTTACGACTGAGGCTTACGCTGAGGTTTCTGGTTCGATCCCCGAGTCGGGTAAAAATGATATTGGGTTTTTCTATTACGAAATCCTCAGTATCAACCCGGAGTCTGGAATTTGTGCCCGGTATGGCGATAGGCTCGCCCCCTATCACATCATGGGACGGAAAGACGCTCGGCGAAATGTGGGTGTACTGGTTACACCTCTGCCTACCCCTTCGGGGATTACAGGCGTGAGGGCGTATGTATGTATATATGTATAAAACTATAAATATTGTTTCTAAGAAGGCATACTCTGGCAGTAACAAGGTGGTAGGTCCCTCGTATGCGAGAGGCCGGCTGGGTTGGTACCACCGCTTTGTCTATTCCTGCCGCCAAGCAACAGTGTAAGCACTGTTGTGGTCCGGTTTGAAGGACATTGAAGCCAGTGAAATTACTGGGAATTATGATAGACTTAACACCTTATGTCTCGGGGTGACGAGCGCAATCGTGTCATGCAGTGATGGCGTTGCTTCTGTTTATGAGCAGGCGTGGCGCTTACCATCAGGCGAGCGACCTGCTCGTCTCGTCATTAAAGCCAATAAAAAAAAAAAGGAAACCAGGATAACGCCAGGCAGGTTAGAAACACTCACCTCCTGCTGATATACTGTCCCAACGGTTCGGGCACTGGAGGTGGATCATCAATGACTTCCATAGCGAAGTCTGTCAGCTCGCTGATCAACTGCTGATGGCCCGGCGATCCATCAGACATGAACAATTCATAGTTCTGTGTCTGGTTGATGACATCAACGTTGTTTTTGATGGCCGCGTCGTAAACTCGACTTTTCTGCGTGCCGTGTATCCTGGAATTAAAATTACGATAAATTTCTGCAAAGCATCAAAAAGGGGTTGTCCCCAGAGTGGATGACGTCAGGCAGGCGACCGGTCATAAAAACTGCAAGCCTATCCTGGAATTAAAATTACAAAAAAATACTGTAAAGCAGCAAAATAGGGGTTGACGTCAGACAGGCGGCCGGTCGTAAAACTACAAGACAAATCTATCTGTAACATATGTTAAAAAGCATGTTACGTCGACCCCACAGCGAGTGGGATAAAGGCAGGGAAGTAGACAACTATAAAAAAAGGATCAGCGGAAGCTGATTTAGATATATGTTGATTGATGAGTTATTAGCCTAATTTGTTTTTGGATCGAGTAGGGCACAATTTCTAAACAAGTGTAAGAGTTGCCTCTTTTTTGTACTGAGCCAGTACAAGGCACCACTTCAAATGAGGAGTCTTGAAGCTCGGCGGTACATTTATACAAGATTTGTAGTTAATTATCGCTTGCTTATACAATAAAGGGAACATTGTGAGAAAGTCTGCATACCTGTGAAGTTCTCCATAAGCATTTCGAAGGTATATGAAACATGCATACCTGCATTAGGCCAACGTGTATAACATTGGGCTGGTATATTAGCAAATTTTAGTAAAATGTCTGCCTCGGTGGCGCAGTTGTAATGCGTACGCGTTACGATTGAGGCTAACACTGAGGTTTTGGGTTTGATCCCCTGGTTGGGTAAAGTGGTATTGGGTGTTTTTAAATTAGAACATATTGTGTACCCTTTCCATCTAACTCACCATTCTGCTCCAAGTTCAACTACACCATCTCCAAACGGTACAGTATGGACTCTCCCACCGACCCTGCCTTGGGCCTCCAGCGCTAGGACACTCTTCCCAGCCTGGGCAAGGGTCGAGGCAGCTGTGCAGCCAGCAGAGCCCAGCCCTATCACGATTGTATCGTAAGCCATGACACTGTAAAAAATATAAGGTACATTCAATAACTTCTTTTTCTTTTATTTGATGGCTCCACCATTTAAACGGTGATTTTGCCAGTTTCCAGTATTGATTATTAAAAACATCCGACCCAAAGTCACTTATTTATAGAATATAATACTTTTTTTTATAAATTTTATTTTAAATTGATTTTTGATAAGTACTTTTAAAAATATGACTATGTTAATAGTACCTCAATAGGCTAATAATTCAATAACTTGTCTTTTTTTAGGCCACCTAAGTAAGTCTCCACCACTCATGTACAATATACCAGAACCATGGGCGCATTGCCAATCTTAAAGGAAAAGCATAATTAAAGGATTGAGAAAGAGGAATTTGGGTCTCCGGATATCTCACTCACCATACAAAACGCAGCAGCAAGCTGCTACTTTACGTCGGCTTTCTGCGAGACGGTGGTAACGGCCCGGACGAGCCGGCCCATACATGCTGTAGACAAAACAGTCTACAGTGTGGCTCTACCACTCAAGTGACTTCTTTGATTTAAAAACCCTGTCTTTCATTAAAATATCTCACCTGATGCCAAGACAAATTCAGAGAATTTTAGACAGATTATACAACTATATATACCCCTAGAATTGCCTATGTTTAAGAACGATAGTCTTCTTACTTAGTCTTTTGGCTTGGTTTACCTAGTGTGAGGTGAGGTCTATGTGTGTGACTGTTGGGTGTATTTATTTATTCATTTTACTTTAGTATTGATCATAAACAATTATTAACTAATTATAAATCAAAATCTGTACATTAATTCAAATAAATATGTTTTTAACGGTTTACTATCAGGCACTGAAATGTTTTATTATGTCACAATAACTATTTTTTATAGTAATATTGACTTTAAATAAAATAAAATACATGGTTTATTTATGTAAAAATTATAAACTTACGTTTTTTAATTAAAATATCCTTTTTAGACAGAAGTTAAACTCTTAAACCACATAAAACCTGATTATATGTGATTTAAACACGATACAAATATAATTCTAATAAAAGAATATTCAATTTTATACAATTATATTTATTTTCGAAACATAACCTATAAGTTAGGATTTCTGCAATGTAGAATGGCTGTACAAAGTCACGGTCACGATTTTAAACTTCAAAAGAAGTAGTAAAAACTTAATCTAGCTGATAATCTGAAGCCATTCATATAATAAAATTTCATTACTTTTAATATTTGTAAACAAAGTTTGCCCAAAACTTTTCTCTGTAGCACTTGCCACTAGAGATGTCCTATTAAAATAAAAATGACTATTATTTGAGTAAGTTAGTCGATTTATTTTTAAATAAATAGTACCTAATACACTCACGCCTGTAATATCCGTAGGTGTAACCAGGTACACCCACATATCGCTGCCGACCGTATCTCCGTCCCAAAATAAGATGGTTCATTGTAATCGATCGTAAATAATTAACGAAAACCCGTATTAAAATCGTAATAGGTTAAGGGATTGTAATAAAATCGTTCTGAGCAAGGACCGATCGGTCAGGTCGGTCGCCTGATGGTAAGCGTCACGCCTGCCCATAAACAGAAGCAACATCAAATAGAACTTTGAATTAGAAAGCACTGCATGACATTGGGCTGCGCTCGTCACCATGAGATTAAGATGTCCAGCCTCATAATGCCCAGTAATTTCACTGGCTTCTTCATACCGGAATACAACGGTGCTTACACACTGCTGCTTGGCGGCAGAAATGGACAAGGCGGTAGTACAAATTCAGACGACCTCTCGCATACGAGGGAACAACCAGCTTGTAAAATGTATTTAATAATAACTCTTACTTATCCATCCTAATCATTTCTAACTACAATTCATTCAGATCGATAATATTGGTGATGTAACGCAGAAGATTGATTGAAACACAAGGTATACGATCTTCTTTATGTATTTGGGCAGAGAAACATTTTATACATAGAGTTAAGGCATTTATATTCCGTTTTCTTACCGGCTGACCGCTGATAATAAACATTCCATAATTATACCTTTTTACTAATTTAATCTATTCTTAAAATCCACTGCCTAATTTTTACGAAAAAACCTATTTTAAATATAATAAATTTCACACAACCGCACGGAATGAATAACAGCCAACCAAAGCGCAACGGTAAAAAAAAATACTTTGTATTTTCGTCTGTTCAAAGCGGTTCAAAGGTTCAACTATCATATTTTTATTTTTTCCTAAACCATCCTAGTAGTGAGGCGAAAACAAAAAAAACATATCAATGAGCCATTTTCGAGTTTTTGAGAGACTAACGCATGGCGATTTTTATATGTTTAAATGACATTGGAGTAACAGAACTAATAAATATAATTGATAGCGAGGTTAGAAGTTCAAAAGATCATCTATTAGCTGATAATAAATTATAGCAAATAAAGACCATCTGTATTCTTGTCAACAATAATATAATGTTACTGTACTGTAATCGTTATATTCAATCGCCTCATTGGGAGTGTACTTAGGCTTAGAAATAGCGTGGTTCTGGGTTCATTTTCTAAGTCAACCAATTCATTTTATTTCATTCATTCATTCGAAATATCACTAAGTATATGGGATTGGAATTTTTGTCCAATATGGCGATAGACTCCCACCCACTTTCACAGGATGGAAATAAATAGTGAACCGTTAGTGGGTATTGTACCTCTGTCTACCCTTTTAGATATACAGACGTGAGCTTATGTATGTATGTATGTAATAATTATATCAGCCTTGTATAGGTGGCTCCACTGCTGGGCAACATTATTTATCAAAAATCCAAATTCACAAACTAACAAACATCCAAACTCACAAATTCACTCAACATCTGTACTGGTCATGTACTGGTTACACCTCTGCCTACCCCTTCGGGGATTACAGGCGTGAGTGCGCATGTATGTATGTATAAGAACATGTTTCCCGACCTAGTTGAGAAGACATGGGGATCGAACCCACGTCCTCAACAGTTACGTGGTACAATATTGTGCCACAGAACCAATGAGATGATGACACTATTTTATTGGCATTTCTATATAGATAACCAGTTTTTATGTTAAAGATAACATGGCCTTGGATAATATAGCAACAGTGTTATCTGACATCTCGAGATAGTTTTCATCGCTTTTCATAGACGATTATCAAGAAAAGGCAACTGATTTAAGTAAAACATTGACAATATTTATCTGTGGACTTATCAAGTCATTTTTTGCAGATTGAAATAGAAATTACGATCTTTTCAACCGATGAAAAAAACTGAGGAGGTTCTCAATTCGACGCGTTTTTTAAACATACATAAATCCGCCACTGTGGACCGATTTAGATGATTCTTTTTTCATTCGAAAGAGTATAGCTCAAAGTTGGTGCCATTTTAATTTCAAGAAGAAATTCTACCCCTAAGGTGGCGAAGTCGGGGATGAATATTCAAACAGTGATTCGATAATTCTGTCACTAAAATAGTATATTTTTTTACAAAAATAAAACCTACACAAAAAATAAAAAGCTAAAATATAAATAAACAATTTTGATTCAGTGCTATTGTAATTTGGTGGTAGAAAAGAACAGACACAAAAATGTTTATTATTATTTTTAGGTTTTTTGAGTCGGTTTTATTTTTCTATTATTTATTTTATTTTACATAAGCTCTCCGTGGCGCAATGGGCTAGTAGCCAGCTGTGAGGCGAGAGAATGATTGTTTCGGAATTTGTTCCCCAGAGGAGTTAACCTTCAGGCTGGCGGACGGTCGTAAAAACTACAAACCTAATATTTCTGTGACGTGTTAAAAAGCATGTTGCGCCAACTCTACTGCAAGTAGTATAAGGGCAGGTGGAAGAGAGAGGCCGTTGATTCGGCAAGTACTTTAGCACTAAACTAAGCCGTTTGTGCAACATATTTAAAATGCATATCTCGGGGGAGCTACCAAAATACTGATCATTGCGGAAGAAAAATCAAATTTACAAAGGAAAGTGTTGAAAAAACGTTCAAATTAAACTTAAGACACCGATCGTCTCCATACTGCCACGAGACCAAGGAAGAACACAATTCATAATTTTTTCGTAAAATAATTAGGTATATATACGTTACATACATACATAAACTCACGCCTTTATTTCTGACGGGGTGCAACTGAACAACAGAGTAAAACTAGTGCTACACCCACGTTTGGCCGAACTTACTTACGTCGTATGATGTGATATCGCCATATCGGGTACAAATTCCAACCCAAGGCAATTCAAAATAAATATAAGTTATAATCTTTGAAAAAAAGGCTACAAGATCCGAATCGTCATGAGATCATAGGTAGACAAATTTATATGGGACCACCACGGAAAAATCTTTTAAACCAAAAAATCTAAATTGGTGCATATTTGTCAGAGTTATGCGTGGATATACCTAAATAACATATATACAAATTAAAGACGCCCTCCTTTTTGAAGTTAGTTAATAACCGTTTGCATGGCGCAGTGATTACGTAACTCTGTAATTATTGCTCTAATAATAAACTTCCTTCTTTCTTTCTTTCTTAGCGTGTGAAACGAGAAGCCGCGGATTCAATCCCCATACTGAGACAAATGTGTGTTTTAGTGTTTATTTTGTGAAAGTCCTAGTACTTGGTACCCAAGACCCAATATATTAGGCCTTACTATAGGGTTCTAGAATAAAATTTACTTTTTGGTGTATTTATTTAGGTATCCGTAAAATTCAATAGCAAATATTTCTAGAACATATCTTAGATCAGTCTCAAGGGCGTCCAACACTCCTTATGTAACGGATGCAAGGATTATCTATCTTATCGATGCAATATCTTTCGATTCCTATCATTCGCTAAGATGTTGGCGTTGGTACTGCTCCTGCCGTTAGCCCAAGCATTGATCAGAATAGACCCGCTGGTCGAAATTCAAAATGGTTTAATACGGGGTCTTCGATCCGATGATGGACAATATTCGATGTTTCTTGGTATACCCTATGGTGTAGTCGATGTTGAAAATCCTTTCGGGGTGAGTTATCGATTTTAAATACTTTTTAATAATTTTTCTATAGCTTGGCTGTATGGGGAGCACTGAACAATTTTACTCTAAGGAGGGATGGGGACTCCCTATTGGATAGTACGGACACTGGTCTCTGGTACGGGCAAGTCCTTCTGTCCTAGATTTGATTCCGTAACTTATCTAGAAGGGAAAAGGGTAGTTACCAGAAGATTCTTTGCCTTTATACTTAACAAATCAAATAAAAATATTTGTATATACAACGAAAGGAAATAGGTACTTCTATTCATTGTAGATATTTTGCGGCAAAAATGTAGTACAGAATAAAGTTTTCTGTAGATTTTTTATGTAGTATTTAGACCAAAACTATTTATCTTATATTTAATATTTAAATTAGAAATTACACTAAGTATTACATTTTAGCTACTAGACATAAGTGACTACAAAGTCAACAGGAATTATCATTTTTGGACTAATGTTCTAAGTAAAAAAAACGAATAAATTACACCCATGTCCCAACCTGTATTACCTATAATTTAACACCAAGTAGTCTGTGAATATCCTGACCACGATACAGATTATCTTAGTGTGGGGTCTGGCCTATAATGTTGGATGTTATTATTTTTATTAATTTATCTGCCTCTCCCTATGAGATATACACATGAGTTTAAGACGAGAATATATTTCTTTTTCAGCCATCAGTCCCTCATGCAGGCTTCGAAGACACCTTTGAAGCATTTGACGACTCGTCAGTATGCCCTCAAATATCCTACGGTGTGGTGAAAGGGTCACTCAACTGCCTAAACTTAAATATCTATGTACCAAACACGGCTACATCACGAAACCCTCTTCCAGTCATGGTATGGATCCACGGAGGCGCGTTTGCCGAAGGCAATGGGAATAGAGAACTCTGCGCCCCAGATTTCCTGATAAAACATAACGTTATCATCGTATCCGTGAACTACAGGGTTGGACCTTATGGTTTCCTATGCGTAGACTCCGAGAAAGTAGCTGGAAATCAAGGGCTTAAAGACCAACTGTTAGCTTTAAGGTGGGTGAGGGAGAATATACAAGCATTTGGTGGTGATGTGAACAAAATCAGCGTTTTTGGAATGGATTCCGGAGCCGATTCGATTAATTTGCATTTAGCGTCACCTCATGAGAAATTATTCGACCAGGCGATAATACAAAGCGGGTCGGATTTGAGACTTATGGACCCGAATAACGCAGTGCCTGTAGCCGTAGCGGAGAGATTGGGGTACGAAACCGAGGATTTGGATGATGCTATAAATTTCCTTTCAAGTCAAGACGCTCATTTAGTTGTTGCAGCATTCAACAACTTAGGAATTAATGTAGGACCGTGCGCAGAAGGAGATTTCGATGGTGTCGAAAAGTTCATTGATTCTGAAGCTAGCTCGAATAAAATCCGTAACATTCCAATTATCATCGGTTATACTAACAACGAAGCGTTGTTTAAATATGGAAAAGCAAGCCCAGATGTGTTTATAAATTTCTCATTTGAGAACAATCTTGGCTTGGACATCGATCAGGAAGTTCTGGATTCCGTAAGACACTTCTACATCGGCGATGACAACCTGAACGAAGATGTGAGAAATGAAATCACAAATTTTGTATCTGATATCACATACTACCATCCTACAGAGAGGTTGATTAATAAATACACAGCGTCTGGTGCGAAGTCTATTTTCTACTACGTGTTCGCGTATGATGGTGATAGGAACATAATGAAAATAGCAGCTAATGTAACAGGTGTTGGAGCTACTCATGTGGATGATTTGGGATATCTATTCAACGCGGATGTTCTTGGAAAACCGTCGGAAGATGATCAAGTAATGATAGATAGACTAACGACTTTGTGGACGAATTTTGCGAAGTCCGGGTAAGTTAATAGGATACATATTGTTTGCAGCCTCAATTAAAATTACAGCCTTCGTGGCGCAGTGGGCGAGTAGCCAACTGTGAAGTCAGAGGCCGCTGGTTCGATTACCACACCGAGAGAAATGTTTGTTTGATCCAAAAATATTTGTTTTGAGTCTGAGTGTTGTTGGGCTGTAAGTTCCTCGTAGCTCTTGATACCCACGATACACGTTAAACTAGTGTTGTGACTTGTGTAAGTTGTAATCCTCGCCTGTAATCCCCGAAGGGGTTGATTGTGGGCTCCTTTTCTCCGCACTTAGCCCGTTGAATGTCGGGCCATTGTGCGTGGCACGAAGGGGTAGGCAGAGGTAACCAGTACACCCAAATTTCGCCGAGCTTATTTCCGTCCCATGATGTGATAGGGGGCGAACCTATCACCATACGAGTACCGGGCACAATTCCAGACTCCAGGTTGATACTGAGCAATTCGTAATAGAAAACCCCAATACTACTTTTACCCGACCCGGGGATCGAACCCAAGACCTCAGCGTCAGACTTAGTCGTAACGCGTACGCGTACAAGACAATCATTATATAATTCTAACTGCCTTGGTGGCGCAGTTGTAATGTTTACTCGTTACGACTGTTGTGCTGAGGTCTTGAGCTTCGATAGACGTATACAGATAAAACTGGTTATTCACGCAAAACGCGTCGACAAAATAATCTCGTGTTGCATATGCGAAGCCCCCTGAAATTCTTTTTCCCTTCGGTTTATTGGATTGTTAATGAAACAAAGTTTTAATATTGTTACAGTGACCCAACGCCTGAAGAAACCGACCTGTTGCCAGTCAAATGGTTGTCAGTAACCTCAACACAACATTGGTACTTACAAATCGACGCGGAACTATCACTGAAAAGCAGACCATTCCACGAGCGGATGGCCTTCTGGAATCTTTTCTATAAACTACAGGAGAAGACTAAGAAATAATATTTTTTGAAATTATATTTATTTTAGAACGTAACGTTTCTATCAGTATTAATTTAGATATAGTCATATGTTAGAAATTAAATGAATTTGGTGACACGTATTTGTTTTTTCTACTGTTTTTTAATCCAAATGTACAGTAGGTATACTTTATTTTAAAAGGATTTTTACATTTTTAAATATAACATTTAAAATAATATATGTAAAATATAAAAGTGATATATAATATACGCATTACAGCTGCGCCACCGAGGCACTCTTTATTGATAATAATGTTTTTTATTATGATGCTACTTTATTTCTGGCAGACGTTATCTCAGTTTAGTGCCAAGGTCTACCTTCCTGCTTAAACGCTTCCACTTCGCCCGATCTTGAACATCCTCCATAGTGAGACCATTGGCTCTCATAATGATTCTAAATGAATTCAGGCTGTAACGGTCAATGTCGAATTGTTTGTAAATAACAACATATTGAATAATGCTATCTTGACCCTACAATGAACACAACAGGTCAAGGAATAATGAAATTATGTAATAGATAAACATTATTTAATTAATTGCAAAATATGATATATGTAAGTAGATGTACATAAAAATATTTAGTCGATTATTTATATTTTTAAAATTCACATCTCTATTATTTTAAATTTGAATTTCGAAGTTAGGTACTGCGTAATGTGTTTTTTAATGTACGAAACGCAACAGTAATTTGCTACTTCTCGTGGGTTTTCCCGGCCGGCCCTTAATGTGACTAGCACAGTAATGCAATTTTCTAACGAGATTATTTTTGGAAATTCAAATGCTTCTTTTAGCGAATAGCCATAACCATTGTTTATTTCTAGCTGATCTTCGCGGTTCTGCCCGTGTGAATACTTTTTCACGGGATAATAAATGACCTATCTCCTGGCAGGTCACGGTCTACCTGTGTGCAAAATTTTGCACCGGTTTGATCCGAGAAATCATTATGAGAAGGCGGACCCTGGCACTAAGCTGGAATAACGCCAGAAGAAGGACTATGTAATACTGATTAAAATGATCTGTTTTATTTAGGTATTTGATTTTTCTGCATAGGTATTATTTCTTCATAACAACTACGCCGAAACGCGGATGCGTGTAATTTCCATAATTCCACGGCTGTATAGATGAAGTTCCTTTGGCATTTATCCCATTCTCTCAATAGAGGAATTATCTTCCTCTTATTAGTGAAGTGGCGAAGGGAAAACGTAATGGGAAGCCGACCGTATTAAAATACAGATGATTGCTTAATTGTACTACTTAATTCGCAAAAATAAAACGTTATTTAAATCTGGTAGTATCTTGTACTTAAACATTTTGAGAAATAGTTATTATTTCATCTGACTGGAATAAATCCCGATTGACATAAGACTATAATTTTAGCAGAAGGCTAGTATTACACTAGTGACGTGCACTAAATATTAATATAAAAAATATGTAAAACTCACTGGCTCCCGCCGACGCACGCAAGAAGTATTACCAACCACGCAGACATGTTGAAATGAGTAAATCTGTCACTCCAGAGTGTAATATAAACTTACTTATCAACAGATCTCGTACTTGGAACGTTAGTTAATAAAATTATAATAATGTATAGCAAAAACCACGAGATGCGCGATTTAAGCCTCATTTACACGAAGAGAGTTTATCGCGTGAATGTGAAAGAAGCCTGTAATTTATGAGGCCACACGTAAGAAAGAGAGACGTAGTAGAGAACTTTAAGTTAGATTCTCGTACCTATATAGTCAGGTTTGTACCTACAACATCATTACGTTGTAGGCACAAGCAAATGATTAGGTAATTTGAATAACAATATTTAGCAAGTTAAAATTAAGAAACCGTGTAAAAACCGTCAATAATAAGGAATAGATCTGTGTTTTTTTTAATGGTTAAGCTTCTTCAGGTGTCGGAACAGCTAGACATATCAGACAACGTCGCCACCCATCAAGCCGAAAACCAAAGCAAATGGAGAAAATCCATAAATAGATATTGCTCCTTGCACGGAGTCACGATCCTCAACAATGAGGGAACGCTATAGAAAGAGGAGAACGAATCTTCTTCAAACTAATTTGAGAATAATCTCATAACAGCTTTCGAGTAAAGAAAGCCGCATTCAAATACGCGATCCTACATATACACAAAGACATACAGACATTACCGAGTGGTAAGGTTTTTTTAATAGCATAGGCCGGCAAACGAGCAAATGGGTCACCTGATGGTAAATGATCTCCACCACACATGTACGCCCACAATATGAAAAGAATCAAGGACTAATAGGAATTATGAGACTTAACATCTTATGTCTCGGGGTGACGAACCCACTTGACTGTATTTTTCTATTAGCTTTAGATGATGAGACGGGCAGTTTGCTCGCCAGATGGTAAGTGTCACGCTTGCCCTTAAACAGAAGCAACCCCAATCAGACCTTACAATTATTTAGTACTGAATGGCACTGGGCTGCGCTCATTATAGAAGAATTGAGTTTGTAATTTAGGATCCACCGTTTGGGTACAAAACACTAAAAATACGAATTTAGAACCTCCTCCCTTTTGAAGTCGGTTAAAAATAATTAGAAATCATTCTCCTCGTTCACCATACTATCACAGTAATTTTTGAATAACCAACAACGCCCCTAGTACCTACGTGACCTACTGATAAGTATTTATGAGTCTGGAATGATGAAATGACTTCAGTACAACATGACTCTGTGGTTGGTGGTACTATTGGCGTGCGTCGGCGGGAGCCAGTAAGTTTTACTTATTTATTATCAATTAGTCGACTTCACCAATGTGTTCTAGCCTTTTAAAGGTGTTTTAAGCAATCAAAATATTTAAAAATGGAACTTAATTATTTGAAAATGGAATTATGTGCTATCTGACCCGCTTCTTTTTATATCAATTAGGGTTTATCATATTTCGATGGATAAGGGCATAAAAACAGAGTAACCTCAGTATGGCTTGATTGTATTTTCCAATATACCCAGACTGTTTCTTGTAAAAATTCAAATTATTTAAAATAGAGATGTGAATTGGAATCGACTAAATTTTAATAATTTTCTATTTATGATAATGTTTATCTGTCACAATCTGACTATTATTGTGTTGTGTCATTGCAGGGTCATGATAATACAAAATGTGTTAATTACATTGACCGCCATATCTAATTTTATGTAACTTATCGTCACATCGAATCCCGACATGTTATTGTCGATAAAGGCAGACTTCGAATGATCGCCGCAAACATCGGAGTGACGAAGTTAATTGTATACAAATTTTGTTAATTTAATTTAATTAATCGAATGATTTACAAACACAGAACTCTGTATCATACTGTGGACTTATAACTATATATCACGGCATAGCTATCGACGGCGCAAATGACGCTAGCTTGCGTGAATTGTGAACTGGAAGATTCTGAGTTCGATTCTCGATTTGTTAATGTTTTGTGGGACATTATCATGATTTGGCGGGAACATATAACATGATTAAAAATGAAAACCTTGCTCAACAAAGCGCCTAGCGTACGGAAGCCTACAAATTTATTAAAGGGTTCTTATCGTCCCATTCACGAAAAATGCCTACCATTATATATTTGTGGGTTTTAAAGTAATTTGTCTCAAGCGCTGGAGTGGAGGGCACCACTAAGTATAAAGTTTTTTCCCCGGTTCGAAAAAGTCGTAGATCCGGGGCTGGGCAGGAATTAGAATCACAAGGGTTAGCGTCAGGCAGACGTTAGTTAGTTTGTAGTTATTAACTCGAATTCATGTACAACATTTACGCATTAGCACCAAAGACTTTAATGTACCTATACTACTAGACAAGCTGTACGGTACAAAAAAATACGCACTTAGTTACGGTCAATTGACCGCAAATCATTTAGCCGCCCCGCGAGAGAGCGACAAGCGCAGTTGTTGTTTGAATAGCTGCGAACGTTAAATTCGATAAACTAACACGAAATTGTTTATTGTGACGCATAAAACATTGTCATTATTTACGTGCATATATTATTCATTCAATTTGAAGTTATTTTACGGAAGTTACTATATTATTTCTTGGTTTTGATCGAAAAATTCATTTATTGTGAATGAAAACTAATACCAAACAAAACAGCCGTCTCAATATTGCCATCTCGCTTACTTTCAACGCCTCTCGCGCTCACGCCTTAGATGTCATTCCCGCCTCGCCGGCCGCGATGCAATAAAGTCTTTGATTAGCACATTCTAATTTCCGACTTCGAAATGAAGAGTGTACATAAGTTAACCAGGCCCGGATCTAAGGAGGGTAATAATGCCAAATAATTTAACTGGCTTAAATGCCCTTCAAACATAACATCTCATTTCCGAAGAAAAAAGGGTTAAATTATATTGTTAGATTATTCCATTTTTATTGGTGAAATGAATGAATGAATGAATGATACTTTTATTTGCAAGAATGTGGTTACATGGAGATGTTATAATTTTAGATAAGTAGAATCGCACACTCTGTCATTCTTGACGTGCAAATATTAATATTACTTATAAATTAAAAATGTCATAAATTTAACTAATTACAATTCAAAATATTCATGGTTTGTTTAACGCCTATTAAAAATGGTTTATGTCAAAGTTGTTCTATGTCAATATCTCTATCATTAAAAAAATCATTTAGATTATAATATAACTTATTTAGTAGTATTCGAGTTATTTTAAAACTACGTTGGGTACATTTGAATAATAACTGTGCGGTACTGTGGTAGAATGATGGACAAATCGTATAAAAGAGGTCGCCGCCGTAACTGTAGGCCATTTGCCAGTTGTCAGTGCCTAGGGCTCAGTCGTAGTCTAGTTCTTGGTGATCAGTACTCAGTCGATAGTCTTCATCACGCTGTAGCTCTGCCGGTTTACTATTCGGTCCTAGATCGGCCATAGTTATAATTAATTAGAGAGCGGGTGTATAAAGAATCATGACATGGGTATGTGGTCTGTAAAGCTGTAACATTGTAAAAGTGACCAATAAACCACTAGTAACCGTCGTTTTGGGTTTTGCAATAATAGGTACTCTCCTTTTACGTAAATTCTAACAATATCATATGTAACGAAGTAGAAGAATTGAAACACAATGTACACGATCTTCTCCATTTATTTGGGGAGAGTAACACTTTATATACCGTTTATCAACCGACTGACAGCCGACAATAATTATTCTTATAACCTTATTTATACCTTTTCACAAATAGTTCCCATTAGTAATTGTATTTATTATTGAACATGTTAGATCGTTATAAATAACGTGTATATTATTTATATATTAATAAAAATTTATATATTAAATAGCAGTGATAGCTCAGCGGGGAGTGGTACCTACGGACTGTCGAGACGAAAGTCGCAAGTTCGAAACCAGCCCCAAGTGCATACACCTCTGACTTTTCTAAGTTATGTGTATATTAATTGTCAATTATCACTTGCTTTAACGGTGAAGGAAAAACATCGTGAGGAAACCTGCATACCTGAGAAGTTCTTCATAAGAATTTCGAAGGTATGTGAATTCTACCAACCCACATTAGGCCAGTGTGGTAGACTAAGGCCTAACCCCTCTCATTCAGTAGAGGAGGCCCGTGCCCAGCAGTGGGACGTATATAATAAAGGGCTAGTAAAAAAAATATATATATATTTATAATTGAATAATTAAATAAGTCAGAGTATCTTATGGATTAACAGACAATATAACGTTATACAATAATAGTGTGACGTCATAACCGTTGTTATTATTTAGTACTGGCAGCACTTATAACACATATTTACCTTACTTTTTTTACAGCGTCTTGGCCTACGATACAATCGTGATAGGACTGGGCTCCGCTGGCTGCACAGCTGCCTCGACCCTTGCCCAGGCTGGGAAGAGTGTCCTAGCACTAGAGGCACAAGACAGGGTCGGTGGGAGAGTCCATACTGTGCAGTTTGGAGATGGTGTCGTCGAACTTGGAGCGGAATGGTGAGACAGCGGCTCAGGTTCCATAACACGATTCCTTCGCTTCGATTTAAAATCCTAATATCCTAGTTCCTAAGTTTGAATGTTTGTAAGTTTGGATGCTGGTGGGTTTTGTAAGTTGGATGTATGTTTATCAACTACGCCTTAACACCTGAACAGATTTGGATGAAATTTGGCATACAGGTAGACTATGACCTATCTTAGGACTATGGCTAGTTCATTATTTTGTCTCCCGCTTTGCTATGGAGGGAAGTGGACAATTATTATTTCCAACTCCTCCCTAATTTTCTATTTGATTAATTTCGTTGCGGGATAAGGACAGATTTGCATTCCCAAAGTCTCGCCGAGCTTCATTGCTCTGTGTCGAAATATGCGTGCCACTGTCGATCCTGGCTTACAGGAGTTAGTGGCGGGTGTGTGGGCGGGATAGTCTCTGGTCGGTACATTCTCAGTGCGTGCTGTCGATCCTGGCTCACAGGAGTTAGTGGTGGGTGTGTGGGCGGGATAATCTCTGCTCGGTACATTCTCAGTGCGTGCTGTCGATCCTGGCTTACAGGAGTTAGTGGCGGGTGTGTGGGCGGGATAGTCTCTGGTCGGTACATTCTCAGTGCGTGCTGTCGATCCTGGCTCACAGGAGTTAGTGGTGGGTGTGTGGGCGGGATAATCTCTGCTCGGTACATTCTCAGTGCGTGCTGTCGATCCTGGCTTACAGGAGTTAGTGGCGGGTGTGTGGGCGGGATAGTCTCTGCTCGGTACATTCTCAGTGCGTGCTGTCGATCCTGGCTCACAGGAGTTAGTGACGGGTGTGTGGGCGGGATAGTCTCTGCTCGGTACATTCTCAGTGCGTGCTGTCGATCCTGGCTCACAGGAGTTAGTGACGGGTGTGTGGGCGGGATAGTCTCTGCTCGGTACATTCTCAGTGCGTGCTGTCGATCCTGGCTCACAGGAGTTAGTGGTGGGTGTGTGGGCGGGATAATCTCTGCTCGGTACATTCTCAGTGCGTGCTGTCGATCCTGGCTTACAGGAGTTAGTGACGGGTGTGTGGGCGGGATAGTCTCTGCTCGGTACATTCTCAGTGCGTGCTGTCGATCCTGGCTCACAGGAGTTAGTGGTGGGTGTGTGGGCGGGATAATCTCTGCTCGGTACATTCTCAGTGCGTGCTGTCGATCCTGGCTTACAGGAGTTAGTGGCGGGTGTGTGGTCGGGATAGTCTCTGCTCGGTACATTCTCAGTGCGTGCTGTCGATCCTGGCTTACATGAGTTAGTGGTGGGTGTGTGGGCGGGATAATCTCTGCTCGGTACATTCTCAGTGCGTGCTGTCGATCCTGGCTTACAGGAGTTAGTGGCGGGTGTGTGGGCGGGATAGTCTCTGCTCGGTACATTCTCAGTGCGTGCTGTCGATCCTGGCTTACAGGAGTTAGTGACGGGTGTGTGGGCGGGATAGTCTCTGCTCGGTACATTCTCAGTGCGTGCTGTCGATCCTGGCTCACAGGAGTTAGTGGTGGGTGTGTGGGCGGGATAATCTCTGCTCGGTACATTCTCAGTGCGTGCTGTCGATCCTGGCTTACAGGAGTTAGTGGCGGGTGTGTGGTCGGGATAGTCTCTGCTCGGTACATTCTCAGTGCGTGCTGTCGATCCTGGCTTACATGAGTTAGTGGTGGGTGTGTGGGCGGGATAATCTCTGCTCGGTACATTCTCAGTGCGTGCTGTCGATCCTGGCTTACAGGAGTTAGTGGCGGGTGTGTGGTCGGGATAGTCTCTGCTCGGTACATTCTCAGTGCGTGCTGTCGATCCTGGCTTACAGGAGTTAGTGGCGGGTGTGTGGTCGGGATAGTCTCTGCTCGGTACATTCTTAGTGCGTGCTGTCGATCCTGGCTTACAGGAGTTAGTGACGGGTGTGTGGGCGGGATAGTCTCTGCTCGGTACATTCTCAGTGCGTGCTGTCGATCCTGGCTCACAGGAGTTAGTGGTGGGTGTGTGGGCGGGATAATCTCTGCTCGGTACATTCTCAGTGCGTGCTGTCGATCCTGGCTTACAGGAGTTAGTGGCGGGTGTGTGGTCGGGATAGTCTCTGCTCGGTACATTCTCAGTGCGTGCTGTCGATCCTGGCTTACAGGAGTTAGTGGCGGGTGTGTGGGCGGGATAGTCTCATTAGCACTATGGCTACTTTATATTCCGGAAAACGACACGGGCGGAGTCTGATCAAAAGCTAGTTCTTCATAATTTTACGTACTTTTGAAACCTTATGAAGTAGGTAATTGCTAAATTTCTATGTCTATTTCTGCAACAGTGTGCAAGCACTATTGTGTTCCGGTTTGAAGGGCATTGAAACCAGTGAAATTACTGGACATTGTAAGACTGTCTCTGGGTGACGAGCGCAGTCCAATGCCATGCAGTGCTTTGTGATTCAAAGTTCTGTGTGTTGTTGCTTCTATATGACCAGGCGTGACGCTTACCATCAGGCGAGCGACCTGCTCGTTTCGTAACTCAAGTTAATAAAATACAGGATCTACGGTACATACCCGAGCAGAGTGTATGACGCAGCCATGGCTAATAAAGTGGATATCATCAACCAGACCATGGACTTCGATATGTACAAATCTGATAGATCGACGGGTGACGAGCAGCTGGTCAGGGAACTGATGGACTTCGGCATGAAGGTTATGGACGAACACCCTCCTTCGCCAGAGCCTTTGGGACAATATATTACGAGAAGGTAAGAGACTATCCCGCCCCCACACCCGCCACTGTAACTCCTGTGCACTAGGATCGACAGTGACACGCATTTTTGTTGACATCGAGCAGTGAAGCTCTGCGAGTCTCTGGAAATGCTAAATTGTCTTTGTCCCGCAACGAAATTAATCAAATCAATTATCCCATCGCCATTGCCATTCGTTTAGTAGATCGTTGTAATTTTCAGAACACGATTAACGAGCAAGCTAAAATGGAATGCTTCCTAACATAAAATTCCTACCTAATCCAAAAAAATAAAACGATATCAAATAAACAAAAGACGACCGATCGCGAATAAATAATACCTAACGGAAAATTGGCAATTTTTTAAAAGACAAGTCATGCTCTTCAAGAATATAGTAAGCGGACAAAAAACAAGCCCACTGAGTTTGTTTCGCCGGGTCTTCTCAAGCTGGGTCGCGTTTGGATCCGGTGGTAGTTTTAAAACAAGACTTCGGAGATACACATGGTCCGCATTAAATCTCCCTAAAGTTAACTATAGGACTTTGTATTTCCTAATATAAATTATTGAAAATCCGGACCTAAAACAAGCCCCCTGAGTTCAAGTAGCTGGATCTTCTCAGAGTTTGGGTCGCGCCGCGTTGAATCCAGTGGTAAATTAAGCCCACTGAGTTTGTTTCGCCGGGTCGTCTCAAGCTGGGTCGTTTTGGATCCGGTGGTAGTTTTAAAACTCGTGCCGTTTCGGTAAATGCAGTGGTCCATACCGACTCAAAATATTTAATAATTAATAATGGGACGTTTCCATATTACAAATACTGTTAATAATGTAAAATAAAAAGACAACAAATAAACAATTTAGTGTAATTGCCTAGTGTATTTGACGATGCTATGTATGTTATGTATACATTAGTTGATATGATTTTTATACATAAGTTTCTTTATTTTGTACTGACTTGTCATAAGCGCTATTTTAATTGCCTACATGATTAATAAAACTATTTCATTTCATTTCATTTCATTTCTCCATAAGGTAAGGATCGGTAAAAAGTCTGCTGGGAAACCCTGATACATATTTGTACAGTGGTAGAGCCACGCTGTAGACCGTTTTGTCTACAGCATCAAGGGACCGGCTTGTCTGGGTCGTTACCACTGTCTCACATAAAATCGGCTTAAAGTAGCAGCCTGCTGTTGCGTTACGTTCTGGTTTGTGTTGCTTCTGTTAATATGGGCAGACGTGACGCTTACCAACAGGTGAGCGATCGCTCGTCTCGTCATCTTAAGCTGATAAAAGAAAAGTACAGGTTCAAGAAATACTATTCTTTTTCAGAGTAATCGACCACATAAAGGAGAAATATCCACGTGTATCGAACGATACGGAGTTCATAGATTCGATGTTGTTCCTAATGAATTTAATGGAAGGCAGCTCAGATGCAACTAATGACTGGAATGATGCCATCACGACCACCGAATACGAGGATTTACAAGGAACACTGTATGCAAGTTGGCACCGACATGGCTACAAGACTTTCTTCGACATTTTATTGGTGATTATTTTTATTGAATTTTATACGCATTCACGCCAGTAATCCCCGAAGTATGCAGAGTTGTAACCTGTACACCCACATTTCGATCTCTCTCTCATCCTATCACATTGATGTTATAGGTGGCGAGCCTATCGCTATACCAGGCACAATAGGGTAGTTTCCTATATTGAATTTTATACATAATTTTATAAGCAACAGAAAATGATACGCAAAAGAAACCCTTTTATTAAAACACAATCAAAATTGGTTCAGAAATGTGCCCGCAGTTATGACTAATTAAATGTTGGTACTGAGGAAAAGTGGGCACCTAGTAGGGATATCTCACTATCTCGCTTGCATGCGTGCACCATTATGAACATTTTACACAGTGACGTCAAAGTTTGCGTCGTCTCTCATTTGACAATTACCCCTTCTACAGAATTTGAATGGCTTCTAACTTATTCATTTTTGATCCGATTTATAAAATTCTTTCTGCAATAGATTTTCAGTAACGTAACTTATTGATTAAAATAAAGCCATCTAGTCAACTACCCTATTCCAGACTCCGGGATGATACTAAGCAATTCGTAATAGAAAAACCCAATATCACTTTACCTGACCCGGGGATCGAACGTACGCTTTACAACTGCGCCACCGAGGCAGTTAATTAAATTTAAACACCCGATGATCAAGATTGAACTTCGAATCTGTCTGTATGTGTGTATCTATCTGTAGCATCGTAGCATCTTATAAACGGACCGATTTTTTTATTAGCTTGAATGTCGAGTCGAGCAAGCTCGCCTGATGGTAAGCGTCACGCCTGCCCATAAGCAAAATCAACGCCACAGAACTTTAAATTAGAGGCATGGAATTGGACTGCGTTCGTCATCCCGAGACATAAGATGTTAAGTCTCATAATGCCCAGTAATTTCACTGGCTTCAATGTCCTTCAAACCGGAACACAACAGTGCTTACACACTGCTGCTTGTCAGTAATAGACGGAGATGTGGTACCAACACAGACGGCCTAGAGCATACGAGGGACCTACCACCGTGTAAACACCGATATCTATGCTATTTTTTTGTTTGAAAGCTGGTTTAATGGAAAAGATTTGAAAAAAAGAAAGTAGCGGCTTGCTGCTGTGTTTCGTATAGTAAGTGAGATATCTGGAGGCCCAAGTCCCCCTCCCCTTCCGAATCCCTTAATTATCCCTCTAATTTATGATCGGCAATGCGCCCATGATTTTTGGTATAGTAGGCGTACATAGGCGGCAAAGATCACTTATTATTAGGTGACCCACTTGTTCGTTTGCCGGCCTACGCTATAAATAACTCAATCTATTTCAGAATACATACAAAAACGGTACAGGGTATCCTAACCTTGAAATCCAGTTGAACAAGGAGGTGTCCCTGATCTCCTGGCCAAAGGACCCTGCGCAGGATGTGACTGTCTCCTGCACGGACGGTACGGTTTATAAAGCTAAGAATGTTATCGTAACAGTGTCACTTGGTGTATTGAAAGAGAGGTACGTTGGTATTTTTGATTATTTTTAACTAACTTCAAAAAGGAAGTTCTTAATTCGGTGAGTTTTTTTTTAGGTTTTTGTCAAGTACAGATAGGTATTTTTCCGGCAAATGTGGACCGTATTTATTTGAAAATTTTATTAATCTTAATCTGCGATGTAGTCCTATATAAATTAGATTAAGATCTGATGACGGAGTACTGAGTAAAAAAAGAAACCCTCAACGCATAACAGTACAATCGTCACGATTGTGTTATTTTGTTTGAGAAACTTAGAAAACGGATATCTAAGGCAGATGATTCGGTTTTTTTACTTGTAAGACTAAGAAACTTAATTTTTGTTGGTTTGTTAGACTACCAAGTTTGTGAAGACTTAAAAGTACAACTGTCTAAATAAATACACGTCCATCAGTCACACATCTAGTCCTGACCCCATAACTAGGTAAATCTGTATCGGTATCAGGAACTACGAGGGACTTGCCAACCAACAACACCCAGACCCGAAAAAACTTTTACATCACACATCTGTCTCGATGCGGGAATCGATCCCACGACCTCTCGCTTCGCAGCCGGCTAGTCACCCGGCATCATATATTATTGATGATTTAAAAAGTGTAGAGTTAGAGGCACATTCCTTGGCCTGTACAGCCCAATACGGGAGCAATAAACGCGACCGTACCTATTTTAAGCACTGCCAAGTTCACAGTACAAAAGCACTGACGCAGCGTCATTGACGCGTGAAGCAACCATCTGTACTCTGTCTTAGGCCACTATTCCACTATCATATAAAAATTAGATTAAAATGCGTGGTGTAACTATGAGAGATAGAGTAAGAAATAGTGAGGTAAGCGAGAGGTGTGGTGTGAGAGAGTAGTGATGAAGATTGAGAAAGGTATACTAAGATTTAATATATTTTCAAATATTCACAAGAATGATAAAATAAAATCACCTAATCAGGCCTAGTAATAGGAATATAACATATGGCTATTACTATTAGCATGTACGAGTAGCCGGCAAGTTACGGAAAAAGCTCGACTGGCCGTGCACGGTGGAGTGTTAGTGCCAACTTTAATGTATGGAAGTGAAAGTAGGGTGTGGCAGAAGAAGAATGAAAGTCGTATAAATGCAGTAGAAATGAGAGCTCTGAGAAGTATGTGTGGTGTAACTATGAGATATAGTAAGAAATAGTGAGGTAAGAGAGAGGTGTGGTGTGAGAGAGGATGTAGTGATGAAGATTGAGAAAGGAATACTAAGATGGTTTGGGTATGTAGAGAGGATGGATGAAAGAAGCTTGACGAAACAAATATACATGGCGAGTGTGAATGGTACAGTTGGGAGGGGAAGGCGAACTTTCATAGATCAAGTTGGAGATATTCTCGAGAAAGGCCAGGTCAGGAGTACCCTAAACCGACATGCATGTATAAAAAAATTAATGAGAGTGAATGAGACCAAAGAGGTATGCAAGGATCGTAGCAAGAGGAAATCCGGTGTCTCTGCCTACCCCTATGGGAAACAGGCGTGAGTCTATGTATGTATAAAAAATATTCTACTTCTATAGCTCATGGATATGAGAGTTCTATGACAGTGTAAACAACACCATAAACTTCATATTGTCTATGATCATATTTCTATGGTCCTATTTCACAGCATGCTGTGACATAGGATCATATATGACGTCATATAAATATGAGGCAAATATGATAGTGGAATAGCGGCCATTGCTTAGTCTTAAGTTGACCTTCAACACCAGTTGTAATGTTACCTTCTTTGTCTTACAGGTATACCACGCTATTTTCCCCAGCGTTGCCAGCCGAAAAAATAACGGCTATAGAGAAAATGTCTATGGGTTTGCTCAGCAAAGTGATCCTGTCTTTCGATAAAGCTTGGTGGTCACATAACATATCTTTAAGCATTTTTATATGGACCCCAAAAGATAGGAAGGACATTCCTAAAGAAGATATTTGGACTACAATGATCAATGGAGCGAGTTATGGTATGGGAACTAGTAATACAATGACGCTGTGGAGCAGCGGTGATACAGGAAAAACGGTCAGGATTTTTTTTTTTTTTACTGCCTGCAGTATTCACCACCTTTAGCCAAAGACTTTAATACCATAGACGCGCTGTTCAGAAGCAAAATGGTGGTGCATACGCCGGCACAGACTATTATAGAGATGGTACGCATGCGTCCGGCGAGGCGGGAATGACGTCTAAGGCGTGCGAACGAGATGAGTAGAGAGTAAGCGAGATGGCAATATTGAGACGGCTGTTTTGTTTGGTATTAGTTTTCATTCACAAGAAATGACTTTTTCGATCAAAACCAAGAAATAATATAGTAACTTCCGTAAAATATGTTTTATGGGTCACAATAAACAATTTAGTGTTAGTTTATCGAATTTAACGTTCGCAGCTATTCAAACAACAACAACTGCTCTTGTTACTCTCTCGCGGGCAACTAAATGAGTTGCGGTCAATTGACCGTAACTAAGTGCCCAACTTCTTTGTACCGCACAACTTGTCTAGTAGTAAACATTAGTCTTTGCCTTTAGCCATGCAATTTTTTGATTGATACGTTTAAGATTTGCCATGGGACTCTATGCTATGAATTCACAAGAAATTGGAACCTACATGAAAAATAAACAGCGCCATCTGTTGAGAGTATAATCAAGTAATTTGTTGTATAGTTTAATTGAGGATTACGCGCATAGAAGATTTTGGGAAGCACCAATAATTTCGTAATAGAAAAACCCAATACCACTTTATCCGACCCGGGATCGAACCCAAGACCTCAGGGTTGACCTCAATCGTAACGCGTACGCATTACAACTGCGCCACCGAGGCAGTCGCGAAACCCCCTTTTTTCATGTTGGGTTCACGAAATGAAGTTTTTAACACATGCACACAACAATTTAAAATATTACGTTATACATACTTTGAAGTAATACATAAGGTAGTGTATGTTTAATACTAAAGCTCAGTGACCGCAGTTTGAGCCGGGCAATGATCGCAGTTATGCCCTATAAAATTATGGGCACTCGCCCAACACCTCCAACCTCCCCTTATAATCACCCCTGACCCAGCAATACTGTACATACTTACACTTCTGCCGGAGCAGGATATCTATATTACTCGTAGAAACTCTCTGTACCAAAGTACACTTCTGCCGCAGCAGGATATCTATATTACTTGTAGAAACTCTCTGTACCAAAGTACACTTCTGCCGCAGCAGGATATCTATATTACTCGTAGAAACTCTCTGTACCAAAGTACACTTCTGCCGGAGCAGGATATCTATATTACTCGTAGAAACTCTCTGTACCAAAGTAAACTTCTGCCGCAGCAGGATATCTATATTACTCGTAGAAACTCTCTGTACCAAAGTACACTTCTGCCGCAGCAGGATATCTATATTACTCGTAGAAACTCTCTGTACCAAAGTAAACTTCTGCCGCAGCAGGATATCTATATTACTCGTAGAAACTCTCTGTACCAAAGTACACTTCTGCCGCAGCAGGATATCTATATTACTCGTAGAAGTCTCTGTAACATAGGTAAACTTCTGCCGCAGCAGGTTAACCATACACATTTGTCGCCACAACAACTTAACCACATATACCTAATATAGAAAGAATCATAAAGCACAAAGAAATATTGCATTAAATAGTCACCATGATAATGTTCTAGCACTTACCGCTAAACTCGACTTTACCGCACTATGTACACAAACCGCTAACTACACTGTTCACTCGCTACAGACAATAGAACCTCTTCGCCCTCCAATAAGTTAATCACTTCAACTCATAGTTTATTGGTTACATTTACAATATTACTACTTTACAAACCACAACCCCAGGTCACGATTCTTTAGAGACCGCTCTCTATTTAATTGTAACTAAGGCCGAACTAGGACCGAACAGTAAACCGGCAGAGCTACCGCGTAATGAACACTTGGACTATCAACTGAGCACTGATCTTACTGAACTGACCGACCGCGGGCAAAAGACCTCAAATTATAGCGACAACCTCTTTTATACCATTCAAACACCCTTCCACAACTACATCGCACCATTATTATTACAGTGTACCCAACGTTGCTTTCTCAGACACCCTCAATATACCAGAATTATGAGACTTAACACCTTATGTCTCGGGGTGACGAGCGCAGTCCAGTGTCATGCAGTGCTTTATTTAAAGTTCTGTGTGGCGTTGCTTCTGTTTATGAGCAGGCGTGGCGCTTACCGTCAGGCGAGCGTCCTGCTCGTCTCGTCATTCAATCTAATAATAAAAAAAAGAAGAATTTAACAGAATTTAACAGAAATTAACAGAATACGCTAACACTATACTTTCATGCAGTATTTATCTACCCACAATATCTTATAATAAAAAATAAGATTTCCTGTAACCGACTTATAAATGAACAATTGTAAATAATCAAAATAATTCGCGGTATTCCGCGACAGAGGCAGTCAAAAATAAGTAAATACTTACATTTACTTATAACTATTTTATTATATTACCTTAGTGATTACGTTCATAAGCATTATCTGTGCGAAGCTGACAGCTTCGTGGCGCAGTGGCCATCTGCGAAGCGAGAGGCCGTGGGTTCGAAATGTTTGTGTGATCCACAAATATTTGTTTCGGATCTGGGTGTTGTGGGACCGCAAGTCACTCGTAGTTCCCACAATACAGGTTAACCTTGTGTGAGGTCAGGACTAATGTGTGACTGTTAAGTGTATATATTTATTTTTAGAATCTTATAATTCCGATCTAATCAATAACTGATTTGACAGGTGGAGTCACTACCCGAGGATGTGGTGAAGAGGAAGGTGATGGAACTGATCAGAAGGTTTATGGGTCAAAATACTACCATACAAGAACCAACTGCCATGTTAAGGTATGATAAAACATAAAATCGTAGGGTAGGTAGACGTGCACCTAATTCAAGGCTAGGTAATTTCAGTAAAAAATGGAAAATGAATAATTATGTATTTTCGAAAATGTATGAGAAGATGTATGAATGTGGAAGAGGCGAAAGAGGTGTGTCAGGATCGTAGCTTGTGGTACTCAATAGTCTCTGCCTACCCCTATGGGACATAGGCGTGAGTGTGTATGTATGTATGTATGTAATTTCAGTTTTGGCCATTGCGTTGTTCGAACTCAAATATTCACACTTTTGATTACTCAAACTGTCAAATAATGGCCATTCCTAATATTCTGTCTATCGACAGGTTCGCTTACTGGCAGTAAATTTTTGACATATTTTGTATAGAAGATCTGTCAAAATACTATTGATAGTAAGCAAATCTGTCTGTAAATAGAATATAGAGAACGGCCTTAAATCCGCAACCTCTCGTTTCATAACGGAAGACGCGCATAACTGTACCATACATACGCACTCACGCCTGTAATCCCCGAAGGGGTAGGCAGAGGTGTAACCAGTACACCCACATTTCGCCGAGCGTATCTCCGTCCTACAATATGATAGGGGGCGAGCCTATCGCCATACCGGGCACAAATTCCAGACTCCGGGCTGATACTGAGCATTTCGTAATAGAAAAGCCCAATACCACTTTACCCGACCCGGGGATCGAACCCGAGACCTCAGCGTTGGCCTCAATCGTAACGCGTACGCATTACAACTGCGCCACCGAGGCAGTAACTGTACCATGGAGGATATAAATAAATAAATACACCCAACATCACACACGTAGCATTCGCTTTTTATTTTTTCAGGACGAGCTGGCACTTGAACCCATATACGCGTGGCAGTTATACCTACAATAACCTACTTACCCCTCAATACCCTAACTCCAGAGTAGACCTCGGGAAACCTCTGGTCGACTCCGCAGGTAACCCGCGAGTCTTTTTCGCTGGTGAGGCGACCAACCCCAAGCACTACTCAACGGTTCACGGAGCTTCAGAGACTGGATATAGAGACGCCATGCTTTTATTATCGGGCTCGAACAATATATAAAATGTAGAAAAGCAGTAGCAACCCTACCGCCTGCGATTAATGTTTTCGGCTGTGCTGCTGCGATTTCAAGTCTGCCGCAGAGTTTGAAAGTATACATTAAAAATATCAAATAATAGTGCAAAAAAGGTTTCAGACGTGTTATTTTTATTACATACATAATAAATGATTTCGAAATATATTGTTATTATTTGTCAATCATACTAATATTATAAATGTGAATGTAAGTTTGTTTGTTACGCTTTCACGCGAAAAGTACTTAACCGATCATCATGAAACTTTGTACATATATTCTTGGAGATATATGAAGTAACATAGGATACTTTTTATGAAAAAATAATATCTATTTGCTTGTTACGCTTTCACGCCTAAATCACTGACCCGATTTTGAAGAATTTTGATGTAGAGATAGATGGGACCCTGGGGACGGTTATAGGCTACGTTTTATTTCGGAAAAGTCTATTCACGCGGACGGAGCCGCGAGCAAAAGCTAGTATATTATAATCATAATAATAAATTACATTTTTCTCATGGTGAGAAGGTTAGGGCAGTGCCGTGCATATTATGTACTTCTTGCTTTTACTTATTCTTCATAGTTCTGTCACAGGCCACAACGCACCGACAAATCCCCTGGTAATGACGGTGTCCATGGGAGGCGGTGATCACTTACCATCAGGTGACCCGCTTGCTCCGTTGCCACCTCATTCATAAAAAAAAAAACAACATTTATTTTATGCATAGTATCATAAATCGGCTAATAATGTAAATCCAGTGGTTAATATGTATTCTTTACATCCCTAGCAACAACCAAAAAAGGGATATATTATGCGTGAATGAGTATTTACGTAAATGTAAACTATGTAGATGCTTTTGTAAAGCGGGTAGACCATAAGTTATCCGTTAAAAACCTACCTTTGTACTTCATCATTAGACCCATAATTTTATTGCTGTTAATGGCCACTTACTACAGTAATCCAGAAAGCAGTGATAGCTCAGCGGAGAGTGGTATGGACTATCGAGACTAAAGTCGCAGGATCGAAACCAGCCCCAAGTGCACACACCTCTGACTTTTCTAAGATATGTGTGTATTGATTGTTAATTATCACTTGCTTTAACGGTGAAGGAAACATCGTGAGGAAACCTGCATACCTGAGAAGTTCTTCATAAGAATTTCGAAGGTATGTGAAGTCTGCCAACTCGCATTAGGCCAGCATGGTGGACTAAGGCCTAACCCCTCTCATTCAGTAGAGGAGGCCCGTGCCCAGCAGTGGGACGTATATAATTCAGGGCTAGTATTATTATTGTTATAATCCAGAAAGCCGGTGATTCATTTGCAGAGCACCTCAGGGATCCCATACGATGGACTCTTTAATATAAGGACTGGCATCGGCCAGACCTTACCGACGGTCTTTGCAATACGGTAATGAGTAAGATTTTATGTTTTCACGGCCTGATTGAGGAAAATACATTTTCAATTATTAAAAAAAAACAACTTTTGGGGTTGTTTTCTTCAAATACCTGAATTTAGGGGGGAATCTACGTAAGACTTGGGGGAGATGGAGATAGAGATGCTACGCGTAATTTCCTATTTTTTTTATTCTTCGGGGGTTTTATATCTGGAAAACTTACTTCATCCGCGATTGGTGAAGTGACGAATTTCCGTTTTCATGTTAGATTGTGCTTCGCTTGATTTTTCAGTAGTTAATTCGTTTTATTCGGCATAAGTGTTGACCACATTTTACACGAATTTAAGTAGATGATACGAAGTACACCGGGTCATCTAATAATGTATAAAAATCAGCATAGAAAACAACCATAATGATGTTTTACGTACGAGAGAATGGTTTGATTAAATAAGATATCATTTATTACGTAACCTAACCGTTAGAACACCCGTTGATAATGTATGTAACTATTTAAAACAATTTAGTGACGGAATGGCTTAGTTTAATGGGGAGCGTCGTCGGAGGCAGCCGGTGAGTTTTACCTTTGTAATATATTATCTTATTAATTGACATCACTACTATGTTCTGGCTTTATAAAATTGTACCTAGTTTGAACCAACCATAGTGGTAGAGCCACGCTGTAGACAATTTTGTCTACAGCATGAATGGGCCGGCTCGTCCGGCTCGTTACCACTGTCTCACAGAAAACCGGCGTAAAGTAGCAGCTTGCTGCTGCGTTTCGTACGGTGAGTGAGATATCCGGAGGCCCAAATCCCCCTCCCCTTCCCAATCCCTTATTATCCCTTTTCTTTAAGGTCGGCAACGCGCTCATAATTCTTTTGTATTGTGGGCGTACATGGGCGGTGGAGATCACTTACCATCAGGTGACCCACTTGCTCGTTTGCCAGCCTATACTATAAAAAAAATATATATATCTCTGTTCAAAACCTAAAATTGAAAACATATAACAACTGCAGGCTCACCATGAGTTTTTCTCGAAATCGCTAGCGACGACGCGACGTAAGATGAAAAACTTAGTGGCGCCTCTAGCGGATACGTGAGAACTAAATTTTGTCATACAAATATTTTACGTCGTCGCTAGCGATTTTACTGAGACAAACTCATGGTTGAGGCACCGATAACAATTTTAATATGATTACTGGTAGTACAGTAATTTCCTGCCATTAGCCCAATCTCCCCAATCCTCTAATTTATGGTCAGCAACGCGTTTATGACACTTCTGCTATTGTGGGTGTCCATGGGCCGTGGCGACGACTTACCATCAGGTAAACCACTTGCTCGTTTGCTGACCTCTATGAAAACACCTATCGAAGATAAATGATAAAATAAAGGCCAAAAAAATTGACTAAAGTCCTTGACATAGTTGCTAGAAGAATATCATACAATGCTGATTAAGCCCAAAAATAATTTAACCTCCGAACCCTTACAACCATAGAAATCTTTTGGATAATTCGAAATTCAAATACTTTGAAATAGAGATATGAATTGGAATCGACTAAATTGTGATATTTTTTATCTATTATTGTAATTATGAGTACTTAGATAACATTAATCTGTCACATTGGTTAATATTATTTTTAGAGCTATCGTTGTTATATTTTAATTTAATTCTAAGGTCATAGTATTAAATGTATTATTTACAGTCACTTGACATTGACCGTTATGGCCCGGATTTAATTTTACGTAGGTATTTTACAGTCATTTATTAAATCAACTTCCTCGATGGAGTTGTAATGCGTATGCGTTATGATTGAGGCTAACGCTGAGGTCTCGGGTTCGATCCCCAGGTCGGGTAAAGTGATATTGGGTTTTTCTATTCTAAAATGCTCAGTATCAGCCCGGAGTATGCAATTGTGCCCGGATGGCGATAGGGTCGCCCCCATCACATAATAAATAAATTAAGCGAAATAAATTAAGCGTGCCTTTAATACACTGTTGCTATATCTAACTACTTCGGGGATTGGAGATATGGGTTATGAAAATCGGGGTTTAAATAATATTTTAACAGCTGTATTTGCTTTATGTTTTTACAGAGTTATGGCTTACGATACAATCGTGATAGGGCTGGGCTCTGCTGGCTGCACAGCGGCGTCGACCCTTGCCCAGGCTGGGAAGAGCGTCCTAGCGCTCGAGGCACAAGGCAGGGTCGGTGGGAGAGTCCATACTGTACCGTTTGGAGATGGTGTAGTTGAACTTGGAGCAGAATGGTGAGTTGGCTAACAGTGGCGAAGGCTCCACAACTGGATAGGTTTTGGCTTCTCTTAATAAACTTATTAAACAGTAGGGACTGTTAAAATGTTAGCTTAATCATATTCCATACCTTTAACAACCCTACGTTATTGCTTTTTTTATTTTTTCTATACTTGTGGCAATTTTTCAATATATTATGTGATTTTATATGATAATTGGTACTGCATTCGGCTCAACCCGAACTGCTCGCCCAGCCATCCAGAATGCCTCGCCCGATCAACCCACCACACCTCAGTAGGCTGTGATTGGCCGACGCCTTCGATTGACCGACGTGTCTCATTGGCTTTAGTAAATCTAGATAACTTAACAGTTATGTAAAACGGAAGTCTTAATGAAACCTTTAATTTAATAAATTAATCTGGTTGGTCGATATTTCTGATTGGCTTTAGTAAACCTAGAAAACTGAACAGTTATTAAACCCGGAAATCATAATAAAGCCTCATGAACTATTCTCTCTTATGAATAAATATAAAACATACAGTAATTCTAATCAGTCGCACCTAACAATCATAATCACTTACCATCACAAACTTTATGGATTTTATAAAAAAATACATCAGGATCTACGGTACATACCCCAGCAGAGTTTACGACGCAGCCATGGCTAATAAAGTGGATATCATCAACCAGACCATGGACTTCAATATGTACAAATCTGATAGATCGACGGGTGACAAGCAGCTGGTCATCGAACTGATGGACTTCGGCATGGAGGTGATGGAGGACCCCCCTCCATCGCCGGAACCTATGGGAGAATATATTACCAGAAGGTAAGGATCAGAAGGCCAATTCTCGTAATTTTAAAATATCATTCCGATCTAGTCTCAGCGGATCTTTTTTTTTTTTTTTTGGATGGACGCTCGCTGACGAGAGTCGGCTTTAGTCAGCGACACCGGACTTTCGGACGAATGCTTTAGGCACTCCAACCCTAAAATTTAAGTGACCTTCGCTGAGTGCATCTCCCCTAATGGAGGATACGGACCTCGGCTCAGGACGGCCACTGGAGGGGGGCAAAGACATTTGCGATTGGGGTTTAGGGGGATTTATAATCTAATTTATTAATCTTCATCGGCACGCGGGCCGGTCGAAGGGTCGGGGGTGCTTCGGGGAGCGCGGCGAGGTCCTCGACGGCGAGGACGGAATGACGGTCTTGTGGAGTGTATTTGAGTGATAACTTCCTCCATCTTTCGGATGGCCACAGTAAAACCAAGTGGCTCCTTTTATACAGAAATACATAGTGAAGTGGGGGTAGTGGGGTGACGACTAGTGGTGGTTAATATAGCGCATAACGCCATATTACAGCGCGCTATCTATTCCCAACAAATCTAGCGCGCTGTCTGAATTTCCAACCGCTTGGATTACAGCGTGTAATTCGTAGCGTGATAATAAAACATAATTGATTTGAACACTACTACTTACTAGTGACGACATCCGGTGCACGTTCCGGTAATGCCACAGACTACTTATAATTACTTATAGAAAGAACTGACGTTAATGCGTTTTAAACACAGTCCGCCAGCGGCCGTACAACGAAGCACCCGTCATATACACTACTTAGTAATGCCATTATTTATATTTATTTACTTTTAATTATTATGAAAACGAGAATAGCGAGCGAGTTATGGCATTGGAACTAGTAACACAATGACGCTGTGGATCGGCGGCGATGCAGGCAAAGCGGTCAGAATGGACCTTTCGTCTTTGACATTTTTTTTCTTTTTAATTATTATTCTTGTTTTTCTCTCGTTTGCGGCCGTGACATCACCAAACGGCCCAGTGGAAGATCAGCGTTAGTTTTTTTGCCAACATATGCTGACCTATGGCCATTTTGTGACGAGCACACCACAGTTTATGTTTAAATAGTTAATTAATTACTTTATTGTAATGCGGCTGGTCACAAAAAAACTATTTTTCTTTCTATAGTTCTTTTTGTAATATCACAAGTCGTGAGAACAATTTCACCTGATGGCTTTACCTTGTTAAATGAGGTACGGCGGGGCGACGCGGACGGTTCACGCGATTGATTCGAATACTAGACTCTCAGCTGCCCCTACTAGTATCCATCTATGCTCATGACCTCATGACGCTTCACGCGATTGGTTCGCGATTCTTCAACTATTGTGGGCGTTGATGGGTGGTGCAGATAACTTACCATCAGGTAATTAATACACTTGCTCGTTTGCCGGCATATGCTATAAAAATGCTACTGTTAAACATAATCACATACGTGAATCTGCGAGTCTGAGTGGTAGAGCCACGCTGTAGACACTTTTGTCTACAGCATGTATGGGCCGGCTCATCCGGGTCATTACCACTGTCTCACAGAAAACCGGCGTAAAGTAGCAGCTTGCTGCTGCGTTTCGTACGGTGAGTGAGATATCCGGAAGCCCAAACCCCCTCCCTTTCCCAATTCCTTAATTACCCCTTTCCTTTAAGGTCGGCAACGCACCCATGATTCTTTTGGTATTGTGGGCGTACATGGGCGGTGGAGATCACTTACCATCAAGTGACCCACTTGCTCGTTTGCCGTCCTATGCCATAAAAAAAGCACTAGTATGTAAAACGTTTATTTTTCAGAGTAATCGACCATATAAAAGACAAATATCCAAATGTATCAAAAGACACGGAGTTCATAGAGTCATTTCTGTTCCTAATGGACCTAAAGGTAGGCAGCCTGGATGCAGCCAGCAGCTGGAATGATCTGTCTACGAAGGCCGGTTTCGAGAATTTACAGGGACCACTGTATGCAAGTTGGCACCGACATGGCTACAAGACTTTCTTCGACATTTTATTGGTGATAATATTTATAATAACAATGGTCATTACGATGATTAGCTCGTCTCATGAAGTCTAATAAAAAAACTCAATCCATCTCTTTCAGAATACATACAAAAACGGTCCGGGCTATCCCAACCTCGAAGTCCATTTAAACAAGGAGGTGTCCCTGATCTCCTGGCCGAAGGACCCTGCGCAGGATGTGATTGTCTCCTGCACGGACGGTATGGTTTATAAAGCTAAGAATGTTATCGTAACAGTGTCACTTGGTGTATTGAAAGAGAGGTACGTTGGTATTTTTTGTTGCTGAGAGCCTATTTTTTTATAGCTTAGGCCTACACACGAGCAAATGGGTCACCTCATGGTAAGTGATCTCCACCGCTCATGTACAGCCACAATATCAGAAGAATCATGGCCGCGTTGCCGACCTTAAAGGAAAGGGATAATTAAGGGATTGAGAAGGGTAGATCGAATTGCTCCGAATATCTCACTCACCATATGAAATGCAGCAGCAATCTGCTGATTTACATTGATTTTCTGTGAGATAGTGATAACGACCCGGTCGAGCCGGCCCATTCGTGCTGCTCCATCTGCCAATTCTAAACAGCAAACCATGAATTTGACTCGGTAAAATCGTTAGCAACGACGTAAGATATTTATATATGAAAACTCTTTGGCGCCTCCAGCGGACACGTGAGAAACTACATTTTGCAGCAGCAGTTAAAAGCAGTGATAGCTTAGCGGGGAGTGGTATGAACAGTCGGGACGAAAGTCGCAAATGCATACACCTCTGACTTTTCTAAGTTATGAGTATATTAATTGTTAATTATCACTTGCTTTAACGGTGAAGGAAACATCGTGAGGAAACCTGCATACCTGAGAAGTTCTTCATAAGAATTTCGAAGGTATGTGAAGTCTGCCAACCCGCATTAGGCCAGCGAGGTGGACTAAAGCCTAAACCCTCTCATTCAGCAGAGGAGGCCCGTGCCCAGCAGTGGGACGTATATAATACAGGGCTAGTATTATTTATTATTATTTTTTATTATTATTTAATTTGCAGGTATACCACGTTATTTTCCCCAGCGTTACCGGCCGAGAAAGTGACTGCTATAGAGAAAATGTCTATGGGTTTGCTCAGCAAAGTGATCCTGACTTTCGAGAAAGCTTGGTGGCCAAAGGACACATCTTCATGTATTTTTATGTGGACTCCAAAAGATAGGAAGGAGATTCCTAAAGAAGATATTTGGACTACAAAGTTCCATTTAGCGAGTTATGGCATTGGAACTAGTAACACAATGACGCTGTGGATCGGCGGCGATGCAGGCAAAGCGGTCAGAATGGACCTTTCGTCTTTAACAAAAAAAAAACTGTTTTTATTTACACAAAATAAACATTAACGAAAAATAGTGTACTCCTAACAATGGGTGTATAGCGGTATATAACGAATGCACCAAACTAGACTTAGTTTGACAGGACTAAATATAAATGGGCAATAAGTTACTTTTATGCCTCTATTTCCCATTACTAATAAGTTGTCCATAGTGGAAAAGTGCAAAATATTTAGTTATCGATTTGAATATAGCTGTGTTTTCTGATTGGTCCATACCAGCGCACTCAGCGGGGAGATAAATAATATTTGAATTCCGAACTAATCAATAACTGATTTGACAGGTGGAGTCACTACCCGAGGAAGTGGTGAAGATGAAAGTAATGGAACTGCTCAGAAGGTTTATGGGCAAAAATAATACCATACCAGAACCTACTGCCATGTTAAGGTATGCTAAAACATAAAACACGCTTGTATACAAAGGGGTACGTAGATATACATCTGCTTAATTGTTCCTGAGCGCTATGACCTGTCCTTCTTTAAGTGAGGTTTAAAAAGAGTTTTCCTTCTCTTTTCCTTCTTGCTGAATTCTATGGGCGGTGGTAACCCCTTACCATCAGGTGGGCCACCTGCTCGTCTGTCTATCTGGGCAATTAAAAAAACCTAATGCAATGTTGCGCCGAGCTATATTCAGTTTTGGCCAACTTGTGTTGTTCAGATCGAAATATTTACGCTTTTGACTGCTCGAATAAAGCTGAAATCTTTCATTTCATAACCAAGTATTCGCATAACTGTACCGTGCAGGATTATCATTAGCTATTTCTTTTTTTCAGGTCAAGCTGGCACTTGAACCCATATACGCGTGGCAGTTATACCTACGATAACTTGCTTACTCCACAATACCCTAACTCCAGAGTTGACCTCATGAAACCTCTGGTCGACTCTGCAGGTAACCCGCGAGTCTTGTTCGCTGGTGAGGCGACCAACCCAAAGCACTACTCAACAGTCCATGGCGCTTCAGATACTGGATATAGGGCCGCCATGCTTTTATTATCGGTCTCGAACAATATATAAAATGAAGAAAAACAGCAGTAGCTATGCCGCTGGCTGTTAACTTTTTCGGAATTGCTGTTGCGATTTCCAGTTTGCCGCAGAGTTTGAAAGATTAAACAAATAATATTGCAAAAAAGGTTGAAGAAGTGTTATTTTTATTGGGTAGCTAATAAATGTTTTTGAAACAATGTTTTATAAATTTGAATCCTAATACATGTCTCACGATGACGAGTACAGTACAATACCATGCAGTACTTTTCTTATATTTTATTTCTAAGGCAGAAGCCTTCAAAATTTATTGCAAAGCGTAGTACCATAAATCAACTAATAATTTAATTATTACATAAACTTCACATCCCTAGCACTGCAAGCAAAGAGAAATGTAGCAGGGTTGTCATTTTGTAATACTATCCTTAGTCTAGCTAGTATAGCCTTAGCCCTAAGTAATAGAGTTACACGTAAGACTAGGCAGTATGGTCGAAAGACTGTAGCCTGTCCTTTGGACGAATTAAAAAAAAAAGCCCCTAAGTATGACATTTTATTGTTTACAAATCATATAAGCGTTAATTAATTAGTGCTTATATCAGCTTAAATAGAGGAGTTTACTTCAGTATCTCAATTATGTAACATTTTTATCGCTCTTATAAAAACATGTAATTGCGCATTCATTTTACATCTGACATCTGAGAAATGTAACATAAACTTATAGGTTAGGATTTTCGTAAACAGCATAATATATTAAATAAACACTGAGGAGTTTTGGCGGGAATTCTTACAGTGCGGTGGCTCTCTTGTTTTAATTATTTCCTAAACTGGTTTAAAGTTGTGTTTGTTGTATAAAAGTGGTGTGGTTTTGTGCAATAATCATTAACGCTGATGTATGGATGGAAAAGTGTATGGAAACAATGAAATAAGTGGATTTAGGTGATTTTTGATCAAGGGTATTGTCGACCTTGTGCTTTCGATTCGCTTGAAGAAAGTCATCTAAGAAGCATCGAACTGGAAGGAATTTACACCAATACTCCATCAAGGCCTTGAAATCGGTCACACCCCTGTTTCATCGTTCTTGGAAATTATGAAAATAATATAACTGATGACTTGGCAGTATGGTCTCTGATCTTAGCCGGTTCCTTATGGAACAAAAATACAAAAAAAAAAAAAAAAATTAAATAAACACTATATATCTTGTTCGTGTGTTGTTTAAACAACATTAAATGTGGTTTTTATGTGATTTAAGCGTTTAACATAACTACGAAAGAGATAAATAGGTAAGTACAGCGTATTTACAAAAATGTAAGTTCATTTTATTTATTTATCATTGACACCTTAGAGCCTAATAGGCAAATAGCCATAACCATTGTATGAAATTTCGACCGTGGGCCGTGTAGTTCTAGGCGGATTGTTCCTTCAGCACCGAAGAAAAACGATAGTATTAAACAACAACATAAATAAATACAACCAATAGTTACTTACATTTTTTTTTTATGACATAGGCTGTCAAACGAGCAAGGGGTCACCTGATGGTAAGTGATCTCCACCGCCCATGTACGCCCACAATACCAAAAGAATCATGAACATGTTGCCGACCTTAAAGGAAAGGGATAATTAAGGAATTGGGAAGGGGAGGGTGATTGATCCTCCGGATATCTCACTCACCGTACGAAACGCAGCAGCAAGCTGCTACTTTACGCCGGGCTTATGTAAGAGCGGTAATGACCTGGACAAGCTGGCCCAGACATGCTATAGACAAAAGTGTCTACAGCATGGCTCTACCACTCAAGAATAATTACATACATTAACAAAAATAAAACTTCAAAGTACACAAAACATACTCACAGAAGTCCATCTGAATTTGGAAAATAATTGATTTTCAAAGTGGGCAGTAGATGAAATAAGTTTGAGAACTTATGTAATATATCAATTATTACATATATATAATACTAGGTGTCCCGCGCGGCATCACCCGCGTGCAAATTACTGCTCCACTCCCGTGTTTCATACAAAGTTCACCATATTGTTTAAAATAGCTTGGTAAATAACCCATAATTTATTATTATACTAGCTGTTGCCGGCAGCTCCACCCGCATGAATAGAGTTTTCCGAAATAAAACATAGCCTATAACCGTCTCCAGGGTCCCCCATCTATCTCTACATCAAAATTCATCAAAATAGGTTCAGTGATTTAGGAGTGAAAGCGTAACAAACAAATAGATAACTTTTTTTTCATAAATAGTGTCCTATGTTACTTCTTATACCTCCAAGAATATGTCTACAAAGTTTCATGACGATCGGTTAAGTAGTTTTTTTGTGAAAGTGTAACAAACAAACTTACATCACATTTATAATATTAGTATGATTCATACCTAAATGTTTTTATCTTCAGCATCATGTCCTACAATACAATCGTGATAGGGCTGGGCTCTGCTGGCTGCACAGCTGCCTCGACCCTTGCCCAGGCTGGGAAGAGTGTCCTAGCGCTGGAGGCCCAAGGCAGGGTCGGTGGGAGAGTCCATACTGTACCGGCTGGGGATGGTGTGGTGGAACTTGGTGCAGAATGGTGAGCTTGGTGAATTTTATTGGAATTAAGGGTGACACCAACCCATGTGTATTAATTGTTAATTATCACTTGCTTTAACGGTGAAGGAAACATTGTGAGGAAACCTGCATACCTGAAAAAAATTAAAAAAAAGGGTGAAATGGTTCAACTTAAGTGAGCTGATCACCCGTCTGTGCTACTCGCGGGCGTCCCCACCATAAATACAGATAAAATACATTGTTTGTAGGTGTAGAATAAATTTATGCTGTTCACAACGTTGACTTCGGAGTTTTGGCGGGAATTCTGACAGTGAGTGACTTCTTATTTTAACATACATAATTACATACATAGCGCAGTAAAAATGCGTACGTGGTACGACTGTTGTGCTGAGGTCTCGATTTCGATTTCCGGGTCGAGTAAAACTGATATTGGGTTTTTCTATCGCAATATCCTCAGTATCAGCCCGGAGTCTGGAATTGTGCTCGGCATGATAGGCTCGCCCTCTATCACATCATAGGATGGTAATAAACTTGGTGAAATGTGGTTGTACTGGTTACACCTCAGTAGGCCTAGTAAGAGTTACAAATACGTATAAAATTACTACCGTCGAAGTGTCAAACTAGTAATTCATACGGTAATGAAGGAAAGAATCGCTTGAAAACTAATTTCATATTTGACTAATATGAAATAAAATTAACCATATTATTAATTTTAATTCATCATAGTTCCCACTAGTGGCTACTAATACTTGGTGTATGGAGAGAAAACGAAAACTTTCATCGTTTAGGAAAACTATTTAAACTTGTACTAGGCCTACTGACTACCCCTTCAGGGGTGTATAACCTAGACGCCGCCGTTTGTGCGCCCGCGCCATGACTTCCCTTCGACTTTTACTTCTGATAGCGGCACAACCATTTCTTATTCTACCACCAGGATCCACGGAACGTACCCAAGTCGTATCTTCGAAGCGGCAGTCAAGAACAACGTCCCGATCACCAATCAGATCCTGAACTTCGAGGTCTTCAAATCAGATGGATCGAAAGCGGATGAAAAGTTGCTGAGTGAGCTGATGGATTTCGCTTTCGCGGTGGTGGACGAACCTCCACAAGTTCCTGAGCCTTTGGGGCAGTATATAAGTAGAAGGTAATCATCTCAGGATAATGAGCGCAGTGCAGTACATTGTCATGCAGTACATATCGCACCTTTAAAAACAAACCGTTACCAAACGAAATTTTTCAAGAATTGTGTTACTAATTCCATTTTTTTCAAAATTACGTACACTATACAATGAATTTTACACTTTCATAAAAATTCCACTTTTAGACGTAGATGGCACTAATTTTGACCGTTACAAAACTATATAATATTTGCTGGCTAAATGCAATATCGTGTTTAACTAGTTGTTTAATTTTATATTTTCGTTTAGTAACGGTTTGTCTTTGAAGGTGCGATATCGGCGCCTAGCTAACAATACCGCGTAACTCGAAATAGGCCATGTGATATTGACATTGGATAAATTGTTTATTGCCGCGTATCCAATAAATATACACAAAAATTTTAATTAACCATACAAAGCACGATTTTTTTTTTGTCTGTTTGAACTTTGTTCCATAAGGAACCGGCTAAGATCAGAGACCATGCTGCCAAGTCATTAGTTATATTCTTTTCTCATATTCCAAAAACGATGAAACAGGGGTGTGGCCGATTTCAAGGTCTTGCTGGAGTCTTGGTGATAATTCCTTTCAGTTTGATGCTTCTTAGACGACTTTCTTCAAGCGGATTGAACGCACAAGGTCGATCATTACCCTTGGTCAAAAATCACCTAAATTCACTTATTTCAATGTTTCCATACACTATTCATCATCGTTAATGATTATTGCACAAAACCACACCACTTTTATACAGCAAACACAACTTTAAACTAGTTTAGGAAATAATTAAAACAAGAGAGCCAACGCACTGTCAGAATTCCCGCCAAAAAAAACCACAAAGCACGATATTCAAATAGTTCCGTGACTGCGCAACTCATTGGTTACATCGCACATGTTCATAAAAATATATTCAGTTTTATGTCTCTCCTGAAAACTAAGCCAATTTAACTTGCGCGGTATTGTCTGGAATTTGTGCCCGGTATGGCGATAGGCTCGCCACCTATCACATCATGGGACGGAGATACGCTCGGCGAAATGTAGGTCTACTGGTTACACCTACACCTAGGTCTACTGGTTAACCTACCCCTTCGGGAATTACCGGCGTGAGGGCGTATGTATGTATGTATGTATTCCGTATACCCATTATCATTATTTGCGCAAAATAATTTTCATCCATATTTAATCGAAGGATCGAGCTGCAATTTTCAAAATAACAAAATTAAATTGAACTTCGCGGACTAGTGTTCTTTCATTTTATTTTTTTAATTGTTACAGAGTTATCGAACATATAAAAGCCAAGTACCCGCATTTATCCAACACGAATTTCATAGACTCGTTCCTATTCTTCATGGATCTATTCATAGACAACATAGAGGCGTCGAACAGCTGGAATGACGTCACTACTGCGTCGAATTACGAAAAACTGGACGGTCACCAACATGCAAGCTGGCATAGAAATGGATTCAAAACATTCTTTGATATATTATTGGTGAGATTTTTTTAAATTCTGTGAAAGTTAATAATAATAATACACGTCCAACAGTCACGCACATAGTCCTGACCCCACACTAGGTTAACCTGTATCGTGGGTATCAGCAACTACGAGGGACTTGCCAACACACTACACTCAGACCAGTAACTAACATTTGTGGTTCACACAAACATTTGTCTCAATGCGGGAATCGAACCCGCGGCCTCACGCCTCGCAGCCGGCTACTCGCCCACTGCGCCACGGAGGCTGTCGGATTACATCTGTTAAGTACAGTGCAGGTCAAATATAGAATCGACCGTTAAGAGATTTTTTAAAATAGAATTACGAGACGAACAGGTCGCTCGCCTGATGGGAAGCGCCATGCCTGCCTAAAACGGAAGCAACACAACACAGAACTTTGAATTACAAACTCCACGACATTGGTCTGCGCTCGTCACCGTGAGACATTGAGGTGTTAAGTCTCATAATGACCAGTAATTTCACTGGCTTCAATGTCTTTCAAACTGGAACACAACAGTGGTTACACACTGTTGCTTGTCAATAATAGACGGTGCGGTGGTACCAACCCAGGCGGCCTCTCGCATACGAGGGACCTACCACCTTGAATCTTGAATATCCTTAAATATCATAGTATTATATACAGAATGTTAAAGATAAAGGGTTGCATATGTACAGGAGGATGTTTTTAATTTAGGTACCATTAAATGATGTTTTTAATTTACCATTAAAGCCTGCCAGACCTATCTTTCTTTGTTCCTTACTGACATTTGTATTGGGACTGGGATGAGGGATTTGGGCCTCCGGAAATCATGCTCCGTACGAAACCCAACAGCAAGCTACCAATACACGTCAATTTTCTGTTACGACACTAGTAACCAACTGGTCCAGGCCCCTTCATGCTTAGATAAAACTGTCTTCGGTTAAACAACATACATACGCACTCACGCCTGTAATCCCCGAAGGGGTAGGCAGAGGTGTAACCTGTACACCCACATTTCACCGAGCATATCTCCGTCCCATGATGTGATAGGGGGCGAGCCTATCGCCATAGCGGGCACAATTCCAGACTCCGGACTGATACTAAGCATTTCATGATAGAAAAACCCAATATCACAGATACCCGACCCGGGGATCAAACCCGAGACCTCAGCGTCAGCCTCAGTCGTAACGCGTACGCATTACTCTTGCGCCACCGAGGCAATCCTTAAACATTTATTAAACAAATTCGGTATATTTCGTCATTGCATTTTTAGAACAAACACAAAAACGGTCCGGGCTATCCGAACCTCGATGTGCAGTTGAACAAGGAGGTGTCACTGATATCCTGGCCGCAGGACCCTGCGCAGGATGTGACTGTCTCCTGCACGGACGGCGCAGTGTATAAAGCCAGGAGTGTTATAGTGACAGTGTCACTTGGTGTATTGAAAGAGAGGTGAGTGTATTTGTGTGGGAGTTATCAAAAACAATTTTTCATACTTCATACTTAATATCGGTCCCCCCCATCAGTCCTATCACATAATGGGACGGATATAAACTCGGCGAACAGTGGGTCCATTAGTATATTTCTTTACTCCTTCATACGTACATGGGCGTCGGAGATCACTTACCATCAGGTGACCCACTTGCTCATTTGCCGACTTATACTATAAAAAAAAAATATATTTCATCAATAAATATTTTTCAATTTTATCGTTACAGATACGGGAAATTATTCACACCAAAACTGCCCGAAGATAAAATAAATTCAATAGAAAACATATCGATCGGCGTGATGGACAAAATAGTGCTGGTTTTCGACCAAGTCTGGTGGCCAACAGGAGTGACGTTCTTCGGGTTCCTGTGGGATGTGGAGACCAGGCTCCGGATGCATCCGGATGATGAGTGGATGACCAGGATATTTGCGGCAAGTCGTCCGCTCGGCAGTTCAAATGCTGTCACGCTTTGGACCAGCGGGGATGGCGCTAAACTGGTCAGTGTTTTAAAATTCTAGTGTTTTTAGGATTCCATCTCTAAAGGATTTTTTTATTGTATAGATAAGTAAGGGATTGGAAAAGGGAGGGGAATTTGGTCCTCTCGCTCACAGTACGAAACATGTTACAGAAAGTTGTCAAATTTAATCAACGTATAGGTAGTGTACGATATAAGTATTATACAACGTGTTACAGAAAGGTGTGGTCAAATTTAAGCAACGTATAGTGTACGATATAAGTATTATACAACGTGTTACAGAAAGGTGTGGACAAATTTGAGCAACGTATAGTGTACGATATAAGTATTATACAACGTGTTACAGAAAGGTGTGGTCAAATTTGAGCAACGTATAGTGTACGATATAAGTATTATACAACGTGTTACAGAAAGGTGTGGTCAAATTTAAGCAACGTATAGTGTACGATATAAGTATTATACAACGTGTTACAGAAAGGTGTGGTCAAATTTAAGCAACGTATAGTGTACGATATAAGTATTATACAACGTGTTACAGAAAGGTGTGGTCAAATTTAAGCAACGTATAGTGTACGATATAAGTATTATATAACGTGTTACAGAAAGGTGTGGTCAAATTTAAGCAACGTATAGTGTACGATATAAGTATTATACAACGTGTTACAGAAAGGTGTGGTCAAATTTAAGCAACGTATAGTGTACGATATAAGTATTATACAACGTGTTACAGAAAGGTGTGGTCAAATTTAAGCAACGTATAGTGTACGATATAAGTATTATACAACGTGTTACAGAAAGGTGTGGTCAAATTTAAGCAACGTATAGTGTACGATATAAGTATTATACAACGAGTTACAGAAAGGTGTGGTCAAATTTAAGCAACGTATAGTGTACGATATAAGTATTATACAACGTGTTACAGAAAGGTGTGGTCAAATTTAAGCAACGTATAGTGTACGATATAAGTATTATACAACGTGTTACAGAAAGGTGTGGTCAAATTTAAGCAACGTATAGTGTACGATATAAGTATTATACAACGTGTTACAGAAAGGTGTGGTCAAATTTAAGCAACGTATAGTGTATGATACAATTATTTTAGATATATTGACTATATTTTGATATAATCCGATACATAAATACTCACTGTCTGGTGTATGTAACTCAAATATGATCACACCTTTCTGTAACACGTTGTATAGTAACAGTCGCGCAAACTTTGCTATCGCGATTCAGGATCGGATGACGTTGCATTGTGCGGTGCGCGCTGTGTACCGCCACAAATTTATAATTAACTAGCTTTTGCTCGCGGCTCCGCCTGCGTGAACAGACTTTTCCGAAATAAAACGTAGCCTATATTCGTCTCCAGAGTCCCACCTATCTCTACATTAAAATTCATCAAAATCGGTTCAGTTTTTTAGGCGTGAAAGCGTAACAAACAAATAGATATATATTTTTTCATAAAAAGTATCCTATGTTACTTCTTATACCTCCAAGAATATGTGTACAAAGTTTCATGATGATCGGTTAAGTAGTTTTCGCGTGAAAACGTAACAAACAAACTTACATTCACATTTATAATATTAGTATGATGATGACAGGTAGAGTTATTACCCGAGGATGTGGTGAAGACGAAACTCATGGAACTGCTCAGAAGGTTTATGGGAAAAAATATCACCATACCAGAACCTACTGGAATATTAAGGTATGTTTTGTCCAATATTTTACTATGTAGGCTGAGAAACCGTTGACACTTGGGTTCAAATTTTATGTTGGGTAGTCAATTTTTTTTATATGATAGGCCAGCAAACGAGCTAGTGAGTCACCTGATGGTAAGTGATATCCACCGCCCATGTACGCCCACAATACCATTTACTATGTAGGCTGAGAAACCGTTGACACTTGGGTTCAAATTTTATGACGGGTAGTATTTTTTTTTTATAGGCCGGCCGGCATACTAGCATGTGGGTCACCTGATGGTAAGTGATCTCCACCACCCATGTACCTCCACAATACTAAAAGAATCATGGATGTATTGGTGACCTTAAAGGAAAGGGATATTTAAGGGATTGGGAAGGTAAAGAGCATTTGGGCCTCCGGATAACTCAATCACTGTACGAAACGCATCAGCAAGCTACTTTATGCTACTTTTCTGTGAGACAGTGGCAACGATTCATGACCCGGCCCATTCAATTATTTATTTATTTATTTATTTATTTAATATGACACACCATCGACAGTTACACAATACATTGGAAAAAGATATTATAATGCAATGGACAATGTGCACTGCCATTACAGGTGCATTCAACCATCTCGAGTCTTACACGGATATAAAAATTAAATTATATTTAAATTCAATAGCGTTATTAACATATATGGTGATAGAATTTAATAGACGACATTTTGATAAAAATTATAAACTAAAATGATAACTATGATAAAATATCGACAGCCTCCGTGGCGCAGCGGGCGAGTAGCCGGTTGCGAAGCGTGAGGCCAAGGGTTCGATTCCCGCACCTTGACAAATGTTTGTTTGATCCACAAATATTTGTCTCGGGTCTGGGTGTTGTGGGACCGCAAGTCCCTCGTAGTTCTTGATACCCACGATACAGGTTTACCTAGTGTGGGGTCAGGACTATGTGTGTGACTGTTGGGTGTATTTATTATTATTATTATTTAATATATGATAACATTAAATTTATGAAATTAGATTAAATTATTATTACTATTAACAAACAAACACAACAAAGAAATAAACACGACTAGAGAATTAAGAACATAACTTTTTATCTCTCACGGACTTTAAATATAGGTACCTTGCCTTAATTACCTTGGCTCTAATACTTAAATATTATCATATCATAAATTGTTATGAAATTAAGAATTTTCATATATTTTTCAGATCCACTTGGCACTCAAACCCGTACACACGCGGCAGTTACTCATTCGACAACCTACTCACCCCACAGTACCCTAGCGCTAGAGTCGACTTGGCTAAACCATTAGTCGACTCGGCAGGCAACCCGCGTGTCCTCTTCGCTGGTGAGGCGACCAACCCCAAGCACTTCTCAACAGTACACGGCGCCTCAGAGACTGGATATAGGGAAGCCATGCGCTTGTTAGCGGTGCAAAGCAAGATATAAAGTGTAAAATTACCCCAAGTTGGGGTATATTCTAACGTATAATCTTTGCACTTTAAAACGTAAAGTGTAAAATTACCCCAAGTTGGGGTACATACTAACGTAGAATCTATACACTTTAAAGCAAGATTTAAAGCGGAAAATTACCCCAATATGGCTATATTCTAACGTATAATCTTTGCACTTTAAAACATAAAGTGTAAAATTACCCCAAGTTGGGTTATATTCTGATATAGAATAAATTATCTTTGTACATACATTGACTCACGCCCGTTTCCGGTGGGTATATGCGGAGAACCGATTTCCACTTGATACGATCCTTGCACACCTCTATGGCCTTATAGCAAGATTTAAAATGTAAAATTACCCCAAGTTAGGGTAATTACCCTGAATATTAACCTGTTGGGGTAATTATGATGAAAATTACCCGAAATCAGGTTAATTACTATATAAATACAGAGGCGTAACTAGTACACCCACATATTAACGATATTTTTCCCATGCTATGGAGTTACTATTACTATGTATTTTTAAGTATATTATTTACGGATTCAAGTTCCAACTGTCGGATTACTCTCATTTTGCCCCCATTTTTAATATATCTGGGGTAAATGTGATATCTATGACCTATACGAAATTATTATAAGTACAAATAAAATCAGGGTGTTACTTATTTATATTTGTAAATAAAATTGACATTTGTATATTTAATTGTTTAATGTATCAGAATTAATAAAATGTATTTATAAAAGTTAAATTATTATGGGTTAATAATGTATATTGAGTCAAACGCAGCTATGTGTCTTTTAAAGGGGAGGGGAGGTTATTTAACTTATACTCCAATCTAAAGTATTTTAATTGACAAGGGGGTACTTTTCTATGGCTCCTGAACCCCCTTGTCGAGTCCATGTTGTGGATTAAACTTATTTTACATACGCCCGGTTTCTGAAAGGCTGATCAATGTTAAATTAACTAATATACTGTAAATTCTCATGTCAAGTCGAAATTGAGTTACTAGAAGCGTGGTCAACAAATCGAAATAAGATAAGAAACGTAACTCAAGCAAAAAAATTGCCCCAACAAAACTATGTGAGCTATAGAAGTCTGCATAATAATCTCTAGTTGACACTTGATACGTCTAATTTTGTGCGCGGTGAAGAACGTCGTATTTCGATCTAGAAATGTAATATTTATACATTACCTTTTATGAAATAAAGTTGATTTTGAACGTTCATTAATTGTTGTTGCGTGTATTAGTGTTACGTATGATTTTACCGTTGCATGTGTAAGTAAATGGAGCCGTATTTTTTGGCAGAGTTATCTTATTTCGATGGGTCAACTTTGATTTAACACACATGTTAGTTAACATAGATTTCAAATTAATATGAAAAATGGTATGTCAACGCCCTTAGAGTGACATCACATATTATTATTTTTTTTACTGTTTTACGTTTCAGCAACTCAAATTAATTCGACAGCGGCGTCAAAATCAAAGTTCTGTTAAATGAATATTGATTTGATCAGCATTTCAGAAACCGGGTGATGAGATTTTTAAAATGTTAGTATGTTGTAAATATTGTTGTTGAAAGTATTATTTACAAGCAACTAAGCAAAGACCTATTTTTATTTATATAAACACTATATTAATATACTGAATGTTGCAGAAAAATGTATCAATAAAATAAAAAATCCACATAAAGGAAGTGTGACTTGGGTTACATAAAGTCCTGACCCCACACTAGGTTAACCTGTATCGTGGGTATCAGTTACGAGGGACTTACGGTCCCACAACACACAACCACAACAAATATTTGTGGATCACACAAACTTTGTATCGGTGCGAATCGAACCCGCAGCCTCTCGTTTTACAGCTAGCTACTAGCCAACTGCGTCACGATGGCTGTCCCCAGATATTTAAAAAATCCCTGGGGCCCATGTTTTTTATGGCATAGGTCGGAAACGAGCAAGTGGGTCACCTGAAAATAAGTTATCTCCATCGCTCATGTACGCCCACAATACCAGAAGATTCATGAGAACGTTGCCGATCTTAAAGGAAATGGATAATTAAAGGGTTGGAAAGGGAAGGGGGATTTGGGCCTCCGGATATCTCACTCACCTTACGAAACACGGCAGCAAGCTGCTACTTTACGCCGGTTTTCTGTGAGACAGATAACGACCAGGACAAGGCGGCCCATTGGTGCTGTAGACAAAACTGCCTACAGTGTGGCTCTAGGTACAAAATTTTATCAAGTGGGCCACTTGAACCAAGTTGAGCAAAAGCGACGAAACTGGTAGTTTGATGAATATACCTGAGGGGCCACGGTGGCTGGAAATAAATTTTAGATGCTCTTTTACGTCTTTATGAAGGCGGTACATTGAATAAACTGGTTCGAAAGGTAAATAAATAAATAAATACACCCAACAGTCACACACACAGTCCTGACCCCACACTAGGTTAACCTGTATCGTGGGTGTCAGGAACTACGAGGGGCTTGCCAACCCACAATACCCAGACCCGAAACAAGTGAGTCAAACATTTGTCTAGGTGCGTGAATCGAACCCACAACCTCACGCTTTGCAGCCGGTTACTCGCTTACTGCGCCACGGAGGCTGTCAACATTAATCAAACTAATGAACACCATTTTTGTCGCTTTGTCAACTCTGGCCCAGCTAGATCAAAACACATGGTTTTCTGTGAGTCCCGGTCGAGCGGGCCCATTCGTGTTTTTTTAATTAACTGGAGTATCGAAACAGGCTGGTCGCTCGCCTAATGGTAAGCGCCACGCCTGCCCATAAACAGAAGCAACACCACACAGAATTTTGAATTACAAAACACCGCATGGCATTGGACTGAGCTCGTCACAGCGAGACATATGATGTTAAGTCTCATAATGCCCAGTTCACTGGCTTCAATGTCCTTTAAACAGGAACACAACAGTGCTTACACATTGCTCCTTGTCGAGCAGATATAAACAAAGCGGCGGTACCAACCCAGACGGCCTCTCGCATACGAGGGACCTACCACTTTGTAAAAAAGCAAAATAGCTTACAATAGTTTTACAGTTTATCTTGTGCTGTAAACAAAACAGTTAACAGCGTAGCGTCTACCACTTAAAAATATTTAAAAATAAATAAAATAAAAATGTATGAATAAAACAATTTATTTATTCTATATAACAAATAATCATAAAATTATTTACATACGCACTCACGCCTGTAATTCCAGAAGGAGTAGGCGGAGATGTACTAGTACAGCCACATTTCGCAGTTTATTTCCATCTTATAATGTGATAGGGGGCGAGCCCATCGCCATACCGGGCACAATTCCAGACTTCGGGCTGATACTGAGCATTTTGTAATAGAAAAACCCAATAGCACTTTTGAGAAAACATTTATCCCTTTCTAAAACAGTTCCTAGACTGTGCCTACGGGCCCTTGCATTTATTGACCCAATAATGGTTTTTTCTTAAAATAAACATTAGAACTAATCACAATTATAAAAAGAGATCTTTATTAACGAAATAAAAATTACATATTAAAATATTACGCCCGTATTCAAGAACCAACATTTAAATGAGCTCTTTGCTGCACATAGAGTTCTGTATACGTAATTGATCCGTTTTTGATTGGCACCCAAAACGTACCAATCACGTCTACACAAATCGCCCTTGAGACCTCTTAGAAAGTTTTATAAATACGGGGTACATGATTTGGGGTAGTCATACTTTTGAAAGCAAGACTGAACTGCCAAATTGTGGAACAAGTTGCCGGAGTCTTTGTTCCCCGATGAATATAATCTGGGTGTCTTCAAGTCCCGAGTGAATCGTTTTTTGCTAGGCAAGCGTGCTTCATCTTAGGCCACATCATCGCTTACCATCAGGCGTGATAGTGGCCAAACGTGAGCCTATTATATATTTAAAAAAAGACACCAAAATTGTTATTCATATAATTTTACATCTTCTCATGCTCGAAAGTTTATCCCAATGCCTCTGAACTACCACAAAACATACTCTATTTGTTAAATATAGGCAGTTATAGGTGACATTCCTATTCAGTAAATTTACCCCAATATCACAAAGTTACCCCATCAAGGTTTTGCAGGCGGCTGCCACGTTACGGCAGTCATTTCCCTATTAATATCTTGCTCAGAACTACCCCAAAACATGTTTCAATTTGTTAAACATAGGCAGTCAAAAGTGACATTCCTATTCAGGCAATTTACCCCAAGTCGCAAATTTACCCCAATAAAACAAAGTTACCCCATCAAGATTGTGCAGGAGGCTGCCACGTCACGGCAGTCATTTTCCTATTAATCTCTTGTAGTATAAGTTTGCATCTCGCCAGCTGTGCGGGACGGAGTTGTGGGGTGGTATCGCGCGCGGGCGTGCTGTTACTCGCGGGGGGAGAACGCTGGGCACGACGGAGAGCGCGGCGACGCCGGGCTCGAGCTGTAGCTAGGGGGGAAATAATAAAACTAGTTAACATGATCTATTTTATATACAAATCATACATATATTGTATGTTATAATATATACAATACTAGCTTTTGCTCGCGGCTCCGTCCACGTGAATAAACTTCCGAAATAAAACGTCGCCTATAACCGTCTCCAGGGTCCCATCTATGTCTACATAAAAAATCATCAAAATCGGTTCAGTGATTTAGGCGTGAAAGCGTAACAAATAGGTTTTTTTCATAAAAAGTATCCTGTTACTTCTTATACCTCCAAGAATATGTTTACAAAGTTTCATGATGATCGGTTAAGTAGTTTTCGCGTGAAAACGTAACAAACAAACTTACATTCACATTTATAATATTAGTATGATTAGTATTTTTATTTAGTATGATGATGTAACAAAACCTCTGTTGGACGTTTTAACTGTGATATCAAGTCGATATTCAAACGTAATGAAATAACTAACATATGAAAATGAGATTATAAAAATAATCATATTTTTTTTTTTTAATTACTTTAATTATTTTATTATTTGTAAACCGTATTTCGTCTGATTACCTCTGCAAGAGCGTTGATTCAGAGCCAGAGCGATATAGCAAGTTGCGGCGTCTACGTACATCAAGCGCGCCGCCCGGCTTCGTCAATACGTCACATCAGTCAGCTGTTCATCAGTTTTCAGATGAAAATAACATTTTTTAAATATTCTCATTTTTCTAAGCTACCTGAGTAAGGACAATATCTCGCTTCTATTTTTTTTTAATTCAACTATTTTTATTAAGCTGTCTATATGTCTATCTTCACGACCTAGAAATGGCCAACAGGGTTTTTATGACATACTGTATATATGATACAATGTAGTAGATCTCCCTTATGCGAGAGGCCGTCTGGGTAGGTACCACCGCTTTGTATAATTCTGCCGCCAAATGCAGCAGTGTGTAAGCACCGTCCCATGATGTGATAGGGGGCGAACCTATCGCCATACCGGGCACAAACTCCAGACTGATACTGAGCATTTTGTAATAGAAAAGCCCAATATCACTTTTACCCGACCTGGGGATTGAACCCGAGACCTCAGTCGTAACGCGTACGCATTACAACTGCGCCACCAAGGCAAAGTGACATTTATGTGACTTTAATTTCTTTGGATAAGTTACTAGTTACTCGACCTACATAAGTGCAATTTTTATTGATACCACCTTTTTGCAACACGCTGTATAAGACAACACTTACCACTTTCATTCTTTTCTTTCACTTTGTAATCTTCATCTAAGGACCTTGACAGTGATCTTTTCTTTGGAGACTGAAATTAAAAGTTAAAACCATTTAACTAAATACTTGTAGAGTGGTTAACAAGTTCAAAAATTGTTACAAATTATTTAGTCCCGACGTTTCGAAAGCTTTTCCGCCTTCGTGGTCACGGGAGTGACTGAGGTGTAGATCAACTCGAAAAGTTTTTTTTTTCATTAGCTTGAATGACGAGACGAGCAGGTCGCTCGCCAGATAGTAAGCGCCACGCCTGCTCATAAACAGAAGCAACGCCACGCAGAATTTTAAAAAACAAAGCATTGCATGACACTGGACTGCGCTCGTCACCCCGAGACATAAGGTGTTAAGTCTCATAATGCCCAGTAATTACACTGGCTTCAATGTCCTTCACACCGGAACACAACAGTGCTTACACACTGTTAATGTTACATTGGCAGCCTTCATTTAAAAAAAATTAAACCGCGATATAAACCATATAAACTAATTTTATTTCAATGTGTAATATTCGCGTAAACATAAGAAATCACTATCAAATCATTTATTTAAGTAACTAGCCGTCAACTAGCCGTCAAAAGGTACCTTTACAAGTAATGTTAAAACTCTACTTGTTAATTCTTGCTACTGCGACTAACCTCGAGTTAATAATGAGATCTAAACGATGCAGTTTCAAGCTCGCATCAATAGGTAATTAAAAACAAATATTTAAAAAGCGTCTCCCTATTTGCAAATTACTCAAAAACATTTAAAGTTAGGGAAATATTTCTGTCCTGACGCAGCAGGTCTTAGGATCTTCTTTGGCGGGGCTATCAATGGGCGGGCTGCGCTGGGCAGTAGTGGACAACTCTAAAGGTGCAAATCTGGAAGAGCTGGCCACAATACCCCACAGACTGAGTGCAGACACAGCTGAGTGCTGCTGGTGAACTGGGCAGTTCCGAGGCGAAACTGTAGTGCCACCCAACCTGGGGTTAAGGGTGAAATGGTTCCATTGACCATTTGATCACCTGTCTGTGCAACCATCAAACGACCCCACCATAAATACAAAATTCAAGCTCTAATATCCCCACTTTTCTACTCGCCCTTTTTAAGCAATTCCATAACAATACGGTTGTCTGGTAGAGATGGCTTTTAGCGATAAGACCGCCTCTTGACAGTATTATAGCTATAAGGTACTGGTTATTATGGTTATTTCTGCCGCCAAGCAGCAGTGTGTAAGCACTGTTGTGTTCCGGTTTGAAGGACATTGAAGCCAGTGAAATTACTGGGCATTATGAGACTTAACACCTTATGTCTCGGGGTGACGAGCGCAGTCCAGTGTCATGCAGTGCTTTGTTATTTAAAGTTCTGTGTGGCGTTGCTTCTGTTTATAAGCTGGCGTGGCGCTTACCATCAGGCGAGCGACATGCTCGTCTCGTCATTAAAGCTAATAAAAAAAAGGTTCTTTTGTATTGTTTCTTAAGTTGGTGTTCAATAAAGGGTAATCTATCTATCTATCGTAACTATCTATCTATCTAATATCTACCATCTGTCAACCGTTATAGATGGGTAGTATACTCACTCTCCGTTTAATCTGCTTTTGATAATGCTGAGCGTCATAGAACTGTGGTTGCGACCGCCTCACCCTGCCGGTGCGTCGGCGTCGTATGTCCTCGACGGCGGGCAGCGCATCTGCCGCTCGACGGGCTGCGAAGAACGTGTGACCGCATTTACACGCCTTGGATGCCACTGCTACCTATGGACGATGGTACAGTAAAACTCTGTTTATAAAAGAGTTGTTACTTTACTATTTTATGTAAAAAAAAAATTAGAATAGAGAGACTAGGGTCGTTGCCCATGTTTTTACACTACACAAAAAATACTTAAAGTCCGACGAATATGAGACATATCTTGCTTTCTTCCCCACATTATTCTGCATCGATTGGTATCGGTCTCGACCCCATACCCCCAGCGGTTTCGGAGGAGATAGCGTGACAAGCTTTTGACAGCGGCGGCAGTTACTTTTTTTTAGAAGATTATCATCAAAATCGGTGCAAAAACTGATGAAGTTTCATTCTTTCAGGATTGATTCGATTCTTGAAATTTAAATGGCATCAACTTAAAGCAACAATAACTACACACTTTCAAATCAAAATTGATGGATTTATTTGTTGATTTGTTATGGGATTTATTTATAGATCTGTTGTAAGATTTATTTGTTGTCCTGTTCGTGGATTTATTTGTGAGATGATAGGTGTACTGACTGCCTCGGTGGCGCAGTTGCAATGCGTACACGTTACGACTAAGGCTGACGCTGAGGTCTCAGGTTCGATCCCCGGGTCGGGTAAAAGTGATATTCGGTTTTTCTATTACAAATTACTCAGTATCAACCTTGTACACCTCAAATTGTGCCCGGTATGGCGATAGGCTCGCCACCTATCTCATCGTGGGACGGAGATACACTCGGCGAAATGTGTGGGTGCTGGTTACAACTCTGCCTACCTCTTCGAGTATTACGAAGTGAGTGGGTATGCATGTATAAAATAGAGAAAATAGTACTGTCAATCTCTCTGTGGTATTTTGTCTACGGACCCTAACATGAAGACGTAATTTTATCGAATGTTTACAGTTTTACTCAAGATATTTGTGGTCGATTGTATCTTTCGCGCACGAGATGTGTCATGTTGCATATGCTAAAACCTAAAGGAAGACCCTAAAATTTTGGATGTATAAACACAAAAGACAGCCTCCGTGGCGCAGTGGGCGTGTAGCCGGCTGCGAAACGAGAGGCCATGGGTTCGATTCCCACACTGAGACAAATGTTTGTCTGATCCACAAATATGTTTCGGGTCTGGGTGTTGTGGAACCGCAAGTCCCTCTTAGTTCCCGGTAACCAAGATACAGGTTAACCTAGTGTGGGGTCAGGACTATGTGTGTGACTGTTGGGTGTATTTATTATTTATTTATTTATAAATAAAAAAAAAAGTAAATAAACCGCGATTTCACCTTTCTCAGAGGAAGACTTTAATGTATACTACTAGACAAGCCGCGCGGTACATAGAAATTGTACCACTAAGTTGCGGTCAATTGACCGTAACTCAATATTACCATCTCGGTTACTCTCAACTAGAACCCCTATCGCGCTCTCTGTCTGTTAGCTGTCAAACTCCCGCGTTATGTGACACAATTTTACTTCTAAACAGCCCGTCTAGTAGTATACATCTTTGTTCTCAGATGACTATTCTTGTATTGCTAATGCCATGAAAGTCATACGTCAAACTAGAGCGAAAAATATGATTTTAATAGATTAATATTATATATATTAATATTCTTAAGACTATTAAAATATCATAACTAACAGTGGTGGCTCGTAAAAACACACGAGTGGCCCGGCATAAATAAAAACACAATACCTGCAGTTCACATTTGGGACAACTCTTCGCAATCATTTTATTCTTGCCCATTTTATTTATTAATACACATACATTAAAACTTTTACTTTTAATTACTCGCCATTTAACACGGATAGATTAACTGAAATAATTAATAACACAATTTAACATCATTTACAATTTTATTATGATTTTGTACACCAGCTGACCATTTTTTATTTTTTTTAATAGTTCGCCCAGAGAGCATGCTAAAGTCTTTCGACCATACTGCCTACTCTTAAGTGTAACAGCTGACCATTCATATTTCAGTCGTAGACCGAAAACTGAGAAGTTGTGAGAAGGGTCCAGCTTATAGTCTAAGGTCCAGCTGCTGTTTTTTGTTTTTTTCGTGACTGGTTACCGAGCACAGGCCACAGGCTAATTTATAAACGAGTAACTCTAAGCTACGCAAGGGCACGCAATGTCCAGAGCACAGACTACTTAGAAAGAACTGACGTTGTCCAGAGTGCTGGCTGGGCCGAATTGCCAACTCCCAAAAATATTTACCCCTAAAGCTAATTTAAATACCGCTAGGGTACCAATATTAAAGTTGAATGTCAGCATTAGCCCTCGAAATTCAATTTAATTTTGATTTCTTGAAAAATTGCATAAATTTTGTATATTTTTTAAGCATGTGTATAATTTAAGTTGGTTCTGATGGCATTGGCAGTCGTAGTTGCTAGGTGCTACCGTTGCTTGCATTGGTGCTACTGACATTTGACCTAAGCATTTGACAAATTTATTAAACAAAAAAGTGTTATACTCCCTCAACGCAACAAAGCTTACAACCGCTTACAACAAAGTTATGTGTAAACATTGATATATTACTTAAGTGTAAACGTGGGTGTGTGGCCAACAGAAAAAAGCAGTCGTGGCCATATTTTTTTTAATTCTACGTACAAAAGCACACCTAAATAGATTATTTATAATACATATATCTTTCTAATAATACTAATATTACGTTTAGCTAATAATGTCCGGGGGATTTTTTATTGTGTAGTATGTAGACCAAAACACGCGCTGGAGACTTAGCTTAATTTATTAGTCTGGAAAACGAGTCAGTTCTGTACAATACAACATTTCTAGAATCGAAGCCTAATTGATTTGGTCTATGCGTGGTTGCACTAATTTCCTCGCCACTTTATTCAGTTTGTAGAGAGGATTCTCTATCCACGACTCAACTCCCACTCACTGGCCCCGGGGCTATGCTAAAAGTACGAATTACCTTACACGGAACGCATTCATCCTTGAATGAATGACTCCATCGATTGACGTACGCATCGTTCATTCATTTGAGTATTCATTTCCATTCTATAACATTTGTCAATTGTCATTCGTTTGCAACATTATGGACGAGTCTGGTTGTGTTGTGTTTGCAACCAATGAATCCATTGTTTTTAACGTTTGACGTGTTATAATAACGAAATATATTACGTGACATGGACAAGTGAGTCCGAAACTGTTTGTTTGTGTTTATTTTTGTGAATTTTATTTCAATTTTGTCACCATCAGCTGATGCTCAACCGACTGTGAGTACAGCATTATTTCTTAGTTTTATTACGATGTGTGCTCGTTGTTGTTAATTTAGATCGTAAGTATGTACTATTATTAACGGTAAAGGCGTTGTTAGTAGTACAATAAAGTGATTTCATGGCGATAAAACGTGCCACAGGACGCATGTATCGTATCGAATTCAATGGAGTGAATTCATTCACAAAGAAACATTGTTTCGCATAACAAGGGGTGCCGTAATCGTACGATTAATTTCATCACCCTTTGTTCTCTCTAAATATTTTCACTTCCCTCAAATTCCACTAAACTAATTGTCTAATGACATTCTAACGAGTAATTAGTCCTTGCCATTTTGTAAACACGTTATTGTTTTTCGCATTCGTAGAAAGGCCAAAAGTGTTTAAATCATACAGCCTCGCATTGTGTGTTTTTATTAGTGTGCCCTTTGTAATTTGCATTTACTGTGAGTGCCAAGTGTAATACTTGTCTGTTAAAGAGTTTTAAATACTGATATATTTATACCTAAGTAAAATTGATAAAAATACTGTGAAGGCATTTATACCTGTTGCTGTTACAAATTAGTTCTATAACTTTTACATTAATTCCAACAATTCTTACCTATATAATCTGTATAATATTACATATGAATTGACAAATTAAGGAACAAACAAAAAAAAAAAATGGAACAAACAAAAAAATAATGAATCATTCTTATATTTAGTTACTTTATTATTCCTTTATTGTGTGTCATTACAAAATAGTTAAGAGTAATTTTGTTATGAACATGATTTTCATGCTTTATCTATAAGCAATGTGGAAAGTTTGTAAATAATTTTGTAACGTGGCATTTGTCAAGCCGTAGTCTAGTGAGAAATTAATTATGAATGCTAAATATTGCACATTATTTGAAACTGATCAAGTAATATTAGCAAAACAAGTCCTGTGTGTATTTTTAATCCAATTTGAAGTAATCTGTAGCAAGTTTATGGGAGTTATTCAATAGCTGCCACGTAATCCGAATTAAGAGAAATCTGTGTGCAGATCCTACAGCTCACTTAGTAATTCATACATATTTTACACATCATATGAAACAAGGTGGTTTTTTTATCACATAGGCCGTCAAACAAGCAAGTGGGTCACCTGATGGTAAGTCATCACCGCTAATGTACGCCCACAACACACTGCTGTTTGTCAGTAATAGAGGGTGCGGTGGTACCAACACAGACACCCTCTCGTATACGAGGGACCTACCACATTGTACCTACTTGCAGGTCGAGATAAATAAAAAATACACGGCCAACAGTCACACACATAGTCCTGATCCCACACTAGGTAAACCTGTATCGCGGGTATCAGGAACTACGAGGTACTTGCGGTCCCACTACACCCAGATCCGAAACAAATATTTGTGGATCACACAAACATTTGTCTCGGTGCGGGAATCGAACCCACGGCTTCTCGCTTCGCAGCCGGCTACTCGCCCACTGCGCCACGGAGGGTGTGAGATGACGGGCGTTATCTCCGTGCCTCAAATGTTTCAGACAACTAGTAATATAATAACAATGAGTAATACAGTACTCCCAATGATTCTGTTTGTATACAAGTTTGTTAAATTAATCACAATTGAATGGAATGCGAGTTGTTATAAAACTCTTTGTTATAGATGCGCAATATGCCTACTTAATAATATCACACTGCATACTTTACAAGTGATAGTATAGAGCAGGGATAGCTCAGCGGGGAGTGGTATGGACTGTCGAGACGAAAGTCGCAGGTTCGAAACCAGCCCCAAGTGCATACACCTCTGACTTTTCTAAGTTATGTGTGTATTAATTGTTAATTATCACTTGCTTTAACGGTGAAGGAAACATCGTGAGAAAACCTGCATACCTGAGAAGTTCTTTATAAGAATTTCGAAGGTATGCGAAGTCTGCCAACCCGCATTAGGCCAGCGTGGTGGACTAAGGCCTAACCCCTCTCATTCAGTAGAGGAAGCCCGTGCCCAGCAGTGGGACGTATATAATACAGGGCTAGTATTATTATTATACTTTACAAGGTGGTAGGTCCCTCGTATGCGAGAGGCCGTCTGGGTTGGTACCACCGCTTTATTTCTGCCGCCAAGCAGCACTGTTGTGTTTCGCTTTGAAGGACATTGAAGCCAATGAAATTACTGGACATTATGATACTTAACATCTTATGTCTCGGGATGACGAGCGCAGTTCAGTGTCATGCAGTGTTCTGTAATCCAGAGTCCGTGTGACGTTGCTTCTGTTTATGGGCAGGCGTGATGCTTACCATCAGGCGAGCGACCTGCTCGTCTCGTCATTCGAGCAAATAAAAAAAAAATAACGCGTACATCTGAAGGCCAATACTCGTAATTTTAAATGTTCAAAATAATCAACGTCAAATGCACCTAGCATTAGCAGTAGCATTATACCGTTTAGGCTTCAGTCAACTTTTATTCTACATTCAATCTTATTCCGATCTATGTTCACATTTGACGTTGATTATTGGTATATGAGAATGCCATTTGCAACTTTCTTGACGCTGAGACTAGATCGCAATGATATTTTGAACATTGAAAATTACGAGAATTGGCCTCCTAGTCGAGTTTATATTTTAAATAATTCCTAAACTAGTTTTCAAGTTGCGTTTGCTGTATAAAAGTACTGTGGATTTGTAAACATTGAAATTGGTGAATTTAGGTGATGTTTGACCAAGTGTATTGATCGAACTTGGCCATTGTATATTGTACCTTATTGTGTAAACTCATGGTAACTCAAGACAAACCTTAGTGGTTTTTTAGATGTTACTAGTAATAATGTTTGTATTGTATTTTTAAAATGTTAATAAAAAAATAATAAATAAATAATAATTCGATTCGTTTGGTGAAAATCGTCTATGAAGCATCGAACTGGAAGGAATTGACACCAAAACTGCAACAAGACTTTGAAATAGATCACACCGGTGTTTCATTGTTCTTTTGAATACTTGAAAAATATATTGAACTAGCTTTTGCTCGCGGTTCCGCCCGCGTGAATGTCATTTTCCGGGATAAAAAGTACCTAAGTAGCCTAAGTTACTCCTTATTACATCAGCTATCTGCCAGTGAAAGTCCCGTCAAAATTGGTCCAGCCGTTCCAGAGATTAGCCGGAACAAACAGACAGACAGACAAAAATTGTAAAAACAGTTATTTTGGTATATGCACCGTATATACATTCATATGCATGTAGTATAAAGGGGTTATTTTTATATTACAAACAGACACCTAAATTTTATTTATTTGTATAGATAGTTGTCATTTGCTATATGCATGGAAATGCAAATTAATAATCTCTCTATTCTAAAAAAGTAACTGGCGCCGCCGCCGCCGCTGCCAAAAGTTTGTCACGCTATCTCCTCCGAAACCGCTGGGGGTATGGGGTCGAGACCGATACCAATCGATGCAGAATAATGTGGGGAAGAAAGTAACATATGTCTCATATTCGTCGGACTTTAAGTTTTTTTTTTATTTTATGTTTTGTGGAAAAACATGGGCAACACCCCTAGTTATATTAAAAAAACGTTTAATTACGTCGATGGTCCGGTCGATAGCTTCAGTTGCGATATCCACACATCCGGAAAATGTGGAATATTAATACATTATGTATTATATATATATTTTTATATACATACATGCGCACTCACGCCTGTAATCCCTGAAGGGGTAGGCAGAGGTGTAACCAGTACACCCACATTTCGCCGAGCGTATCTCCGTCGCATGATGTGATAGGGGGCGAGCCTATCGCCATACCGGGCACAAATACCAGACTCCGGGTTGATATTGAGCATTTCGTCATAGAAAAACCCAATACCACTTTACCCGACCCGGGGATCGAACCCGAGACCTTAACTACTATATATTATGGAAAATTAAAATAAAAAAATAAGTATTTTTTTATTTAAGTAATAGTATTTTGTTTTGTTGCGTTAATTCTAAAGTTTACCTAGTTGTGCATGTGGTTATTAGCCAGTAAGTAATTGTTGCATTTATATAAGTTTTATTGAATTTTATTTGCACTTGTATTGGTGTAAACAATTGTTGGCTAGTCAATTATATAAATAAATAAACACATGTCATAACGCATTCGAAGTACCGCAGAGGGAAGTTCATTCGAGAGTCTGAGAGTGCGTGCCGCTAACGATCTCTATTAGAGCGGTGTGTACACTTCAATTGTACGTCATCTGTGATGTCAAATGTCGAACGGCGCCGGTCACTGTTCCTTCATTGTGATAGGTCAATAGACCATAGCATCTCTATATTCTAAAAAAAAGTAACTGGTGCCGCCGCCGCCGCTGCTAAAAGCTTGTCACGCTATCTCCTCCGAAACCGCTGGGGGTATGGGGTCGAGATCGATACCAATCGATGCAGAATAATGTGGGGAAGAAAGTAAGATATGTCTCATATTTGTCGGACTTTAAGTTTTTTTTTTTTATTTTATGTTTTGTGGAAAAACATGGGCAACGCCCCTAGTTATATTAAAAAGACTGTGTTTGGTACTCCCAGTGTGTACGAATGAACTTTTACAATAACTTTTGTTTGCAATACAATACTTTGCGTATTATCGAAGACTAAAAGACTAAATACACCCAACAGTCACACACATAGTCCTGACCCCACACTAGGTAAACCTGTATCGTGGGTATCAAGAACTACGAGGGACTTGCGGTCCCACAACACCCAGACCCGAGACAAATATTTGTGGATCAGACAAACATTTGTCTAAGTGCGGGAATCGAACCCACGGCCTCGCGCTTCGCAACCGGCTACTCGCCCGCTGCGCCACGGAGGCTGTCAATATATATAATATTAGCAAATATGTAGGTAACATGGATCTTTAAATTAAACAATTGTTCTGTGCATCGAAATAAGATGACTAGGACAACTCTCATAGGAATCTACCAAAAATACGGCTCGACTTACTTACACATGCAAAGGTAAAATCACACGTAACACTCATACACGCAACAAAAATTAATAAACGTTCAAAATCTACTTTATATCATAAATGTTAATGTTTAAAAATATTAAATTTCTAAATCGAGATACGACATTCTGCACCGCGCAAAAAATTAGACGTATTAAGTGTCAACTAGATGAACGAGCTGCACAGACTTTTATAGCCCCGCCCCCTTGCACAGAGTTTTGGTGGGGTCATTTTTTTGCTTGAGTTACACAAGGTACGTATCAATCTCCCTTAAAATAAAAATAGGACTTTGTATTTCCCTTATTATTCTGGATTGTAAAACCGGACCAAAAACAAGCCCACTGAGTTTGTCTAGCTGGATCTTCTCAGGACTGGGTCGCGCCGCGTAATATCCAGTGGTAAAGTAAGCCCACTGAGTTTGTTTCGCCGGGTCTTCTCAGGCTGGGTCGTTTTGGATCCGGTGGTAGTTTTAAAACACGTGCCGTTTCAGTAATGCTTATGGTCCATATCGAACCATAAAAAAGATGAAAAAATAATACTTAACGATTCTGGACTATTCCATAATAAAAATATTGTAAAATTTATAGTTGCCCAGTGTATTTGGATGATGCTATGTATGTTATGTATACATTAGTTGATATGATTTCTATACATAAGTCTCTTTATTTTGTACTGACTTGTCATAAGCGCTATTTTAATTGCCTACATGATTAATAAAACTATTTTCATTTTCATCTTATTTCAATGGGTCTGTGGGCGTTAGCTTATAAAATGCGTAGTTGACTTGAACTATTTGGAAACGGCCTTGTAAGAGGAGCGATTATTTACACAGAATTTACTCGTCCGTCTGTGCCGTGTGCGTCATGAAAATTTATCGTAAATATGTTTACCATCAATGTGAACACACCCGTCTGTTATCTGATATTTGGGTTACAAAATACAATGCAATAGTTTTTTAAATATTATTGTTAACTAGCTATCCCGCGCGGTTTCACCCGCACCATACTAACATTTACATACTAATATTTATAGGATACTAACGTCACTCAATTGTTTTGCCATCCCGGAACCTCTCCACTAACACTTAAACTTTATGGTATGGTATTTAATTTCAAATTGACTTTTAAGTATTATTACGAATCCATTGTATGGGAGTATAGAAAAGTGTTGTTTTTTAGACTTTTTCAGGCAATTTTTTAAATTTTTCTCTCCGTAAGAACCATCCTCGTACTTCAAGGAATATTCTAAAAAAATAATTATCGAAATCGGTAGAGCCGTTCTCGAGTTTTGCGCTTAGCAACACATTCAGCGATTCATTTTTATATTATAGATTATTAACGCCTCCGTGGCGTTGTGAAGCGAGAGGCCGCGGGTTCGATTCTCGCACGGTGACAAATGTTTCTGTGATAAACAAATATTTGTTTCGGTTCTGTTTTCTCTTCAGGCGGTATGTCCTTCATATACGCGAGTTCGTCTGGGTAGGTACCACCGCCTTGTCTATTTCTGCCGCCAAGCAGCAGTGTGTAAGCACTGTTGTGTTCTAGTTTGAAGGATATTGAAGCCAGTGCATTTACTGGGCATTATGAGACTTAATACTCAGTTCAGTGCCATGCAGTACTTCATAATTCGAAGTTTTAATTGGTGTTGCTTGTAATATTCAAACTTCAGTTATTACTGCACCGATTTTGATTTATTGATTGTTAGCTTTATAGTTTTTTTGTTTGTTTAATTTATTGGTGACATGTTTTTTTTTTCTACATTCTAAAAAAAAGTAACTGCTGCCGCCGCAACCGCCGCCGCTGCCAAAAGCTTGTCACGCTATCTCCTCCGAAACCGCTGGGGATATGGGGTCTAGACCATATCCATCCATATCCATAGATACCAATCGATGCAGAATAATGTGGGGAAGAAAGTAAGATATGTCTCATATTCGTCGGATTTTAAGTTTTTATTTTATTTTATGTTTTGTGGAAAGACATGGGCAAAGCCCCTAGTATTTTGAAATTTCTATTGGTAGGTACGGCATGGCAATAGCATGTAAATTTCAATACAATACCACAATCGCGACCAGAGTGCTGTTATCTTTTGTAGAGATTATTTTTTTAACTCTGTACTCCGTCATCAGATCTTAATCAAATTTATATGGAACCACATACATACGCACTCACGCCTGTAATCCCCGAAGGGGTAGACATAGGTGTAACCAGTACACCCACATTCCGCCGAGCGTAACTCCGTCCCATGATGTGGGCGAGCCTATCGCCATATCGGTCACAATTCCACACTCCGGGCTGATACTGAGCATTTCGTAATAGAAAAACCCAATATCACTTTTACCCGACCCGGGGATCGAACCCGAGACCTCAGCGTCAGCCTCAGTCGTAACGCATACGTAGCGCAGTTGTAAGCGCCATCGAGGTAGTCCACATCGCAGCTAACCTCTATCGAATGATTTATTTTCAACAAAATGGGTTCACCATTTGCGGGGTAATCTATATACGAGTACATACATAGAAAAGCAAGAAATAACTGAAAGAAGAACCTCCTTCCTCCTTTTTGAAGTCGGTTAAATATTGTCTCAATTTGTTTTCAGTTTCCAGTATCAGTTAGTTGTAATGGAAACTTTGAGTGAATGAAAAGTGTTTTGAATTACTGTGTATACCATAGATTATAGACCATTGAACTGTATGATTCATTCAGGCTCGTTATCGAATTCGTTTTGCACTAAATAAAACTAAAAGATGACAGCCTCCGTGGCGCAGTGGGCGAGTAGCGGGCTGCAAAGCGAGAGGCCGTGGGTTCGATTCCCACACCGAGACAAATGTTTGTGGGATACACAAATATTTATTTCGGGGCTGGATGGTGTGGGACCGCAAGTCCCTGGTAGTTCCTGATACCCACTATACAGGTTAATCTAGTGTGGGGTCAGGACTATGTGTGTGACTGTTGGACGTATTTATTTATTTATTTATATAATAACTAGCTTTTGCTCGCGGCTCCGCCCGCGTGAATAGACTTTTCCGAAATAAAACGTAGCCTATGACCGTCTCCAGGGTCCCATCTATCTCTACATCAAAATTCATCAAAATGTTCAGTGATTTAGGCGTGAAAGCGTAACAAACAAATAGATATATATAATATTTTTTCATAAAAAGTATCCTGTGTTACTTCTTATACCTCCAAGAATATGAGTACAAAGTTTCATGATGATCGGTTAAGTAGTTTTCGCGTGAAAGCGACAAACAAACTTACATTCACATTTATAATGTTAGTATGATGTTGATTTTTAAGTCGGCGCTCATCGGCGCTATTCCAGTTTAATTGTCAATGATTGATATTATCAGACAGGCTCAAAATAGGTTTAATTTTTTTTTTGTTTTTGAATGCCTCTGTGGCGCAGTTGTAATGCGTACACGTTACGACTGAGGCTGACGCTGAGTGCCGAGGTAAATGAATGGTGCTTAAATCATATCCAATTTACACTGTTGCCAGATGACCATCTCCCATTCCCCCGAATTGTACGTAGATTTCCCCCAAAAAAGACCCGTGAAAAAATTGTAAAAGAATTACGTGGTCATGGTATGCATCACAATATCAATATTACATTTTTACTACAGAAAATCCTGATACAGTAAATAATGGATTGGCCTTTTGAAGAAATAGCCATGAGTATACAAGTCATAGATTGAACTCTCGCACTCACGTATAATTAAATAAAAGTATAAAACAAAATCCATTCCACGATATTTTTTTCCGCCCAGAAGTCCCACCAAAGATTTTATTCCCCCCCATGTGTCACCCTTTTCCCTAAAATCCCCCCACGTTTGGGGGTTTTTCCTCCAATCTCGCAGCAGTGTCTGCCCAACATTAGTTCCATTTGCAAATCTGTGACATTCGTCAGTTTGGTAAGCCATCATTTAAGTGTTAAAAAGTACGTTATCACACTAATTTCCACCACGGCGACAATAGGAAATGTAAATATGTGTTGTTTGAGCAACATGTGTGTTGTTTTAGGAGATTTTGTAAAATGTCTAGATTCTAACCCGACGGAAGACATCGTAGCGCTTAAACGAATGAATCGATTTTAACAGATACGTTTTTCGTTATAAATTATTTTTTCCGGGATAAAAAGAAGCCTATGGCCTTAAAACTTCGACATTTGTGCACCGATTTTGACGATGTTGCCACTATACATAGTGAAATAAAGCACATTTTAACAAGAGCTATAACCGATTACGTAAAACTAGGCTACACTAATTGTAAAGTCTATTCACCAAACTTGTTCCAGAAATGTAAACAAACATCTAACCACTTTACAAACAATTCCTTTGTTGGGACCACAATACAATAGAGCTAACTGAAAAGTGGGTAGATATTTGTTTCCATTTCTGGAACTGGTATAGCGATTAGACTATAGGTCCCTCGTATGCGAGAGGTCGTCTGGGTAAGTAGCACCGCTTTGTTTATTTCTGCCAGCAAGTACCTGTAAGCACTTTTCTGTTTCGGTTTGGAAGTCATTGAAACCAGTGCAAATATTGAGCATTATAAGATGACTTCTTATGTCTCGGAATGATGAGTGCAGTGCAGTACCATGCAGTGCTTGGTATTTCGAAATTCTGTGAAGTGTTATTATTTTTTATGAGCGAACGTGGCGCTTACCGAACAGCTCGTCCCGTTATTGAGTTGTATGAAAATTGGCTAATAAATTTAACCATGGCGGGGGGCCTCCTCTACTTAATTCGAGGGGTTAGGCTTTAATCCACCACGCTGGTTTAATGCGGATTGGCAGACAACAGATACTTTCGAAATTCTTATAAAGAACTCAGGTATGGAGGTTTCCTCATGATGTTTCTTTCGCTGTTAAAGCAAGCGACATTTAACAATGAATACACACGTAACTAAGAAGAATGTGATATGCAATTTGAATATATGAATACACACGTAACTAAGAAGAATGTGATATGCAATTTGAATATATGCAGTGATAGCTCAGCGGGGAGTGGTATAGACTGTCGAGACAAAAGTCGCAGGTTCGAAACCAGCCCCAAGAGCATTCACCTCTGACTTTTCTAAGTTACGTGTTTATTAATTGTTAATTATCACTTGCTTTAACGGTGAAGCAACATCGTGAGGAAACCTGCATACCTAAGATGTTCTCCATAAGAATTTCGAAGGTATGTGAAGTATAATCATTGCATATTTTGCGGAGAAATCGATATATACATCCTGTACACATTTAAACAAAATAAAGATTGAATTGAGACCTTCCTCCTTTTTTGAATTCAGCTGGAAAACAAATTAGCCTACTCTTTTAGCAATATCGTTAGTACCAATCAAAACAGAAATCATAAGTTTTTAAGGACCTGGCAGGCCTACACGCGCCTGTATGATAGCTTATACGGATATTGTCATACGAAACAAATTCCGCGTCTTCCTTGTGACCTCGATACAATATAAATACGGAATACATTTCAAGCATTGTTTATACCGTCACTATTGTTGTGATAACACACGTGTATTGTATAGTTGTTATTAATTGAATGAATAGTGGCGATAGTTCAGTCGCTGGCTCGAAACCATTTCTAAGTTAATAATATTATAAAAATACTAACCCTGTTTTATATAATATGTCCCACTGCTGGGTACGGGCCTCCTCCACTAAATGAGAGAAGTTTGGCCTTAGTCCGCCACGCTGACCTAATGCGGATTGGCAGACTTCACATACCTTCGAAATTCTTATGGACAACTTCTCAGGTATGTAGGTTTTCTCACGATGTTTCCTTCACCGGTTAACAAGTGATAATTAACAATTAATATACACGTAACTGAAAACTCAGAGGTGTATGCTCTTGGGGCTGGTTTCGAACCTGCGACTTTCGTCTCGACAGTCCATACCACTCCCTGCTATAATGTGTAACATAATTCTTGTATTTCTGCAAACAACACTTAATGGCGCAGTGACGGCGACATGTTATGCAAATATTATTAAGTTTCGTCGAATTACACGTTGTTTACTAAAAACTAGATTTCGCAAAGTTGTGTGTTTTATTATTTTGTTATTTTACACATTTTCATCGAATTGAAAATCTGAGTGTTTGATAATACTTGAGTGGTAGGTATTAGGACAAAATACAGGACAATATTGGTATGCAATAAAAATAAAATAAAAAAAGTGATATAGGACTCGCTTTAAACAACTTTGTCTAAGTTTGGGCCGGCTCGAGCGGGTCGTTACCACCGTCTCAGAGAATATCGACGGAATGCAACGGCATGCTGCTGCGTTTCATACGGTGAGTGAGATATCCGGAGGCTCAAGTCCCCCCCTCCCCTTCCCAATCCCTTAATTATCCCTTTCCTTTAAAGTCGCCAACGCGCCTATGATTCTTATGATACTCACTTACTATCAGGTGACTCACTTGCTCGTTTGCCGGCCTATGCTATAAAAATAATTAGAATAATAATACATACATACATACATAGACTCACGCCTGTTTCCCATAGGGGTAGGCAGAGACAACGGATTTCCACTTGCTACGATCCTTGCATACCTCTTTGGCCTCATTCACTCTCATTAAATTTTTCATACATGCACGTCGGTTTAGGGTACTCCTGACCTGGCCTTTCTCGAGAATATCTCCAACTTGATCTATGAAAGTTCGCCGAGGTCTTCCCTTCCCAACTGTACCATTCACACTCGCCATGTATATTTGTTTCGTCAATCTTCTTTCATCCATCCTGTCTACATGCCCAAACCATCTTAATATACCTTTCTCAATCTTCATCACTACATCCTCTCTCACACCACACCTCTCTCTTACCTCACTATTTCTTACTCTATCTCTCATAGTTACACCACACATACTTCTCAGAGCTCTCATTTCTACTGCATTTATACAACTTTCATTCTTCTTCTGCCACACCCTACTTTCACTTCCATACATTAAAGTTGGCACTAACACTCCACCGTGCACGGCCAGTCGAGCTTTTTCCGTAACTTGCCGGCTACTCGTACATGCTAATAGTAATAGCCATATGTTATATTCCTATTGCTAGGCCTGATTACGTGATTTTATTTTATCATTGTTGTGAATATTTGAAAATATATTAAATACTTGCCTAGACTGACTGTAATGTGTACGCGTTACGATTGAGGCCAATGCTCGATCCCCGGGTCGGGTAGTGGTACTGAGATTTTCTATTACGAAATGCTCAGTATCAGCCCGCAGTCTGGAATTTGTGCCCGGTATGGCGATAGGTTCGCCCCCTATCACATAATGGGACGGAGATACGCTCGGCGAAATGTGGGTGTACTGGTTACACTTCTGCCTACCCCTGCGGGGATTACAGGCGTGAGTGCCTATGTATGTATGATAATAATAATAATAGCCATATGTCTTACTTCGGGGCCTGAATTTATTTTATCCTTTATGTGAATATTTGATAAGGTATTAAATACTTCAAATTGGCTGTATGCATGGAAATGAAAAAAAAATTTGAGCCGCTACAGTTGGGTAGGGACATTGCCTCGCTTTCCGTCTTTTATCGTCTGTCACATCACGGTGAATGCTCTGAAGAATTAAATAAAATAATAAATATATACACCCAACAGTCACACACATAGTCCTGACCCCACACTAGGTTAACCTGTATCGTTGGTATCAGGAACTACGAGGGACTTGCCAACCCAGAACACACAGACCAGTAACAAATATTTGTGGATTAGACAAACATTTGTCTTGATGTGGGAATGGAACCCACGACCTCACGCTTCGCAGCTGGCTACTTCGCCCACTGCGGCACGTAGGCTGTCAATTGTTTGACGTTATTCCTTCCCCACCTTTCCGTAACAGAACCACTCGTGCTGGCTTGCGAAACCATAGCTTCGTGGTCTCTTCCATCTCGGCTCGGACCAAGAGGTCCGCAAAATCTTACTTCTGTCGGACCATAAAGCTGTGGAATAGCTTGCCGGCGCACGTGTTTCCTCCTTCCTCTAACATGGGATCCTTTAAACGGGGTGTGAAGAAGCAACTAAGCAGGCCGGCATAATTCTGCCGATCTGCGATAGATTCAGTGTCTATCGTTGGTCGACAGTATTCATGGATTGCGCTATACTTACCATCAGGTGTAACGTAGTCACTTTGCCGAGCCAGGATAAAAAAAAAGAAAAAAATATTAGAAGCCAATAAACAAAAGAAGAAAAAATAACAGGCCTGGAGGCCAATTCTCGTAATTTTAAATATTCAAAATATCATTCCGATCTAGTCTCAGCGACAAGAAAGTTGGAAATCGTCAAAAAGTTGATTATTTGTTTAAGAGAATGCCTCCTGATATTGTGGGTAGGTACTAGTTACATTGCTTCGTGATCAAGCGATGACTAAAGCCCCGTGACATATGACCTTATGTTACATATAGTATGTATGTATATATATATATATCTATTGCGAACTTGTTGGCCTCGGCCGAGTTGTTTACTGATATTATACGATAACGTATTGTAAAAACTCCGTGACGTATGCGCGAGGTTGTGGGTTCGTTTCCCGCACCGAGACAAATGATATTTTATTTATTAGCTTGAATGACGAGACCAGCAGGTCGCTCGCCTGATGGTAAGCGCCACGCCTGCTCATAAACAGAAGCAACGCCACACAGAACTTTAAATAAAAAAGCACTGCATGACACTGGACTGCGCTCTACCCCGAGACATAAGGTGTTAAGTCCATAATGTCCAGTAATTTCACTGGCTTCAATGTCCTTCAAACCGGAACACAATAGTGTTTACACAGTGTTGCTTGGCGGCAGAAATAGACAAAGCGGTGGTACCAACACAGACGACCTCTCGCATACGAGGGACCTACCACCTTGTAATGTTTGTGTAATCCACAAATATATGTTTCGGGTCTGGACGTTAGGCAGGCGGCGGGTCGTAAAAACTAAAAGCCAAATCTTTCTGTAACATGTGTTAAATCATGTTGCGCTGACCCCACTGCGAGTGGAATAAGGGCAGTTGGAAGAAGAAGAAGTTATTGCAAAACAACATCCCGAGCACAAAAATTTAGACGTATTAAGTGTCAAGAGATCATGAATAATTTTTTATGAATTGATGAATGTACGAGCTGCACAGACTTATAGCCCCGCCTCCTTGCACAGAGTTTTGGTGTGTAAATTTTTTGCTTTTTTTTTATTGCATAGCCGGCAAACGAGCCAGTGGGTCACCTGATGGTAATTGATCTCCGCCGCCCATAATACCAAAAGAATCATGGGTGCGTTGCCGACCTTAAAGGAAAGGGATAATTATGGTATTGGGAAGGGGAGGGGTTTTGGGCCTCCGGATATCTCACTCACCGTACGAAACGCAGCAGCAAGCTGCTACTTTACGCCGGTTTTCTATGAGACAGTGGTAACGACCCGGACGAGCCAACCTATACATGCTGTAGACAAAAGTATCTACAGCGTGACTCTACCACTCGTAGCTTGGGTTACGTTTCTTGTAATCACATTTCGATGGCGGTAACACTACAAATGTAATATTGCGTGTATTTGGATAAAATGATGTCAAGTGGATGACCCAAATACGTTATCGCTCAGTGGCCAGAGGAAAAAAACTTTCTTTAATGGGCTATTAACTTGTTTATGTTCTCCATTGGAATTAACCCATAAGTGGGACGGTAGGTTTTGTAGTTTTAAGTTGTAGTGCGACTGCTGTGCTGAGGTCTCGGGTTCGATCCCCAGGTCGGATAGGGGTGGTGTTGGGTTTTGCGCAATGCTCAGTATCAGCCCGGAGTCTGGAATTGTGCCCGGTATGACGATGGATTCGCCCCTATCATATCATGGGATAGAGATAGGTTCGGCGAAGTGTGGGTATGCTGGTTGCACCTTTGCCTACCCCTTTGGGGATTACAGGCGTGAGAGCATATGTACACACTCACGCCTATGTCCCATGGGGGTAGGCAGAGACTACTGAGTACCACAAGCTACGATCCTGACACACCTCGTTCGCCTCTTCCACATTCATACATCTTCTCATACATTTTCGTAAGTAAGTAAAGTAAGATCTTGCCATATTATAAAAAATTACGTTTAAATGAGTATCTATCGGGTAAATCTGACGGCGATGGGAAACCCGGCGTGCTGTTAGGAACCAGCTTGGTTTCGGTCATTTCCTATTCTTTAAATTCTTCGGGGGTTATATTTATATCTGGAAAACTAACTCCATCCGTGATTGATGAAATGACGAATTTCCGTTTTCATGTTTTTTATTTTTTTATTGATTAATTTATTTAAATACAATAATCGTTAGTATATGCATTCGAAAACCACTGAGGTTTATAGTGATGCTATATAAGATATGCATTCACATTAGATTAACAAAAAATAAAAAGATGGGTTAGTGTTGAAACTAGGCAAGCGTTTTTAACATTAGGTACTCAAGTAATAATTGTTTAATTTGTTTTTTATATTAATCGGTGTAATACTGTCGCGTACGTCGGTAGGAAAGTCATTTATTAATCGTGGAATCAAGTAGGAGGTAGTTCGTTCACCGTATACATTGGTGGCGCTGGGTGTGCAAAGTCGGTTACGCGCAACTGCACGCGTGTATAGAGCATGTTTAATTTATTAATCGTGGAATCAAGTAGGAGGTAGTTCGTTCACCGTATACATTGGTGGCGCTGGGTGTGCAAAGTCGGTTACGCGCAACTGCACGCGTGTATAGAGCATGTTTAATTTATTAATCGTGGAATCAAGTAGGAGGTAGTTCGTTCACCGTATACATTGGTGGCGCTGGGTGTGCAAAGTCGGTTACGCGCAACTGCACGCGTGTATAGAGCATGTTTAATTTATTAATCGTGGAATCAAGTAGGAGGTAGTTCGTTCACCGTATACATTGGTGGCGCTGGGTGTGCAAAGTCGGTTACGCGCAACTGCACGCGTGTATAGAGCATGTTTAATTTATTAATCGTGGAATCAAGTAGGAGGTAGTTCGTTCACCGTATACATTGGTGGCGCTGGGTGTGCAAAGTCGGTTACGCGCAACTGCACGCGTGTATAGAGCATATTTAATTTATTAATCGTGGAATCAAGTAGGAGGTAGTTCGTTCACCGTATACATTGGTGGCGCTGGGTGTGCAAAGTCGGTTACGCGCAACTGCACGCGTGTATAGAGTGTTTAATTTATTAATCGTGGAATCAAGTAGGAGGTAGTTCGTTCACCGTATTCATTGGTGGCGCTGGGTGTGCAAAGTTGGTTACGCGCAACTGCACGCGTGTATAGAGCATGTTTAATTTATTAATCGTGGAATCAAGTAGGAGGTAGTTCGTTCACCGTATTCATTGGTGGCGCTGGGTGTGCAAAGTCGGTTACGCGCAACTGCACGCGTGTATAGAGCATGTTTAATTTATTAATCGTGGAATCAAGTAGGAGGTAGTTCGTTCACCGTATACATTGGTGGCGCTGGGTGTGCAAAGTCGGTTACGCGCAACTGCACGCGTGTATAGAGGATGTTTAATTTATTAATCGTGGAATCAAGTAGGAGGTAGTTCGTTCACCGTATTCATTGGTGGCGCTGGGTGTGCAAAGTCGGTTACGCGCAACTGCACGCGTGTATAGAGCATGTTTAATTTATTAATCGTGGAATCAAGTAGGAGGTAGTTCGTTCACCGTATACATTGGTGGCGCTGGGTGTGCAAAGTCGGTTACGCGCAACTGCACGCGTGTATAGAGCATGTTTAATTTATTAATCGTGGAATCAAGTAGGAGGTAGTTCGTTCACCGTATTCATTGGTGGCGCTGGGTGTGCAAAGTCGGTTACGCGCAACTGCACGCGTGTATAGAGCATGTTTAATTTATTAATCGTGGAATCAAGTAGGAGGTAGTTCGTTCACCGTATACATTGGTGGCGCTGGGTGTGCAAAGTCGGTTACGCGCAACTGCACGCGTGTATAGAGTGTTTAATTTATTAATCGTGGAATCAAGTAGGAGGTAGTTCGTTCACCGTATTCATTGGTGGCGCTGGGTGTGCAAAGTCGGTTACGCGCAACTGCACGCGTGTATAGAGCATGTTTAATTTATTAATCGTGGAATCAAGTAGGAGGTAGTTCGTTCACCGTATACATTGGTGGCGCTGGGTGTGCAAAGTCGGTTACGCGCAACTGCACGCGTGTATAGAGCATGTTTAATTTATTAATCGTGGAATCAAGTAGGAGGTAGTTCGTTCACCGTATACATTGGTGGCGCTGGGTGTGCAAAGTCGGCTACGCGCAACTGCACGCGTGTATAGAGGATGTTTAATTTCGTGCTGGAGTGTTTTATTGAAGAATTGCTCTTTAAGTATCATGTAATTACATTTTATGTGAACGGGTAAGATTTTACAATGTTTGAACAGTCCCAAGGACCATGGAATTGGTGACTATTATTTTTAGATACGATGGTTTTTAAAATTTTTAATTGAAGTTTATGTATTTCATTTAGATAAGTTTTGAATGTTCGACCATAGCTAGTGAGGCCGTATTGTATGTAAGATTCACTCAGCGAATTATATAACATTAGTTTTACTTTAAAGGGGATACGATCTTTTAGTATTGTAATATTTGCTAAAAATTGTCTTAATTTATTACAAACGTTTTCAATGTTAAATTTGTTATCTATTACTAGTCCCAGATAGGTGTGCTTATTAACGACTTCAATACTAGGACATTTACAAGTACAATAATCTTGAGAATGCAAGCAGTGGTGATCGTGGGCCACAATATTTGTTGTCATATATCGTTGTTGTTAGAGTTTAATACTAAGCCAGCATCATGGCACCATTTCGCTAGATTATTAAAATCAGCCTGTAACAGACCTCTGGCCTTTAGTGGATCATCATCAGCTATCAAGATACATGTATCGTCTGCAAACTGGAAGCACGTACTGTGTTTTAGACAGTTGCTCATATCATTAACATAGGTTAGAAAATGCAACGGGCCTAGGACTGAGCCTTGTGATGTGCCTTCTGTGACTGTTACTGGCCTGCTGTGTGTATTATTAATTTTCACACCACTTAAGTATCGGACCACGTACTCCGCAATTATATGTTAATATGCGCTTCACTTGATTTTTCTGTAGTTTAGCCCTATTAATTCGTTTTGTTCGGCTTAAGTTTTTACCATATTATACAAAAAAATATATTCAGGTGACACGAAGTTCACAGGGTCATCTAGTTTATTTATAAAATCCATGAGTGTTTTGCGAGTGCTTTGACTCCTGTACGGTCAACAACTTGTCGAAATTAGTACAAACTATTTATTTGAAGTACAATAACCCGTGTTTATTTGGCAACTGTATGGTTTTTGTATAAAATTACAAAACATTGGTCAAGTTTTAATGGAAATGGGCTCCAGTGTAACGTTATCTGTATATTTATATATGTTAAGAGAAGACTTCGGACCCCTTGCTAAGCTTTTTTACAAGGTGGTAGGTCCATCGTATGCGAGAGGTCATCTGTGTTGGGACCACCGCTTTGTCTATTACTGACAAGCAACAGTGTGGAAGCATTGTTGTGTTTCGATTTGAAGGACATTGAAGCCAGTCAAATTACCGGACATTATAACATCTTATGTCTCAGGGTGACGAGCGCAGTCCAGTGCCATGCAGTGCTTTGTAGATCAAAGTTCTGTGTGGTGTTGCTTCTGTTTATGGGCAGGCGTGACGCTTAACACCATGCGAGTTATATTTTTATGTGTGTTCACACTTAGCTCCTCCAAATGTTGATTTGGATGATAGGGTTTATTGTATTGGTGGTCCCATTTAATTTGAATAATTCCACCCTTAAGGGAATGCAATCGGGGATAAAATAAATATTAATAAATACACCCAACAGTCACACACATAGTCCTGACCCCACACTAGGTAAACCTGTATCGTGGGTATCAGCAACTACGAGGGACTTGCCAACCCACAACACACAGACCCGAGACAAAGTTTTTGTGGATCCCTCAAACATTTAATCTCGGTGCAAGAATCGAACCCACGCCCTCTCGCTTCGCAGTCGGCTACTCATCCACTGCGCCACGGAGACTGTGAATGTTTTTATAATCGATTTAAATATGGAAATATATTTTTATTATGAAAAGACTTAGGTGTTAATCCTAGATACCTTTATCTAGAGTTTATTTCACCTTGTCAGGATTCGTATTTATTCGCGTAGCAACGTAAATGCCCAAATGTCGTGCCTCAAGGCCGATGACCTCGCCCGCCGTATCGCAACACGGATGTTTGAAATCTAAAAGAGTCATTCATATGAAAACATTTGTTCTAGGAAATGACTATCCAGTTTATAATTAGAAATGCGTACAATACTCACGCCTGAAATCCCTGAAGGGGTAGGCAGAGGTACACCCACATTTCGCATGTGATAGGGTGTGAGCCTATCGCCATACCAGTCACAATTCCAAACTCGGGGCTGATACAGAGCATTTCGTAAATATAAAACTCGAATAACACTTTTATCCGACCCGGGGATTGAACCAGAGACCTCAGCACAGCAGTCGTTAATAGTCAATCATTGATACCACCAACTCAAAAAAAATAGTGTTATTTTAGCTTTTTAGGTTTTTTTGTGTTGGTATTTTTTTATGTTCAAAGGTTTTTATTTTTCAGCGAAAGAATCATCAATATCGGTGCATAAAGGATATTTAGTCGTTCATCCCCGAATTCACCATCTTAGGGTTTGCAATTATATCTTCAAATTTAAATGGGACAACCACCGCAGTAAACTCTGTAGAATACACAAAAGTCAAATCCAATACCAAATCGCGCCACATTTGGCGGAGTATGCGTGACCATACATTAAAAAAAACATATTATTATATACAATATGTAACAAAAATCCTGTTGTTCCATTTAACCACGTTATCAGAATCGTTATTCAAACGTAAAGAAATATCTCAATTAAAAAAATTCTACCAGAAAAATAACGATTGGCGATCACCCGGTGGTTTATTAACCGTGGCAGTTACTCGGTACGGCACCTTTTTATTAATACAACAAGTCGCCGCTTTACCAATACGCACGTAAACACAAAAATATAGTTTTAGTAGTATTTCATTTAAAATACCACTTTCATTGAGCTGCTAGCCCACCATCTGTCCCATTTTATGTTAGATTTTTCTCATTAGAGATATTTCCTTGTGTTTGAATATCGATTCTCACAACATAGCCAAAAGGATCGACAGGGTTTTTATTACATATTGTATAGATGAATTGTTGAAATTTCATTTTTGAAATCTGTTAAAAACACATAAATATATATATCTTTTAATAAAAGATACAAGGTGGTAGGCCCCTCGTATGCGAAAGGCCGTCTGGGTTGTTACCATCGCTTTAATTTCTGTCGCCAAAAGTGTGTAAGCCCATCGTCTTTTTTTGTGGAGTCTTCTTTTCTACCGGCTTGACGTCCGTACATACGTCGCCTTAAGGTTCTCATCGAAAACCAGCGCTGCAGTATTGCTTATGTCGTACTGCAGCATGTAGCTGAATGAGAGGCACATTGTTGGCGCAATAATTGCGTAGTATTTTTAAGTTTTTGTGTATTTTTTGTTTGTGTTTATTTTTTAAATACTCGTGTCATTATTGCTTTAATAATAAACTTCCTTCTTTCTTTCTCTTTCTTTCTTTAAGTTGTTTATTATTATTATTATTTTTTTGTCTGTTAAAAACTAATATCGTTTCCAGCTGGAACTTGATCTTTGTCATGTTTTTTTATATCTTATCGTTATCTGTAGCCACACGTGTTATATAACGCGATCTGTAAATCAGTTGTTGTTCGAAACAACACAATTAACCTTTTCCTTGTATTATTGTATGTTTGTTTGTACTTGCACTAACTTTAGACTAAAATGCAAATATAATGTAAATGTATAATGTATAGCTAGGAGTTACGCGAGACGAGTATTGTATTATTAATACCAAACGACAGTAATCACTTTATCTCATAGTTTATTGGTAACATTTACAATATTACTACTTTACAGACCACAATCCCATGTCAGGACTGTCTATAGACCGTTCTCTAATTATAACTCAAACAACTAGAACCGAATAATAAACCAGCATAGCTACCGCGTAATGAACACTTGGACTATCGACTGACCACTGATCTTAGTGAACGGACTGACCGCGGGCAAAAGACCTCCAGTTAAGGAGACAACTTCTTTTATGCCATTTAACTACCCTTCCACAACTATATCGCACCATTATTATTACAGTGTACACAACGTTGCTTTCTCAGACACCCTCAATATACCAATATTAACAGAATACGCTAACAATATTATAATGCGTACGGTTCGATCCCCGGGTCGGGTAAAAGTTATATTGGGTTTTTCTATTACGAAAAGCTCAGAATCAGCCCGGAGACTGGAATTATACTCGGTATGGCGATAGGCTCGCCCCCTATCACATCATGGGACGGACATACGCTCGGCGAAATGTGGGTGTACTGGTTACACCTCTGCCTATCCCTGCAGGGATTACGGGCGTGAGTGCGTATGTATAACGGAAAATTGGGTAGATATTTGTTTACATTTCTGGAACAGGTGTAATGATTAGACTTTTAACGGTAGGCAGCGGCCTGGCTGTGCTTTGGCATTGCTGAGGTCCATGGGCGGCGTAACCAGGTGGGCCGCCTGCTCGTCTGCCTATCTAGGAAATAAAAAATAAAAAAAAGACAATAGTTCGCCACTGAGAAAAAGATTCAGTTAAAGTCAAATCTAATGAAGCGTAGTTGATGGCTTCACTTAAATAAGGAAATTACAATCGTGACAAATTAGTTAATTTGAAACAATAGGAAGTTGCCATTTTAGTTAGACGACTAGAGCCCAAGGCATTAGTTCCCAAAGTGGTCCAGGTGGACCCCCCAGAGGTCCACGGGAGACTCGACGGGGGTCCATAGATAGATATAATCTTCACATTTTTTGGCGAGTTTTGGGAATATGATAGAAATGTTACTGCAGGGGGCCCACCGGAACCAGCTAAATTTTGAAAGGGATCTATGAGAAAAAAAGTTTGGGAACCTCTGGCCCAGCGGGTCCTAAACTTTCAAGACCTCAAGGGTCTTGAAATTTGTAACTTCTTATAGCGGAATAGTTTAATACTAAATGTGTCTAAAATATTATAACATTTGTCGATTGCCATTATATTTACACTGCTCTGTATTTAGCATCAAGTCTAGTGTAGTCGATTTCTTTTTATAGCATAAGCCGGCAAACGAGCAAGATGGTCACCTGATGGTAAGTTGCCTCCACCGCCCATGTACGCGCACAATACCAAAAGAATTATGGGTGCGTTGCCGACCTTAAAGGAAAGGAATAATTAAGGATTTGGAAAGGGGAGGTGTTTTGGGCTTCCGGATATCTCGCTTACCGTACGAAACGCAGCAGCAAGCTGCTACTTTACGGCGGTTGGCTGTGAGACAGTGGTAACGACCCGGTCGAGCCGGCCCATTGATGCTGTAGACAAAAGTGTGAAATTTTGCTGTGCCAGCAAAAAAATGGCCGGCCTAATTAGTGAATTACATTTAAGATTGAATTCATAATTTAATACAAGCTTTATACAAGGTAGTAAGGTCTCTCGTATGCGAGAGGCCGTCTAGGTTGGTACCGCCGCTTTGTCTATTTCTGCCGCCAAGCATCAGTGTGTAAGCACTGTTGTGTTCCGAATTTGAAGGACATTGAAGCAAGTGAAATGACTGGGCATTAAGAGACTTAACAACTTATGTCTCGGGGTGACGAGCGCAGTCCAGTGTCATGCAATGCTTTGTTATTTAAAGTTCTGTGTGGCGTTGCTTCTGTTTATGAGCAGGCGTGGCGCTTACCAACAGGCGAGCGACCTGCTCGTCCAAATTTCATGATCCTACCTTTAGCACTTTTAGAGATATCGTGATTAATCAATAAGTGACTGCCTCGCTCCGGTGGCGCAGTTGTAATGTGTATGCGGTACGACTGCTGTGCTGAGGTTTCGGGTTCGATCCCGGGTTGGGTGAATGTGATATTGGGTTTTTTTTATTACGAAATGTTCAGTATCAGACCGGAGTCTGGAATTGTGCTTGGTATGGCGATAGGCTCGCCCCCTATCATCAAGGGACGGAGATACGCTCGGTGAAATGTGGGTGTCCTGGTTACGCCTCTGCTTACCCCTTCGGGGATTACAGGCGTGAGTGCGTATGTATGTTGTGAGGGAGTGAATTGTGTTGTTGCTTTTATATGTATAGATTACTAGCTTTTGCTCGCGGCTCCGCTCGCGTGAATAGACTTTTCCGAAATAAAACGTAGCCTATAACCGTCTCCAGGGTCCCATCTATATCTACATCAAAATTCATCTAAATCGGTTCAGTGATTTAGGCGTAAAAGCGTAACAATTATTTTTTTTCATAAAGTTATCCTATGTTACTTCTTATACCTACAAGAATATGTGTACAAAGTTTCACGATGATCGGTTAAGTAGTTTTCGCGTGAAAGAGTAACAAACAAACTTACATTCACATTTATAATATTAGTATGATGTATACGTATAATAAACCTACCGTAGTTAATCGATCGTATACTTGATTTCACTAGAACAATCTTTATCAAGGTCGATACTGTTCGATACGCGACGTTACCTTCATATACAGTATGTAACAAAAACCCTGTTAGCTCTTTCTAGGTCGTGAAGATAGACATATAGACAGATTAATACAAATAATAAACAGAAGCGAGATATTGTACTTACACAGGTAGCTTAGAAAAATGAACATATTTAAAAATATTTTCATCTGTAAAGTGATTAATAGCTGACTCATGTAGCGTATTGACGAAGTCGGGCGCGTTTGCTGTACGTAGACGCCCGAACTTGCAATCTCTCTCTGGCCCCGAGACATCGCTCTTATATAGGTAATCAATCAAAATACGGTTCACAAACAATAAAATAATGAAATTATAAAAAAATAATATGATTATTTTTATAGTCTAACTTTCGTATGCGAGTTATTTCATTACGTTTGAATATCGATTCTGATATCACAGTTAAAATGTCCGACAGGGTTTTTGTTACAACTGTATATACTTACTAGTGTTAGAAGTTACGTGAGACGAGTATTATTAACCGACTTCAAAAAATGAGGAGGTTTTTAATTCGACGCGTGTATTTTTTTTATTTTGTTCCATATACTGTTATTACCACTTTTTCTATCATTCTTCCTACACTTAATCATTTATTGAGTGCCTCTAAATAACCATTTATTCGTTTGTTACAGACAACACCAGCCAAACCAAGACTGATATGTAGATATGTAGCATAAATATATACGTTTAATAGTAATAAATACATTCCTTAATGGTCGGCCATTTTGTCGACGCGTGAATTCAAAATGGCGGCGAGTCCGATACGTTCGGTGATTGAAGAAAAGGAGGGCGGCGATGAAGCTGAAGAGAAACTTTTGGATGGAAACAGGGTGCTGATAGTGCCCCCTGGTCAGAGGGATGATGGACTGGTGGCTGTCAAGTTGTCGAAAAAGGGTGAGTTGTTTTTTTTTATACGCCTTATATTAGCTTCATACGTATGTTAGTATGTAACGGAATCTTTGAGCATGATTGTGACCCCCTTCAAAACGTCGAAATTTGGCACACTTATTAAGGACCGATGACAATTCAATATTTTAAACAGTTTGAAATAAAAAAATTCAACTAAAAAATTAAAAATAAATAATAGTTTAAAAAAAATACGCTTTTATAGAAAATCCAACTAAAAATAAAAAATAAATTTTAATAAATTTGAATTAGAAAAAATAGTGTAAGTAAAAATAATTTTATTGTAAAAAAAGCGTGGGGTGCATGGTACCAATAGTTATAAATATTTTATGAACAGATGAGTAGAAGGGTTATTTTGTTAATATCCTGAAAAGCACAAAATAGGATTCAAATTTATAAAAATTTATTTTCTATTTTTTAGTCGGTTTTTCTATAAAAGCGTGTTTTTTTAGTTTTTTTTAACTTGTATTTTTTATTTTTTTATAGCTAATAGGCTCGCGTTTGGCCACTATCACGCCTGATGGTAAGCGATGATGTGGCCTAAGATGAAGCACGCTTGCCTAGCAATAAACGATTCACTCGCGACTTGAAGACACCCAGATTATATTCATCGGGGAACATTATTTGTTTTAAAGCAATAAATCAGCTGGTGGGAGTAGGGTTGCTAGATGTCGGTATTTGTCCCGAAATATCGGGACTCCGTCCGGACAATTTGATAAAATTCTGGAATTATGAACACTTGTAAATTGTAATGAAAAAGTCGCCTCATTGGTCTAGTGACAGCGTACTTAGACTAAGAACCGTGAGGGCCTGTGTTCAAAAATATAATGGTTGGCATTTTTCGTGAATGGGACAATAAGAACCCTTTTACTCCGGTCAATTTACACATCCAAGGTTACAATAATTCACACTTGGCTGGAAATTGGTAGGATTGTTCAAAACACTATTATAAATGAAATGTGAAAAGTCCTCATCGATCCGACATCGGGAAAAAAAGTTACTCGGCGTCATAGGTCACAAAAACGGGTTTTTCGCAATTTGCAGCAAACGGTAAGTTTTATCATAAAATTAGCCTAGACAAAAATTGTAGATCAGATAATTAACTATAAAAAATGTCTAAATACTTTTTCCTAAGAGCCACCGTTTTTGAGATATAAAGATTCAAAAAGTTGAAAGAGTTTTAATCGCCATAATATGTTTAAGTACACCAAGTATATACATCACTCCGACAGCTCCGTGGCGCAGCGGGCGAGTAGTCGGCTGCGAAGCGAGAGGCCGTGGGTTCGATTCCCACACCGAGACAAATGTTTGTGTGAACCACAAATATTGGTCTCGGGTCTGGGTGTTGTGGGACCGCAAGTCCCTCGTAGTTCCTGATACCCACGACACAGGTTTACCTAGTGTGGGGTCAGGACTATGTGTGTGACTGTTGGTTGTATTATTATTATTATTATTATTATCACTGAAGCTGAAGTTACACTGACCGATAGACCGATATTTTTGCTTGTATTACAGCTTCAGTAAATATACTTGTGTAGTAGTATATACTCGTACGTGGTGTACTTATACTCGTAAATATTATGACAATAACAACTCTTTCAACATTTTGAATCGTTATATCTCAAAAACGGTGGCTCTTAGGAAAAAGTATTTAGACATTTTTTATAGATACAATTTTTGTCTGGGCTAGTTTTATGATAAAACTTACAGTTTTGCTAAAAATCGCGAAAACCCCGTTTCTGTGATCTTTGACACTGAGTATTTTTTTCCCCCGATGTCAGATCTATGAGGACTTTTCACATTTCATTTATCATAAGTGTTTTGAACAATACTACCAATTTTCAGTCAAGTGTGAATTATTGTAACCTTGGATTTGTAATTTTTTTTCCCGATGTCCGATAGATGAGGACTTTTCACATTTCATTTATAATGGTGTTTTGAACAATCCTACCAATTTTCAGCCAAGTGTGAATTATTGTAACCTCACCCCTTATTTTTAGGTTTAATTTGACCGGACTATTTTATAAATTTGTACTTTTCACTTGTGGTGTGGGCCTGTGTGGCGCCTTTTTCTTACCAATTTGACGGTGAGCCAACCACGCTTCCGTATGCTAAGCGCTTTGTCGAGCAAGTTTTTTATTTCTAATCATATTATATTATGATGACTGCCTCGGTGGCGCAGTTGTAATGCGTACGCTTTACGATTAAGCTAACGGTGAGATCTCGGGTTCGATCCCCGGGTCGGGTAAAGTGGTATTGGATTTTTCTATTACGAAATGCTCAGTATCAGCCCGGCTCGCCCCCTATCACATCGTGGGACAGAGATACGCTCGGCGAAATGTGGGTGTACTAGTTACACCTCTGCCTACCCCTTCGGGGATTACAGGCGTGAGTGCGTATGTATTATATTATGATTTTGGCGCCCCTTGTAACAGGCGCCCGGGGCGGGTGCCCCGGTATGCCCAAACACCCCATAGATCCGGGCATGTTGCTCGTTGAGTGGTTTCTGCTAAAAAAAAAACATATGTAATATAATCAGCAACACCCACGCCTTTAAATTCACTAATTTCATTGACTTGTTTATTCAAATGTGTTTGTAATTGTTATCATAAATTTCTTATCATTTGTGCCATAAACTTCATTAGTGCGTATATCTAGAGATTGTAAGACAAGTGTGTGATGAAAATACATCGTTTTATTACAACAACACTGATATACTAATTGGGCATGTACCTAGAGCAATTACAATAACGCTGACAGCCTCCGTGACAGCGGGCGAGTAGCCGGTTGCGAAGCGTGAGGCCGTGGGTTCGATTCCCGCACCTAGACAAATGTTTGTCTGATTCACAAATAATTGTCTCGGGTCTCGGTGTTGTGGGACCGCAACTCCCTCGTAGTTCTTGATACCCACGATACAGGTTTACCTAGTGTGGGGTCAGAACTGTGTGTGTGCCTGTTGGGTGTATTTATTTATTTGTATTTATGACAAATCAGTACACAATAATGAAACTTATGTATTGAAATCATAGCAACTAATGTATATGTACATAGCATCGTCAAAATACAGGCATCTATTTTACATTTTAAAATATTTCAATTAAGGAATACTCCAGAATTGTTAAGTATTAAATACAGTACTATTTATTTGTTGAGTGGTAGAGCCATGCTGTAGACACTTTTGTCTACAGCACGAATGTCGTCATGAATCGTTCGGGTCTCACAGAAAACCCGCGTAAAGTAGCAGCTTGCTGTTGCGTTTCGTACGGTGAGTGAAATATCCGGAAGCCAAACCCCTGCCCTTCCCAATCCCTCAATTATCCCTTTCTTTTAAGGTTGGCAACGCACCCATAATTCTTTTGGTATTGTGGACGCACATGGGCGGTGGAGATTACTTGCTATCAGGGGACCCATTTGCTCGTTTCCAACCTATGCCACAAAAATATGTTTTTTTTTTTATAAAAAAATTAAATATTAAATTTCTCATGTGTAACATTTGAAAATATAAAAAGTATCACCCTCCAATGGCGAGGTCTAAGACCCAAGCCACCGGTGGTTAGGGCCCCAGTGTGAGGAACGTCCTCACAATGCGTGCCGTGTGCAATAATATTGTTTTTATTGATCTATATGGATTATAGGCATTACCGAAACGGCACGTGTTTTATTAAACACGTTAGTACATAGATTTGGCCCAAAAAGTTCACGATATGTACTTCTAGTTATATCTCTGTCTGTCCCTTTTGCAATACAAGCATGATTATAATACGTGATCTAAATAAAGATTTTAATGTATACTACTAGACAAGCTGCGCGGTACATACAAATTGTACCACTAAGTTGCGGTCAATTGACCGTAACTCAATATTACCATCTCGCTTACTCTCAACCAGAACCCCTATCGCGATCCTTGTTTGTGAGCTGTCAAACTCCCGCGTTATGTGACGCAATTATACTTTTAAACAACCCGTCTAGTAGTATACATTAAAGTGTAATTACTGGGTATTATGAGACTTAACACCTTATGTCTCGGGGTGACGAGCGCAGTCCAGTGTCATGCAGTGCTTTGTTATTTAAAGTTCTGTGTGGCGTTGCTTCTGTTTATGAGCAGGCGTGGCGCTTACCATCAGGCGAGCGACCTGCTCGTCTCGTAATTCAATCTAATAAAAAAAAAGTCTGGATCTAAATTGTAATTAACATTATGACGGTATATAAAAAAAAAAAAATCTGTTCACCAGCAGTGTTCTTGCTTTATCAGTCCGTGGCATTTCTTGTTACATGTTTTTACATTAAATTGTGTTTAAGTGCTTGTGAAATGCCTAAAACTAGATACAAAAGTATTAAGAAATGTAAGTAACTGTACTTTTATAATTGGCAGTGAATTAAAAAAGTTTTTTAACGAAAATAACCGATTCGAAAAACAAAAAAAAGGTAAAAATAATTCTGTGCAATTTTGAGTCGGTGTACTGAAGTTTGATAGGCAATGATAGGAATGAATAGGAATTGATGTCATCGACTCAAAATTTTAGTTTTTTATTTAATTTTTGACGCCGGTTTATTTTTTATATTTATTTTACTGTTTTTTAGTGCCTCGAGTGCGCAGTTGTAATACGTATGCGTTACGACTGAGGCTGACGCTGAGGTCTCGGGTTCGATCCCCGGGTCGGGTAACAGTGATATAGGGGTTTTCTATAGCGAAATGCTCAGTGTCAGCCCGGAGTCTGGATTTGTGCCCGGTATGGCGATAGGCTCGCCCCCCTATCACATCAAGGGACGGAGATACGCTCGGGGAAATGTGGGTGTACTGGTTACACGTATGCCTAAAATAAAAATAAATAAAATTACCGGCGTGAGTACGTATGCATGTATTTTTTTAGTGAAATAATCAACAAAATCGGTGTATAAATGACAACGTTTGAGTGTTCCATCCTCGATTTCATCTCCTTAGTGGTGGAATTTCTGTAATTTAAATGAGTGGTCCCATTACCGAATTAACCCTACCGAATACAAAAAAACCATCCAAATCATTCTACATTTGGCGGAGTAATGCGTGAACATAAAAAAATATATACAACGTGTTACAGAAAGGTGTGGTCATAGTTTAGGGTCTTTCCATACACCTTATAGTAAGTACATATGTACAGGCTCTTTTAAAAACCGAGACAACCTAAAATTGCACGTTAATTTTAATCAGTCGTTTATAAAGATCGATAATATTGATCATATCATTATTAATAACTTTTAGACACTTACTGTTTAATAAACTTTAATAACGTGTACGTAGTTCTACGGACTTAATTTAAACACAAATTAACACCTGAAAAAGCCTGTGTACTGAAGACAAAATATCATCATCTAGAAGCACTTTAAAGACTTGATTCTCAGGTCTTCCATCTATGAACTTTGTTTGATACACTCGACGAGACTCTTTTATGTTATTATCAGTTGCACCAACACAAAACACTTATTCATAATAATTGTTTTTTGTCAAATACAACATATTTTTAACTCGTAATCATACTTAAAAAAAATTATAAATAGCCGAACTGATTGCGTCAAATAAATGTTTTTTTAATAATACAAAATTGAAATGAAAGGAGGTCTGAAGTATCACTTTTTTTTAATGTTGTATAAAGTTTAAAGTCGATATCGACCTGTTAATCATTCGATGAAAAAGAAAAATCTATAATTATGTCCCATGATGATGTATAGATATGGTACTATGGGGGATTTTATTTATTTATTTATTCGGGACGTCAACATTGCACACAAAATACTTAAACTATAGTAACATTATCTAAAGGAAGAGAATCTAGCGTTTACATTAATTAAATATATGCATAAATACTTACAGATACAGTCACATGTCAGACTACCTTAAGCTAATAGAAAAATGAAGACATAAAATACAAAGACACAAAAGTTTTATAACAATAAAGACGTAAAGAGTAACATTGCAATGGGACGAAATACTTATATCGTATACTGTATATTGCAAAAATTTACATACACCTTTCTGTAACACGTTGTATATGTGAAAGTTATGGATAATAGGGTAGTTTCCTATATTGAATTGTATCCATTATTTTTTAAGCAACAGAAAGTGGTACGCTAAAGAAACCCTTTTATTAAAACGCAATCAAAATTGGTTCAGAAATGTGCCCGCAGTTATGACTTTAAATGTTGGTATGAGGAAAAGTAGTATGGATATCTCATTATCTCGCTTGCACGTGTGCACCATAATGAGCATTTTACACAATGACGTCAAAGGTTGCGTCGTCTGTCATTTGACAAGTACCCCTTCTACAGGATTTGAATGGCTTCTAACTTATTTACTTTTGGTCCGATTTATAAAATTCTTTCTGCAATAAATTTTAAGTAACGTGACTTATTAATTAAAATAATAAAAAAAATCTAGTCAACTACCCTATTGTTAAAATCAGTGACACCTTAACGGCTAATCGGATTCGAATGAAATTTGGCACACAGGTAGACTGTAATTTGGAATTTGGACCATCCACGCGGGCAGAGCGGTGGGCAAAAGCTAGTTTTCAATATTTAATTGGATCACCCCACCATTTTCTTTGTCTAGAAACGTAACACATTGTTTAACGAAGGTCAGTTAATTAATAATCACGCGAACCACTTAATTATTAGGTTTATTGCTAGGTTAAACTTTACTAGTGGTGTGTGTGATGTGATGAATCGGGTGATATGCAGACAGGTGATAAAAAAGGTGATGAAACGGTGATGTGACAAGCGTATAGATACTGTTTGTGGATCCGAGAGGAAAACCCGTTATAAGAGTCTCGTCGAAGCGACTCGCGTTCCGGTGCCAGCCAGTGAATATCCAGTAACTTCAGACCTTTTTGTTATTTTTTATTTCTACTAGCTTTTGCTCGCGGCTCCGCCCGCGTGAATAGACTTTTCCGAAATAAAACGTAGCCTATAACCGTCTCCAGGGTCCCATACGCACCCATAATTCGGCCGGCCGGCCTATACTATAAAAAAAATCTCTAGGCGCGTTGTGCACTTTTTGGGTGAACAAAAATCATGGAACTCGCATCATCGTCACCGAACGCTCTCCATGAGCTATATGTATATTGTAAATAATATATTTTTATGATCAAGGATTCAAGTTTAAATTGGTCATTAACACTTCTTTACAAACCAAAAAGAATTCAAAAATAATAATGTAATAGCTCGACGATACAATTCACAAGTTACTTAGTTTTCACTTCTATCGGCAGTCTTCTAGCATTTTTTTATGAAAGAGTCATCAAAATCGGTGCATAAAGGTGTTGTATTCTTTGATCCCTGATTTTAGCTCCTTGGGTGGAATTATTTCTTCACATTTAAATAGGACCACCACCGCAGTAAGGCCTTCAATTCCAAAAATAATCATTCAAGTGGGTCACATTTCGCGGAGTTATGCATGTACTCACTCGTTCTTACTCTAAAAAAATATGCGTGTAACGGATTACGGAACGAATAAGGTACACGTTCAAGGCTTTAATGTATACTACTAGACAATCTGCGCGGTACATAGAAATTGTTGCACTAAGTTGCGGTCAATTGACCGTAACTCAATATTACCATCTCGCTTACTCTCAACTAGAACCCCTCTCGCGCTCTCTGTCTGTGAGCTGTGAAACTCCCGCGTTATGTGACGCAATTTTACTTCTAATTCAATTGAAAGATTTTCCTCATTGTTCGTCGGAAAGATATTTAGTAAACCAATATTTACATACATACGCACTCACGCTCGTAATCCCCACAGGGGTAGGCAGAGGTGTAACCAGGACACCCACATTTCGCCGAGCGTATCTCCGTCCCACGATGTAATAGGGGACGAGCCTATCGTCATACCGGGCACAAATTCCAGACTCCAGGCTGATACGGAGCATATCGTAATAGAAAAACCCAATACCACTTTACCCGACCCGGGGATCGAACCCGAGACCTCGGCGTTGGACTCAATCGTAACGTGTACGCATTACAACTGCGCCACAGAGGCAGTAAAACAATATTTATTTGGAAATTAAATAGTTTTTAATTCTCCCGACGACTCCCACTATATATTAAAGGTGTATCATTTAAATGGAATATAAGTTGGAGTCATTATGCTGAATTTTGGTAATGTGCCAAATGAGTCACTTTTCTTCTCGTTATTGGCACAATCAGGATATTTCCATTTCCTGAGTTTTTGATGTGAAACATCTATAGGCTCACTTGTAAACCGAATTGTTGGCGTGGCGACGCTTGCCGTGGCGACGGGTCGCCACGCTATACTGAGGTATACATATATATATATATTTTATATGTAGTAGAGTGTACGGTGTGTTTTTAATATTAATATTTTATATTAATATTATCTTCAATTAATTATTTTTTTATTATTCATGAAGGAATTAATATGGAAAAATCACATGTAAATAAATGTTTATTAAATAAAGTTACCATTTTCTGTAATAAATTCGTAATACTTCATTTTTTCATTAGGCTATATTTAATTCCTGTAATAATATTATCTTTTATGCATATTACTTGTACACACACGATGTTTCACATCTGCCAGGCGTCCCATGACGGCTCACATACCACAGGCGGGCTAACGAACAAGTGGGTCATCTGATGGAAAGTGATCTCCATCTCCAGTCTCGGTGTGATGAGCGCAGTCCAGTGCCATGCAGTGCTTTGTAATTCAAATTTGTGTGTGGTGTTGCTTCTGTTTATGGGCAAGTGTGGCGCTTACCATCACACTTGCACACTCAAGCTGTGGAATAGTTTGCCTGCGCACGTGTTCCCTCCTTCCTATAAGATGGGGTCCTTTAAACGGAGTGTGAAGAAGCAATAGGGTAGTTTCCTATATTGAATTATATACATTATTTTTTAAGCAACAGAAAATGATACGCAATAGAAAGCCTTTTATTAAAACACAATCAAAATTGGTTCAGAAATGTGCCCGCAGTTATGACTTTAAATGTTGGTATGAGGAAAAGTGGGTGCGTAGTAGGGATATCTCACTATCTCGCTTGCACGCGTGCACCATAATGAACATTTTACACAGTGACGTCAAAGGTTGCGTCGTCTGACATTTGCGAATTACCCCTTCTACAGGATTTGAATGGCTTCTAACTTATTTATTTTTGGCCCGATTTATAAAATTCTTTCTGCAATAGATTTTGAGTAACGTAACTTATTGATTTAAATAATAAAAATAATCGAGTCGACTACCCTCAGCCGACCTACGATAGACACATCGTCTGTCACACACTTACCATCAGGTGTAGTCACTTTGCCGAGCTAGGATAATAAAAAAAATACATTTACTTTGGTTCATCTATACGTATGCGTGTTTAATTTTATTTGCTTTCATGTCATTATTTTACATTCCCAGTTCTCGAAAACACCTACTCACGGCCATGCCGTTGGCACATACGTCTATTTTCGTTGGGAAAACCCTACCGCTTCCCCGCCTACGTTGAACCGTGATAAACAAAGCTGATATTTCCGTTTTCTACAGCAAATTACATACATACATACGCACTCACGCCTGTTATCCCCGATGGGATAGGCAGAGGTGTAACCAGTACACCCATTGCCGAGCGTATCTCCGTCACATGATGTGATAGGGGGCGAGCCTATCTCCATACCAGGCACAGAACCAGACTCCGGGCTGGTACTGAGCATTTCGTAATAGAAAAACCCAATATCACTTTTACCATTGAACCCGAGACCTCAGCGTCAGCCTCAGTCGTAACTCGTACGCATTACAACTGCGCCACCAAGACGCACGACGTCTGTCTTTAAACATCGTTTCATAGAGATTCTGTAAAGAAAACAATCACAAAGTTAATGCCAGAGTTTGAAAAAAATGCTCTAGTAAAATGGAACACACGGGTCGATAATGCCTCGAGCGATATATCGAACTTGGCGAGTATGTCTACAAAAGTAGATTTACGGCCATTTTCAATAAATAAACTATATTAGTTTGATTAACTTAATAGATCTTTGAAATCAATCGTAAGTAATTTTTACGCGCATGTTCTTCAAACTGTATTCTGATTGGGTCATTTTTGTTATCTATCCGGTGAATGAAACTAAGATGGTTTATTGAAAACGGCCGTTAAAGTAGGTGAATCGACTTTTTTTTTATTAGCTTGCAACGAGCAGATCGCTCGCCTGATGGTCAGCGCCACGTCTGCCCATAAACAGAAGCAACATCACACAGAACTTTGGATTACAAAACACTGCATGACACTGGACTGCGCTCTTCACCCTGAGACATTAGTTGTTAAGTCTAATAATGCCCAGTAATTTCACTGGCTTCAATGTCCTTCAAACCAGAACACAGCAGTGCTCACACAGTGCTGCTTGGCGGCAGAAATAGATAAAGGTGGTACCAACCCAGACGACCTCTTGGATATGTTGACGAGAATGTTGCGTGCATAATCACTTCTATTATAGACACGTGCCTTTCAACATGTTGGCGAACTTGTTGAAACCGGCACATATATGTAACCCGCTGACCCGTTTTATTTCGTCGCACCAACATAGACCTCATTGAAGATATAATTTATACACGCTCGCCATTCAGCGTTGGCGAGCGGCCAATCGTAGAACTAATGATTGGGACGACTGGACGGGACGTTGGCGAACATGTTGGACAATTATACGAATTTACCAATCAAACAGTTAGTAATTGACAGCCTCCGTGGCGCAGTGGGCGAGTTGCCGGCTGCGAAGCGAGAGGCCGTGGGTTCGATTCCCGCACCGAGACAAATGTTTGTGATTCATAAATGTTGGTCTCGTGTCTGGGTGTTGTGGGACCGCAAGTCCCTCGTAGTTCCCGATACGCACGATACAGGTTTACCTAGTGTGGGGTCAGGACTATGTGTGTGACTGTTGGGTGTATTTTTTAATTTTAAATAGTTGTTTGGCCCATCAATATTTGTTTCGTGTCTGGGTGTTGTGGGACCGCAAGTCCCTCGATTGTTGATACCCACGGTACAGTCCAACATGTCCGTCGAAATCCTGTCCCGTATATTCGAATCTCCAGTTCCATGATTGGCTGTTGGCCAACGCCGAGAGGTGAGCGTGTAAAAATAACACTCCAATGGGGTCTGATGTCATGGTGTAACGAATTACAGCGGGTCAGCGGGTCCAGACGTCTAGAAAAAATTATATAGAACTAGCTGTCCCGCGCGGTTTCACCCGCAACTACAGCAGCGTCACCTACCGGGTGCAATTGTGAATCTAAACCATCCAGGACGCCACCCAAACGCATACAAAAAAATCATTCAAATCGGTCCAGCAGTTTAGGAGGAGTTCAGTCACATACACACTTACAGTAGAATTATATATATATATATATATATAATAAAGATATTAAAATAAACCCCGACTCAAAAGACTAAGCAAAAAAATTATATAACTTAAAAACCGACATCAAAATAATAACACTGAAAAGTGAAATAAAATTGCACCGACTCCAAAGAGACCTATAGAATTTGTTATTTTTGACTAATCAGTGTTTTTATTTCAAAGTCAGTTTCTAAGTTGTGTTAAAACTTATTTTATTTTTAAATTTTAAGTGGTAGTTACAGCAATGGCATGTAAATTCTAATACAATGACGACGAGTGTACTGTTGTCCGTTGAGAAGTATCATTTTTTTACACTTTACTCCGTCATCAGATCCTAACCAAATTTATATGGGACCACATCGCAGCTAAACTCTATCGGATGAAATATTTTCCAACAAAATCGGTCCACAATTGGTTCAGGAATCGATGTACATACATAAAAAAAGGAAACCTGTGTCGTATCAGGAACTATGAGGGACTTACGGTCCCACAACAACACCCAGACCCGAAACCGATATTCGTGGATCACACAAACACTTGTCTCGGTGCGGGTTTTTTTTCTCATACTAATAATGCGTTTATTTGTATGAATACTGTTACAATGTTGTTACATAATATTATTAAATAGTTCATAGTATTCTGCCGTTTCCAGCGTACAAATATTGTTCAATTGCGTAATTTAAAATTAAGATCAAAAAATCAATTTAGTTTAGTACATTATTTTATCATTAAATTAGTCTAGGCTTAACTTATTTTACTTTTTATGAGATACAAGTCTAAATCAAATACACAGTCAAATTTGTCATTTAAAAAGTCAGTTGTCGAGTAATAACATTTGTGTAGAAGAAAGAGAAATAATTTACATTTGAAAATATTGAATTTAAGAATTTTAGTCATTGGGTAATATATACATATAAAAATCATTTGCTGTTCGTTAGTCTCGCTAAAACTTAAAAACGGTTGGACCAATTTTGATAAAACTTTTTGTGGGTATTTGAGTAGGATCCAGGATGGTTTATATTCACAATGCGACCCGGTAGGTGGCGCTGCAAGCGGTAGATGTTGCGGATGAAACCGCGCGGGACAACTAGTTTATTATAAATACGTTTAACGTAATAAGTTTTTATTGGTGGTATTTCAGTGAAACTGCCTGAAGATGAAGGTCCAGCTGTGGGTGCTGGCAGGTTCACCATCGGCCCGGCGCCCGAACACGACTGGCAGATGGTACCACCCGACGGCAAGTGGGGATGGTGCGTTCTCGTAGGTAAACGGGACTTTTGTTCCTTGTAGTGGGGTTGACAGGTTAAAAAGAATTATGGGTCAGAAGCAAAGACTTAATGTATACTACTAGACATGCTGCGCGGTACATAGAAATTGTACCACTAAGTTGCGGTCAATTGACCGTAACTCAATATTACCATCTTGCTTACTCTCAACTAGAACCCCTATCGCGCTCCCTGTTTGTGAGCTGTCAAACTCCCGCGTAATGTGACGCAATTATACTTCTAAACAGCCCGTCTAGTAGTATACATTACAATCCTTTGGTTAGAAGCATCGAAATAAGATGACAAGAAACGTAACTCAAGCAAAAAAAATATCTCCACCAAAACTCGGTGCAAGGGGGCGGGGCTATAAAAGTCTGCGCAGCCCGTTAATTCATCAATTCATAAAAAAATATTCATGATCTCTTGTTGACACTTGATACGTCTGATTTTTATCGCGTTGCAGAAAGTCGTAACTCGGTTTAGAAATTTTATTTCGGCATTAACTTTTATGAATTGATTTGAACGTTCATTAATTTTTGTTGCGTGTATGAGTATTACGTGTGATTTTACCTTTGCATGTGTAAATAAGTGGAGCCGTTTTTTTGGCACAATTATATGAGAGTTATCGTTCTAGTTATCTTATTTCGATGGTTTGAAGTAATAGTGTATACAGATAAGGAAAATGATTGTTTTAAGGTGGGAGATAAGCACTAGCCCGCGAAATTCAATTTAATTTTGTTATTTATTAGTAATCACTAACGGCGAAGGAAACATCGTGAAAAACCGAAATACCTGAGTTCTTCGTAAGAATTTCGATAGTATGTGAAGTCTACCAACTCGCATTAGGCCAGCGTGGTCTATGGCCTAGCCCCACTCATTCAGTAGAGGAGGCCCAAGCCCAGCAGTGGGACGTGTATAATACAATGCTAGTGAAAGTGAAAGAAAGAAAAAAACATTATTTCACTGGCTTCAATGTCCTTCAAACCCAAACACAATAGTGCTTTTACACTACTGCTAGTCAATTGGCGGTAGAAACATTTTCTATTTCCTTCTTTTTCTGCCTCGATGGCACAATTCCAATGGGTAAGTGATATCACTGCTGTACTGAGGTCTTGGGTTCGATCCCCGGGTCGGTTAAAGGTGCTATTGGGTATATCTATCACGAAATGCTTGGTATGCCCGGAGTCGGGAATAATTCCCGATACGGCGATAGGGTCGCCCCGTATCACTTCATGGGACGAAAATAAGTCCGGCGAAATGTAGGTGTACATACTAGTTACACTTCTGCCTACCCCTTCGGAGAATACATTCGTGAGTATGTATGGCCTTTTTTTAGCATTGGCTGGGTAACCTGATGATAAGTGATCTCCACCGCCCATGTAAGCCCATAATACCAAAAGAATTATGGGCACGTTGCGGCCTCCAGATATCTCACTCTCGAAACGTAGCAAGCTGCTACTTTTCGCCGGTTTTCTGTGAGGCAATGGTGTCGACCCGGACGAGCCGGCCCATTCAAGCTGTAGATACGACTGTCTAGTGTGGCGATACCACTTGGAAAAAAATATGTATACAACGTGTTACAGAAAGTTGTAGTCATATTTAAGGGTCGTTACATACACCTGACAGTGCTTTAATACTTATATCGTACATTATACATTGCTTAAATTTGACCACAGCTATCTGTAACACGTTGATAATACTTATATCGTACACTATACGTTGCTTAAATTTGACCACACCTTTCTGTAACACGTTGTATAATACTTATATCGTACACTATCCACACCATTCTGTAACACATTGTATAATAATTATATCGTACACTATACGTTGGTTAAATTTGACCACACCTGTCTGTAACACGATGTATAATACTTATATCGTATACTATACGTTGCTTAAATTAACGTGTTACAGAAAGGTGTGGTCAAATTTAACCAAAGTATAGTGTATGATATAAGTATTATACATTGTTTCATTTACATTTTCAGGAGCGACGCTGGTTAACATCCTGATTCCGGGAACAATCAAGTCGTTCGGAGTACTCCTGCTGGAGTTCAACGAAGTGTTTGAGGCGTCCCCCTCCACATCTTGGTGGACAGTGTCGCTTTGTTACTTCCTATACAGCAGTTTGGGTAAGCTCAATATATATACACTTATGGTCGTTCCCAATATTTTGTCTACCATCGAAATAAGATGACTAGAACGATAACTCTCATATGAATCTGCCAAAATACGGCTCCACTTACTTACACATGCAACACGTAACACTCATACACGCAACAAAAATTAATTAACGTTCAAAATCAACTTTATTTCATAAAAGTTAATGTCTAAACAATAAATTTCTACATCGAGATACGACGTTCTACACCGCGCAAAAAAATATACGTATTAAGTGACAACTAGAGATTTGCACATAGTTTTGTTTTGCTTGAGTTACGTTTCTTGTCATCTTATTTTGATGCTGTCTACCGACCATCTCTCCAGTGTTTTACTTAATTTATTACAAACACAATTATATAATGCATAATACTTAACACAATGCCTCGGTGGCGCATGTGTAATGCGTACGCGTTACGACTGAGGCTGACGCTGAGGTCTCGGGTTCGATCCCCGGGTCGGGTAATCATATTGGGTTTTTCTATCTCTGGAGTCTGGAATTGTGCCCAATATGGCAATAGGCTCGCTCCCTATCACATCGTGGGACGGAAATAAGGGTGTACTAGTTACCCCTTCTACCAAACTACCCCTAGTGATCTCCGCCGCCCATGAACGCCCACTATATCAAAAGGATAATGGGCGCGTTGCCGACCTTAAAGGAAAGGGATAATAAGGGATTGGGAAGGGGAGGGGTATTTACGCGTCCGGATATCTCACTCACCGTACGAAACACAGTAGCAAGCTATTACCTTACCTCGGTTTCCTGTGAGACAGTGGTAAAGACAGAACTGTCTACAGCGTGGCTCTAAAAGTCATGGCAATTTTAAGTGTAAACTGTTCTTATTAAAGTTGGTTGATTCACCAGCGTGTCCATGCTCTACACCTGGCAGGGAGTACGAGCAGTTTGGGAGTGTAGTCTCTGGCACGATGAGCGCAACATTATTCTTGACATTATGCAAATAACATCTGGAGTTGTATACTATATGGATCTTGTGGAGACTAAGAGGAATTTCCGTGCATTCCGGCGTTTTTGCCATACCTATTATTGTAATCGAGTTTAACAGCTCACGTGATAGGACCCACCTAATGATATCCGTGGTGCTTTACATCTGGCTTCTGCAGTTGTAAATGTCCTTGTGCCTGAGGTTCATGCCTCCTTTGTTCATTATTTTGTCTCCCGCTTTGCTATGGAGGGAAGTGGACAATTATTATTTCCAACTCCTCTCAAATTTTCTATTTGATTCATTTCGTTGCGGGATAAATACAGATTTGCATTCCCAAAGACTAGCCGAGCTTCATTGCTCTGTGTCGAAATATGCGTGCCACTGTCGATCCTGGTTTACAGTAGGCCTAGTACAAGTTTTAATAGTTTTCAAAAACGATGAAAGTTGTCGTTTTCTCTCGATACGTCAGTCGAGTATCAGTAGCCACTAGTGGGAACTATGATGAATTAAAATGAATAATATGGTTAATTTTATTTCTAATTAGTCGAATATGAAATTAGTTTTCAAGCGATTCTTTCCTTTATTACTGTATGAATTACTAGTTTGACACTTCGACGGTAGTAATTTTATACGAATACGAAAACTATGAACGTATTTGTAACTCGTACTAGGCCTACAGGAGTTACAGTGGCGGGTGTGTGGGCGGTATAGTCTCGTACAGAGTGGCTCTACCACTCAAACATCAAAACTTTACTTTCCAGGTCCGCTATCGTCAATATTGTCTGTTAAATGGTCGTACAGGACAGTCACGTTGATAGGTGGTAGCTTCGCGGCTTTCGGCATGATGTTGAGCAGCTTCGCATTTTCTATATCATATTTGTTTGTCAGGTGAGTTCAAAACAGTTATTTATGCCTTTAGTTATCTCAGCTTGGTGTCTTTATATACACTAATATTATAAAGAGGAAGAATTTGTATTTTTTTGTACGTAACGAATAAACTTACATTAAAGCCAGTGAAATTACTGTACACTGTAAGTTGTTAAGACTAATGTCTCGGGGTGACGAGCGCATTTCAGTGCCATGCGGTGCTTTGTAATTCCGAGTTATATGTGGTGTTGCTTCTGTTTATGGGCAAGCGTGACGCTTACCGTCAGACGAGCGATCTGTTCGCTTCGTCACTCAAACTAATAAAACACCTGATGGTAAGTGATCTCCAACGCCCATAATACCTAAAGAATTATAGGTGCGTTGCCGACCTTAAAGGAAAGGGATAATTAAGAGATTGCAACAAGGAGGGGGATTTGGGCCTTCGGATATCTCACTCACCGTACGAAACGCAGCAGCAAGCCGCTACTTTACGTCAGTTTTCTGTCAGACAGTGGCAACGACCCGGACGAGTCAACTGTCTACAGCGTGTCTCTACCACTCAAAAAAATGATAATGCTATTAAATTCTTTACATTTTCATCCCCAGTTTCGGCGTGATGGTGGGCACGGGCGCTGGTCTCGCGTTCCCGCCCACAGTATATATAGTGACGTCATACTTCGTACGGCTCCGGGGTCTCGCCAACGGTATATGCATGTCCGGTTCCGCATTCGGTAGTATCATACTTCCGCCCGTGTTGAGATATCTGATCGAGACATATGGATACAAGTGAGTATAGATTTAATTATACAGTATGTAAAATAAACCCTGTCAGCCCTTTCTAGGTCGTGAAGATAAACATATAGACAACTTAATAAAAATATTTACATAAACAAAAAAAAGGGGCGAGATATTACACTTAATCAGGTCGCTTGGAAAATGAACATATTAAAAAAATGTTATCATCATCTGAAAAGTGATGAACAGCTGACTGATGTTACGTATTGAAGAAGCCGGGCGCGTTTGATGCACGTTGACGCCGCAACTTGCTATCTCGCTCTGGCTCCGAGTCGTCGCTCTTGCAGAGGTAATCAATCGAAATACGGTTTGCAAACAATAAATTAAATCAAGTTTGAAGCATAAATATGATTATTTTTATAGTTTCATTTTGTATGCGAGTTATTTCATTACGTTTGAATATCGATTCTGATATCACAGTTAAAACGCCCAACAGGGTTTTTGTTACATTAGTAAATTATGTATGCTTTATAACCCAAATGATAATCCACAAAAAAAATGCAATAGACCTACGGCTGAGTTTCTTGGTGCTTTGCTTGGTACTCTTTATTTTAAAAGGTTTTTTTTTAATTTTTAAATATTACATTACTTAAAAAAATAAAATATTTATAAATATAAAAAGTATCACCCTCCAATGGCGAGGCCTAAGACCCAAGCTAACGGCGGTTAGGGCTCCAGAGTGAGGAACCTCCTCACAATAACATTTCTAAAAAATTTAACATTTAGTATAAAAATTTAAGTTAAATTTATAATAGTAATATAAAAGTATCAGATTATGACAGAATATGCCTCTGAATTCGGGTCTGGTCATACTTTATAAACCGTTAATGTACCAATTATTTATTATTATTAAAGTGAAACTTTTATTAGACCGTCTCAAAAATTTTGGCCTGTGTGTTGCATGTCGCGTGACGGTCGGCCGCGGAGTAGGGATAAAGTGAAAGGCGCTCGCCAGAGCAGCCAAGGCCAATATGGCGGCGTCTATAGTTCGCACGCTATTTTGTTTGTTTTTGTTAGTGTTTAATGTAATATTATTCCAAAAAAAATTTTAGTTAAATGTCTATATTGTGAAAAAACGTTTCACTTTTACCGTGGTTTCATAAAACTACACAATTTTTTTTTTTGTATGTTCTTCCACAGAGGGGCGGTACTTCTTCTGGGCGGTATAATGATGAATGTATGGGCGGCCGCGTTACTGTTCCAACCGGTCGAGGAGCATATGGTTAGGAAATACAAAGACCCTGAAGAAGAGGAGGAAGGAGCGCAGGTGAGTGGGGGATAAGACCCCCAAAATTTTGGTTCAATAAAACTGTTTTTAAGTATGACGTGATTTTATGTACGGTATGTGTTATTCGAAACGTCTATGAAATTAGATTAGATTTATTAAGAAACCTGTTTGAATGTTTGCGCGATAAATACTTGCTTCGGGTCTGGTTGGGACCACAAGACCCTCGTAGTTCCTTATACAATACAGGTTAACAGGTTCAGGACTGTGTGTGACTGTTAGGTGTTTTTTTTAATGTAATTTAAAAACTGTTTTAAATGAAAAATCTATACATACATACATAGACTCACGCCTGTTTCCCATAGGGGTAGGCAGAGGCAACGGATTTCCACTTGCTACGATCCTTGCATACCTCTTTGGCCTGATTCACCCTCATTACATAAAAATAAAATCTATGAGGGTGTTAACATATTTGTACTATTGATTGGAAAGCAAACCATGAGCAAAAATGTAACATACATGTCTCGGTGGCGCAATTGTAATGCGTACGCGTTACGACTGAGGCTGACGCTGAGTTCTCGGGTTCGATTCCCGGGTCGGGTATAAGTGATATTGGGTTTTTCTATTATGAAATGCTCAGTATCAGCCCGGAGTCTGGAATTTGTGCCCGGTATGGCGATAGGCTCGCCCCCTATCACATCATGGGACGGAGATGCGTTCGACGAAATGTGGGTGTATTGGTTACACCTCTGCCTACCCCTTCGGGGAATACATGCGTGAGTGCGTATGAATGTGAAAAAAAATACAAAATTGTATTTTACCGCGCCACGTTCAAAATGTACTGTGTAGATACGACTCGAGACACAGTGTGATATTGCGCGTTTGAAACTCAAATAAATTTATAGTCACTATTAAATACATTTCAAATGGTGTATATTTACTAAAAAATATAATTCTTACTTCTGCCGGACAAGCTGTGGAATAGTTTGCCGGCGCACGTGTTCCCTACTTCCTATAACATGGGTTCCTTTAAACGGAGTGTGAAGAAGCAATTAGGCAGTCCAATATTCTGCCGATCTACGATAGACACATCGTCTGTCGTTGGTCGACAGTATTCTTGGATTGCGCTACACTTACTATCAGGTGTAGTAGCGTAGTCACTTTGCCGAGCTAGGATAAAAAAAAAAAACAATAAATCATATTTCACAACGCGTAATGGAATACGTCGTTTTTTTTACTTTCAAGCATAAGTTGACATATATGACATTTCTTTCTCTTATTTATTTCTATGTAGCATAAAGCCTTATTTAGATGCGAGTGTGTTTCTCGTAAATAGGCGAGAATAGAACAGAATATCGTCATTTACATCGACGCGTCATGCGATTGTTTTAAATGACGTAAAAAAACGGATTCAATTAGTCTATGTATACAAAGTGTTACAGAACGGTGTGGTCAAATTAAAGCAACGTATAGTGTACGATATAAGTATTATACATCGTGTTACAGAAAGGTGTGGTTAAATTTAAGCAACGTATAGTGTACGATATAAGTATTATACAACGTGTTACAGAAAGGTGTGGTCAAATTAAAGCAACGTATAGTGTACGATATAAGTATTATACAACGTGTTACAGAAAGGTGTGGTTAAATTTAAGCAACGTATAGTGTACGATATAAGTATTATACAACGTGTTACAGAAAGGTGTGGTCAAATTTAAGCAACGTATAGTGTACGATACAAGTATTATACACCGTGTTACAGAAAGGTGTGGTCAAATTTAAGCAACGTATAGTGTACGATATAAGTATTATACACCGTGTTACAGAAAGGTGTGGTCAAATTTAAGCAACGTATAGTGTACGATATAAGTATTATACAAGCCTAGCCTAGCCTATCCCATCATGGAACCGAAATAAGCTCGGCGAAATACTGGTGACACCTCGGCCCACACCTTCGGGGATTACAGGCGTGAGTGCGTATGTATGTTATTTAAAAAAGATTATTTCAAACTATATGACGCGGCAAAGAAGAGGTTTCTGTTCTTTTTTCGCATATTATGTCCTACGAGAAACTCTCCGTGTAAATGGGGCATTATTTTATAATTTAAAATTTAAATTTAAAAATGGTCCTTCGTTCGACACTAGCGCCAACGGTCAACTTATGCTTGTTGATTTGTCATAGACAAATATACCTACAAGACGCCACATTAAAGGGTACCACCTTTCACCAAGCCTAAATGCATGCACTTATGAGATATTACGTCCCGTCAAAAAATTACAACATTTTTTCTTAACCGACTTCAAAAACGTACTCGTAAGTCCCGGTGTGTGAGGTGGTCAGGTGTCTTAAATAGGTGCCATCGCTTTTTCTACTTTCAAGCAACAGGTTTCCATTTTGTACTGAAGCTAGTAAAATTACTGGGCATTATGTGACTTAACATCATATTATGTCTCTGGGTGAAGAGCGCTGGGCAATATCACGCAGTTTGTCTGTTGTGTCTGTTTGGGCTCAGGCGATCACGCCTAAGCATCAGCTTACTGTAAGACGAGCGACCTGCTCGTCTCATCATTGAGGCTATTAAATAAATACTGGCATAAGTCATAACCGTAATGTATAATTTATACCAGTATACTTCTGAGTGGGATGTCATTTGTATTTTCATCTAAAATAGTCTTTTAAATGGTAAAACCACTCTGTAGACACTTTTGTCTACAGTTTGAATAGGCCGACTCGACCAGCTTATTACCACTGTCTCACAAAAAAATGACGTGAAGTGGCAGCATACTATTGCGTTTTGTTCGATGAGTGTGACTTCCGGATGCCCAAATTCCTCTCTTCTCTTCCTAATCTCCATTACTACTATCCTTGAATCATAACGTATGCATTATTCTTCGGATTTTGTGCTTGCTTATGGTCGGTAAAGATCACTTACAATCGGACGATCCACTCGTTTACTACCCTCTGCAATACAATCAGTCTATGTGGCGTCTTTAGGCTTATTCGTCTGCATAATATTTTATTGTGATGTGATTTTTGAGAATGAAACTGAAAAGAAAAAAACATTTTTTATGTGACTTTTGGAACATACTATTCACGAACGGGACTCATTGCTGGTGACATGAAGTCATTGCGGCAAAGTAAGCGATTTCATTTTTTTTTATTTGGTGATAACGTTAAAAATAACAGTATAACGGTATTATTTTTAACGGTTATTTTGTGTGGTATTTGTGGCGTTATTTGTTTTGTTTTTGTGCTTTGTCGAGCGGTTGTAACTATTGACTATGAATATTTTTACAGGATATAATGATATTCTATATGAGCTTAACACTATTTTATAAAGCAATTCCCAATATTTTCATTAGTCTTAATGGCATTTCCATTAAATTTTTTAATATCTTTCAATGGAGCGTATAAATGTGTCAACTAATATATTCTGTAGTATTTTTCTAGCAACCCATTTTTGTATCTTTAAAAATTACTCCATTTAATAGGCCATATAAGTTCAACATTTTTGGCCTAAATATCTGTTGTATCGTGGGCGTCTTGGAGGTCACTTAACATTAGGTACTCAGACTCCCTTGCTCATTTTCTATATAAAAAAGATATTGATTTGTAATACATTTTTATATATTACAAATCAATATATAAAAACGTTATAACTGCCATCGACGTTAGTTTAGTTGTTGTAGCTTTGTATACCATATGCCGTTTGTACGTTCGCTTAGACATTTGCCATGCTGCTTCTTTTATAAAACCATCTATATCATGACGTTATACCACTTTATTTTCATTGAGTTCATAGGAATGACTCAAGTAGAACATTGAAAGTACATTATCAGGCGAAGTATGATATTTTCTTTCGCCGTATACATTCTATGGTCAGTTCTATTCTAATTTTAAATTATGGCTCCATCGATGTTCAATGGTTCTGCCAACATTGAATAAAGTAGCTTTGAGTAAAAATAAAGATAAAGACGTGGAAATCTGCAAAATTTAAGAAACTTAAAATCTGGTTTTAGCGTGAATTTATATAGATATAAAGCTTAATGATAAATCCTATTTTTAATAGCAACTATACCCAATGTTGTGTAGTGTCTTATTCTTGTGAATTGCATGTCGAGATAACATATAAGCTCACAGCTGTATCCCCCGTAGGCGTAGGCAGATGTTCAACTAGTGTATCCATGCTGTGGTGCTGCCATATGGGGCACAAATTTCAATCCTGGCCGACTCATATATGATTTTTTAGAATCGCAAAATTCAGACACAAGTTGTTATTGCCCGTTCTCCGGTTTTCGGTCCGTTTCCGGATTTAAATCCAGGACCTCAGTTTCTCAGCCTAAGTTTGCTGACATCTAACTAACATCAAATTACTATTCAAACATGTCTGTTTATATTTTGTTACACTTTTGTCACTTTTTATTTCATTAAACTAACCAACAAGTTTGGTTGTAATCATTGTAAACGATAGGAAATGAAAGTAGAGGAAAATTTAGCGTCTTATGACCTAAAAAATCGCATAAATTGTGACTGTTTATTCAATCTGACTCTATAATCTATATCTTTAACCGCTTTCTTTACTATATATATGGTAGAAAGAGACATTTTTCTTTATTGTACACAACAAATAACAACACAATTGTTACATAAAAAACATGTACAAAGGTGGACTTATCTCAGCAAGAGATTTCTTCCAGCCAGCCTTATATATTTATTTATTTTCCATCATAAATAGCTTGTAAATAGAAAATGCATGAAAAATATATTACGCTATTCAAAAGTGGTATAACTGTAACAAACACATACACTAACATTTTCCATTATTCAATTTCAAATAATCACTTTCCTTAACAACACTGTCATTAGAATGTTTCATTTTCAAAAATACGTTACAAGTTCAATAACGTGTTATTAACGATGTTATTGTTTTAATAACGAAAGTGATTATGCGTTGTTTTGTATGAATATGCTATTAACCCGTATTTAGTGTTATGATTTAGGTCCCGAGCTGTTATTAAAGTATGGGAGGAAATTTAAATAAAGTCTCGCGTAAGGGAAAGTTGCGCATTGTGACTTATCGTCCCTTTGATTGAACGATGATAATATTTCAATATCAATATTAGCATAGTCATCAATTAATTCAAAATAAATTTACTTTTATCAGAAAACGCATAACGTATTCGTGTACCGCGGCATGTGAGGTTGTATATTTACACTTATATCATACAATAGCGTTATTAGCAAATAGCTGTTATTTGCTAGTCCTTAGACATTGTTATAGTACAGGGTAGTAAAACCTATAGCGTAAAAATAACCTGTTAAAATATACATTATTGCAAAATAACCCAAAGTCATTAGAGTCGTAAGAATGTGGTATGTTATGTAAACAGATATAAATTATCCATAACTAATATTAGCTTTACTAATAAAATGGAGGTAGTTATTTTGGTTTTTGTAGACGTGATTCTGTGTAGTTACAGACGAAACCGATTATAAGTGATTTTTTGATATTTGTTTAATAGAAAATATTATTACCGTTAAATCTGTATCTTAGTCCTTCGTAGTTCTTGATGCCCACGATACAGGTTAACCTAGTGTGGGGTCAAGACTATGTGTGACTGTTGGGTGTTTTTATTTAGTAAACTTAGCAAGTGTACATCTTTGCTGTAGGTATTTGTAGGCCTTAAGCATCATTTAGATGGATAGAGTTCATCGAATGACATATACGAGAATAACAGAAAACTCTTGTTGAAAAGGCCACGTCATACAGTTTGTTTTTTTGTTATACTCTCGCATATCACACGAGAAACTCTATCCAATGAAGATTTAATGTGTTTATGAATCATAATACTCCAGAACTTCACTTTCACGACGAAGCGACGATAATCTCAATGAATACTTTGATTATAAGTTTTCTAATTAACAATGTTGATTTGTTTATTTTATAATCGGTTTCGTTAGCTATTTATTTGTTGTTCTAATTCATGCGTTAACTGCTTATACAATATGACAGTTTGAACATGATAAAAATGATATATATTCTGTACATATAATTTTGAACTGGCAGTTCTCGTATTAAATCAATAATGAAACTAAAGTAACAAATATTACCGAAAATATTTCTTTTCAGGACGACATACTCTTCGAAGAGGAAGAACCAATGGATACGATAGAATTATCACCACCAATGCCTCGTGTATTAACCAATGAGAAGATCGAAAACGGCCATCTAGAAAAACATGAAAAAGATGCCAAACATTTGTATCCAACAATACCCAATAGCCAACATGACATCACCACATCACCATCATACAACCAACTACGACAGAATCTGTCCAAAAGAAAGCTGTCTTACACCCGTCCGATGTCAAAAACACCATATAGCTCTACTTCTATAACAAAATTAGGCTCTCAGGAAGCCTTTGGTAGAAGATTAAGCACGGCCGGGCCTAAACGTAACTATTCGACGTCAAGTTTCGCATATGTGTCTACCCCCTTCCACGGTTCAACATTGTCCGCATTTGAACAACCCAACGTCTTCGCCTCTCAATTTTCATTAAAATCAATAACCGATAGCGTTTCCGAAGTGGCTTACTGTTGCTTCTGTTGCAAGAAAAAAGAAAAGAAAGAACCCAACAAATTCTTCGATCTATCGCTTCTCGTCGATCCAGCGTATTTGATTATACTTCTTTCAGGTGCAACTGTTGCTATTTCTGTTACCAATTTTATTATTCTCCTACCGATGCATGCGGATAATATCGGGTTCGATAAAGCGAGAGGAGCGTATTTACTTAGTACCGTGTCAGCTCTTGACCTAGTCGGACGCATCGGCGGCTCCGCTCTCTGTGATTTAAATATAATTCCCAAATCGTTCTATTTTGTCGGTGGTTTATTTTTCTCTGGTATAGCTTTAATCATTGTTCCATTTTTAAAGTCGTATACAGCTATAAGTGTGGTCTGCGCGTTTTTCGGTTTAGCATCAGGGGTAAATAATAGTGTGACCACGTTAGTTATGGCTGAAATATTGGGTGTAGAAAGGTTAATGTCTACCTACGGTATTAGTTTGTTTGTCAATGGTATCTTACAATTGATCGGACCGCCATTATGTGGTTTATGGTATGGTAGAGACAAGAATTTTAGGAACATGTTCATAGCGTTTGGTGTTATATTTTTAATGGGCGCTTCGTTGTGGAGTTTTATGCCTTTTATTAAAAAAAAGAATGAAGCAGAGGAGTATGAAAAAGGAAAGTCCGCGCACAAAGTTTAGATGATTTTTAGTAAAATTTATGTTTATTGGATGTCTCACCTCATTAGGATTTTTTCTTGTAGTTAAAGTGGAAGACCACTCGCCCGCGAAATAAAATAAAATGCTGGTTTTTTGAAAATTGCAGATCGATCCATCGATTAAATATGGATAAAAATGATTTTGTGCAATTAATCACAATGGATATACAATAATAACGATTTAAATTATATATATTGCTTCTAGAGTCAATTATTGTCCAAAACGAATAATCTGAGATAAAAAAAATTGGGAGATGTCTCCCCAAAGGGGTTGACGTCAGGCAGGCGGCCGGTCGTAAAAACTACAAGCCAAATATTTCTTTAATATGTGCTAAAAGCATGTTGCGGCCGACCCCACTGCGAGTGGGATAAGGGCAGGTAGAAGAAGGAAATTCATTCAAAGGATGAAGCTGTACATAATATCCAAAAATTCAAAATTAATTAAATTTCGCGAACAAATGCTGACATTAGACCTTAAATAAAACAATATATCATAAATGCTTAAAATATGTATACCCGAAATATGCTTTTATAAAAAAAAAGTGAATAGTTTATACATTTCACAATTTACTCCGAGCCCAATTGCTTACAGTGAATTTGCGTGTTATTCTACGCGTATGTGGTTCCTATTGCTATGTCTTATAATCGTCGTTGATATTGCAATACGTTTCATGTCCGTTTTGGCGCACTTCACATGAGACGAAAAACAATATTTGTAGAAACTATCAGGTTGCGGCAATACTTGTTTTAAAGACTTGTTAAATAACTGTATTTATTTATTTTACGTACGCGTTTAAAATTAGATTTAGACCTTTTTCGACAAAAATAATGTACATAGCACGAATTGTAATATCAACGACGATATATTTATGGTTTATTTTTATAATAAACACAGTGAATTGACAAATCGAAATGTCACTTTGCAAAATAATGTTGCCAATTTCCAAATCATAGTGATCTAGTTCAGTTATTATAGTTCAAAAGAATGGATAAATTAATGAACATTAAATTAATAAACACTACCAATAATTATTGAGTGCGTATCCGTACCAATAATTACTTCTATAAACCACTTACTAGATAGTACAATCGATCATTATGCAAGAATTACGAGTCCAAAACGAATAATCTGAGATAAAAAAAATTGGGAGATGTCTCCCCAAAGGGGTTGACGTCAGGCAGGCGGCCGGTCGTAAAAACTACAAGCCAAATATTTCTTTAATATGTGCTAAAAGCATGTTGCGGCCGACCCCACTGCGAGTGGGATAAGGGCAGGTAGAAGAAGGAAATTCATTCAAAGGATGAAGCTGTACATAATATCCAAAAATTCAAAATTAATTAAATTTCGCGAACAAATGCTGACATTAGACCTTAAATAAAACAATATATCATAAATGCTTAAAATATGTATACCCGAAATATGCTTTTATAAAAAAAAAGTGAATAGTTTATACATTTCACAATTTACTCCGAGCCCAATTGCTTACAGTGAATTTGCGTGTTATTCTACGCGTATGTGGTTCCTATTGCTATGTCTTATAATCGTCGTTGATATTGCAATACGTTTCATGTCCGTTTTGGCGCACTTCACATGAGACGAAAAACAATATTTGTAGAAACTATCAGGTTGCGGCAATACTTGTTTTAAAGACTTGTTAAATAACTGTATTTATTTATTTTACGTACGCGTTTAAAATTAGATTTAGACCTTTTTCGACAAAAATAATGTACATAGCACGAATTGTAATATCAACGACGATATATTTATGGTTTATTTTTATAATAAACACAGTGAATTGACAAATCGAAATGTCACTTTGCAAAATAATGTTGCCAATTTCCAAATCATAGTGATCTAGTTCAGTTATTATAGTTCAAAAGAATGGATAAATTAATGAACATTAAATTAATAAACACTACCAATAATTATTGAGTGCGTATCCGTACCAATAATTACTTCTATAAACCACTTACTAGATAGTACAATCGATCATTATGCAAGAATTACGACTTTTATTAAGACTTTAGAACATGAACTAAATGAGTGAATGAACTAAATCTTTTACCACGCCACTATTTTCACTAAACAAAAAACTGGCATCATTCGAAATTTTAAATTATTGTGTTTAATAAAAAAAATGTATTTAGTAGAATTTAAAATTGTAATATGTACATAGCTATGGGGAACATACAAGCGTAATGGATTTCAAAATAAGTCCGCGAGTCTTTAGTAAAATCCACAGAAATACATTGTCCAAACATTTAATAAAAATATATAGAATAATTTCGTACTTTAAGCACTTTTATATAAGGCACAGTTTTGTATAAAAAACTAACAAATTATCTTTCCGATAACGTTACCGTTATATCGGTATAACTGGCCGTTATTTTAATAGTTATTATTGGTATTTAACTTAGTTATTTATTTTTTTAACAGTTATTTTAAGTGTTTTTTATATGTTTTTTTTTGTATGCCGTCATCTGTCGTGTATTTTAGTTTTAACAAACGCGGCTGGTTTAAAAATATATAGGGAATATAAATTGCGAGGAATGTTTTTTTTTATCAGTTTGAATGACGAGACGAGCAGGTCGCACGCACGATGGTAAGCGCCAAGTCTGCCCATACAGAAGCAACATCACACAGAGTTTTGAATAACAAAGCACTGAATGGTACTGGATTGCACTCGTCACTTCGATACATGAGATGTCAAGTAATGCCCAGTAATTACACTAGCTTCAATGTCCTTAAACCGAAGCACAACAGTGTTTAAACACCGCTGCTCGGCGGCAGAAATAGATGGCGCGGTGGTACCAATCCAGACGGCCTCTCGCATACGAGGGACCTACCATCTAGTACGAGACATAGAATATGTATTTTTTTTGAAATGTGCATTTAAATTTTATCCTCATAAGCTTCTCCTTGTGTATTGACAGCGTCATAAGTTTTGTATAGCTGACTTACATTTTTTTTATAGCATAGGCCGGCAAACGAGCAAGTGGGTCACCTGATGGTAAGTGATCACCGCCCATGTACGCCTACAATACCAAAAGAATTATGGGCGCGTTGCCGACCTTAAAGGAAAGGGATAATTAAGGGAATGGGAAGGGTTAGGGGATTTGGGCCTCCCGATATCTCGCTCACCGTACGAAACGCAGCAGCAAGCTACTACTTTACGTTAAGTAACGTTTACTTGGACATTGTGAAATGAGCCCTCGGTGTGACGAGTGCAGTGCCATGCAGCACTTTAGTTCTATTTATAGGCAGATGTGGTACTTACCATCCCATGAGTGACTTGTTCAACTCGTCATTCCGATGCATAAAAAATTGATTTTAATAACAGCCTATACACGGTGTAAGGGAAACACTTCCGAAAACTAAGATAGGTGGTAGTGCTGGTGATTAAGAACATGATACTACTAAAAAAAATGCTAGATAAGTCTACGTATTTTTTTACGACGTGCGTGCGCCACTCACGCATGTCAAACAACCGTTTACCTCGAGCGTCAGCTGTTTGTTTCATTAACGTTACATTTTATATAAAAAAAAACTATTAAAATGATATGATATAAATAACCATTGTAATTAGCTATCCATACTTGATGCTGCGTGAAAAATAAAAAACGGTTCTGTTCTACGAGTATATTTTTACATGTATGTACATCGATTTCTCCGCCAATCGTGGGCCGATGTTGGAAGAAATTTCATTCGATAGAATTTATCTGCGATGTGGTCCCATGTAAATTTGGTTAAGATCTGATGACAGTATGGAGTAAAAAAATGAGACAACGTAAAACAACATAGCCATCGCGATTGTCATTGTATTGGAATTTACATGTCATACCACAAAATATTGTAATATAAAATAAATTATCCAAGACCTACTTTAAAAATAACACTGAAAAGTCAAAAATATCAATTTCTATAGGTCTCGTTGGCGTCGGTGCATTTTCATTTGAAGGGCAGCGAGACAGACCGAATTCAAAGAGACCTATAGAAATCGTTATTGTTAAGTAATTTTTGAAGTTGGTTTTTAAGTTTTGTTACAACTTATTTTGCGGTTAATTTAGCGGTATCATGACCGTAATCATCAGCAATACCACCTGCCTTAGTTTTCGGAAGCGTTTCCCTTACACCTTGTATATGACAGATTACAGTATTTGCGTTTTTATTAGACATAAGGAATTATTTGCCAAATGGTATGATTAGATGGTGTGGTCTTCAATTAAAAAATGGTGCGATATGTTCGTTGGAGATATTTTTCTTTTTTGATAGAAACACTTTATTTTTTACTTATGATCATTGATATGAAACGAACATGGAACTTATTTATCGTTACGAGTTATTCAACGTGTTACCGAAAAGTGTGGGCAAGTTTAAGCAACGTATAGTGTACGATGTAAGTATTATACATCGTGTTATAGAAAGGTGTGGTCAAATTTAAGCAACGTATAGTGTACGATATAAGTATTATACATCGTGTTATAGAAAGGTGTGGTCAAATTTAAGCAACGTATAGTGTACGATATAAGTATTATACAACGTGTCACAGAAAGGTGTGATCAAATTTAAGCAACGTATAGTGTACGATATAAGTATTATACAACGTGTCACAGAAAGGTGTGATCAAATTTAAGCAACGTATAGTGTACGATATAAGTATTACAACCCCTGTAGTACCAAATCAGATTGTATTGCTAAGACATAAATAAAGCATTTTCTTTATCAAATGAGTAACGTTTTCCACTTTGGTCAACACTCAAGGATAAACAGGTGAACTTTATCTCACTTTTTTTGTTGTTGTTTTTCTCACGCACTTCACTTAATTTATAGGAATATAATAGATATTATCGTTCGTAATAAACGAGTGATTAATATTAGCGTGAAATTTTAGAATTTCTATATTTTGATAAGATCCGGTACATGAATACTCACCGTCAGGTGTATGCAACGACACTTAATTATGACACTTTTCTGTAACACATTGTATGACATGAAAAAGATACCAAAAATTATGAAGATTTTCATTTTTGCTACCATCGTTAAATGTAGTAAACTAAAATTAAAAGCCTCGTCCCACTGTCCCACTGCTGGGCACGGACCTCCTCTACCAATGAGAGGAGTTAGGCCTTACTCCACCACGCTAGAGTAAGGCGGGTTGGCAGATTTCACATACCTTCGAAATTCTTATAGAGAACTTCTCAGTTATTTTGGTTTCCTCACGATGTTTCCTTCACGAGCACACTTAAAGCGAGCGATAATTTACAATGAATAAACAAATATAACTTAACATAACTTCAAAAAGATAGAGGCATGTGCCCTGGGGGCTGGTTTTGATGCTTCGACTTTTATCTCGACAGTCCATATCACATCCCATTAAACGACTGCTGCTTTTAAAACATTTGTATTTTAATGAGATAAAAAATTTTGTGTTATGTATTCTAAAACCTCGATTTGGAGCTTTAAAATCCAAATTCAAGAGCGTAAAGCCTGAATCGTGCATATGAAGGCTTAAAAGCCAAGGTTCAGGGTCTGTTAATATCGGTTTTCAAACTTTAAAATGATTAATGAAAGTTTTGGCGGGAATTCTGACAGTACGGTCGATCTTCTATTTTAATTAATATGTAAACTATTTTAAAGTTGTGTTTGTTGTATAAAAGTGGTTTGAATTTGTGCAATAAACATTGATTATGATTAAAAGTGTATGACATCATTGAAATTGGTGAATTTAGGTTATTTTTGACCAAGTGTATTAATCGACTTTAGTCGTTCGATCCGCTTGGAGAAAAACGTTTATGAAGCATCGTACTGGAAGGAATTGACACCAAAATTCAAACAAGGCTTTGAAATCGGCCACACCAGTGTTTCATCGTTCTTGTTAATACTTGAAAATATATTAAAAACTTTTTTTTATCTGTTTTTATTTAGGGCTTTTTATCCAGTATGGACATGCCAAAACCTTATTACAATTTTACAATAAATACATATTTTTAACATTGAAATATGATTTGATGAATCACTGGTGAACAACTGTTACTAACCGACATATTTTTTCTGCTATTTCCGATTTTGGCTTTGATAAAATCCCCTGAATATTATATACTTGTCATTGGTGATATGCATAAATAATGCGAAGCCATAATTATTGTTTTTTTTTTTACATAAACATATGTTTAGACATTAGACCATAATGCGCTTATTTTGATACGCGTGCAGCGCTCCTAGCGGATTACTGAGATACTCCCTCCGATTTGATAACTGAAAATGATAATTAATTTTCGAAATGGACTTGAGTATTCTATGTATTTATAAATTGAGGCTTCCATACTACAACATTCAGGGACGTCAATAAATATTAATTGGAAATTACTAATTTCTATTAGAAATTCTTAAATGCGTTAATAATGATTATTCCTGTACTCTGTAACTATGCATAATGCAAACCAGTTCTGAGTGTGGAAATAATCGAGTTTTAAGAAATGATTAATTACAATTAAATTTGATTGACGGGTCTGAGTGTGGCAGATAATTATTGTTAAACATTAGTTAGGTATATTGTTTTTTTTTTATTGTTTTATGTGACCTCTATCACATCATGGGATTAAAATAAGCTCTACCCTCAGTTTAGCACTGGTTGGACTTCTGCCTGCCCCTTCGGGGATACAGGCGTAAAGTTATGCATCAATGGGTAGGCATATCTGGTACAAGGTACAAGGGTCGATCCCCGGGTCGGGTAAAAGTGATATTGGGTTTTTCTATTACGAAATGCTCAGTATCAGCCCGGAGGCAGGCCCCCCTATCGCATGATGGGACGGAAGTAGACTCGGCAGAATGTGGGTGTACTGGTTACACTTCTACTCCTTCGGGGATTACAGGCGAGAGTATATATGTTATATATAATCTATTACATCGTGTGTGATCTGTGGTTGTTATAAATGTTTCTATGAGCTGTTAAATTAAGTATTTCTATATTTTTGCGTTTAACCAAATAAGCAATATTGTAAATTATTATTGTATCGTAAGGAATTTTTATTATTTGAATTGTATTAAATAAATAACGTTTATATTTTATTGATTTTTATTTCGTATGTCCAGAGGGGTTGACGTCAGGCAGGCAGCCGGTCATAAAAACTAAAAGCTAAATCTTTCTGTAACATGTGTTAAAGCATGTTGCGCTGACCCCGCTGCGAGTGGGGTAAGAGCAGGTGGTAGGAATTATATTGTAGCTCTATATTATACATGCCCCACTGCTAGGCACGGGCCTTCTCTACTGAATGAGAGGGGTTAGGCCTTACTCCACCACGCTGGACTAATGCGGGTTAGCAGACTTTACATACCTTCGAAATTCTTGTAGAGAACTTGTCCGGTATGCAGGTTACCTCACGATGTTACCTTCATCGTTAAAGCAAGCGATAATTAACAATTAATACACACGGAACTTAGAAAAGTCAGAGGTTTATGCTCTCTGCGACTTTCGTCTCGACCGTCCCTACTCCCCACTGAGCTATCGCTGCTATTTTTTGATTGATTTATATTTCGCTCAAATATCTCATCGCCTTATTAGTCTAGTCCCAGAGTACTAGGCTGAGAACCTGGTGAGGTCCTGGATACAACTCTCAGGTTCTGCAATCACAATTCGTTTTTGAGATTTCGACTCGAAAATCCACACATGATTTTGTGTTTTTTATTAGCTTGAATGACTTAACAGGTCTCACGCCCGCATCACCATTCAGAACTTTGAATTACAAAGCACTGCATGGCATTGGACTACGCTCGTCTAACCGTGATATAAGTTGTTAAGTGTCATATTGTCCAATTATTTTACTGGCTTCAATGTCCTTCAAACTGAAACACAACAGTGCTACACACTGCTGCTTAGCGGCAGTAACGACGGCCCAGATGGCCTCTCGCATATGAGGGACCTACCGCCTAGTTTAGAGTGGTAGAGCCACGCTATAGACATTTTTGTCTACAGCATGAATAGGCCGGCTCGTCCGGGTCGTTACCACTGTCTCACAGAAAACCGGTGTAAAGTAGCAGCTTGCTGCTGCGTTTCATACGGTGAGTGAGATATCCGGAGGCCCAAATCCCCCTCCCATTCCCAATCCCTTAATTATCCCTTTCCTTTAAGGTCGGCAACGCGCCCATAATTCTTTTGGCATTGTGGGCGTACATGGGCGGTGGAGATCACTTACCATCAGGTGACCCATTTGCTCCTTTGCCGGCCTATGCTATAAAAATAAAAAAGTTATTTATAACTACGCTTTAATTTGGCAATCAGGTAGACCATGACTGAGTAGGATATGCTATACTTTGTATCCCGGAAAAAGACATTAACGGCGGCGGAGCTGCGAGCAGAAACTACAAAAAAATAATATTATCAGTTCTGTATTATATGCTTTTACTGCTGGGCACGTTCATCTACTAATTAGGGGGGGTTAAGCCTTAGTCCACCACGCTGGACCAACGAGGGTTGGTGGACTGCATGATCCTGGCACGGCAGTGTGACTACACTGGACCCGATATTAACACAGTGCAGAAATATACAACGTGTTACAGAAAGGTGTGATCATATTTAAGGGTCGTTACATACACCTGACAGTGAGTGTTTATACAACGTGTTACAGAAAGGTGTGATCATATTTAAGGGTCGTTACATACACCTGACAGTGAGTGTTTATACAATGTGTTACAGAAAGGTGTGATCATATTTAAGGGTCGTTACATACACCTGACAGTGAGTGTTTATACAACGTGTTACAGAAAGGTGTGATCATATTTAAGGGTCGTTACATACACCTGACAGTGAGTGTTTATACAACGTGTTACAGAAAGGTGTGATCATATTTAAGGGTCGTTACATACACCTGACAGTGAGTGTTTATACAATGTGTTACAGAAAGGTGTGATCATATTTAAGGGTCGTTACATACACCTGACAGTGAGTGTTTATACAATGTGTTACAGAAAGGTGTGATCATATTTAAGGGTCGTTACATACACCTGACAGTGAGTGTTTATACAATGTGTTACAGAAAGGTGTGATCATATTTAAGGGTCGTTACATACACCTGACAGTGAGTGTTTATACAACGTGTTACAGAAAGGTGTGATCATATTTAAGGGTCGTTACATACACCTGACAGTGAGTGTTTATACAATGTGTTACAGAAAGGTGTGATCATATTTAAGGGTCGTTACATACACCTGACAGTGAGTGTTTATACAACGTGTTACAGAAAGGTGTGATCATATTTAAGGGTCGTTACATACACCTGACAGTGAGTGTTTATACAATGTGTTACAGAAAGGTGTGATCATATTTAAGGGTCGTTACATACACCTGACAGTGAGTGTTTATACAACGTGTTACAGAAAGGTGTGATCATATTTAAGGGTCGTTACATACACCTGACAGTGAGTGTTTATACAACGTGTTACAGAAAGGTGTGATCATATTTAAGGGTCGTTACATACACCTGACAATGAGTGTTTATGTACCGGATCTTATCAAAATATAGACAACCTACAATATCATGCTAATTTGTATCACTTGTTTAATATTCTCAATAATATCCATCACACCCCTATCAATTAAGTAAAGTGGGTGAGCGAGAATAGTTATGCTGGAGTGAAACAAAAGTTCAGCTGTTTATAATTAGTATAGTCCAAAGATGCAAGTCGAATATCGACATGTTACTCATTCCATAAAAAAGAAAATGCTTTATTTATGTTCTAGCAATGCAATCTGATTTGGTACTACAGGGGGGTGAAATACTTATATCGTACACTATATGTTGCTTATATTTGACCACACCTTTCTGTAACACGTTGTATGATTTCATTATGGGTCAGGACTATGTGTGTAACTCCTTCTTCCACCTGCCCTTATCGGTCGGCGCAACATGTTTTTCACATGTTACAGAATGATTTATCTTGTAGTTTTACGACCGTCTGCCTGACGTCAACGCCTCTGCGGAGAAAATACCCAGACCCGAAATAAATATTTGGGTCTGGGAAATATGTATTTGTCTCGGTGCGGGGATCGCACCCGCGGCCTCTCGCTTCACAGCCGGCTACTCGCCCACTGTACCATGGCGGCTGTCTGTATGTATGTGACTGCTAAGTGTATTTATTTATTTTCAGCTGGAGCCATTCGCCGAAGAGGAACCTGGTGATCTCGAAGATTCTACCAACCCGAAGATACTTTTCACTCCAGAAGAAACCCCAACTGGGCAGCCTAACGGCTCGCCACCAATTTTCAAACACAACTCCAATATTAATTTAGAAGGAAGGACGTCACCGAAAGATTTTGCGCGGTCGGCTAGTGCAGCGCTTGTATCATCCCGGGAGGGTGACCGAACTCGAAAAATATCCACGCCGGCGTCATCGAAACATGGCCTCCAACACGTATCAAGCCGAAACCATTTGCCTTCAAACCCGTCGCTGCTCGAATCCGTGCCCGAAGGTAAGAGTAGCCGAGCCAATTCACAAGAGGCATTCGGCAAGAAATTGGCTGTGCCGAAAACGCCGAAACGAAGCCCGTCGACCTCCAGTTTTCAGTATATGTCCACGCCTTTTCACGGGTCTACATTGTCGGCATTCGAAAAACCCAGTGAATTCGCGTCGCAATTCAGTTTGAAGTCTGTAACTGACAGTCTGGCTCCAATAGCATATTGCTGCGGTTGTCGAAAAAAAGATGGCGATTCTAAAAAGGAACCTAATAAATATTTCGACATACAATTACTTAAAGATCCTATATATCTTGTTATATTAATATCGAATTGTACATGCGCGATTTCGTTCACAAATTTCATAATTTTAGTACCAGATTATGCTGAAAAGGGTGGTTTCGATAAGACTTCAGGTGCCTATCTTCTATCCATTATATCTGCATTAGATCTAGTAGGACGAATCGGTGGGTCGGCCTTATCCGACGTTGTTCAAACGCCCAAAAGATATTTCTTTATTTTCGGTCTATTGTTATCAGGGATAAGCTTAGCAATGATCCCGTTAGTTGAAAGCTATTCCGCGATTTCGGCTTTCTGCTCCATTTTCGGCCTCGCTTCCGGGATTAACGTGGGCGTGACAGCACTAGTCATGACTGAGATGTTAGGCACGGAGAAGTTGATGTCGTCATACGGGATATCATTGTTTGTCAACGGTATATTACAGTTGATAGGTCCTCCTTTATGTGGTTTATGGTTTGACTACACGCAGTCATATAAACCATTGGTTGTAACATTTGGGATAATATTAATGAGCGGCGCGTCGCTGTGGATTTTTGTACCGATCATTCATAGCAGAAGAAGAAGAATTGCGAAGAACAAAGAAATTGGGATTAAAGCGTAGATTTATATACGTTTCATTTAAAATTTGTATTCTTTAAACAGGTATTAATTGTTGAAACAAATGCAAAGTGGTTTACATTTGATAGGTAGGTCCGTCGTATGCGTTTTTGCCTGGATGTGTACAACCGGTTTGTCTATTTCTACCAAGCAGCCGTGTGTAAGCATTGCTGGTTCAATAAGAGTTAATACGTACATAGTTTACGAATTCGTATAAAAGTTCTATTAAAGTATTATACTAGTAATTCGTACTGGAACAACCAAAGAATCGTTTGAAAACTAATTCCGTATTCGACTAATGTAAGATAAAATTACTTATAATATATCGGGAGTAAGGGGGCCGGTTCCGAAGCCGAATGGGTAATAAAAAAATATTATTACATAAACGGAAAACGCTAATCCTTTACTGTCAATGGGTCAATGACCCGCGCGCATCACCACTCACCAATATTCAATAGATACATCACGCCTGATTCCGAGCGTTAGCTGATTTTTTTCAATGCCTTTACATTACTTTATGAAGAAAAATACGATTTTAATTATTATTTGAAATGGTACAAACAAGACTGCGTGAAAAATTAACAAAATTATTTACTTCGCGATTTTTTTAGTTTTATCGTGACTAATCACCAACATCACATATTATTATCTTCGCTTTCGGGAGCGGTACCCTTATACTTCGTATACCAATTTTAGTTCGTCATAGTTTTGCTAGTCGATCTATGGAAAGAAAACGAACACTGTTATCGTTTACGAAAACTATCAAAACTGGCACTAGATCTACTATTATGTCCTTTATGACGGTGAAATTACTGGACATTATGGGACTGCGTTCGTCACCCCGAGATGTGACATGTTAAGTCTAATAATGACCAGTAAATTTACTGGATCCAATGTCCCTCTGGACACTCCCTACACACTGGTGCTTGGCGGCTGAAATAATAATTACATACAACCAACAGTACACACATAGTCCTGACCCTACAATAGGTTAATCTGTATCGTGGGTATCAGAAACTACGAGGGACTTGCCAACCCACAACACCCAGACCCGAAACAAATATTTGTGGATCACACAAACATTTACTACATTAAACATTTGCTACTCGCCAGCTTCGCTACGGAGAGAAATAGACAAGCGGTGGTATCGACTCAAAAGGGCTCGCGCATACAAGGGACCTACCACCTAGATAGCGCTCGGGTATAACGAGTCAACCCGGAATACCAATAGTTACCATATTGTGGTTTTCAATTGAAAATTGCGTTTTAATGTAAGTTTGAGGGGTTGACGGTCGAAATATCCGGGCGTTATTTTACCGCCATTTTACAATAGGGTAGTCTCATATGTCGTAATTTTATATGTAACAGAAGATATGCCAAATTAAATTATTATTTTAAATATTGGTATGACTAAAAGTGGACGTGAAAATATCTCGTTATCCCCCTCGCACGCGTACATCGTAATGGCGGTGACATCACAGCCATGCATCCTTTTTCTGTCATTTAACCCTTTCTACTAGAATTGAATGGTTAATAACTATATTTGTGCGGATATATATACTTCTTTCATAATGACATAGCTTAGATTTAAATATAAAAAATAACGACTAAATTACCCTATTGTGAAAAGCGCGTTAGGTTGACAAATCTATTGTTTATTATCGCCTTGTACTTACTATCAGTGAAAGAAATTGGTTCAAAAACCCAGTCACAGACCTTAAAGGGTCAAAAATTACCCGTGTGTTTTTATCGAACAAAATAATTTGAATAATATTAATAATTGAATGGCGTTTAACTATTACGATTAAAATAGGTCACAACAAATTTTAGATTTTATCAATTTGATGTATTTTTATTTTACATAAATAATAATGAATTGCTTGCTAGAGATATCGCATGGTGAAATAAACTAAATGAAAAGTTCTCATCTTATATGTCAAATACTCGTGTACTAAATATTTAATAATATACAACGTGTTACAGAAAGGTGTGGTCAAATTTAACCAACGTATAGTGTACGATATAAGTATTATAGAACGTGTTACAGAAAGGTGTGGTTAAATTTAAGCAACGTATATTGTACGATATAAGTATTGCATCCCCCGTAGCACCAAATCCGTTGTATTACTAGGTCATAAGTAAAGAATTTTCTTTTTTATCGAGTGAGTAAGATGTCGATATTTGAACTACAACTTTGGACAACACTAAATGATAAAATCTAAGCTTTTGTCTCACTTCAGCATTGTTATTCTCGCTTACGCACTTCACTTAATTTAAAGAGATGTGATCATAAACGAGTGATTGAAATTAGCGTCAAATTTTAGAATTTCCTCATTTTGATAAGATCCTGTACATAAACACTCTGTCAGGTGTGTGTAACGACCCGTAAATATGATCACACCTTTCTGTAACACGTTGTATATACAGAATAAAGAAAAATATTATTTTACATTACATTATTTTCAAGATTTATCAAAAAGTGATTGAAAGTGCATCTAATTCTATTTTCTTTTTAACTTATACCCGCGATATGTCTAGCTTTATTTTAAGGCGTATTATAAGATCTTTTTATACGGCAGTTATACATTTTTTCCTTATTATATTAAAATTAGTGTATGTAAGTTTATAGTTAATTTTATGTAGTTTTTATTACGCGGTTATTTAACGGATTTGCTAGTTAAAAAAGGAATCTATCGGAAATTTAATTGTTTTTTATAAGTCAAATTGTTCGATCAAGGCGAACAAGAGCAAACGTCGACTATCTTGGATTTGGCATCCAGGTGGTAATGTTCTTTGTGGAAAAGTATTTATTGAAAATCCTCTGGTATTAATGGTGTCCATGGGCGGCGGTGATCATTTACCAGTAGGTGAACGTCTTGCCCGTTTGACCCCTCTCTCATACAAAAAAATATTTACGGCTAAGCTGAAACAGTGGGAAGGAAATACAGTTCGAAATTTACCTCCGCAGGCACCTCTGTCTAACTTGATGTCTTCATGTTCAAAGTTTAATGGTAGACTCCCTATCACATGAAGCGTCAGTGACGTCATCGTCTGTCAATGCTGTACTGACGCGCCAGTGACGCCCTACGTTATGACGTTGCCGTCAAATGGTCCATTGATTTATGTAGTCAGCCTTCATATAATTTATGTATTTATATCAAAATACATAAACTCCTTTCACATATGTACTCACGCCTGTAATCCCCGAAGTACACTCATATTTCGCCAAGCTTATGCATGCATATGCATGCTTAGCATGATAGGGCGGGGGGGGGGGAGCCTATTTTCATACCGGGTACAATTCCAGACTCCGGGCTGATACTAAGCATTTCATGAAAGAAAAACCTAATATCACTTTTACCCGACCCTGGAATGAACCCGAAACCTCAGCACAGCAGTCATACCGCGTACGCATTACAACTGCGCCACCGATGCAGTCAACCTCCTTTTTAAGTCAGAATTTCCGTTAACTAACCGCCCTTACTTAACTCAATTATCGTTCTTGAATAAAAAAAAGCGCTTATTTGTCAATTGGTATAGAATCAGTGCCATTTACTATATATACCTTTGCATTATGCCTTACATTGTTAAATGAATATTCCATATTTAGTGTTATAAAGCTAATATCTAATAGGCCCAGTATTTATGATCCTTATTTATAGAAGTTACAGTTACATCTAATGTTCCCAGTTCCATCTTCAGAGTTATAGTCCTATTATGCACCGTCGACCAGGTTTCCGACGACCGTAAGTCGAGTCAATGAGTCGGTGCGTGAACAAACCATGCGTTGAACAAACTTAAGCTCGGCTTGAGCAGCCTAGTTGCGTTACGATCGGGCAACTAATAATAATTGGCGCCAAAAATAGACCAATCACCTGTACAGAAATCTCTCGCATACGAGGGACCTACCACCTAGTAAATATGTAACAAAACATTTAAATAACTGACCGAGTAAGGTGAAATTCGACTTAAAGGGTGATAAGGTACATAAAAGGCGGCTGAAGTGACAAACTTCAGAACGGCTACAAAGATTGACGAGAAATTCTCAATGTGTATACGTACAACGAAAAAAACATGTCAAATATTTAAAAACAATATACAACGTGTTACAGAAAGGTGTGGCCAAATTTAAGCAACATATAGTGTACGATATATGTATGTCTATAGACTGATTTGCTTACTGGAAAAAAAAATGACACAAATTTTGTATGGAAGATTTGTCAAAATACCTACTATTGATAGTAAGCAAATCTGTAGATAGACAGAATATTGGGAAAGGACATTAATTTATAGGGATGTGATCGATCTTACCGGGCGTAATAACTAGTGATTAAAATTATCGGTTTTTTTTTCTGGATTTTGATAAGATCCGGTACATAAATATCCACTGTCAGGTGTATGTAACGACCCTTAAATATGATCACACCTTACTGTAACACGTTGTATATTTTCTAATAGTAATATTCAGTTTATGCTATAATTTTTCTATATAGGGGCCAATTTAGAACACAAAATGCAATAATATGTGTACTTATAGCGTGTTATAGATTACAGGTGTTGAAAAATAAACGCAATGCGAAAAATAACTCGTATTAGATATTTCAATTCATTTTACGTCTTGCTATATGTATGTAAGTGTGACAATGAAGCGTCAGCCATTATCATTACAGTCAATAGTGATATACACATTTTTCGCGGGTTCGATTCCCAGACTGAGGCAAAATGTTTGTGTAATCCACATAAATTATTTAGTTTTCGGGTCTGGGTGTTTTCTCCCCAGAGAGGATGCCGTCAGGCAGGCGGCCGGTCGTAAAAACTACAAGCCAAATCTTTCTTTAAAATGTGTTAAAAAACATGTTGCGCCGATCCCACTGCGAGTGGGATAACGGCAGGTTTAAGAAGAGGTACACACACACACATTTTGTCTATATAAATATATAGCAAGACGTGCAAATATCAACTGAAATGTCTATTACAATGAAATATGCCAGTATTCCTAAATTCTTATTACCTGAAGTCATCAAAATAAGATGACTAGAACGATAACTCTCTTATGAATCTGCCAAAAATACGGCTCCATTTACTTACACATGCAAAGGTAATATCACACGTAACACTCATACACGCAACAAAAATTAATGAACGTTCAAAATCAATTTTATTTCATAAAAGTTAATGTATAAATGCTAAATTTCTAGATCGAGATACGACGTTCTGCACCGCGCAAATTAGACGTATCAAGTGTCGACTACAGATTGTTATGCACAGACCTTTATTGCCCCACCCCCTTGCACAGAGTTTTGTTCATCTTATTTCGATGCCTAAAGTGTATTTTTCGGATTGCGTCGCTGTGCAAAAAATTGTTATAGGGCTCATTGTAACGTTCTTATTTCCTTAAATGTGGCAAATGACTTTAATTTATACTATTAGAATGGTTGCGCGGTACACAGAAATTGCGCCTAAGTTACGGGTAATTGACCGTAACTCAATATCACCTTCTCGCTTACTCTTAAGGTAGTTTCAATACGAGCTCGCGATTTTTGTCGTTTTTTTTTTGTAATTGCATCTCATTCGACATAAGATTGATAAAAAGAAATTTTGCGTAAACAATCACTGTTCATCAATACTGAATAATAAATTAACATAGCTTTTATAAACTTTAAATGTCAAAAACTTATTCATTTCTCAGATTAGTAATAATTGAACACTAGCATTTACCCGCGGCTTCACTCGCGTAAAAGTCCTTTTCTGGGATAAAAGTTGCCTATGTTCTTAGTCATATCTTGGTCTACCTGTATGCCAATTTTTACGCAAATCTATTCAGCCGTTAAGGCGTGATTTATCTACAAACATGCCCTAATTCAACACCCCCCCTCTCCTTTCGCGAGTTGAATTTTACAAATATATGATAAACGTGTATTATTATTTTGAGATTTCCAGTTTAATCAATCAGCGAGTGGTATTTCGCTTTATATATAGATTACTGCTCCGCTCCCATGGGTTGTAGCGTGATGATATACGATTATAAACCATTGTCACCACTAAACAAATATACGGTCTGAATATGCCCCAATCGGTAGATTTTATTCTAAAGTTAAAATAAATACTTTCATAGTGATTTCTTAGGTTTACGCGAATATTACACATTGAAATAAAACTAGTTTATACGGATTTTATCGCGGTTTAATTTTTATTTTAGTCCCGACGTTTCGAAAGCTTTTCTGGCTTCGTGTCTTTTGCCTTTTCAGTCTCTCCCGTGACCACGAAGGCTGAAAAGCTTTCGAAACGTCGGGACTAAAATAAAAATTAAACCGCGATAAAATCCGTATAAACTAGTTTTATTTCAAAATACTTTCATGTTAAGTTCAACCCCACTTTTGCAAGTGGAATTTTACAAAAATGTGAATCACATGAAATATATGCTTAATTTGACAGCCGTATTCTGTTCAATAAAAAAGTTTCATACAACGTACAACCCCCTCTTTTACCACTTTAAAATGTAAATTTCCAAAAATCCGCTGTAGCGGACGTCTACATTACACAAACTATCATCTGACCAAATTTCATGATCCCAGCTTCAGTAGTTTTTGAGAAAACGTGATAGATTAGTGAGTCAGTGGTATTTCGCTTTGATATACTCGTATATAGATTACATAACTCTAGAAGCAATATTTATAGTTTGCTATTATTCCGAATCCGATATCATTATTAATCGAAGGATCGAGCTGCAATTTACAAAAAAAACAATATTAAATTGAATTTCGCGGGCTAGTTCTGACCTTCGACCTAGAACCCCTCCGCTCCTTATCTGTCAGCTGTCAAACTCTGGCGTTGTGGCGCAATTTTACTTCCTCAAGTAGTATACATTAAAGTCGTGAGTGTAGGTCTTAAATGACCGACTATAATTTTATTTAAGAATTTTTTAAATTGTAATGACTGCTTTTGCGTGTATGGTTAAAATTTCCAAATCAAAAATTTGTTTAATATGGGTCGATATTGACCACGACGAGGTAAACTTAAAAATACTAGAGATAGTCTGTATGAATGGGTAGGTATTTTAATTTATGTAAAAAATCATGTCTAAAAACTATTGCACAGACCGTTTAAGGTAATAGATCTTGTAAGTACTATTGTCTGTATGGAAACCAAGCGTCCCCATTTTTATTACTTACATTCGGCGATGACCTGCTCGTCTCGTCATTCAAGCTAATAAAAAAATTAAAATTGTGGTTGATAGTCGTAAGTGGTCGCGCTTTCAATACATCGCGCTTGGCATCAAGTTCTAAGGCTGCTTAGAAGGTTTTTCCTCATAATCTTGGAACGAATAAATAAACATTGGCACGCTTGGTTTCCATACAAAATGTAGTTCCGTGATCTATTATTCTATCGGTGATCTGTCGCCGCGCCACATTACGACGTAACGGTCGCCGCGCCGGCAGAATTATATTTTAAAATATGTATGAGAATTACCTGGTCAACATGGGCGTAGCTAGGTAGGGGCAAGGGTGGGCACTGCCTACCCTAGAAATCTTATTGCCCCCTCAAAGTCTACAATAATGGGCGCAATTAGATAAGGGCAAGGGTGGGCCCTGCCTATCTTAGAACCCGCATTGTCAACCCTAGGGAAAATTCCTATGCTACGCCGACTATCGAAAGAATAAAATCCGGTGAGGCTGAAAAGCTTTCGAAACGTCGGGAATAAAATAAAATTAAACCGCGATAAAATCCGTATAAACTAGTTTTATTTCAATATCGAAAGAATTATATTCAATTTATATAATTCTTTCGATAGTAGATTTTGGTGAACGTATCATACTTACTTACTTATATTATAAATGTGAATGTAAGTTTGTTTGTTACGCTTTCACGCGAAAACTACTTAACCGATCATCATGAAACTTTGTACACATATTTTTGGAGGTATAAGAAGTAACACAGGATACTTATTATGAACAAAAAATCTATTTGTTTGTTGTGTTTTCACGCCTAAATCAGTGAACCGATTTTGATGAATTTTGATGTAGAGATAGATAGGGACCCTGGAGACGGTTATAGGCTACTTTTTTTTAATCACGCAGGCAAAAGCTGGTAATAATATAAATCATCGACTCAAATACCCTATTCTGCCAAACGTCAAGGGACGCAATGACTCTTGACGGTCACATTTTTTTGCACTGTACATCAGATCCAGTGTATTCACTGACAGGATAAAGTACGTCGTAGTGTGGCGAGGTCTTATACAGGCATCAGAATATGCAGCCGATATTAACACATAGCAAATGTAAGGAGCGTTTAATGAAACGCCACCTTGTCTGAAAGACGATGTATGTTTATTGTAAAATAAATATTTTTATTCTTTCATTTTGTTTTATTTTTTAACCTGTTTAATTTTAGATATCAACAAAAAATTACAGCCTCTGTGGCGCAGTGGGTAAGTAGCCGGCTGCGAAGCGAGAGGGCGTGGGTTTGATACGCGCACAGCAACACAAATGTTTGTGTGATCCACAAATGTTTGTTTCTGGTCTGGGTGTTGTGGGACCGCAAGTCCCTCGTAGTTCTTGATACCCACGATACAGGTTTACCTAGTGTGGGGTAAGGACTATGTGTGTGACTGTTGGGTGTATTTATTAAATAATTAATTTTATTTAAACCGGCGTAAAGTAACAGCTTGCTGCTGCGTTTCGTACGGTGAGAGATATCCGGAGGCACAAACCCCCTCCCCTTCACAATCCTTTAATTATCACTTTCTTTTATGGTCGGCAACGCACCTACGATTCTTTTGGTATTGTGGGCGTACATGGGCGGTGGAGATCACTTACCATCAGGTGACCCACTTGCTCGTTTGGCGGACTATACTATAAATAAAACGAATTACAAAATTGTGATTCACAAATATTTGTGTCGGGCGTGGGTGTTTTCTCCCCAGACCGGTCGTAAAAACTACAAGCCAAATCTTTTTGTAAAAAGCATGTTGCGCCGATCCCACTGCAAGTGGGATACGGACAGGTGGAAGAATTTTATTATGCCAGAATGGCAGGTGTCAATATTGTTATAATTTCGATATAATAACCCATTAACGCTAATTAATGAGTTACTCAATACGCTACACTCACCATCAAGTGTAGCGTAGTCACTTTGCCGAGATAGGATATAAAAGTACAATTTAAGAACTTTTTTTTAGCATATGCCGGCAAACGAGGAAGTGGATCGCCTGATAGTAAGTGATCTCCACCGCCCATGTACGCCCACAATATAAGAATCATGGGCTCATTGCCGACATTAAAGGAAAGGGATTGGATAGGAGAGGGGGTTTGGGCCTCCGGATATCTCACTCGCCGTACGAAACGCAGCAGCAAACTGCTACTCCACGGCGGTTTTCTGTAAGACAGTGGTAACGACCCGGACGAGCCGGTCCATTCGTGCTGTTGACACTAGTGTCTAGTGTTTGTTAGACATTCACACATTAACGGCTGTAGGGTTTTAGATGAAATATGGCATCCAAGTAGATCATTACTTGGTGTCGCGGAATACCGCGAATTATTTTGATTATTTATAATTGTTCATTTAAAAGTCGGTTACAGGAAATCTTATTTTTTAGAAGATATTGTGGGTAGATAAATACTGCATGAAAGTGTAATGTTAGCGTATTCTGTTAATATTGGTATATTGAGGGTGTCTGAGAAAGCAACGTTGGGTACACTGTAATAATAATGGTGCGATATAGTTTTGGAAGGGTGGTTGAATGGTATAAAAGAGGTTGTCGCCATAACTGGAAGTCTTTTGCCCGCGGTCAGTCCGTTCACTAAGATCAGTGCTCAGTCGATAGTCCAAGTGTTCATTACGCGGTAGCTATGCTGGTTTACTATTCGGTTCTAGTTGTTTGAGTTATAATTAGAGAACGGTCTTTAGAGAATCCTGACATGGGGTTGTGCGAGTGGACAGTGTAGTTAGTGGTTTGTGTACTTAGTGCGGTAAAGTCGAGTTTAGTGGTAAGTGCTAGAACATAATCATGGTGACTATTTAATGCAATATTTCTTTGTGCTTTGATTCCTTTTGTATTATATAAGATTTATTCCAGGCTGATTAAATAAAACAGCTTGACCAATGTAATCTTCGTTTATTTATATGCGATAACATAATCACTATCTTTTATCAACACTGCTTTTTACTATAAACGAACAGCATTACAACCTCAATTTCCTTAGAATGTCGAACAACAACTAACTCACTTGCTGCCGAGAACTTACACTTTTATACTATCTTCACCTCCATCTTACATGTTTACGCCCAAAGCGAGTGTCATTTCTGATAGAATGTACCCTCTTTAGCTTTTTAAAAATGTTAATCTACGATATGCCTTACTTAAATGCAAGATAAAGTAATGAAAGTTAACAATGATATGTGGTTAAGTTGCTGTGGCGACAAATGTATATGGTTATCCTGCTGCGGCAGAAGTGTACCTTTGGTACAGGGAGTTTCTACGAGTAATATGGTTATCCTGCTGCGGCAGAAGTGTACTTATGTACAGTGTTGCTGGGTCAGGGGTGACTATAAGGGGAGGGATATACCTGGGCGTGTGCCCATAATTTTATAGGGAATACTGCGGTCACTGCCCGGCTCAAACTGCGGTCACTGAGCCTAAGTATTAAACATACACTGCCGTATGTATGTGGGTAGGGGAAGGTGGTCACCCTTCGTACGCTTTTTACGTTTTATTTTTTTTCTTCAAAATTAATTGACTAAGATCTCTTGTGTAATTATGTAAGTATCATAAATATATCGCAAATAGTTATAAAATAATGTGAATCTGTTACGCTAAAAGGTTAATGAGTAATTGTGATTTTTCTAGCATAAGATATTTGTACGAATGTGCCCCACACGTGGAGTACTTTCATACGTTGGACACTTCATACTTACACGTAACACTCGTACCCACAACAAAAATTAATGAACGTTCAAAATCAACTTTATTTTATATATGTTAATGTATATTATAATGTTCTAAATCTAGATTCACCGCGCAAAAAATTTGACGTATTTTCAACTAGAGATCATTAATATTTTTTTATGAATTGATTAATGAACGAGCTGCACACACTTCTATAGCCCCGCCCCCTTGCACAGAGTTTTGATGGGGTCATTGTTTTGCTTGAGTTACGTCTCTTGTCACCTTATTTCGATGGCCAGGCAGATAGAAAGTTGAAAAAGTTTTTGGAGCGGTAAGTTTCAAGCACTATCAGGTAAGGTTGGCTTTGGACCTAAGTTAGGACCCAAGTCCTTGTTTTAAGCACTAAATACATATACAGTAGTATGTAGCAAAAACCCTGTCGGCCTTTATTGGGTCGTGAAGATACATATAGACAGCTTAATAAAAATAGTTTAAAAAAATTGTAAGCAGAAGCGAGATATTATCCTTATCCAACAGGTAACTGAAAATTAACATATTTAAAAAAAAAAAATTGGTACAAATTAATTTGTGTGTATTGACGAAGTCTGGGGCGCGGCACGTTTCATGTACGTGGGCGCCGTAACATGCTATCTCGCTCTGGCTCCAAGTCACCGCTCTTGCAGAGGTAATCAATCGAAATACGGTTTACAATCAGTAAATTAATTAAAGTTTAAAAAATAATTATAATCATTTTTATAGTCATTTTCGTATGCGAGTTATTTCATTACGTTTGAATATTGGTTCTGATATCACAGTTAAAACGCCCGACAGGGTTTTTGTTACATATTGTATAGAAATGAAATGAAATGAAATGAAATAGTTTTATTCATCATGTAGGCAATTAAAATAGCGCTTATGACAAGTCAGTACAAAATAAAGAAACATGAGTAAGTATAGAAATCATATCAGCTAATATATACATAACATACATAGCATCGTCAACAACACTGGGCAACTATAAAGTTTACAATATTTTTATATTAGTCCAGAATTGTTAAGTATTATTATTATCATTTTTTCTCTGTTTTAAAGGTCGATATGGACCATAGGCATTACCGAAACGGCACGTGGTTTAAAACTACCACCGGATCCAAAACGACCCAACCTGAGAAGACCCGGCGAAACAAACTCAGTGGGCTTACTTTACCACTGGATTTTACGCGGCGCGACCCAGTCCTGAGAAGATCCAGCTAGTCAAACTCAGTGGGCTTGTTTTTGGTCCGGTTTATCATACCAAAATAAATTAGGGAAATAAAAAGTCCTATTTTTATTTTAAGGTGATTGATACGGACCATGTGTACCTCTGAATTGTTGTTTTAAAACTGCCACCGGATCCAAACGCGACCCTGTCTGAGAAGACCCGGCGAAACAAACTCAGTGGGCTTGTTTTTGGTCCAATTTCTATAATCTCAACAATAATGACTTGTCAATTTAAAATTGCCAATTTTTATTTTACGTGATCGGTCTTCTTTTTTATTTGGTATTTAAATTTTATTAATACATTTATTTAATATATCGTTTTAGTGTAGGTATTTAATATTATTGTGCAATTTATTTATATCGTACTTACTTACATATACACGGCTATATATCATAGGGGGGTAGGCAGAGACTATTGAATGCCACAAGTTACGATCCTGACACCACTTTCGCCTCTTCCACATTCATACTACTCTTACATTGCATTGAAATAATGAACGGCAGTTGTAGTACATTCTCAAAGGGTCTACGAAAATGTATATTGAATCACAATGTGTAACTAAGTTTAAGTTATCCAGAATTTGACTATCTTTTTAGATGTGGTATTTGTGGTACTCAATAGTCTCTGCCTACCCCTATGGGACATAGGCGTGAGTGTGTATGTATGTATGTATGTATTTTTAGATGTCCTGTGTATTATTAGCTTTCTAATATCCTAGTCGGCACTTAATTGAATATATATATAAAGGGCGCATGTTTTGGAATATAATCTGGCTTTAAGTATTATATAGTTATAAAGTTGTACTAATGTATTCGTGACGTGCCCTTTTCGAGAATATCACTTATTTGATCCGCATAAGTTCTCCTCGGACACCCTCTTCCGACCTTCCCATTCACATTTACACTATAAATACCTTTCGTAAGCAGTCCTTCATCCATCCTCTCCATATGCCCAAACCATTTCAGCATTTTACATTTTACAAGGTAGGTCCCTCGTTTGCGAGAGGCCGGCTGGGTTGGTACCACCGCTTTGTCTATTTCTGCCGCCCAAGCAACAGTGTGTAAGCACTGTTGTGTTCCGGTTTGAAGGACATTGAAATTACTGGGCATGGCATTACACTTAACACCTTATGTCTCGGGGTGACGAGCGCAGTCCAGTGTCATGCAGTGCTTCGTTAAAGTTCTGTGTGGCGTTGCTTCTATTTATAAGCAGGCGTGGCGCTTACCATCAGGCGAGCGACCTGCTCGTCTCGTCATTCAAGCTAATAAAAAATACCTTTTTCTATCCTAGTCACCACATCATTCTTCAACTTACAGCGACCCCTTATCACACAAATACAAAATAAAAGTCAATAATAATGGCAAGTCATTTTATTATTACTTTAAAATACATACGCACTCACGCCTGTAATCCCCGTAGGGGTAGGCAGAGGTGTACACCAGTACACACACATTTCGCCGAGCGTATCTCCGTCCCACGATGTGATAGGGGGGAGCCTATCGCCATACCGGGCACAAATTCCAGACTCCGGGCTGATACTGAGCATTTCGTAATAGAAAAACCCAATACCACTTTACCCGACCCGGGATCGAACCAGACACCTCAGCGTTAGCCTCAATCGTAACGCGTACGCATTACAACTGCGCCACCGAGGCAGGCATAGTTTGAAATGCAGTTATTTGTTTGGATATAATATATTGGAATTTATTTCGAAAAAAATTGAATGTCCCACCAAAACTTCAATTTGAAAAAAGCTGCCAATTTCGGTACAAATAGAGTTGAGATCATAATGAATTTACATATCAGTCCCATAAATTTATATGAATATCTTTTGCTCGCGGCTCCGCCCGCGTGAATAGACTTTTCCGAAATAAAACTTAGCTTATAACCGTCTCCAGGGTCCCATCTATCTCTACATAAAAATTCATCAAAATCGGTTCAGTGATTTAGGCCTGAAAGCGTTACAAACAAACTTACATTCACATTTATAATATTAGTAAGTATAATATCTATCTTCAATTGTTTAATGAACTTTCTTTGATACTGAATTTATAAATTGGCAAGTTTTAAACTTTCATCGTCATGAAATTACATTTTGATGGTTAGGACAAATAATACCAGCTGAAACTTTAATTTCGCTCGTTGTTCTATTACATAAAAAAAAAAAAAAAATTGTTATTATAAAAAATATTAACTTATTCGTTCTATTTATAAATTCAGCATCAAAGAACGTACGAAACTTGGCCCCCTTTTTCACATCTATAATTTTGGTCAAAGACTTTTAATACCATAGACGGGCTGTTCAGAAATAAAATTGTGTTGCATACGCGGCCGGCGAGGCGGGAATGACGTCTAAGCCGTGGGAGCGAGAGGAGTTGAGAGTAAGCGAGATGGCAATATTGACGGATGTTTTGTTTGGTATTAGTTTTCATTCACAATAAATGACTATTTGATCAAAACCAAGAAATTATATAGTTACTTCCGTAAAATAACTTCAAATTGAATGAATTCAATGTTTTATGGGTCACAATAAACAATTTCGTGTTAGTTTATCGAATTTAACGTCCGCAGCTATTCAAACAACAACTGCTCTTGTCGCTGTCTCGCGGACGACTAAATGAGTTGCGGTAAATTTACCGTAACTAAGTGCGCAATTTCATTATACCGCACAGCTTGTCTAGTAGTATACATTAAAGTCTGTTTTTGGTGGAATTATTTTGACGCAATTCAGGGTTTGATGTCGATTCCTTATGTTTTAGGGAAGGCTGTATATTTTAAATTTCAAGTGACGCATTTTCTGGTGCCCTCGCCTGGTTTGGTATTTCTCCTTTCTGTAAGAAAAATATATATATATATTACAAAATATTATAGATATTACAAGAAACTGTAAAGCAAAGTTTTTCTCTTAAATACGTATAATAGGGTAGTTTCCTATATTGAATTTTATACATGATTTTATAAGCAACAGAAAATGATACGCAAAAGAAACCCTTTTATTAAAACACAATCAAAATTTATTCAGAAATGTTCCCGCAGTTGACTTTAAATGTCGGTATGAGGAAAAGTGGGTGCGTAGTAGGGATATCTCACTATCTCGCTTGCACGCGTGCACCATAATGAACATTTTACACAGTGACGTCAAAGTTTGCGTCGTCTGTCATTAGAACTTATTTATTTTTGGTCCGATTTACAAAATTCTTTCTGCAATCGATTTTGAGTAACGTAACTTATTGATTTAAATAATAAAAAAAAAACTAGTCAACTACCCTATTATAAATGAAATATTTTCAAATACAAATTATACCGAATGAATGATTTTTTAAGTGAAAAATTTGTTTTTTAATCTTATAAAAAGTAAAATGACTTCAGACCAATACAACGATAAAAAAGAATGTACCTAGTGTTAAGTATTTATACTAATTTAAATATTAACAAAATGTAATATTTGTATGCTGGAAACTGCAGAATACTATGAACTATTCAATAATAATATGTAACAAATACACCCAACAGTCACACACATAGTCCTGACCCCACACTAGGTTAACCTGTATCGCGGGTATCGGGAACTACGAGGGACTTGCAACCAGCTACTCGCCTGTTGCGCCACGGAGGCTGTCAACAGTAACATTTATCAGAAGATAGGAAATGTAGGCTTCTGGATATCTCACTCAAGCTGCTACTTTACGTCGGTTTTCTGTGAGACCGTGGAGCCGGTCGAGCCGGCTCATTCATAGTGTAGTGTAACGAAGTAGAACAATTGAAACACAATGTACACGACCTTCTCCATTTATTTGGGCAGAGTAACACTTTATATTTCGTTTAGCAACCGACTGACTGCCGACAACAATTATTCCACCTTATTTATACCTTTTTACAAATAGTTCACATTAGTAACTGTATTTATTATTGAACATGTTGGAACGTCCTAAATAGCGTGTATAACAATTATAATTGAATAATTAAATAAGCCATAGATTATCCTATGTATTAACATACAATATAAAGTTATACAATGATAGTGTGACGTCATAACCGTTGTGCTATTATTTAGTACTGGCAGCACTTATAACAGTAGACAAAATCGCCCTACCTTACCACTTGGAAAAAAATCTGTTAAGGCGAAATTGTAGCGACGTTGCCATTGTAATGCTTGCATACTCGGCGTGCGCGCTTCCAATATTTACATAGCTTTATTATTTAAAAAAAAATCTTACGCTTTTACAAAAAAAAAATACATATAAGTATTTGAATGTTTGTTGGGAGTACACACATATTTTTTTGTAAAAATATTTTCTATAGTTACTGAATGAAATTAATTAAATCCTTCGACGGGACCGTAAACATGGGTCTTTTTTTAGGAAAGTTTACGATTTTTTCCATCGAGTCAAATATCATTAATCGTGTATCGGCGAACATATCCGACTAAAGAATTTTATGAACAATTATTATACATAAAAAAATAATGTTAATAAAGCCTTTTCAAAGGTATAGTTTTGATTATTTGTGAGGACGAATCGTCAAATTTGAGGCATAATTCGCCTTAATAAGTAAAAAAATATAAAATATATAACCTGTGTATGTTTGTCCGCTTTGTGTGCTCGCAGTGTGTGTGCGTGTGTGAATGTAGCGCCGCACGCACACACGTGCGCGCGCGGGCGCGTGTGCGTGCGCATGTGCAACTTTAGGGAACTCGCACGCTGTGAAACATACTCTGTTTGACTACACTGGGTCTGATGTTAACTACAGTGCAGTCCAAATATAATGTTTTTATAGCATAGGGCGGCAAACGAGCAAGCGGGTCACCTGATGGTAAATGATCTCGCACAAAGCCAAAAGAATTATGGGCGTGTTGCTAACCTTGAAGGAAAGAGATAATTCATTTCATTAAGGGATTGGGAAGGGGATTTGGGCCTTCGGATATCTCATTCACCATACGAAACGCAGCAGCAAACTGCTATTTTACGCCCGTTTTATGTGAGACAGTGGTAACGATACGAACAAGCCGGCCCATTCATGCTGTAAACAAAAGTGTCTACAGCGTGCCTCTACCACTCAAAAAGAGACATAGACCATCAAGAGACATTGCGTCCCTCGACCGTCGCCAGAATCGGGTATATGGCTCGGTATTTTTTTAATTTTATTTACTAAGTTAGGATCCTCAAAATGTATTATCGAAAGAATTGTACAATATGTAACAATAACCCTGTCGGGCGTTTTAACTATCAGAATCGATATTCAAACGTAATGAAATAACTCTCATACGAAAATGAGACTATAAAAATAATCATATAATTTTTTTATAATCTATTTATTTTATTGTTTGTAACCCGTATTTCGATTGATTACCTCTGCAAAAGCGATGATTCGGAGCCAAAGCGAGATAGCAAGTTGTGGCGTCTACGTGCATCAAACGCGCCCGGCTTCGTCAGTACGTCACATCAGTCGGCTGTTCATCACTTTTCAGATGTTTTTTTAAATATGTTCATTTTTCTAAGCTACCTGTGTAAGGATAATATCTCGCTTCTGTTTATTATATTTTTAATTGAACTATTTTTAATGAGCTGTCTATATGTCTATCTTTACAACCCAAAAAGCACCAACAGGGTTTTTGTTACATACCGTATATCGTACAAGAAAATCTCCTTATTTTTACTAAAACACTAAACTCTACACTACGTTACACTACGTCACTCACCGAAAAAGTATTTCCACAAACACCGCAGCTGGTCGGCGTTCGTTGCACGTTCGCGTGCGTTCGCCAAACGTGTGCACGCAACGTGTCCCTACTCGAGTACGATCGCGGGCACATCTTACACGCATGACTACTGCCCACCCCGTGAACGCTGTGAGCGTGAGCTTCCAACGATGACGTCGATATGAAACGTGCCGGACATTGCTCGCATGAGTATCTGTTTTAAATATTATAAAAACTTTTTTACAACAAAAAAATTGGCAAAAACTAGAAAATATTTTATACAACAAAAAAAAATGGCAAAAACTGAAAAATATATTTTACAACGAAAAATGACAAAAAGTAGAAAAATCTTTTTTACAACAAAACAAATGTCAAAAACTGGAATAATCCTTTTTACAATTAAATAAATGTCAGAAACATGAAAAATTCCTGTAGTTAATTAGAACAACATCTGTAACTTTTAACATTACTGTTTTTGTTTTGCTTTCCTATAGCATAGACCGGCAAACGAGCAAGTGGGTCACCTGATGGTAAGTGATCTCCTCCGTGTACGCCAAAATACCAAAAGAATCATAGGCGCGCTGCCGACCTTGTGGGAAATGGATAATTAATTGAAGTCAGTAAAATTACTGGGTGTTATGAGACTTCTTAATTCTCGGGATGTCCAAAGCTTTACAGTGCTTTATAAAGTTATGTGTGGGCAGGCGTGGCGCTTACCATCAGGCGAGCGACCTGCTCGTCTCGTCATTCAGCCTAATAAAAAAACCTCCTGAGTATGTTAAAAAATAAATCCAACTTACTTATATGAAGAAGAATCTCGATGTCTTTTCGCTTTTTTGAAATGATGCTTCAGTGTTTCCTGTAACAATCGACACCGTGGATTACGTGAATATTACACACATGTAACGCTGTTCTTCTTTTTTTTTTATTTAATTATGGATTCGCATTATTATTCATTTCGCCACCAAGTACATAATATATTTTCCAAATCTGAAAGAATAATGAAACACCGATGTGGTTGATTTCAAAGTCTTGTAGGAGTTTTGGTGTCAATTCCTTCCAGTACGATGCTTCATAGACGATTTTCTCCAAGCGGACCGAACGACCAAAGTCAAATACACTTTGTCAAAAATCACCTCTCTCTTCCATATTCTGTTGTCCCACTTGGAGCGGGGTCGATGCAACATGCTTTTTAACACATGTTACAGAAACATTTTGCTTGTAGTTTTTACGACCGGCCACCTGACTAACGTCAACCCCTCTGGGGAGAAAAAACAAAGACCCGAAACATATATTTCTGGATCACACAAACATTTGTCTCTTTGCTACTCGCCCACTGCGCCACCGAGTATTGATTACTCATGGAATCGATTTAGACCAGATAATGGTTATTCATAGAATCGATTGAAAAATCGATTCATACGAATGCTGATTACGTAATCAATTTATGAATGAGAATCGATTACAGTAACGAGCTATTTACAATCGATGACATTACAAATTGGAGATTTAATATAACTTACCAATATTATCTCCGTGATTAAAATATATAAAAAGTCCTCACCGGGGATTTGAACTTGACGTCACACTCTACGCAATAGTAATCGTCTCTCTCGTGCACAGACTGTATGTGTTTGTGTAAAACTGAAGGATATATGAACGTCTTATCGCATTGCGAGCATTGAAATCCACGCGATTTGTCGTGACGGCTGCAAAATAACATTAGAATAGTATCGATATCGATATTATGCTTTTCAAATAGAAAGAATGAAAGAAAGAAAAATAAATTTATTGTACACAACATGACGTGTAAATGTGTGTAAACGCTACTTGCTAGGATATAAGTTAATAAAAAAAATACATTAAAAGTAAGCAGTTGCATACCGTGGCTGTGGCAGGCAGGTGACCACTCAGCATATCGCTGTATTGCGCATGAACCACCACACAGCACTGATTTTGCAGTGAAATAAAACTAGTTTATACGGATTTTATCGCGGTTTAATTTTATTTTAGTCCCGACGTTTCGAAAGCTTTTCAGCCTTCGCCAAATTTCAATAGAGAATATGGTTGGAAGCTTGCACAAGTGTGGGATACAATTATACATTTAATTAAATCGGAACCCAAAAGACCTTCCCAATTCCTTAATTATCCCTTTCCTTTAAGGTCGGCAACGCGCACATGACTCTTTTGGTATTGTGGACGTACAAGGGCGGTGGAGATCACTTACCATCAGGTGACCCACTTGTTAGTTTGCCGGCCTATGCCATAAAAAAAAACCACTGTCTCACAGAAGGATGACGTGAAATGGCAACTTGCTATTGCTTTTCATACGGTGAATAATAAATAAATAAATACACCCAACAGTCACACACACAGTCCTGACCTCACACTAGGTTAACCTGTATCGTGGGTATCGGCAACTACGAGGGACTTGCCAACCCACAACACACAGACACGAAACACATATTTGTGGATCACACAAACATTTGCCTCGGTGCGGGAATCGAACCCACGGCCTCTCGCTTCGTAACCGGATAGTCGCCCGCTGCGCCACGGTGGCTGTCAATGAGATTACCATAGGCGGAAATCCTCCCTTTTCTTACCAACTCCCATTCCATGCCTTTTTCTATAATTCTTCTGAAATTATGGATGGACAGTGAAGCTCTTTTACTACTAGGTGACATACGTGTCCGTATGCTGACCTATGCTATATAGAAAAACTAGCTTTTGCCCGCGGCTCCACCCGCGTGAATAGACTTTTCCGAAATAAAACGTAGCACATAACCGTCTCCAGGGTCCCATCTATCTCTACATCAAAATTCATCAAAATCTGTACAGTGATTTAGGCGTAAAAGCGTAACAAATAAATAGATATTATTTTCATAATAAGTATCCTATGTTACTTCTTACCTCCAAGAATATGTGTACAAAGTTTAATGATGATCGGTTAAGTAGTTTTCCGTGAAAGAGTAACAAACAAACTTACATTCACATTTATAATATTATTATGATGTACTTACATGGCATGCACTCGTAGCGACATGATAGTTTTGAACATTTTCCCGCACTGATGGCAAGTGTGACGCTCTGTTGAGTGAGTTTTCACGTGACGTTGCATCACTGTGCGTTTACTGAAATAATCGATTAATGTATGAATCGATTTGAAATAAGTATTTTTTATGGCATAGGCCGGCAAACGAGCAAGTGCGTCACCTGATGGTAAGTGATCTCCACTGTGTACGCCCACAATACCAAAATAATCATGGGTGCGTTGCCAACCTTAAAGGAAAGGGATAATTAAGGGATTGGAAAGGGGAGGGGGTTGGGGCCCCGGATATCTCACTTACCGTATGAAACGCAGCAGGAAGCTGCTGCTTTACGCCGGTTTTCTGTGAGACAGTGGTAACGACCCGGACGAGCCGGCCTATTCATGCTTTAGACAAAAGTGTCTACAGCGTAGCTCTACCACTCATAAAGATATGTGATTCGATTAATTATGAGTAACTATTAAGCTGTTTTGTATTGATTAAATATAGGTAGGGTAGGGTATATCATAGGGTCTTATTCATAATAAAACGCTTATCGAAGGTATAAACCTTCATTAGTTAAAACGTATTTTAAGCCTATCAAACGTTCAATAAAATTCTTTATTCACAATCGTTTGATAAAGCTCCGATAACTAAAATAGGTTTATCATACACAAAGTTGCCAGTTTACAGAAAATGATTGATTGATTGAATGATTTTAATATGGTTTGTCTCTGGAAAGACTGGCAACAAACTAAATAAAAAGAAAATTGACGGAGTTTTGGCGGGAATTCTGACAGTGCGGTGGCTCTCTTGATTTAATTATTTCCTAAACTAGTTTAAAGTTGTGTTTGTTGTATAAAAGTGGTGTGGTTTTGTGCAATAAACATTTACGATGATGAATGGCGTATGAAAACATTAAAAATAGGGAATTTAGGTGATTTTTGATCAAGGGTATTGATCGACCTTGTGCTTTCGATCCGCTTGAAGAAAGTCGTCTAAGAAGCAATGAACTGAAAGGAATTAACACCAAAACTCCAACAAGACCTTGAAATGGGCCACACCCCCGTTTCATCGTTCTTGGAATATAAGAAAAGAATATAACTAATGACTTGGCAGCATGGTCTCTGATCTTTCCGGTTCGGAACAAACAAAAAAAAAAGAAAATTTCCATCTCATCAATGTCAAATGTCAAGATAGGTAGACAAACAGGAGTTATAAAAGTTAACAAGACCTTGAAATGAAACCACGCCGCGCCGTTGCGCTGATATTTCGTCGTTCTTGGGAAGAGTTGAAAATATATAATACAGTACTCGTCTTTGCCGAAATGTATAATAGGGCGAAGCCGTTATAAATAGATAAAAAGTAATAAATTAAAAAAAAAATATGTCGGTAGACGTAAAATTAAACGTCAAATATGAAACAGCTGACCGATGTCGACCATGTTTTTCACTATGGAACGCTTAAAATAGGTTTATAAAAGGGTTATAGCTTCTATAAAATAGTGACACTTTATAAGAGAGTTAATGAGCGTTTTAGCGTTATTGAACGATTATGAATAACAATTTTTATCAATCATCTAATAACGGCCTTATATAGCTCCGATAACTTATTATGAATAAGACCATATATCAATACACAACTTAAATGTCGATATCGACAGCCTCCGTGGCGCAGTGGGCGAGTAGCCGGCTGCGAAGTGAGAGGCCGTGGATTCGAATCCCACACCGAGTCACAATATGTTTGTGTGATCCAAAAACGTTTCTCGTGTCTGGGTGTTGTGGGACCAAGTTCCTCGTAGTTTCTGGTACCCACAATATTAACCTAGTGTGGGGCCAGGACTATGTTGGGTGTATTTATTTATTTATAATGTAGGTATGAGAAAATCTATTTAACAAGATCCGTACATCCAGGTCTATAAAATTCTATTAGAGCTATAACTGAATAAATGCTATTATGAATAAATGGTCTATTTATGATTGGGTGTAATCGATAAATTTTACATCGATTTGAAACACTGGCCTTTACATTATAAAACGATTTATGTACATTTAATAAACATATTTCTTAATATTGTGACTATTATATGAATTTTTTTAGACAAATTATATATATAATTTCTAATTAACTGACCAAATTATTTCAAATATGGCTAGGGATCACCTCGATTAAACTAGCTTTCAAACAACAATACCTCTTTAAAATCGGTATATTAGTTTAAGCGCGATTACAATGCAAATACAGATAGAACAAGGAAACACACTTGAAACTCCTGTCTTTTTTGTCCGAGTGTAATTATACAACATGTAACAAAAACCCTGTTGATCCTCTTAGCTGTGTTATGAGAATCGATATTCAAATCTAACGAAATATCTCTACTGAGAAAAATCTAATATGAAAATGAGACAGGTGGTGGGCCAGCAGCTCAATGAAAGTGGTATTTCAAATGAAATACTTATAGTTATAATTTTATGTTTTTTTTTACGTGCGTATTAATAAAGCTGCGACTAGCTGCAATAGGAAGAAGATGCCGTCGCACTCTCCACCGAGTTTCTACCACTTTTATATAGATATAGTAGTAGACGGTAGGATAAGTCGTATAAGAGGTCGTCGCCACAATAGGGTAGTTGACTAGATTTTTTTTAATTATTTAAATCAATAAGTTACGTTACTCAAAATCTACTGCAGAAAGAATTTTATAAATCGGACCAATAATAAATGAGATATAAGCCATTCAAATCCTGTAGAAGGGGTAATTGTCAAATAACAGAAGACGCAAACTTTGACGTCACTGTGTAAAATGTTCATTATGGTGCACGCGTGCAACGAGATAGTGAGATATCCCTACTACGCACCCACTTTTCCTCATACCTACATTTAAAGTCATAACTGCGGGCACATTTCTGAACCAATTTTGATTGTGTTTTAATAAAAGGGTTTCTTTTGCGTATCATTTTCTGTTGCTTATAAAATCATGTATAAAATTCAATATTGAAGCCCATTTGCCAGTTACCAGTGCCCAAGGCTCAGTCACCAGTCGCCAGTTCCTAATGATCATTTTACAGTCGATAGTCTAAGAGTTCATTACGCGGTAGCTCTGCTGTTTTACTATTCGGTCCTAGTTCGGTCTTGGTTATAGTTAGTTAAATTATAAGTCTCTAAAGGATCCTGACATGGTTATGGTCTCTAAAGCAGTGACATTGTAAAAGTGACCTATAAACCATGAGTAGAACTAATATCCATGGTTATGTATTTTTAAAATATTGCTCATCTCACGTAAATTCTAGTAATATGTTAAAGAAGTATATAAATGCTGCCGCGGTGGCGCAGTTGTAATACGTATGTGTTACGACTGAGGCTGACGCTGAGGTCTCGGGTTCGATCCCCGGGTCGGGTAAAGTGGTATTGGGTTTTTCTATTACGAAATGCACAGTATCAGCCCGGAGTCTGGAATTGTGCCCGATATGGCGATAGGCTCGCCCCCTATCACATCATGGGACGGAGATACGCTCGGCGAAATGTGGGTGTACTGGTTACACTTCTACCTCTTCGGGGATTACAGGCGTGAGTGCGTATGTATGTAAGTAAATAAATGCGTTATTTACTTAGTAACAAATTGGCAGGTGTCACATCTGTAGCACGCTGCCCCACTCGTGTGTGCTATAGCGTGATGCTCCAATAAATGTTGACGCGACAGACGGACAGACTCGCATATCTTGCACTTATATCTGAAATAAATGTATGCATCAAAAAACTTACATATAATAATAATTAATACAGTCAGCACCTTGTTACCAGTAGTATAGTGCACGGTATAAGTATTATACAACGTGTTACAGAAAGGTGTGGTCAAATTTGAGCAACGTATACTGTACGATATAAGTATTATACAACGTGTTACAGAAAGGTGTGGTCAAATTTGAGCAACGTATACTGTACGATATAAGTATTATACAACGTGTTACAGAAAGGTGTGGTCAAATTTAAGCAACGTATAGTGTACGATATAAGTATTATACAACGTGTTACAGAAAGGTGTGGTCAAATTTAAGCAACGTATAGTGTACGATATAAGTATTATACAACGTGTTACAGAAAGGTGTGGTCAAATTTAAGCAACGTATAATGTACGATATAAGTATTATACAACGTGTTACAGAAAGGTGTGGTCAAATTTAAGCAACGTATAGTGTACGATTTAAGTATTATAGAACGTGTTACAGAAAGGTGTGGTCAAATTTAAGCAACGTATAGTGCACGGTATAAGTATTATACAACGTGTTACAAAATATTTTGTTCTACGTTTGTTACATTAGGTGTGGTAAATTTAACACATTTAGTTTTCTTAGCATTTAGAACAAGATTATTTGCCGTAAACCACTGTGTTACCTGTAAAAGTGTATTATTAATTTCGTCAAAATTATCTTTATTCCTATCCATTCTAAATACGAGTGAAGTGTCATCAGCAAATAGTACAACATCGCACATGTCTATTGTATAAAAAGGTAAATCATTAATATACACTAAGAATAAAAACGGACCTAATATAGAGCCTTGAGGCACACCAAGTTGAACAGGAAGATCCCTGGACTTCACTCCACCCACATCCACGCACTGAACTCTTAGATGGAGATAGGAAGATATAACGTCAAGAGCAGTGTTATGTACACCGTAATGACGCAGTTTCCGTAAGAGCGTGTCATGATGTACACAATCAAATGCCTTTGAGAGGTCACAAAACACACCGATAGCGTTCTGCGACCCCTCCCATGCATCAAATATGTATTTAATGAGTGCAACTCCCGCGTCCGTTGTCGAACGTCCTTTCCTAAAACCAAACTGATTATTGTGCAGGAGGCTGTTTAAATTAAAATGGTTAGTCAACTGCTTCAATATCAGCTTCTCAAAGATCTTGCTAAAGGCTGGTAGAATTGAAATTGGTCGGAAGTTACCAGGGTCATTTATGCCACCTGATTTAAATAAAGGTATAATTTTACTAAATTTCATTAGATCTGGAAAAATACCAGTATCTATATATTTGTTAAAAATAACCACAAGGTAAGGGGCTACAATACCTTTTATGTTTTTTATTTTATTCACAGAAATGCCCCACAAATCACCTGTGTTTTTGGAATTTAAAGTTTTTACAATACTAATTACTTCCGCCGAAGTAACATGCTCAAATTTAAATAGGAATTTACACTCGGACACGCTCTCACGTAGTAAAGATTCAGCACGTCTAGGCGAGGAATTCAAGGAGCTGGTAGTGGCTACTGGTATGTTCACGAAGAATTTGATTATTAATATTTAATTCAAACTGGTTGTCACGTTTTTGGACCTTCCCAGTTTCTTTATTAATGACATTCCATGTAGTCTTAATTTTGTTGGATGATCTTTTAACTTTCTCACTAATATGATTAGCTTTTGCTAGATTACAAGTTTTTTTGAATATTTTAGAGTAATCTCTAACATATTGTAGGAATTCATTATCAAACCTATATTTTTTCATACCATACAGCTCATACAATGTAGCTCGACTTTTATAAATTCCTGGAGTTGCCCATTCATTTAACTTAATACTACCTCTGTCATAATTTTTTTTCGTTTTAAATACATTCTGAAATTCATTTTTAATGACACTGAATACATCCTTAAAGTTTTGGTTAGGATCTTTGGCTTTTAATAATGAGGGATTTAATCTATTAATAATACTAGTTTTAAAATAATTAATCCTCTTCTCTGTAACAGGGCTACAAATTATTTTCGCTGGCACCTCTTTTTCACTACTTTCAAACACTGCTAATTGCCCACAGTGGTCAGAGGTTAGATTACTAAGAATCTTGTGACCAGTTGACTTAAAATTAGAAAAAATATTGTCAAGGCAGGTAGATGAGTGTGATGTTATCCTAGTAGGCATTAAATATATGCGTTAAATTGAATGAATTAAATAAGTTTAATAGTCTATTACTAATTGGGGAAACCTCTAAAATATTAACATTAAAATCACCACACACAACTATTCCCTTTTTAGTATTACAAATTTTAATAAGTGCACCTTCTACAACTGATTCAAATAAATTAAAATCACTAAGTGGGGATTATTTTTATATTGTCATTTTCGTATGAGAGTTATTTCATTACGTTTGAATATCGATTCTGATATCACAGTTAAAACCATCAACAGGGTTTTTGATACATATTGTATAAGTAGTACGGGTCCGATGCTTTTATTAATCAGTACTGGAAACTGGCAAACCACCGTTGAAACTGTGGAGCCATCAAATAAAATAACAAGACCCTCAAATATGACCACACCTTTCTGTAACACGTTGTATATTCGATGTATAACGTACCTAGTTGTATGAGATTTCATATGCCCTCTCAAAGACACCGCGCTCGGACAATACTGAGTGCATATATCACAATGAAAAGTGCCATTTTCCTGAAAATAAATCATGAAATAGATATAATCCTACCACTATTATAAATGTCTGACTGCCTCGGTGGCGCAGTTGTAATGCGTACGCGTTACGACTGAGGCTTACGCTGAGGTCTCGGGTTCGATCCCCGAGTCGGGTAAAAGTGATAATGGGTTTTTCTATTACGAAATCCTCAGTATCAACCCGGAGTCTGGAATTTGTGCCCGGTATGGCGATAGGCTCGCCCCCTATCACATCTCGGGACGGAGATACGCTCGGCGAAGTGTGGGTGTACTGGTTACAACTTACACCTCTGCCTACCCGTTCGAGGAATACAGGTGTGAGTGCGTATGTACTATTATAAATGTGAAAACTTGGATGTTTGTAAGTGAATTTGGACGTTGGCACACAGGTAGACTATATACAGTATGTAACAAAAACCCTGTCGGCCCTTTCTATGACGTGAAGATAGACATATAGACAGCTTAATAAAAATTGTTAAATTTAAATTATAATAAACAGAAGCGAGATATTATCCTTACACAGGTAACTTAGAAAAATGAACATATTTAAAAATATGTTATTCTCATTTGAAATCTGATGAACAGCTGACTGATGTTATGTATTGACGAAACAGGGTGCACACGCGGCGCGTTTGATGCACGTAGACGCCGCAACATGCTGTCTCGCTCTGGTTCAGAGACATCGCTCTTGCAGAGGTAATCAATCGATATACGTTTCACAAACAATAAAATAATTAAAGTTTAAAAAATTCGAAAAAATATCGATTCTGATATCGCGGTTAAAACGCCCGACAGGGTTTTTGTTACATATTGTATAACCTGGACTAAGGTATAAACTACTTTTTATCCCGGAAAAGCGGGCGGGAGCCGCGAGCAAAGCTAGTCATGCATATTATACAGTAAACATCAGTCTGTACTGGATACTTACCGGTGAATGTTTGTTCGCATGCGTATTGAGTACGTCCTCGAAATTGAACCCCTTCACACATTTATCACATTTATAAGCGGCTCGGAGGTACGACTCACTTGTAGACCTTTGTAACATTTCTTCCAACACCTGTACATAAGCAATAATAATAAGAAATAATAACTGCCGCGGTGGCGCAGTTGTAATGCGTACGCGTTACGATTGAGGCCTACGATTTTGTATTAAGAAATGCTCAGTATCAGCCCAGAGTCTGTAGTTTGTGCCCGGTATGGCGATAGGCTCGCCCCCTATCACATAAATGACGGAGATACGCTCGGCGAAATGTGGGTGTACTGGTTACACCTCTGCCTACCCCTTCGGGGATTACCAATGAAATAGGAAAATAAATGAAAATTAGGTTTGAGAGTTTGGAAAAAAAATGTAATAGACTATCTGTCAATGATCAATGTTGCCACACAACTAATAATTGCAGGTGTAAAAGGAAAATACATACAAAAAAAACACCTGTACATAAATAATTGAAATTCCACCGAACCCCAAAAATAAACTTTTTTTATATCAGGGAAGGAATAATATCTTTTTTATTAAGAGGAAGGCGATTTGGGCCTCCGGATATCTCACTCACCGTACGAAACTCAGCAGGAAGCTGCTACTTATCATTTCACTCACCTGTTCTCTCGTTAGTTTAATAACTATATACTCGTTAGTTTCCCGCACCATTCTAGTCGTGAATCCGTCTTGAGTTTCCGTTTTTGTGTTTTTATAATTTTGGTCCTTCGAGCCGGCATCATTCACCAGCAACGTACACTCTTCCTTTACATCTATTTCTGTTTTAAATTCAATTTTAGATTCCGTCGTTTCAGCCTGCAATCGTGATGTCAACAGTTAATAATCGGTAAGTTAAGAATTTTCAAACATGAATCGATTACTCGAATAATCGATCTAAAATTGATTTAATACATCCACACGCCTGTACTCCCCGAAGGGATAGGCAGAAGTGTAACTAGTACATCCACATTTCGCCGAGCTTATTTCCGTCCCAGACGCACAATTCCAGACCCCGGCTTGATACTAAGCATTTCGACCCAGGGATCGAACCCGAAACCTCAGCACAGCACGCAGTCGTACCGCGTACGCATTAAAGTTTTAATACGTACCAAGTTAGTGCGAGTCTGAAATTGATGTAAATCCTACTAATACCCGCAGAGTTTTAAAAATACCGACATTTTGATCGGTCACTACGAACAAACGATACAATGTGCGGCGTCGTGTAATACGAATAGGTCGCGCTCCGTCCGTGGTTTGGCTCGCGATATTACGCAACGTTCAACAACCTATAGCGGATAGGGTCTACTAGGTGGTAGGGTGGTAGGTAGGTTGAGAGGGTAGGAGGGGACATACTGCAGGAGCACCAATGAAACCAGTGCTCCAAGGTGCAGACTACCACGATTAGCCAAGGGAAGGCTGGTGATCCGAATCCTGAAATCCTGAAACCTTATCGGTGGAGACCTTCTCTCAGAGGGATTCAGGGAAAATCGAGCCAAATCCGAAACGAAAGTGGTAGTACCACTCAGACTTAAGGGTGAAATGGTTCAACTTCAGTGAGCTGATCACCCGTCTGTGCTACACGCAGACGTCCCCACCAAAAATACAAATAAAGGTGGTAGGTCCCTCGTATGCGAGAGGCCGTCTGTGTTGATACCACAACTTTCGTTTATTTCTGATCTAACAGTAGTGTGGAAGCACTGTTGTGTTTCAGTTTGAAGGACATTGAAGCCAGTGAAATTACTGGGCATTATGAGATTTAACAACTTATGTCTTTAAGTGACGAACCCAGTCCGGTGCCATATAAGTGCTTTGTAATTCAAAGTTCTCTATGGTGTCGCTTGGAATAAAGGGTGAAATGGTTCAACTTAAGTGAGCTGATCCCATGTCTGTGCTACTCATCATTAATTCAAATAATGGTGTCGCTTCTGTTTATGGGCAGGCGTTGCCATCAGGCGAGCGACCTGCTCGTTTCGCCATACAAGCAATATTTTTTTTTTACTCTATATATTCTGCTTCTTAGGAATCTGTTTATACCAAACAATAATCTAATCTGTTGTCAGATGATAATCATCAGAGAAATGTTAGTCCTAGAGAGGTCAATCCAATGATGCCTCACTCAGTCTTTTTCTGTGAATCTCTCCACTAGGTCAGGTATACTATTTCTTTTTAATCTAGAGAATCTAGGGCTGCCATAGCCCTGCAATTGTGCCGCCAGTTCATTTTGATGTTGTTCAAGTCTGATTTCGTATTTTGCACTGTATGTTGCTATTTTTGTTTTACTGTTTGTAGGTTGAGGTCACATGTTTATTGCTAATATGTATATACAAGCTAATAAAAAAAATTCTTTCTTTAACATGTTGTTTATGCATTACATAAACTTACCTTACAGTTGGGAGGGGAAGGCCTCGGCGAACTTTTATAGATAAAGTTGGAGATATTCTCGAGAAAGGCCAGGTCGGGAGTACCCTAAACCGACGTGCATGTATGAAAAATTTAATGAGAGTGAATGAGGCCAAAGAGGTATGCAAGGATCGTAGCCAGTGGAAATCCGTTGTCTCTACCTACCCCTATAGGAAACAGGCGTGAGTCTATGTATGTATGTATAAACTTACCGAATCCTTTTTCCGTTTCTTCTTTTTTCTGATACCACTACTCAACATGATAAGTGGAAGTTCATCGGCATCATACTCATCACTCTGATCATCATTTACATCATTAGGTCCTAAATAGTGATGTTCTATTGTTGTTGTATAATTGTGTAGTGGATTGAAGGTTAGCTTTCCCTTCTGCGGTATTAAAAATAAGTAAAACACTTCAAAAACTGACTGCAAACCCGTGTTATTAATATTATTTATTCTTCACCTTCTTCCACCTGCATGTATGCCACTGGCAGTGGGGTCAGCGCGACATGCTTTATTTAATAAATGTTACAAAAATATATTTGGATTGTAGTATTTTACACATGGCTACCTGCCTGTCGTGCCTATCATAAGTAAGGGATAAGTAAAGGATTGGGAAGGAGAGGGACATTTGGGCCTCCAGATATCTCACTGACCATACGAAATGCAAGCTGCTACTTTACGCCGGTTTCCTGTGAGACCGTGGTAACGAGCCGGCCCATTCATGCTGTAGACAATACTGTCTACAACATGGCTCTGCCACAGAATACAAATTGAATTGAATCAACAAAAACCATACATCTTTAGTTGATTAAAATTTCATTGAAGGCAATTCAACATGTCAAAACCTGTCATTACCGTTTCAACTTCCAACAGCTCTTTGTATGCTATTTGCCATTGCTGCGTCAATTTGATAAACTTTATAACCATCCATTTACAGTAGACACATATTTTCATGTCATGTTCATTTGTTTGTGCCTGTAATAATAAATAAATAAATACATGTCCAACAGTCACACACATAGTCCTGACCCCACACTAGGTTAACCTGTATTGTGGGTATCAGGAACTACCAGGGACTTGCCAACCCACAACACCCAGACTCGAAACAAATATTTGTGGATTGCACAAACATTTGTCTCGGTACGGGAATCGAACCCACGGCCTCTCGCTTCGCAGCCGGCTACTCGCCCACTGCTCCACGGAGCTGTCAAATAATGTTTTATGATTATTAACAGCAGTGATAGCTCAGCAGCGAGTGGTACGGATTGTTGAAACGAAAGTCACAGGTTCGAAACCAGCCCCAAGAGCACACACCTCTGACTTTTCTAAGTTATGTGTGTATTAATTGTTAATTATCACTTGCTTTAACGGTGAAGGAAATATCGTGAGGAAACCGTAATACCTGAGTTCTCCATAAGATATATTGAAGGTATGTGAAGTCTGCCAACCCACATTAGGCCAGGACCATGCCCAGCAATGGGACATATATAATATAGGGCTAGTGTTATTATTATGATTATTACACTGCCAAAGACATCTTTATGCTACCAGAGATAACATTTAACTCATATAATGTATTAACAATGATGTGATGTAATAATATTCATATTATAAACAAGCTGTTTAATTTGTAAATAGGGCTGTGACTTAGAAAAAAAGAAAATAGAATATTCTTAAAAAAATTGTTTGTCATGAATTACAAAAATCTTTTAGCATACTGCATAGTAACAGTAAGTATAGTTACAAAATATAGAAATATAAAAACAAATAACTAACCCCGTGCACGAAAGTTTTGTACATTTTCATTTCCTCATAAGTCATTGTCGATACATCATCTGCCATCCGTAGACAAGTCCAACACGTGTAAATCATGTTTAATAAATTAGAATTGATATGTTCTGTTATATTTCTCATAAATGTTAATAAACAAAATTATATCAATTTTGGAAAACATTGTCAGAACTCAGATTCTCTTTTTTTTGTTTGTTCCTTATGGAACCGGCTAAGATCATGAGACCATGCTGCCAGTCATTAGTTATATTAATTTCTTATTTTCTAAAAACCATCTAATATCGATATAGTATATTTTCTAAACAGTATTTAAACATTATTTAACAAATATCTCATTGTTTGGCCAATATCATCCAATATACACCAACTATTTCCGCAAACATTGATTGTTATGGAACAAGAAATACATTGAGTAGTTTATAATTTAAAAATATTTTTTTAATTATTATTTATAGATTTCCTAGTAATCCATTTCGCTGTGCAGAATAGATATCTGTTGTCACAAAAGAAAGGGGAGAAGAACGGTATACCTTGTAAAAATTCTAATATTTGTTCGATGCATTTTGACAATAGCAATATAATTGTAAATGCCCAAAGGTATAGATTACTAAAAACGGCAGATTCCCAAACTGCAGGTATTAATAATATGTATAATAAATTAACAGTCATGAGATGAAATAAATGTGATGTGTTAAACAGGATGTATCATAATATTATTGTAATTGTAATTATTTAAATTGCAGATCCACGTCCAACAAAAAAAGTGTAAGCACCGGTATTAGCAGAAACGACGACATCAAGTGTTGTAATATATTTGTATCTTTTATGTTAATGTTCTATTTTAAGCTTGTGTTTTTTAATAGTTAAATAAAAATAGGTTTGTTTTTTAATCTTTATTATACTTAAGTGACAAGCGTTCCCTGGAGCGCAAACCGATATCAAAAGGTTTCCCATTATACAACTCGTCATCATAATGCCTCATAATGCACATTCGTTTATTACGTCCAGTTTATCAAGTCCAAATTCTAATAAATCCCAAATCCTCATAATTTTTAATGACATAGAAATTGTGTCTTGTTCCCAATCAAATCCTTTTCAAATTGAGCTTACTCCTAAATCACTACTCTTACCTAAATCAATATAATTCTTTTTTTGTTATATTTGATTTATGTAAAATCGTACCACTAATTTGTCTATAGAGCCCACATTATTACTTATTAATTATAATATCGCTTGTGTTTAAAAGGTCACAGGTTTCATTCACAACATGCGCTTTTGCTTGGTGTCACTTTGATACTCGCCTTTGTCAAATCCTAAAAAAAAATATTGAAATCATAATTGAGCTAACTCTGAAACAGTGTAACCAACATAACGTATTCGTTTTTATTGCGGTTTCATTTTAAAATAAATAATTTTTATACAGATAGTCATATGACGTATATTTTTAAGTGACATTACAATATTACAAATTTTACATAATATCTTCAAGTAATAGAGTTTTAAATTTAAATATGACTACAAACTTAATAAAACAGCAGTAGGTATACGCAGATGCGGCCGTTTCAACAATGTCGTCTGGTTCGCAATCTATACTATAATATATATAATCAATATTATAAAGCTGAAGAGTTTGTTTGTTAGATATTTAGGAAGGCTATAGGCTATATATACATCACGCTAAGACCAATACGAGCAATATGAGCGGAGCACTAATGAAGAATGTTTCAAAATCGGGTTTTTTCCTTTTGAGTGCGTGCGCTGCGGAAACGGTTAAAGTTTCGCTAAAATAATATATGACAGAATTGTTCCCCTTAAAAAAAAGTCCGCAACAGCATATGTCTATATTTTAAGAAAATCGTTCTTTAAGGTCAACCATTCACTCATGTTTCTTTTGGCATTGTACATGGATGGTGAAAATTACTTACCATCAAGTGAGCCACTTGCTCGTTTGCCTATGTAGGCCTATGCTATAAAAAAGTTATCGCTTAGCTACGTTTTTGTCAGTTCGTTTCGCATCATCAAACCCTGATCACCATCTGGAAACCCAATTACTCATCGAAACCTATTAAGTGAGCCCAAACACGAAACTGCGTTCCCGTGGACATCTTCCTACTCTATCACCAGACCCTGGATACCATCAAGAAGTCAACTACTCTTCAAAACCTATTTAATGAGTCCAAACACAATATATTTGCTATTAATTACCGAAGAGTTGGTAGCTGCAGAGGGCTTGTTGCAGCATCAGCTCAGTTTCACCTAAGCTAAGAACACCCCTTTATTGTCGGGGGTAAAAAACATACGGCTTAGTTTCTTAGTGCTTCATCTCAGATTAGTGAGCATTTCCGAAGCACCAGTAAATTTTAAACATGAAGTGTAAAAGGTGACTCTTGATGGCTCTTTATTTTAAAAAATTATTTATTTCAATATTAAAAAAAGTAATAATTAATAGAGCAAAACTACTTGAAAAAATTTGAATCGACTCCATGAGATTCCATGTTCTGTCACTGTTTTTACAGATAAGTTGTTAATATCGTCATGACAACCACGTGACTAATTTAATTTGAAGCGTTAACTCTATGCATATAAAGTTCAATTTAACTAGAAGCCCGACGCAGACCAGACAGATGAAACTCAAGATATTTTCGTGCGTCAAGTTTGTATGGGAAGTTAGATCTAGAGTATTTATGATCGAAGCTAAAAACAATGAAACAGGGATTTGGCCGATTTCAAAGTATTGCTGTCAAGTTCAAAGCTGGAGTTTTGGTGTTAATTCCTTTCAGTACGATGCTTCTTAGACGACTTTCTTTCATAACCGCACAAGTTCGATCAATACCCTTGGTCCATCACCTAAATTCACCTATTTCAATTAATAACACTTGTGAGGCAATTCTCGCGCTATTCGAATTCGAGAAAAATCTCGGATTAGAACTTTTGTCGAATGAAATTCACGTTGAGCTATTCTGGGAATCTCGGGCTCGAAATATCTCTTAGGTTGCTGATAGAGTGCCCATTTCTTTTAAATTATATAGGTACTACCGTCTACCGCCTATCGGACTGCGGACACTATTCGTCACTTTTTGTTTTTTAATTTTTTTTAAAAGGGTATACTTCCCAGGTAGTTCCATCGGCACCAAGTCAGGATCTGATTATGGGATCCCAGAAAATTCGAGGACAATTCCCAAATTTTATAAGGATGCAAAGTATTTGCGTCTGGTAGGTACTCATTTTCTACCTAGCGCGTGGCGTTATCTCAGCCTGTTGAAAGCAGACCTCAGCCTTATAATATCTTCCCTCTCCTTAAATGAGCCCATTGGTCATAATTATAATGGTAAGTGAAAACTAAACCTATTATACAAGCAATCAGCCCCAGATCTACGATGTTTGTGGCGCTCCTCTCTCCAGCGTTTGAGATAAATTACTTTAAAAAAACTAAAAGAAAAGAATGATATACAAAGGGCCTGTGTGGCGCCTTTTTATTACAAGTCGACGGTGAGCCAACCAGGCTTCCGTATGCTAGGCACTTTGTTGAGCAAGTGTTTTATTTTTAATCATATTATATTATGATTTTGGTGCCCCCATGAATCTGCCGCCCGGGGTGGGTGCCCCGGGTTGCCCCCCCCCCCCTAGATCTGGGCCTTTTTTTATAGTATAGGCTGACAAACGAGCAGGTGGGTCACCTGATGGTAAGTTGGTTGGTGATTTCCACCGCCCATGTACGCCTACAATACAAAAGAATTATGGGCGCGTTGCCGACCTTAAAGGAAAGGGATAATAAGGGATTGGGAAGGGGAGGGGGATTTGGGCCTCCGGATATCTCACTCACCGTACGAATCGCAGCAGCAGGCTGCTACTGTACGCCGGTTTTCTGTGAGACAGTGGTAACGACCCGGACGAACCGGCCCATTCATGCTGTAGACAAAATTGTCTACAAGCCTGCAAGCAATCAGAATGTAAGTACAGGTATGTAAATTCTAACAAAGAAATCGATAACGAGGAAATGTTTACAAATATAATACCTACGGTTTTTAGGATTTCGTAGCCAAATGGCAAAAACGGAACCCGAACGGAACGGAAATTATAAGTAATAATTTCGTCAAAGCCATTTTACTCGGAAACTTATTAGCACTATATAGACGAAATTATAATGGTAGGTAGACGTATTCTTTGAACTGTAGTTACACAACGATGTTGGTATTGAAAATATGAAAAACATTGGGACATTTATGTAACTAAGGGATAATTTTCAATTGCACATATGCATTTAATGATAATCATTAAGTAGGTCGTTAAAAATGTTATAGAGGTTACTCAATTACTTTTTTAATTAAGTCATTAGTTTGTAAGTTATTCGTGTCCAAAGTCGTGCCATCCATTTCTATCCCGCACAAGATATGTGATCTTTTCAGTAACACATCCTGACTACGGAACTCTTCACTGTGCATGGTCAGACACGCAATTGGACAATTTTTTCAACTCCGGCCGTAGATAGGTAGAGCATTTCGAAACGTGCTAACTGCTACAGACTACTTACAAAGAACTGACGTTCTAACTGCTAATGAATTTGTTTATAATTATATTTATCTACTTAATATCAACGTTAAATACTAAAGCTATCCTAGACATAGATTTACCAAACTATGACGACGAGTACAAACTAAAGGATTTCCGTAAAACATTTATTACGAATAGAAGGCAAAAGATATTAAAAAATAAAAGAACTAACTTATTGGACAAATATTTATTCAATAACACCGTATATTTAGATGGAATAATTCATTACGAAATTAATGAAAATAATACGGAACTAAGTAAAATTGTAGATATTGAAGAAGAGCTCAGAATGATTTTAGCGATGGAAGGTGTAAAGTACACGTACAAAAGAGGATCAAAATGGCGTACTTGGCGGGAAATATTACGTGATGGCGGGGAAAAAATTGTTTGCTTTGTCTGTGAAAATATAGTTAGAGGAAATTGTTCTAACTGCCGCAGGGGTGGTCATTGGGTAAGTGCAACTTTAACCATTATCAAGACGTAGGTATAAACGTAGCATCTAACTTTGAATATATTTTTTTTAACTTGGTAAATAGAAATCGCTTATCTGCGTTATTTTTGGTCCAAAACAGTCGTCAAAGCATAACAAGCTCGTCCCCATTTTTTAACTCTTAAGGTAAAAAGTTTATACGTCGGTCTAAGAGTCAGCAGTAAACGCCTTTTCATTTCTCCATAACCTACCTCCAGCCCCAGATCTATGATTTTTTCGAACTGGGACAGAAACTTAATAGTAGCGTCCCTCTCTCTAGCGTTTGAGAGAAATGACTCATAACTTGCCCCGGTTTGCGACCCCCCCTCCTACATCCGGGGCTGCCTATCTCTCCCCACACTTACAATGTACATACCTATATACTGTTAAAAACCTGTTGAGGAGTTTGCATTTTCACTCGTACAACGTCATCAGAACTTAAGCAATATATGGTACCAAATTAGATGTTAATCCCATCGATTAATCAAAATCATTGCCTAAATATCGGTTATTCAGATCGAACATATTTTAAAATTATATATTGTACCACTAAGTTGCAGTCAATTAACCGTAACTCAATATTACCATCTCGCTTACTCTCAACTAGAATCTCTATCGCGCACCCTGTGAACTGTCAAACTCCCGCGCTAAGTGACGCAATTTTACTTCTAAGCAGCCCGTCTAGTAGTATACATTAAAGTCTTTGATAAGTATATAAATATAAACAGTGCCGGACCGTGGTTAATTTTAGGATGAAGTGAGATAAAAATATGGGGCCCTTTGCCCACGGTTTGATATATATAAACCCTGAACCCAAGGAATGGACATGAGGAGACCCTTCTTCTTCAAAGTTGTCGAGACATGGTAGGTCCGCCCCTGTATCTCGTAACATTTTGTTTACAGACTATTGAAGAAACGCCGCCATGCCCCTACGAAATATTTTCAGTTATAAACGACGGTCAAATATGTGCAAAATATTATACTGAATACAGAAATTTAACTAACGACTGTCCATCTAAAATAAAGTTCGAAGACCTAGGAGTAAGTTGTGACAACCCTATAGAAACAAAATGGCGGATCAGGCGCGACTATAAGAATATAAATAGATTTCCCGCGTTTATTTGTAACGGAAAGGAGTACTGTGATGTCACTACACTTTATACGGTAAGTTTGATATAAAATAGCCATTTTTCTACATTCGCATTTTTTTTTAAATACATACTGCAGAAATGATTTGGCCTGTAATTTTTTCTGAACATACATGTAGTTACGGTTAGGCAGAGGTGTAACCAGTACACACAAATTTCGCCGAGTATATCTGCGCACCATAATGATAGAAGGCAAGCCTATCGCCACACTGACCATCTGACCAGTATAAAGCACTATTATTCATTACATAATATGTATAACTGAACAAATTCAATGTCTAGCGTAGTCTAGTCGGAACGAAACCTAAGATAATAATTACAAACGTAATTTTAGAACTGCCCGATGAGATTAAGGCCCGTATTACAGAACAATACTCAAGTCAGCTCTTTGCTAAGTGTCGATTTCTGTACACGTGATTGGTCCGATTTTGTTTGGCGCCAAAAACAGACCAATCACGTGTACTGAAATCGACACTTAGCAAAGAGCTCATTTGAGTGTTGTACCTCCTAGTCTACATCCTTTTTATGCGCCACTAGATAATGGAGGCATTTTTAACTTCTTGATGTAGTTATTTATGAACATATTTTTTTTGTTTTATTTTAACTTCAATTTTAGATCGATTCTCAAGGAATATCATTCCGAGTAATCAATACATCGAATAATATATTTTATTCAAGAGTAATGAGGAATGGCGCGAAAAACTATGCCTGTATCGACGACTGTGGCTACTGGGACCCGAATACAAAAAAAATCGCCGCTCAACAAAATCCATTGTCCTTCGATTTGTTAGCAAAAAATAAAAAGAAGAGACAAAATATTTTTAGCACAAGCATTACATCACTAAACAAATCAACTAAGTACATTAAAAAATCGACTACACCATATAAATTGAAAAATGAACATGGCCATAGTGTACATGAAAATATGTCTATGATCAAAAGCGCGGGAATTTTGCCTATTCCGGAGCTGAATGTAGAGTCTACTACGATGTCACATTGCAAGAAATTGGAGAAAAAAGATAAAGATTATGAAGACAAAGACTCGGATTATGAATAATAATTAAACGCACATTCAGGCGTGGCGTTCCGCATCGCAAATAAAATGAAGTAGGTACGCAAAAAATCTCATAAAATACCATTCTTAATTGATGGTTGATACTCACAGACATTTATTAATACCACTAGCTTGCTAGGCCTATAGCGTAAGGAGTTTTGTCCATGCTGGCCACCACGCTAGATCTGTCTGTGCAGACAGAATCCCATTTACTCTATTACCTACACATACTCGTCTTTCAATATCAGTATTATACTTCCCATCACTTGTAAACACATAGCCCAGGTTTGGATATAAAAAATAAAGAATCTGTAAGGAAATTTAATTTTCATAACATGCATACAAAACTTATATCCACTACTTAAAATATATTAACAAGGTTAATTATAAAGATACATACAAAGGCTTCAATACTACTATACGGGCTGTTTTTAAGTAAAATTGCGCCACTTAACACGATAGTGACCATCAGGTGACCCACTTGTTCGTTTGCCGGCCTATGCAATAAAAAAACCAGATAGATAGCACAAATGAGCCAATCACACAGTTTGAAGGTATGTTAGGTTGATTGGTTGATTTTTGTGATGTATCCCGTTAACCAATCTAAGATTGTTATTGAAAATGGCCGTAAATTAGTGCGCAATTTCTATGTACCGCACAGCCGGTATAGTAGTAGACATTGAAATCTTCGGATATATTGACAGTTTTTTATCAGACATTAATAAATAAGGTCCATTATGAACTTTACGAACGAGACCCTCCGCGACGCGAGTCGGCGACAGCGGCAATGTATACAATTGTATGGAAACTGTCGCTAGTCGCATACTTCAAAACGTACAATATGCACAAGACAACTAGGCTGTAAGAAGGGCTGATTGTTGAAGTCGGTCACTTCACTCGCTCTCTACACCCGCCATCAACTTTAAATCTTTTAACAATAGCAGACCACTCGTGAGTGGTTCTCGTGACATAATAGGGTAGTTTCCTATATTGAATTTTATACACTATTTTATAAGCAACAGAAAATGATACGCAAAAGAAACCCTTTTATTAAAACACAATCAAAATTGGTTCAGTAATGTGCCCGCAGTTATGATTTTAAATGTTGGTATGAGAAGTGGGTGCGTAGTAGGGATATCTCACTATCTCGCTTGCACGCGTGCACCATAATGAACATTTAACACAGTGACGTCAAAGTTTGCGTCGTCTGTCATTTGACAATTACCCCTTCTACAGGATTTGAATGGCTTCTAACTTAATTCTGGGCCGATTTATAAAATTCTTGCTGCAATAGATTTTGAGTAACGTTACTTATAGATTTAAATAATAAAAAAAATCTAGTCAACTAGCCTATTCCAGCCAGCCAAAAGATTTTGCGCGTGTTGTACCTATACAATTGCATACAAAATACATAATGTCGCATTGATTACATTTACCATCGATGAGCCCCACCAAATATAACACGGCATTAGAAAATATTTTTATATAAATGATTTTTTGATACTTTCGCCACAAGATTTGTTTACTAACGGCCGTTCCAAATAATGTCTATCCACAGATTTGCTTACTATCAATAGTGTTTTGACAGATCTTCCATACAAAATGTGTCAAAATTTTACTGCCAGTAAGCAAATCTGTCTGTTTTGATAGACAAAAGTTTGGTAACGGCCATAACCGATTAAATTTCACGCCACTGTCCTTATTTGCTATCCTGGAACTATTAATATTTTAAACGCGATCGTCTGAGCGGCTTGCACCGCAACTTTTTGTGCCACAAATTTTGCTCAGCGTAGTTCACTTATGTGTAACATTAAATTATTACAACATAGTCGTCTCGCATCAACGTATCTTGTCTAGATAACGTACCTCAAAATATCCCTTTGATTTGTAAAAATACGCTTGATTTATATATAACAATTAATACAAAGGCACGTAGTCATCAGTCTTTTATTTTGTGCAAGAAGTAAGCTACTAAGTACTTACTTCTTAGTAAGTTTAAGTTAAAATATGATATAATGGCGCTTAGGATGATATCAGAACAGTATGCGCAGCACGCATGGTTCACGGCATATTTTTATAATTTTGAATGAAGGCACCTTATTCCCCTACCTTATAATTATATTATACAGTATGTAACAAAAACTCTGTTGGCCCTTTTTGGGTCGTGAAGATAAACATATAGACAATATAAAAAAACAGAGATATCGAGATATTATCCTTACACGTATAACTTAGAAAAATAAATAAATACACCCAACAGTCACACACATAGTCCTGACCCCACACTAGGTAAACCTGTATCGTGGGTATCAAGAACTACGAGGGACTTGCGGTCCCACAACACCCAGACCCGATACAAATATTTGTGGATCACACAAACATTTGTCTCGGTGCGGGAATCGAACCCACTATCGAAAATAACTTATCCTAGGTCCTTACACAGGTAACTTAATAAATAACATATTTAAAAAAATGTAATTCACATCTGAATTTCTTTGTGTATTGACGAAGCCGGGGGCGCGGCACGTTTGATGTATATGGACGCCGCAAGCCCGCAACATGATACCTCGCTCTTGCAGAGGTAATCAATCGAAATACGGTTTACAAACAATAAATTAATTCAAGATTAAAAATCAATATGATATTTTTATAGTCCAATTTTCGTGAGTTTTTTTCATTATGCTTGAATATCGATTCTGATATCACAGTTAAAACGCCCGACAGGGTTTTTGTTACATATTGTATAATAATTAATTATTAACATCAATATTTTATAAAAAGATAAAGATAAAGTTGTTTATAATCAAATACAGGATCTTAACACAAACCGAATCCTCAAAAGTTGCAAATGGATTTTCTTAACTATATCTACAATTAAATACTAAGGAAGTTGGGCTCATATACATGCAAGAGTGAGCCATTAATACTACAATGGAAGACCTCTAATGGGCGGCTGTACAATTTGTATTTTTTTATTGGTTTGGATAGCGAAACGAGCAGGTTGCTCGCCAGATAGTAAGCGCAACACCTGCCCATAAATAGAAGCAATACTACACAGAAATTTCTATAACAAAGGGATGTATGACACTGGACTAAGTTCGTCGTCTAGAGACATTAATTGTCAAGTCTCATAATGCCCAGTAATTTGACTGGATTCAATGTCCTTCAAACCAAAATATATGTGCCTACACACTGCTGTTTGAATGCAGAAATAGAAAAAGCGGTGGCCAACCCAGACAACATCTCGCATACCAGGTAAGTCCGAGATGTCATTAAGGTGGTCCTTGTTTCTGAACCCATATTGGTTTTTACACATTTATAAACTAAGTAAATTGTTTCACAAGTTACTATTATCAGAAAAGTATACACTTAATTTATACATAGTTTATTATTAAGTATACAATAATTAATAAATAATTCTTTCCCCCAAAATGTGAAGAGAAGTATCATATTCTAAAACTAATGTATACTATAATGTTAATATAATATTCTTATTAATATTGTAGTATAAAATATATTACAATATAAAAAAAAAACACTAATTGCAAAAAGGGCAATTACATGTCTACTTAAGCAAATAAAAAAAAATTGTTAAGCCATTAATAAAAAAATGTGGCAATGTTTTTACATTGGGGCAATTCTTATTGATCATTAACAGTCAATATGTGCCCTTTTAGCAATTGGTGATTTATATAGTGTACAATGAACACAATTTATTTTTACAAACTGCAAATAAGTCACTTAACCGGCCATCTACATCACTAGTCACCCTTCAGCAACTGAAAATAACTACAGCACCTTAATGACCAGTGCTGGTCATGCAATAATTGACTTTGGAGTAAAATCAAAATATGGCGCCCATTGCCCATGATTTGGTATATGTAAAGCCTGAACTCGGAGATTGAACATGCTGATATGTCTCTAACTTAGGGTTGGCACCTGTAACGGGCAACGGCCACTACGCGAGACATACGCCCGGTTTCTGAAAGGCTGTTCAATGTTAAATTAACTAATCAAATGTCAAGTAGGAATTGATTTACTAGAAGCATGATCAATACCTTTAACTTGACACACATGATAACATAACTTTCAAATTAATATATAAATAAAAATGGTCAAATGGTACTAAAGAGAAATCAAATACATATTATAATATTTTTCACTAAATAACGTTTCAGCAACTCTAATTGATTTGCCAGCGATGTCAACTCAAAGTTCTGTTAGTTGAATGTTTGATCAGCCTTTCAGAAACTGGGGGATAGTGTAGATAGGATACGCCAGCCCTATATGTGATTATTTTCAGTCTAAAAAAGTCAAATTTCACATAAAAGTACAAAGACTGAAAAGCAACAACTATTTAATACTGTAAAAACATTTTTTTAGCACAGGCCGTCAAACAAGTTAGTTTGACGCCTGAGGATAAGCGATCTCCACCGCACATAAATACCCACAATACCAGATGTCTTGGGCACATTGCCAAACTTAAAGGAAAGGGATAATCGAGGAACAGGACAGGGAGGGAGATTTGGGTCTCAGGATATCTCACTCACCATATGAAACACAGCAACAAGCTGCTACTTTACGTCAGTTTTCTTTCAGACACTGGCAACGAGCCGGCCCATTTGTGCTGTAGACAAAACTGTCTACATTGTGGCTCTACCACTCAAAAATTCTTCAGTCACATTCTGAGATTGACCAGTGCATAATTTTTATGACCATTTAGAGATGCAATGTTTCTTGATGGACATTGTATTCAGACTGCACTATCCTTACCACCAGATGAAGTGTATTAACATTGCAATGCTAGTGTTTCGTTCAAAATCAAAATCATTAAATCACTGCCTCGGTGGTGCAGTTGTAATGCCTATGCGTTACGGTTGAAGCCAACGCTGAAGTCTTGGGTTCGATCCCCGGGTCAGGTAGTGGTATTGGGTTTTTCTATTACGAAATGCTTATTATCAGCCCGGAGTCTGGAATTTATGCCCGATATGGCGATAGGCTCGCCCCTATCACATCATGGGACGGTGATATGCTCGGCGAAATGTGGGTGTACTGGTTACACCTCTGCCTACCCCTATGGGAAACATGCGTGAGTCTATGTATGTATGTATAGGTGTCAATTCTTCCTGATTTTCCGACTCCTATATTTCCCGCAAACGTGATTAACCAATTGATAATGCCTATTGAAGTTTTCATTGCATTCTTTGCATTTAAATTTTCTTAAATTAAGATGACGTTCCCGTATGTGTGATTTCAAACTCTTTTTCAACATAACCTTTTTGCAGTAATCGCAAACTGCTTTTGAGTACTGTGACTTGTCTTTCAAAATTAAACTATTACGACACACATGTTTGGCCTTTTCTGACTGTGAAAAGAAATTTACATTGCAGTCCCAGCACTTGAGTTTGTGCTTCAGATGTACTTTAAGTATGTGCCATTCAATGCTCTTCTTTAACATCTCTTTGTTACAATAACCACAAATTGCTTTAGAATAACCAGACTTATCCTGCCCTTTAGACAAATTAACATATTCTGGATTTTGTTCTGCACATTTCAGTTCAGTTTTGACGTCATATTTTTTTATTTGAAGCACATTTTCGTTAACTTTAGTCATTTGTACGTACACTTCGGTTTGTTTCACCCTTTCTACCCAGGTTTCGTTGCATTTTTTGTCCAAAAAGTTTGGCTTTGTTTCCCCTTTTACACTAAAATGATTTTTTCTGATATGATGATTTAGTAACCTCCTTTCGCAGTACACTATGCCACAAGCTGTGCACTTGAAGTCTAAACGTGGCGTTATATGCAAATCGTCGTGGATTTTCAGGTGGCTAATCAAATTTCTTTTGTCAACAAAGCTGCGTTCGCAGTGGTCGCAAATAAATTGTTTTTTCGCTTTACCTTCGTGCGCTAGCCTGTGGCTGTCGTATGTATCCCTTCTGAAGTACTCTTTTGGACAAATAGAACACTTAAATCGTGGTCTAATAACACCATGCTGGTATAAATGAGACTTTAAGTTAAACTTGCTTCCCAATATAGTTTTATCACATATTTTACAGTGATGGCTCTTATGAGTCTTTTCATTTGTACTCATTGTTGAAAAATAAAAACACAAAACTGAACTAAATAGAATCAAATAAAACTAAACAAATTAATGGAAATTATATTAAAAAAACAAAAAAAAAGGTTTACAGTTGAATTCAGGGCTGCCAGAAAAGCAAACTTATTTTATACTGCTGGCTCTGAGTCTAATAAATTTTTACATAAAATTGATTTTCAAGATATAACAGTGGTAAAAATCGAAATAATAGTTAATAACGTTATAACTTACAGTTATATTGATTCTCTTTTTATTTTTATTCCACAATACAAAAAGGATACAATCAGCTACCCAATAATACCGTTTTTGTATACAAATGTGAAATTAGGCAGTTATCACGAGAATTGACAGATATCAGCTGTCATGTTAGACAAGATTGTGCGTTAGAGAGCTATATCGAGCTATATCATTTTATATCGTTGCCTGAGAATACAGTTAAATTGTTGACCGAGAAATGCCGAGAATACTAAGTGATAATAGTATTCAGTCAATGAGATATAAAATATGAAAACATTATTTTTGTTTTAGGCATATTTGGATTTTGAAATGTCAATTACATGACCGAAATAAAATAACAGAGTGGTAGAGCCACGCAGTAGACACTTTTGTCTTCAGCATGAATGGGCCGGCGCGTCCGGGTCGTTACCACTGTCTCACAGAAAACCGACGTAAAGTAGCAGCATGCTGCTGCGTTTCGTACGGTGAGTGAGATATCCGGAGGCCTAAATATCCTCCCCTTCCCAATCCCAATAATTGTTTAATAATCTTTTTCTTTTAAGGTCGGTAACGCGCCCATGACTCTTTTGGTATTGTGGGCGAACATGGGTGGTAGTGAGCACTTACCATCAGGTGACCCATTAGCTCGTTTGTCGGCCCATGCAATAAAAAAATATAATTCGGTATATACCTACATAACGGCGTTTATGAGTATTTTTTACATATTGTGCATATGTAGACGTAAAAAAAAATAACCCAAGGCAATGAAAGACAATTAAAATTTAAAAATCAATACTTTAGGGTACTGGAAACTGAAATGCCAGGAAGTACTTGTATTAAGTGCCGCCACGCCGTAAATATCAAATCAATCAATTCAATAGTCACGAGACATGTGTTAAATAGTCGATTAATGCTGATTACTCTGTTCCTAATTTAATCAAATTACACCTACCTACCTTAGTTGAAACGAAGTAATTAGATTATGTTTAATTGTATAAATTATTTAAATCGAACCAACAATACGAAAAAGAAACTGTTTTACGAAAGCAGAATTAAAATAGGGTTTGAGTGGTACAGCCACGCTGTAATAGTTTTGTCTACAGCATGTCAGGGCCGGTTCTTCCGGATTGTTACCACTGTCTCACAGAAAACCGACGTAAAGTAGCGGGTGGCTGCTGTTTCGTACGGTAAGTGTGATATATAGAGGCAACGCGTCTTCTGTAATTGTGAGCATTCATGGTCGGTGGAGATCACTTACCATCAGGTGACCCACTTGCCGTTTAATTGACCCATAACGCCATTTATTTTAAGTATTTTCTAATATGTTTTACCCGACTGCCAAGGAAGGGTTATTGAATGTTGCTGCTATGTGTTGCTAGCAAAGTTTAATTGAAATGTTGTGTTTATCCGTAATTGGCGCATGTATTGGAATTTGGCTTTTGTAGTGGTAATGTATGAGTTTTGTATACATTGTGCTGTGGATATACCTTAAATAAATAAATAAATAAATAAATGTCTGTAAGATGGGGGCAACATACATGTCAATTCCGGGCTGATACTGAGATTTCGTAGTAGAAAACCCCATACCACTTTACCTGGCCCGGGGGGATCGAACGCGAGACCTTACCGTTGGCCTCAATCGTAACGCGTATGCACCAATTACAACTGCGCCACCGAGGCAGCTTTTAACAACTGGCTTGAATCGGGCAGCCCTCCGAAACCATTACCATTACCTCCGAAAACAAATCCTAAGGTACCCCACCTGTGATTCGAAACTATCTAGTTCCCAATTTGTTTGACTATGATGCCAACAAGGTATCGATAGGGTAATAAAACTAATCGACTATAAAAAAATTAAGTACTTTTTAACACCTATCCCTTTCTTGGTCTCACACAGGTTCGGTTCTTGTGCGATACTGAGATGAAAACGTTTAATAGATACATTATATATATCTATGTGATAAATTATTCATAGTGTTATTTATAAATCGAGGTCAGTTTTCGATAGTTACTCGTTTTTGTCATTTATGGCGAACCCCGTTCGTTTAAAACGAGTGGATGGTGGGCGCTACGAGATCGTCCGCCTCGGTAAGTTACTAAATAGACTTAACATGTATTTGCTGTGATTGGCATAATAGATAGATTAGATTAGATTACAATAGACACTATCGTTCGTGAATTCAGTAAGTGCGATCGCCCTTTATTGCACATAGCTCCATCTTTTTCCCTCATATGACAAACGAAAGAGATATATAATTTGCTCATGAAAATTATACCCCTAGGTCGCCCCAGGTATTGTAATGCGTAATAAATGTTATTTTGTTGTGTTTTCCTCATTTTCAACGCATATGTATGTATGTTCTTTTGGGATCTGCTGGGAGTTTTGTGGGGAGTACTCTACGGGAGTACAATATAGGACAACATGCTACAACTAGCGCCATCTGTTTGCTTCAAATGCGATCAACTGACGTTTAATAAAATCGTGATTTCACTGATTAGTCTGTCAACTCGTGTTTATATTTATTTTATTCAAGAAAAAAGTTTTAAATAGCAATAAATAAAAAAGTGTCAATAAATCGTAGCAATAAATGGTCTCTAAATTACCTAAAATGATTTGTTTCTTGATATTATTGTGAACGAAGATATAGACATCGGAGAATATGGGTTCATTTATTGGTTAGTAAGAGGTTTATTTTTTAAATATTTAAGCACTTATTGAGTACCTATGTATAATTATCATCTTATGAAGGTTGAACGTACTTAAAATTAAAAAGTTTATCTATATACGCAAGGTGTCAATATGTTATTAAAATAATTAAAATATTTGACCTAGTTAGAATGTGTTCTTACAATTTTTTATATGATAACCTACTTTATGTCTTAGTGAGGTAGATACATAGTAAACAACATTAATTTTTATGTAATATTACAAACATGCGCATTCACGCCTGTAATCCCCGAAGCGGTAGGCAAAGGTGTTACACCCACATTATGCCGAACTTATATCCGTCCCATGATGTGATTGGAGGTGAGCCAATCTCTATACTGGGCACAATTCCAGACTCCGCGATGGCACTAAGTATTTAGTGATAGAAAAACACAATATCACTTTTACTCAACCTGGGGATCGAACCCGAGACCTCAGCGTCAGCCTCAGTTGTAGCGCGTACGCATTACTACGGCGCCACCGAGGCAGGGTGTAAAACTAACCTAGTGATTTCTTAGATTTACGCGAATATTACACATTGAAATAAATCTAGTTTATACTTAAGCTTTCGAAACATTGGGACAAAAATTATACTACGATAAATTCCATATAAACTACTTTTATTCCAATAAAGCTAACCTTTTATAATTCCAGGCATGGCTGTGCAGTCGCCAAAGTCGTCCAAAATGACGACTCGCAACAAAAATAAGTTCAAACATAGGAAGCATTCAATGTCTAAGGTCAAACGTCCCACCACTACCTCCACTCCTCCTATATCCACCTCTAAGCCTGCCCCGATTCCTACTCCATCAGTCGATGTAACCTCATACCCTATGCTTAAGATCGTTGGACCTGAAACCGAAACAACAGTCGTGGAACAAAAAAGGACACCAAAAATCATCGATTTTCGTAAATATTATCCGCTTAAATCCAAACGTCTGAGTCCAAAAACAAAAACTGTCCTCAAAAATCAGTTTAGTTTGAAAAATATAAAATGCAAGAATAAGAGAAAATCGACTGTACCGCGTAAAGGTACATATTTAAATGTAATTATTATTGTTTACTTGTTTCAAGCCTTTGTCATACAGACAATGAAATAAAGGCATGGCGGGTCGTTTATATTTTGTAAATAGCTTTTGCTCGCTGCACTGCTAGTGTAAATATCTTTCTCAGGGTTAAAATTAGCTTGTTCTAATGCAGGTCTTGGTCTACCATTGTGCCAAATTTCATTCAAATCCATTCAGGCGTTATTGATTAAGAAACATCAAAGTTGCATATATTAATATGATAGTAAGATGCACAAAGTCGCTTGAATCTATACCCCATTTCAATTGAATTTAATAGTGATGTCCTTATAATTAGTACAAGGTGGTAGGTCCCTCGTTTGCGAGAGACTGGCTGGGTTGGTACCACCGCTTTGTCTATTTCTGCCGCCAAGCAACAGTGTGTAAGCACTGTTGTGTTCCGGTGTAAAGGACATTGAAGCCAGTGTAATTACTGGGCATTATGAGACTTAACACCTTATGTCTCGGGGTGACTAGCGCAGTCCAGTGTCGTGCAGTGCTTTATTTAAAGTTCTGTGTGGCGTTGCTTCTGTTTATGAGCAGGCGTGGCGCTTACCATCAGGCGAGCGACCTGCTAGTCTCGTCATTCAAACTAATAAAAAAAAAAAAAAAGGGACTTGGAAAGAGAGTGGAGTTTTGTCCTCGGATATCTCTGTCACCATACAAAACGCAACAGCAAGATACTTCATGTGCGTTTTCTGTCAGACAGTGGAAAAACCTGGTTGAGCCCGGCACATTCATGCTGTAGACAAGATTTTGTACAGCATCACTCTACCACTTGAAAAATGGTGTATGAAGAGTTTGTCATTAGCCGCATACTGACTTATGGAGCAACCTCCCGGTTGCTTCTGACGATTGCCTCGTGAGGTTCATCGGTCTCAAATTTTATCGCCTAATGCCAGCGTTCGAGGCCATAGCAAGCCATCTTGTTGGCGCATTTTGATTATATCCGTTATTCATAGCTCAAACATTGAAATAAATCTAGTTAATACGGATTTTATCGCGGTTTAATTGTTATTTTAGTCCCGACGTTTCGAAAGCTTTTACACATTACATTGTCTACCTTCATTTTAAAATTTAACATTATTTTTTCGAGACGACCTACACCTAAGTCTCTCCCGTGACCACGGAGGCGGAAAAGCTTTCGAAACGTCGGGACTAAAATAACAATTAAACCGCGATAAAATCCGTATAAACTAGTTTTATTTGAATGTGTAATATTCGCGTAAACCTAAGATATCACTAGCTCAAACAAGTAAAGCAAAACACATCCGTCCTGAGTGAACGAGCCATTCGTACTGAGGCGCCTTTGAGCATCGCTCCAAAACCGACAACGCTTAGCTCAGGCCGAGCGGTGCTTGGACGAGGCATGTCCTGACCGACCGAACATTTGCCTCGCAAGGCTGCTCGCTCAGTCGGTACGTGACTATTGCAGCGTTCATCAGTAGTACAGTTTTTGAGTGGTAGAGCCACTCTGTAGACACTTGTCTACAGTATGTATGGGCCGGCTCGTCCGGGTCATTACCACTGTCTCACAGAAAACCGGCGTAAAGTAGCAGCTTGCTGCTGCGTTTCGTACGGTGAGATATCCGGAGGCCCAAACCCCCGCCCCTTTCCAATCCCTTAATTATCCCTTTCCTTTAAGGTCGGCAACGCACCCATGATTATTTTGGTATTGTGGCTGTATATGGGCGGTGGAGATCACTTACCATCAGGTGACCCACTTGCTCGTTTGCCGGCCTATATCATAAAAAAAATAGTACAGAATTATTTTAGCTTGGTATATAATTTTTCAGGACAAGTTGATTATGAAGACCCCGATAGAGTTGAATTCACAGAATTAACTATGTTTGAGATAATACGTTTTTTTGACGAGACTGATATACTTGATGATGAGACCATCAATGAGATAATGGATTGTCCAAGCCCAGTGTGGTGGGAGGACGCACCTGATGATGATTATTGTGAAGGTAAGGAGTCAATAAATCATCATGTAAATAAAGATTTAGGGAGAGATGTAGATTCATTTTAAAAAAACGTGCAGTAGTGGCTCGGTCAGGCGTCACGTTTCTGGGTCAGAAATATCCAGTAACTTCAGGCAATAATTCTGCCGACTGTTGAGGAGTGCAATGTCAATGCAATGTCTCTTGACATTCGATGTTATATTTGGACTGTACTGTAATTATCATCCGATCCAGTGTAGTTACTTTGCCGTGTCAAATTTAACCATGACCACACTAGAGGTAAACCCTATCTAAAAATAATCATCATAATCGGTCCACATTTGACGGAAATATCGCTTAAATAATAATAATATTTCTTTTTCAGATCCAATAGACAGAGAGTTAGTAAGAGAGGCGTTAGAAGGTATTCGTGAATCTCCACCTCCCATTGAAGAAGATGTACAAGTGAGAGTACAATTATTAAAGAAACAATTAAAAATCAATGAAAAATTCATTCAGAAAAATAATAAGTTGGAGAACATTTTAGGCAACTTAAAAAATAGAATCAAAGTGGAAGATGCTAAAAGAGATGAAATTGTGAACAATGATGCAAAGAATGATGAAAATATTGGTAATGATCATCAATATGATGCTGCAGACATGAAAAGAGATACAGCCAGTAATTCCAGACACTCTGAAAGCAGTGACAGCGACATCCTCTCGGATATAAGTGTAAATGAAGATGAGCTGTTGAAAAATTTGGAGACCATCGAAATACCTATCAAACATACTCCAATGACCGAAACAGTAAGAAACATCATAAAACCAAAATCAATAATTGTGCCAAAAACATTGCCAACTTTACTAAAATTCCCGTATCAATCAGCGAACATAGAATTTTCTAGATTGAAAACCTTAACTGAATCGTTGAGGGCGAAAAGTTCTACCGTAACGTCGACATCGAATATTTCGCAAACGTCGACATCGAATTTCGTCGATTTGTCGAAATCGAAAAGCTACGAATCGTCGAAATTAAGTTTCTCCGATGATACAATTTCGGGGGAAATCGATAGCATTTCGGATACAAATGTTCGATTTCTAGACGATGATGACGTTGAAATGTTGACTTGCAGAGATATTGGTAATTTCGAAATCAATGATAATGTGATAGACGAAACAGTGATAATAACTGATTACCAAGAAGGAACTGTCACCATAGACGAGGTAGGTGGTGTAAACAGATTTGATGAAGTTGTTTGTAAGGAATCTTTAGAAACAGGAAGTTATCCAGAAGAATCTGAGCTAGTAACCGTATATAGCATTGTGGAGTCGGAACCAGAAACAAAAGAGCCAGAGACAAAAAAACCAGAAGTGAAGAAAGTTCGAAAATACAAAACTAATATTGAATGCAGAGATTCGAAAATGATTGCATTATTAAAAACATAATCTACATTCTTGGATGCAGACGAACAAATCCGAGAGGACTATAGAGACAACAGTGTACAGGTAAAATTCAATGTAAATTATACGCATTTATTGACAGATGTTATCAGTATGCCGAAGAGTGTTGCCAATCAAAGGGAACTAAATTTGCATAATTGTTGTAAAATTGAATGTATCTGTCAAGGCCATCCAAATTTCAATTAATTCAGAAACGGTAATGGAGGACTTAAAGAGCAAAATTGGTCAATATTTTCTTTCAAATTCCATAGTAAAATCATTCACAATGCAATTTTTCGATATTGATTATGAATTATTCTTCATAAAAAATTAAACAAAAACAAATTACAAACATATTTTTCGGAAAAAACCGACCCACGTGATGTATGAAATAAATTTTAGTATAAAAATAATGAATTGAAAAAAAATTATGAAATTAAAACATGAAAGTTTATTTCGTGGGTCGCTATCATGAGAATGAATTTGTATAAAATATTTGTTTTTAATTCGTGCAAATTTATTGATTCCGACTTTAGTTTAAATTTATAACAGCTGGACAGATTTTGATGAATTTTAGCAGTCTAAATACAAAATCTACAGTAATTACAGTATTAATTTTTACTTTCAAATTAAATATATTTAGATATAGATAAAGCTAATGGATTTATGTAACTTTGATATTAATATAAATTTAATTTTAAGTCACATATTAGTCAAATTAGTTGTTTACAGATGTACTGTGATGCATAGACATATATCTTAGTAGCTGTCGCAAATCATCGCTTAGCTAACAATACCGCGTATCTCGAAAATTGGCCATGTGATATTGTCATTCGATAGATTTTTTTGGCGCCTATCCAATGAATTTAAACAAAAAATTAATTAACCATACAAAGCACGATATTCAAATAGTTCTGCCACTGCGCAACAACACTGGTTACAACAAACATTTCGTTTCACATCACGTTTTTTTTAATAGCTCGAATGACGAGATGAGCACGTCGCTGATGGTAAGCGCCACGCCTTCCCAAAATTACAAAGCACTGCATGGTACTGTACTGCGCTCGTCACCCCGAGACATAAGATGTTTTCATTATCAAATTGTCATACGAGGCTTGTAAAATGTATTTGCTTCGTCTATTTAGGTATATGTCTGTGTAAAGTTTAGTCTATCTGGCGTTTTAGAATTGTTATATCTATGCGGGTAGTTTTTGTCTAAAATATGATCTTTTTTCTGTCTTAGTTATAAGAAGATAGTTCTTGTATTATATAATAGATACAGCGACTAGAGTAGCGTCATTGTGTGGCGTCACTTGTGACGTTTGCAAGTTCATGACGTTTTTAAATACTGAATAAGTATAGATGTACCAAGATAACTGTCAAATGGCAGAATATGGAACTACATACAGTGTTGACTGCCAGGTCTGTTCTGTGACCCATAGACAATGTACGCTGCCATAGATGATCCTGGAAAAAAATATGGACCTTTAAGAGACTACAAATTCGCGAGATGAGTGGGCGCTATCATCAAAAACGCATTCGATTTGATTGATAAACGCCACGCCTTCCCTTCAAGATAAGCAACAAATAACATTGAATTAAAAACTCAACTGACTGCCTCGGTGGCGCAGTTGTAATGCGTACGCGTTACGATTGAGGTTAACGCTGAGGTCTCGGGTTCGATCCCCGGGTCGGGTAAAGTGGTATTGGGTTTTTCTATTACGAAATGCTCAATATCAGCCCGGAGTCTGGCATTTGTGCCCGGTATGGCGATAGGCTCGCCCTCTATCACATAACGGACGGAAATACGCTCGGCGAAATGTGGGTGTACTGGTTACACCTCTGCCTACCCCTTCGGGGATTACAGGCGTGAGTGCGTATGTATACGAATTACCTAATGTGTATCGTTACACCTGAAATATCCGTCATAATGAATGATTATTCGTAAAATGGCAGTACTGGAGCGAAGAGCGACGCTTTTCAGTTCACAGTTAGCTTGGTACAACTGTACGTGTGTGCTATAAGATTTCAGCACGCATTTAGGCAGGTGTAGAGGTCGAATGAAGTGACAGTGTTGGGTAGGACATACAAGAGGCAGTACTTTTGTCCTGTGACGAAGAGCGGCTCGAAATTTTGACATGTACTACTTCAAGCCAATAAATAATAACGTAACGTTTAACATAACTTAGAAACCGACTTCAAACAAAAGCATGTCAATTCCAATACAATAACACAACCGCGACGAGTGTACTGTTGTCCGTTGAGGAGTTTTATTTTTTTTCTCCGTACTCTGTCATCAGATCTTAACTAAATTTATATGGGACCACATCGCAGCAAAACTATCGAGTGATCTTTTTTCCAGTAAAATTGGTCCACAATTGGCGGAGAAATCGGTGTACGTCCATAAAAAAAATCAAAATTGAGAACCTCCTCCTTTTTTGAAGTCGGTTCAAAATACTCGACGGCGACTTAATTTCTTGGACTTTAGACGCATCTCATTATCGTAATTTAGGAACGGTATAAAGGTGGTGGTACTTAATGTAAGGACTTCCGCTAATAACTTCAGCGACATACGCGCGTGTTATACGTAGACAATATAAAACAAAAAAATATATAATTTTCTAATATACCTTTATTTCTATTATTTATTTAGTCTGTTACTCAAACCACTATTCATTACCAATTGTAACGTTTAATTAATTATATTTAAATATTAATAAGGTACCATTAATAATAATATATTAACATTAAACCAATTCAAAATAATCATAACAATAATCAACAAAAAATACTTATCTGCAAATATGTAGGTACTCAGAGTCAGATAGGACCGACGGGGGCAGAGTAACGTTCTCTTTGAGATCTCCGAAGCAAGTGTTCCTTACTGGAGGGCGCTCGCCTTTATATAATACACAATAGTAAACAACTCTACTCTGCCCTACCTCTGACTACCGGATATGACGCAATACAATTCTTTATTTATTCCTTACTTTAACTGTATATATGATTTTAAAATGTGTATAATTACATAATTGTTTTATGAAACTATGTTACGAATCTTTATAAACTTAATACATTTAATTGAAAAACAGCAACATCTCACACGCGCGTCAGTGACGCCGCGAATGTACTGCGCACTACGTTTTATAGACCATATGCTAACGTAGAAGTCACTAGCGCCTGCAGTAGGGCGTTGATACACCACGGCGTAATTAACGCCTGACGCAACCACATTTGTATTTAAGCTACCTGATTATTTTTACATGCCTTAAATAATATGATTTTTTATATTTTGTTCCTCATCTGTGTATATATTGTATTAAGTTTTAAATACATTGTAAATAATTGTTTCGAAATGCGGGTAGGATTGTTTTAAAAATGAATTGTTCTTTTTTCAATGTGATCTTCATTTATTTTGGAAATACGAAAGCGTGATGATCTAGAAAACTGTGTTGATATAATTGATAACCACAGTAAAATGATATTTCGGATTTTGCCAGTTTTTTGTGCGATAAAAATAGTACTGTGGTAAAAGATTTAGTTCACCGACTTATTGTAGTTCAGTGAACTATTTCATTCGTCCATATTTTCCCCAGAAGGCTTGACGTAAGGTAGGCGGCTGGTCGTAAAACATACAAGCCAAATCTTAATGTAACATGTGTTAACAAGTATGTTGCACCGGCCCCACTGCGAGTGGGAGAAGGAGTGTTCATATACTAAGTCTGACTAAAATTCGTAAATCTTGCCTAATGGTTGTTTATACTATCTAATAAGTGATCTATAGAAGGTCGCGATATTTGTAGTGTTTATTTTTAATGTTCATTTAATTTATAGTTCCATTCTTTTGAACGTAAACACTGAACTAGAGCCATCACTATGATTTGGAAGTTGGCAACATTATTTTGCAGTGACATTTCGATCTGTCAATTCACTTTGTTTTTTTTTTATTTTGTATGACTACAAGCACTGAGTTACTGAGCTACGCCAACGATATTCATTATTACAATATGTACTTTTTGTCTCTTGTGTGACTGACGGAGATTAATTGTATATTGTTAATATTTGGTAAAAAATGATGATCTCTGATGTGCATAATTTAAATCGTTTTATAAATTATAAATGTGGTATGCGCCAGTATAAGAATGAGACGGGATAAAGACAATCTTGGTTACTGTCAACACCAAGCATGTTTTAAATTGTGGTTAAATTCTGAAGGCCAATTCTTCTATTTAACTGAAATTGCGAATGAATTTTGACCCAACTGAGATTAGATTTTGATTTGACTAAAAATGGTATTCTGATCCTCTTTAAGTTCAGTCCGGTTTCAATATAATCTCATCTCAATGTCATTGCAATCTCAATTCAGTCACAATTTTGGCGTATAAATAAGGACATGTGTCATATAAAAGTGTTTGCAGAATACCATTTTGACTTTTATTCTGCTTTCGATCTATGTTCACATTTGACGTTGATTACTGGTTTAAGAGAACACCATTTGCAACTTTATTGACTAGATCGGAATGATCGGTTTAATGAAAAATTCCAGCTTACCAGTTTAGGCACAAATAACGGATAATTATAATGTAATAGACTATAGACAAATATTGTTGTGAAAAATGATCAAATCCAATTTTTTATATTTAATTTTCATAAGATTTTTAAGAGCGTTAACAGGTGAAGATTATTTAGATATTATAAATAACCCATATTGTTCCACTCCTGGACGCTTTTTCCACTAACGATGTGGCTAGGAATTTCTTTTGATTGTGTATCTGTTTTATTCATGTTTGTTTTTCATAATAACTTGTAAACGGCTAAACCGATTTTGATGTGTATTACTAGAATTATAACATTGTTCCGAGTGAGTCTTAAGCAGCTGTATTTTAAAATAGAATTTTTCTTTGTTTGTGAATTATCTTAACATTTTCTTAATAATATCTGATTATAATAATATGAGCATAATTGTTAAATAAATACCTATTATATACAATTTGTTATTTTTAATTGTACCGCATTATAGTTTTGTTATTCACTAGCTTTTGCTCACGGCTCCGCCCGCTTGAAACGGCTTTTTCCGGAATAAAAAGTCCTATGTCAACATATATCTTCATACTTGGCGTCCCTTGCCCATGGTTTAATATCTGTAGGCCAAGTACGAGTCACAAATACGTTCACAGTTTTTGAATTGGTATAAAATTACTACCGTCGAAGTGTCAAACTAGTAATTCATACGGTAATGAAGGAAGGAATCGCTTGAAAACTAATTTCATATTCGACTAATATGAAATAAAATTAACCATATTATAAATTTTATTTTAATTCATCATAGTTCCCACTAGAGGGTGATACTCGATGTATGGAGAGAAAACGAAAACTTTCAGCGTTTTACAAAACTATGAAAACTTGTACTAGGCCTACTGTAAAGCCTGAACTCACAGAATGAACATGCGGAGCCGCTTCTAACCTCGAGTCGGCGTCTGAAGCGGTCGCATCGTTAAATGTCCTTTAAACGAGTTTTAAAAAGAGTATTCTCTAACGGTAGGTAGCGGCTTGGCTGTGCCTATGGCATTGCCGACGGCCAAGATCAGCGGTGAACGCTTACAATCAGGTGGCCCGCTAGCTCGTCTGCCTATCAGGGTAATAAAAATTAAAAAAAAATGACAGAAACAGTTTGTTTATGGCTGATCCCAATATTCTATCTATCTACGAATTTGCTTACTGCCAGTATAATTTTGACACAGAATCTTTAAATAAAATAACGGCCATTGGAGACTTATGGCCGTTCCCTGTATTCTGTCTATCGCAAGATTTGCTTACTATCGGTAGTCTTTTGACAGATCTTCTATACAAAATGTGTCAAAATGTTACTGCCAGTAAGCAAATCTGCCGATAGATAGAATATTGAGAATGGCCATAAAGGGTGACCGGAGACTTATATTGCGGGGGCAGTGGTCGACTTCAGTCCGGTTAAGTTAGATTTTGCGTATTATAGATTAGAATGTATACTGTCGTAACTTTATAGTGGTTGTAATAGTAGTTTGTCGATTTTATGCACAGAATCCGTCTCCAAAAACTTTAAAGCTAAATAAACACTAAATAATTTTGAGTCAGTGCTATCAATCATTGACTATTATCAAAGGCTTTAATGTATACTACTAGACGCGCTGTTTAGAAGTAAAATTGTGTCACATAACGCGAGAGTTTGACAGCTCACAAACAGGGAGCCCCGATAGGGGTTCTAGTTGAGAGTAAGCGAGATGGTAATATTAAGTTACGTTCAATTGACCGCAACATAGTGGTACAATTTCTATGTACCGCGCAGCTTGTCTAGTATTATTCATTCAAAGTCTTTGACTATTATTGTGATATTTTTAGTTTTTTTTGAGTCATCGTCCTTAACGAATGTTATTATTATGAAAGGATTTAGTTTTATTCTACTTTGTATGGAATTTCAATGTATTTTATCTCACTATCTCTGTTATATGAACTTACTTATATGTAACTTTAATGTTTATCAGTTAAGGAGATAAGGCTGAGCGCAGTTCCGGAGGCCTAAATCCCCTTTCCTTTAGGTCCGCAACACGCCTATGATTCTGCTGGTATTGTGGGCGGTGGAGATCATTTACCATCTGGTGACCCACTTGCTCTTATGCCGGCGGTCCTAACACAAGGATCAACGTGGCGGGATTATGTAGGCTGCGCTCGGCAGAAGTGGACAAATCTGAAAGGTACAAATTTAGTGTCACCATCAGACAAGCGACCTGCTCGATTCCTCATTCAATCTACTAAAAAAAAGAAACAGCAAAATAATGAATAAATTTTAATTATTTGCCACATATCTATTATGACAATGCTTGCTATACAAGATGTTTAGTGTTTCAACGTCGCACGGCGCCAGGTCTGTTCTGTGACCCATAGACAATGTACGCTGCCATAGATGATCCTGGAAAAAAATATAGACCTTTAAGAGACTACAAATTCGCGAGATGAGTGGGCGCTATCATAAAAAACGCATTCGATTGGATTGATAAACGCCACGCCTTCCCTTCAAGATAAGCAACAAATAACATTGAATTAAAAACTCAACGGCAGTGCACTGCCCTCGTTACCATATGATTAAGATGTACAAAAAGGTTTATTACCTGTACAAGAAAGTTTATTACCTGCACAAGATCGTTTATTACCTGCACTAGACGGTTTATTACCTTCACAAGATGATTTATTACCTGCACAAGCTGGTTTATTACATGCACAAGCTATTTTATTACCTCCACATAATCGTTTATTATCTATAGAAGATCGTATATTACCTGCACAGGATGTACAGTATGAGATGTAAGTATACAGTCCCCGCACATGTAGTTCGCTGGAGCGTGAGTCACGCTATCGAAGTAGTATGGAATATGTCCGCCTTCCTGATCCATTAGCCACGCAGCCTCCGGCATCTTCTCTAAGTATCGTTCTTTACCTGCAAATACCGATTTTAATAAACGATATTAGTTTGACTATGTGGATATATTTGAAAGCCTCCGTGGCGCAGTCGGCGTGTAGCCGGCTGCGAAGCGAGAGGCCGTGGGTTCGATTCCCACACTGAGACAAATTGTTGTGTGATCCACATATATTTGTTTCCGGTCTGAGTGTTGTGGGACCCTCGTAGTTCCTGATACCCACGATACAGGTTAACCTGGTTTGGGGTCAGGAATATGTGTGTGGGACTGTTGAGTGTATTTATTTATTTATTATTTATATACCGGTTTTTCTATTACGAAATGCTCAGTATCAGTCCGGAGTCTGGAATTTGTGCTCGGTATGGCGATAGGCTCGCCCCCTATCACATTAGGGACGGAAATACGCTCAGCGAAATGTGGGTGTACTTACTGGTTACACCTCTGCCTACCCCTTCGGGGATTACAGGCGTGAGTGCGTATGTATGTATGTATGTATGTATACCGGAAATCAACCAATCAAACTAATGTTACAATCACCACCAGTTTTACTGTAGCAACTAACGCCACCTATTGGCTAAAGAGTGGAACTTATTTATCCATTCTTTTATATATCGAATAATATAAAAACTATATTAATTACCTAATATTTAATATTCAATAACTGTCATAAATTAGTATTAAATATAATACTTTAGTTTGTACAATTTTAATTTGCATTTTGTAACCAATTATATAAAATATGTTTGTCAATTATTAGTTGCGGAATTGGCGGGAAAACATAATGGGTTAATAGAAAGAAAGAAAGAAATGTATTTATTACGGTATCTCACACTAATACCTAAGACTAATACATCGCTGAGCTACAATACCTCTTGCACATGACAAGATACAAAACGAGAAAAACTTAAAACACAATTTACAATTACAATGGGCTAACAGGTATATTAGGCAAAGAATGCCTATTAATCAGTTGTGTGAGGCCGTAAATGGTCCCATCTCAGCTTAAATGCTACAACGTGTTAAGCGCTGCAGCGCTGGTTTTCAGATGGTAACCCAGGGTGCTATCACGGTCAGCATAACTGTTTTAATAAACTACATAAATAGTAAATCTAAAATACAATAAATATTACTAAATTAAATTAATATAGCTACGAGAATAAAAAAAAGTGATTAATATTTAAACTAATAATAATAAAAGATTGATTGTCAACTGGTGTCTACGCATTTAATTTACTGCGCCCATTTCTGGACTCCGTTATACTAAGGTGTTAGGCGTGACCTTCAAACTGTAATATTTTCTTTACTAGCGAAACGAGCAGGTCGCTCGCCTTATGGTAAGAGAGACGAGCAAGTCGCTCGCTTTATTGTAAGAGAGACGAGGAAGTCGCTCGCCTTATGGCAAGCGAGACGAGCAGGTCGCTCGCCTTATGTTAAGCGTCACGCCGACCCATAAACAGAAGCAATACCAATCAGAACTTCGAATTATGAAGAACTGTACTACTAAGTTACCACTGTCTCGCAGAAAAACGACCAGAAGTAGCAGCTTGCTGTTTGTTGCGTTACATACGATGAGTGAGATATATGGAAGCCCACATCCCGCCTTTCCTTCCCAATAGGTACCTTAAAAATCAGGTCTTGATTCCATGATGTCCTTTGGTATTGTGGGCGTTCAGGAGCAGTGATCACTTACCACCAGGTGACCCACTTGCTTCTGCTGTCGCGGAATACCGCGAAGTATTTTTATTATTTACAATAGGGTAGTTGGCTAGATTTTTTTTATTATTTAAATCAATAAGTTATGTTACTCAAAATCTATTGCAGAAAGAATTTTATAAATCGGACCAAAAATAAATAAGATAGAAGCCATTGAAATCCTGTAGAAGGGGTAATTGTCAAATGACTAGACGATGCAACCTTTGACGTCACTGTGTAAAATGTTCATTATAGTGCACGCGTGCAAGCGAGATAGTGACTACCTACTACGCACCCACTTTTCCTCATACCAACATTTAAAGTCATAACTGCGGGCACATTTCTGAACCAATTTTGATTGTTTTAATAAAAGGGTTTCTTTTACGTATCATTTTCTGTAAGCAACAGCTTATAAAATAATGTATAAAATTCAATATAGGAAACTACCCTATTGTTCATTTAAAAGTCGGTTATAGGAAATCTTATTTTTTATTATAAGATATTGAGGGTAGATAAATACTGCATGAAAGTATATTAGCGTATTCTGTTAATATTGGTATATTGAGGGTGTCTGAGAAAGCAACGTTGGGTACAATGAAATAATAATGGTGCGGTAAAGTTGTGGAAGGGTAGTTAAATGGTATAAAAGAGGTTGTCGCCATAACTGAAGGTCTTCTGCCCGCAGTCAGTCAGATAGTCCAAGTGTTCATAACGCGGTAGCTATGCTGGTTTACTATTCGGTTCTAGTTGTTTGAGTTATAATTAGAGAACGGTCTATAGAGAATCCTGACATGGGGTTGTGGTCTGTAAAGTAGTGATATTGTAAATGTAACCAATAAACTAGTGAGTTGAAGTGATTATTGTGGTTTGGTAATAAGGTACTACTCGTCTCGCGTAACTAAACGGAGGGCGAAGAGTCTCTTTTCTCTGTAGCGAGTAGGTACAGTGTAGTTTGTGGATTGTGTACATAGTGCGGTAAAGTCTAGTTCAACGGTAAGTGCTAGAGCATAATCATGGTGACTGTATAATGCAACATTTCTTTGTGCTTTATGATTCTTTCTATATTACATATGGTTATCCTGCTGCGGCAGAAGTGTACTTCGGTACAGAGTTTCTACGAGTAATATGGATATTCTGCTGCGGCAGAAGTGTACATATGTACAGTATTGCTGGGACAGGGGTGACTATAAGGGGAGGTTGGAGGTCACCGGGTGAGTGCCTATAATTTTATGGGCATACTGCGGTCATTGCCCGGCTCAAACTGCAGTCACTGAGCCTAAGTATTAAACATATACTACTGAATGTATGTTGGTATTTCAAAGGACGTATAACGTAATATTTTCTTTTCTTGTGTGCATGTTTTGAAAACCTTCATTTCGCAAACCCAACATGTAAAAAAGGGGGATTCGCGACATTTGCTATATAAAAAAGTGATTTCTTAGGAGTCTCTCCCGTGACCACGAAGGCTGAAAAGCTTTCGAAACGTCGGGACTAAAATAAAAATTAAACCGCGATAAAATCCGTATAAACTAGTTTTATTTCAATATATAAAAAAGGTTACCTTTCTGCACATTTTTCCAGTTCACCGCAATGTAATTGTCTCTATCATAACGGTTCGACATCATAGGGACGCCCAGAGATCGCATCAGTAGATTCAGTGTGTGTGCGGTGTGACCTGGTGCTCCGTTAGTCATTGAGATTAGAGATATCGTCTGAAATTCGTTATTATATTATGGTGTGAGGACCACTTGTTGTTTTGCCAGCTAACGCCATTAAATAAGATAACTTCCCGTTTACCTGTCGGTTAAGATAAGTTACGTAGTAGTGTGATAAACGGCTTAATTTTCACAACGAATTTAGAAGTTGTGCTTATATTTTTAAGTTAGCTTATAAAAAAGCTTATCACATAAAACGCTTTTTTTAAAAGCCGTTGGAAACATACGTAAATTAGACACGACTAAGTAGTAAGTACAACGCTTAAAAATATAAGTACAACGAAAATATAAACGACCTGAAATAATTTACTCATAAACAATAATAAATGTACAATGAAACAAAATTTAATTTAGAAGCATAATCATTATGATAAAATCGTTTAACTTTCGACTTTATAAAACTTTTCGTCTTGTTGTATAAAGTAGTTTTTCGATCGCTTTCACGACAGCGCTAGTGCCAACGCTAAGCGGCGGCCGGTGACGCAACTATGCAGTTCCGTTTAAACGTCAACAACTTTTACTTACAAACGTACTTAAATGCTTGTTTTAATAAGCAGAGCTTAATAAGTGCTTTTCGTTTAAACGCCCACTTCTAAAGTTACCTGATTCCCTTCCATAAAACCCAATTCGGGCGCATCCTCTCCATCACTACCGAACCATAAGAAATTCTTCGGTTTTAGTACAGCATCTTTATGCATCTCTTGAAACACAATACACGTCCCCAGTTCTATAGTCGTCATTGCATATTTTAACGCTGTGTGATATGCACTCATACCTACAACGAAAGACTTCAATGTACACTACTAAACGGGCTGTTTAGAAGTAAAATTGCGCCACACAACGCGGGAGTGACGTCAAGGCGAGGGAGCGGGAGCGGAGACTTATTTTTGTTAGCTTGAGTGACGAAACGAGCAGGTCGCTCGCCTGATGGTAAGCGTCACACCTGCCCTTAAACAGAAGTTTGAACTTCAAAACACTGCATGGCATTGGACTGCGCTCGTCATCCCGAGACATACGATTTTAAGTCTCATAATGCCCAGTAATTTCACTGGCTTCAATGTCCTTCAAACCGAAACACAACAATGCTTACACACTGCTGTTTGGCGAAAGAAAAAATTAAATAAGATGCCTTGTCGTGCATGCATTTTCCTTTCCAGCAGATTTAAACGGCTTTTAACTGAGGTATCTATTAATTTTTGACACCATTTATATAATTCTTTCTATAGATTTTGAGGAACGTAACTTATTGATTTAAAATATTAAAAATAATCAAGTCAAATATTTGGGCCTCTGGATATCTCGCTCACCGTACAAAACGCAGCAGCAAGCTGCTACTTTACGCTGGTTTTCTGTGAGACAGTAGTAACGACCCGGACGAGCCGGCCTATTCATGATGTAGATAAAAGTGTCTACGGCGTGGCAATACCGCTCAAATGACAAATAAATTATGATAAACTCTCGGCGAATCGTGTGTTAGACTAGTTCTACTTCTGCCTACACCTTTGGGGATCCAGGCGTATACTTATCTACGTATTAAGTAATACTAACGTAATTTTTGCTCGACGCCGTACATAACAATACCCAGCGGCCAAATCTTGTCTTGATAGAATAATTCGTTCTCTTTGGTAATGTGTAATGGCCCGGTAAACCTCCGCGTGTCTATGCCAGGCCGTTGTGACAACGCGCCGCATTCTGTATGGTAGTGGGCGTTTATAAAGTTTCTATCTTTAGATGTTAGGAGGGTGGGTCTAGATGGGTCTTCATCCTGTAAAAAAAAACCAACAGTAAATCCACGTTTAAGTTGGTATATTCGGTAGTCGATACGACCGCGACACACAGATATAATATTGGATTAATTAGCATTCGCATTCATTTTTATCTTGCGAAATGTCATTTAGGATTTAGCAAATTAAATAAGTACAATTGCGAAATTATGTGAAGTATAAAGCTACTTTACACCGGTTTTCTGTGAGACAGTGGTAACAACCCGGACGAGCCGGCCCATTCATGTCTACTGAGTACCTAGTTTATTGAAACCGTTGATGAAACAATTTAATTTTTTTCAGATCATCCACCACGTAGTTTATAAGTTAGAGGAGATTTTTCACGACTAAACAAGCATATCTCTCAAACTAATGACGTATAACAAACTCATTTAGCAACCTCAATATTATTTATAAGGACCAATCTATCGCCTCGTCCGTTAATCAACAGAGTGTACAACATGCAGATGATTATTTGGACCCAAGATATTGGTGGCCCACTTGCATTCACTTAAATGAGGCTTAAAGTTAAAACAAAATATATAAAACATACCATAGCTTGAAATTGTCGGATCAAATCATTGCTGTTGATTATTAAGACTGAAAAAGGAATATATCTACATAAAATATCATAGGTCTTTCGTACGCGAGGCCGTCTGGGTTGGTACCACCGCTTTATTTGTAACGCCAAGCAGCAATATGTAAGCACTGTTGTTTCGATATATGACATTGAAGCCAGTGAAATTATTGAGAATTATGTGACTTAACATCTTATATTTCGGGGCGACGAGTGCAGTGCTTTGTAATTCAAATTTATGGGTGGTGTTGTTTGTGTTTATTGGATGTGTTTGTCTTTCATTGGGCGAGCGATGTTTAATTTCGTCATTCAGACTTTGCTCGCGGCTCCGCCAGCGTTAATGTCATCCCGGGATAAAAGTACATTAAGGGATGGTTTTTTTATTGCATAGGCCGACAAACGAGCAAGTGGGTCACCTGACGGTAAGTGATCACCACCGCCCATGTACTCTCATAATACCAAAATAATTATGGGCGCGTTGCCGACCCTAAAGGATAGGGATTGGGAAGGAGAGGGGAATTTGGGCCTCCGGATCACACTCACCGTACGAAACGCAGCAACAAGCTGCTACTTTACGCCGGTTTTCTGTGAGACAGCGGTAACGACCCGGACGAGTCGGCCCATTCATGCTGTAGGCAAGTGTCTACAGCGTGGCTCTACCACTCATAATTGATTGACGAATGAAACAGTTGTAATGCGTACGACTAAGGCTGACGCTAAAGTCTCTGGTTCAATCCCCGGATGGGACCGAGATACGTTCGACGAAATGTGGGTGTACTGGTTACACCTTTGCCTACCCCTTCGGGGATTACAGGCGTGAGTGCGTATGTATGTATGATTAACGAATATCCAAATTCACAACTAGTAGAACACTTACCTGCTTTCGTAATACTGGCTCGCAGCATATCGACCACGATCCTCGTTATATCTTTCTGGTTTATACATTTGTAACCAATTATCATATCCTAGAAATAGAAAAATACGGCTTATTGCATAATAATCCCACTCTTTTGCTCCCAGTGGGACCATAGTAGAAAACATAGATTTCTGTATACGTGATTGGTCTTTTTATGTTTAGTAGGTAGCTATTTGGTGTTATTGTGGACTTAACATAGGAAAGTACAACAGAATAAGAAAAAATAACAAGAAAATTGGTTTTTTCATTCTGATGTCAGGATCGGGCCATGTGGTCCAGCCATGAACTACTTCCGGGTGCGTGGGATTATAATGGAGTGTCCATGGTTCCTAAGTGGGAGCAAAATTAACTTGAAAAGTTTTCTATGCTGCCACCGAGTGCAATAATATGGGATCATAATGGAATAAGCCAGAAATACACTTAATTATTTGATCTAAAATCTATTTTTCGGCAAGTGTCGCCAGCAAATGAGCTAGAGTGGGCTAACTTCTTTAGGGGTACTATTTTTTTATCCAAAATACTGAATAGTACAATGCAATTTTTTTTGGTATGCAACATGACTGGATTCGTTATGGTACACCCGCCATTACGATTCTCATTTAAAAAGCTAGCCAAGAACCGTGTTCGGGTTATGACGAGGGCGGGGACGACTCACCGCGGTGATTCAATTATAGAATTACGACATTATTCGAAGATGTTTTTTGTTATTCATATTCCCAAGTGATGTCCCCGTTCTTACCTATATCCAACAGTCACATATTATTATTTAAATTTAATGTACTTAATCATAATTGTTATTAATAATTTGCATTAAAAATGGGAAGAAACTGGTATCCCAAAATACAGTATTGACATAGTTTGGAAACCAGTGGCTCAACAAATTGTAACAAAAATGTTTATCTTCCTGACGCACTAGGTTAACTTATATCGTGGGTAACTACGAAGGACTTCGGTCAAACACCCAAAACAACTATTAGCGAATCATACATTTATCTTGGCGCGAGGAATTAACTCACGACCAATCATTTCACAAGCCACACCTTCCTTGCCTTCTTCCACATGCCCTTATCCCACTAGCAGTGGGGTCGGCGCAACATACGTTTTTTATATGTTACAGAAAGATTTGGCTTGTAGTTTTTACGACCGACCGCCTGCCTGACGTCAACCCCTCTGGCGGTGAGACACCCAGACCCGAAACATATATTTGTGAATCACACAAACATTTGTCTCGGTGAGGGAATCGAACACGCGGCTTCTCGCTTCACAGCCGGCTACTCGCCCACTACGCCAAGTAGGTGTTTTTTTTATTGGCTTGACTGACGAAACGAGCAGGTCGCTCGCTTGATGGTAAGCGCCTGCCCATAAACAGAAGTAACACCACACTGAACTTTGAATTACAAATCACTGCATGACACTGAACTGCGCTCGTCACCCTGAGACATAAGATGTTAAGTCTCATAACGCCCATTAATTTCACTGGCTTCAATGTCCTTCAAACCGGAACACAAAAGTACTTATACACTGTTGCTTGGAGGCAGAAATAGACTGCCCGGTGGTACCAACCCAGACGGCCTCTCGCATACGAGGGACCTACCACCTTGTAAAGGCTGTAGATATATACAACATGTAACAAAAACCCTATTGGTCCTTTTAGCTGTGTTATGAGAAACTATATTCAAACACAAGAAAATATCTCCAATGAGAAAAATCTAACATAAAAATGGGGCAGACGGTCGGCTAACAGCTCAATGAAGGTGGTATTTTAAATGAAATACTACTAAAAATTATAATTGTATGTGTTTTACATGGGTATTAGTAAAGCGGCGACTCGCTGTAATAGTAAAAAGGTGCCGTACCGGGTAACTACCTACCACTTTTGATAAACCACCGGGTGATCTCTAATCATTATTTTTATACCAGAATTATCTTGAGATATTTCTTTACGTTTGAATAAAGATTCTGATAACGTAGTTAAAATGAACAACAGGGTTTTTGTTACATATTGTACCTACTAAAAGCATACTTTACCACTAAACCGTTTTTGAAATCGTAGTTTTCCGGCGGACAAGTCTTGCGTTTTTCAGGATTACTTATGTAAAGTATCTTTTGATCCACACTTGCGTTGTATTTCAATGGAGTTTGAAAGAATTTTATGCATATTTCTTTTTGTAACTCCGATAATGTAGACATAATTGTGTCTTGTGAGTGACGATCTATTAAATAAACAATGTATTTTATACTAAAAATTTAGTTGAAAAAACCTGAAATAAATCTATTCTTATTAGAAACAGATGTCTTTGAGGCTCGAAGAACCAATCAAGGTTTTAAGTCGCACGTATGCGAGACGGTGTCTTTGAGGCTCTAAGGACCAAAACATACTTAAGTCAAGGCGATAAGTCGCTCGTATGCGAGACGCTGTCTTTGAGGCTCTAAGGACCAAACATACTTAAGTCAAGGCGGTAAGTCGCTCGTATGTGAGACGCTGTCTTTAAGGGTCGAAGGACCAAAACATACTTAAGTCAAGGCGGTAAGTCGCTCGTATGTGAGACGCCGTCTGGCATGAAGGACCAAACATACTTAAGTCAAGGCGGTAAGTCGCTCGTATGCGAGACGCCGTCTGGCTTGAAGGACCAAACATACTAAGTCAAGGCGGTAAGTCGCTCGTATGTGAGACGCTGTTTTTAAGGTTCGAAGGACCAAAACATACTTAAGTCAAGGCGGTAAGTCGCTCGTATGTGAGACGCTGTCTTTAAGGGTCGAAGGACCAAAACATACTTAAGTCAAGGCGGTAAGTCGCTCGTATGTGAGACGCCGTCTGGCATGAAGGACCAAACATACTTAAGTCAAGGCGGTAAGTCGCTCGTATGCGAGACGCCGTCTGGCTTGAAGGACCAAACATACTAAGTCAAGGCGGTAAGTCGCTCGTATGTGAGACGCTGTCTTTAAGGGTCGAAGGACCAAAACATACTTAAGTCAAGGCGGTAAGTCGCTCGTATGCGCGACGCTGTCTTTGAGGGTCGAAGGACCAAAACATACTTAAGTCAAGGCGGTAAGTCGCTCGTATGCGAGACGCCGTCTGGCTTGAAGGACCAACATACTTAAGTCAAGGCGGTAAGTCGCTCGTATGCGAGACGCTGTCTTTGAGGGTCGAAGTACCAAAACATACTTAAGTCAAGGCGGTAAGTCGCTCGTATGCGAGACACCGTTTGGCTTGAAGGACCAACATACTTAAGTCAAGGCGGTAAGTCGCTCGTATGCGAGACGCTGTCTTTGAGGGTCGAAGGACCAAAACATACTTAAGTCAAGGCGGTAAGTCGCTCGTATGCGAGAGGCTGTTTGGGTTGGTCCACATTGTCTATTTCTGCCGCCAAACACCACTGTTGTTTCGGTTTGAAGCCAGTGAAGTTACTGGGCCAACTTATAGTCTTACGGTGACGAACGCAGTCCATTGCAGTGCTTTATAGTCCAGTTCTGTGTGGTGTTGCTTCTGTTAATGGGCGTGTGTGGCCCTAACCGTATGGCAAGTGACCTGCTAGTTTCGTCACTAAAGGTAATAAGAACAATATTTTGGTCCTTCGAGCCTCTTACCGTAATCCTTTATATTGATAGCATAATACACCACGCCTTCCTGTTAATGGGCGGACGTGGCCCTAACCATCAGGCAAGTGACCTGCTAGTTTCGTCACACAATAAAAAAAAATGGTTTTTCGAGCCTCTCATACCGTAATCCTTTGTATTGATGGCATAATGCACCACGCCTTTAGACCACAGTTGTCCATATCCACCGTCAAATAAAAAAACAAAACACAGCGGAATAAACATTGTTTCGATTGAGAAATACAGTCTTATCTCGGCCATAAAATGTTTTAGAATTTCACGGCGTGTGATTTAATTTAATTTTATTATGAAAGTTATATTTACTGCTACTTGCTGGGGGGTGGTTACGTAACTGATACATACATACACACATATTACTAAAATTGTAGCTCTATTCTTCGACATAATATATCGACAAACATTAATTGTGCGCAATCAATTACTATTTCTATATATAATATATATAAAAGAGAATGTATGCATGTCTGTATGTTCACCTAAAACTTGACAACCGTTAGCCCAATTTATATGGAACTTTGCACACATATAAATGACCACTCCGACGAACATAGTTACGTTGGTGCCGGATAGGTGGCGCTGATTTTATCTTTTGAACCATAGCTCGAATTGGTATGAAATTTTGTATATATGCATGTGGCAGCATTGGGACACCAACTAATATGGTTACACTGGTAACTGACAGATGGCGTTAGTGCCGTTTAGTTAAATTAATTATATTTGGAGTGAGTGTTTGTTGTCTTTGTTCCGTGGGCAAAAGTTAGTACTTAATAAATACCTTTGTGCCGAGTTTCATTCAAATTCGTTCAGCCGTTTTGGCGTGATTAACAAACATACAAATGCACAAGCATCCGAATTATTACATTTATATTAGTAGGTTTCACAAGCACACCAACACAGCGTAAGCCGTGCACAAAGGAGTCGAAATATCTAGAACACTTAGTTGACTACTATATCCGACTATTTTTATTTACATATCACGTATTTATATATAGTTTAGTCCATTGCAGACAAGACCAATTTCCTCTCTTTAGTATATCCTTGCCCAACAGTGGGACAGCATACAGAGCCTATATTATACTTAATATAACTGAATATCACAAACATTAAGAGATCAATTTCATTACTCCATAACACATATTTGGTAAAAAGTATCAAATATTTAATATCACAAAATATATAGAGATCAAGAGATTTTTTTATTGGATTTCTATACATGTGCTGACAGCTTACTTGTAAGTTGTAATTAATATTGATAGATCTAATTAATTTTATCCACACTAATATTATAAAGAGGAAATATTTGTATTTTTGTACGTAACGAATAAACTTAAAAACTACTGGACCAATTAAAAAAAATGCTGTTAGAAAGCTACATTATCACTGAGTAACATAGGCTACGTTTTATCCCGGAAAAAGCCGTTCACACGGGCGGAGCCGCGAGCAAAGGCTATGTTATATAAATGTGGTGCAAATATTGTAAATCAGTTTTGAAAAGAGCAACGACAGTTTCTCGCCCGTTCTATAACGAAACAGCATTCCGAACTGGCGGTAGAGTTACAAATTCACTTAATTTAAATAATGTATAACATATTTCATGGATTCAATAAAAAAAAAACTTTTTATGTCTACACGAAAACGTCACTAGACCTAAAATGGTGATAATATATCGCTTGAATAAATTGTTATTCCTATTATTGTGGAAAGTTTTAAAGGAAAATAATATTGTTATGGTTCATTTTTAAATGACCCAACAGTCGCAGACATAGTCCTGACCCCTCACTAGGTTAACCTGTATCGTGGGTATCGGCAACTACGAGGGAGTTGCCAACCCACAACACCCAGACACTAAACAAATATTTGTGGATCACGCAAACATTGTGTCGGTGCGCGAATCGAACCCACGGCTTCTTGTTTCGCAGCCGGCTACTCGCCCGTCGCGCCACGGAAGCTGTCAAATAATTGTAATTCTTTTTGATTTTTAACACATACTTATATCACTGAGGGAAGAGTACTTTAATCAAAATCTAACTGAAATGAAATGCGCTGCCACTCAATTTTTAATGTTACTTACTGCACACTAGGCATGCTGAAATACTATCGATATATTTAGCACCTTTAAAGACAAACTGTTTCTAAACGAAATATCCGTCTCCATTCTCTCCCGTGAACACGAAGGCTGAAAAGCTTTCGAAACGTCGGGAATAAAATAAAAAATTAAACCGCGATAAAATCCGTATAAACTAGTTTTATTTCAATGTGTAATATTCGTGTAAACCTAAGAAATCACTTTGTAAACGAAATTTTTCAAGAATTGAGTTACTAATGCCATTTTTTCAAAATTACTTAAACTATACAATGAATTTTTAACTAAAAATTCCACTTTAAGAGGTAGATGGCGCTAATTTTGACCGTTACAAAACTAAATAATATTTTCTGGCTAAATGCAATATCGTGTTTATACTAGTTGTTGTTTAATTTTATATTTTCGTTTAGTAACGGTTTGTCTTTAAAGGTGCGATTTTTCTTCCATACTTACATCAATATTTTAAGGCGTTATTTTTATTTCAATTCAGCGATGTTTCATATGAAGTACATAACAAAATCAAATATATTTCACAGAATACCGAGGTCGATAATTGTCAAGCCGTTTTATCGATGTTTTTATATAGTCAAAATCGATAGTTTTTTAAATATCGATATTTTTGCTCTTACGAAACGCTTACTGCATACTTAGTGTCGTCTACATATTTAGTGTCGATTAATCGCACGCGTCATTATTTGGTAAATACATCAAAATATTGCACACTATTGTAGTAAAACGATGTTTCATATGAAGCACTATGTATATCAAAATCAAATATATTTCACACAATACCGAAGTCGATATTTGTCAAGCCGTTTTATCGATGTTTTTTATATAGTCAAAATAGATAGTTTTTTAAATATCGATATTTTTGCTCTTACGAAACGCTTACTGCATACAATATTTAGTGTCGATTAATCGCACGCGTTATTCTTTGATAAATACATAAAAATATTGCACACTATTGTAAAAAAAAACCCTAAAAATAATTATATTTAACATTATAGCTAAAAACAGTCTTCTTTCTTGAGGTACATAAATAAAACGCATAATTTCATTTTTTCTTCAATTTTTAAGTTGTCCAAATTAACTTATTACTATACACACATACTTAGGGGAACATCGCAGACCAAAGATCTAAATAGACGCCGTATGTCCTACTTCACTTGTATTTATGGTGGGGACGTCTGCGAGTAGCACAGACGGGTGATCAGCTCACTTAAGTTGAACCATTTCACCCCTTCTACTTCACTTACTGACATCTTGGGCCACGCATTATATATTGTTTTTTTTATATATTTTTTACAGGCGGCCCACCTGATGGTAAGTGGTTACCGCCGCCCATGGACCTCAGCAATGCCAGAGCACAGCCAGGCCGCTGCCTAGTTAAATTCTTATGTACACCACAGTAACATCACGTGTACGTAGAAAACATTGGCACCCATTTGTCTAGACCTCCATATACAAAGGGAACTTTTACAAAATCGAAGAGCTCTTATTCTTTGCAGTACAAGTGTGCCAACATATTAGGTCCAAAGTCAACCTCACATGCACGTGGTTCACTCTGCTGATTAACGGACGAGGCAATGGTGAAATTTGGTTCCCGTTTCGGGCTGTGGGGGTCAGACGGCGGGTCACCCCATATGATATTAAATACCGTAAATTTACGGTACAATGCGAATCCTGGAATTAAGTAGAGATAACGCCAGGCATAAATAAAAGGGGCTCCTATCTTTTAAACCGTAATAGGTAGCAGGCAGGGAGGTTAAAATGTTCACAGAATGTGTTATTGTTGCAGAGTTCTTTACAATGTAAATTAAAAAAAGAGTAAAAAATCAAGGTAAAGAGCCATCGGTGCGCGTGTCCAAGTACAAATAAAAATCTACCCTACCGCCAGCATATTTATACAGATTGCAGTACTTACGGTGTCTACTAAGATCTTTGGTCTGTGGGAAATATACAATTTGACAGTCAAGAGGGTGTAAAACGGGTCATTTTGACCCATTTCAGTCATATATTAAAGGCATAATACTGCCTTAGTATTATTAAATTGCAATGACTTGAAACATAATTCAAGTATATAGGGAAACATTTAGAGGTCATTTTGACCCGGAATGTTGGATTATTGACGACTATTTATGGTTAGATTGGGTCATAATGTCCCAAAAGATGTTGAAAAGTAGTTTTTCATTGCAAATCATTTACGAATATGAAATTCATTGCAAATTCGTACTAATTCGTAAAACGAACATTGCCGAAATTATTTCAAACCGCAGTATTATACATCATAAAAAACATGTCATTTTGACCCACCAAAAACTTTATGAGACATTTTGACCCCACAAAAAACTTTATGGGTCATTTTGACCCAACAATCACTATTCAAGTCACATCACTATATCATCGGTGTATTCCCCCTTGTTTGTCAAAAGCCATATGAATAAAAAGTTGTCGGGCAAAATTGTCCGCGGGGGTATATACCCGCCTCCAGGCTTCGCTCGTTTTCACATATACACAAAGTTGAAGCGGCACAAACTCTGCGAAAGGGATGATATGATAGGTCCATACCCTTGCGCGTTGTCATACAACTCAAATAACGGTGCTGCGACAAGCTTGTAGTTTTTGGGGACGGCGAATAACGCCCTATCTTGTAACTGTACAAGGAATAGCCGTTTATGTTCCTTTGGCTTAGTGATATGTGGCGGTATGTATGGATATTGAGGCGGTTCGAAGTTCGGTCGCCACCAGTTACCTGGAAAACAGAAGATAGGTTATAAGTTTGATTTTGTTTCTGTACAATTCATAGTAGATACTGTAGTATTCAATGATAATATACAACGTGTTACAGAAAGGTGTGGTCAAATTTAAGCAACGTATAGTGTACGATATCAATATTATACAAAGTGTTACAGAAATGTGTGGTCAAATATAAGCAACGTATAGTGTACGATATCAATATTATACAAAGTGTTACAGAAAGGTGTGGTCAAATTTAAGCAACGTATAGTGTACGATATAAGTATTATACAAAGTGTTACAGAAAAGTGTGGTCAAATTTAAGCAACATATATAATTAATAATAATATTGGCTGCAAATATTTATGAACGACACAAACATTTGTCGCGGTGCGGGTATCGAACCCACGGCCTCTCGCTTCGCGACCGGCTACTCGTCCACTGTGCTACATAGGCTGTCCGAAATAAAATGCTAGAAATAAGTACACAATTGCTCACCTATAGTGTCTTCAATGACCCACTCCTGTTTGACCCCATCCTGTCTGCCGAGTGTCTCTGTCAGCAACCTTTTTAGACCTTCAATTTCATCCTGAAATTGGGTACATCATATATATTTATAGACAGTTCGGCTAATTGTGCAAGCTATGGTATCTGTGTTAGCATGTAAATAATTGGTTTATCATGGAGGTTGGCAAACAAATGGTCTGATGGTAAGTGATCTCCACTACCCATGTACGCCCACAATACCAAAAGAACCATGGGTGCGTTGCCGCCCTTAAAGGAAAGGGATAACTAAGGAATTGGGAAGGGGAGGGGGTTTGGTCCTCCGGATATCTCACTCACCGTACGAAACGCAGCAGCAAGCTGCTACTTTATGCCGGTTTTGTGTGACAGTGGTAACAATCCAGACGAGCTGACCCATTCATGCTGTAAGCATAACTGTCTACAGCGTGGTTCTATCACTTCGCCCGGTCTTGAATATCCTCAGTAGTGAGACCACTGGCCCTACCAACATACTCCTGTGGTTTTCATAAAACGTGTTCGAACCATCTTAAGCGAATTCCTCATTTCATAATTGAAGTTGATAAAAAAAAAACTTGTTATAAACTGTGTGTAAAATTAAATGTGTGCGTGTGTGTGTGTGTGTGTGTGAAGTAATTACGCAGGCCGGCATAATTCTGCCGACCTACGAAAGACACATCGTCTGTCGTTGGTCGACATTATTCATGGATTGCGCTACACTTACCATCAGGTGTAGTAGTGTAGTCACTTTGACGAGCTAGGATAAAAAAACATACCTCTCCAGGATTGAGTTCCCCTCCTGGCAGTTTGAAGAATGCTGTACCCAGCTGAAGAAGCAGGACATGTGGGAGTCCGTGCTCATGTACCAGAAGGACACCTTCAACTGACCTGGAAAACATAATGGGACGTTATTTATAGGTCTCAGGTCTCAGGTTCGATCCCCGTGTCGGGATATGTATTGGGTTTTTATATTACGAAAAGCTCAGTATCAGCCCGGAGTCTGGAATTGTGCCCGGTATGGCGATAGGCTCGCCCCCTATCACATCATGGGACGGAGATACGCTCGGCGAAATGTGGGTCTACTGGTTACACCTCTGCCTCTGCCTACTGGTGCCTGCCACCTACCCCCCCTCGGGGATTACAGACGTGAGTGCGCACACTGGCTGTCCCTGAAAACGAATCACTTGAACGAGCCCCTATTGTGTGTTTTTCACCACATCTTCAGTGTTCACTATACAGTTACTGTATGTAAATAATTAACTCTTTAATCCTTGCCTTAACAGCTGAGCCGATTTAGATAGATTTTGCCAGACAGGTAGGCTATTATGATAAGATACTTTTATGTTATGATAACCATACTATATAATATGTTATGTGAAGATACTTTTATTCTGGTAGTTCATTTAATATTTTTTTTTGTCTTTTCTGCCTCGGTGGCGCAGTTGAAATGTGGGTGTACTGGTTACACCTTAGCCTACCCCTTCGGGGATTACAGACACGAGTGCGTATGTATGTTCATTTAACATATGCCTCGATGGGGCGATCGAAATTTCAGTATTTTCAGTGCCAGCTACTTGCCCAGTAATAAGTTCTAACTGCTAACATTGTGACCAAAGTGTGTGTGAGACGGGAATGATCTGTAAGGCGTGGGAGCGAGAGTTGAGAGTAAGCGAGATGGCAATATTGAGACGGTTGTTTAGTTATTAGTTTTCATTTACAATAACTTACTTTTTCGATCACTAAATGAGTTGCGGTCAATTGACCGTAACTAAGTGCGCAATTTCTTTTTACCGCACAGCTTGTCTAGTAGTATATTAAAGTCTTTGCCTGCAAAGAGGTACTTAACCCACACCAAGGGTACAAAGGACAATGGTACATATGAAATATTAAACCTAACCTTACCTCCTCATTCCAATTTTGACAAACTCTTCCCGCATCCTCTGGAAACGCGCCGGAACTGACGCATCCTTCTCAAATAGCGGCTCTTTAGTGCCGAAAGTGTAATTTGTCAAAGGATATAAGTTTATTGTACGATTTAGCGTCATGTTAGGGGCATTTTGACTATTCTGGTGCTGGACGCCCGGCCGCGCTGGCCACTGTTTGTTTCCCGGCGGACCTTGTACTGCGGCCATTTTTAACTTATACGATAACTATTTGATAAGATTAGAGGGATGTTTTGGCGAATCTTGTGATAAATTACAGTAGTTATTGAATTTTGTTAGCGAGGCAAACAAGCCGCGGCCATTACACTTTTGCAAAACATAGAGATGCGAATGGACGCGATGACATAATAATTCGTTTCATTTATTTTAAGTATATTATAGATGGCGCTTTAACTGTTATATATTATAATTCTAATTTTATTAAATATATTCTTAAATGATAATATAAATAAATTTGATCAGATACTATTACTGAATAATATTGAGTAATTATGTTGTCAGTTTTTACTAGTCGACTAATTTATCAAGCCCTACAATCGATGGAAATCGAAGTTGTCAAATCTGTCATATTCAGCATTGCCAGAACGTACCTTTTAGTACTATTTTCCATACTATTCATCGAAGTTGGTAAGCTTCATATACCTAAATTCACAGGGAAAGCATCTCAGGTATGCAAGTTTTTTCACAGTTTAATTTTTAGAATGTATTCAATGTATTTTCTGAAAGTAGTATATTGGGCACTGGTAGTAATACCAAAATGCATTAACATGCAATTACCTATCTAGATATTGCAAAACAGACTTTATTTTCTAGACAAAGAAAGTGAAGACTATACAAGAAGCAACGATACCTCAGCTGGGAGTGGTATGGACTGCCGAGACGAAAGTCGTAATTTTGAACCAGCCACCAAAAGTATGTATCTCTGACTTTTCTAAGTTCCGTATATATTATTTATTGTGAATTATGACTATAGCATGTGAAATTTTGTAAAATTATACTGTCTGTACTTTTTCCGTAAGCTATTTGTACTTTTTTGGAAATTTATACTGAGAACATTGGCCAATTGTGCCGTGACGTCAACGGACGTCACCAATGTTGTGACAGCTGATTCATACAAAAAAAATACGGATTTCGGAATTTATCTTATTTTAGTTTATTATTAAATTATGTCGGAACAATTGGAATTACTAACGGATAGCCCGTCACACTGGACTACAGTGGCGTATGTGACGCCAGAAATACAGAAAAAGGAAATTAAACCGTTTGTCGTTTGTAAGGTTTCAATTTTCGATACACCCTAGTATTTGTAATTATTTTATTGAATGATAAAGTTGCCTAATTTTTTACTACTAACACTGCAATATAACTACACTGAATCTATAGGCCTAGTACAAGCTTTAATAGTTTTCTACAACGATGAAAGTTTTCGTATTCTCTCCATACATGGAGTTCCATAAGCCACTATTAGGAACTATGATGAATTAAAATTAATAATATGTTTAATTTTATTTCTTAATAGTTGAAACTGAAATTAGTTTTAGTTGTGTTCTGGTTTGAAGGACATAGAAGCCAATGAAATTACTGGGCATTATGAGACTTAACATCTTATGTCTCAGAGTGACAAGCGTAGTTCAATGCCATGCAGTGCTTTGTAACTACATAGTCTGTGTATTGTTGCTTATTATCAGGCGAGCGACCTAAATAATTTCTTCTTTCTTTGATTCTTATAGCCTTCTGAACCCGGCTCTATATGAGACATAACACTTTCAGAATTAAAATATTGATAACAATTCTTACTTTTATTAATGTAACTATGGTAATGATAGGCATGATTGATTGATATCATTAAATATTTTGATTTTATTTTCTATTCAATAAATAAAAAAATATATAGAGTATGTAACAAACACCCTGTTGGCCTTTTTTGGGTCTTGAATATAGACATAGACAACTTCATAAAGTATAGTTAAATAAAAAAAATGAGGATCAAAAGTGAGATATTATCCTTACACAGGTAATTTAGAAAATAAATATATTAAAAAAATGTTATTTAAATCTGAATTTCTGTGTACTATTGACAAAGACGAGGGCCCGGCACGTTTGATGTAAGTGGACACTGCAACTTGCTATCCTGTGGCTCCAAGTCATAGCTCTTGCAGAGGTAATCAATCGAAATACGGTTTACAAACAATAAATTACTGCAAATTTAAAAAATAAATATGACTATTTTTATAGTCCCATTTTCGTATGCGAGTTATTTCATTACGTTTGAATATCGATTCTGATATCACAGTTAAAACGCCCGACAGGGTTTTTGTTACATATTGTATATTTGAAATGATTTGTGAATCATAAAAGTATGTCTTGGGGCGGGAGTCTAGAGACCGCGCTTTCGCTTTACAGCCCACATTATTACTTTGTTACAGTGGCCCTCAAAGAGCTTGAGGGTAATCCGGACAGTAGAACTTCGAGCCTTATGAATGCGGACAAGTTCTCAGCTGTGAGGGAAGTTGTAAGACACTTTGCTAGGCTACGGTCGGCCACCAAGCAGCCATGGAGACATGAAGATGTCAAAATGTTCTTGGAGGGACTTAGGTAATGTATATTCATTTCTTACATTTGTTTACAAAAAAAATTGACTATGTTGATCTATCAGCCTCCGTGGCGCAGTGGGCGAGTAGCCGACTGTGAAACATGAGACCTCGGGTTCGATTCCCGCACAAGACAAATATTTACCTGATCCACAAATATTTGTTTCCGGGTGTTGTGAGGCCGTTAGTCTCTCGTAGTTCCTGATACCGACGACACAGGACTCGTATCTTACTGTGGGGCGTCAGGCCTATATATGTGACTGTTGGGTGTTTTTATAGCATAGGCAAGTGGGTCACCTGTTGGTAAGGGAGGCGAATTTGGGCCTCTGGATATCTCACTCACCGTACGAAACGCAGGAGCAAGCCGCTACTTTACGCCGGTTTTCTATGAGACGACCCAGACGACCGGCCCATTCATGCTGTAGACAGAACTGTCTACAGCGTGGCTCTACCACTCGCGAGATCTATGAAATATATTAAAACAATATTCTCTGCTGTTTTTCTGTAATTTTTTTCACAAATTACGAATGGCTGTAAATATTTAAGCATAAAGATATTACACCTTACAAAACTGACAATAGATAAAATATTTATTTGCTCAATAATAGCAACTATATATATGTATATATATTAGCTGTCCCGCGCGGTTTCACCCGCAACTACAGTAGCGCCACCTTCCGGGTCCAATTGTGAATCTAAACCATCCAGGGCGCCACCCAAACGCATACAAAAAAAATCATTCAAATCGGTCCAGCCGTTCAGGAGGAGTTCAGTCACATACACACGTACCGTAGAATTATATATATATAAAGATGTACATAAGAATCATATTCCGTTTTATTTCAGGTTCTCATCCGATTGCATAACAGAGTTCACCACATTATTATGTACGGAACAAATGTATGACAATATACCGGGGCATTTGAGAGTGAAGCGTGGCTTACTAAACTTGCAATGGAGAGTAGACATATCATTGTGGTACGAATTTTTGGATTGTTACCCTCAAATTAGTAATAGCACCTTGAAATAAAACTAGTTTATACGGATTTTATCGCGGTTTAATTTTTATTTTACTAATAAATGTAGGAAGCAGTGATAGCTCAGCGGGGAGTGGTATGGACTGTCGAGACGAAAGTCGCAGGTTCGAAACCAGCCCCAAGTGCATACACCTCTGACTTTTCTAAGTTATGTGTATATTAATTGTTAATTATCACTTGCTTTAACGGTGAAGGACAAACATCGTGAGGAAACCTGCATACCTGAGAAGTTCTTCATAAGAATTTTGAAGGTATGTGAAGTCTGCCAACCCACATTAGGCCAGTGTGGTAGACTGAAGGCCTAACCCCTCTCATTCAGTAGAGGAGGCCCGTGCCCAGCAGTGGGACGTATATAATAAAGGGCTAGTAAAAAAATAATAAAAAAAAAAAAAAAAAAAAAAAAAATGTATAATTTTAAAATGAAGGTAGCCATTGTAACATTAACTTTTCGAGACGACCTACACCTCAGTCTCTCCCGTGACCACGAAGGCTGAAAAGCTTTCGAAACGTCGGGACTAAAATAAAAATAAAACCGCGATAAAATCCGTATAAACTAGTTTTATTTCAATGTGTAATATTCGCGTAAACCTAAGAAATCACTAGTAATAGCACTAGTAATTGGTGTTAGTGAAGGTAGTCGAGGGAATAACTATGTAAAGCGGGTAGATAATAACACTGAGATGTGGTGGAGGTGATTGCTAAGGTATATAAGCGGGCGCATTATTATTTTAGGGGACTTAGTCGTGCTTCGAACTCTTTCGTGGTAACGCTGCCCGAGTGTAGTTAGAATTGTGAATAATCATAGGAAGTGTAATAAATTGTGAACAGTAATATAATGACTGCCTCGGTGGCGCAGTTGTAATGCATACGCGTTACGATTGAGGCCAACGCTGAGGTCTCGGGTTCGATCCCCGGGTCGGGTAAAGTGGTATTGGGTTATTCCATTACGAAATGCTCAGTATCAGCCCGGAGTCTGGAATTTGTGCCCGGTATGGCGATAGGCTCGCCCCCTATCACATCGTGGGACGGAGATGCGCTCGGCGAAATGTGGGTGTACTGGTTACACCTCTGCCTACCCCTCCGGGGATTACAGGCGTGAGTGCGTATGTATATGTATGTAGTAATATAATATTGCATTTAATGTGAATAGACTAGAAAACATCCTGATGAAGTTATTTGTTTATTGCATAAAAGTGATAGTGAGTTTATAGGATATTGTATTGGCGGCGTTAGCTCAGCAGGGAGTGGTGCGGACTGTCGAGACGAAAGTCGAAGGTTCGAAGCCATCCTCAAAAGCATACACCTCTGAGTTTTCTAAGTTAGGATTCTCTGAGGTCTGATCTCTGCGATCTGAGGTCTCGGATTCGACGCCGAGGGTAAATAGATATTGTTTTTTTTAAATTACGAAATGCTCAGTATCAGTCCGGAGTCTGGAATTGTGACCGGTATGGCGCTAGGCTCACCCTCTATCAAATCATGGGACGGAAATAAGCAAAATGTGTTCTATTAGTTACACCTCTGCCTACACCTTTGGGGAATACAGGCGTGTGTGCGTTTGTATGTTTTTTTTTATTAGCTTGAATGACGAGACGAGCAAGTCGCTCGCCTGATGGTAAGCGTCACGCCTGCTCATAAACAGAAGCAACGCCACACAAAACTATGAATCACAAAGCATTGTGTGGAACTGAACTGACTGTACTGTCAACTGTCATTCTCATAATGCCCAGTAATTTCACTGGCGTCAATGTCCTTCAAACCGGAACACAACAGTGCTTACACACTGTTGCTTGGCGGCAAAAAAAGACAAAGCGATGGTACCAACACAGACGACCTCTCGCATACGAGGGGCCTACCACCTTAAAAAAAATTATCAACTTTTGTTTTTTTATTATATCATAGGCCGGCAAACGAGCAAGTGGGTCACCTGATGGTAAGCGATCTCCACCGCCCACGTACGCCCACAATACAAAAAAATTGTGGGCCCGTTGCCGACCTTATAGGAAAGGGATAATAAGGGATTGAGAAGGGGAGGGGGATTTGTGATTTGGAACTTGCCTATTCAAGACCAATAAAAATAACTTTTTTTCCATTTTCCAGCCAATCCACAATACACACGGAGAATCCGAACCGACAACGCCTAAAGGAGTTATTCCACAATCTTACTTTTGTCATACTAACGTTACAACTGACGGACGGAACGGTGATCACATATAGATTATCAATACAAAAGTTCCACGAACTTCGATATACTGTGGCGAGCGCTTTGAAAAACATGATTGTTTTGGAAAAAAGGAAATGCATGAGGCGCGAATGACAAAGGTTTTCGTGGGGGTAACGACCCCTGAGTCTGATGTCGCAGATGGATGATGATAGATATCGTATGAAAACTAAGCGTGTCAATTTTTACATCGCGGTGCGCGTAATTTATAAGGTCGGCAAGCGCCCATGAATTTTCTGGTATTGTGAGTGTTCTTGGGTGGTGGAAATCACCATCAGATGACCAACTTGCTCGTGTGCAACTATGCTATAAAAAAGTTAAATAAATTATGTATGTGACATTTGACAGCTTCCGTGGCGCAGTGGGCGAGTAGCGGGCTGCGAAGCGAGAGGCCGTAGGTTCGATTCCCACACCGAGACAAATGTTTGTTTCAAAGAAACTGCGCACTTGGTTACGGTCAATTGACCACAACTCATTTAGTCGCCCGCGAGACAGCGACAAGAGCAGTTGTTGTTGTTTGAATAGCTGCGAACGTTAAGTTCGATAAACTAACACGAAATTGTTTATTGTGACCCGTAAAACATTGTCATTATTTACGTGCATATATTATTCATTCAATTTGAAGTTATTTTACGGAAGTAACTATATTATTTCATGGTTTTGATCGAAAAATTCATTTATTGTGAATGAAAACTAATACCAAACAAAACAGTCTCAATATTGCCATCTCGCTTACTCTCAACTCGTCTCGCTCCCACGCCTTAGACGTCATTCCCGCCTCGCCGGCCGCGTATACAACACAATTTTACTTCTGAACAGCCCGTCTATGGTATTAAAGTCTTTGAAAATATATGATGAATTTTACACTTTCATAAAAATTCCACTTTTAGAGGTAGATGGCGCAAATTTTGACCGTCTATGGTATTAAAGTCTTTGATGAAATAGTGGTCAATGCAGCAACTCTATTTTAAAATCATCAACAAATAGGGTAGTTGACTCGATTTTTTTTATTATTAAAATCACTAAGTTATGTTACTCAAAATCTATTGCAGAAAGAATTTTATAAATCGGACCAAAAATAAATAAGATAGAAGCCATTTAAATCCTGTAGAAGGGGTAATTGTCAAATGACAGACGATGCAACCTTTGACGTCACTGTGTAAAATGTTCATTATAGTGCACGCGTGCAAGCGAGATAGTGAGATATCCTTACTACGCACCCACTTTTCCTCATACCAACATTTAAAATCATAACTGCGGGCACATTTCTGAACCAATTTTGATTGTGTTTTAATAAAAGGGTTTCTTTTGCGTATTATTTTCTGTTGCTTATAAAATAATGTATAAAATTCAATATAGGAAACTACCCTATTCACGGGCCGGGAGTCAAATTAACAATTAATTTTGTAATATTTTAATTACTCCGACATACAAGGTACCCTAGTATGGGGCAGGACTATGTGTATGTGTTGGGTGTATTATATTTATTTATGTGCACCATGACATCAGTGTACGTAGTAAAAATTGACACGCTTGGTTTCCATCATCCATGCCATGGCCGTGCTTACGTTATCTATTTATCCGTAATATTGGCGGGAGTTTGTGTATAATTACAATTTTAATTAATTTTACTGCTTCGGTGGCGTAGTTGTAATGCGACTGCTGTGCTGAGGTCTCGGGTTCGATCCCCGGGTCGGGTTAAAGTGATATTGGGTATTTCTAATACGAAATGCTCGAGTATCAGCCCGGAGTCTGAAATTGTGCCCGGTATAGCGATAGGCTCGCCCCCTATCACATCATGGGACAGGGTACGGTCGGCGAAGTATGAGTTAAGTAAGTACTGGTTACACCTCTGGCTACCCCTTCGGGGATTACAGGCGTGGGTGCGTATATATGTCATTTACATGGGCATTGTGAAACAGATTATAAATATTCATACATTCCATTAGAATAGAGATTTATTAAGTTATAATATATCAACCCGAATTGGTCCAGCGTGGTGGACTAAGGCCTAAACCCTCTTTATAGTACAATAATACAGGCTGGACAGCCTCCGAGGCGCAGTGGGCGAGTAGCCGGCTGCGAAGCGAGAGGCCGTGGCTTCGATTTCCGCACGGAGACAAATGTTTGTGTGATCCCATCGAAATAAGATAACTAGAACATTAACTCTCATATGAATCTGCCAAAAATACGGCTCCACTTACTTACACGTGCAAAGGTAAAATCACACGTAACACTCATACACGCAACAACAATTAATGAACGTTCAAAATCAACTTTATTACATAAAAAATAATGTCTAAATATTACATTTCTAGTTCGAGATACGACGTTCTGCACCGCGCAATAAATTAGACATATCAAGTGTCAACTAGAGATTATTATGCACAGACTTTTATAACCCCGCCCCCTTGCACAGAGTTTTGGTGGGGACATTTTTTGGCTTGAGTTACGTTTCTTGTCATCTTATTTCAATGTGTGATCCACAAATATTGGTTTCGGGTCTGAATGTTGTGGGTTGGCAAGTCCCTTGTAGTTGCTGATACCCAGATACAGGTTTACCTAATGTGGGGTCAGGACTATGTGTGTGACTGTTGGGTGTATTCAATTTAATTTTAATATTAATTATATTAATTTCGTCGCTTAGCTAACAACACCGCGCAAGTTAAATTGGCTTAGTTATCAGGAGATACATAAAACTAAATATATTTTATGAACATGTGTGATGTAACCAATGAGTGGCGCGGTGACAGATCTATTTGGTTTTTCGGCAAAAACAATTTATCCAATGACTATCATATTCGCACCTTTAAAGACAAACCGTTACTAAACGAAAATATAAAATTAATCAACAACTAGTTTAAACACGATATTGCATGTAGCCAGCAAATATTATTTAGTTTTGTGACGGTCAAAATTAGCGCCATCTACCTCTAAAAGTGGAATTTTTATGAAAGTGTAAAATTCATCATATATTTTCAAAGACTTTAATACCATAGACGGGCTGTTCAGAAGTAAAATTGTGTTACATACGCGGCCGGCGAGGCGGGAATGACGTCTAAGGCGTGGGAGCGAGAGGAGACGAGAGTAAGCGAGATGGCAATATTGAGACGGACGTTTTGTTTGGTATTAGTTTTCTTTCACAATAAATGATTTTTTCGATCAAAACCAAGAAATAATATAGTTACTTCCGTAAAATAACTTCAAATTGAATGAATAATATATGCACGTAAAAAATTACAATATTTTATGGGTCACAATAAACAATTTCGTGTTAGTTTATCGAATTTAACGTTCGCAGCTATTCAACCAACAACAACTGCTCACGTCGCTGTCTCGCGGACGACTAAATGAGTTGCGGTCAATTGACCGTAACTAAGTGCGCACTTTCTTTGTACCGCACAGCTTGTCTAGTAGTATACATTAAAGTCTTTGTATATTTTACGTAATTTTTAATAAATTGCATTAGTAACTCAATTCTTGAAATATTCGTTTAGTAACGGTTTGTCTTTAAAGGTGCAAATGACCAATTTTAGAATTACGCGGTGTTGTTAGCTAAGCAATGATATTTGGTTCTAACACCCTGTTTTATTCTATTAGGTATAGTATATTTTTTATACAGTCTATTTTAGCACACGACCAAGGAATCGTCTGATGGTAAGTTATATCTGTGGAGTATTGTAAGGTTTACTTATTGTTGATATGGTGGGTAGTAAAATAAATGTCAGTTATCTGCAGCGCATGAACGCATACAGTATCAAAAGAATAATGGGCGCGTTGCCAACCTTAAAGGAAAGGGATTGGGAAGGGGAGGGGGTTTTGGCCTCCGGATATCTCACTCACCGTACGAAACGCAGCAGTAGGCTGCTACTTTACGGTTTTCTGTGAGAGTGGTTACGAGCCAGCCCTTTCATGCTGTAGACAAAACTGTCTGCAGTGTGACTTTGCCACTCAGACTTTGAAGCTTGACTTTGTATCGCTATCTCACTGTGTCCAATCCAATCTCTCTTTCACCCATGAAGCTCAAGGGCATCTGTGCTACTCTAATAGAAAGAGAGATCGACCATATACTGACAAAATTGAGCTTCAAATAGGTATAATGTGTCACTAGCGGATCTTTGTAGGCTAAGAGGCTCTATTTTGTATTAAGCCATCAAACCAAACCAAAATCCTGGATCCGCCACTGATAAGTGTTGCCTTCACTTTTAATCTAGCTCCGTAACAAAGATTATACATCCAGGAGGCCAATTCTCGTAATTTAAAATCATAATGAGATTGAATGTAGAATAAAAGTTGACTGAAGCCTAAACGGTATAATGCTACTGCTAATGCTAGGTGCACTTGACGTCGATTTTTGGTTTGAGAATGCCATTTGCAACTTTCTTGACGCTGAGACTAGATCGGAATATTTTGAACATTTAAAATTACGAGAATTGGCCTTCTGTTAAAAATATCCGTGGTCTGTGTTGCCAATTTATGATTGATTTATAATTATTATTTTATTGTAAGGTACATGTAGCCTATGGTTTGTGTCCAATCTAATGGGATATAAAACCAATAAAAAGCGTTTGAAGAATCATGGTGCATAATATTGTTAAATATTAATAAAATTTATGTTTAGAAACTGTTTTGGTGGAGTTTAATTTTTTATATGTTGTTACCCCCAGTTGTAACCTCTGATTTTTTTAAGTTACGTGAGTAATAATTGATAATTTAACGGTGAAGGAAACATCGTGAGGAAACCTGTATACCTGAGGTCTCTTATAAGAATTTCGAAGGTATGTGAAGTCTGCCAACCCGCATTAGGCCTGCGTGGTGGACTAAGGCCTGACCCCTCTCATTCAGTGGAGGAGGCCCGTGTCCAGCAGTGGGATGTTTAGATTACGTCGTCATTCATTCAGGCTAATAAAAAAGCCAGGCCGGTCATAAAAATATATGAAATCAGGTGTTAAATAAAACATATTTAATATTTTACATATTTAATTGGCGATATAAAAAATCACATGTTGCAAAGATATGTAATGTACTCGTACATAGCTAAGTATATTGTATATAATTATGTATATAAATCACAATTGTGAACAATGACGTCATCGACATTCTTTTGAAATTAAAAAAAAACTACCTATAACCTAACCCCTCTCCCTATAGAGGAGCCCCGTTCCCAGCATTACAGGGCTGGTATGTAGAGTATTCTTTACTTTAAAGTATTTTTTTACATTAAGTATTAAATATTACATTAAAAAACATTTAAAATATATAAAATACATCACCCTCCAATTGCGAGTCCTAAGACCCAAAGCCTGGTATTATTATTTGTTGAAAAACGGAATTCTAATCATGACAATGTTTTCTGATTACTTTGATATGTAAAATCTTCGTTCATCAAATAATTCTCGAAAAAATAAATGACAATGTTTTGAAAAATCAGTCTTATACACTATTATATAAAGTCCACAATTGACTGCAGTATGGAGTCCGACAAAACTATCAATGGCCTGTTCAGGCGAACAGATTACTGAGTAATCTAAGTTAGAATCTTAGTATATGTATATTAAAACGGGAATACTATATCTATCGGAATATCTATCTGACTGCCTCGGTGGCGCAGTTGTAATGCGTACGCGTTACGATTGACTCCAACGCTGAGGTTTTGGGTTTGATCCCCGGGTCGGGTAAAGTGGTATTGGGTTCGTCTATTACGAAATGCTCAGTATCAGCCCGGAGTCTGGAATTTGTGCCCGGTATGGCGATAGGCACGCCCCCTATCACATAAGGGACGGAGATACGCTCGGCGAAATGTGGGTGTACTGGTTACACCTCTGCCTACCCCTACTGGGATTGCAGGCGTGAGTGCGTATGTAGCGTTATATTGTGAACTCAAACTCGCAGTACTAATATACGAGTCACTTTGAACATTATGTCAGTGTTTACTCAGCAATTTGTTTGCCCGAACACGTCCAACTTTGTAACACTTAACATTTTTTTCGGCATTTTTTTCTCAGCAATATCGACAACGTCACTGCTCCGTTTACTTCGCTAATAAAATATATTTTTAATAATAAATCACTTTACACGAATGACAGAGATCTTTTATAATTCACAGATCTAAGAGTTCATAGTACAAGAAAATTCGAAAAACGAACGTTACTTACAAACGAGGGTAGTTTTAATATGAGCACGTCAAGACGAGACGCCATTTTGGAAACGGTTACAAAATGACATGTTGAATATTTTAAATTCAGAACTTCGAATTTTTTCTAATTTATTATTATAATATGTTGTAAGACATTATATTTTTTGTTTAATTTCTGATACAAGAATTAAAACTTTGTATCATTAAAAATAACAATAATAATGATTGATTTAATGATTACATATCGTGCTCAAATTAATAACAGTAGGCCTAGGACTCAGTTTAGTAATACGAGTTTCTAGTTTTCTAAAACGATGTCAGTTTCCATTTTCTCTTCATGCAACGAGTAGCAGGAACTACTAGTGGGAACTATGAGACAACTCTACAAAAAAGTTTTGTCCTAAAATTCATTTTATGATTTTTCCATTCCTTATGCTTTAAAATAAACAAAAAATACCCATATTCCTTAAAAAAATTGCTTTTGTGGTATAAATCCTTTTTTCAACATATTTATTGAATATGACAGATATACTCATATATCACATTAAAAAAAAAACTTTAACAGACTATTTTTTTGCCCAACTTATCGATAAATCTATCGAATTTCATACTCTCTTATCAAAGACAAAATTCATATTGACCTGTGTAAAGAATTGAACTTGATACTATAGTTAATTCTACATCATATTAGTGGAATACGATATTAGTATTCCGGTGATTATTTCCTATTTAACGGACTTCAAAAAAGGAGGAGGTTATCAAGTCTGCGTTTTTTTACGGTATAAATTAATAGTTTGACACTTCGTTAATAGTCATTTTATTCGAATTCGAAAACTATGAACGTGTTTGTAACTCGCACTAGACCTACTGTTATTTAACCCGCATTAGTCCAGCGTGGTGGACTAAGGCCTGACCACTCTCATTGGTTAAGGAGGCCCGTGCCCAGCAGTGGGACAGTATACACGGCTTATATTATTATTACACTAAAGCAGATGTACACAATATCGTATTTAAATTTTCGTTTGGTCCCAAAAAGGTATGTTTTTGATTTATTTAGGCCTTGTTTCAGACGTTCTACCGCTAGGTAGGTATTTCTTAGCTCTAGTCCAGGGTTTCAAGCACAGTTTGAAGGACATTAAACCTAGTGCAATTACTGGGCATTATGAGACTTAACGTCTTATGACTCGGAGTGACGAGCGCAGTACAGTACCGAGCAGTTTATAATTTAAAGCTTTGAGTGGTGTAATTTTTTATCAACAGGCATCTACAGAACACCTGTACACAACAGTTAGTTATTCACAGTAAATCCATATACAGGAGGTGTAACAATATTATTTATACTACTTTGCCTATGATAATAAAAAATACAACCAATAGTGTATAATATTATGAAAAAACAAGTATTATTGCACTTAATATAACGTTATACAGTACGATCAAAGTTATACGATTCGGCACTGTGCGGTTTTTTACGAATTAGTACGAATATGTAAGCAATGTCCGGCTATCTGAGCCGGGCCAGTTACTTAAGAGAAATATAAGTACATAATCTAATATTGTAGATTTGTATTAGATTATCACGCGTTCGTTTTTCGGAAATAGACGAAGATTGCCAAAGCGCATACTTTAATCGTAGTACTGTATATATTTACATTGTCGATAAAACATATATCCGACGTGAGCGTTAGAACGGCTTAAGTAACATTTGATTCAAGAATGACGGAAAATATTTTTTTTATAATTATAACTTTATAAACTGCGATAATTAAGCGAGATGTAATGATGAGACAGTTTAAGGTAGTCGTTTTTTAACCGACTTCAAAAAAGGAGGAGGTTCTCAATTCAGCGCTTTGTTTGTTGCTTATTTTATGTATGTATATCGATTTCTCCGCCAATTGTGGCCCTATTTTCTAGGAAAAATTTCACTCGATAAAGTTTAGCTGCGATGTGGTCCCATATAAATTTGGTTAATATCTGATGACGGAGTAAGAAGAAAAAAAAAAAAACTCAACGGACAACAGTTCACTCGTCGCGATTGTGTTATTGTATTGGAATTTACAATTGGAATTCGGTTTCTAAGTTTTGTTTGTTTGTTAAGTTTCCCCATATTGTGTGCTTCCTAATGGTTTACCCAAATTGAGTGTTTCATTCCTCATACATTCTTATTTAATCAAATTTGCACATAAGCCGTTCTTACACTCGCAGCGGTGTATTAAAAGTATATATAAAAATATATTACGCTAAAGCCTACATTCAGACTGTGTATTACGCAGACATAAGTTGTGTCAACTGCTTTGCAAGTCTTATTTTATTTAATATATAAAAGCTGTCGAGACAAAAGTCGCAGGTTCGAAACCAGCCCCAAGAGCGTACACCTCTGACTTTTCTAAGTGTATAGTAATTGTTAATTATCACTTGCTTTAACGATGAAGGAAACATCGTGAGGTAACCTGCATACCTGAGAAGTTCTCCATAAGACTTTCGAAGGTAAGTACGTGAAATCTGCCAACCCGCATTAGTCCAGCGTGATGGACTAAGGCCTAACCCCTCTCATTCAGTAGAGGAGGCCCGTGTCCAGCAGTGAGACGTATATAATACAGGGCTGGTATTATATAAAAGCTACCATATAAAAACATCATGCTGCATAAGGTATATAGTACTTTTTGAAAACTCCATTCTTTTATGCTTAAACGTGTCATTTTTCTATTGTACAAAAAATATTAAATTTAAGTTATATTCTTATAAAAAATGTTGTAGAACTGTTATCAAAACCTCATCACTTTCGGGTTTATTTATAAATATACTGCCGTATTCATTAGTAATTTCTTCGAATTCGATTTTTTCTGAAGTCTTTAGTTTAAGAACTCATCTTACAACTAAAGTAACTTGTAGTTTCGGACTGCGTTAGTTAGATCACTTATCAGGTAAAAATACTTGCTCAATTTCCTACCAAATAAACAATATATAACCTAAAATAATATATTCGAGTCCTATAAAATTGATACCTACATATTCTGTCATAAAAACATTAGCTGTCATATTTAATACATACATTTATGTCAGTAAAAAAATATATTGTCATAATTTCTATATTTTTTGAGCTTTGAATAATAGCCTAAAATTGTTCCAAATTTCTAAGTGTTACGAATTATCAAAATCATTTACTATGGGCGCGTTCGGAAACTGACTGACAGTACTGTCAGTAATGGATTTTCGTTCTAAAATATTTTCCAGTTCTGAAAATACTGAAAACTATTCCATAGTCATTTGTGCTACGGAATTATTGACTTCATTATTCACAAGTAGAGGCATAAATAAATACACCCAACAGTCACACACATAGTCCTAACCCCACACTAGGTTAACCTGTATCGTGGGTATCAGCAACTACGAGGGACTTGCGGTCACACAGCACTCAGCCCGAGACAAATATTTGTGGATCAGACAAACATTTGTCTAGGTGCGGGAATCGAACCCACGCTTTGCAACCGGCTACTCGCCCGCTGCGCCACGCAGGCTGTCAAAATGTCAAATATCAGTAACACAAGACACCCATTTTAGAAAACTGCTTTATTCTGCTGCTATTCTACAGAATACTCTAGTAAAATCAGCATCATTGTGATAGTACTGTTAGTCAATTTTGGAACGCTGCATATATTTATATGAGTCAATATTTCACAATAAATGTTTCAACGTTTTTGACACTTATGGCCGAACGCAACTAAGTTGGCGCATCTTGTGTGCTCTAGTCCATTTGGGTAAACGCCACCGTTTGTCTATTGTCTGTCCCCAAAAAGCAATGTGTACTAATGCAATAGCACTACTGAGTTCTGGTCGAAGCCAGTAAAATTACTAGGCATTATGAGACATAACATCTATGCCTCGAAGTGACGAGCACAGTGCAGTGTCATGCAGATTGTAATTCGAAGCTCTGTGTGGTGTTGCTTCCGTTAATGAGCACGTGTGGCCCTTATCAGTAACTTTCTTTCGACATCGTTTCTTCATTTAAACAAAAACAAAATTACCGATGCGCCAACATAAATGATTTCGACTAAAAATATTACTGAAATATTGAATCCCCTATACATAATAATGTCACTACACCTTGGACAATGACTTTTACCTGAGTCCTAGTAGTGACTTTTACCTAAGTCTTAGTAGTGACCTTATCAGAGTCCTAGTAGTGACTTTTACCGAAGTCCTAGTAGTGACGTTTACCTTAGTCCTAGTAGTGATTTGTTCGATTTGAGAGCTGATCTAATTTTCTTCACAAAATCTGAAGGTTGTATGAGGACGGTGGCTTCTATACCATGATAGGAGATTTTATTCATTTCTTCTTCACCACCCTGGGGAAAAGAGTATTCTTATTTGATAACAGCCTCCATGGCGTGTAGCCGGCTGTGAAGCGAGAGGCCACGGGTTCGATTCCCGCACCGAGACAAATGTTTGTGTGATCCACAAATATCATGTTTGGGGTCTGGGTGTTTTCTCCCCAGAGGGATTGTCGTCAGGCTGGCGGCCGGTCGTAAATACTACAAGCCAAATCTTTCTGCAACGTGTATTAAACATCATGTTGCGCCGACCCCACTGCAAGTGGGATAAGGGCAGGTGGAAGAAGATTCTTAACCGACGATAAAAAAACGGAAGAGAGAGACCGTGTGAGTTGTTACCATCGCTTTGTACTCTTGTGTTCCGGTTTGAAGGACATTGAAGCCAGTGAAATAACTTGGCATTATGAGACTTGACAACTTACAAGTATGTCTGGGTGACGAGCGCAGTCTAGTGCTTTGAACTCAAAGTACTGTGTGGCGTTGCCTCTGTTTATGAGCAGACGTGGCGCTTACCATCATGCGAGCGACCTGCTCGTCCCGCCATTCAAGCTAATACAAAGAAATACCTTTAACAAGTTGATAGTCCTGTTATTAACTTCAGTGAGCGCCCATTTCCCAGGCGGTGGTATACCAGCTCTAGCTGCAGGCGAGTCTTCGACCACGCCAGTTATATTGCATTCATTATCCAACTTTATACCTGAAATGAAGGTATCTTTTTATGGTATAGGCCGGCAAACGAGCAAGTGGGTCACCTGATGGTAAGTGATCTCCACCGCCCATGTACGCCCACAATACCAAAAGAATCATGGGTGCGTTGCCGACCTTAAAGGAAAGGGATAATTAAGGAACTGGGAAGGGGAGGGGGTTTTGGCCTCCGGATATATCAGTCACCGTACGAAACGCAGCAGCAAGCTGCTACTTTACGCCGGTTTTCTGTGAGACAGTGGTAATGACCCGGACGAGCCGGCCCATACATGGTGTAGACAAAAGTGTCTACAGCATGGCTCTAGCACTCAAAATATCTATCATATCTGCCAATACTATACGCACTCACGCCTGTAATCCCCGAAGGGGTAGGCAGAGGTGTAACCAGTACACCCACATTTCGCCGTACGTATCTCCGTCCCATGTGATGGGGGCGAGCATTTCGCCGTATCGGGCACAATTCCAAACACCGGGCTGATACTGAGCAATTCGTAATAGAAAAACCCAATATTACTTTTACCCGACCCGGGGATCGAACCCGAGACCTCAGCGTCAGCCTTAGTCGTAACGCGTACGCATTACAACTGCGCCACCGAGGCAGACTGCCTCGCTTGCCTGCTTGTATCTGCCAATATTGATAGAAAAAAGATTTACTTTTAACTTCCGATAAAAGAGTGGATAAAAACTTGACCCCATTATCTGTGGCATCGTGACACCTAAACGAATGGACCGATTTGAATGTGGATTTTGTTTAAAAGCTAGTTTAATCGAGATGGTTCTTAGCTATGTTTGAAGAAAGTCGATAAGTCGTTCAGTGTTTTTTTATTCAAAGTTCTTTATGGTGTTGTATCTGTTAATGGTTCAAGTCTGGGCATGACGTCAGACCATCAGACAGCGATCATTCATCTGTATTAATAAATCAATAGAAATTACAGATGTTATTCCAATTGATATTTGATATTTTACGCATTCAATTCGGGCCATTACATACATACATACGCACTCACGCCTGTACTCCTCGAAGAGGTAGGCAGAGGTACACCTCTACACTACACTAGCTACAACTAGTACACCCACATTTCGCCGAAACTACTTTAGAACGAATTTCCAATACTGACAGTACTGTCAGTCAGTCAATTATAGAACACGCTCTAAGTATACTATAAGTTACATTTATGTATTAGAATGGGGGCAGAATTTATTTTGATAATGAACTTACCTATGCTCTCCTTGTCTCTCTTATTTAACAGGTATATAGTACCGAGCGGTACTCTGTGAAATAGCACATCCACCTAAAAAGAAACAGCTTTTTAACCGACTTCAGAAAGGAGAAGAATCTCAGACCTGTAGACCTATTTTTATTAACGAAAGATAAAATCGGAGGCTCGATTCTCGATTCGACGCTTATACAAGGTTAGTTATAAAGGGTGTACAAAGCCAACTTAAAGTATCGTTGACGCTAAGATTTCTACCATGGACATCTTATCCTTCTTCCACCTGCCCTCATCCCACTCGCAGTGGGGTCGGTCGCAACACGCTTTTTATCACATGCCACAGAAAAATGTAGCTCGTTCACGACAAGTTGTAAAATAAAAAAACTTTTTAACAAAAATAAATCATAATGTAAAAACAAAAACAAATGGTTTCCAATCACTGACTAATTATGTTTATTCACGCATAACTCCGACAAATGTTGATGATTAATTTTTTCTATGATGTTTTGGGCCTCCGGATATCTCACTCACCATACGAAAGCTAATGAGTAATGACTCTCCGTTGGTTTTCTGTGAGACAGTGATAACAAACCGATTGAGCCGACCCATTCATGCTTCACACACACTTTACAAGGCCGTTTGAGTTGGTACTACTGCTTTATTTCTGCCGCCAAGCAGCACTGTTGTTTCGCTTTGAAGGACATTGAAGCCAGTGAAATTACTGGACATTATGATACTTAACATCTTATGTCTCAGGTTGAGCGCAGTTCAGTGTCATGCAGTGTTCTGTAATCCAGAGTTCTGTGTGACGTTGTTTCTGTTAATGAGCAGCGTGACGCTTAACATCAGGCGAGCGTCCGGGTCGTCTCGTCATTCAAGCAAATAAAAAATAAGATCAAACAGGGCTTCTTATGTTATAGAAGTATCGTCCGGGTCGTTACCACTGTCTCACAGCAAACCGGCGTTAAGTAGCAGCTTGCTGCTGCGTTTCGTACGGTGAGTGAGATATCCGGAGGCCCAAACAAAGGGAGGCCCAAAGGGCCCCTCCCCTTTCCAATCCCTTAATTATCCCTTTCCTTTAAGGTCGGCAACGCGCCCATAATTCTTTTAGTATTGTGTACGTACATGGGCGGTGGAGATCACTTACCATCAGGTGACCTACTTGCTCGTTTGCTGGCCTATGCCATAAAAAAAAATAGAGGAATAATAATAATATAAATAATAATAAATACACCCAACAGTCACACACATAGTCCTGACCCCACACTAGGTAAACTTGTATCGTGAGTATCAGGAACTACGAGCGACACAGACCCAAGACAAATATTTGTGAATCAGACAAACATTTGTCTAGGTGCGGGAATCGAACCCACGGCCTCACGCTTCGCAACCGGCTACTCGCCCGCTGCGCCACGGAGGCTATCATCTGTGTACATCGCGGCTATAGCACTTGGTATGTATACTTACAGTATGATGCCTGACGTGCTTGAAGGCGGCGGCGGCTCGGGCTGCGCTGGCGGGCGGCGCGCCGCGCACCGCCACCACGCAGTCGCCGCAGCGCCCGCCCCACCTACACCCGCCCGCGCCCCACCACGCCACCCTGCAACATGTACGGCGTCACTCACCCCTGATACATACACATATAAATGTTCCAATCAACCAAAATAAATACACCACAATCGCTACATACACAAAATAAAAAAAATTAATTGGTTGATTAAAATTAATAATAAACATGTATTTGTACCAACAGAGGTTCAGTTACTCACACACTCTGAATTATATAAAGGTATATCATTGGTTTAACTGTTTAATGAGTCACCAGTGTCTCATATAATTGCAAGATACTCTCAGAAATCCTTATTAACGCACTGAGACCATCACGAGCTATGTCACTGACATGCCTATCTACTATGAGTCACCGGTGTCTCACACTAGTATTACAAAACAAAAATAGCATACTCCCAGAGTAGAAGTGCATCACTACGGCATACTTATTTTGCTCATGAGTCACCGGTGACTCACACCATAATTAATACATACCATACTCTCCGCTCGTAGTCGACGAACACGGGCGGTTCTGAAGCCGGTATAGGCGCAACTAGTGCCGCGCCGCGACGTTGCTCGGCTCGTAACCGACGCGCCTCACGCACTCGCAGGCCGCGGAGCGCCACCTCACCTCCAGGACGGTCTTCTGTCAAGGAAATATGGTTCAGCTGATGTTGTATAAGATTTTAGTACCGAGAAATCGGAAACTAAAGTCAAATTAAGTCTAAATATTTTATTTCAAGTAGATTCGTTATACAATATGTAAAAAATACCCTGTCCGATCCGTTAAGGTGTTATTAGGTATCGAGATAAGGTTCTATTGAAGTAATCCTTTTTACATAAATAGTAAAAAAAATACCCCAAATAAAATTCAATAAAATTTAATAACGCAAGACAGTTTACATGGCAATACAGGAGTGATGGTGCGGCGCGCGACACAAAAGAAAAAACAAAAGACTATATAAAAATATATATATACTACAGAAACACGTGACGGCGACGACGGTGATGTCACACTTTAAAAATTTCCTATATTTTAGGGAAATTCGAGTAATTTGGGAATTAATAACGTGCATTTTGAAATACAATAACATTTTCATTTTCATGAATAATATTTTATTTTTAGTTTTCCCGGTAATGTCATTGGGATACCTATATGCCGCTTTCGGATCAGACAGGGTTTTTTTACATATTGTATATCAATATTGACGGTATTATATATTAACGGTAGGCAGCGGCCTGGCTGTGCTCTGGCATTGCTGAGGTCCATGGGCGGCGTAACCACTTACCGTCAGGCGGGCCGCCCGCTCGTCTGTCTATCAAAGCCTTTAAAAAAAAATACAGTAACACCGTTGCACCGGAGTAGGTTATCGATCGTAATAAACGTGTGATTATAATAATACTAGCCCTGTATTATACACGTTCCACTGCTGGACACGGGCCTCCTCTACTGAATGAGAGGGGTCAGGCCTTAGTCCACCACGCTGGCCTAATGCGGGTTGGCAGAATTCACATACCTTCGAAATTCTAATGAAGAACTTCTCAGGTTTGCAGGTTTCCTCACGATGTTTCCTTCACCGTTAAAGCAAGTGATAATTAACAATTAATACACACATAACTTAGAAAAGTCAGAGGTGTATGCACTCGGGGCTGGTTTCGAACTGGCAACTTTCGTCTCGACAGATCGTACCACTCCCCGCTGAGCTATCACTGTGATTATAAACAGACACCAAATTACCGGTATTTTAAGTAACCGATACCGATACTAATACCGATATGGTAACGATATTCATATAGATACCGATAAGTCCATTAACGTTACTAGTTACCAAAATAAGTATCGGTTAATAATTATACTAGTATTTTATTTCCTGCGGTGTCACTGTCGCGAATTAAAATAATAAGTATCGATATTATTTAACGGTAAATCGATAATGATTATCGATACTTTAAACGATAACAATTTAATACAACATAACGTTACGGTTTAGGTAATTTTACCAGTAAAAATTTGGTAATGGTAATCATCCTTTCTTCCTTCCTTCCACTTAGTTCGTAGTGGGGTCGGCGCAACATGGTTTATAACACATATTACAGAAAGATTTCGCTTGTAATTTTTACAACCGACCACCTGCCTGACGTCAACCCCTCTGGGGAGAGGTGATGTTAATGGTAACCATCACTTATTAAAATATGCGAGAATTTTTAAGATGCTTAGATTTTGATAATATAACAACTTTAAATTATGTAACATATTGTATATTGGACCTTGAAGGCCTTTAGAGGTACACTATACGACACAATTTTTTCCATACCATTACTCAAAGAGCTGCTTCTACGTCGACTGCTGTCCACTCTCGCATCAGTTCTCGATCTGTGTACCACTTTAGCCGGAGATGTTGTCGTAGTCCTGTAACAAAATTAATACATTTACACTTATGAGAAGCAAGAAAGAGAATAATAAATAAATAAATACACCCAACAGTTACACACATAGTCCTGACCCCACACTAGGTTAACCTGTATCGTGGGTATCAGGAACTACGAGGGACTTGCCAACCCACAACACACTGTGACAAAGTGTTTCGTGAGTGGTAGAGCCACGCTGTAGACACTTTTGTCTACAGCATGAATGGGCCGGCTCGTCCGGGTCGTTACCACTGTCTCACAAAAAACCGGCGCAAAGTAGCGGCTTGCCGCTGAGTTTCGTACGGTGAGTGAGATATCCGAAGACCCAAATTACCCTCCCCTTCCCAATCCCTTTTTATCCCTTTCCCTTAAGGTCGACAACCGACATATGCCATAAAAAAAAAATTGTGAATCACACAAACATTTATCTCGGTGCGGGAATCGAACCCACGGCCTCTAGCTTCGCAGCCGGCTACTGGCCCACTGCGGACTGATGCTGTCTAGAATGCTATACATAATATTTACCTATCATTAGTGTCATTGTCCTGTCTCTGTGGGCTGTCGGATCTCTTCCCGTTGCCGATGGCTCGTAGCCTCGTCAGCAATGACAGTTCAGTCAACCCACGCCTCCATATCGGCTTCGATTGGGTTTGTTCCGGTTTCTCTGCAAATAAAACATACACTTTTAATGTAACACACTAGGGGCTTTGCCGATGTTTTTCCACAAAACATAAAATAAAAAAAAAAACACTTAAAGTCCGACGAATATGAGACATATGTTACTTTCTTCCCCACATTATTCTGCATCGATTGGTCTCGACCCCATACCCCCAGCGGTTTAGGAGGAGATAGCGTGACAAGCTTTTGGCAGCGGCGGCGCCAGTTACTTTTTTTTAGAATAGTGAGATACCTCACGACATAGAGAAAGTGATAGACATAAGGAAAAAAGAATCGACATTTTCTCGTAGTGTTAATACATGTTAGCTTCGATTGAAATGAGATATAACACAGAAAATGATACATACGCACTCACGCCTGTAATCCCCGAAGGGGTAGGTAGAGTTACACCCACATTTCGCCGAGTTTATCTCCGTCCCACGATGTGATAGGGGGCGAGCGTATCGCCATACCGGGCACAAATTCCAGACTCCGGGTTTTGATACTGAGCATTTTGAAATATAAAAACCCAATATCACTTTTACCCGTCCTGGGATCGAACCCGAGAGCTCAGCGTTAGCCTCAATCGTAACGCGTACGCATTACATCTGCGCTATCGAGGCAGGCACTTTTTACACTTTTTATTAGCCCTGTATTATACAGGTAACTAAGTACTAAGTATACTGCTGCCCATCAAAATAAGATAACTAGAACATTAACTCTCATATGAATGTGCCAAAAAATACGGCTCCAATTACTTACACATGCAAAGGTAAAATCACACGTAACACTCATACACGCAAGAAAAATTAATTAACGTTCAAAATCAACTTTATTACATAAAAGTTAATGTCTAAATATTACATTTCTAAATCGATATACGACGTTCTGCATAAATTTGACGTATGAAGTGTCATGTGTAATTAAGTAGAGCCGTATTTTTAACAGTTTCATATGAGAGTTATCGTTCTGGTCATCTTATTTCGATGACTAAGCCCAAAAAAAATATAAAACTCACCAGTCTTGACCTCCCTTTTTGGACTGTTATTCTGCACTGTCACCACTTGTGTCCTGTCTTGTCTTCTCGGCGAATTGTCATACTCATTTTGACTTCTAGAACGTTCCACATTCGACCGAAGTCTCCTGTCACTTTCCAAAACACTATCGACCTGACCTATCTCCGTAGTCGTCACACCGTTACTCTGATTCTGCTGATTTAAAAACAAAAACTCGTACGCAGATTCGTTCTCCAAGTTGGGCAGCGACGATTTTCTTGTTTTTTCTAAACTTTTCAATCTCCTAGGCAACGGCGACGGTTTCGGTTCAGCCGATGTCGATGCCATGCACAAACGTTCGTACAAACCATCGTTGTCTTTGACAGTGACAGCTGTCACGTCCGTCACGCTGACGTCTGTCACGCTGACATCTGTCACGTTGACAGCCGTGGTTGTCAAACTCAAATGCCCATAGTCCGATTCGGTTTTCGCGAACACCGTGCCGTATTCGGAATTCTGAACGTTCACTTCTGTGTTGACTATGTTAACGAAATTCGGTTCGGATGGTGTTTCGGATTTGGCGAATTCGAAATCGAATACGTCGGTGTCTGCGCCCAAAACTGGTATTGCTGTGTGTGGCGCTTCTTTGTTTGATACTTGGATCACGGTTATGTTTGAAGGGCGGTCGCTGTAACAATATACAAATGAAATAGTTTTATTAATCATGTAGGCAATTAAAATAGCGCTTATGACAAGTCAGTACAATATAAAGAAACTTATGTATAGAAAACATATCAACTAATGTATACATAACATACATAGCATCATCAAAATACACTGGGCAACTATAAGTTTTACAATATTATTATTATGAAATAGTCCAGAATTGTTAAGTATTTTATATTTTCATCTTTTTTTTGGGTCGATATGGACCATAGGCATTACCGAAACGGCACGTGTTTTAAAACTACCACCGAATCCAAAACGACCCAGTCTGAGAAGACCCGACGAAACAAACTCAATGGGCTTACTTTACCACTGGATATTACGCGGCGCGACCCAGTCCTGGGAAGATCCAGCTAGACAAACTCAGTGGGATTGTTTTTTTTTATGGCATAGGCCGGCAAACGAGCAATTGGGTCACCAGATGGTAAGTGATTCCCACCGCACATGTACACCCACAATATCAAAAGAGTCATGGGTGCGTTGCCGACCTTAAAGGAAAGGGATAATTAAGGAATTGGGAAGGGGAGGGGGTTTGGGCTTCCAGATATCTCACTCACCATACAAAACGCAGCAGCAAGCTGCTACTTTAAGCCGGTTTTCTGTGAGACAGTGGTAATGACCCGGACAAGCCGGCCCATACATGATGTAGACAAAAGTGTCTACATGATCACACACACATCACACAAGGGACGGAGATACGCTCGGCGAAATGTGGGGGTACTGGTTACACCTCTGCCTAACCCTTCGGGGATTACAGTGAGTGTGTGAGTGTATGTATGTATATTAATAGTAATTATTTTTATATGAAAAATACTCACCTCCCCTGTCCATCCCCGCTGGTAGAAGCGACATCCCCCACCACCACAGTCTGCCTGTACTCCGAGTCATCGATCTCCGCGAAGAACTCCTCATCACTGTCTGTAGCATCCCTTTTAAGTATGGAGTCATCCAGGCATATATTCTGTCCACATATCTTCACATTCCGTTCCCTGGGCTGACTTGTGCTTGGCAGGGAGAACGGCTCCCATGATACGGGCTCAGGTTCCGGAGTAGGCTCTGGTGGTGTTTCAGGTTGAGTTCGGACTGGTGTTGGGTTTGGTGTGGGGTTCGGTGGTTCTATACCGGGGACTCTGGGGAATAATTTGTTTAAAAATCATAATTATGTTCTTTATTTTTAGATATTGCTATTACAATACTTGACACTGGCGAAATCATCTAAAATCGATGGGACCATAATCTAAAAATAGAATTGAAAAAAATAAATAATTATGTTTCATAGTATGCTGGGGGACAGTGTTATTACACTGCATAGGACAACGACTATACGGCATGCATAAGTTAATCGTATATTTTTTATACAACTGCGTCACAAAAAGTATCGATACAATTAATCGATAAAATATCAATGTTTTAAAAATATCGAATTCAATATGTCGAAAATATATCGATATACGGAAATTTAATACATCGCCATAAAATATCGATATCGTAGAAAAAATATCTACATACAAATATCGATTTGACGACGACTCTGATAGGTTGGCGGTACGCCCGTTATCGGTAGGAACTTCTGGTACAGGGTTCATGGCGTAGTTCTCAGGCAATTAAACCACAAAGATACAGTAAGGTAATAATTGTATTCTATGTAGGTAATCAGCAATCACAAATTACAAACTATTATCAGAGTTGAGTGAACCATCGGTCCCGTTTGGAAGGTCCGAACTGTATCGCTCTCTCTAATGAACTGAATGCCAGACTCGCCGCTCTCCAATATTTAAAGTGTGACAGTTGCCCCTCTAAACGATTCCGATCACGTGACTGACGGCGTTCACTAACCACCGTTATAACAATATCAATCGAGTTACTAATTATTGTTAAATTTTCATAATCTACGACAGGTATATCAATGTAATTTGATCACATAAGCTAGCGCTGAGTGTTGTGTTATAACTGACCTGTCAGGTGGTACAGGCGGCGTGGGGGGCAGCGGGGAGGTGGGGTCCCGCGCGGCGGCGCGCGGCGGCGGGGGCGCGGGGGGAGTGCAGTACACGTTCTCACCCTTACCCACTATCTTCAACTCAGACAGTTTGTTACGTAACGTCGTTACCCAGTCTTGCATTGTCTCCCTGCGAAATACACATTTAAACTGTCAATACCGGCATTATAACTTGCGCTACCTAAGTCAGAAGAGCAAAACATATCGACTTTTAAGTATCTGTCTCACAGAAAACCAACGTAAAGTAGCGGCTTGCTGCTGCGTTTCGTACGGTGACTAAGATTTCCGGAGAATCAAATCCCCCTCCCCTTCCCAATTCCTTAATTATGACTTTTATTAAAATTCGGCAAAGCACCCATGATTCTTTGTGTTGTGGGTGTACATGTGTGGAGTTCACTTACCTGCTCGTTTGCCGGCATATGCTATAAGAAAAAAAACAGGGAAATCAGCCCTGACCAAGGATTTCAGCTCTGAACCTCACGGTTTCTCGATCTAAGTATATTGGAACTCGATCGGGCACGGGTAAGCACGTACACAAGTAAATTGTATCATCAGCATTTTACGCTATATTGAATCAGTTCGCATTCGGTCATCAATCATTCCGCGTGTACTCATTATATCATATCATACAAGTGTCTCAATATATCAATTTTATACCAAAAAAGACTACTTTTATCAACTATCATTCTATCATAAAGGTACTGTACGCACTGTACATATCTTTTGGTCCTTCGAGCCGGATGAGGCCATAGTCGCTGTACATATCATCATAAAATATCTATATGTTTCAGCACAAAAGCACGTGTCGTACCGACGTAAGCTACTGGCAATTTCAACATAATTTTGAACTGGTAGTTTGTGAAACAACTCACCAGTCTGGAGCCAACATCCTGACAGGTCCATGATCAGTGTCCACCAGGAAGTCGTACTCTTGACCCTGGCGCGGCCTCACGCTGCCGGTCACGTGTCGAGCAGCTGACAGACATGCTCGCCACACAGGCCTGTTAAGTTGAATTATTCATGGATGCATTAGTCATTATTTTTTTATTAGCCTGAATCTCGATAAGAGCCGGGCGCTCGCCTAATGGTAAAATGGATGGTAATCATCACGCTTGTCCATAAGCAGATACAATACTGCACAGAATCTTGAGTCAAACCGGACACCCACCCCGGTCAGCAGTTCCAGGGGGCGCCAAAATCATAATCCTATGATTAAAAATAAAATACTTGCTACACAAAGCGCCTAACACACGGAAGCCTGGTTGGCTCGCCGTCGAAAAAGGCGTCACATAGGCCCACAACACAAGTGAAAAGTACAAATTTATTAGACGGTTCTTAATGTACCATTTACGAAAAATGCCAACCATTATACAGTATGTAACAAAAACCCTTTGGCCCTCTCTAGGTCGTGAAGACAGACATATAGACAGCTTAATAAAAACAGTTAAATAAAAATAATAGTAAACGGAAGCGAGCTATTATCCTTTCACAAGTAGCTTAGAAAAATGATCATATAAAAAAAAACTTGAACTCATGAACAGATGACTGATGTTACGTATTGACGAAACCGGGTGCACACGCGGCGCGTTTGATGCACGTAGATGCCGCAACTGGCTATCTCGCTCTGGCTCCGAGACATCGCTCTGGCAGAGGTAATCAATAGAAATACGGTTCACGAACAATAAAATAATTAAATTATAAAAAATAAATATGATTATTTTTATAGTCCCATTTTCGTATGCGAGTTATTTAATTACGTTTGAATATCGATTCTGATATCACAGTTAAAACGCCCAACAGGGTTTTTGTTACATATTGTATATTTGTGTTTTTTTTTAAGTAATTTATCTCAAACAGCAGCAGTGATAGCTCAGCGACGAGTGGTATGGACTGTCGAGACGAAAGTCACAAGTTCAAAAGCAACCTTAAGAGCATACACCTCTGACTTATCTAAGTTACGTGTGTATTAATTGTTAATTATCACTTGCTTTAACGGTGAAGGAAACATCGTGAGGAAACCTGCATACATGAGAAGTTCTTCATAAGAATTTCGAAGGTGTGTGAAGTCTGCCAACCCGCATTAGGCCAGCGTGGTGGACTAAGGCCTGACCCCTCTCATTCAGTAGAGGAGGCCCGTGCCCAGCAGTGGGACGTGTATAATACAGGGCTAGTATTATTATTTATTATCTCAAACGCTGGAGGGGCGCCACTATAAAGTTTCTGCCCCGGTTCAAAAATACCGTACGTCCGGGGTTGCCTGTTTGGGATCTACGAAAATCATACCTATGTGATAATGCACAAGGATGCTCTGCTTCCGGATATTGTTCGAGGTACGGCGTCCTCCCATTGTGTATGCATAACTGCGTCCACATCGGCTTTAATGGAGGTTTCTGAAATGACATGCGTTTCATTCAACTCATTGTACCTTCCCGTGTTACATTATACAACGTGTTACGGAAAAGTGTGATCATATTTAAGGATCGTCACATACTGACAGTGAGTGTTATGTACTGAATCTCAGCCTGTTGCCGTCTACTGTTGGATGTAAGCCTCCCTAAGTGAGCGTCAACCATCCCGGTGTTGAGCAGCCCGCATCCACCCGCTACCCGCCATCTTTTCCAAGTCGTCGGTCCACCATGCAGCCCTACACTACGTTATGTACTGGATCTTACTCAAATCTAGACATACTAAAATGTCACACTAATCTTAATCACTTGTTTAATACACTCGATAAGATCCATCACATCTCTATACATTAGATAAGTGCTCAGCTGTTTATCACTTAGTGTTATCGAAAGTTGCTAGTCCAATATCCACATTATACTCATTAGATAAAAATGAAAATTTCTTCGAAATTTTTCATTGAATGGAAAAGATCAGATAGATAATCAGAAGATTGCTTTATACAATATGTAAAAAAAACCCTGTCCGATCCGAAACCGGCATATAGGTATCCTAATGACACTACCGAGAAAAATAAACAAAAAATATTATTCATGAAAATAAAAATGTTATTGTAATCCATAATGCTCGTTATTAGTACCCAAATTACTTAAATTTCCCCAAAATCCAGCAAATTGTGAAAATGTGACAACACCGTCGTCGGCGGCGGTATTTTTGATCGTGTGTCGGTCACTTTGACGGTCCCTGTCTATGCCGACCTTGGACACTTTATTATGTCAGTCACACGCAATCTGTATTGCCAAGTCAGTTTTCTCATTTGATTAAATTTTATTTTGGTTATTTTTTTTACTTATTATCTGAAAATGAATACATAAATAGAACCTTATCTCGATACTTAATATCACCTTCACGGATCGGACAGGGTTTTTTTTACATATTGTATAAAAAAACCCTGTCCGATCGCAACGCAACTGGATTTGATACTACAGGGGGTGCAATACTACTATCCATTGCTTAAATTTGACCACACCTTTATATAACATGTTGTATATGTGTTAGTTCAAATACTGTGGATGTAAGTATGAATTCTACCTTATGCGCCAACGGTATGAGCTTGCTGACGCCCACATCATTGGGTATCCGTTTTAGGTACGCATTCTTCTGTATCTCTCTGTAGTACACAGGTCCTTCATCCCTCTCTCCTGACATGTTAGCTGCTCATTCAGGGATACTGGGAATATATAAAATCAAAGAGATAGTGAGGAGTGATTATGGGTTACATACGCACTCACGCCTGTAATCCCCGAAAGGGTAGGCAGAGGTGTAACCAGTACACCCAACTTTCGCCGAGTGTATCTCCGTCCCTTATGTGATAGGGGGCGAGCCTAACGGCATACCGGGTACAAATTCCAAACTCCGGGCTGATACTGAGCATTTCGTAATAGAAAAACCTAATACCACTTTACCCGACCCGGGGATCGAACCCGAGACCTCAGAGTTGACCTCAATCGTAACGCGTATGCATTACAACAGCGCCACCGAGTCAGTCAGTGATTATGGGTTTTATTTGTATTTATGGTGGGGACGTCTGCGAGTTGCACAGATGGGTGATCAGCTCACTTAAATTGAACTATTTCACGCTTATTCCCAGTCTGAGTGGTATATGCTTTGGATCTGGCTCGATTTCCCTACATCCCTCTGAGAGAAGGTCTCCACCGATAGGGTTTCGGCTGCAGCTCAGACACAGGATTACAGGCGTGAGTGCGTATATATATTTATTGCGGCATCCAAGTACATCAAATATGCTGTGCTCCCAGACTCATAAGTACACACAAATTTAGATGAATATAATTTTTTTTTAATATGTTCATTTCTAAGCGACCTGTGTAAGGATAATATCTTGCTTCTGTTTTTTTTTTAAATAAGAACTTTTATTAAACTGTCTATATGTCTATCTTCACAACCCAAAAAGGGCCAACAGTGTTTTATTTTATTTTATTTTATTATTTAAGGATTGCCAACAAAGTTTACAATAATACATACGTACATTAAATATTAACACTAATAACAATTGAACCTATTGCAACTCAAATTACAGGCAAACACAGCATGCATAAATAAATACAATCTTATATAAGTACTTAGTTCAATTAAATTAAAATTAGAAATATAGAGAATTAAAATTAATATTAAAATAATTTGCAAAATAAGATGGTCAGTATGATTTATCAGAATGTTAGGGATACGTAGAAATTTCAGACTCTTCATAGTCATTTTTCATTATTTCTTGACGAACATGTACGGTACTTAACCTAAGGCCTCTAACATTCTGATAATAACAACTAATAGGTAATTTAAATGAGATCATAATATTATAAGACTAGTATGTAATAAATATACAACTAAATTAAAAGTAGCTTACAAGTGCGAACAAGGTGCTTGTTCCAATAATTGAATATTTAGAGACATCAGTGTAAAATTCTTAAAATATACAGAAAATACCTACTTTACTTATACATACATATAAAAAAAAATAGTATAGTATATATTTTTCTTTGAATGAATGGCCACATAGTAGCGCCCCAATAACATGATTTTACCGTAGGATATGCCTACAGTTTAATCGCGCCACATAATCTTTTTATATAATATATAGGTAGTAAGTAAAGCTAAGTAAAGTATTAAGTTTATTTCAAATCAGCTAACGAGTCAATTGACTTTATTAATATGTACTCAGATGTGTCCGTTTTCCGTACGAATATCTTCCCGCTTTTAACCCAGACGAATCTGTAGCGCAGCTCTTTGGCCCGTGCTCTAGTTGCCGCGTGAAGACTCTTCATTGCAGGGGAAAGGTGTTCTCCGATGTACACAGGACGCCGTTCCCCTCCAATTCCGAGATGACTGCTATTGAGCTTATCTGCATTGGTGTTAGCCTTCTTGTTGAATGTTACAGCTGCAGCCAAGAATTCGTCACGTACTCTGGGGCAGCTAAACTTGACGACAACAGATCGCGGTCGTTTATTATCCTTATTTAGTTTATGAATCCTTGTGCAGAGGTGTATATCGGTTTCATTTAGGTTGCAATTGATGGTGGAGGCTATCTGCTTAACTGTACTGTACAAGTTTTCCTTATTAAATTCCGGTACACATTGTATTTCTAAATTTGTGGCTCTGGAGTGCTGTTCAATTTGCATTAATCTAGCATTAAGATTGGTAACTGTTGTTTTGAGATCTTGATTTTCAGACTTCAATTGGTCTACAACTTTAACATTGTCTTCAAAGCTTTCTCTCAATGTTTCATATTCACATTCTAAATTGCAGACGGATTCGTCGACTTTAGTTAGTCGATTTAATATTTCCGTGGTTTTAATGTCAAACTCGCGTAGAATGCTGAATTTAAAGTCATCGAACAAGGCCGACATCTCTTCGCGAATCGTTTGGCGAAGATCTTCTATAGACTTGGCATGCGATATATTTTTATTCATGTAGGTTACATTGCTCGAATCACTGTCCTCAGAAACACTATTACAAACAGAAGGTTTAGTAGTTTTAGGATAACGCTTTGGTATAGTAGGAGCCATATTAATAAAAACTGTTAGCGACCTCGTTTTTCTTCTATTTTTGATGTGACAAACTGGATTTATAGATCAATCAATCACCTCATGCTAATCATACGCCTTCATAACACTTGTATTTTATGATAAACCATATTTATCACAGCATATTCCACACCAAAGTGAACTATTCTTCTGTTAAAATGGGAGACATCGATTTGAAATGTCCGCACTTGCGACGCTAATAACTTGAGAATACGATCACATCATGGTTGGATAACACTAGACACAATTATATACACTTGCAGTGAACGATTCCCTAAGTTCCATCAACATTAAACAGCTATAAATATTTAACTAATTTAAAATATACAGAGTGAAAATTACACAGTGACAATGACAATGACAGATAACAGAAATTATATTTTATATAATAATTATATTATATTTTTGTTACATACTGTATAAACTTGGTTAAGATGTGATAAATGAGTACAAGAGACAATTTGAATCTTGACAGATAACAGAAAATGCACGTTTTTGAAGGTATTGACTTATAATTAATTTACATGTATGCAGGAATTTAAATCCTCTTGGTTTTTTAGAACACTAACAAATGTTTGGTTGTGGTGATGGTGTTTGGTAATATAGCCAGTAGCTTCAGGCATAATTCTGCCGACCATTGAGGGACACAATGTCTCTTGAGAGTCAACATTACATTTGTACTGCATTATACTTAACATCAGGTCCAGTACAGCCAGTCAGTCTTAGCTGCGCCAGGATAATAAAAAAAAATTATACATCTTGACTAACTATTGACAATTTTTTATTCATTTCATCATATGGAACATTTAAATAAACAATTCTAGATTTATAAATTTGCATTTGAAAAGTTGTTTACCCTGACTTGAAAATATGTGAAAATAATTTGGAACAATATACTATGGAATTTGGAGCGAGTTACCACGAAATTGATTGCAAAACCATTACAATAGGCGACTGAATTAATTAAAAACAAGGCACGGTGACTCAGAGCGAAAGTATGATGGAAGTATGGAACATCCTGACGCCTATTATGGGTCTATAAATATTTACAAGGGAATGGTACTAAATATGGCATTTATTGTTAATAACGTCTCATTTTTATACTTAACACTTAAATATGCTCCCAGCGAACGTTTGGTTAAGATAATACAAAGAAATTCTCGAATACACGAAAAAAATACCTGTTATCAGTAATGTAATCACCCCTTTCTCTCGATTGTTACGTCTAATTTCAACGCACTACCTTCATATTTCACAATGATAGCAGCGTGTAATTTCATTTGTGCGATTGCGTTGTAAATAGCTGTCTTATACCTGTGTGTAAATAAATATTACAAAACAAACGTAATTTTATATACAATGCACTGACGCCATATTTATTATTAATGACAGGTCGGAATTATTGCCATTTAGATAAATCCATAGACAAAGTTTTTTGGAATTGGTATGTTATGATTTAATTGTTTTCAATTTGATAAAGATATGATTTGATAAAAAATTATACAAATATTTATAGTATGGAACAATGGTTTCAAATTAATATTTACATAGTACCTATTTACCACTTATTTTTGTCAGTTATGTTGAAATGGCAACTTTAAGTCTACGTGTTTGTGGTGATTACTGACGTTTGTTGTGGTTCGAAACTTTACCAAAACAAAAGGATATCTTTAGTAAACGTAAGTGAAATATAGTTTTCTATCATATAAATTAGTCTTTAATATATTCACAATATTTCGATAGTTAATATAATTCACGGTTTTCGTACTATTGATTGTATTCCCTGTGTCATCAATTATTATACTCAGCTGTCAAAATGTAACTTTTTAATTTTAGTTTGTGTTATATTCGTTGTGTCGCTACTGCTACGGCGTATTTTGGTCACGTGACCATTTCAACCGCCAAAATAATTGTCAATTTTCGCCGACTGACAAATTCACCATCGTGGAAAAACGTTATAATATTTTGTGTTTTATGTGCATTTACACGAGAAATCACACTCCCCCAGTGTTTTAAAAAGAATCTAACCATTATAAACATGGCGAAAGTGCACATCACGAATGTCGTTGTTTTAGACAACCCTAGTCCGTTTCTGAACCCGTTCCAATTCGAGTTAACCTTCGAATGTATTGAAGAATTGAAAGAAGATTTAGAATGGAAGATGATTTACGTCGGATCCGCTGAGACAGAGGAGCATGATCAAGTTTTAGACACTATATACGTAGGACCTATCCCCGAAGGAAGGCACATGTTTGTATTCCAAGCACCACCTCCTGACGTCACGAGAATACCAGAAAACGACGCTCTAGGCGTCACAGTAGTCTTACTAACGTGTTCATACCGCGGCCAGGAGTTTGTCAGAGTGGGATATTTCATAAATAACGAATACAGTGAATCGGAGCCGGAATTACGCGAAAATCCGCCAGCGAAGCCACAGTTTGACAAAGTCGTGCGCAATATTTTGGCTTCGGAGCCCCGTGTGACGAGATTCAAGATCAACTGGGCGGAACCTGACGCGGCTGTGACGGATACGGGTGATAATTTGGAGACTTCACATGCGCCAAGTAACGATTCTTATGGGGCTAGTTTTAACGCCGATAGTCAAATAAGTGGTATGGAGTTCCAGGGAAGTTTGAGTGGTTATGGAGACAATTCTAACTCAATAGCGCCTATGGAGTGCTGAGGTAAGCATGATTTTTAATACATATACATACATACATATGCACTCACGCCTGTAATCCCCGAAGGGGTAGGCAGAGGTGTAACCACTACACCCACATTTCGCCGAGCGTATTTCCGTCCCTTATGTGATAGGGGGCGAGCCTATCGCCATACCGGGCACAAATTCCAAACTCCGGGCTGATACTGAGTATATTGTGATAGAAAAACCCAATACCACTTTACCCGACCCGGGGATCGAACCCGAGACCTCAGCATGGCCTCAATCGTAACGCGTACGCATTACAATTGCGCCACCGAGGCAGGCAGTTGCTTTAAACTATTATTTATTTTTAATTTTTTAGTTGGATTTCCTAAAAAAGCGTGTTTTTTAGTTGCGTACATACATACATAATCACTCACACCTTTTGGTAATAGAAAACCCATTTTTACTTTTACCCTACTCTGGAATTGAATCCGAGACCTATGTGTCAGCCTCAGTCATAACACATACACATTACAACTGAGGTATGTATGTATGTAAATAATAATATAATTTTTCTTTTCAGATTGCCAAATGAAGTATAATGAGAAACAAAATGTGTGAAACACGTGTCTAGAGTGAAATTAAGACTATGTAAATAAATAAACGACTGATTGATACAATATAATGCTTGATATATGCATCTTTAGTTATAATATTAAAATTATCAAAGTACCCGCAGTTTATATTTTGTAACTTATTACTTCTTAGTAATCTAATAGTGAGATCATGGGGTCTGATTTTAGTTGATCAACTTCTATATCACATGCGATTTGAACAGTCTAAGTATTTTTTATTGGCTTGAATGACAGGTCGCTCGCTTGATAAGCGTCATGACTGCCCATTAACAAGCAACACCACACAGAACTTTGAATTACAAAGCACTGCATGACACTGGACTGTGCTCGTCACCCCGAGACATAAGATGTTAAGTCGTAATGCCAAGTAATCACTGGCTTCAATGTCCTTCAAACCGAAGCAACAGTGCTTGCACATGTGTTTGGCGGTTGAAATAGACGGCGCGGTGGTACCAATCCAGATGGCCTCTTGCATACGAGGGACCTACTACCAGTAAAAACCGCTTAAATTGTTTAAAGTCTGTTGATCAAGTAAAATCGAACCATGTGAACTCTGTTGTAAGGCCCTGCATCTAACAGAAACTGAACTCCTTAATGTATTCATTTTTCTGTTTGTCTGCCAAGACCCTGTTTAGAAATTGATGTTATCCAGTGGCGGATCCAGAATTTGGTTTGGGCCAAAATTAGCCAAAATGAGTATAAAAAAAATGAGAATATTCTATACCCACTTAAATTGGAATAAGTAAGGATGAGCGATGGAAATTATATTCAAGGCAGTACTATTTATTTATGGTGGGGACGTTTGCGAGTAGCACAGACGGGTGATCAGCTCACTTAGTTGAACCATTTCACCGTAAGGTAGTACTAAGAAAGTAGGATAATATCAATTTGAGATTTGTCACGGGACCCAAATGCTTTGGGGGGGCGGGGGTGCTTGCTCCCGATGCCGATACGCTACTGATGTTAACCCCCTATTGCTGATTATTCTTTTCTGTATCCCGCTTTTATTTAACGAGTCTTGGTTTTTTTACATACGCACTCACGCCTGTAATCCCCGAAGGGGTAGGCAGAGGTGTAACCAGTACACCCACATTTCGCCGAGCGTATTTCCGTCCCTTATGTGATAGGGGGCGAGCCTATCGCCATACCGGGCACAAATTCCAGACTCCGGGCTGATACTGAGCATATCGTAATAGAAAAACCCAAAACCACTTTACCCGACCCGGCCCGACCCGACCCGACCGAGTCGGTTTTTTTACTTTTATGATATTTAAATCTCCTTGATCGAAAACATCTGGCAACACTGTTTGACATTATACTTAAGTCTAGATTATTATTCCTATCGTTATTTTTATTTTGTTATCACAGTATTTTCTAAAGATGCACATGTCTATTTGCCACACTCAGAGATGTCGATTAACTTTAATTATCATTATGTCATTTGAATACAACTATTGCTCAGATACAAAGTTAATTATTTTTGTTCCCAGTAGTGTTATTGGGACACGATTTTTAAATGAGTTTATAAGGGTAGCCTATTTTTTGTACTGAGCCAGTGTCCAGTACTAGGTCCCACTTCAAATGAGGAGATGGGTGTTGAAGCTTACTTGCCTGTTCTCACTCTCAAGCACGCAGACGGCGTCACCGGAATAATAGTAACAGAGTAACGCGACATTTGTAGTAGTACATGGAATAAAATGAGTACCTCTTACATTATTTCATCGTGTACGGGGAAAATTAATGTATCTTGTAAGTCCTACTCAACACTAGTTCCCAGTAACGGACTATAAAGCAATTTCTGAATACAATAACGGAGCATACGGAATTTACTGGCTTGCTATCTGAAATTAATCAAATTCCAAGTTAATTGTCAATAGTTACAGTTGATTAGAATGTCTGAGTGTGGCAGTAAGTATTGGTTTTGAATGTACTAACTTAGTTTTATTATGTTTAAATTGTAATACATGAATCTTATATAAATCTGCCATCATGGTAACAGGGAGTAAACCATCGAAATAAGATGACAAGAAACGGTAACTCGAGCAAAAAAAATTACCCCACCAAAACTCTGTGCAAGGGGGCGGGGCTATAAAAGTCTGTGCATAATAATCTCTAGTTGTCAATAAGTCTAATTTTTTGCACGGTGCAGAACGTCGTATCTCGATTTAGAAATATAATACATATTATATTTAGACATTAACTTATATGAAATAAAGTTGATTTTGAACGTTCATCATTTTTTGTTGCGTGTATGAGTGTTACGTGTGATTTTACCTTTGCATGTGTAAGTAAGTGGAGCCGTATTTTTGGCAGATTCATATGAGAGTTATCGTTCTAGTCATCTTATTACGATGGAGTAAACAATAAACATCCCTTTTTGTTCCCCGATTGTACAATCACGCTGTCGAAAGGCGCTTGTGGAATATCCATTATACATCCGACTATAGGATATCCGACAAGTCCGAAACAGCGTCAGACTGTCTGAAGGCGCGCTCTGCATATCGGCGTGCTTAACATAAGAGCGCGAGAAAAATTGCCGATTAATTTTCTCGCGCTATCCAAAGATCTCGTATCACTCAATGTCGTAGGGTGCATGTTATGGTGCAAATTAGACAAGCGCGCGAAATATCTTTGAAAGTGATTTTAACTTGCGCTGCTAGATGGCACTATATTAAATTGTTTGACATCATCCGCCGACCACGGTTGACAGCCTCGAGAATATTTTGTTGACTCGTTATGTAGAACTCTACAGTCTTATCGAAGTGAGCATGTCGGTCGATATTCACGTCACGATAAAATGTCGACTTGTTTTCTCGTGCTATTTCTGTCACTGTGTCGTGGGGTGTACGTTACAGTACAAACAAGTAACACGTCGATATCGACAAAGTTTTCGCTGTAGCGTGCGAGATATCTCTTGTGCTTATGCTAGGCGGGCTGGCTAGCCTATTGCCCCCTCTGGCCCATTGGCTGCCAATATTTGGCCTGCATCAGTACTTGCACGATATATATGGCAACTGATCACTGATCAGTATGGTTGAAAATTAAGTTGCGATTATATGTAGTGGCGCATTAGTAGAGCTGTAATGACTAAACCAGACTTGGCATTGTCGCCATATTAGAAAGGCGGGAACTATTTTATAACTTCAAAATGTTACGATTTTAGTTTTGTATATTTGTATTTAGGTGACGAAATTATGAGCATTTCCGAATGATTCCATCACAAACACCGAGTGGTAGTTGAGTTAAAAGTTGCCCTTATTCTCTAAATGACAGAAAGGATGCACGACGCTGTTTGTGATGTCACCGACCGTGATGGTTATTTGTAGATGTGCTAGGGAGATTGATGTTCCCACTACGCGCCCACCTTTGCTCATATCAATATTTAAAATATTAAATTGTGACCAAAATTTTATTTCGTATTCACACGTGGGTTTCGTTTTGTATTATTTCCTGCTGTGAATATACTGGGTGTAAAGGAAACGCTTAAAAAAAACTAAGTCGGGTAGTAGTGCTGATGATTACGGATATGATACCACTAAAAATAATACTATTTGTTTTCCACGCATCATCATCTTTAGATATACAAATACAGCGGTTATTTATGTCATTGTAAAATAATCATTTGAATAGCTTTTTTAAAATACAGAAATATGCTATTAAAAACAGCTGACGCTCGGAGTTAAAAGCCGCTAACTATGAACGAACGACGCGACGCATGCACGTCGTATAAAGAATAAGTAGTTGTAGAATGCCTCGGTGGCGCAGTTGGAATTCGGACGCGTTACGACTGAGGCTAACGCTGAGGTCTTGGGGTCGATCCCGGGTCGGGTAAAAGTGATATTGGGTTTTTCTATTATGAAATGCTCAGTATTAGCCTGGAGTCTGGAATTGTGCCCGGTATGGCGATAACCTCGCCCCCTATCACATTATGGGACGGAGATACGCTCGGCGAATAGTGGGTGTACTGGTTACACCTCTGCTGACCCCTTCAGGGATTACAGGTGTGAGTGCGTATATATGTAGTTGTATATCGCGTTTTTTTAGCGGTATCATGTCCGTAATCACCAGCACTATCACCTGTCTTTTCAAAAGCGTTTTCCGTACACCTTTATAATGTACAAATTCAAGGAAAGGCAAATACACTAATAGTCGCGAAGCCACAAGTCAATTTATGTTAAGGTGAAAGATCAGCACTAGGCCGAGAATATAAATAAAATGAGTTTTTAAAATTGCAGCTCGATCCTTTGAATAAATATGGATAAAAATGATTTTGCACAAATAATCACCTAATAATGAAAACTATAAATATTCCTCTTTCAAAATCATTTTTATTCTTATTTAATCGAAGGATTGAGCTGAAATTGCCAAAAAAACCAAAATTAAATTGAATTTGGCGGGCTAGTACTTATCTTCCATCCTTAATACGTATCTATTTTACGATCTTACCCTTAATTTACGAGGACCCCTAAAGCATAGTGATGGCACAAGGCAAAAATAGGCCGATATTGGACTGATTTCATATGTCGGTCCTTAGGGGTCCCCTAACTAATTACGGGAAGGTTAGTTTTGAAAGTTTATCTCTGATTGATGTCATATTATTTATGGAATGTGTTTTACTTTCCCGCTTTTTTAACATGGCGGTAGACTCAGGATGTGTTTCCCGCCATTTCAAAATGGCGGGCAGAATGTATTAACTATTGACTGAGTACAAGCATCGTTATATCATTGTGTGCTTTGTATAAAACATATTTAAGATGTGATCGATAATAAGTATAATATAGTATTTAATTATGTATAATAAAAGTTCTCATTACTACAGTTTCTTTTATTTTCATCCTTAAGCGGGTAGATTCGTGACTAGGGTTGCCAAGCCCTTAAATATAAAAGCCGGGCTCGACGTTGTATTATACAATATTTTTTTAAACATTTTTTTGAGGACTACATTTTTATAATAATTTAAGTTGTTTGTTAATTATTATCTATTTACTAGTAAATAACAGTTTGTTTTACATATACAAAAGCCGGACGCTTGAATATTTGGCTAGAAACAACCGTAAAAAGCCAAACATGTCCAGTTAAAGCCGGACACCCTATTCGTGGCGTCTCTCGTACATGAGAAAGTCCGTCTGTACAGGTACCGGCGCTAATCGTGACCATAAACATCTGCGCAGTAGTTCATTTATAGTTCTGATTGGTGGAATGAAAGAGCGTGGGACGCTGACGCTTCACCGCGATTGGTTCATCAATCGATGCTAGTTTGTTATTGGACCCTCACCTGTCATTCGGCTTTTTTACACTTGCGTGCAATTTTAAATCTATACTCGGGACTCGTGCCGGTTATTATACCGCCTAATATACAATATGTAACAAAATCGCTACTGATTATTCATACGCACTCACGCCTGCAATCGCCGAAGGGGTAGACAGAGGTGTAACCAGTACACCCACATTTCGCCGAGCGTATCTCCATCCCTTATGTGATAGGGGGCGAACCTATCTATCGCCATACTGGGCACAAACTCCAGACTCCGGGCTGACACCGAGCATCTCTCAATAGAAAAAACCCAATACCACTTTACCCGACCCGGGCATCGAACCCGAGACCTCAGCGTTGACCTCAATTGTAACGCGTACGCATTACAACTGCGCCACCGAGGCAGTTGATTATTATTATTGATTACAGTACTGATTATTATTTTTTCAATGTAACTATTTTTAAAAGTTGTCTATTTTCACGACCCGAAAAGGACCCAACAGGGTATTTGTTATATACTGTATGTATATACTGTATATTTCTACATAACAACTGTGTTCCCGTTTGAAGGACATTTAAGCCGGGGAAATAACTGGGCATTGTGAGACTACCATCTTGTCACGCGATGACCAGCGCAGTGCATGGCTGGGCTAAAGTTGGTGACGTAGGTGACCCACCCTCTACACCTACCGTCACTCTTTCTGTGATCACTTACCATCAGGTGAACCTCTTCCCCGTTGCCCCCTCTAAAAAAAAAACATCCGCGGCTCCACTCGTAACTGTACAGGCCGCATGTGATTTTGTACACTAATAAACATACATACATACATACATACATACATACATACATAGACTCACGCCTTTTTCCCATACGGGTAGGCAGAAACAACGGATTCCCACTTGCTACGATCCTTGCATACCTCTTTGGCCTCATTCACTCTCATTAAACTTTAAATATATGCACGTCGGTTTAGGGTACTCCTGACCTGGCTTTTCTCGAGAATATCTCCAACTTGATCTATGAAAGTTCGCCGAGTCCTTCCCCTCCCAACTGTACCATTCACACTCGCCATGTATATTTGTTTCGTCAATCTCCTTTCATCCATCCTTTCTACATACCCGAACCATTTCAGTATTCATATATACTTAAAACGAATACGTTGTTTACGAATGTTTTTATGACTACCCGGTACCCTGACGTCATTTGGAGAATCCAGTGAGCAAATTTCTTAAAACTCGGTAACTGTTTTCTATGATATAATGCCGCGCCGTTGTTACTTTATTTTTATATATCGGCGGCATATTTTCCGGTAGACTTCCTTAGCCTTTCCCAATTTGAAGATAACCGCCGACCCGTAAAGGCAGGCCAACTAGGGTTGCCAGGTGGCCGAGGAATCTGAGAAAGTTTTGCGTCTATTGAATAGACTCTATTCCCGTGTCCAGTTATTATAGACCACAGTCCCGGATGTTTGGTTTTAGCCATATTGTACATTTTTGTTTATTTTTCATATCGCTGTATCTTTATAATAGATTTGTGAGCATGGCTATTTAATGGATGCGCCATTAAGTTAAATTTTTATTAGACACAGGTCAACACTAAGTTAATTCAATAACAATTTATGAACAAATTGTTAATTAAGTAAACAATAAATGTACACAATAACATTTGTGTAAAATATTGGTAGTTAATTCAAAATAGATCTAATGACGCCGCAATTTGTGGCATAAAAATGGCAGGTAAGTTCCTGATAAAACGTAGGCATCCGATAAGCAATGATTTTATAAAACCTTAGGCATCTAGGCAGTGGCGGAACCAGGATTTTAGTTTAGGGGGTGCATGACCCAAATTTAGAATAAAAAAATTGAGATTATACTATACCTGCTTAAAATAGAATAAGTAAGGATAAGCGATGAAAATTATATTGTAGACAGTATATAGTAGTACTAAGAAAGGATAATATCAAGATTAAATTGAGATTTGTCAGTGGATCCAAATGCTTTGGGGGGTGGGGGGTCTTGACTCTTAGACACCCCCCACCCCCCTCTGGATCCGCTAGTGCATATAGGGAAGAGTTAAATATTGTATATTTGTATGACGAAAAAACAGATTTTTACGAGGACGGAACCGCAAGCATAGACTAGTATTTTTCTTACGTAACCCCTTAAATATCCTGGAAATTATAAGCCTCTATATGGTAACCCTAAAGCTAATCGATACTTACTTGCTTGTATTTTCTATTGTAAGAGTAAATAAAGCCATATACATGGCTACGCCTAGCTTTATCGCCTCAGTGGTCTAGTGGCAGCCTTAGTTGAGAAGCCGTGAGGGTCTGTGTTCAAAACCCAGGTCCGACAATCTCAAATTATATTTGAGTGTTTATTCACTTCGAAAAGGAGGAGGGATTTAATGCGTCTGTATATTTTTACATACGCACTCACGTCTGTAATCCCTGAAAGGGTAGGCAGAGGTGTAACCCACATTTCGCCGAGCGTATCTCCGTCCCATGATGTGATAAGGGGCCGGATGATAGGCCGGAAATAAGCTCGGCGATCCATGGCAGCACTAGTTGCACCTATGCCTACCCCATCGCGAATATATGCGCGAGCTTGTATATGTATCTACCTATGTTTTAAGTCGGTAAAAAGACTACAAAGTCTAGCCTCCGTGGTGCAGCGGGCGAGTAGCCGGTTGCGAAGCGTGAGGTCGTGGGTTTGATTCCCGATTCGATTTTCCTAGACAAATATTTGCCTGATTCACAAATATTTGTCTCTGGTCTGGGTGTTGTGGGTTGGTAAGTCCCTCGTAGTTGCTGATATCCACGATACAGGTTTACCTAGTGTCAGGGTCAGGACTATGTGTGTGACTGTTGGGTGTATTTTAATGCCAAAAACATTGTGGGCGCGTTGCCGACCTTGAAGGAAATGGACGGGGATTTGGACCTCCGGATATCTCACTCACCGTACGAAACGCAGCAGCAAGCTCCTACTTTACGCCAGTTATCTGTGAGACAGTGGTAACGACACGGACGAGCCGGCCCATTCATGCTGTAGACATAACTGTCTATAGCGTGACTCTACCACTCAAAACTCATGCTAAACGGGCTAGGAATTAAATACAGGACTCAGGCCCGGAACTATGGGGCAAACCCGGGCACCCGCCCCGGGCGGCAATTACAGGGGGCGTAAAATAATATAATATGATTAAAACTTAAAAAACTTGCTCCACAAACCGCCTGGCTCACCGTCGACTTGTAAGAATAAAGCGCCACTTTGTTTTCCTTTTAGTTTTCTTAAGTAATTTATCTCAAACGCTGGATCGGGGGGCGCCACTTACAAGTTTCTGCTCCGGTTTAAAAATAGCGTAGATCCGAGGCTGACAGGATCTCTAGGTTCATACTTGTCTCAGGTTATGTCTATCTTTTATGTAATTTTCTTTATCTAAGTACAATGATCCGAAAGCAAAGGTAGATAAGATTGTATTGAAGACGTGTTGATATGCTGCCGTTTGTAGTGATGAGCCTTTATTTTTTATATATATAGCATAGGCCGGCAAACGAGCAAGTGTGTCATCTGATGGTAAATGATCTGCATCGCCCATGAAAGTCTACAATACCAGAAGAATCATGGGCGCGTTGCCGACCGTATAGGAAAGGGAAAATTAAGGGATTGTGAAGGGGATTTGAGCCTCCGGATTGTTGAGGTAGAACCTCTTTGATTTATGACGACGTAAATATAGTTTAAAATTATCTGTCTTGTTCTTCTTGGTTCGGTTGTTTGGTTGTCAAGGTATTTTTACTGTTACTGTTTTTTCTGTTGTCAAATATATATAATATAATATTTTACCTTGTGCTAATTATTGTTTTCTTCTACACTGCTACTGCATTGCGCTATTAAAATCTATGCGCTACAAAACGGATATCTCACTCACAGCAGCACGTCACTACTTTACGTCGGTTTTGTGCGAGACAGTGGTAACGACTCGGTTGAGCCAGCCCATACACGCTGTAGACAAAATAAGTTAGAAGCCATTCTAATGGGTACTTGTCAATTGACAGACGACGCAGACCTTGACGTCATCGTGCAAATGGCCATTACGGTGCACGCGTGCGAGCGTGATAGTGAGGTGTCCCCGTTACGCTCACACCTTTGCTCATACGAATATTTAAAATCGTAATTGCGCGCTTTGTTTTGCCCCAATGTTTTAACGAAAGAGTTTTTTTCGTATCATTTTCTATAGCGAAAAAAAATCTACATAGGAAACTCTTATTATTGGCATCACTATTGAGTAAAGTGTGTCTGTTTTTTTTTGTATCATTCAATGAACTTATCAGTCAAGAGTGAGACGCGTTGTAATGTGATAGTGTTTTGCATTGGGAATCATCATCATCATCTCGGTGATTAATTAAGGTAATTGCATAAAAAAATAGTGTTATAAGATTGTTACCGTCTTTCTGTCTGTGTGGTTTTATGACAGAGGTCGGCAAACGAGTAAGTGAGTCACACGATAGGTTATCGCCGCCCATGAAAATCCATAATACCTGAAGAATCATGGACTCGAATCGTATAAACATTTAAAGGAAAAGGATGATTAAAGGATTGGGAAGGGGAAGCTGGGATTTGAGCCTCCGGATATGTCACAGTACCAAACGCAACAGTAAGCTGCTACTTATCGCTGGTTTTCTGTGGGACAGTGGTAACGACTCGGTCGATCCGTGGGATCGTAGCGCCCAACAGAATGAACCGAATTGAATGCGATTTTTTTTAAAGAGCAGTGATAGCTCAGCGAGGAGTGGTATGGACTGTCGAGACGAAAGTCGCATGTTCATAGCGGTTCATAGGGTTTATAGCGATGGGTTAAGTTATTTATACGTATAATGCATATTGCTTCATTCTGTCTGTTATCCCATAAAAATAATGAAACGTGTGTTTAATTTTTTTTGTAGAAGTCCACTCGCTAAAGGGGAGAAGAAGGTTGTTTTTTTATTAGATTTAGATGACGAGACGAGCAGGTCGCTCGCCTGATGGTGAGCGTCATCGCCTGTCCATAAACAGAAGCAACACCACAGAGAACTTTAAATAACAAGGCACTGCATGACACTGGACTGCGCTCGTCACCCCGAGACATAAGAATCATAATGTCCAGTAAATTCACTGGCTTCAATGTCCTTCAATCCGGAACACAACAGTGCTTACACACTGTCGCTTGGTGGCAGAAATAGACAAAGCGATGGTACCAACCCAGCCGGCCTCTCGCAAACGAGTGACCTGCCATGTAAAATGTATGTAACTAGGTTTGAATATATATAGATAACCTACTTGTATTTAATTTCTTCGCTATTTGAATATCGATTTTATTTAGCGCTGTCTATAATAGTTGCATAACATTTCTATCAGGTTAGTAGGACATTATTTAGTAACAATACTCTTTTGTCGTAATTGAGTGACAATGGCGGACGTGCGGTTGACAGTTACTGTTGTTACAACACTGTAAGTATTTTTTTATCTATTAAGTAAGTAATTTTAATAATCTTCAATAAGAATACTGCCTCGGTGGCGCAGTTGTAATCCGTACGCGTTACAATTGAGGCTAACGCTGAGGTCTCGGGTTCGATCCCCGGATCGGGTAAAGTGGTATTGGGTTTTTCTATAACGAAATTCTCACTATCAACCCGGAGTCTGGAATTTGTGCCCGGTATGGCAATAGGCTCGCCCCCTATCACATCGTGGGACGGAGATACGCTCGGCGAAATGTGGTTGTACTAGTTACACCTCTGCCTACCTTTTCGGGGATTACAGGCGTGAGTGCGTATGTCAATAAGAATACTATTGTTATTTCACAAGATATATAATATGTCGTCCAAAGACTTTTATGTATTCTATTCTATTTTTAGATTATGGCGCCATCGATTTTCGATGATTTCGCCAATGTCAAGTATCAAAATAGCAATATCTAAAAATAAAGATGAAAACGTAGACATCTTATTCAAGTCAAATAATTTCCAAAAAGTAAAGACAGTTTGTAAAAACACTTTAATGTATACTTACTACCAAAGAGAATATAACTATACCTACTTACTACTAGACGGGCTGTTTAGAAGTAAAATTGTGTCACATAACGCGGGAGTTTGACAACTCAGACAGAGAGCGCGAGAGGGGTTCTAGTTAAAATTAAGCGAAATGGTAATATTGAGTTACGGTCAATTGCCGCAACTTAGTGGTACAATTTCTATGTACCGTGCAGTTTGTTCAGTAAATTTCACATTAAAGTCTTTGAAGTCATCTAATGTTTAATAAGATGTGTATATTGTTCTTAATTCAAAAACATACAAAAAGGCGGGATTTTGATATTGATTCAAGTCAGTTGATCAACTAAAATGGAAATGTGTTAACCCGCTATTAATGCTACGATGCCACAGACCAAGGGGTATTTTCTCGAGACAAGCTGCATGTAGTATTCTTAATTAATTGCTTAGTTAATCAAACTCCATTATAAGGAAAACAATATATTCTCATTGGAAGTTTCTATCATTCTCATTCCATTGGCTTGTCATCCGCAACATTTATACTTTTTTTTATTAGCGTCAAGGACGAGGCGAGCAGGTCAATCTCCTGATGGTAAGCGTCACAATAGGGTAGTTGACTAGATTTTTTAAATTATTTAAATCAATAAGTTACGTTACTCAAAATCTACTGCAGAAAGAAATTTATATATCGGACCAAAAATAAATAAGTTAGAAGCCATTCAAATCCTGTAGAAGGGGTAATTGTTAAACGACAGACGACGCAAACTTTGACGTCACTGTGTAAAGTGTTCATTATGGTGCACGCGTGCAAGCGAGATAGTGAGATATCCCTACTACGCACCCACTTTTCCTCATACCAACATTTAAAGTCATAACTGCGGGCACATTTATGAACCAATTTTGATTGTGTTTTATAAAAGGGTTTCTTTTGCGTATAATTTTCTGTTGCTTATAAAATAATGTATAAAATTCATTATAGTAAACTACCCTATTGTGTATGTACCCCTTACATAAAACAAAAGCAACACCAATGCGAACTTCGAATTATAAAGTACTGCATGGTACTGGATAGCGCTCGTGACCCCGAGATATGATGTAAAGTCTCATAAAGCCTAGTAATTTCACTGGTTTCAACGTCCTACAAACCGGAACACACATTGCTGCTTGTTGGTAGAAATAGACAAAGCGATGGTACCTACCCAAACGTCATCTCGCATACGAGAGACACCTACAACTTAAATGGCGAGTGGAATTTTCTGAGGCCTCCATCAGCAACGTATCGGCCATGATTCTTCTGGTATTCCGGTGCTCTAGCCCCGTGTTTATTAAACGTTAGCATGAGGTAGAGTGTGAGAGTGCGAACGTAAAATATTGAAATATCGGAGTGATATTTGCGCTTGGATATTCTTTTTCGGCACCTTATAATAATATGCGCTTCAGATTTTGAAGACAATTCATTTATTTAATAAGTATCGATATTGATACAATTTCGATATTTGTATAAAAAAATCGACACATCGATATGTCAAAATATAATATATCGCCAAATATCGACACCTCCATACACCCTAACGAACTCCCATAAGAGTTATTTTTGCATAAGTTATTTTTGATTGGTAGAGCCACGCTGTTGACACTTACACATGAATGAGCCGGCTCGTCCGGGTCGTTACCACTGTCTCACAGAAAACCGGCGTAAATTAGCAGCTTGCTGCTGCGTTTCGTACGGTGAGTGAGATATCCGGAGGGGCCCTTCCCAATCTCTTAATTATCCCTTTCCTTTAAGGTCGGCAACGCACCCATAATTATTTTGGTATTGTGGGCGTTCATGGGCGGTGGAGATCACTTACCATCTGGTGAGCCACTTGCTCGTATGCGGCTAATGCAAAAAAAAATAAGAGAGTTTTCCTCAATAAACCTGTATGATTATTTGTTAATTAGAAATTTAATTTCCTTTGTTACAGTGTAATTATTGTCATCAAAGCACAAGCAAACGATACCGTGAATAAAAAAAAAACAGGTATGAAGTTACATGAAGTACAACTTTTCGTAATGCGTTCGCATGACAAACTGGATTTTTTGGACGTTATTGTGACCCCTATGACCCCACACTGTATCGTGTAACGGTCCACCAACACCCAGACCCGAAACCAATATTCGCTCATGGCTTACGGCCGTTAACCCTGAGCGTCAGCTGTTTTTTTTAACTAACTATACATTTATCTATTAGAACTATTTAATATTACTAACGTTACATTATATTTAAAAAAATATTTAAATGATCGTTTTAACGATATGATTGAAATAACCCTTCGTAAAAACATGATGCTGCGTGAATAAAGTAGGAAGTTTATTTTCGCGCTTTATTTAGCGGTATCATGTACATAATCACCAGTACTACGGTGTATTCGTTTTCAGAAGCAGTATTCTTTATAATTTATTGCATATCTCGGTAGATTCTTCCAACATGTCACTGCAGCGGTTGACAGCGCTCCGGGCTCTCATGGCTGCCCAGCCCACGGCTTTGGCAGCCTACATTATACCTACGGCAGATGCTCATAATGTAAGTACTAGGTATTTACCCGAGGCGAATGAGAAATATATAATTACTAATTTAATTGCTAACTGCCTCGGTGGCGCAGTTGTAATGCGTACGCGTTACGATTGAGGCCAACGCTGAGGTCTCCGGTTCTGTGCCCGGATCGGGTAAAGTAGTATTGGGTTTTTCTATTACGAAATGCTCAGTATCAGCCCGGAGTTTGGAATTTGTGCCCGGTATGGCGATAGGCTCACATCGTTGTACGGAGATGCGTTCGGCGAAATGTGGGTGTACTGGTTACACTTCTGCCTACCCCTTCGGGGCCAGAGCGAGATAGCAAGTTGGGGCGTCTACGTACGTCAAACGCGCCCGGCTTCGTCAATACGTCACAACAGTCAGCCGTTCATCACTTTATGGATGAAAATATTTTTTAAATATGTTCAGTTTCCTAAGTTACCTGTGTAAGGATAATATCTCGCTTCTGTTTATAATAATTTAAATTTAACTATTTTTATTAAGCTGTCTATATGACTATCATCACGACCTAGAAAGGGCCGACAGGGTTTTTGTTACATATTGTATAATATACTTTTGCAGTCAGAATACATAGCGCCAGTGGACGCTCGTAGAGAATGGGTGTCGGGCTTCACCGGGTCGGCGGGTACGGCTGTGGTGACGTCATCGCACGCTCTCGTGTGGACGGACGGACGTTACTACACACAGTTTGAGAAGGAAGCGGATATGACGATATGGACCCTTATGAAACAATGTGAGTGTAATAATGCTAGCTAAGAGTCGTACAAGTAAAAGGATGTTAGCTCAGACATAAACACACCGATACCCAATGATACCGATAAAACTGCCTCGGTGGCGCAGTTGTAATGCGCACGCGTTACAATTGAGCCTAACGCTGAGGTCTCGGGTGCGATCCCCGGGTCGGGTAAAGTGGTATTGGGTTTTTCTATTACGAAATGCTCAGTATTAGCCCGGAGTCTGGAATTTGTGCCTGGTATGTCGATAGGCTTGCCCCCCTATCACATCGTGGGACTGAGATACGCTCGGCGAAATGTGGGTGTACTGGTTACACCTCTGCCTACCCCTTCGGGGATTACAGGCGTGAGTGCGTATGTATCCAATGATACACTTTATTATTTTGCTCACATAATATAATCACCACGAACGACGCCAAGAGGCGTTCTTCACCATCCGCAACGCAGCATTTTATTTAGATCGTGGTCAATCACAACTCTAACTTTGGGTATTACGACCTCTCTACTTTGAACTGCAAATACAGACTGCCCTTCGAATGGTGAAGCGGGGGCTTTATATACACAATACCCCACTCCGGCTGAATCACTTGACAACAATATCACTGTTTAACGGGTAGAACAATGTTGACAAATATTTCTAATTACCCACAGTTAACGATAATCAGCAACTACAATAGGGTAGTTGACTAGATTTTTTTAATTATTTAAATCAATAAGTTACGTTACTCAAAATCTATTGCAGAAAGAATTTTATAAATCGAACCAAAAATAAATAAGTATGAAGCTATTCAAATCCTGTAGAAGGGGTAATTGTCAAATGACAGATGACGCAAACTTTGACGTCACTGTGTAAAATGTTCATTATGGTGCACGCGTACAAGCGAGATAGTGAGATATCCCTACTACGCACCCACTTTTCCTCATACCAACATTTAAAGTCATAACTGTGGGCACATTTCTGAACCAATTTTGATTGTGTTTTAATTAAAGGGATTTTTTTGCGTATCATTTTCTGTTGCTTATAAAATAATGTATAAAATTCAATATAGGAAACTACTCTATTATGTATCTGTACTCATGACTCGAACCATTAGAACAGTGGCAGCCAAGGTAATTGAGCTAACACAAGGTGGTAGGTCCCTCGTATGCGAGAGGTCGTCTGTGTTAACCACCGCGCCCTCTATTACTGACAAGCAACAGTGTGTAAGCACTCACCGTACGAAACGCAACAGCAAGCTGCTTGCTGTACGCATCGAAATAAAATTACTAGAACGATAACTCTCATATGAATCTGTCAAAAATACAGCTCCACTTACTTACACATGCAAAGGTAAAATCACACGTAACACTCATACACGCAACAAAAATTAATAAACGTTCAAAATCAACTTTATTTCATAAACGTTAATGTCTAAATATTATATTTCTAAATCGAGATACGACGTTCTGCACCGCGCAAAAGTTACACGTAGGTATTAAGTGTCAACTAGAGAATATTATGCATAGACTTTTATAGCCTCGCCCCTTTGCACAGAGTTTTGGTGAGGTAATGTTTCTGCTTGAGTTACGTTTCTTGTCATCTTATTTCGATGACTGTACGCAGGTTTTCTGTGAGACAGTGGTAACGACCCGGACGAGCCGGACCATTCATACTGTAGACAAGACTCTACAGAGTGGCTCTACCACTCAACCGCCTAACTCAAATGCCTATGGTCCATATCGACCCATAAAAAAGAAGAAAAAATAAAATAATAATAATACTTAACAATTCTGGACTATTCCACAATGTAAAATGTATAGTTGCCCAGTGTATTTTGATGATGCTATGTATGTTATGTATACATTAGTTGATATGATTTCTATACATAAGTTTATTTATTTTGTACTGACTTGTCATAAGCGCTATTTTAATTGCCTACATGATTAATAAAACTATTTCATTTAATTTCATTTCAACCATTATCAAAGACTTTAATGTATACTACTAGACAAGTTGCGCGGTACATAGAAATTGTACCACTACGTTGCAGTCAATTGACCGTAACTCAATATTGCCATCTCGCTTACTCTTAACTAGAACCCCTATCGCGCTCCCTGTTTGTGAGCTGTCAAACTGCCGCGTTATGTGACGTAATTTTACTTCTAAACAGCCCGTCTAGTAGTATACATTGAAGCCTTTGACCATTATACACGTTTTACAGCTTTACCAGATACTCTGACGATGGAGAAATGGCTGGCAACTAATTTAAAGGACGGCGCTGCGGTTGGCGTTGACCCTCATATATTCACAAGAGATGAATGGACGCCATTACAGGTTAGATAATATATAAATAATAAATAAATACACCCAACAGTCACACACATAGTCCTGACCCCACACTAGGTAAAACCTGTATCGCGGGTATCAAGAACTACGAGGGACTTGCGGTCCCACAACACCCAGACCCGAAACAAATTTTTGTGGATCACACAAACATTTGTCTCAGTGTGGGAATCGAACCCACGGCCTCTCGCTTCGTAGCCGGCTATTCGCCCGCTGCGCCACGGAGGCTGTCAAAATATAATAACATAGTTTTTACCCCAGCGCAAAGGAATGGTTATGTTTTTCGCCCGTATCGACAGCCTCCGTGGCGCAGCGGGCGAGTAGCCGGTTGCGAAGCGTGGGGTTCGATTCCCGCACCTAGACAAATGTTTGTCTGATTCACAAATATTTTGTCTCTGGTCTGTGTGTTGTGGGTTGGCAAGTCCCTCGTAGTTCTTGATACCCACGATACAGGTTTACCTAGTGTGGGGTCAGGACTATGTGTGTGACTGTTGGGTGTATATTTATTTATTTATTTATCTTGTTTTTTTTTTAATATCATAGGCCGGCAAACGAGCAAGTGGGTCACCTGATGGTAAGTGATCAACACCGCTCATGTACGCGCACAATACCAAAAGAATCATGGGCGCGTTGCCGACCTTAAAGGAAAGGGATATTTAAGGGACTGGGAAGAAGAAGGGGATATGGACCTCCGGATATCTCACCGTACGAAACGCAGCAGCAAGCTGCTACTTTACGTCGGTTTTCTGTGTGACAGTGGTAACAACCCGGACGAGCCGGCCCATACATACAGCGTGGCTCTACCACTCAAAAAGACAGCTTATAAAGCCAGGGTCTGCCTTCCCAGCATGATTTTACGGAGTTCATAATTCAAATTCTTGAATGCCAGTAATATTACTGGGCATTATGAGATTTAATACCTTATGTCTCGGGGTGACGAGCGCAGTCCAATGCCATGCAGTGCTTTGTAATGCAAAGTTCTGTGTGGCGTTGCTTCTGTGTCAGGCCATGCGTGTTTACCATCAGACAAGCGACGTGCTCGTCTCGTCGTTAGTCTAACAAAATCTTCTATGGTCACAGACAGCGCTCTCAAAAGCCAATATGCAACTGATTCCGGTGTCCAAAAACCTGGTCGATGAAGTGAGGGTCCAGCTTCGTGACTCACCACCGAAGAGGCCTCACAATCCGATTATACCGCTGTCATTTAATTATACAGGTAAAGATTATAAATGTTTGTCTTTCGAGATTTGTATACAGTACATATTAATACTGACTGCCTCGGTGGCGCAGTTGTAATGCGTACGCGTTACAATTGAGGCTAACGCTGAGGTCTCGAGTTCTATCCCCTGGTCGGGTAAAGTGGTGTTGGGTTTTGCTATTACGAAATTCTCAGTATCAGTCCGGAGTCTGGAATTTGTGCCCGGTATGGCGATAGGTTCGCCCCCTATCACATCGTGAGACGGAGATACGCTCGGTGAAATGTGGGTGTACTAGTTACACCTCGCCTACCTCTTCGGGGATTACAGGCGTGAGTGCGTATGTATGTATGTATATTAATATACAATCTGTAACAAAATCCCTGTCGGGCGTTTTAACTATGATATCAGAATCGATATTCAAACGTAATGAAATAACTCGCATACGAAAATGGGACTATAAAAATAATCATATTTATTTTTTATACTTTAATTATTTTATTGTTTGTAAACTGTATTTCGATTGATTAAATATTTTTTTTTAAATACACCCAACAGTCACACACATAGTCCAGACCCCACACTAGGTTCACCTGTATCGTGGGTACCGGGAACTACGAGGGACTTGCCCACCCACAACACCCAGACCCGAAACAAATATTTGTGGATTAGACAAACATTTGTCTCGGTGTGGGAATCGAACCGCATCGCAGCCGGCTATCGCTGCGCCACGGAGGCTGTCATTAGATTACCTCTGCAAGAGCGATGACTCGGAGCCAGAGGGAGATAGCAAGTTGCGGCGTCTACATACATCAAAAGCGCCGAGCCACGTGTGCGCCCGGCTTCATCAATACATTACAGTCAACTGTTTATCACTTTTCAGATGTCAATATTTTTTTAAAATATTTTCATTTTTCTAAGTTATCTGTGTAAGGATAATATCTTGCTTATGGTTGTTCTTTTTTTAATTCAATTATTTTTGTTAAACTGTCTATATGTCTATCTTCACGACCCAGAAAGGGCCAACAGGGTTATTTATATACTGTATACAACGTGTTACAGAAAGGTGTGGTAAAATTTAAGCAACGTATAGTGTACGATATAAGTATTATACAACGTGTTACAGAAAGGTGTGGTCAAATTTAAGCAACGTATAGTGTACGATATAAGTATTATACAAAGTGTTACAGAAAGGTGTGGTAAAATATAAGCAACGTATAGTGTCCGATATAAGTATTATACAACGTGTTACAGAAAGGTGTGGTCAAATTTAAGCAACGTATAGTGTACGATATAAGTATTATACAACGTGTTACAGAAAGGTGTGGTCAAATTTAAGCAACGTATAGTGTACGATGTAAGTATTTCACCCCCCTTAGTACCAATTCAGATTGCATTGCCAGGACATAAATTTAAAAAAATATCGAATGTGTAACATGCCGATATTCGCCTTGCAATCTTGGACAACACTAAATGATAAACAGCTGATACTAATGAAGCTGTTACTAGGTGTGCAGAGGTAAAGAAAATAATTTATAGTGATGAGATCGATCTTATCGATCGTAATAAACGAGTGATTTAAATTAGCATGAAAGTTTAGAATATCCAGATGTCGATAAGATCTCACTATCAGGTGTATGTAACGACACTTAAATATAACCACACCTTTCTGTAACACGTTGTATTAATGATTACAGCTTCTCTCAGTCAATTCGTGATCACCGTCGATAGAGCTCAGTATAATCGTTGGAAAATTAATTGGTATTGAAAGAAATATACAGATGAATTAATCTACAACAACCACTGTTTTTTTGCGTTGATTAAACTATAAAAACAGTGGATCGATCAGTAGACCTAGTACAAGTTTTGATAGTTTTCTAAAACGATGACAGTATTCGTTTTGTCTCTATATCTACATCGATTAACAGTAGCCACTAGTGGGAACTGTGATGAATTAAATTTGATAATTTATAATTAATTTTATATTATACTAACTTTCGCTCGCGGCTCTGCCAGCATGTCATTTTCCGGAATAAAAAAATATCTAAGTAGCCTAAGTTACTCCTTATTACATCCAGCCGTTCCAGAGATTAGCCGGAACAAAAAGACAGGCAGACAATATTTTTTTTTATGTAGCTTTTTAAATGTAGATTAGTCGAATATAAAATTAATTTTCTAGCTATTCTTTCCTTTTTTATAATATGAATTACTAGTTTAACACTTCAACAATAGTAATTTTATAGGAATTCGAAAACCTGTGAACGTATTTTTAACTCGTACTAGACTCTCAGGCGTTTCGCATTTTTGGTTTCAAGCAGTAACTTCAGGCATAATTTTTGTCTACCGTTGAGGGGTGCAATATCTTTCGATGGTCGACATTATATTTAGACTGCACTTATTCACCATCAGGCCCAGTGTAGTCACAATGTCAGGATAAAAAAAAATAAAGGTACCTTTGTCTGCAGGTAAACCAGCGGGACAGAAGATAAAAGAGTTGAGAGAGAAGATGGTCGAGAAGAAAGCGGCGGCGCTCGTTATCACAGCTTTGGATGAGATTGCTTGTGAGTTGTAGTAATTAGATGCTGACTTGTGATGTGATGTGATGATGATTTGAAAAGTGTCATCGCCTTTTTAATCCACAAATTGATAGTATTACTTTTATTACCTTGATTGACTTGACTGACTCGATGGCGCAGTTGTAATGCGTACGCGTTACGATTGAGGCTAATGCTGAGTTCTCGGGTTCAATCCCCGGGTTGGGTAAAGTGGTATTGGGATTTTCTATTACAAAGTGCTTAGTATCAGCCCGGAGTCTGGAATTTGGGGTACTGGTTGGGAAATGTGGGTGTACTGTTTACACCTCTGCCTACCCCCTCGGGATTACAGGCGTGAGTGCGTATTTATTCTCACCAGACACCCTGAATCTGCGTGGGTCAGACATCGACTACAACCCAGTGTTCTTCTCGTATCTACTGATCACTCCCAACACCGTCACGCTGTTCTGGGGCGATGGACACCTGCCATCAGACGTGGTGGCACATCTGAACAGCGAGAGCGTTGAAGGTTTCCAAACGGCCGGTTATTGTGATGTGGTGAAGCGGTTGGAGGAGTTGGCGGTGAGTTTGGAAACGATTTTTTAATCGATAGTAGAAATAATTGATTTTTGAATCGATTTTAGTAAGCATCTGCTATTGTCCCGATTATAGAAATAATCGATTTTTAAATGAGATTAGAAAGAATGTACTACTGAATCGATTTTAGGAAAAAATGTTCTACTGAATCGTTTATAGCAATAATCGATTTTGAATCAATTTTACAATTTATCGATGTTTGGGTCGATTTTAGAAATAGTATTGCTGAATCGATTTAGAAAGAATCTGTTTTTAATCGAGTTAAGATAAGTAATTTCTATATAATTAGGTTCATTCGTGTACCCATTACTATGTGCAAGTGAGCTCGTAAATACATATAGGCATGGTTTTGATTTGTTTAAATGACGCAATCATTCAATATATGAGACACACACACATAGTAATAGGGTAGTTGACTAGATTTCTTTTATTATTTAAATCAATAAGTTGCTTTACTCAAAATCTATTGCAGAAAGAATTTTATAAATCGGTACAAAAATAAATAAGTTAGAAACCATTCAAATATTGTAGAAAGGGTAATTGTCAAATGACAGACGACGCAAACTTTGACGTCACTGTGTAAAATGTTCATTATGGTGCACGCGTGCAAGCGAGATAGTGAAATATCCCTACTACGCACCCACTTTGCCTCATACCAACATTTAAAGTCATAACTGCGGGCACATTTCTTAACCAAATTAGATTGTGTTTTAAAAAAAGGGTTTCTTTTGCGTATCATTTTCTGTTGCTTATAAAATAATGTATACAATTCAATATAGGAAACTACCCTATTGTCTATAGACACATCACACACACACCTAACCGTGCAAGAAACCAATTTTGAGTCGGTATTGATCATTCACCAATACATCACCGACCCAAAATCTGTTATTAACATAAAATTATGTTACAGGAACAATTATCTGAGAATGCTGACGAAAAGCATCATATATGGTTGTCGAGTGACGCGAGTGAAGCGATACACAGGGCTGCGTCTGGTGTAAGTATATATACATACATAAACTAGGGTAGGCAGAGGTGCAGTTAACACACCCACGGTTCGTTGCGGTAACGTCCCATGATAGATGGCGAGTCTATACTGATTTGAAACTTCAATCCCTGACAACGCATGTTGGATTTTGTAAGTGGTAGAATCGCTGTAGACAGTTGTGTCTGCAGTATGAATGGGCCGGCTCGGTTAGTACCACTGTCTCACAGGAAACCGACGTGATCATTTTATTTATTAAGTCCCTGGAAGTGACTAGCGTCTAAGATACAGGCTCTAAACTAGCAAGTGTATCACTCGATGGTAACTGATCACCACCGCTCATTTATGCACAGGGCCAATAGAATCATGGGCGCGTTGCTGACTTTAAAGCATTATGAAGGGATTGAAAAGGGGAGGGGATTTGGGTCACCGGATATCTCTCTGACCGTACGAAACGCAACAGCAAGTCGCAACTTTTTTTTATAAGCTGGAATGACTCGACGAACGGTTCGCTCGCCTGATGGTAAGCGCCACGCCTGCCTATAAACAGAAGCAACGCCAAACAGAACTTTAAATAACAAATCACTACATGACACTGGACTGCGCTCGTCACACCGAGACATAAGGTGTTAAGTCTCATAATGCCCAGTAATTTCACTGGCTTCCTTCAAACCGGAACACAACAGTGCTTACACAATGTTGCTTGGCGGTAGAAATAGACGGCGCGGTGGTACCAACCCAGCCGGCCTCTCGCATACAAGGGACCTACCACCTTAAAGTCTTTTCGTTCTAAACTTTTCGTCGTTTCTCTGTGAGATAGTGGTAACTACCCGGTTTTAAACTTCTGTTTATAATTTGACAGTACGATGTGTTGAAGAAACCTTTGGATTTGATATCTGAGGTGTCTCCGGTAGCATTGGAGAAACTTGTCAAGAATGATGTTGAATTGGAGGTGAGTTTGAAGAAAATTATATTTTTTAACCCCCGCCAAAAACGAGGGCTGTTTTTTTATTTGCTTGAATGACCAGACGAGCATGTCGTTCGTCTGAATAAGCGTCACGGCTGCCCATAAACAGAAGCAACGTCACACAGAACTATGGATTACAGAACACTGCATGGCACTGAACTGCGCTCGTCGCAGTGAGTCGTATGATGTTAGGGCTTATAATTTATAATGCCCATTAATTTCACTGGCTGAAGTGTCCTTCACACCGGAACACAACCGTGCTTACATATTGTTGTTTGCAGAAATAGACAAAGCGGTGGTACCTAACCAGACGGCATCTTTGTTTGTGTGTCTTTAGCTCAGATAGTTCCTAGCTATGTTTGAAAGGAATCTGTTCAGCCGATTAGAATGGAAGATGTTTTTTAAACTGCCTCGGTGGCGCAGTTGTAATGCGTACTCTTTACGATTAAGCTAACGCTGAGATCTCGGGTTCGATCCTCGGGTTGCGTAAAGTGGTATTGGGTTTTTCTATTACGAAATGCTCAGTATCAGCCCGGAGTCTGGAATTTGTGCCCGGTATGGCGATAGGCTCGCCCCCTATCACATAAGGGACGGAGATACGCTCGGCGAAATGTGGGTGTACTGGTTACACCTCTGCCTACCCCTTCGGGGATTACAGGCGTGAGTGCGTATGTATATATTTTTTCTGAGATGTGATACATATGGGTGCAAATCCTTATCAGAGAAACTTTAAGTTGGCCACGGCTCATCTGTAAACCCTTTCTGACTAACCTTGTACTACATACGTATTATGAAATGAAATGAAATGAAATAGTTTATTAAATCATGTAGGCAATTATAATAGCGCTTATGACAAGTCAGTACAAAATAAAGAAACTTATGTATAGAAATAATATCAACTAATGTATACATAACATACATAGCATCGTCAAAATACACGGGCAATTACAGTAAATTGTTTATTTGTTGTCTTTTCATTTTACATTAGTAACAATATTTGTAATATGGAAACGTCCATTATTAATTATTAAATATTTTGTTTCGATATGGACCACTACATTTACCGAACATTAATTATTACATTTATTCAATGTTTTTTAAAGTTCGGGTCTTTTTAACAGGGCTTCCGTCAGTGCCACATTCGTGATGGTGTCGCGGTGGTGAGGTTCTTCAAATGGCTCCACGAGGCCATCGACGCTGGACAGACGGTCACTGAGATTCAGGCCTCCGACAAACTGCTACAGTTTCGCAAGTAAGCTCCATTCACCAAACTTGTTCTAGAAATGTAAATAAATATCTGCTCACTTTACATACAACTAGCCTTTGCTCGCGGCTTCGCCTGCTTAAACGGCCTTTTTCCGGGATAAAAAGTAGCCTATGTTACTCAGTGATAATGTAGCTTTCTAACGGCAAAATAACTTTTTAAATCGGTCCCGTAGTTTTTAAGTTTATTCGTTACATACAAAAATACAAATCTTTCCTGATGTAGACACTAGTATGTAACAAATACCCTGTCGAGCGTTTTAACTGTGATATCAGAATCGATATTCAAACGTAATGAAATAACTCGCATACGAAAGTTAGACTATAAAAATAATCATATTTATTTTGTATACTTTAACTATTTCATTGTATGTAAACTGTATTCCTATTGATTACCTCTGCAAGAGCGATGACTCGGAGCCAGAGCGAGATAGCAAGTTCGAAGTGCAGACGCAGGTACCACCGTGCCGTCTATTTCTGCCGCCAAGCAGTAGTGTGTAAGCACTGTTGTGTTCTGGTTTGAAGATCATTGAAGCCAGTGAAATTACTGGGCATCATGAGACTAACACCTTGTCTCGTGGTGACGAGCGCCGTCCAGTGCCATGCAGTGCTTTGTAATTCAAGTTGTGTGTGGTGTTGCTTCTTATTATGGGCAGGCGTGGCGCTTATTATCAGGCGAGCGATCTACTCGTCTAGTCATCTAAAAACCTAATAAAAAAACTATACGGTGTTGCTTCTGTTTATGGACAGGCGTGATGCTCATCAGGCGAGCGACCTGCTCGTCTCATTATATCTCAGCCTGTTGCCGTCCACTGTTGGACGTAAGCCTCCCTAAGTGAGCGTCAACCATCCCGGTGTTGAGCAGCCCGCATCCACCCGCTACCCGCCATCTTTTTCAAGTCGTCCACCGACTAAATAACATACATACGCACTCACGCCAGTAATCCCCGAAGGGGTAGGCAGATGTATAACCAGTACACCCACATTTCGCCGAGCGTATTTCCGTCCCTTATGTGATAGGGGGCGAGCCTATCGCCATACCGGGCACAAATTCCAGACTCCGGGTTAATACTGAGCATATCGTAATAGAAAAACCCAATACCACTTTACCCGACCCAGGGATCGAACCCGATACCTCAGCGTTGACCTCAATCGTAACGCGTACGCATTACAACTGCGCCACCGAGGCAGTGAGGCGACTAAATAACGTTGATAAAAAACTTCCAGATTTGAAGACGACTTTATGGGTCCATCATTCGACACGATAGCCGGCGCTGGAGCAAACGGTGCCATCATACACTACTCCCCTTCCAGAGAGGGCGAACAGACCGTAATAAGGGGTCAAGATATGTTCCTGTTGGACTCTGGGGGGCAGTACAAGTGAGTTTTTTTATAGCATATGCCGAACGAGCAAGTGGGTCACCTGATGGTAAGTGATCTACATCGTCCATGTATGCCGACGTAATGCATACGTAAATTTGACCACACCTTTCTGTAGCATGTTGTATATGTACTTATATAGTACATTGTACACACTATACGTTGCTTAAATTTGACCACACCTTTCTGTAACACGTTGTATAATACTTATACCGTACACTATACGTTGCTTAAATTTGACCACACCTTTCTGTAACACGTTGTATAATACTTATACCGTACACTATACGTTGCTTAAATTTGACCACACCTTTCTGTAACACGTTGTATAATACTTATACCGTACACTATACGTTGCTTAAATTTGACCACACCTTTCTGCAACACGTTGTATAATACTTATATCGTACACTGTACGTTGCTTAAATTTGACCACACCTTTCTGTAACACGTTGTATAATACTTATATCGTACACTATACGTTGCTTAAATTTGACCACACCTTTCTGTAACACGTTGTATACTTGCTGATGTATATGAAATCTGCCAACCCGCATTAGTTCAGCGTGGTGAACTAAGGCCTATCCCATCTCGTTGAGTAGGGATTCGTGCCCAGCAGTGGGAAAGTGTAATACAGGGCTGATATTATTTATAGGGATGGCACAACAGACATAACTCGTACCAGACACATGAGCGGCAACCCTACTGATGAGCAGAAGGGTGCGTTCACACGAGTGCTTAAAGGACAGATGATGGTCGGCAGTGCACTCTTTCCTAAGGGAGTAAAGGTATGTGATTTGAACCACCTGCGCATATATCCTACTATTCTACCATTCTAGTATCTATCTACTACTAATACTATAAATGTGAATGTTTGTATGTTTGTTAATCAATCAGACCTTAATGGCTGCACAGATTTGGATTAAATTTTGCACCTAGATAGACTATTACCTGAATTAGGCTATAATTTACTTTTTATGCATGAAAACAAACATTTAGCCGCGAGCAAAGGTTAGTTCTACAAGAATTTAACCACTTACCATGAGGTAACCACTTAAAAAAACTTTTTTTATTTTTATTACCCTAGACAGACGAGCGGGCGGCGTATGCGAGGTTTCGTATGCGAGTTATTTATTTTTTTAAATATATAACTGACTCAAAAACACTAAACAGCTAAAAAACTAATCAATTTTGAGCTGATGTTATCAATCAATGACTATTAAACTGCAGTATCACAAACTCAACATTTTCTGGGTTATATTTTTTACTTTATAGTTTTTTTGGGTCAATTAAATTTTTTGTTGAAAGATTTTTTATTTTATAAGATATCGGCCATAAGTTTTTACAACCGACCGCCTGCCTGACGTCACCAACTGGGGAGAGGCACCTTTAGGGTACGAAATACTAAAAAATATTACCGTTTTCCCCTAGGGCAACGTCCTGGACAGTTTTGCCCGTCGGGCACTATGGGACGTCGGCCTCGACTATGCCCACGGCACTGGTCACGGTGTGGGCCACTTCCTGAATGTACACGAGGGACCTTCAGGCGTGTCTTGGAGACCATATCCCAACGACCCTGGACTGAAGCCTGGTCAGATATTAAGCAATGGTAAGTGGGTGTTAGTGTAATTTGAAGACAGCTGGTGGGAGTGTACCTCACTAGGTGGTAAGTCCCTCATATACGAGAGGCCGTCTGTGTTAGTGCCACCGCTTTGTAGCAGTGTGTAAGCACTGTTGTGTTTCGGTTTGAAGGACATTGAAGCCAGTGTAATTACTGGGCATTATGAGTCTTAACACCTTATGTCTCGGGGTCACGAGCACAGTTCATGCCATGCATTGCTCTGTGTGATGTTGCTTCTGTTTATGGGCAGGTGTGACGCTTACCATCAGGCGAGTGACCTGCTCATCTCGTCATACGAGCAATAAAAAAAAATCCTGATCACTTCTGTCCCGATTGGATAGCCAACACCGTACACATGTTAAAACACCAAGTATAGTGCAAATAATTTATAGATGTGATAGATCTTATTAATGAGAGATTTAAATTACATGTACATAAACACTCACTGTCAGGTGTATGTAACGACCCTTAAATATGATCACACCTTTTTGTAACACGTTGTATAAACACTCACTGTCAGGTGTATGTAACGACCCTTAAATATGATCACACCTTTCTGTAACACGTTGTATAAACACTCACTGTCAGGTGTATGTAACGACCCTTAAATATGATCACACCTTTTTGTAACACGTTGTATAAACATTCACTATCATGTTTATGTAACGATCTACGTATCCATAATTCTTCTGATTTTGTGGACGTTCATGTGCGGTGGGGCTCACTTCTCAGGTGACCCGGTTGTTTGTTTGCCGGCCATAATTAATTAATTGTTTTATCCACCAGAGCCTGGTTTCTACAAGGTGGGGGAGTACGGCATCAGACATGAAGATCTGGTGGAGATTGTATCTGTCAGCAAGGACTCGGAGCATCCTAAGGTATGGATAATAGGATAGTTTCCTATATTGAATTTTATACATTATTTTATGAGTAACAGAAAATGATACGCAAAAGAAACCTTTTTATTAAAACACAATCTAAATTGTGAAAAAATAAAAATATAAAATTCAGAAATGTGCCCGCAGTTATGACTTTAAATGTTGGTATGAGGAAAAGTGGGTGCGTAGTAGGGATATCTCACTATCTCGCTTGCAAGCGTGCACGATAATGAACATTTTACACAGTGACGTCAAAGTTTCCGTCGTCTATCATTTGACAATTACCCCTTCTACAGGATTGGTTATTATTTTTGGTCCGATTTATAAAATTCTTTCTGCAATAGATTTTGAGTAACGTAACTTATTGATTTAAATAATAAAAATAATTTAGTCAACTACCCTATTCAAGTCATTTTTGTATATTTATGGCAGTTCCCTATTCACTGATAGTTTTGCTTACTATCAATAGAGTTTTGACAGATTTTCGATACAAAATGGTCGAAAAAATAACTGCCAGTAAGTAAATCTATCGGTAAACAGAGTATTGGGAACGGTTATTACAGACAATGACTGTGTGTCTGTCATTATTGACTTAAATATAGGATGAAGGCCAACGCGTCATTGTTATATTTATTTTATTGGCTTGAATGACGTTGATGAGCAGTTCGCTTGATGGTAATCGCCACGCCTGCTCATAAGAAAATATCATACTGAATTTTGTATTACAAAACACTGAAAGGGAGTGTTGAAATTAATTAATTGCAACACTGAACTCTATACGCCATCTATCTTCAATTATGTAAATCACTCTTGTCATTATTGTAAAAGTAAAAAGTTCATTTTGCTCTGTTTGCGTATTTCATTTAGTAAATAGTTCTGGAATTACCTAACTTCTTTCATAAAATATCAGGGAGCGAGAGGGGTTCTAGTTAACGAGTATGTGAGATGATGATATTGAGTTACGGTTAATTGACTGTAACTTAGTGGTGCAAATTGTATGTACCGCGCAGCTGGTGTAGTGGTATACCTTGAAGCCATTAAAAATATAGGCTATATTTTATTTTTTTGTTATCCAGGCTAAGAATCTTCTAGACGATTACAACGGTCGCGGCGTGCTCGGTTTCAACACGTTGACATTAGTGCCCAATCAGAAGGAATGCATCGATGTCACAATGCTTGATGATTTTGAGGTTAGTTGCCAAAATCTATATGTACTTCTATATCATCTATACTATCGACCTTTTGGTCTTAGGCCTTTTTCCGGAATAAAAAGTAACTAATGTCCTAATCCAGGTCATGGCCCACCTGTTTGTCAAATCTGTTGAACCTCACAAGCATTTAAACTGTCTCTAAGGCCTTATTTCACAATATTTAAGTAAGATTTAACCAAAAGACAGCTATTTTTGAAAGTAGACATCTTTCTGTCGGTATATAACGTGTTACAGAAAGGTGTGGTCAAATTTAAGCAACGTATAATGTACGATATAAGTATTATACAACGTGTTACAGAAAGGTGTGGTCAAATTTAAGCAACGTATAGTGTACGATATAAGTATTATACAACGTGTTACAGAAAGGTGTGGTCATATCTAAGCAACGTATAGTGTACGATATAAGTATTATACAACGTGTTACAGAAAGGTGTGGTCAAATTTAAGCAACGTATAGTGTACGATATAAGTATTATACAACGTGTTACAGAAAGGTGTGGTCAAATTTAAGCAACGTATAGTGTACGATATAAGTATTATACAACGTGTTACAGAAAGGTGTGGTCAAATTTAAGCAACGTATAATGTACGATATTAGTATTTCACCCCCCGTAGTAGCCAACCCATTTGCAATGCTAGAACGAAAAAGCGTTTTATTAATTGTTAATATTTGTTTGTCCACAGCTATCCTACATAAACGCGTATCATAAACGTGTTCTGAACACTCTTGGACCTATACTAAAGAAACGTGGCCTGCTCGAGGACCTGGCGTGGTTGGAGAAGGAATGCACGTGTATCTGTCGATAATTACAAAATTGTTTGTTGTTGAATGGTAAGTATTAGACATTTGTATGTATTATTGACGGCCTCGGTGGCGCAGTTGCAATGCGTACGCGTTATAATTGAGTCTAACGCTGAGCTCTCGGGTTCGATCCCCGGGTCGGGTAAAGTGGTATTGGGTTTTTCTATTTCTATTTTCTATACTAGTTGTAACCAGTATACATACATACGCACTCACGCCTGTAATCCCCGAAAGGGTAGGGGCAGAGGTACACCTCTGAGTGAGTGCGTATGTATGCATGTTTCGGGTCGGCGTGTTTTCTCCCCAAACCTTTTGACGTCAGGCAGGCGGCCGGTCGTAAAAACTACAAGCCAAATCTTTCTGTAACATGTGTTAAAAAGCATGTTGCGCCGACCCACTGCGAGTGGAATAAGGGCAGGTGGAAGGATGGTAACCACCACTACTACCATAGTCTCACAGAAAACCGACGTAAAGTAGCAGCTTGTTGTTGCGTTTCGTATGGTAAGAGATATGCAGAGACCCAAATCCCCTCCCCTTTACCAACGCTCAATCATCCCTCTCCTTTTTATATTGTGGGCGTACATGGGCGGTGGAGATCACTTACCATCAGGCGACCCACGTGTCCCATTGATAAGAAAAATAAAATACTAATACATCACTACGCTCGTCACTAAAATTAGATCTTATCATAAGGATAAGTAATTTCACTGGCTTTAATGTCTTTCAAACCAAAACAGAATAGTACTTACACACTGCTTGGCGGCAGAAATAGACCAGGTTTTTTTTTTATTTTTTTTATTAGATTGAATGACAAGACGAGCAGGTCAGAACAGAAGCAACGCCACACAGAACTTTAAATAAAGCACTGCATGACACTGGACTGCGCTCGTCACCCCGAGACATAAGGTGTTAAGTCTCATAATGCCCAGTAATTACACTGGCTTCAATGTCCTTCACACCGGAACACAACAGTGCTTACACACTGTTTCTTGGCGGCAGAAATAGGCAAAGCGGTGGTACCAACCCAGCCGGTCTCTCGCAAACGAGGGACCTACCAATGTGGTGGTACTTTAATATAAAAATTTAATAATATTCTTCTTTTGCAGATCTTATTTGGCGACGAAGGCTAATTATATTTCATATGATTTGTAAAATTGTATTACTTATTTAATAAATACTTGTGTATTAACCATTAAGTTGTTTTATTAATTTCTTGTTTTACAAAGTATTTATATATTTATATTTATATATTTTTTATGACGTCCAACTAATAAGGTAGTTGACTAGATTTTTTTAATTATTTAAATCAATAAATTACGTTACTCAAAATGTATTGCAGAAAGAATTTTATAAATCGGACCAAAAATAAATAAGTTAGAAGCCATTCAAATCCTGTAGAAGGGTTAATTGTCAAATGACAGACGACGCAAACTTTGACGTCACTGTAAAATGTTCATTATGGTGCACGCGTGCAAGCGAGATAGTAAGATATCCCTACTACGCACCCACTTTTCCTCATACCAACATTTAAAGTCATAACTGCGGGCACATTTCTGAACCAATTTTGATTGTGTTTTAATAAAAGGGTTTCTTTTGCGTATCATTTTCTGTTGCTTATAAAATAATGTATAATTTCAATACCTATAGGAAACTACCCTATTATCCCATAAAAAATCTGGCAGGAGGAACTGCGACCAAAAGCTAGTTTCAAATAGCAAATCCATCATTGAAACTCATAAAATGATAATATTTTCGCGCGATAATTTATCAGTCATAATTATTATTGCACCATAAATTTAATCTTATTGATAAAATAATTATTACATACGCACTAACGCCTGTAATCCCCGAAGGGATAGGTAGAGGTGTAACCAGTACACCCACATTTCGCCGAGCGTATCTCCGTCCCTTATGTGATAGGGGGCGAGCCTATCGCCATACCGGGCACAAATTCCAGACTCCAGACTGATACTGAGCATTTCGTAATTGAAACCCCCAATACCACTTTACGTAAATTAGTAAGACCAAGCGCATAATGATGTTTGAAGAAGAGGGGGAAAGGGAACAAAAGGAAGGTACAACGAATTAAATACTACCAACGGTCACACACATAGTCCTGACCGCACACAACGTTAACCTGTATCGTCGGTATCAGGAACTACCACGGACTTATGGTCCTACAACAGCCAGACCCGAAACAAATATTTGAGGATCACACAAACATTTGTCTTGGTGCGGGAATTGAACTCGTGGCCTCTCGCTTAGCAGCCAGCTACTCACCCACTTCGCCACGGAGGCTGTCGTGTTTGTAAGTACATACAAACGAAATACCCTTCATATGAAATATCTGTATTTATCTAATCCTTAATACTTTATCTGTCAAACAATACTGCTCGATAATAATTGATATCAGACGCGTGCTCATTTGGCACTGAAATGGCTACCACATACCATCTAATATGTTTAATGTAAGTAATAGAATAGTAAATACACAATAACATATACAACGTGTTATAAAAAGCGGTGGGCAAATTTAAGCAATGTATAGTATAGCGTATAAGTATTTTATCTCCCATAGTACCTAATCCGATTGCATTGCTAGTACAATAATTATAGAATTTTCTTTTTTATCGAATGAGTAACATGTCGATATCGACATTCAACTTTGGACAACACTAAATAATAAACAATGATACTATAGACCTCCTTTCATTTAATTATTTTATAATTAAAAACAACAGTTATGTCAATATTTATTTGACGCAGTCAGTTCGACAATTTCCGATGTTATGAAGTATGCTTACGAGTTCAAAAAATATGTTGTATTTGACTAAAAACAAGTATTGGTATTTTGTGTTGGTGCAACTGATAATGGCTTATAAGGGGCTCGTCGACTGTATTAAGCCAAATTCGTATATGGAAGACCCGAAACTTTAAAATAGTTCAGAGGATGGTACCTATATCGTCTTCAGCAAACAGTCTCTTGCAGGTGTTATTATGTGTTTAAATTACAAGTTACGTACGTATGTCCGTAGGATTACGTAAGTTTATTAAAAAGTGAGTGTCATTCATAATAATTAATAGTGGTGTCATCAATCTTATCGATCTTAATAAACGAGTAATTAAAATTAACGTGAAATTTTAGGATGTCTTGGTTTAAAATGATCCGGTACATAGGTACTTACTATAAGGAGTGTGTAATGACCCTAAAATATGACCACACCTTTCTGTAACACGTTGTATAGAAACGTGCTACAGAAAGGTGTGGATAATTTTAAGCAATGTATAGTGTACGATATAGGTCGTTCATCCCCAATAGTGCCAAATCCGATTGCATTAGTAGGACATAACTTTAGATTTTCTTTTTTATCGAATAAGTAACATCACGATAATCGACTTGCAAATTTGGACAACACTAAATGATAAACAGCTAAGCTTTTTGGCTAGAATTACTAATCTCGCTCACGCATTTCACTTAATTAATAGGGATACGATGGAACTTATTAGCGTGCGAATAAAATTAATTTGAAATTTTAGAATGTCTAGATTTTGATAAAATCCGGTACATAAACACTGCCAACGACGACCCTTTAAAATGATCACACCTTTCTTTAACACGTTGTATATACATTTTTTAAGGCAAACGAGCTGACGGTCCATCTGACCGTCGCCCATAGGCGACTCCAGGAGCACAGCCAAGCCGCTGCCTAGCGTGGAAATTCTTTTTAAGCCTCAAAGTTATGTGTGGCATGCTTCTGTTTATGGGCAGGCGTAGGCGCTTACCATCGCTCGAGCGATCTGCTCGTGTCGTCCATCAAGTTAAAAAAGTCAAAGTTTGCTGATCTCTGCTATTAAAAATCTATAACATTTTGTTGATTTTCATGAATGTTTCCAGGTTATTGCTAAGCTTGGTAGCTGGCCATATTCCAATGGGATATTACGACTCTGCGGAACCTAGCTCGCCTATTTTTGGTATGTATTTTATAACAAAACTAACTTTTACCCGGCTCGCTAAATATTTTCCTGCCTGACGGGGTATCCTATATCTTGATCCAGGTCATATTTTATCTGTGTGCTTATTTCATTTATATCCTGGTGCGAAAATATGATCACACATTTCTGTAACACGTTGTATAATATCTCTAACAAATGTGTACATTTATATTTAAACAAAATAGTTATAATTTAATTTATTAAATGTAGTAAATGGAATCAGTTATTTTTTTGTGGTGGAGCCACGCTGTAGATAGTTTTGTATACAGCATGAATGGGCTGGCTTGTCCGGGTCGTTACCACTGTCTCATAGAAAAACGGCGTAAAATATCAGCTTGCGGCTGCGTTTCGTACGGTGAGTGAGATATCCGGAGACCCAAATCCCCTCCCCTTCCCATTCCCTTAATTATCTCTTTCCTTTAAGGCCGGCAACGCGCCCATGATTCTTTTGGTATTGTGGGCGTACATGGGCGGTGGAGATCGCTTACCATCAGGTGACACACATGCTCGTTTACCGGCCTAGGCTATAAAAAACATACATTGTTTCACTCACAATAACAATATCTAGTGGTGTTTGCCTGAAGCTGAAACATACTTAAAGTTCTCGCCTGTATCTCCAAAGGCGTAGGCAGAGGAACTATTGTTGAATCGACGGTTCACTAGGACTGAAGGAGGCTCTATAAGTGGGTGAAGTCATTACCTTTGTGCCGGCCATGTAATTTGTATCATTATTATACAGATATTCTGCGGTAATGTACCCTCAGACGCGAAAACATTGATATTGCGTCACAGAAGCATGACTTCACCATCGAACTGTCTAAATTCTGTAATTTACCAGCCATTCTATTTTACAGTAACCAAGTCATCTGCCCCAAGTCTCACGAGGTCCCAGAGTCAGGAGAGACTGACTGCAGTGAGGCAGGTCCTGGCCTCTCAAGGAATAAATGCTTTTATAGTGCCTACGGCTGATGCTCATAATGTAAGTATGAAGTTGTAATGCGTATGCGTTACGACTGAGGTTGACGCCGAGGTCTCGGGTTCGAACCCCGAGTCAGGTTAGTGATATTGGGTTTTTCTATTACGAAATACTCAGTATCAGCCCGGCGTCTGGAATTGTGCCCGGTATGGCGATAGGCACGCACCCTAACACATCATGGGACGGAGATACGCTCGGCGAAATGTTGGTGTACTAGCTACACCGATGCCTACACCTTCGGGGATTACAGGCGTGAGTGCGTATGTATGAAGTAGTTAATAGGCGGGAGGTCCCTTGTATACGAGAAGCTGTGTGTGTTGTTACCACCGCGTTGTCTATTTCTGACAAGCGGCAGTGTTATGTTTCTGTTTAAGGATCTCTTCTTCCACCTGCCCATATCCCACTCGCACTGGGGTCGGCGCAACATGCTTTTAACACATGTTACAGAAGAAATTGGCTTAGAGTTTTATAACCGGCCGCCTTTCTGACGTAAATCGCTCTGGGGAATGGATATTTGTATAGAAATAAACAAAGCGGTGGTTGGAGTGGTAGAGCCACGATGTAGACAGTTAAGTCTACGTCATGAATGGGCCGGCTCGACCGGGTCGTTACCACTTTCTCACAGAAGACTGACGTAAAGTAGCGGCTTGCTGCTGCATTTCGTACGGTGAGTAAAATATCCGGAGACCCAAACCCTCCTCTCTTTCCCAATCCCTTAATTATCCCTTTCCTGTAGGGTTGGCAACGCGTTCATGATTCTACTGGTTGATTGATTGTGGCCATTCATGTGCGGTCGAGATTCAGATGACCCACTTGCTCGTTTGCGGGCCTATGCTATTAAAACAACCCAATCGGACTCTCGCATACAAGGGACCTTTCAAAGTTGACAACCTCAATCAATCTTCTGGGTGTTCATGGCCTGTGAAGATAATTTACCATCTGTGACCCTGTTGCTCGTTTAGCGGAGTATGTTTAAAAAAAATAACTTTGCCCCCAGTCTCAATATATAGCGCCAGCTGACGCTCGTAGAGAATGGCTGTCTGGTCTCCGTGGTTCTTCTGGTACAGCAGTGGTGACGCAAAGTAACGCACTGGTCTGGACTGATGCCAGATACTTCACTCAGTTTGAGGTGGAAGTTGATACTACTTTATGGACGCTGATGAGGCAAGGTAAGCTGAATTTAAGGGTCCTGAATTACACGAATTTAGATTTTATTCCCTATGTTTTACGAGCCGTGACACTACCACAGTTACTTATTCGTTAAAAAACAAAATGCTTTATTTATGTCCTAGCAATACAATATCCAAGCAATGGAATACTTATGTCGTACACTATACGTTGCTTAAATTTGACCACACCTTTCTGTAACACGTTGTATAATACCTATATCGTACACTACACGTTGCTTAAATTTGACCACACCTTTCTGTAACACGTTGTATAATAGTTATATCGTACATACACTATACGTTGCTTAAATTTGACCACACCTTTCTGTAACACGTTGTATAATACTTATATCTTACACTATACGTTGCTTAAATTTGACCACACCTTTCTGTAACACGTTGTATAATAGTTATATCGTACATACACTATACGTTGCTTAAATTTGACTACACTTTTCTGTAACACGTTGTAGATATAGCATGAGAAAACGAGACAAAAATATTTTCTCGTGGCTTGAGTACCGGGCTTGTTGTATGTTATCTTCAATAGACATGTAGAGATGAAAAAAAAAAGAGAAAAAGAATGTTGTCGATCCTTTAAGTTAAGCTTGCTGGTGACCCATTTGTTCGTTTATCGGCCACTACTATAAGAAATAATATTTTTTTAGGCACAGACTTGTCCATTCAAGATTGGTTAGCGTCGTCTTTGCCGGCCAGCTCCGTGGTCGGCGTGGATCCAACCACTTACACTAGAACTGCCTGGGCAACGTTACAGGTAAGAGACATTAGGGCCTGACTGATTGATTGACTGATGGATGGATTTTACAAATGACTGATGGATTTTATAACAGTGAAAGTATTTAATATAGGTACTATTTTTGTAACAAATGCAACAAATTAGAATAATATCTAATTCATTGGAATAATATATAGCATAGGCAGGCAAACGAGCTAGTGGGTCATGATAGTAAGTGATTTTCACCACCCATGTACGCCCATAATACCTAGGAATGGGATAATTGCGCGATTGGTAAGGGGAGCGGGATTTTGGACTTCAAATAGTATTTTGGTCTGTATTTTATTTACTTTACACCAACCCTCCTACTTTGACAGCTCCGTGGCGCAGCGGGCGAGTAGTCGGCTGCGAAGCGAGAGGCCGTGGGTTCGATTCCCACACCGAGACAAATGTTTGTATGAACCACAAATATTGGTCTCGGGTCTGGGTGTTGTGGGACCGCAAGTCCCTCGTAGTTCCTGATACCCACGACACAGGTTTACCTAGTGTGGGGTCAGAACTATGTGTGTGACTGTTGGGTGTATTATTATTATTATTATTTGTTTGCGCCAGTAAGGGCATTTAATGTTTCTGAAATTTATCCATCTTTTTTCATCTTCACGCTTAGAAAATATTGGTGAAAATTTTACACTTCGCAGGTCGTAGATCCGCTTCCACCATTTGGAAGAAAATGCTTCTGCTGGGTACTTGGGTAGTTTTTTTTTGGATTGTATTCATTTTGAGAGCAAAATAGACACAACGAGAATAACCGTCAGTTCTTTCTAAGTAGTCTGTGGAGAATAACATGAAATCTAAACTTAGATAGGTTTCCCGCTTAAACTTTTTTTTTTCTTCTTATGGCTTCGCACTTCTTATGCATACAGCCAATGTCAAGTTTGGTTTTTAATTAATTGCGTTACGACAGAGTTAAACGTAAGGAAACTTTTGAAACGAAAAAAAAACGCTTAAACTTTGATTTCCATATTACGTTCCATTACTGCAAATCTTGGGAATTGGGAATTTAAAAACTTATTTTAAAATATTCTCTTAATGATTATCTCATTATTTATGATATAATAATAACAAAACACGTATACTACACTTGGTGTAATACGTTATACATCTAAATATATTTATCAGTATATTGTTCATGGTAAGTTATCGCATTACTTACGTTGAACGGAACGCCTCGCGCGCTATTATGTTTTATAATGGCAACATTTTGCTCCTTCGAATAGAGATTTTTACGCATTTTATTTCGATTGTAGCTGAGAATACAAGATTCGAGAAAATTACTTTGACATTCGAAATTTTACAGTAGAGAATCGCTGATTCGAATCCGAGATTATTTCGAGGGAAGTGAGAATTGCCTCACTGATTCACAATGTACAAGATGTGGAACAAGTTACCGGAGTTTTGTTTCCCGATAAATAAATATAACCTGGGTGTTTTCAATTCCATTGTTGCTAGGCAAGCGTGCTCCATCTTAGGCCTTATCATGGCTTACTATCAGGCGAGATGGTGGCCAAACCCAAGCCTATTTCGAATAAAAAGATATAAAAAAAAATATACCTATATAAAGATACTCAGCGAGTCTCTGGAAATGCGAAGCTGTCTTTATTCCGCAACGAAATATAAAAAATATAAAGACAAATAAGAGTTGGAAATGTAAATTTTTCTACTTCCCTCCGTAGGAAAATTATCGGTGAAGAACGCACTCCCGCCTGTACTCCCCGAAGTAGGCAGAGGTGTAACTAGTACACCCACATTTCGCCGCGCTTATTACCGTCCCATAGCGATAGGAAACGAGCCTATACCCATACCAGGCACAATTCCAAACTCCGGGCTAACACTAAGCATTCCATGATAGAAAAACCCAATATCCCTTTACAGTCGTATCGCGTACACATTACAACTGTGCCATCGACGTTTTTTTCTAATGGATTTGTGCTGTTGGCCTATATTGCTTTTACAGCTTCACCTGACAATAAAGCCGGCGCTTATGGCGCTCTAGCCAGAAATATGTATAATGTACTTAGTAGCGATTAAGCACAGAGGCGCCTTTTAGAAGGCTCAGACCTCGACTTGAGCAATCGCTGGTGAGTATAGTTTAGGGCCGTTTCTGCACATCATTATGCCGAGGGCCAGTTGTGGGAGCTCTTTGGACTCGCAGGCGTGTCCTATGTCGGGGTTGCGTATTATTATTGCGATTCGGGTTGGGCAAGGAAAGTGCTGCTTCGATAGCGATTGTGATGGAGTCGTTGGGATCTGCCAAAACATGTGGCAGGGACGCAATGTATAGATTAAAAATTTATTTCAGACTGTACTGACCAACGCGAATATAACTCTGCGAGCTGTTTCTACGAACCTGGTCGACATAGCCAGAGAGAATATCAACGATGGTCCTCCAGCCAGACCCAACGAACCTTTACTAGCACTCGATATTACCTTTACTGGTGAGTTTAGTGTAATTCACTGGCCAAAGATCATAAAGTACTACTCTACTTGTGATGTTTCGCCATACTGTGACCCGTTACTAACAAATTCAAATTATTTATTGAATCCATAAAATGTTATAGATCATTTAGATTCAGCCAAATTTTAACTCTACCGCCAGTTCGTAATACTGTTTCTCTAGAGAAATATAGACAAGAAACTCTAACGTTGCTCTTTTCAAAACTGATTTACAATATTGATACTACATTAATACAATTTAATTTGAGTTAAAGCAGCTCAGTACACGATGAATAAATTAGGACTATAAAGTAAAAAAGTTATAACAATAAATAACAGTTTGAGCAGACCAGTCCACACAAGCAGCACCCGTTCACGAGTATGACGCATGTGCCAGCCATCGGCCTCCTCAACCATGTTACAGGGAAGTGACCGACCCGGCACACGACGCCGCCGCAAGCACAGACACTTTAGCGAGCAAGAACAAATTCTCAACTGTAGAGTGTAGACAGTTGCCAAATGTTATGACCCAATGTCACGGAGCGTTTCGCTCTGACATATCATTTATGGGTATTTTCAATAAACTATCATTAACTTAACTACCTTTGGATTATCCGGATAGATTTCGGAAATCAACCAATCAAACTAAGTAATCTGTACGCGTGACCTTAAAACTGTATTCTGATTGGCTCCTCTGTGTTATATATATCCGGTGAATCAAACAAAAATAGTTTATTGAAAATGGCCGTCAATGATTTGATTGGTTTGGAATGGTTTATAATTTATTTATATTTGGATGGATTTATAAAATTCTTTCTACATTAGGTTTTGGTAACTGTAACTTATTGATTTATATAATAGAAAAATCAAGTCAACTACCCTCCTGCCAGTGACTAGCAGTTTGACGTTAAAGGCTGGTATTATTTTCTCCTGCCTCGGTGGCGCAGTTATAATGCGTACGCGTTACAATTGAGGCTAACTCTGAGGTCTCGGGTTCGATCCCCAGGTCGGGTAAAGTGGTATTGGGTTTTTCTATTTCGAAATTCTCAGTATCAGCCCGGAGTCTGGAATTTGTGCCCGGTATGGCGATAGGCTCGCCCCCTACCACATCGTGGGACGGAGATACGCTCGGCGAAATGTGGGTGTACTAGTTACACCTCTGCCTACCCCTTCGGGGATTACAGGCGTGAGTGCGTATTATTTTCTCCTCAGGAAGGCGGTCGAGCGACAAGTTAGCTGACATCATTCCTCAGATCCAGTCAAGAGGTGCAGTCGCTTTTGTGTTGACAGCTCTTGACGACATTGCTTGTAAGTTTTTTTATATAGGTATATTTTAGAACTAGATTGTTGTTGCGTTTGACGGCGAGTGAGATATCCGGAGGTCCCCGCCCCTTCAGACATACCCCTTAATTATCCCTTGCTTATATGGTCGGCAACGTTTTAATGGTTTTTTTTTATTAGCTTGAATGACGAGATGAGCAGGTCGCTCGCCTGATGGTAAGCGCCACGCCTGCTCATAGACAGACACAACAACACACAAAACTTTTAAATACAAAGCACTGGCACTGGACAGCGTTCATCACCCCGAGACATAAGTTGTTAAGTCTTATAATATCCAGTAGTTTTACTAGCTTCAATGTCCTTTGAGCCAAAACACAGCAGTGCTTACACATTGCTGCTTGGCGGCAGAAAAAGACAAAGTGGTGGTACGAACTCAGCCCTTCGCAAACGAGGTACCTACCATCTTGTGCAGCAAGCTCAAATTACATTCAAGGGCGAATACAATGTGATTTCTTGGTCGAAAATTCCAACACAGCTTGGATTGCCCGTCATGGGATTTGAAATCTGGACCTCGCGGTTCTCAGCTTATGCACTCTGCCAATAGGCTGCCAATGAGGCGATTGAGATTTTAATAATATCCGTTTTTCAGACACTTTGAATCTGCGTGGAAGTGACATCCCGTATAATCCAGTGTTCTTCAGTTATTTAGTTATACGTGTTGATGTGGTATGTAACTTTTACTTATTGAATCGCTCCTTCCACTTGCCCATCCCACACGTAGTGGGGTCGGCGCAACATGCTTTTTAACACATATTACAGAAAGATGTGTCTTGTAGTTTTTACGACCGGCCGCTTCCGTTGACCTTCTTACTCATTGAATAAAAATAATAAATAATACGTATATACAAGGTTAGCCAGAAAGAGTGTACTGAGCCGTAACCAACTTAAAGTTTCTCTGATAAGTATTTCCACCCATATGTATGACATGTCAGAAAAAATTACATACATACGCACTCACGCCTGTAATCCCTGAAGGGGTAGGCACCGGTATAACCAGTACACCCACATTTCACCAAGCTTATCTACATCCCATAATGTGATAGGGGGCGAGCCTATCGCCATATCGGGCACAGTTCCACACTCATGGCTGATACTGAGCAATTAAGTAATAGAAAAATCCAATATCACTTTTACCCCACCCGGGGGTCGGACCCGAGACCTCAGCGTACGCATTACAACTGCGCCACCGAGGCAGTCAAAAATAATATTTTATACAAAAATAAATATTGTTTTATCAACTCACTTAGAGGCCCTAGTTCTTACTCTCTTTTTTCAGGCAGCACCGAACAACATCCTTCTGTTCTGGGGCAATGGGAGTTTGTCTAATGACGTCACACAACATCTATCCTTGGAGGGAGTTCAGATTCAAGCGAGGCCTTACACACAGATCTTCGATTATTTGAGGAACCTTACTGTAAGTTATTTTTAAGACTTCTTTTTAATACTATTTTCTTTTCCTCTTAATTTTACTACTATTCTACAACGTGTTAGAGAAAGGTGTGATCAAATTTAAGCAACGTACAGTGTACGATATAAGTATTATACAACGTGTTACAGAAAGGTGTGATCTAATTTAAGTAAGGTATAGTGTACGATATAAGTATTATACAACGTGTTACAGAAAGGTGTGATCAAATTTAAGCAACGTACAGTGTACGATATAAGTATTATACAACGTGTTACAGAAAGGTGTGATCAAATTTAAGTAAGGTATAGTGTACGATATAAGTATTGTACAACGTGTTACAGAAAGGTGTGATCAAATTTAAGTAAGGTATAGTGTACGATATAAGTATTGTACAACGTGTTACAGAAAGGTGTATGCAAATTTAAGCAACGTATAGTGTACGATTACACTACCATGCCACATCCGATTGCATTGCTAGGACATAAATAAAACATTTTCTTTTTTATCAAATGAGTAACATGTTGATATTCGGCTTGCAACGTTGGACAACATTATATGATAAACAGCTGATACGAGTACGCGTGGAAGTAATAGTAATAGTTTATAGTGATGAAATCGATCTTATCGATCGGAATAAACGAGTGATTAAAATTAGCATGAAATTTTAGGATGTCTATATATTTTGATAAGCTCCGGTACACCAAATACCCTGTCTCAGATGTATGTAACGACCCTTTTATATGACCACACCTTTCTGTAACAAGTTGTATACGTTAAAGTTAATTTTATCCTGAAAAAGCCTACACGCGAGCGGAGCCGCGAGCGAAAGCACTAAAGCCAGTGAAATTACTGAGCATTATAAGACTTATCATCTCATAGTTCGGGGAGCGCAGTCCAGTGCCATGCATTACTTCATAATTTGAAATTCTGTGTGGTGTTGGTTCTGCTTATGGGCAGATGTGACGCTTACCAGGCGAGCGACTTGCTCGTCTCATTATTAACGCTAATAAAAAGACAAGGTTTCGATCAGAAGGTAGATTTCAAACTGATCTGTAGAATGTGGACTTGACAATCAATGTACCGATTTATATTCTTCTTCTACCACTGGCATGGCAGTGGGGTCGGCGCAACATGCTTTTTTAATCAACACATGTTACAGAAAGATTTGCCTTGTAGTTTTTACGACCAGCCCCCTGCCTGACGGCAACCCCTCTGGGGAGAAAACACACAAACCCGAAACAAAAATTTGTGGAACACAAACATTTGCCTCGGTGCGGGAATTGAACCCGCGGTCTCTCGCTTCACAGCCGGCTACTCACCCACTGCCCCACGGAGACTGTCAATGTCCCGATTTATTGTATTTAAATATTTTTTTCAGGCAGAAATCCCAGTTGGCAGTACAATATGGCTGTCTGAAGACGCAAGTCAAGCTGTCAATATGGCGGTGGAGGATGTAAGCTATTCTTTCATGGATCAAAGATCAAGGATTTATTGCTCCTATTAGAAGAAGAAAGAGCTTTGGTTTGATGGACATTGAAGCCAGTGAAATAACTGGACATTATGAGACTTAACATCTTATGTCTCAAGTGACGCGCGCAGTCCAATGCCATGCAGTAATTTTAAATCAATGTTCTGTGTGGTGATGTGTTTATGAGCGTGGCGCTTACTATGAGGCGAGCTACTTATTCGTTTCATCGTTCAACCTAATAAAAATAAGCGGAAAATAAAACTTAAATTGGTTTAACAACAAAAACCCCCAGCAATTAATAGGTTTTATAAATTTGCAATTTAGGTGCTACATGATAGAAAAATTATAGAACCAATATTGGATTTTGTTTCAGAATGGTTCTGTGCGCGTTTTGGCCACCGTGTCTCCTGTGGCTTTGATGAAAGTTATGAAAAATGATGTCGAACTGCAGGTAAAAAATATTTCTATTTCAAAACAATTAATGAAAAGTGGGTCATATTATGGTACCTAACTGGTATCCGGAGGGCCAAAGCCCTCTCCTCCCTATTCCCTTCTCTTAAGTGTCGTGAGTGTTTATGGAAGGTGAAGAGCACTCACTATCAGGTGACTTACTTCTCCGTTTGCCTGCCTCTGCTATAAAAAACCCCACGAATATCCATAATGGCGTAGGAATTGTAGATGTATTAGAAGCTAGAATTAGAATTAATTTCATTTTATTTGTTGACATTTAGCGATGAAGCTCGGCGGGTCTCTGGGAATGTGGTCGCATTTAATCAGGTACAAAATTAGGTACCATCCCACCAGTATTAAATAAATAAATTCTAGAGTGGTAGAGCCACGCTGCAGACAGTTTTGTCTACAGCATGAATATGCCGGCTCAATCGAGTTGTTATAACTGTCTTATAGAAAACTTGCGTAAAGTAGTAGCTTGCTGCTGCATTTCGTACCGTGAGTGAGATATCCATAAACCCAAATCCTCTCCCCTTCCCAATCCCTGTTCATTAAAGTAGGCAACGCGCCCATGATTCATTTGGTATTATGGGCGTGCATGGGCGGTGGAGATCACTTAACATCAGGCGACCCACTGGCTCGTTTGCCGGCATATGATCTAAAAAAATTATTTCAAGGTTTAAATTCAATGTTAATATATTTTTCCCAGGGTTTCCGTAACGCCCACGTAAAAGATGGCGTAGCGGTCGTTCGAGCATTACACTGGGTGCACCAAGAAGTCGACCGAGGAGTGAATGTCACTGAAATGGACATGTCTGACAAACTCGAGGAATTTAGAGAGTAAGGAATCATAGTAATAAAACTAGTCCTGTATTATACAACGTGTTACAGAAAGGTGTGATCATATTTAAGGATCGTTACATACACCCGACAGTGAGTATTTATACAACGTGTTACAGAAAGGTGTGATCATATTTAAGGATCGTTACATACACCTGACAGTGAGTGTTTATACAACGTGTTACAGAAAGATGTGATCATATTTAAGGGTCGTTACATACACCTGACAGTGAGTGTTTATACAACGTGTTACAGAAAGGTGTGATCATATTTAAGGATCGTTACATACACCCGACAGTGAGTATTTATACAACGTGTTACAGAAAGGTGTGATCATATTTAAGGATCGTTACATACACCTGACAGTGAGTGTTTATACAACGTGTTACAGAAAGGTGTGATCATATTTAAGGGTCGTTACATACACCTGACAGTGAGTGTTTATACAACGTGTTACAGAAAGGTGTGATCATATTTTAGGGTCGTTACATACACCTGACAGTGAGTGTTTATACAACGTGTTACAGAAAGGTGTGATCATATTTAAGGGTCGTTACATACACCTGACAGTGAGTGTTTATACAACGTGTTACAGAAAGGTGTGATCATATTTTAGGGTCGTTACATACACCTGACAGTGAGTGTTTATACAACGTGTTACAGAAAGGTGTGGTCATGTTTAAGGGTCGTTACATACACCTGACAGTGAGTGTTTATGTACCGGATCCTATGAAAATCTAGACATCGTAAAATTTCACGCTAATTTTGATCACTTTTTATTAAGATCGATAATGTCACATCACTATAAATAATTTACATTACCTTTGCGCGTATCAGATATAACAATATTAGCATTGTCCAAAGTTGCAAGTCGAATATAGAAATTACTCGTAAGTAATTTAGAAAAGTCATAGGTGCATTGCCTGGGTGCTGGTTTCGAACCTGCGACTTATCACTCGGCAGTTCTTACCATATCCCGCTAGGCCATCGCTGCTTTAGTAAGGGATTACTAGCTGGAAGATCTCTCGTATGCGAGAGGCCGTCTGGGTTGGTACCACCGCTTTGTCTATTTCTGCCGCACAGCAGCAGTGTCAAAGCACTGTTACGTTTAGGTATGAAGGATATTGAAGGTACTAAAATTACTGGGCATTATGAGACTTAAAAACTTATGTCTCGGGGTGACGAGTGCAATCCAGTGCCATGCAGTGCTTAGTAATTCAAAGTTCTGTGATGTGTTGCTTCTGTTTATGAGCAGTCGGGTTTACTATCAGGCGAGCAACCTGCTCGTTACGTCATTCAACTAGTAAAAAAAATAATTATGTGTACAATTCACACGTGGTAGAAGTGAAACCTTCAAAAATTTTGGCTTCAACATAATGAGATGAATGTAAAATTTGGGGAGGAGGATAATTGTAGGTTTTAGTAATGATCATAGTGATACAAAGTTTGATAATTATTTTACGTTTTATTCGTATATATTAAATAGATTTATTCAGACTCAGAGCTTACATTTTTGATAAATGATACAATGAAGAATTTTATTATAAAAATGATGAAAAATCTCTACAAACGTATAATACGTACACGTGTACAAAACACCACGGTTGTTGTGATGCCTTTTCTCAAGCTTTGTACTACGCATGCGCGCACAGCTGTATAATGCTTCCTATCTCATTTTCTCCCACGTTAAATCTTATGAACTTATGTGTCTGTCTCTTTTTACTATCGCTTTTTCGTATCATCGACTTTCAAATCACAACGATGCTAAAGAAGTTTTCACTTCAATAAATACCTTTACTGTTTTTTTTAGTGAAGAAGAACACTCCATGGGTCCATCTTTCGCGACAATAGCAGGTGCTGGAGAGAACGGAGCCATGATACACTACAAGCCCCTGAGGGAGGGCCCTCAGAGGGTCATACAGAGGGACGATATGCTGCTGGTAGACTCTGGAGGACAGTATCTGTGAGTGACAGTCTTTCCTGCCTGGTGTTTTCGATTTTTATTGCATAGGCCGGCAAACGAGCCAGTGGGCATAAGTGTTCTCCACCGCCCATGTACGCCCACAATACTAGAAGAATCATGGGCGCGTTGCCGACCTTATAGGAAAGGGATTAAGGCATTGGGAAGGGGAGGGGGATTTGGACCTCCGGATATCACACTCATAGTTTCATTTGTAGAATGCTTCTTCCAGTTTTGTTTGGCTGTACGCAATTCTTTCTTTCCGCAATGACCACTTTTGGCAATCATGTTTTATAATAAATAATAATACGTCTCATTGCTTGGCACGGGCCTCCTCTGCTGAATGAAAATGGTTTGGTCTTAATCAGCCACGCTGGCCTAATGTGGGTTGGCAGACTGGAGGGTAATTAAGGGATTAGGAAGCGAGGGGGACATTTGGAAGTTCGCATACCTCAATCACCGTACGAAACGCAACAGCAAGCTGCTACTTCGGTTTCCTATGAAACAGTGGTAACAACCCGAGCCGACTTATTCATTCTGAAGACAAAATTGTCTACAGCGTGGCTCTACCACTTTACAGGGACGGTACAACAGACATCACTCGCACTCGTCATATGAGTGCGTCGCCAACTCCTGCGCAACGACGTGCGTTCACGCGCGTACTTAAGGGGCAGATAAGTTTGGGAACAGCTGTGTTTCCAGCTGGCACACAGGTACTAGCCAAAATTTACCTTATTTCAATATGTTTTCTAAAAATAACTTTTTTGAAGTGAAAACTTCTTTAGGCGCGTTGAGCACTTTTTGGGTGAACAAAAATCATGAAACTCACGTCATCGTCACCGAACGCTTCCCATGAGCTATATGTATACTGTGTATATATGTACATAGATAACCTCCGTGCGTTACTATACATTAAATACAATTAAATTGGTCATTAACACTTCTTTACAAACCAAAAATAATAATCTAGTAGCTCGACGATACAATTCACAAGTTACTTAGTTTTCATTTCTATCGGCAGTCCCCAAAGACTTCCCCGCATGTTTTCTTGTAGAACAGAAGCTGTCAAAGGATTTAGAAGAATAATATAATCCTAACTAATATTATAAATGCGAAAGTGAGTTTGTTTATTACACCTTCACGCCTAAATCTTTAAACTGATTTTGATGAATTTTGGTACAGAGACAAATAGACGGTTATTGGCTACTTTTTATCCTGGAAAAGGCTATTCACACGGGCGGAGCCGCGAGCAAAAACTAGTAAAGAATAAAAGATTAAAAAATACATGCGTATACAGGTCAGCAGGCCAATTCTCGTAATTTTAAATGTTCAAAATATCATTCCGATCTAGTCTCAGTGTCAAGAAAGTTGCAAATGGCATTCTCTTAAACCAATAATCAACGTCAAATGTGAACATAGATCGTAATGAGATTGAATGTAGAATAAAAGTTGACTGAAGCCAAAACGGTATAATCCTACTGCTAATGCTAGGTGCATTTGACGTTGATTATTGGTTTAAGAGAATGCCATTTGCAACGTTCTTGACGTTGAAACTAGATCGGAATGATATTTTGAACATTTAAAATTACGAGAATTGGCCTACAGGTGTGGTCATAACCAAACTTTTCTGTACTCATTGTATGCAATGAGGTAGATGTAACTGATTAATCAAGACATGATAAAATTTCACGGTACTACTGGTGTGCTGAGGTCTGTATAAGTAATAGGTATTGCAGTTTTCTATCACGAAATGCTTAGTATCAGCCCGAAGGTGTCCGGTATGGCGATAGGCTCGCCCCCTATCACATCATGGGACGGAATTAAGTTCGGCGAAATGTGGATGTACCTACTGGTAAAGCACTGCCAACCGTTCTGGAATTACTATTAACAAAATTTTAATTACATAACGTTTAACAAAAGTTAGAAACCGTCTTCAATGTACAGCAATAGCATGTAAATTCCAATACAATAAGACAATCGCGACGAGTGTACTGTTGTCCGTTGAGGAGTTTTATTTTTTGTCGCCGTACTCCGTCAGATGTTAACCAAATTTATATAGGACCACATCGTAGTTAAACTCTATCGAGTGATATTTTTTCCTACAAAATCCACGATTGGCGGAGAAATCGATGTACATACATACATAAAAAAAGCAAAAACAAATAAAACGCGCCGAATTGAGCACCTCCTCCTTTTTTGAAGTCGGTTAAAAATGACATGGTACGGCGATTAAATACACGTCTCGCTTCACAGACGGTTACTTGGCTGAATCGAACCTGCGGCCTCTCGCTGCTCCTCCACTGCGTCACGAAGGTCAAATACAAGATTATAATCTTGTTCCAGGGTCACACGATAGAAGTCCTAGCCAGAAAGTATCTATGGGACGTAGGTTTAAACTACGGCCACGGTACGGGACACGGTGTGGGCCACTTTCTGAATGTCCACGAGGGCCCCGCGTGGATACTCAGTGGACCTGCTGCAAACGACCCAGGGATCAGACCCAAGATGGTGTACAGTAACGGTGAGGTTTCAATCAATTTTATAACATAATTTTAACTCGCGGCTGCACTTTTTCTAAGTAAAATCTTACTTACTTATACAATATGTAACAAAAACCCTGTTGGGCGTTTTAACTGTGATATCATAATCGATATTCAAACGTAATGCAAAAAACTCTCATACGAAAATAAGATTATAAAAATAATCATATTTAATTTTTAAACTTGAATTAATGTAATGTTTGTAAACCGTATTTAGATTGATTACGATACGATATTGAGAAGAGCGAAGGTTTGGAGCCAGAGCGAGATAGCATGTTGTGGCGTCAACGTACATCAAACGTGCCGCGCCCCCGGCTTCGTCAATACATACAGAAATTCAGATGTAAATAATATTTTCTAAATATGTTTATTTTCTAAGTTACTTGTGTAAGGATAATACCTCGCTTGTGTTTATTATTTTATTAATTTAACTATTTTTATTAAACCTATATGTCTACCTTAATGACCCAAAAATGGCCAACAGGGTTTTTGTTACAACTGTATATTAAAAAAAAAATATTTTTTTATTAGGTTGAGCGACGAGCGAGCAGGTCACCTTGATCAAAAAGTATGCATGTATATGCACACCTCATCCCTCTCACTTATTTCTCCTCTGCTCTACCCTCATCTCCTTTCCTCTTCTCTCCTCTATCCTCATCTCCTTTCTTCTTCTCTCCTCTATCCTCATCTCCTTTCTTCTTCTCTCCTCTATCCAGCGCTTCACATCGGTACTCCTCTCACATCTCGTTATTTACAATATATTTATTTTATTTTTATTTTATTTATAAACTCTTTATTGTACATCTTCAAAACTAAAGAAAATTAAAAAAAACAAAATAACCTTAAAAAATTATAGCGAAGTACAAATATATAATTAAAAGTAGCATTGTTGCAGAGCCTGGTTATTATGAAGTGAATGAATACGGCATCCGACACGAAGATTTAGTTGAGACCATTGAAGTCAACAGAACTGCTGACCATTTACAAGTAAGTTCTTAAATTACTGCCGATAGATGGCGCTTTAACGTTCCCGCGCTTCATGTGTACGCTTTTATTCTTTTAAAGGTTTTTATTGCCGACTCCCTCAGTGGCGCAGTTGTAATACGTACGCGTTACGATTGTGGCCAACGCTGCGGTCTCGGGTTCGATCCCCGGGTCGGGTAAAGTGGTATTGGGTTTTTCTATTAAGTAATTCCCAGTATCAGCCCGGAGTTTGGAATGATGTGCCCGGTATGGCGATAGGCTCGCCCCCTATCACAACGTGGGATGGAGATACGCTCGGCGAAATGTGGGTGTACTGGTTACACCTCTGCTTACCCCTTCGAGGATTACAGGCGTGAATGCGTATGCATGTATGTTTTTATTCCGAAACATTGACAATATATCAGAAAAAGTAATACGGGAAAGGTATCGGTTCCAGCTAGCTCTATATGTATATCATGTCATAGGAGGCGAGCCTATCGCCATACCGGACACAACTCCGGACTTTGAGGTGCAACTGAGTATTTAGTGATAGAAAAACCTAATATCACTTTTCCCGATCCGGTGATCGAGACCGCATTATAGTAGTCGTACTGCGTACGCACTCAGCCACCGAGGCAGTAATAAAAGATCTATTATATTATTTCCAGGCTAGCGGAATGGTCAGTGACTTCGACGGACGAGGAGCCGTCGGCTTCTACACGATCTCTCTGGCGCCGCACCAAACTGCTTGCTTGGATATTGATCTACTGACCGATTTTGAGGTAAAGGCTTGCTTGAGGGGAGATTTGAGAGGCACAAATCCCCTTCCCCTTCCCAATCCCTTTACATTAAGGTTGGCAACTCGTCCATGATTCTTCTGGTGCTGAGAGTATTCATGGGCAGTCGAGATCACTCACCATCAAGTAACCCACTTGCTTGTATGCCGGCCTCTGCTATAATAAAAACAATGAACAAATAATTCTTATTACGGTGCATTGTAAAGTCAGTAGACTTTGAACTTGAAATAACTTTTGTAGTTTCAGCTAGTTCCCTAACGCACAGAATATCTTAAATTAAAAATTATGTGGTCGTTTTCAAAGCTTGTAGATGTTTTCGAGAATGCGAAGATTGGAAAAATAAAGCAATATTCTTACTATTCCAGATATCGTACATAAATTCATACCACGCTCGTGTGTATTCCACTTTGAGCCCAATTCTTGAGCGTCGCGGACTTACTGACGTTCAGGCTTGGTTGGAAGAGGAATGCGCCCCGTTACAACGTAGCGCAGCCGTCTGGCTGACTGGCACACCGCTGTTACTCATACTGACTGTGTGGCTTTAATAAAATATTGTAATTTTATTAGACTTTTAATCCATGTGTTGTATGAAACGAAACGTAAGCGCGCCATCTTGCGACACATTTGAGGAGTTGTTCTGTTGTCAGTAAAAAAGATTTTTTTACAAATGTTTTATTTTGATAAACTTACATAGCCTGGTTTATTTTGTACGCATGTCTTCTTCGCGATTTTTATTATTCATTCTGGTTGCCTGACACATCGCTGTTAAACTTGTGGGCTTTAATAATATATTGTAAATTAAAATAACTTGTAACACAGACTATCCTTAAGGCTGACGCGCTCCTTGACGCTGAGATTTCTGGTTTGATCCCCGGGTCGGGTAACAGTGATATTGGGTTATTCTATTACGAAATGCTTAGAATCAGCCCAGAGGCTGGAACTGTGCTCAGTATGGCTATGGCTCGCCCCTATCACATCATGGGACGGAGATACGCTCGGCGAAATGTACTTTATATTATGTACTTTATATTATATTGTACTTTATATTATACCTACCCGTTAGGGGATTACAGTGAGTTCGTATGTATGTTTAATAAAAAATCAACTGAAATTAGATTAACATTTTACTGAGAAAGAAACTGTGTACACTACATATACATGATTTTAGCTTATTCCTTGTCACGGTAGTGCTTCATATTGACCAGCACCCACGCGGGCACGATGGACCAACCAATGACCATCAAACTGGCTAGGAAGACCACCTCCTGCAAACAAACTGGTTGTGAATTCCTTGTTTTTTTTTTTGTCTTGCCTGACGAAAAGTTAGGTCGCTCGCCTGATGGTAAGCGCCACGCCTGCCTTTAAACAGAAGCAACTCCACACAGAACTTTGAATTACAAAGCAATGCATGGCAATGGACTGCGCTCATCACCCCGAGACATGAGATACACTAATGAAATCAATACATTATGAGACATAACACTTTTACGACAGCAGCATCGGCTTCCATGGCAGTGCGAGAGTAGCCGGCTGTGCAGGGAGATGCTGTGGGTTCGATTACTGGCTGTTAGCTTCATAATAGTAATAGCATAGTAGCCGTGTTGCCACTTGCCAACCTTCAACTGATTACCATATTCATCATGTTGGCTGCACTTGTCAGTTGGCCAGGACTTGCCAGCTATACATGGGTTTTAAATTTTAATAATATTTAGTATATTTCTAGAGATATATTGATAATCTATTTTGACTGAAATGTAACTTATGCGATATTGAAATTGTTATGTAAAATCTGAATAAAGGGCTTCATTCAGTCATTCATTCATAAAGATATATATAAACTTGCTATGTTTTTTTGTAGTTTATGTGAGCAGAAATAATTTTATTTTCTTTCTATTTTTTCACCGTTTATTGGTGTTATATAGGGTACTCTGGAGAATAACTATCAAGTGGGTAGATATAGGATTGTCAGGCGTGGTGTAGGTGGTTGGTGAGGTATATAAGAGGGTGCGTTATTAGTTAAGGGAACTCAGTAGAGCTTGGAACTTTTATGTGAAAACGAAGAAACGAAAAACGGATCAAGTATGGTTGTAATCATTAGCAAAATAATAACTTCTCTCACACACAACACAACCATTTGTCAAAGCCACAGCCTCTCATTTCATAGCTACTCAACCACTGCGCCACACAAACACTAATATTTTGATTGCTGCAACTGTCATCTACCAACTTTCTGAGGTTGTATCAGCACTTTTCAACACTAATTACTCAAAAAAACTATTTTTCAATACAATCACAAATATTAATTATGATGACCTTCTAATGGCCTTCCCCTATATTCTGATTATTAAAAGATTTGCTTACTATCAATAGTATTTTGACAGATTTTCTATACAAAATGTGTCAAAATTTTTCTGCCAGTAAGCAAATTTGTTGATAGACAGAATATTGGGAATGGCCATTAGTAACTACAATGCCGTAGACCAAATACTTGAATGTATACTACTAGACGGCCTATTTAGAAGAAAAATTGCGTCACATAACGCGGGAGTTTTCCAGCTCACAAACAATGAGCGCGATAGGGGTTCTTGTCGAGAGTAAGCGAAATGGTAATATCGAGTTACGGTCAATTGACCGCAACTTAGTGATACATTTTCTTTGTACCGCGCAGCTTGTCTAGTATACATTAGTCTTTGCCGTAGACAGACACATACACATACGACAAAAGTATCGAACTTTTTTTCTTAAAAAAACAACTACTTCCTCCAAGGGAGAGATAAAATAGTAAATATATAAGAAAAGCTAGTTAATAACTTATCAGATATAAATTTCCATATCTTCAAATATAGTACTGAAGATAACCTATTTATAAAATTACGTAATGTAAAAAACCGATATTTACGATGCAAAACTACCCTAAATACTGTAATTTATCCAAATCTAAGTCCTAAAAAGGCTATTATTAAAGTATAAAGCCATTTCGACAGCATTTACACGGGGAAAACATTACTAAAATTTGGTTTTGTACTTACGCCTTTAGAGACCTTATTTCTTGCAGGTGTGGCGATAACACTCATATTTCTTTGCTGGATAACATTCTTAACAATTTGCGAGTTCGCTTTGGTGAGGATGCTACGGATTCCCAACATATTTGATCTTTTTTAGCTTTGAAGTCCGCAGAGGAATAACAGTGATATAATTTGACAAATCAAAATCATTGATTCGCGTAGAGTTGTACCTACATAAAGTTTACCGTATACGCTTTTAGTCGATTTTTATTTATAATATAAAGAAATATAAAATTTTACACCTCCTATCGGGAAAATAAATTTAATTATGCATCATTACTCTTTGCTTTTTATTATCAATACGAATAGGTGGAATGTCAGCACTATCCCGCGAAATTATTTTTTTTTTTTTATTAAATTGAAGCTCTGTTGGAGTATCCTTCAATACTTCATTCTAATATAATCGTTCTTTAAATAAACACTGATACATATTTTATTCTGTTTTATTATTTGCAGTAAGTACTTAATCAAACACAACCATATTTTCTTAATGTCATAGAGCAGAGAGACAGTTTTACTTTTAAACCGAGTTGCACCTCTTTACATAATATTCAATACTCCCCCTCAATTGTAAGAACAAAAAAAAACATAAAACATGTTCTGAAACTTATTAAGTTAATGCCACTACATTAAACATTACACAATGGTCTTACAATTGAAATTAACAAATATATTTATTTGAAGTTAAATAACAACTCAATAATTATGTACTAGAATATTCTTGTATTACAAAGTAACATTAATACTCATAAATGTTATACAGTCCAAGTTTATTTGTAAAATATATATGTTTATTAAAAAGTAATGCTTTTGTAAAAATATCGGCTACGTTTTCATTTGTATTTATGTAGTTCAAAGTTATTATCTTATTATTTATTACATCTTTAATAAAATGAGCTTTTATATCAATATGTTTAGATCTTTTACTGTTCTCATAGTTCTCTATTAATTTTATAGTACTTTGATTATCTATGTATAATTTGGTTTCAAATTTTTTATCAATTTCGACAAATTCAGACATCAATCCTTTAATGTAAATAACTTCACAAACTGCTTGCGCTCCTGCTACATATTCCGCTTCTGCCGTTGATAGTGCTACCGTTAATTGTTTCTTGGAAAACCATGCAATTAAGTTACCTGAGCAAAATATAGCACATCCACTTGTACTTTTTCTGTCCTGTTTGTCTGCTGCCCAATCTGCATCAGAATAAACTGATATTTGCGTAGAATTTCTCGACTTTTCATATACTAAACCTTTGTCAATTGTTGCCTTTAAATAACGTAAAATTCTTTTTGCTGCACTCCATAATTCACTAGTAGGTCTATCCAAAAATCTGCTTAAATAAGATACTGCGTATGTTATGTCTGGTCGACTGACTGTAGATACATACAATAAAGAACCAATCAATTCCCTGTATGGTACATTTATTATTTCTGTATTATTAGCTGCGTTAAAATTTATTTCCATAGGTGTTCTTGCTGCCGTGCATTCTGTTAAATTAAATTTCTTTAATATCTTTTCTATTTGATTCTTTTGGTTTATTATGATTCTTTCCTTCTCTTTCGTTATGTCCATTCCTAAGTAGTGTTTTATTTCTCCAAGATCTTTAACATTAAATTCTTTCTTTAGTTTACAAATAATTTTATTTATATGATCTATGTTTTTGTCTACTATTAATAAATCATCAACGTATATAAGCAACCACATTTTATCTTTTTTATATAAGCAAAAATCATATTTCGATTGTGAAAATCCAATGCTTGTTACATATGTATGAAATCTTTCATTCCAGCTCCTTGGTGCTTCTTTTAATCCGTAATGTGCTTTCTTTAGCTTAAGTACTTTTCCATCTTTCACTTTTACTCCTTCTGGTGGTTTTATATAAACATCATTATTCAAATATCCATTTAAGAATGCTGTAGGTACATCTAATTGTCTAATATTCATATCTTCTTGTACTGTTAAGTTTAATAATAACCTTATAGTGCTTGTCCTTGCTACTGGTGAATAAACATTGTATTGAGAATTTGCTTGAAAGCCTTTAGCTACTAATCGAGCTTTCTTGAGTCCGTCTTGCTTAGTCTTAAAAATCAATTTTGTATCAATTGCTCTAAATCCTTTGGGTAAATCTGTTTCTTCCCATGTATCATATTCTTCTAAGGAATTAATTTCTTTATCTATAGCTAATTTCCAATCTTCACTAGAATTAACTGCTTCCTCATAGTCTATTGGATCTCCTGTACATAAACAAAAAACTGTGTATATATCATCATCACTCAAGTATTTAGGTTTCTTCACTTCTCTTCCTGATCTTGTACGAAACGGTTCATTATTCTTCTCTTTTTGTTTTACTACATCATGCTCTTCTTGTTTATCATCCTCATCTTTAGAATCTTTTTCAATCCTTGTTTGTCTTCCGTTTTCTACATTCTCCTCTTCTTCTATTAATCTATAGGTGTCTTCTTTTCCCTTCTTCTCTTCCTTATAAAATTTAAACTGTGTTTCATCGAAACGTACATCTCTTGACATTATTATTTTGTCATCTACTGGATTCCATAATCTATATCCATTCTTTCCATATCCAACCATTCGCATTTCTTCTGCTCTTTTCTCTAATTTGTCTTTCCTTGGTATTATTACAACCCATGCTTTAGCTCCAAAAACTCTTAACCTTGATAAGTCAGTATATCCATAATATATTCTTTCTGGTATATCATTATGTATTGCCTTAGATGGTGATCGATTCAAACAATATGTTGAACAGTAAATTGCTTCTCCCCATAAATGTTTTGGTAATTGTGACTCTGTAATTAAAGTTCGAGCTTTGTTAAATAATGTTCGATTCATCCTTTCAGCTACACCGTTTTGTTGCGGCGAATATGGCCTTGTGTTCTCTAAAATTATTCCTCTAAATCGACAAAAATCTTTTAATTTGCTAGCTGTAAATTCACCTCCATTATCACATCTTATTCTCTTCACTGTATTACCTGTGCTATTTTCAAAATATCTTATATGATCCATTATATTTTCAGTTGCTTCAGATTTTGTTTTTAATAAATACACTGTAGTAAAATGAGAATAGTCATCAATAATAGTTTGATAGTACCTGTATCCTTCATTAGTTGTCTGGGTTATTGGTCCCGCGATGTCAGTATGAAGTAATTCTCCTATTTGGTATGATCTAGGTTTATTAACAGGTTGAAAACTTAATCTCGTAGACTTACCTTCCATACATGGTCCGCAAGGGGTGTCTCCAACTGGTAGTTTCATAATAGCCAAACTTTTCCTGTTAAGATGTCCTAGCCTTTGATGCCACAAATTATTATCATTACTGATTAAACATTTGTTATCATATAATAATTTACAAGACATTACATACAAATTTCCTTGTACGACCTTCGATATAGTTATTTTTATCAGAAATAGAAAAATTGTTCTCATTAAACTTTACAATATTTTGATTTTTTGTTAATTTTTTTACTGACAAGAGATTGTGTGACAAACCTTTTACTACTAAAACATGTAATGTAATTTGAATATCGTTATACATCATTTTAAGTTTACCTCTTACACAACCATACATAAGACTTTTATTTGCAACAGTTATTTTTACATCTCTGTCCAGGTGTTGTATTTCTGATAAATATTCTTGATATTGTTCTTGTACTAGATGTTCCGTAGCCCCGGAGTCTACAACGAAAGTTATATTTGGTACCTCTGCTGACAAAATACTTCCTACACCGCTGCATGCAGTAAATGACATTTTACTTTGTACCACCGAGTCTTCTTGTTCACTAGAGAGTGAGGCTCTGTAGTTATTCCTGTTAATTTGTTGACCATGTCCTTGTCCTCGTTCATAAATACGTCCACCTTGATAACCTCTTCCTTGATTATTGTAACCTCTACCTAAATTATTATTATATCCTCTTGTTTGATTATTGTATCCTCTAGTTTGATGATTATATCCTCTTCCTCGATAATTGTATGTTCTGTTTTCAAATTTCTGATAGCATTGTGCTGCTCTATGTCCTTTCTTACCACAGCTGAAACAGGTTACAAATGCTGTTTCTGGAGTATCATTTTCTCTTTTAAAAGTTTTTATTTTAATCTCAGCATCCAACAAACGTGACTTGACAAATTCTAAACTCACATTTTGATCAGTAATCATTGTCTCAATTGCTGTGACAACTTGATCATATTCTATTGGCAGGGATGACAGCAAATGACATACTTTGTCAACATCCTTCAATAACATTCCTGTTGATTCTATCTCACTAATCAACGAATCAAATTTTATAAAAAAATCTTCAATTTTCTCATTACTTTTACATTTTAATGAACTCAACTTTCGCTTTAAATATAACTGATTACATACCGTTTTTCTCTCTAAAATTTCCTCAAGTAGTTTAAACATTTCTTTTGCTGTTGTTGCCTTTTTTATAATATCTAAGTATTTGTCACTTATGCTTTGAACTAAGATTGACCTCGCTTTGGCGTCATCTATTCTTTCGATTTTTCAACAGTATCTTGTGTAATGACATAGCTTAAATCTCTTTCTTCTAGTAATAGCTTTACTCTAAATTTCCAATTTGAAAAATTTACGCCATCTGATAATTGCGGATATAATTTTTTCGAACATGACAAAGAACACGCCATTTTTATCCCAAAATATTAATCTCGTTTTTGTTGCATAATCTTCATATAGTTTCTTTAGGTGCCCATAACCTTCTGTTGGAGAATCCTTCAATACTGCATTCTAATATAATCGTTCTTTAAATAAACACTGATACATATTTTATTCTGTTTTATTATTTGCAGTAAGTACTTAATCAAACACAACCATATTTTCTTAATGTCATAGAGCAGAGAGACAGTTTTACTTTTAAACCGAGTTGCACCTCTTTACATAATATTCAATAAGCTCGACCCTTCGATTAAATATGGATAGAGGTGGGCGTTATAACGAAAAGCGATTATTAAGCTCTGCTTATTATAACAAGCATATAAGTACGTTTGTAAGTTTAAGCTGTTGACGTTATAACGGAACATAGTTACGTCATGCGTGGTTGCATCACCGGCCGCCGCCGCTTAGCGTTGATCGTTGTCCGCTGTCGTGACAGCGAACGAAAATACACTTTATTCAAATAGACATAAAGTCGAAAGTTAAACGATGTTATCATAACGATTATGCTACTAAATTGAATTTCGTTTGATTGCATAATATTTATTATTGTTTATAAGTAAATTATTTTTGGTCGCTTATATTTTGTTGTGTTAATTTTTAACCGTTGACCGTTGTTTCGTTATTTGTTAATGTTTATGTTTAAAATTACTACTTAGTATGCGTTTCGCTGTCGGGAACGAAGCATGTGTTTATGTTTGATACATCACGAGTTCGTTCGTAAGCGAGTTCGGTGTTTTTAATTAAAGTAAATGAGATTGTTCATTTACTTAACTTATTGTAAATAGTTCAGAGGATTATAGTGTGTTTAGTGTAAATAATTTTTAAGTGTAAATAACATATAGTGTAGATAGGTATGTTAAGTGTAAATATAGAATAGTGGATGTACATTTAATAATAAAATTGACAATGTCGAGAGGGGGCAATGCGTTGATTTGGAACTATTGTACAAAAATTGATGGCGATAAAAAAAATGATTTTTTGTGATGTCTCTTAAAAGGCGTTTTAAGTGATAAGCTTTTTTATAAGCTAACTTAAAAAAATAAGCACAACGTTTAATTTCGTTGTGTAAATTAAGCCGTTTGTCCCACTACTAAATATGGATATAAAAATAATTTTGCGCAAATTATCAAATAGATATACGGAATAATAACAATGAAAACCATAAATATGCTTCTAGTCATTTAATGTCCAAAAATAGTCCAAAATGACTAATCGAGACAAAAATAAGTTTCGCTCCGCTCTTTTTTATTATTTCTCTAGAATACTCTAGATAGACAGACGAGCGGGCGGCCCACCAGATGGTATATGTTTACCACCTCGCATGGAACTCAGATATTCCAGAGCACAGCCAAGCCGCTGCCTTCCCTTAACGGAAGACTCTTTTTAAGTTCGTGTGCGTCATAGCGTGATGATATAATTTAAAGCTATGATTAAAAACCATCGCCTCCATCAAATAATCATACTTTATTTAGATTTTTTATTGGTTACCACAATTGTTACACTATTTAATACATAACTTAAGTGCAACTAATAAAATTATACTAAGTGTACAATGATGGTAAACACTGCATGCATACATATTAGTATGAATATAATCTCTATTGCATCTTACAATAATGTGGAAACGTTTCTCTTTTTTTTATATGCTGTATTGTATTGTATTCAAATGGGAAAAATAATATATATATTTTTAATGTTATTTCTTTTATATAAACGAAACGACATTTTGCCCTTGTAAAGGTTACACTTTATAGGTTACACTATAATTTTATAGGGTGACCGATCTCTAAAACATTTGAAGAAAGCCTTCAGTTTCAATGGGAGATGTACCATCGTCCTAATCACACGCTTCTAAATCCATCCGAACTTCTGGATTGTTAGGGAATAAGTCAACCATTACTTTATTTAAATCATATCGTCCATTTTCAAATTCATAACCTAAATTTGTATGTGCACAATATAAGGCTTCCACCATTCTGTCATCGTCGAGATATGTTCCTTGTTTAATTTGATCCATAAGAGATGGGTCATTTCTTCATGGGTCATGGTCCTTTTTTAGATATGCATTTTAGAATCGCTACCAGAATCTTATCGGTAGTCTCCAGCGGCAATCGATATATTTTCTGCAAATAATATGTAATGAATTTAATGACAGGCAAAGACTTTAATGTATACTACTAGACAAGCTGTGCGGTACAAAGAAATTGCGCATTAAGTTACGGTCAATTGACCGCAACTCATTTAGCCGCGAGAGAGCGACAAAAACAGTTGTTGTTTGAATAGCTGCGAACGTTAAATTCGATAAACTAACACGAAATTGTTTATTGTTTAAAAAACAATGTCATTATTTACGTGCATATATTATTCATTCAATTTGAAGTTATTTTACGGAAGTAAATAATAAGTAAATAAAATTCATTTATTGTGAATGAAAACTAATACCAAACAAAACAGCCGTCTCAATATTGCCATCTCGCTTACTCTCAACTCCTCTCGCTCCCACGCCTTAGACGTCATCATTGACAGGTTGTATGTTATGTAGTTCTCGTGTAGCACGAACAATAAAACATAAAATAGTGTAGAACAATAAACAATTAAGTATCGAGGAAGTGTTCACTCTGGCGCGCGACATTTATATATTCATAGCATAGGCTGGCAAACGAGCAAGTGTGTCACCTGATGGTAAGTGATCTCCACCGCCCATATACGCTCACAATACCAAAAGAATAATGGGCGCGTTGCCTACCTTCAAGGAAAGGGATTGGGAAAAGGAGGGGCATTCGGGCCTCCGGATATCTCACTGACCGTACGAAACGCAGCAGTAAGCTGCTACTTTACGCCGGTTTTCTGTGAGACAGTGGTAACGACCCGGACGAGCAGGCCCATTCATGCTGTAGACAAAAGTGTCTACAGCGTGGCTCTAACACTCAATAAAAAAATCTAAAATCTCATGCTAAGCGGGTTGGAGTTACGATGGTAGGTGTATACCTACCACGGCCTATACAGGCGGGATAAAATTGTAATGAACCTATATAAGTTTAAATAAAAGTTTAAAAATGTCTTACCTTAGTTGTTACCGCGTTGCAAGAAATTACACTAATAGGGTAGTTGACTAGATTTTTTTTATTATTTAAATCAATAAGTTATGTTACTCAAAATCTATCGCAGAAAGAATTTTATAAATCGGACCTAAAATAAATAAGAAAGAAGCCATTCAAATCCTGTAGAAGGGGTAATTGTCAAATGACAGGCGATGCAAACTTTGACGTCACTGTGTAAAATGTTCATTATAGTGCACGCGTGCAAGCGAGATAGTGAGATATCCCTACTACGCACCCACTTTTCCTCATACCAACATTTAAAGTCATAACTGCGGGCACATTTCTGAACCAATTTTGATTGTGTTTTAATAAAAGGGTTTCTTTTGCGTATCATTTTCTGTTACTTATAAAATAATGTATAAAATTCAATATAGGAAACTACCCTATTATTGTTAGAAACAGCGCCAATAAGCAATTAAGCAGCATGTTAAATAATTATTTTACTAAGTTTGTACGAATATAAATGATATAGGTACTCCTAAAATCGCCATTTTATATACAGGTATACCTACTTATTTATAGCGTGAGATTTATTCATCATTGTATTTTTTGTGTATAACAAAAAGGACTGCATCGGTGGCGCAGTTGTAATGCGTACGCGTTGCGACTGAGACTAACGCTGAGGTCTCGGGTTAGATCCCCGGGTCGGGTAAAGTGGTATTGGGTTTTTCTATGAGGCTCAGTATCAGCCTGGAGTCTGGAATTTGTGCCCGGTATGGCGATAGGCCCGTATAGTTTTATCACATCATGGGACGGAGATACGTTTGGAGAAATGAGGGTGTACTGGTTATATTAACATTTGTATTTTATTAAAACTTAAATTATTCACAATTATGTATTACCTTTTTGTTACATACATACATACATACGTATTCACACCTTTAATCCCCGATGGGGTAGCCAAAGGTGTACCCAGTACACACATATTTCGCCTAGCTTATTTCCATCCCATAATATGATAAGGGGCGAGCCCATCGTTGATTCTAAGCATTACATAATAGAAAACCCAATATCACTTTTACCTGACCCGGGGATCGAACTCGAGACCTCAGCACAGCAATAGTAACGCGTACGCATCACAACTGCGTCACCGAGCCAGTCAAAAGTATGTTTGTCATTATTTAGAAACACAACAATAGATGTGTGTCAAGCCAAGTTAAGACGAAGCACCAGGCGTGTATATTTACATCAACTATTTCGAGCTACTTTCGACCAAAAAAAACATTACACCTATACACTTGAAATTTTGCATGGCTAATAAGGGTCCTTAATAGATATTTACAGCAATAAACCCAATTTAGTTTCTCGCATGACACAAACGAGAATACTGGGTGTAAACGAACCGCTTTCGAAGTCGAAATGGTAAAAAACCCTACCTTTACATAAACGGAATACGCTATTACTTTGCTGTTTAATTGTCATTTTGGAAATCCGTAATGTAAAGCATACTGATGCTAAACACGGGGTCAATTACCAGCGCGCTAAAGCTCAGTAGTGCATCATCGATTATTACTATCGACTTAAAAAAAAGTTTCTTAAGTCGATGATTATTACGTAAATACCGTAGGGCGTAAATACTTAGTGTTGAGTAAGACACGATTATTAAATGAGTTTGTAAGAATAGACCCTTTTTTGTACTGAGTCGGTACAAGGTCCACTTCAAATGAGGTGAGGCGTCATGAAGCTCACTCGCTCTTTCTCACTCTTTCACGCACAAAGCACGCGTCATGGGAATAGTAACAGAGTAAGGCGACATAAAATTTGAAGCTGTACATACGTAGTAACTAATAGTTAATCTGTGCTGTACATGAAAAAAAGTTGAGTGACTATTTCTACTCTATTACTATTTCGTCATCGTCATATACGGGCGTACCGGACAAATGTAATGCTTCTTGTAAGTCCTACTGAACGCTATAAATACTAGTCGTTAATACCATAGATCAGTGTTTCCCAATTGGTGGTACGCGTACGCCCAGGGGTACGTGAAGTTGCATCAAGGGGTACGTGCGGCTATCAGTAAAAACAAGAACAATTTCCAAAATATTATTTCATTACAATCATCAGTAAAAACAAGAACACACACACATTCACAAACTTTCGCATTTATAATATTAGTGTGTTTGCTACAATAAGGGGTACGCAGGTTTGAGGTCTTTTTTGAAGTGGTACGCAGCAAAAACTAATTGGGAACCACTGCCATAGATGACAGAATACCATTACATATAATCTAAGCCATTGTTCCGCAATCCGCATTGCTCGCTACGTAGTATCTCTAAGTAGTCTGTGTGCTCGCTTAGCATCTTAATACTAGTCTGTGCATTGCTCCCTCCCAGTAAATTTATTATGTGATTGCTCCTACTTGGCTCCTACCGGAGGTTAATACTATAGATATATTCTCTTTGGATACATCGTACCGCATTACCGCACAGCTGATTCTAAGCGTCAGCTGATTTTGTTATTGGTTGTACAATGCGTTATTTAGAAAAATACGATCCCACTTTTTAATTTAACTTTAACTGTATTTAATGGTCCACACAAGACCGTGCGTGAAAATAAAAAGTATTTAGGCATATTTCGCGATTTCTAGTATTATCATGTCAGTAATCACCAGCACTACCATCTTCGTTTTCGGAAGGGCTTTTCCTTACATCCGGTATATCAGAAAACTATTGAAACGAGGTCGCGTCATAAAATGTAGAAAAAATATCATATGACACGGCCTTTGTAGCTTGGGTGGCAGTTTTCTGTTTTTTCCATGTCTCTTCGCTTAATAAAAAAATACGAATTTTGAAACTTGACTTCAAAAGTTATTTGTTGAGGAGTTCTCATACACAGCTGCAACACAGTTTAAAACTAATGCAGTTATTAAGGTGCATTTTGTTGTAAAACCCATTTGTAAACCGAAATAAAGCTTATTATATTTTATTCCCTCATATTCCGTTAAATCTTAACTAAATATATGGGACTACATCGCAGCTAAACTCGTAAGGTTTTTTTTTTCTAACAAATTCGGTCCATGGCGGAGAAATCGATGTACAGTAAAAGTGCCTTATTCGCGCTTAGGTACTTCATTCGCGTTTTCATTGCCTAGGCCTGAAGATAATAATTAATCAATATGGTCAAAAACTTCATTTTTTTTAAATATATGTAATTGTTTATTATTTTGTGACCTAGGAACGTATCCCCTATATCCCATATAAATTACCATTCCATATTTACGGTTTCTGTATTCGCGGCATATTTACGGAACGTATACCTGCGAATAGAGAGCTTTTTTTTGTATATAATATAATAATAATAATAATAAAATCATTTATTATCAGGCAACTATGGCCCATAGATGAATACCTTACAAACTAACATACATATAAAATAATTATATCACTAGACCGGTTGTACGAAGGTGGTAGGTCCCTCGTATGCGAGAGGCCATCTGCGTTGGTACCACCGCTTTGTTCTACTTCACAGACTACTTAGACAGAACTGAGGGGCTAGCACGGAAAACTATCGAAATCGTAATGTAAAGGTATCGAGGGTTCGATAGATAATTCCTTAAATATCATTGGTCTATATTCCATATAAATTAGTTTATTTTACGTACGATAGAGGCGCTGTACTAAAATGTCATAGAAATTGTTGTCGATGACAGCTCGAATAACTTTTCGCAAGTTTCCGTGCTAGCCCCTCTGTTTTACTTCTACCGCCAATAAACATTGTGTATAAGCACTATTGTGTTCCAGTTCGAAGGACATTGAAGCCAGTACGTTTACTCGGCTTTATGAGACTTAATAACTTACTTCTAAGGGTGACGAGTGCAGTCCAGTGTCATGCAGTCATTTGTAATTCAAAGTTAGTGTGTCTGTTTATGGGCAAGCGTGTCGCTTACCATCAGGCAAGCGACCTGCTAGTTTCGTAATTAAAGGTAATAAATAAAAATTAAATGCGATATCTGAAGGCAATGTTTTATTTAGCTAATAGGTGTCTCTCGGGGTATACTCGCGTGCATATTACATATGGGCAGGCGTGGCGTTTACCACCTCTATTTGTTTCGTAATTCAAGTTAATAAAAGAAATACATAAATTTTTATTTTTGGTCGATTCTCAGCCCCGGATCTACGGGGGGCAAACCGGGGCACCCGCCTCGGGCGTCAACTTCATGGAGGCGCCAAAATCATAATATAATATGATTAAAAATGAAAAACTTTCTCCACAAAGTGCCTAGCATACGGAAGTCTGGTTGGCTCACCGTCGACTTGTAAGAAAAAGGCGCACACAGGCCCTTTGTGCATATTTTTTTCATTAACTTTAGTTTTTTAAGTAATTTATATCAAACGCTAGAGAGAAGGGCGCCTTTATCAAGTTTCTGGCCCAGTTCGAAAACATCATAGATCCGGGGCTGTCGATTTTAATTTCTACAACATAATTTTAAATGGTATTCTGTCTTTAAAACACGAATTTTTAAGACGAATATAACCTTAGATTAACGACTCCGTAGCTGTCCAACCGTAGCCGTTTGGAAGATATACAAGGTAATAAAGAAATTTACATACATACAATCTTGTATGTATCTACGCGCGAAAAACATAACCCCTAATTGGCAGCCGCAAAAAAATCCTAAATATTTATTTTAGGTCTATTTTACAACATAACTTTAAAAGGTATTTTGTCTTTAAAACACAAAAGGAAGGCCTTAAACGTCTCCGCTGGACTGGTGTTATTGTCTTTGTCGCACTCTTCCAACGCCGCTCGTGTCTCTGGCTTGCTTGGAAATAAGTCGCGCATTGTTCTGTCCCAATCCAGTCGTCCATTTTCAAAGCCGTATCCTATATTTGCATCGGCACATACTAGAACCTCCACAGCCCGAATGTCATCTGTATATTTGCCTTGTTTTATTTGTTGTAAGACAGACTCGTCGTAACCAGCTTTTGATACGCATTTCAGAACCCATTCTATAATTAACTCTGACTGCTCCGGTGGGAAATGATAAATTTTCTGCAAAAGAAACAAATTAATTAATTGAAAGTACACTTTCAGTGGCGCAGTTGTAATGCGTATGCATTACTATGACTGACCCTGAGGTCTCGGGTTCAATCCTCGGGTCGGGTTTTATTAGCTTGAGTGACAAAACGAGCAGGTCGGCCGCCTAAGCGCCACGCCTGCACATAAACAGAAATAACACCACACAGAACTTTGTATTACAAAGCACTGCATGGCATTGGACTGCGCTCGTCACCCTGAGACGTAAGATGTTTAAACCATATTTATATTAATTTAGGCGTAGCGATATTAGACATTGAAAGGAATCAAACTTATAACATTTTTTCATATAGCAGAGGTTAGCAGACGATCAAGTGGGTCACCTGAATGTAAGTGATCTTCAGCGGCCCTAAATGACCAAAACGCTAGAAGAATTATGGACGTGATGCTGATTGCATTAGTAAGGAAATTGATTTTTTTGAATAATGCATTTCGATCCTGCGATTAAATATGGATAAAATAAAGACTTAAATGTATACCTACTACTAAACGGGCAGTTTAGAAGTAAAATTGCGTCACATAACGCGGCAGTTTGACAGCTCACAAACAGGGAGCGCGATAGGGGTTCTAGTTGAGAGTAAGCGAGATTGTAATGTTGAGTTATAGTCAAGTCAACTTAGTGGAACAATTTTTATGTATCGCGCATTAAAATCTTAGGGTTAAAAATAATTTAGCGCAGTTAATCACAATGCATATACGGAATAATATAACAATAAAAACTAGGTATAAATATTGCTTCTAGAGTCTATGAATGTTCAGAAACTATTTTTTTTCTCAGATCAATTTAATCGATGGATCGAGCTACAATTTTCAAAAAAACAAAATTTATTTAAATTTCCCTGACTATTGCTGACATTCGACCTTAAAGGAAAAGAATAATTGAGGGATGGGGTTTGTAAAATTGGCCTCCGGATATCTCACTCGCCGTACGAAACGCGAACAGCAAGCTGTTACTTCCTCCGTCGCGTCATCGTCCCAAAAATGTTTTGGCAGATCCCAACGACTCCATCACAGTCGCTATCGAAGCAGCAATTTCCTCGCCCAATCCGAATCGCAATAATAATACGCGACCCCGACATAGGACATGCCAGCGAGTCCGAAGAACTCCCACAACTGACCGTCGGCACAATTATGTGCAGAGACGGCCCTAAACTATACCTACTCCCCAGCGATTGCTCAAGCTGAGGTCTGAGTCTTCTATAAGGTGCCTCTGTACATAATCGCTACTAAGTACATTATACCTATATCTGGCTAGAGCACCATAAGCGCCGGCTTTATTGTCAGGTAAAGCTGTGAAAGTAATATAAGCTAACAGCACAAATTCATTAGAAAAAAAGCTGTTGCTTTACGCCAGTTTTCTCTGAGACAGTGGTAACAATCCGGTCGAGCCCCTTTATAGGTACTAGGTATAGAAAAATTTGTTAACACTGACTTGGTCATTTTATAAGTAAAAAATTAAGTATTTACCTTAGCGGCCGCTGCGTTTCCAAATGCGATTGCATTTAAGAATAGCGCAAATAAACACAATAATACATTCATTTTGTATAAAATATGTCACACATTTAATTGTAATGTGGCAGAATCCAAGTTTTATATTAATATCTTAATGACGTATAATAATTTAATTAGGTAGGTTGGTAATTAATTAGTAAAAATTTTTTTGTAATTCTTTCAATTATGTACTTAATAATTAATATAAATAATGAATTAATTTGGATAATGTGAAAAGTTTGTCTGTGTTTTTATTTTCATTTTTATTATATTTGTTTTAATATTTAAGTTACTACGCTATAATAAATGATTCAATAAAAAAAGTTTTTTTAAAATAAAATGACAAAAACTAATAAGCTAGAAATCTAAAATAAGGAACCTGTTTTGAGTCAGTGTTTTCTACAAAAAAATTACTTAAAGGCAATAGCACCGACTCAAAATTAGTTAAGTATTTTTATTATAGGCCGGAAATTCGGATTGCGCTACATTTACCATCAGGTGTAGCGTAGTCACTTTGTCGAGGGGACAAATACGGACAAACTTTATCTGTATTTTTTATGGCAGCAACGAGCAACCGGCAAACGCGCTAAAGTGGTTTACAAATTGATGCGTCGCCAACTTATAAGTAAAAGTATGGGGTTTGAGAGGCGAGGAGGCATTTCGGCCTCCGAAAATCTCTCACCGTACGTAATGCAACAAGCTGATAAATGAATTCTTGTTTATAAACAAGCTGTCATCGGCCGCCATATTGGACTTGTATGACGTCACTCAATTTAAACGGAGAAAAGTCAATTCGTTTTTTATTAATGTATGCATAACTTTGTATAGTGATCTAATCATCTAAATAGGATGACAAGAAACGTAACGTAAAATAATGACCCCACCAAAACTCTGTACAAGGGGGTGGGGCTATAAAAGTCTGTGCATAATAATCTCTATTTGACACTTGATACGTCTAATTTTTTTCGCGGTGCAGAACGTCGTATCTCGATTAAGATATTTAATATTTGGATATTAACTTTTATGAAATAAAGTTGATTTTGAACTTTCATTAATTTTTGTTGCGTGTATGAGTGTTGCGTGTGATTTTATCTTTGCATGTGTAAGTAAGTAGAACCGTATTTTTGGCAGATTCATATGAGAGTTATCGTTCTAGTTAACTTATTTCGAAGAATAAATCCTTTTTTAATCAACCGAGTGTACTACGTGCAGGTGAGGTTGGCTTTGGACCTGAGTTGTTGATGACCCACTTACATCTTAGGTCACATTTTTTATTACAAGTTTTTATAATAAAAAAATATAAAAGCTTATAAAAATAATATAACACTAATGTCAATTATCACTTGCTTTAACGGTGAAAGAAACATCGTGAGGAAACCTACATACCTGAGAAGTTCGAATTTCGAAGGTATGTGAAGTCTGACAACCCGCATTAGGCCAGCGTGGTGGACTAAGGCCTAACTTTCATTCAGTGTGTCTTATATAATACAGGGCTAGTAAAAAAGACACTTTCAAGAATTTCACGCGAGCGGATCCGCGGGAAATTTTGCAGCTTAAATTCCAAAAGCTTGTTCTTTGTTATTATTATTTCATTTCATTGTTATTTGTTTACCCATGGCCATTTTAAATATTATAATTTATTCTGTTTAATTAACTTGATTAATTATTGTTTTACGTAGGATTATCCGTTGCATCTCAATGAATGGTCTTATTTGAATATAAAATAATATTTTTTATTATCCAAAAATAAAAAGACACAATGTTATTTAAGTACACAACGGACCCCGCACTAGGCGAACCTGTATCGCGGGAGACCAAATAGTTTTCACAATTGTTTTACACAATGAGCGAGTGGGCTTTAATATGAGCACGTTGCATTTACTTGTGCTTAATTCCATGTTATAGGAAGGAGGAAACACGTGCGTCCGCCAAAGACTTTAATGTATACTACTAGACGTTTTGTTTATAAAACATTGTCATTATTTACGTGCATATATTATTCATTTAATTTGACGTTATTAGGAAGTAACTATATTATTTCTTGGTTTTTATCGAAAATGTCATTTATTGTGAATGAAAACGAATAAAAAACAAAACAGCCGTCTTTATATTGCCATCTCGCTTACTATCAACTCCTCTTGCTCCCGCGCCTTAGTAGTCAATGCCGCCTCGCCGGCCGCGAATGTAACACAATTTTACTTCTGAACAGCCCGTCTTAAAGTCTTTGGCGCCGGCAAACTATTCCATACCTACAGACTCTTTGACTGTATGAAAGTTACTTAGTGGGTTATGGTCAAATGCTCTTGATGTTGACCAAATATCATTAGACATGATTAAGCTTACCCATCCACAAAGTGGTAGGTGGTTTTTTGAGTGGTAGAGCCACGCTGTAGACACTTGTATACAGCACGAATGGGCCGGCTAGCCCGGGTCGTTACCACTGTCTCACAGAAAACCGACGTAAAGTAGCAGCTTGCTGCTGCGTTTCGTACGGTGAGTGAGATATCCGGAGTCCCAAATCCCCCTCCCCTTGCCAATCCTTTAATTATACCTTTCCTTTAAGGTCGGCAAATGTATGCAATGCTTACTAGCACTTTCTTTTTACCATTTTCGGTCTCGGGTGCGATCCCCGGGTCGGGTAAAGTGGTATTGCTATTACGAGCTATGTATTAGCCCGGAGTCTGGGATTTGTGCCCGGTATGGTGATAGGCTCACCCCTATCACATCGTGGGACGGAGATACGCTCGGCGGAATGTGAGTGTACTAGTTACACCTCTGCCTACCTTTTTGGGGATAAGAGGCGTGAGTGCGTATGTTTATTATCATTTTAATATAGTTTTACTATTATTACTAAGTTCCAACTCACGCATTTATTTATATTTCTTACATTTTTAAGTTATGTATAAGTTAATACTGGGTGGAATTACTATTAATGGGAAATTAAGCCGCGGACCCATACGGAGCCAACTGAAAAACACCACTACAGATTTAATCTGTAGCTTAAGGGTGAGTTTGGTACCTTTTCTTTTGTACATAGCAGCGATCAACATTTAGGTTCGCTGTACTGTATTAATTACTACTATTATATGAATGTTTGTTGTAGTGCACAGATTTGTATGATTATAGGTTTATTTCTTTCTTTCTTATAAAATAAATACTTAATAAAAAAACAAAAACCCGGCTGCATAAAAGACAATTTAAAAGTAATGCACTAAAAAGACCGAAACAATATTAACAGACTATATTATGAGCTGAAAGGCAGTTATTTAACTAGCAAGCAAAACAGACAAATGAAAATTCCAATTTAGGTAAAAAATTTAATTCTATATATAATTTATTTCTATATACTTAATATATATACATGCATTTGTAATCCCCCTTTAATTTTCTCTATTATGATACCCTACTTGATAGGTTTGGTTATTTTTTTCATTATTAACGTATTACTATTGCGCGCCAAAAATCCACCATTTTAATGTTTTTTTTTTCAAACACCTATCTAAGGACACTTGGGTTTTTAAGACGAATATAACGATACCATAACTATTGAAATCCATCCAGCCGCAGCCGTTTGGAAGATACAAGGTACCTAATAAATAATTCACATACAAACATACATACAAGATACGCGCGAAAAACATAACCCTTCCTTTGGCAGTTTGGTAAAAAATACATCATTTTTTAGGTCTATTTTACACCATAACTGTAAAAGGTAGTCCGTCTCTAGAACACAAAAGGAAGGCCTTAAAGGTCTTCGCTGGATCCGTGTCATAATCTTTGTCGCATGCTTCCAACGTCACTCGCGACTCTGGCTTGCTTGGAAATAAGTCACGCATTATTCTGTCCAAATCCAGTCGTCCATTTTCAAAGCCGTATCCTATATTTGTATTGGCACATACTAGAACCTCCACAGCTCGGATGTCATCTGTATATTTGCCTTGTTTTATTTGTTGTAGGACAGACTCGTCGTAACCAGCTTTTGATATGCATTTCAGAACAGATTCTATGAGTAACTCTGACTGCTCCGGTGGGAAATGATAAATTTCCTGCAAAAGAAACAAGTAAATTAATTGAAAGGTGACTTTCAGTGACGCAGTTTTGATGCGTATATAGTGGTTGAGGGTGTGTAGTGCAGATGGTGAGAAATGTAGATGCAGGTGTAAATAAGAAGTTCAAGTGGGAGCACAAGATAGTAAAGTTTATTACACTAGTTACACAGAAGAAATAGTTCACACAACACAGTAGTATAGTCCAATACCATAGATATTGAAGGAGTAGAAAAGATACAGCGGTAGAAGAAGAATAGCAATAACAATTAGCGACAGATAAGCGGATTCGTAGTTAACGAGTGCGATTAATAAGGTAGCAGGCAACACGGGCTTCGCGGGAGAATATGCGTACCGACTGGTGTCGCGCGGCAGCGGACCAGTTAACTAGCCGTCGCATAGCAAACCGGTTGGCGGGCCCGAGCCCGCCGATGCGGTGGCGCGTTTCCAATGCACAAGACACAAGTAGATAAATGAACTATTGTAAATATTCATAGGATTATTATTTGTGTTTGCTTACTGTTTTATTATTGTGTTATGTTTACGTATTGTGTGTATATTGTTTTATTCTTATAATTAAGTAGAATGTAAATATATGAAATGTAAATATGTAAATGAAGTTTAAGTTTTATATTCAATAAATATATATAATACATGTACCTACTTAAATGACTGGAGAAATGTACTGAGTAGGCTACATCACTCCCCCCCAGAGACCGTCACTACGGGCGATAAAAATCAGGAAACCGTACCATACGGCCTGAACGCGTTCTTCTGACGTCATCTTGAGCTGGGGCGTTATGCCCTATAGGAACAGGATCAGGTAGGGAACAAGGCTGGGGATTGGAAGTGGTAGTGGAGGAGGGGTCGGGAGATGGGTTAACCAGTATATAGGCCGGTTTAAGACGGTCTATGGATACTGTAACACTCTTCCCTTTGACCTGTATTTTAAAGGTCTTGTTACCTCGCTCAAGAACTTCGTAGGGGCCGGTGTAAGGTGGCTGTAAAGAGCCACGTAATGCATCGTCCCTTAAAAATACGTGACTTGACGAAGTCAGGTCCCTATAAACAAAGATTTTGTCTTTATTGTGACGTGCAGCTGGTGTCGGTTGGAGTTTTGATGCGAATTGTCGCAGGCGAGTGGTGAAATCCGAAAAATCAGTGGAGTGGGGAACTGAGGTCTGGAAAAATTCCCCCGGTAAACGTAAGGGTTCACCGTAAACTAACTCCGCAGAAGACGATTTGAGTTCTTCTTTAAATGCGCTCCTAATACCTAATAGTACCAAAGGTAATGTGTCAACCCAATTGGTATCAGCGTGGCACATTATGGCTGCTTTTAATTGGCGGTGGAATCGTTCCACTAGCCCGTTACAAGCTGGGTGATACGCGGTCGTCCTGCGGTGTTTGAATCCGATCATTTTTCCAAGATATTGGAAAAGTGACGATTCAAACTGTCGACCGCGATCGGTGACAATATCGGTTGGACATCCAAATCTGGATATCCACGATATTATTGCCTTCCCAACCGTTTCGGCAGTCATATCTACCATAGGTGTGACTTCCGGCCAGCGAGTGAAACGATCCACCGCTGTGAAACAATAACGATAGCCCTGTGAAACAGGCAAAGGGCCAATAATGTCCACGTGGATGAATGCGAATCGAGCGCGAGGAAGATCGAATGTGCCTAATGGAGATGACACATGGCGATGCACCTTAGCGCGTTGACACGCTAAACATTGACGAGACCACTCTCTACAGTCTCTGCGCACTCCAGGCCAAACAAATCGTTCGGCGACTAGTTTAGCCGTCGCGTTAGCGCCTGGGTGGCTAAGACTATGGAGGCTGTCGAAGAGTTGTCTCCTCAAGCATTTTGGGACAAATGGTCTAGGTGAAGGGGTACTGACGTCACAATAAAGCTCTATGCCAGAGTTAGGAATCCTCAACTTTTCCAGGCGAAGTGAAGATTCTTCTCCCAGAAGTTGAGTCAGCTCCGTGTCAGAGGCTTGAGATGAAGCCAGCACATCTAAATCGACTGGCATCTGCAGCTCATCGACACGTGACAATGGATCAGCGACGACGTTGTCTTTTCCAGAGATGTGTCTAATGTCAGTGGTGAACTGCGAGATGTAGTCGAGGTGGCGGTACTGTCTAGGCGAACAGTTGGCTTTCCTTTCATTGAAAGCGTAACTGAGCGGCTTGTGATCAGTAAACACCACGAAGTGTCTGGCCTCAAGCATATGACGAAAGTACTTTATACTCTCGTATATGGCCAGAAGTTCTCGGTCATATGGCGAGTACTTTTGTTGCGAAGGACTCAACTTCCGCGAGAAAAATGCCAAAGGTTCCCAAACATTATTTTGAAGTTGCTGCAAAACTGCACCCATTGCCAGGTCAGACGCGTCTGTTACCAGAGCGAGTTTGGCCTGACAATCTGGGTGTGCCAGTAGTGCAGCATTGGCGAGACTCTCCTTACAGCTGTTGAAAGCAATTAGAGCTTCACCAGAGATGTCAACTGGGTGAGACGCTTTAACACTGCCAGCAAGTAAGGCGTTTAAAGGTGCTTGGATGGAGGCAGAATGAGGAAGAAATCTTCTGTAAAAGTTGAGCATTCCTAAAAATCGTCTCAGCTGTCTAATGGTCTTGGGTACCGGGAACTCTTTTATAGCCTGGACCTTAGATTCCAAAGGCTTGGTGCCGGATGCGGAGATTCGATAACCTAAAAAGGTTACCTCAGATGCACCAAAAACGCATTTAGAGGTGTTGACGAGAACGCCGTATTCGTTCATGCGACTGAAAAGCTGATGAAGATGATCTTCGTGTTCAGCTTCATTCTTGGAGAATATGAGGAAGTCATCCAAGAAAGCGTAACAAAATTCTAAACCTCTCGTCATCTCGTCAACGAACCTTTGAAATGTTTGGCCTGCATTTCTTAAGCCAAAGGTCATAAAAGGGAATTCGTACAGGCCAAAGGGAGTAGTGATGGCAGTTTTTGGGATGTCGTCCTCAAAGACGGGGATTTGGTTGTATGCCTTCATCAAGTCGATGGTGGAGAAGACTGTACAACCGGAAATGGAATGGGCGAAGTCGTGGATGTGCTTAATAGGATAACGGTCTGGAATAGTCCGTGAATTAAGCATTCGGTAATCGCCACATGGCCGCCAGCCGTTATCCTTCTTAGGCGCAAGGTGCAAGGGAGCAGCCCAAGGACTTTCAGAAGGACGCGCTGTGCCGTTGTTGAGCATAAGCTCAAATTCCTGTCTCGCGACTTTTAGTTTATCCGGTGCCAATCTGCGGGGAGTACATGACACAGGAGGTCCAGGTGTGGTCCTGATGTGATGTACCGTCTTGTGCTTTGGAAACACCGGCGTGCCTGAAGGACGTGTGATTTCCGGAAATTTATTTAAAATATGGTGAAACCGCGTGTCGCCTGTTGAAACCTTAACAGAAAATATATTAAAATCAGCAAAACAAGCATTTGTTGACAAGGTTGTGGTATTGTCTATTAGGCGTTGATTACGGCAGTCTACAATTAAATTGAAAAAGCTAAGAAAGTCAACGCCTATTATTGGCTTCGTAACATTAGCCACAAGGAATCGCCAAGCAAAATTACGCCTTAAGCCTAAATTTAAGTTCAGCTGAATAAAGCCGAAGGTTTCAATGACGGATCCATTGGCTGCGATGAGATCGAAGTCCGTCTTGGCTCGACGCTCCCGAAGCGCAGAACGAGGGTAGACGCAAAGGTCACTTCCAGTGTCCACCAGGAACTGGACGTTCGTACTGCGGTCGGTTACGAAGAGGCGACTCGTATGTGATGGGCAATCGTTTGTCGCCACTACCGACTGCCTAAGGAGTTTCCCGACATGGAGAAGTCGCAGGGCTTCAAGCATTTGCGAGCTTGTGCGCCGAATTTCGCGTGGTACCAGCACAGGGGATACTTCCGGTGACTGGAGCTAGACCGGTTGCTCTGTCGTGAAGTTGACCGACGACGTTCTCGAGGCCTTGTACGGTCCATGGAGCAGCAGGCTGTACGAGTATGCTCTTCTAACTTCAGCGTGAGATGCTGCACCATCCTCTTCAACTCTCCTATCTCATCAGCTTGGTATGTTGAATATGGTGCCCTACTGGACGACGCAGCGGCGACATTGTGCGGCGATGTCAGCTCCTGTATTCTGTCTGCTAAGTCGGCAAGCTGTTCCAGTGAATGAGTGGGCTGTGATGCCAGCACTGTCTGGATGTCGTGAGGTAAGCGGTTGCTCCAGATTGACCTAAGGAAGTCGTCAGGTACAGAAGGTCCAGCTAAGTCTTGGAGGTGGCGTAAAAACTGTGACGGTTTTCTGTCGCCGAGTTCCTCATGAGTAAGTAACTGCTTGACCTTTCTCTCATGTGAAGCAGAGAGCCGCTTGATTAACTCTGACTTTATTTTATCATAGCGGTTCTTTGGTGGAGGATTAAAAATTATGTCCTTCACGGCCTTTGCGTACTGCAAGTCCAGGTTGTTGGTGACATTTGTGAACTTAACAGCATCGTCAGTGATATTGTTAGTTTCAAACTGACCTTCTAATAAAGCGAACCAAAGTTCGGGATCCTCAGGTGAGAACGGAGGAACTTTAATTTTAATTTTACGCACCTCCTTCATTTCGCGGTCAGTGGAAAGGCGCACTCGGCGTGCCCGCCGCGTGGTCACGTTGGCATCCGTTTTAGAACCGGCGGTTCTTACTGAATCACTGCTATCGCTCATATTGATAGGTACCTGGTTATCTTGATCCTTGTGTCCTTTTCGGGGTCACCAGTTATAGTGGTTGAGGGTGTGTAGTGCAGATGGTGAGAAATGTAGATGCAGGTGTAAATAAGAAGTTCAAGTGGGAGCACAAGATAGTAAAGTTTATTACACTAGTTACACAGAAGAAATAGTTCACACAACACAGTAGTATAGTCCAATACCATAGATATTGAAGGAGTAGAAAAGATACAGCGGTAGAAGAAGAATAGCAATAACAATTAGCGACAGATAAGCGGATTCGTAGTTAACGAGTGCGATTAATAAGGTAGCAGGCAACACGGGCTTCGCGGGAGAATATGCGTACCGACTGGTGTCGCGCGGCAGCGGACCAGTTAACTAGCCGTCGCATAGCAAACCGGTTGGCGGGCCCGAGCCCGCCGATGCGGTGGCGCGTTTCCAATGCACAAGACACAAGTAGATAAATGAACTATTGTAAATATTCATAGGATTATTATTTGTGTTTGCTTACTGTTTTATTATTGTGTTATGTTTACGTATTGTGTGTATATTGTTTTATTCTTATAATTAAGTAGAATGTAAATATATGAAATGTAAATATGTAAATGAAGTTTAAGTTTTATATTCAATAAATATATATAATACATGTACCTACTTAAATGACTGGAGAAATGTACTGAGTAGGCTACACGTAGGTACGTGTTACTACGACTGACGCTGAGATCTCGGGTTGGATTCTTGGGTCGGATTATACAGGGCTTGTAGTATTATTATAGATGAGGGCAGCAGACAAGCTAGTGGATCACCTGATTGTAAGTGATCTACACCGGCCCTGAGAAACCAAGAATCATGGACGTGTTGCTGACGTTAATGGAAAGGAATAATTGAGGGATGGTATACAAAAACTTTAATGTATACTACGAGTACTAGACGGGCTGTTTAGAAGTAAAAATGTGTCACAAAACGCGGGAGTTTGACAGCTCAGACAGGGAGCGCGATAGGGGTTCTAGTTGAGAGTAAGCGAGATGGTAATATTGAGTTACGGTCAATTAACCGCAACTTAGTGGTACAATTTCTATCAACCGGCGGAGCTTGCCTAGTAGTATACATTAAAGTCTTTGATGGTATAAGAGAGAATTGGACCTCCGGATATCTCACTTACCGTACGAAATGCAACAGCAAGCTGTTACTTCACGCCAGTTTCCTGTGAGACAGTGGTAACAACCCGGTTGAGCCCTTTCATACTATAGACAAAACTGTCAACAGACCACTTATTAATTTTGACGGAGTTAAAAATAACTTACCTTAGCGGCCGCTGCGTTTCCAAATGCGATTGCATTCAAGATTATCGCAAATAAATACAATAATACATTCATTTTGTGTAAAATATCTCTCACGTTTAATTGCAATATAACAGAATCCGTGCTTTATATTAGTAATTCAATGACGTTTAATAATGTAAAATAAATAACAACATTTTGTAATTCTTTCATTAAGTGCTTCTATTGATAATTTGAAAAGTTTGTCTGTGTTTTTATCCAACGAAAAATATGTATTCGAGAAGGTGCTCAATTAGACACGTAGGTATATATTTTTATACGACTTCAAAAAATAGGAGGAGGTTCTCAATTCAACTGTATTTTTTTTATGTTTGTTACCTCAGAACTTTGGACTGGGTGAACCGATTTGGATGATTCTTTTTTATTGGAAAGGATGTACTTCAAGGTTGTTCAAGGAGTTTGGTTGGGTTCTGATTATCGCATCCATGACAAAGTAACGGAACTCTTCAATTCTTAGGAGCAAATTAACGATAATCGGCCGAATCTTTTATAGGCTATCCGGATATTTGAGTCACCTACCGTAACGTCGTTATGGTCAAGTAATTGTCGAATATGATGATCAATGGAACTCCTTAACGGCTTACAGTAAGGGTGCGATCTGTAGCAGAATTTCTAACTTGCTGCATTGCAATATGATGCAAGCGTTCTAATTGCATTACTTAAGGTGTATTATGTTGGAAAAAAATCACTCGATAGAGTTTAGCTGCGATGTGGTCCCATATAAATTTGGTTAAGATCTGATAACGGAGTACGGAGTAAAAAAATAAAACTCCTCAACGGACAACTGACACTCATTGCGATTGTGTTATTGTATTGGAATTCACATGCTATTGCTGTAACTCCCACTGAAAATTTAAAAATAACAAATTCTATCTATTCTATTCTCTTCGGAGTCGGTGCAATTTTATCTGACCGGTAGCGACACAGGCACCCAGGCACCGACTCTAAACACAATAGAATAGATAGAATTTGTTATTTTCAGTGTTTTTATTTTGAAGTCAGTTTCTAAGTTTTGTTAACCGTTATTTTATTTTTAATGTATAACTACGCTTTAATAATTCTTTCGATATTTTTGTTTAAAAGAAACCCCTAAACCCCTGTCAATCAGTAGAGGAGGCCCGTGCTCAGCAGTGGGACATATAATATAGTACAGGTCTAGTAAAAAATACTATATCAGAAATATCACGCGAGAGGAGCCGCGGGAACATCTTGTGCTTTGTTATTATAATATTTTTGTTGATATTTATCTATCCATCACCATTATAGATATTATAATTAAGTAATTTTGTGTAATTAACTTGTGTATTGTGTTTAGATAGGACTATACGTTGCATCTAAATGAACGGTCTTATTTGAATATTGTGTCCTTTTTGTCTGTATTTTTTTTTATAGTATAGGCCGGCAAACGAGCAAGTGGGCACCTGATGGTAAAGGATCTCCACCGCCCATGTACGCCCACAATACTAAAATTATCATGGGCGCGTTGCCGACCATAAAGGAAAGAGATAAGTAAGGGATTGGGAAGGGGAGGGATATTTGGGCTTCCGGATATCTCACTTACCGTACGAAACGCAGCAGCAAGCTGCTACTTTACGCCGCTTTTCTGTGAGACAGTGGTAACGACCCGGACGAGCCGGCCCATTCATGCTGTAGACAAAATTGTCTACAGTGTGGCTCTACCACTCACTGGTTTACTCGAACTCTTTGCTATATTACAAGAAAACAAATGTTTTGTCTATTGACGTCATTTTTTAATTGTGAGAATGTTAATTGATTCTTAATTCAACAGTTTTTCAGCGTTGACCTTTGTGTATTCGGATGAAAATTGCAACTCGATCCTTCGATTAAATATGGATAAAAATTATTTTGCGCAAATAATCACCATGTATATACGGAATAATAATCAGGAAAACTATAAATATTGCTTCTACAGTTATTGAATGTTCAGATTTTTTTTCTTTCTCCGATTAGTCATATTCAATATAAAAAACTAGTTTTTTTGTATGCATAACCACGCATAACTCCGCCAAATGTGGGCCGATTTGGATGATTTATTTTTCATTAAGATTTAGTTCTGACCCCACACTAGGTTAACCTCTATTGTGGTATTAGGAACTACGTTGAACTTGCGGTCCCACAAAAGCGTATAGCTCAAAGTTGGTCCCATTTCAATTTCAAGAAGTCATTTTTGTATCTTTCTTCAATTAAATAAAGAATTTTTTATTCTTCATTTTTCAATTCCACCCTGATGGGGTTGGTGTCTCACGGAAAACCGACATATGACCGATAAGAGTCTTAGAAGTTAGTTTCTACTAGGTATATAACATATACAAGACAATCAGGGTCGTTTTTAGGGTTTCGTAGCCAAATGGCAAAAACGGAATCCGTATAATTTAGTCATGCCCGTGTGACCGTCTGTCAATGTAAATTGACTTAAATAAAAAAAACAATTAACCGGCATAAAAATTACAGTAATATTGATAGTTCTTTAACATAAAAACTATACGTGGTAGAAACAAATGAAATCAGACATAGAAAGACTTTTGCTTGTTAAAAATATGTTGAGTAGTATAATGCTTAGCAATAAAACTCTGATGTCTAAAATTATTACTGTTTGACAGCTTCAGTTTCAATTTCCCTATTTTGTTGGAAAAATTTCCTTTACTTGCAACATTATTTATGCGCTTGTGTGTGTGTGTCGGTGAAAGTAATTACGCACCGCATAAGCACACATTGAATTATTCCCTGCTTGGAATACATAAGGGGTTTTGGATGAAACTATCTTATGGCCGTTCCCTATATTCAGTCTATCGACAGATTTGCTTACTATCAATAGTATTTTGACAGACTACCATACAAAATGTGTCAAAATTTTACTGCCAGTAAGCAAATCTGTCGATAGACAGAATGTTGGGAACGGCCATTAGGAAACTATCACTCTATGTCTTATTACTCTATGGTTTTACGTTTGTAACTATGTTACAGCTCACGCATTTGTTTATACGTCTTACATTTATAAGTTATGTAGAAGTTAATACTGGGTGGAATTACTAATATTCGGAAATTAAATCGCGTTCCCATAAGGTTCCAACTGGAAAACGGCGCTATAGATGAATCTGTAGCATAATGCTGAGCTGGGTACCTTATCTGCAACTCTGAACATAGAGGTGATCAACGTTTAGGATCGCTGTACTGTATTAATTACATACGCATTCACGCCTGTTATACTCGAAGGGGTAGGCAGAGGCAGTTGTATTAATTACTAGTATTATATTAATGTTTGTTGTAGTGAACATATTTGTATGAATAAAGGTTTATTTCTTTCTATATTTCTAATAATTTAAATAATTAAAAAAAACAAAAACCCGGCTGCATATAAAACAGATTTAAAAGTAATGCATTAAAAAGACCGAAACAAGATTAACAGACTATAAATTATGACCTAAGTATAAGGGAGTTAAATACCCGCATTAAGTTTAGTTGCAAGCGGAAACCATTAAGTTTCTTTCGGCTTATAATTTACAATTAGGTCCCACTGGGTTGTTGGCTTTAATCTTGTTTTTTACATATTTACACATTTTGTTACAAGTGCAAAATGTAGCGATGATTGATTGCATGCCAAGCAAAACAGACAAATGAAAATTCCAATTTACGTAAAAAATTTAATTTCATCATATAACTTGTAAATATATATTTGTAATCCCCCTTTAATTTCCTTTATTATGATACCTTTTTGTTGTTTTTTTTTTCAAATACCTTTTAAGAACGTTTTTAAGACGAATATAACCTTAGAATAACGACGCATTAACTGTCGATATCCATCCAACCGTAGCCGTTTGGAAGTTAAACAAGGTAATAAAGAAATTTACATACATACAATGATGTATGTATCTACGCGCGAAAAACATAACCCCTAATTGGCAGCCGCAAAAAAATCCTAAATATTTATTTTAGGTCTATTTTACAACATAACTTTAAAAGGTATTTTGTCTTTAAAACACAAAAGGAAGGCCTTAAACGTCTCCACTGGATCCATGTCATAATTTTTGTCGCACGCTTCCAACGCCTCTCGTATCTCTGGCTTGCTTGGGAATATATCATGCATTATTCTGTCCAAATCCAGTCGTCCATTTTCAAAGCCGTATCCTATATTTACATCGGCACATACTAGAGCCTCCACAGCTCGGATGTCACCTGTATAATTGCCTTCTTTTATTTGTTGTAGGACAGACTCGTCATATCCAGCTTTTGACACGCATTTCAGGACCCATTCTATGAATAACTCTGACTGCTCCGGTGGGAAATGATAAATTTTCTGCAAAAGAAACAAATTAATTAATTGAAAGTAGACTTTCTCAGTGGGCAGTTGTAATACGTACGCGTTACTAAGACTGACGCTGAGGTCTCGGGTTGAAGTCTCGGGTCGGGTTTTTTTTATTATCTTGAGTGACGAAATGAGCAGGGTGCTCGCCTTATAGTAAACGTCACGCCAGTGGGACGTGTCACGTGTATTACACAGTCGAGTATCAAATATCAATAGCCACTAGTGGGAACTATGATGAATTAAAATTAATAATATGGTTAATTTTATAACATACTAACTGTTGCCCGCGGCTCCGCCCGCGTGAATGCCTATTTCCAGGATTAAAGTAGCCTAGTGGGCGATTAAGCGAGTCCCGGTGAGAAACGCGCTTGACAAAAATACTAATGTCGCTATTAAAAATAGGGGTTGATCGTAGAGCGTTGAAAATTTAGGGTTTTATGTATTTTTAATGCTGTATCATAAAAAAATAAAAACAATTTTTTTTCTCAAAAAAATAAAAATTTTGGGGTGGACCACCCTTAACATTTAGGGGGATGAAAAATAGATGGTAGCCGATTCTCAGACCTACTGAATATGCACACAAAATTTCATACAAATCGGTCGAGCCGTTATGGAGGAGTATGGGAACGAACATTGTGACACAAGAATTTTATATAATAGAAGATTAATCGAATATAAAATTAGTTTTCAATCGATTCTTTCCTTATGAATCCGTATGAATTACTATAACACTTCGACGGTAGTAATTTTATACGTATTCGAAAACTGTGAACGTATTTGTAACTTGTACTAGGCCTTGGTCGTCCACTTAACCATTTTGTCGAAGTTCAAAGTGAAGTATATTTACCTTAGCGGCCGCTGCATTTCCAAATGCGATTGCATTTAACAATAGTGCAAATAAACACAATAATACATTCATTTTGTGTAAAATATCTTTCACATTGAATTGCATAAAAGCAGCATCCGTGTTTTATATTAATATTTCAATGACGTAGAATAGTGTAAAATAAACAACAAAATTTTGTAATCTTTCAGTTAAGAACTATTGATAATTTGAAAAGTTTGTCTGTGTTTTTATGCAACGAAAAATATTCGAGAAGGTGCTCAATTAGACACGTATATTGTATATTATGTGGGTCACTATGGCTTTACACGATGCGTACGGTGGACGCTATCCGGGCGGATATGTGTATCCTACCACCAGCAGACCATCTGTTTTTTAGTTACGTTGGCCACACAGCTCGCAGAACTGATAGCCGATGGGGCAGAAAAGTTCTCGAATGGAGGCCACGTACGGGCAAGCGCAACAGAGGACGTCCACCTACAAGATGGACCGACGACCTGACAAGGGTTGCAGGAAGCCGATGGATGCAGGCCGCTTCCAACAGCGAGGCCTGGAAGGCATTAGGGGAGGCCTATGTTCAGCAGTGGACGTCTTGTGGCTGATGATGATTGTTTTTTTATGTATAACGACGGTTTAATGATTCTTTCGATAAAAATATAGTAAAACAACCCCTAAACCCCTCTCAATCAGTTGAGGAGGCCCGTGCTCAGCAGTGGGACATATTATATAATACAGAGCTCGTAAAAAAAAAACAGCTGGTCTACTGGCGGTAGGATACACATAGCCGCCCGGATAGCGTCCACCGTACGCATTGTGTAAAGCCATAGTGACCCACATAATATTATGTGGATCGCGTTCCAGGATCAGCCAGTGTATATCCGGTTCTCGATAGGCTTGCGACATGACATGGTTGTTGGCTGGGGTGGGTATATAGGATCACTGTCGGATAGAGGTGTGTTGACTCGCCGGCCAGGGAGACCCATATAAACGGTTGTCCGCTAGCCGCCCGCGGTATAGTACAGGGACCCAATCATGGTTAACCACCCCGAGAGGCTGCCTCACCATGCCGCGCATAATCTTAGGTAGGTCCGTCGGACCATAAATCTGTGGAATGTTTGCCGGCGCACGTGTTTCCTCCTTCCTATAACATGGGATCCTTTAAACGGAGTGTGAAAAAGCAATTAAGCAGGCCGGTATTGCGATAGATTCAGTGTCTATCGTTGGTCGACAGTATTCATGGATTGCGCTACACTTACCATCAGGTGTAGCGTAGTCACTTTGCCGAGCAGTATAAAAAGAAGAAATAAAACTATTACAGGAATTTTACGCGAAAGGAGCCGCGGTAACAACTTGTGCTTTCTTATTACTATATTTTTGTTTGTTATTTGTCTATCTACCGCCATTTTAAATAATATAATTAATTAGATATGTAATTAACTTGTGTAATTATTGTTTTACATAGGATTATTCATTACATCTAAATTTGTGTGTGTCCTTTTTTGTCTGGTTTACTCGAACTCTTTGTTATATTAAAACAAATGTTTTGTCTATTAACGTCATGTATAATTGTTTAATTAGTCAACGGTTTAATTGTTTTTCGGTTGACCTTTGTCTATTCGGATGAAAATTGCAGCTCGATCCAAAGAGTATTATTATCTAGTATAGATAAGGAAATATCGAGCCTTCGATTAAATATGGATAAAAATTATTTTGCGCAAATAATCACAATCGATATACGAAATAATAATAATGAAAACTGTAATTATTGCTTCTACAGTTAATGAATCATAAACATATTTCTTTTTCAGATTAGTCATATTCAAATAAAAAAAAAAAAAGTTTTTTTTTGCATAACCACGCATAACTCCGCGAAATGTGGGCCGATTTGGATGATTCATTTTTCATTAAATAAATAAATACACCTAACAGTCACACACATAGTCCTGACCCCACAAGGTTATTTGATTTTCAAGAAGTGATTGCATCCCTAAGGAGTTAAATAGGGGAAATTATGCACCGATTATAATATTTTTTCTCTTTAAAATAGTGTAAAGCTAACTGGGGCACCCGCCTCGGGCGGCAGTTTCAAGGGACGCCAAAATCATAATATATGATTAAAAATAAAAAAACTTGCTACACAAAGCGAAGCCTGGTTGGTTCACCGGCGACTTGTAAGAATAAGGCGCCACACAGGCCCACACCACAAGTGAAAAGTACAAATTTATAAAAGGGTTCTTATTGTCTCATTCACGGAAAATGCCAACCATTAGGTATATATTTGTGACTTTTTAAGTAACTAGGGGGTTGCCCATGTTTTTTCACAAAACATAAAATAAAAAAAAAACTTAAAGTCCGACGAATATGAGACATATCTTACTTTCTTCCCCACATTATTCTGCATCGATTGGTATCGGTCTCGACCCCATACCCCCGGCGGTTTCGGAGGAGATAGCGTGACAAGGTTTTGGCAGAGGCGGCGGCGGCGGAGCCAGTTACTTTTTTTAGAATAGAGAGATTTATCTCAAATGCTGGAGGGGAGCCTCTATGAAATTTCTGCCCTGTTTAGTCTTAAGCTATTCTTTTGCCGAGTATAGGTACATAGCGAATGTTAATTATTATTAGAAACTGTATAATGTATTTATAATTTGTTGAATTTTAAGTGACCTTCGTGGCAGTCGTTGGGAAAATGTCTGTAGGTACCTATCTTACATCTAACTGTGATCAGTAGGTAGATCAGTGTGCCGGGTGATCTGTGTCGGTCACTTTCCTTTAACATGACTGAGGAAGCTGATGGCTGGCACATGCATTACAAGGTCCCTCGTATGCGAGAGGTCGTCTGTGTTCGTACCACCGCGCCGTCTATTACTGACAAGCAACAGTGTGGAAGCACTGTTGTGTTCCGGTCTGAAGGACATTGAAGCCAGTGAAATACTGGGTTCTATGCATGGAAATAAGATGACAAGAAACGTAACTCAAGCAAAAAATTACCCCACCAAAACTCTGTGCAAGGGGGCGGGGCTATAAACGTCGGTGCATTATAATCTCTAGTTGACACTTGATATTTTTTTTGTGCGGTGCAGAACGTCGTATCTCGATTTAGAAATGTAATATTTAGACATTAACTTTTATGAAGTAAAGTTGATTTTGAATGTTCATTAATTTTTGTTGCGTGTATGAGTGTTATGTGTGATTTTACCTTTGCATGTGTAAGTAAGCGGAGCAGTATTTTTGGCAGATTCGTATGAGAGTTATCATTCTAGTTATCTTATTTCGATGGTATTATAGTTATTACGGTATTGTAAGCAGCGATAGCTCACTGGCAGTGGTAGGTATATTACCCAGCCCGGGATCGAACCCGAGACCTCAGCGTCAACCTCAGTCGTAACGCGTAAGCATTATAACTGTTCTAAAAGTGGTATTGGGTTTTTCTATTACTAAATGCTCAGTATCAGCCCGGAGTCTGGAATTGTGCCCGGTATGGCGATAGGCTCGCCACCTATCACATAAGGGACGGAAATACGCTCGGTGAAATGTGGGTGTACTGGTTACACCTCTGCCTACCGCTTCGGGGATTACAGGCGTGAGTGCGTATGAATGTACTAAATATGTAGTTTTTTTTGAAGAGGGAAGTAAAACAGCAATTAAATTTACATATTTTATTCCAAAAATTACAACTAGCCCTAGAAATAAACTTAAACAATAATTCGTAACTAAAACAATTTAAATCGATATTCTGAACACTCGCGCCATTACTGTCATTTTCAAAACGAAATGCCGCCATTTTGGTAGAAACTCGAAAATCTACCATTCGTGGTAGAAATTTTCAAAAACTACCACACTTAAATTTACTGAGCCACTTCCATCATTTGGGGTGCATCTGAAAATAAACAAATCATAATATTATACTTGTAAATGTGAATGTAAGTTTGTTTGTTACGCTTTCACGCGAAAACTACTTAACCGATCATCATGAAACTTTGTACACATATTCTTGGAGGTATAACAAATAACACAGGATACTTTTATGAAAAAAAAATAAAATTAAAGGGGTAAAAGAGGGGTTTGTACGTTGTATGCAACTTTTTTATGGAAGGGAATAACGACTGTGAAATTGAGCGCAAATATTGCTTAGCCGACGGCCGCCGCCGGAACTAAAAGGCGTCGCTAGTGAGCAGAACAACGCCGGTACCGGCGACGCGACGCCCCGCCCACTTCAGAGCAAGCGCGCTGCGGCCAATCAGCGCGCACCGCGTCGGAGGCTCACCCACGCCGGGTCAGACATGTTCGGCACGGCTTATAAACCGAGCCAAACTACGCATTAGTCGTTAAAAATAATGAAATATGAGTCACATTTTTGGAAAATTCCACTTACAAAAGGAAGGGGGGGGGGTGTTGAATTTTTGTATGTTTGTAGATCAATCACGCCTTAACGGCTGAATGGAGTTGGGTAAAATTTGGTATACAGGTAGACCAAGATATGAATTAGAACATAGGCAACATTCATCCCAGAAAACGACTTTTACACGGGCGGAGCCGCGGGTAAAAGCTAGTAACTAATAAAAAAATATATATTTAACCCGTGCTAAGCATAATGTATTTTTTATAACTGTGAAATATCGACCTCGCCTCGGCTCGGAATAGGCTCGACCTGTTCGTTACCACTGTCTCTCAGAAAACCGACGTAAAGTAGCAGCTTGCTGCTGCGTTTCGTACGGTGAGTGAGATATCCGGAGGCCCAAATCCCCCTCCCCTTCCCAATCCCTTTCCTTTAAGGTCGACAACGCACCCATGATTATTTTGGTATTGTGGATGTACATGGGCGGTGGAGATCACTTATTTTTATTTTATTTATTTTTTTATACTATAAAAAAAAAACATTGAAGCTAGTCAAACTAGAAATTCATACATATAAATAAATAAGAAAATAATCGCTTGAAATCAAAATTCATATTCGACTAATATGAAATATAATTAACCATATTATTAATTTTAATTCATCATAGTTCCCACTAGTGGCTATTTTTTTTTTTATAGCAAAGGCGGGCAAATGAGCAAGTGGGTCACCTGATGGTAAGTGATCTCCACCGCCCATGTACACCCACAATACTAAAAGAATTATGGGTGTGTTGCCGACCTAAAAGGAAAGGGATAATTAAGGGATTGGGAAGGGGAGGGGGTTTGGGTCTCCGGATATCTCACTCACCGTACGAAACACAGCAGCAAGCTGCTACTTTACGCCGGTTTTCTGTGAGACATTGGTAACGACCCGGACGAGCCGGCCAGTTCGTGCTGTAGACACAAGTGTTTACAGCGTGGCTCTACCACTCTACTCGACGTATGGAGAGAAAACGTAAACTTTCATCGCTTAGGAAAACTATTAAAACTTGTAATAGGCCTACTGTTTATGGGCAGGCGTGGCGCTCACCGTCAGGCGAGCGACTTGCTCGTCTTGTCAAAAAAAAAGACGCTAACAAAAGCTAATACTGGCACAACTGACCTCCAGATCCGTCGTTGAACATGAATTCGTCCTGATATTCCTTCAGAAACTGTTCAGATCTGTGCTCGTCGAGGAACAAAGAGTACACTTTCTTCACGTCCTCCATGCTCACCTGTTGAAAATACAATTACGTACAGATTACTTATATTTTATGATTGGTAGAGCCACGCTGTAGACACTTTTGTCTACAGCATGAATGGTCCGGCTCGTCCGGGTCGTTACCACTGTCTCACAGAAAACCGACGTAAAGTAGCAGCTTGCTGCTGCGTTTCGTACGGTGAGTGAGATATCCGGAGGCCCAAATCCCCTCCCCTTCCCAATCCCTGTATTTTAATTTTCCTTTAAGGTCGGCAACGCGCCCATAATTATTTTGGTATTGTGGGTGTCCATAGGCGGTGGCGATCACTTACCATCAGGTGACCCACTTGCTCGTTTCTTTTAAGGCAATGCTTCCATGACTCTTCTGATGTGAATGTTCAGGGGCAGTGGAGATCATTTACACAGGTGATCCGCTTCTCCGTTTGCAAACATAAAAAAACTGCCTTGACAATAATACCTTGGTTACTCGTTTACCGACTTATGTTATAAAAAAATAATACTTTAAATATACTAAAACACACGCTTTATAGAAAATCCAACAAAAAAATTTAAAAATTGATAATAGTTTTAAAAAACTAAAAAACACGCTTTTATAGAAAATCCAACTAAAAAAAATAAAAAATTGATAATAGTTAAAAAAAATTAAAAAACACACTTTAATAGAAAATCCAACAAAAAAAATTAAAAATTAATAATACATAGTTTATTGTTAGTTACATCTTTTTTTTAAAGTGTGGGGTGACAGATATGAGTAGATTATTATTATTATTTTCATTTTGATGATATCTTAAAAAGCACCCCAAGCTAATTTTATTTAATTAAATTTTTTGAATTGTCATCGGTCCTTGGTAAGTATGCCAAATTTCGAGTCAATCCGACGTTTTGAAGGCGGTCAAAATCCTGTTCAAAGTTTCCGTTACATACACATATACGTATGTAGCTAATAAAAACGTGTTAAAAACAGCCTAAATAAGCCTTCAAAAAAACAACCTACCTCTGTAGCCCTCCTGCGTCTGGCCACAAGCGAAGCCGTAGTGATGAGTTGTATAGCGTAACGCAGCGACGTCTCTGTAGCGACGCGCGTCAATACCGTCAGCGCGTCACTCGTCATTTGACAGTCCTCCTCTTCGCATCTGACAAGTGGCATTCGAAACTTATATCAATTTTAATCTTTGGCAACTTCATCAATTTCGCATAACTCGCCAAATACCGTAATAATACACAAATAACACTTCATCCGTCACTTTAACTTATGGAAACATTTCAACTTTACCAAACTCATCAAACTTGCCAAAATTTACTTTATATCCTATATCTTACATAGCACTAGATAAAAACATATCAGAGCACACATTTTGAAAATTTCACAAATTTTACCAAAATCATTAAACTCGCCAAAACCTAACAATATGCAATATAATGCAATACTTCACACATCTCTTATTAGTTAAATTCATTTGTTGCATCATCATCAAGTTAACCAAACTTATCAAACTCGCCAAAACCTACCTCACACCTACACAATAAAATACACAATTAAACCCATTTTCGCACCACCATCAACTTCACCAAACTCATCAAACTCGCCAAAACGTACCTGATATTCAATATCTCGCGCAGTTCCTGATGCGAGTACGGCGTGGTTGGCACTATGATCATTCTGTCGAGCAGGTCCAGGGGTATACCGTGCGGGCTGCGGTAGTTGGTGCCCCGGATTCTTGTGATACCACGGTTGGTAGCCATGATCACAACGGGGGCCGTTTCCGATTCCAGAGCACGGTTCAGGAATGAGAAGCACTCTATGTCTAACATGTGGGCCTGGGATATAACATATTTATTATAGAATCGCTGTTTTTTCAAGCAACTTCAAAAAAGAAGGAGGTTCAAGGTGGTAGGTCCCTCGTATGCGAGAGACCGCCTGGGTTGCTACCACAGCTTTGTCGATTTCTGCCGCCAAGCAATAGTGTGTAAGCACTGTTGTGTTTCGGTGTGAAGGACATTGAAGCCAGTGTAATTACTGGGCATTATGAGACTTAACACCTTGTCTCGGGGTGACGAGCGCAGTACAGTGTCATGCAGTGCTTTGTTATTTAATGTTCTGTGGCGTTGCTTCTGTGTATGAGCAGGCGTGGCGCTTACTATCAGGCGAGCGACCTGCTCGTCTCGTCATTCAAGCTAATAAAAAAAAGATTCTCAATGCAGCGCGTTTTTTTATATATTCTTTTTGCAATTTTCCATATATGTACATCGATTTCTCCGTCAATTGTGGACAGATTTGATTGGAAAAAATTACACTCGATAGAGTTTAGCTGCGATGTGGTCCCATATAAATTCGGTTAAGATCTGATGACTGAGTACAGAGAAAAAAATTAAACTCCTCAACGGACAACAGTACATGCTTGTTGGCCTAATTTGTTTACCAACCCAGACGGCCTCTCGCATACGAGCCACCTACCCACCTTGTAAAATTCCATTCACAGCTGGGAACATTCTCGCACGGTTTCTGAAAGGCTGATCAATGTTAAATTAACTAATCAAATGTCAAATCTCATGTCAAGTCGTAATTGAGTTGCTAGAAGCGTGATCAACCTTTGATTTGACACACATGTTAGCTAACATAATGTTAGTATGATGATCTCACCTCATCAATGAACAGCACTCCCGGAATCATCTCAGCTTTCCCCTCCTCCCTCCACTCAGCCACTTTACTGTTGATCTGTTCGCGTATTTCAGATTTTATCTCTCCGGTGTCACCTTAAAAAAAACATATCATCTATAGGGTAGTTGACTAGACTTTTTTTTATTTAAATCAATAAGTTACGTTACTCAAAATCTATTGCAGAAATATTTTTTTATAAATCGGACCAAAAATAAACAAGTTGGAAGCTATTCAAATCCTGTAGAAGGGGTAGTTGTCAAATGGCAGACGACGCAAACTTTGACGTCACTGTGTCAAATGTTCATTATGGTGCACGCGTGCAAGCGAGATAGTGTATGAAAGTGGCCTCACCCGAGAACAGAGCCAGGAACCCGTGCGTTCGCGAGTTGATGACGTCCACTTCATGCAGCGTGACTGTGTGAACAACTTCCTTGCGCTTCTGCAACTCTCCTTCGGGACATTGGACGAAACGGGCTTGTTGACCTAAAGAGAAAGACAATCATAATAATATTATAAATGTGAATGTAAGTTTGTTTGTTACGCTTTCACGCGAAAACTACTTAACCGATCATCATGAAACATTGTACACATATTCTTGGAGGTATAAGAAGTAACATAGGATACTTTTTATGAAAAAAATATCTATTTGTTTGTTACGCTTTCACGCCTAAATCACTGAAACGATTTTGATGAATTTTGATGTAGAGACAGATGGGACCCTGGAGACGGTTATAGGCTACGTTTTATTTCGGAAAAGTCTATTCACGCGGGCGGAATTGCGAGCAAAAACTAGTCGTCTATATATAGATATACATACATACCAGTTGCGTCATAATCTCTCGCTCGCGCAAAACTTCGTCCTAATTTGTTTATCTTGCCAGTGGCTTTGTCTATTGTAATCACGTCTCCGGCTTGCACCTACAATAACAAATAAATACATACATACACACTCACGCCCGTAATCTCCGAAGGTGTAGGCAGAGGTGTAACCAGTACACCTAGTACGAGTTACAAATACGTTCACAGTTTTCGCATTCATATAAAATTACTACCGTCGAAGTGTCAAACTAGTAATTCATACGGTAATAAAGGAAAGAATCGCTTGAAAACTATTTCATATTCGACTAATATGAAATAAAATAAACCATATTATCAATTTTAATTGATCATAGTTCCTACTAGTGGCTATTAATACTTGACGTATGGAGAGAAAACGTAAACTTTCATAGTTTTCGAAAACTATTAAAATTTGCTAGGCCTATAGTACACGTACATTTCGCCGAGCTTATTTCCATCCTATAATATGATAAGAGATGAACTTATTTACGCACAATACCAGACTCCGGGTTGACATTGAGCATTTAGTGATAGAAAATTAGCAATATCACTTTTACCCGACCCGGGAATCGAACCCAAGACCTCGTACCGTGTACGCATTACAATTTCGCCACCGAGGCAGTCACTTATAATAAAGTTATAATTAGGGGCATGATACTCTACTGAACGCGCAAGAAATCTAATACACGTGCCAAATACTCTGATGAACAGGTAGGAAACTCTATTGAACAGGTGAGAACCTAATTATCGGGCGAGAAACTATATTGAACGGACGAGAAAAACTAATGAACGGGGGAGAAACTCTACTGAGACCGAGAAAAATGGATGAACAGGCGAGAAACTATATTGAACGGACAAGAAAAACTTATGAATGAACAAGAAACTCTACTAATCGGACGAGAAACATTAATGAACGGGGGAGAAACTATACTGATCGGACGAGAAAAATTCATGTACGGTCGCGTTACTCTATGAACATACAAAAACTAGGTGAGATACTCAAGGCCACCCACCTTCTCCTTAAGTAGGGAGTCGATCATCTTAGCACCCATATCGTAGTTTGTCTCCATGTCTGTAGTCTTGAGCGTTAGTTTGCCGACACGTGCACCCCCCCCACCCGCCGCCCTCTCCACCACAACCTCCACCACTTCACCCTCGATTATCTCTGATTCCTCCCTAAAATTAAATTTTAAAAATATAAAAAACTAAACCAACTGAGAAACTGTGTGGTTCTGGATTGAAATACTAGGTCGGGCAAACATATTTTTTTCATGCAAAAAATTGTCTCGTACTCGATCGATCGAACTCGTAGCCTCTCGTTTTAAAGCCGGCTATTTGCCCGACAAGCCACGGAGGTCGAAGAATGATCCTACCACAATTATAAATGTGAAAGTTTGGATGTTTGTTAGTCAATCACGCCATAACGCCTAAACGGTTTCGGATGAAATTTGGCATACAGGTAGACCAATACCTTTTTTTTTTATTTATTTTTTTATTTATTGTAAAAGTAAATATAACGCCATAACAGCCAAGGCCAATGCGGGGCTATATTAAAATTAACTGTCATGCAGTATAATATAAACTTGGCTTGACACACGTGCCGTCTGTCTATAATATCTATAGATATACAGAGATTTAACAATATTTATTAAATAGTCGAAATGTGTTCGACACATTTTTGCGCTACTTCAGTGAATTTCGGCAAGTTGCAATTGAATATATCAATTTGTTCGGAAATCATGTTGAGTAATTCTATGGCTCGCGATAATGGGGCAAATCTTAAGATGTTTGTTCTCGTTGCAACCGCGTTAAACATCGGCACACAGCGACGAGTACCAACACGTTTGTGAGGCACGCACACCTGCACCACGGACAGCACCTCCGGATGATCTATCCAATACCTGGATTAAGATATAGGCTACTATCCAACAACTGTATTAGGATATATGCTACTATCCAACCCGGAAAAGGTCGTTCAAGCGGGCGGAGCCGCGAGCAAAAGCTAGTATAAAGTAAAACTTACTTGATTCTAATGCCAATGGATTTTCTAATGGCCTGTGTGAGTGCTTCAGTTTTACTCATCTCCAATGAGAAAATTTCAGAACCTGCAAATAGAAACAATATGACCAGTACGATTTTGAGACAAATATTACCACATCTTTTTGAGTGGTAGAGCCAATCACAATCTACTTCAGATCAGAAGGAAATCTTAAAAACAATTAAATAAAATTTTACTTCACTGCATTATAAATAGAACAGTTTCCCATTATTTGAGTGGTAGAGCGATGCTGTAGTCAGTTTTGTCTACAGCATGAATGGGCCGGCTCGTCTGGGTCGTTACCACTGTCTCACAGAAAACCGACGTAAAGTAGCACCTTGCTGCTGCGTTTCGTACGGTGAGTGCAAAAATCCCGCTCCCCTTCCCAATCCCTTAATTATCCCTTTCCTTTAAGGTCAGCAACGCGCCCATGCCGTTTTTTTATGGCATAACTCAGCTAACGAGCAAATGGGTTACCTGATGGTAAGGGATCTCCACCGCCCATGTACGCGCACAATACCAGATGAATCATGGACGCGTCGCCGACTTTAAAGGAAAGGGATAATTATAATTAAGGGATTGGGATATCCCACTCATCGTACGAAACGCAGCAGCAAGCCACTAGTTTACGTCGGTTTTCTGTGAGACAGTGGTAACGACCCGGACGAGTTGGTCCATTCATTCTGTAGACAAAAGTGTGTAGTATGGCTCTACCACTCAAAACTAAGACGGGCTCTTGAGTACGGTAATGCCTATGGTCCATATCGACCTTTAAAAACAGAGAAAAAATAACAATAATAATAATACTTAACAATCCTGGACTAATTTTAAAATATTGTAAACTCTATAGTTGCCCAGTGTATTTTGACGATGCTATGTATGTTATGTATATATTAGCTAATATGATTTCTGTACTTACATAAGTTTCTTTATTTTGTACTGACTTGTCATAAGCGCTATTTTAATTGCCTACATGATGAATAAAACTATTTCATTTCATTTCATAAAACTATTTCATTTCATTTCATTTCATTTCACGTAAACTAACTTACCTGCCATACTAGTGAATGGTGTATCAGGGCCTAGGGCTTGTGCGAGACCCATGGCTATGGCAGTCTTGCCTGTACCAGGCTGACCAGCAAACAGCACCGCACGACCGGCGATTTTACCTATAAGTATAACCATCTGATAAAACATTTTCCTTCTAAACCAAAGACTTCAATACTACAAAACAAGTTGCGCGGTACATAGGAATTGCGCCACAAAGTTACGGTCAATTGACCGTAACTCAATATTGCCATATCGCGCTCCCTGTTTGTGTGTTGTCAAACTCCAAACAGCCCGTCTAGTAGTATACATTAAAGTCTTTGTTTTAAACACATTTTTCTCTATTCGATTTTACTTGCGACTCTGCCTGAGTGAATGTCATTTTCCAGGATAAAAAAGTACCTAAGTCGCCTAAGTTACTCCTTATTACATCAGCTATCTGCCAGTGATAGTCCCGTCAGAATTGGTCCAGCCGTTTAAGAGATAAGCCGGAACAAACAGACAGACCGATAAAAATTGTAAAAATGTTATTTTGGTATATGTACGGTATATACATTCATATGCATGTAGTAAAAAGCGGCTAATTTAATATTACAAACAGACACTCCAATTTTATTTATTTGTAGAGATTCGAGCAACTTACAAAACATACAATCGTAGGAGTATTCACACAATTACAAAAAGATAGTGCAGCTTGGCAGCAGCAGAGAACGCACCCCAGCAGTGGGAATGGTATCTAATACAAGTTATTCCTTGAGTTATTTACGTTTTTGTAAAAGGTAAATTTGACTGCCTTGGTGGCGTAGTTGTAATACATACACGTTACGATTAAGCTAATGCTGAGGTCTCGGGTTCGATCCCCGGGTCAGATAAGGTGGTACTGGGTTTTTCTATTACGAAATACTCAGTATCAGCCCGGAGCCTGGAATTTGTGCCCGGTATGGCGATAGGCTCGCCCCCTATCACATCGTGGGACAGAGATTCGCTCGTCGAAATGTGGGTGACTAGTTACACCTCTGCCACCCTTTCGGGGATTACAGGCGTGAGTGCGTATGTATGCAAATGGTACATCTTCAATAAATAAACGCTTATAAATGATTCATTCATTCAAATGGCTAATGTTAATCTATGCAGAGTTCCATGCTTGAATCCGTTACCATAGCAACGCGGAGTTTGATCAATTTACCTTCTCGAATCATCTGCAGGACCACTCCGGCGGCCTTCCTGGCCATTTTCTGGCCCACCATGCCCTGAGACACGGCTCTGGGCTCCAGGGAATCATCAAGGCCTAGTCCTCTTATATGGGAATGCGCGCCAATTCTTTCTATGCGTGTTATGTTTCGAACTTCTTGCACTTGCGCCGCGGCTAAAGACTAGAACGTAATTCTCTATTTAAAAACATGTTTTTAGGTTATGTTATGCGGCATCGTTTATTGTGAATAGGTAACTTACCGCCATGATTTGGTGATAATATGGTCACAGTAAAACAGATATAGTGAAGATTTTATAAATTTTCTGGGTTGCTTTGCTTCCACCCGGATAAATCAAATAAATCACAATCTACAATAGAAAATTCCGAATTTATGATTTTCAAACAATTACCACAGACTATAATAGGGTTGCATGTAGAACTTTTCAAATGATTCAGTCAGATTCAAAAAATTATAAAATATGCCGTTCTGTATTATTTTAAACATCACTAAGTAGACAGGGCGCGTGACTGTAGTGCTAACCTATTTCTAAACCGTAGGATCCTTAAATCATACTAAATTGACTCAGGATACAAACAGCGGTAAAAAATCTATAGTTAAACAATAATTATTAATTTGGTAATTTAAATTTACATTAGCTTTGTTTTTTGCATAAGTATCAAATTATACGTGTGATTCCACGATACAAAGAGGATACAAGTGACAACCTAATTTTAACACTTTTTGTAGCTCATCATGCAATTTGGCAGCCCTAAATTTTGACAGCTTCACTTACGTTCTGAAACCGGTTGCAGTTGTAGAAGTCGTAAACAAGAAAAAGTAGTCCAGAAACAAAATCACTGAAAATTATTATATTACTTTTTTATGTATATTGTTTTATTAATATAAATATTTTTTTTTAATTTAATATTTATTAAAAATACATACAGCTCACGTCTTTATCACCGTAGGCGAAGGTTATTGGATAGGCCAAGGACAACAACTAGTATAACTATTAGCTACGCTTCGTCGAGCTTATATTTTTATCCCATGATATGTTATGGGGCAAGCTTATCAACATTCCAGGCACCGTACGAAACGGAACAACGGAATAGGGTAGTTGACTAGATTTTTTTTATTATTGAAATCAATAAGTTATGTTACTCAAAATCTATTGCAGAAAGAATTTTATAAATCGGACCAAAAATAAATAAGATAGAAGCCATTCAAATCCTGTAGAAGGGGTAATTGTCAAATGACAGACAATGCAACCTTTGACGTCACTGTGTAAAATGTTCATTATAGTGCACGCGTGCAAGCGAGATAGTGAGATATCCCTACTACGCACCCACTTTTCCTCATACCAACATTTAAAATCATAACTGCGGGCTCATTTCTGAACCAATTTTGATTGTGTTTTAATAAAAGGGTTTCTTTTGCGTATTATTTTCTGTTGCTTATAAAATAATGTATAAAATTCAATATAGGAAACTACCCTATTCTGTGAGACAGTGATACGGCCTCAGTCAAACCCAAGGTTTTATCTGTGCATAGTCACTTATGGATTTTATCGTTAAATCTATTGTATCTATCGATTTAAAATTTTACGATGTATAACACGGTTTCTTACTCCATAGTATGCGTTTGGCTATAATAAACAGTTTAAAACCCGTCCACAACGCAAAGTTTTAAAATTCATACTTACTAATTATACTTATTTGACAGCCTCCGTGGCGCAGTGGGCGAGTACCCGTTTGTGAAGCGATAGGCCACGGGTTCAATTTCCGCACCGAGATAAAATGTGCGTGTTCTACAAACATTTGTTTCGAGTTTGGGTGTTTTCTCCCCAGATAGATTGACGTCAGGCAGGCGGCCGGTCGTAAAAACTACAAGTAATCTTTCTGTAACATGTGATAAAATGTTGCACTGACACTACTGCGAGTGGGATAAAGACAGATGGAAAAAGAAGAATAATAATTATACTTACATATTCTTAAAATCTCCTTGCTATTTAATTGCATCTAGGTAAAACACAGTCCAATTTTAAAAACAATGTAAGAACACCTAGATGGGAACGCGAAAGTGCTAACATCAACGCAAACTCCGGTCTGCAATGAGGAGTGCTATCAGAACCATATTCAGAGTTTATCGAGTTTTTATTTTATGTTGAACTTCACACCTGGGGGTCTAAAACGGCCACTTTGCGCAATTCACAATAAGATCATAATATGATTCAGTTTTGAAATGGTAAAATGGCCACATATCGTGAATTCATATTAGGAATTACGTATGATTCATATTACGCAATTCATCCGTTTGACAGTTTTCTATGGATATTCGTAAAATGGCCCACCAAAGGAGAATTGCTTTAGCGTCAATTAGATGAATCGTTAGAAGTTACTCAAGAGCAACTTTTTACAATTCATACGGCAGATTTACCATAAAAATAAAAGTATTATGGCAGATTTAGGGCTATACGAAAACTTTTTAGAACACGCTCGTGTATTAGATAGACTTAATTATAATCGGCGAAGTGTAAATATTCGAAATATGGAGTTAGCATTCGAAATGCCGGACTCGGAGTTTGTTGGCTTGTATAGGCTAAATGAAAGTTTGTGCCGTGACCTTATTCAGGACCTTATTCATAAGTCATTTAGATCATACATACATACATACATACGCACGTCACTATCAAGTTTCTGTCCCGGTTCAAAAATCGTAGATCCGGGTCTCGCTGAGTGCGGAAGTTTAGTAGTTTAGTAGTTTAGTGACAACATAGCAGCCACGAATGTAAATAAAATACTCTATATACTCACCGAATTTTACTGTGGGGTGGTGCTGCTGACATTAATACTATATTTGTTCTTCAAAAGCGAACTATAAGATCTATTTACTCGCCAAGTTCCAGATATTCGTTAAGAGAAAAATTCAAAGAAATAAATATAATGACAGTAGCATCACAATTCAGATTTGCTAATTTAATGTATGTTCACGCAAATATAGAGACTTTTCCTAAACTTAAAGATATCCATAACTACAATACTAGGAATAAAAATAACTTGGCTAATTATAAAACCAGGCTTCACAAAATCAGCAAATCTTTTATGGGTCTTGGTATACATTTTTACAATAAAGTTCCCAATCATAGAATTAAGTGTTAACAACTTTAAAGCTACTATTAAGCGAAAACTATGTCTTAAAGCCTATTATAAAATTTCTGAATATTTAGATGATGAAAAGGCTTGGTCTTAAGCTATTCTATTGCCTAGTATACATAATGTAACTTATTAATGGGAAATTTATAATGTAATGATAATTTGTTTATTGAGTTGAGTGACCTTCATGGCAGGCGTTGGGAAATAATGTCTGTACCTATCTTACATCTATTTGTGATCAGTCTGAGTATGTCATGCTCGCTCTAATGTCTGTGCTTGCGGCGGCGTTGTGTGCCGGGTCGGTCACTTCCCTTTAACATGGTTGAGGAGGCCGATGGCTGGCACATGCGTCATACTCGTGAACGGGTGCTGCTTGTGTGGACTGGTCTGCTCGGACTGTTATCTTTTATTTGTTAACACTATTTTAAGGTCTTAATTTATTCGTCATGCTTATGGAGGTCATGCAAGTAATTCCAATGCGTAGATATAATTTCTGTAATTGCTTGATTGAGCTGCTCTAATTCCAATTAAATATTGTAAAACCTTATGCTGTAATAATTGTAAACTAGTTTTGAAAAGAGCAACGCTGGAGTTTCTTGCTCGTTCTTCTCGAGCGAAACAGCATTCCGAACTAGCGGTAGAATTTTGACGGAATCTAAATAATGTATAACATTTTATAGATTCAATAAATATTTTGAATTTTTGAATTTTTTTTTTACTCTTTCATTACACACAGTAATTACAAAGGTGCACTTATTAGAGTGCATACGCTATACAGGATGCGACCTCAACTCGCCTACTGCTCTACTTATTTACAGGGTGTACAAAACATTGTTAGCGCTACCACTGTAACTCGAAAATAGATAGGAAACTAAATTAACCTAAAAAAAATCGCTGACATCAATTAGAAGATTTTTTTTGGCAAAGGTCGGAAAAAAGCAAGTCGGTCACCTGTTGTTAAGTGATCCACCGCCCACGTACGCCCACAATACCAAAAGAATCATGGGTGCGTTGCCGACCTTAAGGAAAAGCATAATTAAGGGATTGGGAAGGGGAGAGGATTTGGGCCTCTGGATATCTCACTCACCGTAAGATTTCGTGCTGTAGACAAAAATTTCAACAGCGTGGCTCTACCACTCAATCTTGTACGATTCTTGCACTCGTCTCTTAAAAAATATATACATACATACATACAAAAACTCACACCTGTATCCCAGCAGGATTAGACAGATACGCAACGGATGCAGCAGCACCCACGTTTCGCGGAGTTTATTTCCATCTCATGTGCTGTGAGAGTTCGAGCTTTTTATCCTGGCTCGGCAAAGTGACTACGCTACACCTGATGGTAACTTTACTATTTTACCTATCGCCGGTAATACAGGACACAAATTCAATTCCCGGGCAAATCGTGTGTTTTTTCGAATCGAAAACTACGAGTAAAATACAAGTTGTGATTCCCCAACCTTGGAATTGAACCCAGGACCCAAAGACTTTAATGTATACTACTAGACAAGCTGCGCGGTACATAGAAATTGTGCCACTAAGTTGTGGCCAATTGATCGTAACTCAATATTACCATCTCGCTTTCTCTCAACTAAAACCCCTATCGCGTTCTCTGGCTGTGAGCTGTCAAACTCCCGCGTTATGTGACGCAAGTTTACTTCTAAACAGCCCGTCTAGTAGTGTACATTAAAAGTCTTTGCCAGGACCTCACTATTTTTTTATTTTATTTTTTTAGTATAGGCTGGCAAACGAGCAAGTGGGTCACCTGATGGTAAGCGATCTCCACCGCCCATGTACGCCCACAATACAAAAGAATTATGGGCGCGTTGCCGACCTTAAAGGAAAGGGATAATAAGGGATTGGGAAGGGGAGGGGTATTTGGGCCTCCGGATATCTCACTCACCGTACGAAACGCAGCAGCAAGCTGCTACTTTACGCCGGTTTTCTGTGAGACAGTGGTAACGACCCGGACGAGCCGGCCCATTCATGCTGTAGACAAAATTGTCTACAGCGTGGCTATTATCAGCCTTAGTATACTTACCAATGAGGCGAAGAACAAAAGTCGATCGAAATTCAAGCTTATTAGAAAATATGTAGTAGTGCTTCATAGAGTACCCTATTACGGAGGGCAGCGAACCTCCCTGTACCCTCTGAGAGTTACCCATCCCTTTCCCACACCTAAAACATAATATTTCCATCTCTCACGCACGGAACCAACCCTCTCTCTTTCTACTAATCGATTTTATCCACATTGCTTTTAAAAACGCACGCTGTGTACGTCGGAATCTCGTGGAAATCTCGTTATTTCATAACAATTTCGCGAAAACGCAAGTGGGATTTGAAATACGTTTGTTTTGTGAAATTTTAGTTTATTTTCTCGTTCGTATTTTGGGCAATTGAGTGAAATTCTGTGTAAACGGACACCGGTACGTATATTACTTTTATTTTTAGATGTTTAAAATGATACGGAGTTTTCTAGATTAAAATATGTACTTAGTTGTAAATAAATACTTCATGCATTTTAAAATGCGTTGTTTAGTAAATTTTGGCGGTTAAGTGATGTTTTATTTTTATAAATTTGGCGTAATAATGAGGTGGTTTTTAGGGTTCCTCGACTGAATGGCAAAAACGGAACCCTTATAATGTCGTCATGACCAACTGTTCGTCTGTCCGTCCGTATGTCACAGATATTTTACACGAGGATCATTAGCCTGTGACTGTTGAGTGTATTTATTTATGAAAAAAAAAATAAGAAAAAAAGTTTTGAACTGGCGACTGTGAAATATTTGCTTACGTTTTTTTATAGTTGCGTTTAGGTGCGCTTTAAACTTAGTGCGCAACCAAATCAGTTTCCTTTAAACCTGTAATATGGAAAGTACCTACTTTTTTAAATAAATTAATAAATTGCCATGCATTGCTTTATAATTCAAATTTCTGGACAAGGCTCGTCTCGTCATTCAAGCTAAAAAAATAAAAAATAAGAAAATAATGTTATGACTGCACATATATGTAACTAAGAGATATTTATAAGGTGGTAGGTCCCTCTTTCGCGAGAGGCCGTGTGAGTTGGTTTGAAATTGAGATTAAGCACCGCTTTGGTTATTTCTGGCGCCAAGCAGCAGTGTGTAAGCACTTGTGCGTTCCGCTCTGAAGGACATTGAAGCCAGTGAAATTACTGGGCATTATGAGACTTCACTTATGTCTTGGGGTGACCAGCGCAGTCCAATGCGAGGCAGTGTTTTATAATTCAAAAGTCTAGAGTTAAGTCATTTTTAAATATGTAATTATAATTTTGTTTTTAAGTTATTAATTTTATCGTTTTTTATTATTTTTAAATACTTTTGTTGTTTTATGTTGTTAGTAGCTTCAAATATACCTTTATTGTTTAATAATTGTGATATTAGTAACTGACAAGATTGATTGTTACGATGTAAGTGCTTTGTTGTAATATTGTTAACTTGCATTAAAAAATACATACGCACTCACGCCTGTAATCCCCAAAGGGGTAGGCAGAGGTGTAACCAGTACACCCACATTTCGCCGAGCGTATCTCCGTCCCATGATGTGATAGGAGCGAGCCTATCGCCATACCGGGCGCAAATTCCAAACTCCGGGCTGACACTGAGCATTTCGTAATAGAAAAACCCAATACCACTTTTACCCGACCCGGGAATCGAATCCGATACCCCAGCGTTGGCCTCAATCATAACGCGTATGCATTACAACTGCGCCACCGAGGCAGGCAAAAATAAATAAATAATTATACAGCGTCTGTTGCCGTGCCCGGTTAAAAAAATATACCATATAGCTATGTAAACGTCACTTATTCAATCGTAAGTCGGATAGCAATTTCCGTGGAACAGTCGGATATTGGCAATTAAGGCCCATGATTCAAGGGACAGACAACGGCGGGTACCGAGTGGACACTTCATTTACCGTGATATTTAAACAAATACAAATATTTATTTCGTATCAAAAAATCATTACAAGCAAGTATGATGAAATACAAAGGTCCCGCACTAGGTGCACGCAGCTGTATCGCAGTTAGGTTGATATCTTCTTTACATTAATAAAATATCAGAATAGGCGTAAAATTACATATCGTCGCTTAGCTAACAACACCGCGCAACTTGAAAATTGGCCATGTGATTGTCAATAGGTATTTTTTTTGGCGCGTACCCAATAAATTTACACAACAATTTAATTACTTAACCATGCAAAGCACGTTAATCAAAACCCAATATCACTTTTACCCGACCGAGGATTGAATCCGAGACCTCAGTCGTGACACGTACGCAACTGCGTCACCGAAGCAGTTTTTTAACATGAGTGGACTATAAGTAGAATATCGAAATAATCATGCTTTTGTGCTACATGAATTGTGTATTCCTAGGCATTGAGCATCATCACGAGACCTGCAAGTTCATTTGCCTCAGGCTTTGATAATAACAATAAACTTTAGAGCCTTACGGAGCAATATCTACCTAGGTAGTTATTTTTTCACTCTATTCTCTATCAAAGTGCATAGACAAGTATGAAAACAGTGCGTTAATGGGGCAGCGGGGTAAGCGTGCTAAGCGAAAATGGCGGGAAAAATCTGCGTGAGGGCGGGAAAAATGCGTGAGACTAATAGTGATGTGACTGTTTTCATTGTATCGATAAATAGGCTTGAAGCTGTTTTTAATAGACTCTAAATGTGGGGGAAGTTCTCAATTTGACGCGTATTTTTATATTGTGCGAAATATCCACCGAAATTTTCGTCCGATTTTGTTGATTCAATTATGAATACAAAATAGTACATTACATTAGTAGTCGATAAGGTTTAAGATTGGTCCCATATAAATTTAGTTTAGATTTCATATCGGAGTACGTGGGAAATTTTGGAAATTCCTCTACGGCTTACAGCAACAGCATTTGAAGTCTGTTCTTAAATTTCTATTTATATAAAATAAATCTTTATGCTTATTATTATTTTTATTATTTATTATAACCTGGGATCTCAGCACAGCAGTCATACCCAAATCGTGCCCGTACGCCTTACAACTCCGATATCGACGCAATATAAAAAAAGGCAGTTTAAAAAATCAATGCAAGAATATCGATGTATGTTGCAACACTACCCCATTATAAAGGGTAGTTATTTCCCTCCGTTTTCCACCCTCTTGTGATGAGGGATGCACCCTCATCCAGCATTCTATGCGTTATAATTTCTTAAACAAACAATTTTGAATGCGTTCGAGGTATAAAGACTCTTTACGCAAAGAAAAGAAAAGAAAAACAGTTATTTTTAAACGCAGTTTTACAAAGACTAGGGAACTTTTTCAGACGGTTTTGAAAACGGCTAAGGATTTTAAAATTCGGTTTGCATTCGCTATGAATCATTCTTTTTATTAACCTGTAATAAAACGGGAGAGGTACTCAATTCGAAGCGTAGTACATAAATTTGTTTTTTTTCCTAGTTGTATTAAGTATTCGTTATTTTATATCACAAAGTTGGTCATAAAGGGACCATTAAACTTGGGGATAAAAAATAAATGAATCAACCGAATGTGATAGTTTTTTGACTAAATTAGTAAAATATTTTTTTTTTAACAAATTAAAACCGCCCGCCCCTACGGAATCTAAAAAACTGAAAATTAATTAACTCATTTTGATTTTATGCTGTTATTGAACAATAAACTATACTGCCAAAATATAAAACGTTTTTTCGGGCCTCAAAAAATCATGATACCTAATTATTACCTACTTATAGCTTTTCAGATTTTTTAAGCTAGAAATAATAGAGATATTAGGGGAATTAGAGAGGAAAATGTGTTAAAAGTGTCTATTTAATATAGGAAGGCAATACTCTGGGATAACGCCAGACACAAACAAAACTTTGTTATTTTTATCCATTATATCAAAACGCAACTGACTTAAATCAATAAATAGAATAAATATGATCTATTTCTACCGCCAAGCAACAGTGTGTAAGCACTGTTGTGTTCCGGTGTGAAGGACATTGAAGCCAGTGTAATTACTGGGCATTATGAGACTTAACACCTTATGTCTCGGGGTGACGAGCGCAGTCTAGTGTCATGCAGTGCTTTGATATTTAAAGTTCTGTGTGGCGTTGCTTCTGTTTATGGGTGGCGCTTACCATCAGGCGAGCGACCTGCTCGTCTCGTCATTCAAGCTAATAAAAAAAATAAAAAAATATTAAAAAAATCAAAAACTCGACTGCAAAAAAGACAATTTAAAAATAATGCACTAAAATACCGAAATACGTTAGTATACATCTACCATCCAAACATCCATATAAGGCTGACGAAATGATAATGCTTCCGTTTTTGCTATTTGGCTACGAAACTCTAAAATATCTGTAATTTTTCTTGACCAATTTGACTGAAAGTCTGTTCAGACAAATCAAATCGCATACAATTTAGCATTCAACAAAAATCTAACCGTATGAACCCAAAGACTTTCATGTATACTACTAGACAAGCTGTGCGGTACATAGAAAATGTACCACTAAGTTGCGGTCAATTGACCGTAACTCAATATTACTATCTCGCTTACTCTCAACTAGAACCCCTATCGCGTTCTCTTTTTGTGAGCTGTCAATCTCCCGCGTTTTGTCACGCAATTTTACTTCTAGGCAGCCAGTCTAGTAGTATACACTAAAGGCTTTGTATGAACTTGTAGTTATTCAATAGATAAATTACCTACCTAAATATCCATTGTTTGTTTTTTAGCAGATAGGCGTCGGCATGCCGTGGTCCAAGTGAGATGGATGGCATACAAATGGAGCCAATCGGCAAGTACAAGGCCGATAGGAACGGATCTGCTAAAGGTAAGCCACGTGGTAGAGCAAGAGTTAAGCAACCCTTGCCGCGGTCAGTCAATGGATGGGTGACCGGTTAGTGGAATTTTTCAACTGAGCGTCTCCGTGCTTCAGAGGGCACGTAAATACTCGGTCCCGACTGTTATAAACGCCAAGTCGGAGACCTTCGGGAATCATTCGGTAATTGTTTTTTAGAGAGGCTTAGCAATTATGCAACACGGGTTAATTTTGTCGACTCCTTTTGTCGTGAAAATACAGTTTTATCTGTTTATATCTATATGTCTATCGAAGCTAATATGGTTGCATAAAATACTCGACTGTCAAAAGTAGAGATAAATTATAGATAATACCTAGTACTTTCAACGTAGAATAACTACTTATAGAAACTAAGTACACGCGCATGAAATTGTCGTTCAATTGGAACCAAATACGGCTCTAAACTACGATCACCATACTACCTAATAACTACTCACAATGTTATGTTTATGATCCTCACTTATAAATCAATGTATGAAACACATTTTGCCCATCTACAAACTACCAAATTATAGGAAATTATACAGTTTAACTGACATTTCTTTTTCAAGTAAACACATCATCACACTTAGCGAATTTTCAGCTTACGATTGTGAGTATGCGTTGTTTGGACATCTGCCTTCTGTAAGTAGTTATTCTAATGGCCGTTTCCCAATATTCTGTTCGTGTAGATTTGCTTACTGACAGTAAGATTTTGACACATTTTGTATGCACGATATGTCAAAATATTATTGTTAGTAAGCAAATCTATCGATAGACAGAATATTGGGAACGCCCATAAGACTTTCAACTTTGTCTGTCGTGTTTTGTGTACGAACCCTAAACATGACGACGTAATTTTATCGAACGTTCTACACGAGATATTTGTCGTCGATAATTATCTCTCTCGTGCGCGAGATATGTCGTGTTGCATACGCTAAACATAGTATTCAGACGAGCAAACGGTCCGTCTGATGCTAAGTGGTCACCGCGGCCGTGGATTCCAGCAATATTGTCCGCCACATGTTTTTTATATATGTCTCAATCTGCAGACCAATTCTTATAATTTTGAATGTTCAAAATATCATTCCGATCTCTCCGCGTCAAGAAAGTTGCAAATGGCATTATCTTAAACCAATAATCAACGTCAAATGCACCTAGCATTAGCAGTAGCATTAGGTATACTGTTTTAGCTTCAACTTTTATTCTACATTCAATCTCATTACGATCTATGTTCACATTTGACGTTGATTATTGGTTTAAGAGAATGCCACATCTAATTTAAGTGTTTTAATAGCTTTTTATTAGCTTCATACGTATGTTAGTATGTATGTTTGTATGTAACGGAATCTTTGAACATGATTTTGACCCCCTTCAAAACGTCGGATTAACTTGAAACTTGGCATACTTATTAAGGACCGATGACAATTCAATATTTTAAACAGTTTGATATAAAAAATACAGAAAATTCAACTAAAAAATGAAAAATAAATAATAGTTTAAAAAAATACGCTTTTATAGAAAATTCAATAAAAAAATAGAAAAAGCCGAGCTGCCTACGGTGATAATTGATACTAACCTGGGCTATATTTATTGTTCCAGTGGCTGCGTGGCGTAACATGGTTGACCAAGATCTGGATGATGTAGCATTTTTGGCTGGTGAGTATATTAAACATGAGGACCGTCAGAAAGACCGCTTTAAGGAGCCCCTAAAAGAGGTCACACTGACTGCTTGACTTGATGATCATGCAGACACTGCTCAAGCAGTCTTTGTTAAGCAATTCAATTAAGTCCAATTAATTACTTCAAGTCATGTTTAAGACCTAAGATTACATACGCACTCACGCCTGTAATCTCCGAAGGGGTAGGCAGAGGTGTAACAAGTACATCCACATTTCGCCGAGCGTATCTCCGTCCCATGATGTGATAGGGGGCGAGCCTATCACCATATCGGGCGCAATTCCAGACTACGGGGTGATACTAAACATTTCATGATAGAAAACCCCAATTCTGGTGTTATCCCGGCTAGTGCCTAGAGCATCCTCTGTAGTAAGACCTTTGGCTCTCATATATTCCTCTAATACGTCAAGCCATCGTTGTTTGGCCCGTCCGCAGGATCGTACTCCTGGTACGTTCTGGCACAGGTATTTGCGACCGACGTACTCCTGTGGTTTTCTCAAAACGTGACCAAACCACCTTAAACTCGTCTCAGAGGTCATAGCAAAAAACTGTACACCACCTTATCCAACAACAAACCCCACATGCACTTTCTGACAAACAGAGTGGTAAGAGCGTGGAACAAGCTGCCACAGGACGTAGTCTCGGCGGAAAGTGTCAACCAATTTAAAAACCGACTTGACAATCAACTCAAAGTGATAGCATAGATCTTCAGGATACAGGCACATCAGTTGCACAAACTGCCTGCCTGATTACAACATAATAATAATAATAATAAATAAATTCGATGTAAATGTGGCATAAACAGTTTTGATCGTATCGTCATCTTTAGCCTACCTACATTTAATATTTAAACACAATAATATAACCCTCATCATCAGGGTTCCTGAATCCGTTTTTAGACTGCCCCTTTCAACGTGGTGACAATGACATGCGTATAATATAATAATACCACATTTTTTGTGTGGTAGAGTCACGCTGTGGACACTTTTGTCTACAGCATGAATGGCTGGCTCGTCCGGGTCGTTACCACTGTCTCACAGAAAACCGGCGTAAAGTAGCAGCTTGCTGCTGCGTTTCGTACGGTGAGTGAGATATCCGGAGGCCCAAACACCCTCCCCTTCCCAATCCTTTAATTATCCCTTTCCCTTAGGGTCGGCAACGCACCCATAACTCTTTTGGTATTATAGGGGTACATGGGCGGTGGAGATCACATACCATCAGCTGACCCACTTGCTCGTATGCCGGCTTATGCTATATAAAAAAAACATGCTCGAAAATATTTTGATATTTTTTTTCTAGATACAGATAAAGCGAGAGAGGCGAGGGAGTTACGCGACGCCCCCGTGGCGGTGTGTTCTCAACGAAGAGCGATATGCATCACTGCACTCATTTTTGGAACTATATTCGTGATCGCTCTGCTAGTTGTCTATGCTACTCCGCAACCAGGTAATTATTCAGGTGAAATAAATAAATACATCCAACAGTCACACACATAGTCCTGACCCCACACTAGGTTAACCTGTATCGTGAGTATCAGGAACTACGAGGGACTTGCCAACCCACAACACCCAGACCCGAAAAAAATATTTGTGGATCACACAAACATTTGTCTCAGTGCGGGAATCGAACCCGTGGCCTCTCGCTTCGCAACCGGCTACGCGCCCGCTACGCCGCGGAGGCTGATCAAAGATCAGCATTAGCCCGAGAAATTTTATTTTGGTTTTTTGATAGCAATTGCAGCTTCGATTAAATATGGATAAATTATTTTGCGCAATTAATTACCATGGATATACGGAATAATAACAATGAAAACTATAAATATTGCTTCAAGAGTCAATTAATGTCCAAAATACCTAATCTGAGAAAAAAATAAGTTTCTGGTTTCATATTGTTCGTAGATTGCCCATGTTCTGCTGAGGTGACTCTCTTACCCGGACAGCCTCCAACTGACGCCGAAGTAAATGCAGCTGCAGCTAATAAGTAAGATTTTACCTTGTCTCCATACGTTGTATAATACTTATATCGTACACTATACGTTCCTTAAATTTGACCACACCTTTCTGTAACACGTTGTTTATTACTTGTACACTATACGTTGCTTAAATTTGACCACACCTTTCTGTAACACGTTGTTTATTACTTGTACACTATACGTTGCTTATGTAGGGGCTCCCTGTGTAGGGATCACCAATGTAGTGGCTAGTGTAGTGGCAGGAATCAGGTACCTTGTAGGATTCGCCAAGTCGTGGGAAATAAAATCAGTCCAGAGATACACTAAAAAGTTTATTCACTAAGCACACAGAAAAGAAATGAAGAAGGAGTGAAAGCGAAAGCAGTAAGCACTAGAATCTACAGCGTAACAGGTAACACTAATGAAGCGCGGTACAGCTGGTAGGCAGAGCGTAAAGCGTCATGCGTCTCGCGTCAAAAGCAGTTTGTAGCTGACTGGCCGCTTGTTCCGAATGGCGGCGCACGCGCCGATCGCCGCTCGGGCGGGGCCGGCCGTCTTCGGCTGTGAGCCGAGTAGCAAACCGGTCGGGCTATCACCACTAACAATTTAGAGCGTGATCGTCTAGGTGTTTGTTGAATATAATTTATTAAACATTTACTAGCAATTATATAATTCAAAGTGGATGTTATTACATAGTGTATTATTAATTAGTATTTAATTCTTTTATTATTTACGTTTACGTTTATTTTACATTAAAAATCCGAACATAAATTTAGCTGTAAGTTTAGGTATAAATTTAGATATAAGTTTAGGTATAAATTTAGATATAAGTTTAGGTATAAATTTAGGTATAACTTAAAAGTCGCTCAGTGGAACAATATGTTACGCTTACTTATTATTTAAATAAAAGTAGCTCCGCTACACCACCCCCCTCCTGAGACCGTCCTACGGGCGATAATAGTCAGGAAATCTTACCCGCCGCCCCGACCTGGTAGTTTTGACAATGTTGTCTTCGGCATCAGGTGGACGTCCATGTGGGGTGTATGTAGGAGTGTGACTGTGGGCATGGGATGTATCGGTGTTAGTTTTTGTATGTGAGGTGTGGGTGTTAGTTTGTGTAGTTGTAGTTTGAGTGGAAGTCTGTGAATCGTGCATCGAGTAGGCTGGTTTTAACCTATCTATGGACACTGTGACTGTCTTACCGTTTAACACAAGTTTAAACACCTTGTCCCCTCTTTGAAGAACCTCATGAGGCCCCGTGTATGCAGGTTTAAACGAACCAGCTACAGTGTCATCGCGGAGGAAGACGTGGGAAGATGTAGCCAGGTCCTTAAAAACGAACGGAGAACGATGGTTGCCATGGCGTGATGCTGGAGGAGGCTTTAACCTATTTACCAGCGAACGCAAGCGAGCTGAATAGTCCGTCAGGTCATATGGCACGTTCTCAGACGGAAGAAAAAATTCTCCTGGCAGGCGTAAGGTCTCTCCGTACACCAACTCGGCGGACGAAGACTTAAGGTCCTCTTTAAAGGCTGTCCTAATTCCTAATAAAACTAAAGGAAGCGACTCGACCCAACAGCTATCTGCATGGCAGGTTATGGCAGCTTTAAGCTGCCGATGGAACCTTTCCACCATGCCGTTTGATGCAGGATGGTATGCTGTTGTGTGTCTATGGACAAAGCCTATGGTTTGTGACAGTACCTTAAATAATGACGACTCGAACTGTCGTCCCCTATCAGTCACAATCTTTAAGGGACACCCGAAACGAGCGATCCAACCACTCAACAGCGACTTCGCTACGGTTTCGGCGGTTATATCTGCGATCGGTATTGCCTCAGGCCAGCGAGTAAAACGGTCGATGGTGGTAAGACAGTACCGATAGCCTAATGAGAGTGGCAACGGACCAACGAGGTCAATGTGGATCTCCTGAAATCTGCCCTGCGGTACGTTGTAAGTGCCTAACGGAGCAGAGACATGCCTCGTGACCTTGGAGCGTTGGCATGCTAGACAGCTGCGAGCCCACTCCCGGCAATCCTTGCGGATGCCCGGCCACACGTAACGTTCACTCACTAACCTGATGGATGATCTGGCTCCGGGGTGACTTAAGCAATGCAATGACTCGAAGATCTGTCGCCTATAGATCTTGACAACGTAGGGTCGAGGAGAAGTGCCGCTTACGTCACAGAACAGCACCGTGTTCGTGCCAGGCAGTTTCACCTTTGCAAGTTGCAGAGACGTATCTCCATCGAGTAGCTGCTGCAGCTCTGGGTCACTACCTTGAGCAGCTGCTAGCATTTCGGGAGCGATTGGCTGCACGATCTCTTCCACTCTGGACAGGGGATCGGCAACCACATTATTCTTGCCCGAAATGTGTCTGACGTCGGTTGAAAACTGCGATATGAAATCTAAATGGCGAAACTGCCTGGGTGAGCAATTTTCCTTCCTAGAAGTGAAAGCAAACGTAAGTGGCTTGTGATCAGTGTATATCACAAAGTCGCGAGCCTCGACCATATGCCTGAAATGTTTGATAGACTCGTATATGGCCAAAAGTTCGCGATCATACGGCGAGTATTTGGTCTGCGTAGGGCTGAACTTTCTTGAAAAGAATGCCAGGGGTTGCCAAGTTCCTGATTTCAGCTGCTGTAATACCGCCCCCATTGCAATGTCAGAGGCATCCGTTACGAGGGCTAGTTGAGCGTTGCTATCAGGGTGTGCCAACATGGCAGCTTGGCATAGACCCTGTTTGCATACTTCGAAGGCCTCGAATTCCTTTTTATTAAGGGTGACTGGATGTGAGCCCTTGACTGAACCTGTCAGGAGTGCGTTCAGTGATGCTTGATGTTGGGCAGCGTCCGGGATGAATCTGCGATAAAAATTAAGCATACCCAAGAACCTGCGTAACTCCTTGACAGTTTTGGGCTGAGGGAACTTTTTTATTGCCTCCACCTTTTCAGGCAAGGGTTTACTGCCATCCGCTGATATCTCGTACCCTAGAAAATTTACTTTCGAGGCACCAAACACACACTTACTAGGGTTTAACACTACGCCAAAATCTCGCAACCTACCGAATACCTCGTGCAGATGTTTTTTATGGGACTTCAGGTCCGCTGAAAATATTAATATATCGTCTATATAGCAGTATATGAAGTCTAGCCCCCGCAGCGCCTCATCGATGAACCGTTGGAATGTCTGACCAGCGTTGCGAAGACCAAACGTCATATACGGAAATTCGTATAGACCGAAAGGTGTTGTAATGGCAGTTTTGGCTATATCAGATGGATTTACAGGCACTTGATTATAAGCCCTAGTCAAGTCCAGAGTACTGAAGACTGTGCAGTTAGCTAGACTGTGAGAAAAGTCTTGGATGTTGCGGATCGGGTATTTATCCGGGATGGTTCGTGCGTTTAACCTGCGATAATCCCCACAAGGTCGCCATCCATTTTTCTTCGGTGCGAGGTGTAGTGGAGATGCCCACGGAGACTCTGAGGGTCTGCAGGTGCCCATCTGTAACATTACCTCGAACTCTGCCTTAGCAATTTTTAACCTATCAGGCGCTAGCCTTCGTGGTGCACAGGACTCAGGCGGACCAGGTGTAGTGCGGATGTAGTGAAGTGTGTTGTGTTTTGAAGTGTTGTTGTTGTTAGTGCCGGGAGGTCGGGTGATCTCGGGGTATTGTGCTAGTATAGTATGATACACCGAATCACCAGACACGACCTTTACCGAAGACACATTATCAAAACACTTGGCGAGTGAAGCCGTGGTGACGCACGTTGTATGTCCGTCGACAAGTTGTTGGTTTCTTATGTCTACGATTAAATTGTAGTGAGATAAGAAATCAACACCTATGATCGCACGCGTTACATCGGCTACAATAAATCGCCACGGAAAGTCACGGCGCAAGCCTATACTCAATAAAAGATTTATGCAGCCATAGGTATTAATAACAGAACCGTTGGCGGCACACAAATCGAAATTGGTCTTCTCGCAATGTTCTTTAACACTTGAACGGGGAAAAACACAAACATCACTACCCGTGTCAACCAAAAAATGTATTTTAGTTCGTTTGTCCGTAACAAATAAGCGACCGATAGAAGGGCAGGCGTTGGCCGCCATAACAGACTGCCCTAGACTTTTCCCGAATAATCACAGGGTTTATTACACTTACGTGCTTCGTTACCGAACTTATAGTGATACCAACACAGCGGGTGATTACGGTAACTGGAGTTTGACCGTGAACTTGATCTTTGCCTTGGCCGCTGGTGGGATCTGGAACGGTAATGTAATTGGCGAGGTCTGGACCCGTCTGCATGTCGGTGTGACACGCGGCTGTTCGCGTCAACTTTCAGTGCCAGTTGCTCCACCATCTTCTTCAGCTCAGCGATCTCGCTTGACGGGCCACTGTAGGGAACATTGCACGATGTCGCCGCAACATTGCATGACGTGAGGATGTCCTGAATGTTGTCAGCGAGATCAGCGAGCTGCTCAGGTGAGAGTGTTGGCTGCGAAGCCAAAACCGTCTGCACGTTGCTGGGAAGGCGCTGGCACCAGATCGTCTTGACAAAATTTGTTGGGACCGAGGGACCAGCTAGGTCCTGCAGGTGGCGCAGAAACTGCGACGGCTTCCGGTCGCCCAGCACCTCGTGTGTCAGTAACTGCCGCACTTTCTTCTCATGAGAAGCAGACAGTCGGCGAATTAGCTCAGTCTTAATTTGTTCGTACCGGTTTCGAGCTGGGGGGTTCACGATAATGTCCTTGACCGCCTTTGCATGGACCAGGTCTAGGTTCATGGTTACTTGCGTGAACTTGGTGGCGTCATCAGTTATATTATAGTTCGCAAACTGACCTTCCAGTAGTGCGAACCATATTTCCGGGTCATCCGGGGAGAATTGTGGTACCTTCAGCTTGAATTTTGGCCTAGGTACTGATGGTTCTTCAGCTTCGATCTCCTCAGGACGTGCGGATGCTTGGGATGGCCGCATTTTCTTCGTGCGGCGCATGGTAACGTGACCGCCATTTTGTGAACGGCCGGTACCTGGTGTGTCGGTACTGCTGTCGCTCATGATAATGTGCTCTTCTCGGGGTCACCAATGTAGGGGCTCCCTGTGTAGGGATCACCAATGTAGTGGCTAGTGTAGTGGCAGGAATCAGGTACCTTGTAGGATTCGCCAAGTCGTGGGAAATAAAATCAGTCCAGAGATACACTAAAAAGTTTATTCACTAAGCACACAGAAAAGAAATGAAGAAGGAGTGAAAGCGAAAGCAGTAAGCACTAGAATCTACAGCGTAACAGGTAACACTAATGAAGCGCGGTACAGCTGGTAGGCAGAGCGTAAAGCGTCATGCGTCTCGCGTCAAAAGCAGTTTGTAGCTGACTGGCCGCTTGTTCCGAATGGCGGCGCACGCGCCGATCGCCGCTCGGGCGGGGCCGGCCGTCTTCGGCTGTGAGCCGAGTAGCAAACCGGTCGGGCTATCACCACTAACAATTTAGAGCGTGATCGTCTAGGTGTTTGTTGAATATAATTTATTAAACATTTACTAGCAATTATATAATTCAAAGTGGATGTTATTACATAGTGTATTATTAATTAGTATTTAATTCTTTTATTATTTACGTTTACGTTTATTTTACATTAAAAATCCGAACATAAATTTAGCTGTAAGTTTAGGTATAAATTTAGATATAAGTTTAGGTATAAATTTAGATATAAGTTTAGGTATAAATTTAGGTATAACTTAAAAGTCGCTCAGTGGAACAATATGTTACGCTTACTTATTATTTAAATAAAAGTAGCTCCGCTACACTTAAATTTGACCACACCTTTCTGTAACACGTTGTATAATACTTGTATCGTACACTATACGTTGCTTAAATTTGACCACACCTTTCTGTAACACGTATAATTTTGTTAATATTTATTTTGTTACAGGGAACGTATATCGAGTAGCGGAGCGGTATTTCCGTGGAGGGGAGCTCGTCTACCAACATTTGTGATACCCAAGCATTATAGTTTGTGGCTGCACCCTAACCTTACCACCGGGGAATTGCGAGGTAACGTTTAATGCCACATTATAAAAATAAATTGACAAAAAAAAAGGGTATGAAAAACAGATGATGGCCGATTCTCAGACCAACTCGATATGCACACAAAATTTCATACAAATCGGTTCAGCTGTTTCGGAGGAGTATGGTAACTAACTTTGTGACACGAGAATTATATATAAGATTTCCTATTAACGCTTCCGAAACGGAAAACACTATTATTTTGCTGTTTACTTGCCATTTTGGAAACGTAGGCCAGCATCGTAAAGCGTATTTATGCTAAAGTCAGTGTCAATAACCCGCGCGCAATTTAATATGTTCCAATACTCAGTAGGCACATCGCGCCGTGCGCCTCGCTGCACAGATAATTCCGATTGTCAACTACTTTTATTGGCTTTACATTACATTAAGAAAAATGATTTTTTCCTAGTATTTGAATAAAACGTAATTGTATTTATGAATCCAAAGACTGAGTAAAAATAACGACTTATTACGCGATATTTTTAGTAGTATCATGTCTGGAATCACCAGCACTATTACCTGTCTTCGTTTTCGGAAGCGTTTCCCGTACACACTGTACCTATATAGATATACGCGTCGAACTGACAAATGGCACTGCATCGCAATGGACTGCGCTCGACATAAGATGTTAAGTCTCATAATACCCAGTAATTCCAATGGCTTCAATGTCCTTCAAACCAGAACACAACAGTGCTCTCACACTGCTGCTTGGCGGCAGAAATAGACGTCGCGGTGGTACCAACCCAGACGGCCTCTCGCGTACGAGGGACCTACCTTGTATACCTACCACTTTGTTTCAGGTGAAGTGTCCATAGATTTCAAAGTGGACAGAGACACAAGCTTCGTGGTACTTAATGTAAGAGACATGAATGTCACTGAACGGGCCCTATTCAAATCTGGGGGGTCCCTGGGACCGAAGATAGTGAAGTCTTTGGACTATCCTGCTGCTGAACAGACTTATATTGAGTTTAAGGTAAGGTTTTGGACTTTTTAGCAGGTACGGCGTACGAGGTTCTCCCCAGAATGGATGACGTGAGCCAGACGTCCGGTCTTAAAAACTACAACCCAAATGTTTCTGTAACATGTGTTAAAAAGCATGTTGTGCCGAACCCACTGCGAGTGGGTTAAGGGCAGGTGGAAGAAGAAGATGGAAGACACGGCAAGCGAGGGAGTGTAAGTGGTCACTGACATTTTAGTCCCAAAGCCAACCTCACCTGCACGTGGTACACTCTGCTGATTAACGGACGAGGCAATGCCGAAACTTGGTTACCGTTGCGGATTGTGGGGGCCAGACGGAGGGTCGTATAATACCAAATTCACCGTCAATTTCCAATGTAAGATGGTTCACTTTTATAGCCTAGGCCGGCAAACGAGCAAGTGAGTCACCTGATGATAAGTGATCTCCACCGCCCATGTACGCCCGCAATACCAAAAGAATTAAGGGTGCGTTGTCGAACCGACCGACCTTAAAGGAAAGGAATAATTAAGGGATTGGAAAGCGGATGGGGATGGGGATTTGGGCCTCCGGATATCTCATTCACCATACGAAACGCAGCAGCTGCTACTTTACGTCGGTTTTCTGTGAGACAGTGGTAACCAAAAATCTAACAGCGTGGCTCTACGGCTCAATTAATTTAAAGCTGGTAATGGAGATGGCTTTTAGCTATGCTTGAAAAATCTGTTCAGCCATTTAGAAATTAAAAAAAATATGTAAATATGTAATTAATGTCAGAATTTTATTGGTTAAGTTATTATACCTATAACTGAACGACAAGACGATTAAATATGACCCGTCTGATGCTAAGCACGCTTGTCCATAAACAGCAACAGCACAAAGTACTTAGCAACATCGAAATAAGATAACTAGAACGATAACTCTCATATATGAATCTGCCACAAATACGGCTCCACTTACTTACACATGCAAAGGTAAAATCACACGTAACACTCATACACGCAACAAAAATTAATAAACGTTCAAAATCAACTTTATTTTATAAAAGTTAATGTCTAAATATTAAATTTCTAAATCGAGATACGACATTCTGCACCGCGCAAAAAATTAGACGTATTAAGTATCAACGAGCTGCACAGACTTTTATAACCCCGCCCCCTTGCACAGAGTTTTGGTGGGGTATTTTTTTGCTTGAGTTACGTTTCTTGTCATCTTATTTCGATGCTTGGCGGTATATTACACTTGACACTAGAAATAGATTATAGCTAGCTAAATAGAACTTAATTTTTACAATGCCGCTACTTGACGTCGGTTTTCTGTGAGACCATCGAGCCGGGCAATTCGTGCTGTAGACAAAACTGTCTACAACATGGCTCTACCACTCAATTAAAGATTTGTTTCAGGACAAACTTCGTCGCAAATTCAATTATACACTGAGTCTTCGGTTCATCACGCGATTAGAAAGGAATGATAAGCAGAGAGGATTCTTTCTAACGGGAAATCATAGGCAGTAAGTGTCTACATAAAAAATTGTGTAATAGTTAATTCTTGGCTATATTAGCCACAACAGAGCATGTTATCTACGCTCTACTGACTGAGACGCAGAAGTAGTCGCCTTAGCCGGTTCCGGCATGGATGACATCATCATCAGTTAATACTTAGAAGGGTCCCTCGAATGCGAGAGGCCGTCCGTGTTGGTACCACGGCGCCGTCTATTACTGACAAGCAGCTGTGTGTCAATTACTAGGCATTAAGAGACTTAACATCTTATGTCTCAGGGTGAGGAGCGAACGTTTATTTATTTTATTTACTTATACTTCTATACAATTTCGTATAAAGGTGGACATAATGCCTGAGACATTCTCTACCTGCCGACCTTTAGGTGATACAGAGATTAATGAAGTAGTTGCAAAGGATACATACTACATACAGAACATTACAAAAATAAATATAATTATACAGTAATTACATATAATACATAATATTATAACCAATATATAAATACATATTACATACATAAATATATAAAAATAATATACATACATATAAATAAATGTAAGTAAGTTTGTTATGGAATACATAAAAATGGAAAATATACTAATGAGATGATTCTGCCATACTATTGAAGAGTATCTGCCGAACTCTCGCTTTAAATGACAAACGACTCGTAGACGTCCTAATCTCGAGGACGTTGTTGTAAAGGTTGTGAAGGGGAGAGGGATTTGGGCCTCCGGATATCTCACTCACCGTACGAAACGCAACAGCAAGCTGCTACTTTACGTCGGTTTACTGTGATACCGTGGTTACGACCCGGACGACCCGGGCCCCTCCATGCTGTAGACAAAAGTGTTTACAGCGTGGCTCTACCACTTAATGTATGTATTTTTCTATTGCAGTCGTTGTGCAGTATCCAGGTTTTGGTTGACACACGCTCGTTCGACCTTCCCTTGCCTGGACGAACCTAATCTGAGGGCAACCTTCAAACTGACCATAGTCCGGGATAGGTAAGTATTCAAACAACTAGGACCGAAAAGTAAACCAGCAGAGCTACCGCGTAATAAACTCTTAAACTGTCGACTGAGCACTGATCTTAGTGAACTGCAGACTGACTGACTGACTGCGGGCAAAAGACCACCAGTTATGGCGACAACCTCTTTTATACTATTTAACCACCCTTCCACAAATATATCGCACCATTATTATTTCAGTGTACCCAACGTTGCTTTCTCAGACACTCTCAATACACCAATAATAACCCTTCTACTCATATCTGTTCATAAAATATTCATAACTATTAATACCATGCACCACACGCTTTTTTTTAAAAATAAAATCATTTTTTCTTACACTATTTTTAATTCAAATTTATTAAAATTTATTTTCTATTTTTTAGTTCAATTTTCTATAAAAGCGTATTTTTTTATTTCAAACTGTTTAATTTCGAGTTAATCCGACGTTTTGAAGGGGGTCAAAATCATGTTCAAAGATTCCGTTACATACAAACATACATACTAACATACGTATGAAGCTAATAAAAAGCTATTACAAAGAGAATACCCTAACAAAAACAAATACTTTCTGCCTCTTATAGATTCCATGTGTCACTCACCAACATGCCTATAATAGCTACGGAAGAGGCTGGATTCTATTTGGGACATAGATTGGTAAGTTACCACAATTAACGTTCACATCTTGCTTGGGACGGTAGGCAGCGGCATGGAACGGTAGGCAGCGGCTTGGAACGGTAGGCAGCGGCTTGGAACGGTAGGCAGCGGTTTGGAACGGTAAGTAACAGTTTCCAACAGCAGGCAGCGGCTTTGGAACGATAGACAGCAGCTTGGAACGGTAGGCAACAGCTTAGAACGGTAGGTAGCCGCTTCTAGCAGCAGGCAGCGGTTTTGGAACTGTAGGCAGCAGCTGGGAACGGCAGCCAGCAAATTGGAACGGCAGGCAGTGGCTTGGAATGGTAGGTAGCAGCTTGGAACGGTAGGCAGCGGCATAGAACGATAGGTAGGGGCTTGGTGCCTACTCTATCCAACTTCGTGCTATAATCTATAAACCTTGCCTCGGTGGCGCAGTTGTAATAAGAATGCGGGATGACTGTTGTGCTGAGGTCTCGGGTCGGGTAAAAGTGATATTAGGTTTCTTTACGAAATGCTGAGTATCAGCCTGGAGTCTGATACTTCTTTTTTATTTATAGCAGGCCGCTCGCCTGATGTCAAGTGTCACGCCTGCCCATAAACAGAACCAACATCACACAGAGCTATGAATTACAAAGCACTGCATGGCATTGGACTGCGCTCGTCACCCCAAGACATAAGTTGTTAAGTCTCATAATGCCCAGTAACTTAATTGGCTTCATGTCCTCCAAACAGGAACACAACAGTGCTTATACATTGCTTCTTGGCGGCAGAAATAGACAAAGTGGGGGGTACCAACCCAGACGGCCTCTCGCATACGACGGACCTTTACAATGCATCTTTGCCATGCAGGGGCAATTTATCGATGCCGTTCTTAGAGAAATCGGCTGGACGGGAGGCAATAAACTCTTTAAAGGCATTTTGTACTGCCTCTCGGGTGGTTATTTTTCCGCACGATACACCAGGCACCTCTGCCTACCCCTCTAAGAATATACAGTAAATTAAACCTTGTTGGCCCTTTCTGGGTTGTGAAGATAGATATATATATATATATCTTAATAAAAGTACTAAAATTGTGAAAATAATAAACAAAAGCGAAATATTATCCTTACTCAGGTAGCTTAGAAAAATGAACATATTTAAAAAATGTTACTGACATCTGAAAAGTGATGAACAGCTGAATAATGTGACGTATGGACGAAGCCGGGCGCTATGCTATGCTATCCCGCTCTGTTTTCTTTTTCTTGCAGAGGTAATCAATGGAAGAACGGTTTACAAACAATAAAATATTATTTTTATACCTAGTCTCATTTTCGTATGCGTGTTATTTCATTACGCTTGAATATCGATTCTGTTATCATAGTTAAAACGCCCAACAGGCTTTTTGTTACATATTGTATAGGCGTGAGCTTGTGTTATTCCTTCCAGCTGCAAGACGAGTTCGCCACATCCCCCCCAATGCCTCCGCACATGATGTCGGTGGCGGTGTGCAGGCTACAGCGACGAGCTGCTCCCGTAATACAGGATAATGCTACTGAACTGACCACGAACGCGCCCGAAGCCACGGCGGAAACACCCGAAGACATACCGCCAGAAGTCAGCCTATATAGCGACCAGCAACTTATACTGGACGAGTCTGGGTAAGCAGTTGCAGAAAAACCTTGTTAAAATATTGGCTACTAGCTGTTGCCCGCGGCTCCGCCCGCATGAAAATAAAACGTAGCATATAACCGTCTCCAGGGTCTCATCTATCTCTACATCAAAATTCATCAACATCGGTTCAGTAATTTAGGCGTGAAAGCGTAACAAACAAATAGATACATTTTTCATAAAAAGTATCCTATGTTACTTGTTATACCTCCAAGAATATCTGTACAAAGTTAAATGATGATCGGTTAAGTAGTTTTCGCGTGAAAGCGTAACAAAAAAAACTTACATGAATACATTTTTTACATTTATAATATTAGTATGATGTAATATGATTAAAAATAAAAAACTTGCTTTACAAAGCGACTAGCATACGGTAACCTGGTTGGCTCGCCGTCGACTTGTAAGAAAAAGACGCCACACATGCTCGTACAAAGTCGTAGATCCGGGACTTTTTGGAACCGGGGCAAAAACTTGATAGTGGCGCCTCTCTCTCCGAAAGCGTTCGAGATAAATTAATTTAAAAACTAAAAGAAAAGAAAAGAATGATGCACAAAGAGCATGTGTGGCCCATTCATGCTGTAGAAAATGTTGTCTACAGCATGAATGGGCCGGCTTGTCCGGGCCGTTACCACTGTCTCACAGAAAACCGACGTAAAGTAGCAGCTTGCTGCTGCGTTTCGTACGGTGAGTGGGATATCCGTAGGGCTAAATCCCCTCCACTTCCCAATCCCTCTCCTTTAAGGTCGGCAACGACATGGGCGGTGGTGTTCACTTACCATCAGGTGACCCACTTGCTCGTTTGTCGGCCTATATAATAAAAAAAAAATGATTTTTATTCCAGACCTCTGCTAGAATGGGTTCAGAAGACCATACAGCATTTCGCATTTGAACTGAATACTTCATACCCGTTGCCTAAATTTGGTAAGTATTTTTTTATTAGTCTGAACGACGTAACGAGCAAGTCGGTCGCCTGATGGTAAGCATCTGCCCATAAACAGAAGCAACACCATACAGAACTTGGAATTACAAACTGCATGGCACTGGACTACGCTCCTCACCCTGAGACTAAGATGTTAAGTCTCATAATTTCACTTCTTCTCAGAGTGGTTGACGTCAGGCAGGCGGCCGGTCGTAAAAACTACAAGCCAAATCTTTCTGTGACATATGTTGGAAAACATGTTGCGCTGACCCCACTGCGGGTGGGATAAGGGCAGGTGGAAGAAGAATGCCTATTGTGAAAAGTTACGTAAGAAGAGTATTATTTTAATAATACAAAACGTTGGGTTACGAATTCTACTAATAGTTTTTTGGTCGCTTTTACAATGTTACTACTTTACAGACCACAACCCCATGTCAGAATTCTCTAGAGACCGCTTTCTAATTAATTATAACTAAAATTAGATTAGGTTTGAATAGTAAACCAGCAGAGCTACCGCGTAATGAACTCTTGGACTGTCGACTGAGCACTGATCTTACTAAACTGGACACTGACTGACTGACTGCGGGCAAAAGGCATCCAGTTATGGCGACGACCTCTTTTATACCATTTAACCACCCTTCCACAACTATATCGCACCATTATTATTTCAGTGTACCCAACGTTGTTTTCTCAGACACCCTCAATACACCAATAAAAAGAGAATACCCTAACAGTATTGAATATGGAATACCTACCACCTAGTCATGTTCTTTTCTTCCAGATATCGTGGTAGTTGAGGGTAGCAACCCTTACTCCGAGGGTTGGGGCCTCATCACCCTGTCTCCATCAACTCTGTCAGACACCAAGACAATTGCAAGACTGCTGGCGCAACAGGTAATTTCTAGAATTTATAGCTTTCTATACTAGGTGTAGCGACAGCTTTTTTTATAGTATAGGCCGGCAAACGAGCAAGTGCGTCACCTGATGGTAAGTGATCTCCACCGCCCATGTACGCCCACAATACCAAAAGAATCACGGGTGCGTTGCAGACTTTAAAGGAAAGGGATAATTAAGGGATTGGGAAGGGGATGGGGTTTGGGCCTCCGGATATCTCACTCACCGTATGAAACGCAGCAGCAAGCTGTTACTTTACGCCGGTTTTCTGTGAGACAGTGGTAATGACCCGGACGAGCCGGCCCATACATGCTGTAGACAAGGGTCTACAGCGTGGCTCTACCACTCATAAAATCAGCTCAGCTCAGCTGAAGCAGCGACAGCTCAGACCTTAGACTCTTAGTTAGACCTTACTCCACCACGCTAACCTAATGCGGGTTGGCAGACTTCACATACCTTCGAAATTCTTATGGAGAACTTCTCAGGTATGCAAGTTTCCTTCACCGTTTAAGCAAGTCAACAATTAATATACATATAACTAGAAAACTGCCTCGGTGGCGCAGTTGTAATGCGTATGCGTTACGACTGAAGCTGATGCTGAGGTCTCGAGTTCGATCCCTGGTCGGGTAACAGTGATATTGGGTTTTTCTATTACAAAATTTTCAGTATCAGCCCTGAGTCTGGAATTGTGCTCGGTATGGCGATAGGCTCCCCCCCCTATCACATCAAGAGACGGAGATACCCTCGGTGAAATGTGGGTGTACTGATAACACCTCTGCCTACCCCTACGGGGATTACAGGTGTGAGTGAGTATGTATGTATGTAACTTAAAAATGTCAGAGGTGTATGCACTTGGGGCTGGTTTCGAAGTGCTACTTTCGTCTCGACAGTCCATACCACTCCCCGCTGAGCTATCACTGCTAGCTTAATCTTCTTCTTGCTTCAGTGGTTTGGTGGGCTGGTATCCCCACGCTGGTGGGGATCCCAGTGGCTGATGGAAGCTCTGACTTCACTCCTGGCAGAGAAGTCGCCTCCGTTCAGAGAGTCAGCGTCCAAACAACAAGATGCTCTGCTCTTGGACCATGTTCTGCCAGCTTTGAGGTATGTTTCTTATAGTATTCCGAACTGCATCCTAATCTATCCTTACTATATATAAATGCGAAAGAGAGTTTGTTACGCTTTCACGCCTAAATCGCTGAGCCGATTTTGATGAATGTTGGTACGGAGATAGTTGGGATCCTAGAGACAGGTACCTTCTTAACCTACTCGCAGTAGGGTCGGCGCAACATGCTTTTTAACATATGTTACAGAAAGGTTTGGCTTGTAGTTTTTACGACCGGCCGCCTGCCTGACGTCCACCCTCCGGGGGAGTTTAACACTTAGGTTAAACATCCCCTTTTTTAACGGTTGGGTTAAACTCTCTTGTTTTTAACAGTAAGACTAATTTCCCCCTTTCTTAATAGTTAAGTTAAACTGCCGCTTATTTAACAGTTAAGTTAAACTCCACTTTTTAATGTTAAGTTAACCTCCCCTCTTTAATGGTTAGGCTCAACCCCACTTATTTAACAGTTAGGTTATACTCCCCCGTTGTTAAAAGTTAAGATAAACACTCCCTTAATTAACAGTTACGCTAAACTCCCCAGTTGTTAACAGTTAAGTTAAACACCACCTTATTAAACAGTTAGGTTAAAGTCCCCCTTTTTTAATGGTTATTTGTGATATATCGTTACAGATTGGATTCAAGCAACTCGGTCCGTGCAGTAGCATCGTTGAGGCTTGAACGAGCTGATATAGAAGCTGCGACTGATGAATTGTCTCTACATAAGGTAAGTATACTGATTTGACACTAGGTACAATCTAGGTACTGGGTAGCACTAGGTACAAGCTACAATCTGGAGCTTTTCAAAGTTAGTGTGAATAGGTACTGATAAGGGTGCGAATAAAACACGAAGAAAATTTCCGAAATTCGAGATGGTGATAAAACAATAGGTGTGTACTGCGGCGCCCTCTTACGTGAACTCATTCCAACTCCCCTGATGGCGCCAAAACGCTTGGAGCTCGCCAACTCCCCGCGCCCCGCGCCTACCCCGTTGTCGCCCTGTGCACACCTACCGCGTCTCGACCATCTAGATTTATATTTTGAAATACCGAAGGCTTATAATGTTTTTAAATATAATATCTGCCGGCCAGCTATAACGCGTCGCCTACAGGTACCTTTTAGGCAAGCGTGTAACAACGTAGACCGTATCCTCACTTTCCATCAGGTGCGATTACGGGCAAACGTGTTGCTTATTATTTAAAAAATAAGGTGGTAGGTCCCTCGTATTTGTTATTTGATTGAGTGACGATACGAGCAGGTTGCTCGCCTGATGGAAAACACGCCTGCCCATAAACTGAAGCAACACACAGAACTTTGAATTACAAAGCATGGCATTATTGGACTGCGCTCGTTGCTGATACATAATATGTTAAGTGTACATAATGGAGAGGAACGGGTGATAAATGTTTCTCTAGCGAAGGGAGATCTTCAGTCAGTCGGTTGATGTTCGGAACTTGTATATATAGTAACCGTAGCGCAAACTTTGCTAGCGCGATTCAGGATCGGTTGACTTTGCATTGTACGGTGCGCGCTGTATACCGCCACAATAATGCCCAGTATTTTCACTGGCGTCAATGTCCTTCAAACCGGAACACAACAGTGCTTGCACACTGCTCTTTGGCGGCAGAAATAGACGGCGCGTGGGTACTAACCCAGACGGCCTCTCGCAAACGAGGGACCTACCACCTTGTGTGCTAGAGTCCGTCTGTGTTGGTACCAACGCGCTGTCTATTATTGACAACCAGCAGTGTGTAGGCACTGTTTCTTCCGGTTTGAAGGGTATTGAAGCCATTACTGTGCATTATGAGACTTAACATCTTATGCATCAGCAACGAGCGCAGTCCAATGCCATGCTTTGTAGTTTAAAGTTCTGTGTGGTGTTGCTTCTGTTTATGAGGAGGCGTGTTTACCATCAGACGTGCGGCCTGCTCGTCGCGTCTTTTAAACTAATAAAAAGCTACTGGTCGAGCCACGCTGACGACAGCTTTGTCTACAGCATGAATCGGCCGGCTCGACTGGGTTGGTACCACTGTCTCACAGAAAACAGGCGTGGAGGGACCTACCACTTACTGCGATATTATGATAAATTGTTAAGTTTAAATGTTGTTCCTCCCAGGGTGCTGCTATAGTAAGCATGGCTATAGAAGCAGCAGGCGAGGAAGCAGGTCGAGCAGCACTCGCTAGACTCCTGCGGGACCATAGATTCGCCAGTGCTGATGCTAGGTATGAATCATAGACAATACTCTGTGTTTGTGGTAGAGCCAGACAGTTTTGTCTACAGCATAAATGGTCTGTATAGTTACCACTGTCTCACAGAAAACTGACGTAAAGTAGCACCTTGCTGCTGCGTTTTGTACGATCCGGAGGCCCAAATCCCCTCCCTTTCCAAAACCCTTAATTATCCCTTTTCTTTTAAGGTCGGCAACGCGCCCATGATTCTTTTAGTGTGAGCGTACATAGGCGGTGGAGATCACTTACCATCAGGTGACCCACTGGCTCGTTTGCCAGACTATCCTATAAAAAAACCATGTGGTGCTTAATATTTTTAAGCCCACCACAAAAAAGACGGGTGCTGTGTTGATAAGTTTCAGCCCATTGTATGTGGTTGGTGTGTGTGTGTGTATGTCTGTTGTACCATAGCACCTAACAAATGGACCGATTTGCATGCGGTTTATTTCTTTCAAAGCTAGTTCAATCGATCTTCTTAGCTCAAAAAAATCTGTTCAGCGGTTTAAAAGTTACTAATGTGTGTTGGCCGTAATGCATAAACTAAATGTGATAGGTTGGTGAAAACGGACATATTCAAATTGTAATAAAAAATATTTTGAATTTTATTGAATCCATAAAATGTTGTCAATGTCCATAAAATTCTGTCATCATTCTACCGCTAGTTTGGAATGCTGTTTAACTAGAGAAGAACGAGCAAGAATTTACAATTACTTTAGAAAAGTTTACAATTATTAGAGCAAAAAAGTTTAACAATATTTAGGTAATTGTAATTATACAATATGTAACAAAAACCGTGTTGGGCGTTTTAACTGTGATATCAGAATCGATATTCAAACGTAATGAAATAACTCGCATACGAAAATGACACTATAAAAATAATCATATTTATTTGTATACTCTAATTATTGTTTGTAAACCGTATTTCGATTGATTACCTCTGCTAGAGCGATGACTCGGAGCCAGAGCGAGATAGCAAGTTGCGGCGTCTGCGTGCATAAAACGCGCCCGGCTATGTCAATACGTCACATCAGTCAGCTATTGATTACTTTACAGATGAATAAACCTAACATTTTTTAAATATGTTCATTTTTCTAAGCTACCTGTGTGAGGATAATATCTCGCTTCTGTTTATAATGTTTTTAATTTAACTATTTTTATTAAGCTGTCTATATGTCTATCTTCACGACCTAGAAAGGGCCGACAGGGTTTATTTTACATACTGTATATGATATGTTATTCAACGTGTATGAATTTAATTATATTTCAGAGATCTCTGGCGGTCCTTACAACGCGACAACCCCGAGGACGGCGCAGTGCAGGCGCACGCGTGGGACGGCTGGTGCGAGCGGGCTGGTTACCCACTCCTGAGCGCTACTGTTGTGGGCTTCGACGTCGTGCTTAAACAGGACAGGTAAAGTAGCCTTTCTAGTACAAATTGACAATTTTGTTACCGTTAGTTGTCAATTTTGTTACCGCTAGTTGTCAATTGTGTTACCGTTAGTTGTCAATTTTGTTACCGCTAGTTGGCAATTTTGTTACCGCTAGTTGTCAATTTTGTTACCGCTAGTTGACAATTTTGTTACCGCTAGTTGACAATTTTGTTACCGCTAGTTGTCAATTTTGTTACCGCTAGTTGACAATTTTGTTACCGCTAGTTGACAATTTTGTTACAATTGATTGTCAGTTTTGTTACATAATACATTTGATTCAGGTTCGTGATGTCAGCAGAGCCACCAGACCCTGAGCCTCCGATGTTGAACTACCTCCTGACCTTGGACCTGAGAGCTGATGTCGACGAATTGTTCTACGAACCTGGTAAACTATATACATACATACGCACTCACGCCTGTAATCCCCGAAGGGGTAGGCAGAGTTGTAAACAGTGCACCTACATTTCGCCGAGCTCCGTCCCATGAAGTGATAGGTGGCGAGCCTATCGCCATATCGGGCACAATTCCAGACTCCGGGCTGATACTGAGCATTTCACAATAGAAAAACCAAATATCAATTACCCGATCCGATATTTGCTTGAATGACGAGACGAGCAGGTCGCTCGCCTGGTGTTAAGCGTCACGCCTGCCCATAAACAGAAGCAACATTACTGGATTACAAAATACTGCATGGCACTGAACTGCGCTCAACATCCCGAGACATAAGATGTTAAGTCTCATAATGCCCAGTTTCACTGGCTTCAATGTCCTTCAAACCGGAACACAACAGTGCTTACACACTGTTGCTTGGCGGCAGTAATAGACGGCACCGTGGTACCAGCACAGACGACCTCTCGCATACGAGATTGTAATTTATACATGTAATTTACTGTATTTTATTTATAATTATCCAGAAAACTACACTGAACCATTGGAAGAAGACTACAACGCCACCACCACGCCGGTACCACCTACCACCACCACGCGACGCATCACCACCAAAACACCCAAACCAGCGCCTCCCAAGTGGATCATACCGGTCACCTTCTCTGTCGGCCCTCTCGACGACTACGATGAAGATATGGAAAATATTACCAGAGGATGGAAGAATGTTACGGAGAACCTGCAGAACGGGACCTGGTGAGTTTGGAGAAGAAGGTTGATTTTTTTGTCTAATAATAGGGTAGTTTCCTATATTGAATTTTATACATTATTTTATAAGCAACGGAAAAAGATACGCAAAAGAAACCCTTTTATTAAAACACAATCAAAATTGCTTCAGAAATGTGCCCGCAGTTATGACTTTAAATGTTGGTATGAGGAAAAGTGGGTGCGTAGTAGGGATATCTCACTATCTCGCTTGCACGCGTGCACCATAATTAACATTTTACACAGTGACGTCAAAGTTTGCGTCGTCTGTCATTTGACAATTACCCCTTCTACAGGATTTGAATGGCTTCGTAACTTATTTATTTTTGGTCCGATTTATAAAATTCTTTCTGCAATATATTTTGAGTAACGTAACTTATTGATTTAAATAATTAAAACAATCAAGTCAACTACCATATTAGATTAATTTTTAATAGCTAATATGTCTAATGAATCTACAGGTAGTGTTACCTGACGAACATTTAAAGGCCTAGAAATTAAACAAATTTATACGGATTTCATCTTCGTAAATCGGACTGCTGTCAACTAACTTTTAACCCCCACAAGCATTTGGGTCCACTGACGAATCACAAATTAATCTTGATATCCTACTTTCATAGTACTTCTATACACTACATACAATATAATTTGCATCGCTTATTAGGTACTTATTTCATTTTAAATAGGTATAATATATCCTATATTTTTTATTCTAATTTTGTGTCAAGTCCTTCCAAACCAAAATCCTGGATCCGCCACTGGTGGTAACAGCCCGGTCGAGCCGCAGCATTGTGAACCAAGCCCGTGATTATTTTCATTACAGGTATGATTTAGTGAACGATACGAAAACAGTACGAGTGTCACGCTGGATGGAAAACGTTGTCAATTTAATATGGATGAATGATACTGAAAGTAAGTTGTTAACATCGAAATAAAAATAACTAGAATGATAACTCTCATATAAATCTGCCAAAAGGCTATAAAAGTCTGTGCAGCTCGTTCATTCATCAATTCATAAAAATTTATTCATGATCTCCAGTTGAAACTTGATAAGTCAAATTTTTTGCCCGGTGCAGAACGTCGTATCTCGATTTAGAATTTGAATTTTTAGACATTAACTATTATGGAATAAAGTTGATTTTGAACGTTCATTAATTTTTGTTGCGTGTATGAGTGTTACGTGTGATTTTACCTTTGCATGTGTAAGTAAGTGGTGTCGTATTTTTGACAGAATCATATGAGAGTTATCGTTCTAGTCATCTTATTTCGATGAATCCTATAGATTATGTATTTCGCCAACGACAAGTATATACCTAGTTCGTCTCACTACTAGGCACGAACCTCCTCTACCAATGAGAGAGCTTAGGCCTTAGTCCACCAAACTGAACTAATGTGGGTTGGTAGAAAGATATAAGCACAGCGACATTCAAATTGTTAATAAACTATAAATAATTAAATTAATTTAATTTCAATTTAATTTAAAATCATTGAAAAGAAATAACTAATTATTCAAACAAACAAAAAAAATAGATTTTATAGAAAATTCAACTAAAAAATGAAAAATACCTAGTTTAAAATATTTTGTTGTAAAAAGGCGTGGGGTGCTTTTTAAGATATTATCAAAATGATAGTCCTTCTACTCATATCTGTCAATAAAATATTTCTAACTATTGCCACCATGCATCCCACGCTTTTTTTACAATAAAATATTTTAAACTAGGTATTATTTATTTTTTCATTTTTTAGTTGGATTTTCTATAAAAGATTTTTTTTGTTTATTTAACTATTTTTTTCATCTACAGTGGTGATACCAGATCTGGGTAAACATAAGTGGGTACGGTACAACGTCGGGGCCAGAGGACTGTACCGAGTGGCGCCGCAGGATAGAACTAACGAGGAGGTAACGTTCTGATACTGATTTCTTCCTTTAGGGCTGTCTTCTTTTCCCACTCGCAGTGGGGTCGGCGCAACATGTTTTAACACATGTTACAGAAAGATTCGGCTTGTAGTTATTACGACCGGCCTGCCTGACGTCAACCCCTCTGAGGAGAAAACACCCGGAGCCGAAATATATATTTTTGGATCACATAAACTCTTTTCTCGGTGTATAATACTTACATCGTACACTATACGTTGCTTAAATTTGACCACACCTTTCTGCAACACGTTGTAAATACTAATATCCTACACTATACGTTGCTTAAATTTGACCACACCTTTCTGTAACACGTTGTATAATACTTATATCGTACACTATACGTTGCTTAAATTTGACCACACCTTTCTGTAACACGTTGTATAATACTTATATCGTACACTATACGTTGCTTAAATTTGACCACACCTTTCTGTAACACGATGTTTAATACTTATATCGTACACTATACGTTGCTTAAATTTGACCACACCTTTCTGTAACACGATGTTTAATACTTATATCGTACACTATACGTTACTTAAATTTGACCACACCTTTCTGTAACACGATGTTTAATACTTATATCGTACACTATACGTTGCATAAATTTGACCACACCTTTCTGTAACACGATGTTTAATACTTATATCGTACACTATACGTTACTTAAATTTGACCACACCTTTCTGTAACACGATGTTTAATACTTATTTCGTACACTATACGTTACTTAAATTTGACCACACCTTTCTGTAACACGATGTTTAATACTTATATCGTACACTATACGTTACTTAAATTTGACCACACCTTTCTGTAACACGATGTTTAATACTTATATCGTACACTATACGTTACTTAAATTTGACCACACCTTTCTGTAACACGATGTTTAATACTTATATCGTACACTATACGTTACTTAAATTTGACCACACCTTTCTGTAACACGATGTTTAATACTTATATCGTACACTATACGTTACTTAAATTTGACCACACCTTTCTGTAACACGTTGTTTAATACTTATATCGTACACTATACGTTACTTAAATTTGACCACACCTTTCTGTAACACGATGTTTAATACTTATATCGTACACTATACGTTACTTAAATTTGACCACACCTTTCTGTAACACGATGTTTAATACTTATATCGTACACTATACGTTACTTAAATTTGACCACACCTTTCTGTAACACGATGTTTAATACTTATATCGTACACTATACGTTACTTAAATTTGACCACACCTTTCTGTAACACGTTGTTTAATACTTATATCGTACACTACACGTTGCATAAATTTGACCACACCTTTCTGTAACACGTTGTTTAATACATATACACTAACGTTGCTTAAATTTGACCATACCTTTCTGTAACACGTTGTATAAATGTTATGGTAATGTATTCCAGTCAGCGGAACTGTCATCTCGTCGCGCTGCAGCGCTGTACGACAGCGGTGCTCCCGCTGAAAGGGCTTTACTGCTTGATGATGCATTCGTGCTGAGCAGAGCTGGGAGACTACCAGCTAGTAGAGCTATTGCTGCTGCTGGTAAGACTTTGGATTACATTTAAGTAATTTTTTAGCTCATGAGTTGTTTTATTAGCTTGAATGACGAGACGAGCAGGTCAATCGTCTGATGGTAAATACATACGCACTCACGCCTGTAATACCCGAATGTATCGGCAGAGATGTAGCCAGTACACCCACATTTCGTCTAGCCCATATACGTCCCATGATGTGATAGGGGGCGAACCTATCGCCATACCGGGCACAATACCAGACTCCGGGCTGATACTGAGCATTTCGTAATAGAAATACCCAATATCACTTTACCCGACCCGGGGATCGAACCCGAGCCCTCAGCGTTAGTTTAATCGTAACGTGTACGCATTACAACTGCGCCACCGAGGCAGATGGTAAATGCCTGCTTTGAACTTTGAATAACAAAGCACTGCATTCGACTGCGCTCATGACCACGAGACATAAGTTTTTAAGTCTTATAATGCCCAATAATTTCACTAACTTCAAACTGTTCAATTATCAATTGTAGAGTATCTTTATGTAGGTGCCACCGCTTTGTCTATTTCTACTTCCAAACAGCAGTGTATAAGCATTGTCGTTACATTTAAGCTAATAAAAAAACAACTTGTCAAGCCACTGCACATACCTGATGATTCCTAAATAATATGGCACTCAGCTCGCCTAACAACTGAAGAACACTGGGCTCCGTGGCGCGTGGTCCTCAACCACTTATCCTGGTGGAGAGAGCTCCTGCATCTCACATCATCAGGGCCTCATTTGAACAAACTCCTCAGTGCTCTACATCCGAAGGTGGTACACGTCTACACTCATGAGGAATTGGAAGCTGGTGGGATTAGCGAGGATCAGTTGTGAGTATTTCTTTTAACGGTAGGCAGCGGCTCGGCTGGGCTCTGGCATTACTGAGGTCCATGGGCGGCGGTAACCACTTACCATCAGGTGGGCCGCTCGCTCGTCGGTCTATCTAGAGCAATAAAAAAACCCCCCGACGAAAAGAGGGATGTTATACAGCCTCCGTGGCGCAGCGGGCGAGTAGCCGGTTGCGAAGCGCGAGGCCGTGGGTTCGATTCCCGCACCTAGACAAATGTTTGTCTGATTCACAAATATTTGTCTTTGGTCTGGGTGTTGTGGGACCGCAAGTCCCTCGTAGTTGCTGATACCCACGATACAGGTTTACCTAGTGTGGGGTCAGGACTATGTGTGTGACTGTTGGGTGTATTTATTATTATTATTGTTTTTTAGCGTTTTGCTTCTCGGTCCGCAAGACCGGTGTGCACTGACATCACGGGCCTAAGCTAAGTGAATGTCTGTTAAGTTTTATCAGACAGACATGTTATCTGACATGTTATAATCTAAATTAACGATCGGAAAGGGAGATGACTCTGTCTGCATAAACTTCCTAACAATTCTGCAAGTATTTAAAACCACTGCTTTTTGAAGTTGTACAAATGTTTGTGGCGGCAGGCTTAAAAATTCTAAGGATTGTGATAGCTGTTTAGGGATTATACCAGTTGTTGATAACACTATAGGGACTATGGAAACTTTTTGTAATCTCCACATGCGGATCATTTCGTCCTTAAGGTCAATATATTTTGTAAGTTTTTCTGATATTGTGTTTTGCAAGTTATGGGTATTCGGAATAGCAATGTCAATAATATATGCAGTTCTATTTATCTTATCAACCATAGTAATGTCCGGTCTATTATAATGCACTGTCTTGTCAGTTAAGATGTATTATTATAAGTTTGAATGCGTTTTTTTTTTGTTTGAAAAGTAGTATATTAGAGATAGATTTATCCGCAAATGCAGAATTCCGCATTGATTTAGACATTGCATCCGCACTTTATTAATAAATGCGGATGCGAATGCGGATGTGATGCAAGTTGCAACACGAAATTGGGCGGGGCATGGCTGGATGAGCAATAGGAAGGAATCTCAAATTTAGTCACACACCCCTTCGAAAGAAAAAATTAGACGGGCATTATTTTGTTAGCCCTGTATTATATATGTGGCACTGCTGGGTACGGGCCTCCTCTACTGAATGAAAGTTCAGTTCAGAAAGTTTAGCCCTTAGTCCACCACGCTGACCTAAATCCGGTTGGCAGAATTCACACACCTTTGAAATTCTTATGAAGAACTTCTCAGGTGTATGTAGGTTTCCTCACGATGTTTCCTTCACCGTTAACGCAAGCAATAATTACCAATTAATAGACACATAACTTAGAAAAGTCAGAGGTGTGTGCTCTTTAGACTGGTTTCGAACATGCGAATTTCGTCTCGACCGTCCGTACCACTCCCCACTGAGCTATCGCTGCTTATTTTTCAATGTTCTTACTAAATAATGAGATCCGCATACACATCTGTATCCGTGGATGTCAGCCTCAAAAATCTACATCCGCATTTGCATCCGCGGATGTCAATAAATTACACGACCTGACAAGGGTTGCTGGAAGCCGATGGATGCAGGCCGCTTCCAACAGGTCGGCCTGGAAGGCATTAGGGGAGGCCTATGTTCAGCAGTGGACGTCTTGTGGCTGATGATGATGACGATGTCAATAAATCCGCTTCCACAACATCGCTGGTTTTAATAGTTCTTTAATGTAATAAATGTTACAGATATTTTTCTAATTGACGTCGGGATTTTTCTATAACTTGAAGAATATTCTTTTAGATGGCTAAGCGGCGCCTTACTTACTGCTGGAGTTGAATGGAGCAACGAAAACGTCACCAAGCAAGCTGTCAAACTGTACGACGCGTGGTTCAAAAGAAACCAAACCATACCGGAGATATATCAAGAGGTATGTAGTAGTGGGAGGGTGTCTGATGCTTATGGGGGATACATGATGCTTTTATATGATGCTGGTGGGGGGAGGGTTACATGATGCTGGTGGGGGGTATATGATGCTGGTGGGGGTATATGATGCTGGTGGGGGTGGGGTACATGATGCTGATGGGGGGAGTACATGATCCCATACATATTTTAGTTTTCTATTAGCAATAACGATTGTAGAAAGCTATCTTGTCTATGGGGGCTGGTCAAAAACCACATAAATTCTCTAATTTCAATGTTTGTACACTGTTCATTACCGTCAATTACAGTTTGTTACAAAAATCTAAACCACATTTAAACAATAAACAACTAAGTAGGTATAAACTAATTTGGGAAATTATTAAAGATATCAACCGCCCTGGCCTCGGTGGCGCATTTGTTATTACAACTATGTATACTTACGTACGCGTTACGATGCTGTGTTGAGATCTCGGGTTCGATCCCCGGGTCGGGTAAAAGTGATATTGCGGTTTTCTATTACGAAATGCTCAGTATCAGCCCGGAGTCTGGAATTGGTATGGCGATAGGCTCGGCTCCTATCACATTATGGAACGGAAATATGCTCGGCGAAATGTGGGTGTATTGGTTACACATCTGTGCTCATGGGATCATGTACAATAATCATTCATTTATGTTAAAATGTACATACATTGAGCTGATGTAGCTCAAAATAAGTTGTATTAATGTAGTATTGTAAATTAGTTTTGAAAAGAGCAACGTTAGAGTTTCTTGTCTGTTCTTCTCCAGCGAAACAGCATTCCGAACTGATAGTAGAGTTAAAATTTGACTGAATCTAAATGATGTAGGTATAACATTTTATGGATTCAATACATACTTAATATATATTTATAACGTGGTAGATCCTTTGTATGCGAGAGGCCGGCTGGGTTGGTGCCACCACTTTGTCTATTTCTTCCGCCAAGCAACATTGTGTAAACACTGTTGTGTTCTGGTTTGAAGGATATTGAAGCCAGTGAAATTACTGACATTGAGACTTAACACCCTATGTTTCGGGGTGACGAGCGCAGTCCAGTGTCATGCAGTGTTTTGTTATTTGAAGTTTCGTGTGGTGTTGCTTCTGTTTATGGGCACGCGTGGCGCTTACCATCAAGCGAGCGACCTCGTCCTTCAAGCTATTAAAAAAAAAACTGATTACCCCGAAGTTGTAAAATGCGTATGTATCTGGCCTACTGTCAGAATTCCCGCCAAAACTCGTAAATGTAATGACAGGCATCGTTCACGGCCGGCGTCCGCTCGCACGGGCCGGCCGCGTGGCGCGCGTGCTGGCGCGCGCTGCTCGCGTCGTACGCGGCGCCGCGCCCGATGTACTCGCACAACGCGTTGCTAGCTGCACTCTCCAGTCCTGTGGATGACTGGCTGTTCTATAGGTGAGTTACGTCCGGGTTCTGAAAGGCTGATCGATGTTATTTTTTTTTATTTGTTTACTCCTTAAGGAACCGGCTAAGATCAGAGACGATGGTACCAAGTCATTAGTTATATTCTTTTTTTATATTTTCAAGAACGATGAAACGGGGGTGTGGCCAATTTCAAGGTCTTGTTGGAGTTTTGGTTTTAATTCCTTTCAGTTCGATGCTTCTTAGACGACTTTCTCCAACCGGATCGAACGCACAAGGTCAAAAATCACCTAAATTCACTTATTTCAATGTTTCCATACACAGCGTTGATGATTATTGCACAAAACCACATCACCTTTATACAACAAACACAACTTTAAACCAGTTTAGGAACTAATTAAAACAAGAGAGACACCGCACTGTAAGAATTCCCGCCAAAACTCCCCTGATCGATGTCAAATTAAGTAATCAAATGTCAAATCTCACACCAAGTCGAAATTTAGTTGCTAGAAGCGTGATCAACACTTTTGATTTGACACATATTAGCTAATATAACTAAGAAGCTAAGAGGCTCAATTATTATTATTATTTTTTATTATTATTATCATGCTCATTTAAATTTGTTTTCGGTTGTTTTGTATCCTTGGCTGCAGCTGTACGTAATGAGTGGTAAAGCTACGTTGTAGACACTTTTGTCTACAGCATCAAAGGGCCGGCTCGTCCGGGTAGTTACCACTATCTCACAGAAAACCGACGTAAAATAGCGTTTCGTATGAGTGAGATATATAGAGTCCCAAATCCCTACCCTTTCCCAATCCGACAATACCGCGTTACCGACCTTAAAGGAAAGGGACAATTAAGGGATATTGGAAGAGGGGAGGATTTGGGCCACCGGATATCTCACTCACCGTACGAAACTATACCATATATAATACTTTACGTTGGTTTTCTGTGAGGCAGTGGTAACGAACCGGACGAGCCGGCTCTGCCGTTCAAATTCTTCTTTATATCAAATTCTTGTTCATTGTTTCTTTGTATTTCGGAGCATTTGAAATAAGTTTATTTGCAGATTTGCATTCACGGCCCTGTCGAGTGAGGCACAGAGAGGGCGCGAGTGGAAGTTATGGGTCACCACACTCTGCGCCAGTGCTTGCAGGTAAATACAATAAAGGAATATTACCTCACTCATCCGAGTCTGTGTAGACTGACTGTGTTGTACTGCTATATTGGTGTTGGTGATATACAATATGTAACAAACACCTTGTTAGGTGTTTTAACTCTTACTTTTAAGTTAATAATTTTATAGTTTGTTATTATTTTTAAATAAGTAAAGTACTTTTGTAGTTTTGCGTTGTTAGTAGCTTAAAAGATAAGATAGATTGTTACGATTTTGATTTGGTGTAATACTGTGAACTTGCATTAAAATATAAAAATAAATAAATAAATATCAGAATCGATAAACAAAAATAAAATTAAAAAATTCAGAAAAATATTCATATTCGATAATGGAAAAACTCTCATACGGAAATGGGACTATAAAAATAATCATATATTTTTTTTATACTTTAATTATTTTATTGTTTGTGAACCGTATTTCGATTGATTACCTCTGCAAGAGCGACGAATCGGAGCCAGAGCGAGATAGCAAGTTGCGGCGTCTACGTACATCAATCGAGTCATACCGTGTCAGACACTGACAAAACTGTCTACAGCATGGCTCCAACACTCAACAATCTAGTTACACTTCTGCCTACCCCTTCGGGGAGTACAGCGTGAGTGCGTATGTGTTACATTGGTATAGATGGCGCGGTGCAGCTGGAGTGTGGCGCGTGTTGACTCCGCAGCCCTCGCTACCCCCCGGCGCTCTGCAGGCGGCCGCCAGGTGTCTCCACCAACCATACGATTACTATAGAGTGAGTATAATAGGGTAGTTTCCTATATTGAATTTATACATTATTTTATAAGCAACAGAAAATTATACTGTAGGTAATATATAGTAGTATATCAAGGGATCGGCTAGTGATACGTTGTACTCATTAAAATACAATCACTTTCAGTTCAGGGATTTATTCGGCGAGTACCGTGGGGCTTCATCAGCGTTGGATACAATTGCACTAAACGCCGCATGGGTGATGAGGGCAGATGCAGATCTACTTAGGTACTTCAATATTATCAACCAATAATATATGGGTAAGTAGAGAGTCCGGAGCATGTCAGTTTTGTTAGTGAAATACCGGGTGTGAGGAATACAAATACGATAGCACAAAAATAATCGCGAAATATATAAATAAACACATCCAACTGTCACACACATAGTCCTGACCCTGCACTAGGTTAACCTGTATCGTGGGTATCAGGAACTATGAGGAACTTGTCAACCCACAACAACCAGACCGGAAACAAACATTTGTGGATTACACAAACATTTATCTTGGTGTGGGAATCGAACTCACGGCCTCTCGCTTCGCAGCCGGCTACTCGCCAACTGCGCCATGGAGGCTGTCTTGTTTGGACTAATAAATACAATGTTTCATTCAAATAATAATTAAAATTATATTTTTCTTCATAACATGTCATAAAATCCAATAAAAATATTGACGCTCAGAATCAGCAGTGTAGCGCGGCGCGATGTGCCTACTGAGTATTAAAGCGCGGTAATGCGCGCGGGTCATTGACTCAGACTTTAACATTAGTACACTTTACATTGCGAGCTTACGTTTCCACAATGGCAAGTAAACAGCATAGGAATAGTGTTTTCCGTTTATGTTAACGGTAGTGTTTTATTACAGTTTCTGCTTTGGAACCGGTACCCTTACATCCGGTATATTGATGGATTTCAATGCGTTTAATCATAGCAAACTAGTATCAGACTCCTGGGTACGTATACCGAAAGATAATCGATCTTATCCATCGAAATAAGATGACAAGAAACGTAACTCAAGCAAAAAAAATACCCCACCAAAACTCTGTGCAAGGGGGCGGAGCTATAAAAGTCTGTGCATTATATCTAGTTGACACTTGATACGTCTAATTTTATGCGCGGTGCAGAACGTCGTATCTCGATCTACAAATAATTTTGGTGGGATCATATTTTTGCTTGAGTTACGTTTCTTGTCATCTTATTTTGATGGGTAAACCGTATAAAGCGTCCCTTGTATACCAAGTTTAAAGTTAATATAACCAGTGACGCGTCCCGGCTTCGGTGAAATTACCTATCAGTTTTTAAATGAGTGTGAGAACCGCATCAAAAACAATCAAGTAGTTTAAGAGTTACCCATCCACAGGCAAAGGAATTTGTTTTAATACTATTTAGATATTTATGAAACTGAAATCTTCCGTACCTTAAAGGAGAATTAAACTTTTATTTCAATTTTAAATGATTTTTTGACATAATTATTTTCTTAGCACAAACGTTGTAAGTGAATTGATTATATGGTAGAAAATGATGTTTGTTTTATGGTAACATTTTATGGAACTGTCGTGTGACATACTTATTGTGTTTTTAAACATTAAAAAAAACACTAAGTATATAAATTATGCTATGGTTTGCTATAATCAATCTTTCTTGCATGGCGTTACTCGGTTTAGTGCCAGGGTCCGCCTTTCTATACTATTTGAGACTATTACTTTAATAATCAAACAATTCCTTTAAGTATCTACTTGTCCCTTAAACTGTGTAAGCAATGCATCCGGTCCGATCCGGTTTCGAATCAGATAAATTTTGGTCCGCAATCTCTGATGCAATACAAACATTAAACTATTTTTCTTCAAATTATTATGTGCATAAAAATGATGCATTATACCGTGTCAGTATTTTCAAAATTTATTAAAATATGTTTATTTAGAATATTATTATACGTCCACTTTTATGAAATCTGATCATTATAACGTCCAATTAATGTTTTTTTATTATTTTTAAGGAAGGATAATACCTAACCCATAATGATTATTTAGTTTATGATTTCAATAATATTAAGATGATAATTTATAAATATCGATTTAAATATGTGTTATATGTAGCACCTAGCAAAATATATGCTATTAAAAAGAAAATAAGTAGCTTTATCTCTATTAATTCTGTAAATGTACTACTAATTTTCAAAAAAATCTTTAATTTAGGTGCTACATTGCCTTTAAATATAAACGCTTAAACAAAATACGTTCTACGATATGCCGAAATGTATGTTGATAAAAATCAAACTTAGATCGATAACATTAAGTTTATTTATCTTGTATGATCAAAATTTGACAGATGCTTGCATATTTTGTGTTCAAACTTGACATTGGCTGTATGCACAAGAAGTGCGAAGCCATAAGGGGAAACAAAAACAAAATTGTGTCCGTTTTTAATCTGTGAATAAAATAGTTTTGATACTTGACCAATTAATTAATTAGTCAAGTTTACAAAACCATTGAGTTTGGTTTTTACTATCATACAATCAAATCAAATTCCTAACATAATAATTTTAACTTTAGTTGCATAAATTATTTATAACGGAGATTCCCGAAATCCTGTGGACTTTTCCATAAGGTTAGGTACCATTTCTTTCGTATCTACGATGTAACTTTCCATGGATTTCAAATTTTATTCCCTTTGAAATTTGAATCATAAAGGCGGTTTGCCCTCTGCCCCTCTAATTTTACCGGAGCCCTAGCATACGTGACAAAGAAATTTATAAAGAAATCTGGGAATCTCCAGCCTTATACAGTATATAATCTATTTCACAGTTATGTAACGCACCGTGAATAGTTTAATGTATTTCTTTCTGTTTGTATGAAATGTGAACGAAATATGGTTTTTCCTTTCCAAATAAGATGACAGAATCCTAAAAAACCGAATAAAAATATTTTAACAAAAGTTTCTCCGATTCGAAACATTCACATTTCATATAAATGTAATAAAAATATATATATTGCATGTGTAGAGATTTATTTTGCGATAAAAATATAATTAAAATTAAATAATGTGCTGTTATTAATTAATCATTAAAGTAAGTCCACAATATAATGAATTTTCACAAAGAAATTTGACGATTTGTAATACGTGTCGAAGAGAGCTTAAAGATCTCTATGGCTCAAAGAATGAGCTAAAACACTAATAATTATAGGTTCTATACCCAGGCGAACGTTTATATTATCATGAAGTCTTAGTCTAGGTTTTGTGGGCCAAAGTCCTACGTAGTTTCTGCCGTAGATGTATTATTTCGTAGAATATCTCAAGTCTAGTCCACTCATAAGGCTCTCAGAAAATTACCATTAACTATTTTTATTTGGTTTTTCTATAGTTTCTCGCAATCAGCTTACAGTTTGATGAGTTCTGATATCTTATAGGTTGGTATTTTTGGAGATAATATTTATTATAATATAATTATTTTATTAACTTGAATGACGAATCAATGTTGTAATAAATGTGCAACATATTAAGTTTTCTTACAAACTGTTCCTGTTATATGGTCTTACTTTAAAATTATTAACAACACATGAAGTATAGAGTATTATCAAAATATATAGAAATACGTAAAGCTTTTGATAAAAAGCATTTTTCAATGTATTTGCCGAATGTGCATTTTCAAATAATCAAATAAACGAACAGTAAAATAACCTTATTTGATGTGTTGTCATCTTCACACTTTTATTTTTAAATATTATTTAATCAAGTTTCGAAAAATGACTTCTAATGTACCTTTGACTTATTGAAGCCAATAAACGGCCAATTTCAATAAACTATTTTATTACAAATATACATATAGCTCCCACAAATGAACCAATAATATTAAAGTTTAAATGACATGCCTATAAATTATATAATGATTGGTTTATGTTTGGGATTGTTCAGTCTGTTATTTATGGCCGCTGTCTATCGACAGATTTGCTTGCTGCCAGTAAAATTTTGACACATTTTGTATGGAAGATCTGTCAAAATTGATAGTAAGGAAATCTATCTTTAAATATAATATAGGGAAAGGCAGTTACATGAGAGCCACTTGAGAATGGAATACAACTTATTTAAAAAAGTCAGAGGGTTTCAATTATATTTATATAAACTATTATATGACATAAACCATATCATATCGAATCTAATGTCTACTGTATCTCAGAGTAATTGAAAATACTGAAATAATTATGTAAATGCACACAAGGCAAATGTTATTAGTGATTTTTCATACTAAAATATATAGATGAAAGTCAACTTTTTCTAAAATTTACAGAATTCTAACGACTTTTGTAATGCGTCTAGTGTATATAGTTTTATAAAGAATATACAATATGTACGTATTTTACATGTAGTGTCTTGGATGCCTGTCGTAATCATTTAAGTAGGGATGTGCGTGAGATTTTGTGAAATTTATTCTTTTCATTTCTATATGGAATTTTAGCAACACAATAACTGGTCACACAATACTATTTTTATCATGGTTCGACAGTACTAAAATTCGGTATAATACAAAAAATATTAAGATGAAACAGATGTGACTTATCAATAATTGGTAAGGCAATAATATAATTTTTTAAGTCATTTAACTAATCAAACAACAATTCATTTAAAGCTCGTATCTGTTCGCGAAATGTAAATAAGTTCATAGATAATGTATGAAATAATATTTTAATGTCTGTGCTGGTACGTGTCTGTAGATATGTATAGAGAGTGAATCACCTGAATAGTAAACACTATTAAAAATACACTTCGTACGTTGTTCTTGAGATGTGTTTCAAAATTCATCCTTATTCCAATAAATTAATAGGCCCGTACACCTCTTAGTAATTTTTTCGTAGAATTGTAAAATCTAAGAAGCCGAAAGTTAATCTTCCTAAAAAAGATCAAAACTTGTAACACGTACTACGATTCAATGTGGCCCCACCACAAAATTATTAATTTGGTAGAATTTTATAATTCGTTATTTGTATCAGTCAGTAGGATGACTGTACACGTGATTGTTTGGCGCCAAAATGACCAATCACGTGTAGGTACTGTAATCGACACTTTGGAACGAACTCATTTGAGTGTTTTTCTATAATACGGGCCTTACGAGCCTATTTCATAATGTCCGAGTAAGATTTACCCACTCATTTAAAGTACCTAATAGATATTGTTTAACCAGTATATAGTTCAGAGTCTGACTTTTGTATTTTGGCCATGTCATAATGTATTTGGAAAGTAGCATTTACTCAATGTTGGTGAAACGAGCGCTTGTAGAATTTCTTTATTTACCCGTAATACATACATACATACGCACTCACGCCTGTAATCCCCGAAGGGGTAGGCAGAGGTGTAACTAGTACACCCACATTTCGCCGAGCGTATCTCCGTCCCTTATGGGATAGAGGGCGAGCTTATCGCCATACCGGGCACAAATTCCAGACTCCGGGCTGATACTGAGCATTTCGTAATAGAAAAACCCACTTTAACAGACCCGGGGATCGAACCAGAGACCCCAGTGTTGGCCTCAATCGTAACGCGTACGCATTACAACTGCGCCACCGAGGCAGTTTACCCGTAATATATCTACTTTTTTAAAATTTATTTTAATATGTTTCTACATTGTCTATAAACTCCATAAAGTGTGAATGTTCTTAAATTAGTACTAAGTAATATTGTAAAGATTTTGTATCTGGCTTTTGTAATAAATATTTCCGATGTATTTCAAGTGTTTTATTATGAATTTGACAGTGGTAACGACCCGGACGAGCAAGCCCATACATGCTGTAGACAAAACTGTCTACAACGTGGCTCTGCCGTTTAATACCCGAGGTGACCCACTTACTCGTTTAGCGGCCTTTGCTATAAAACAGATATGGCAATGCTTTACTTGATAGTACTTTGTAGGTAGGTAGGTACTCTTAATTAGAAAAGGCTTTTTTGCTTTTTTAAATATAAGTTTATAAAAATAAAAGATTTAAAAATATAAAATAGCACTTTCCAATGGCTAGTCCTGGGACCCCAAGCCACCGGTGGTTAGGACCACAGTATAAGGAACCTCCTCACGATGCGTGCTGTGTCCAATAACACTGCTTTTTGAATCTGGCTCCTGACCCAACGACCAATTGAGAGCCTCTGGTCGGGGCTATTTGGTGTTCATTAGCGGAAAATGACAACTGTTTCTATCGCTCACTCGCTGTAGACTAAATGAGTTGCGGTCAATTGACCGTCCCTTAGTGCGCACTTTATACGTACAGCCGGTCTAGTAGTTTACATTAAAGTCTTGGATGTTTCAGAAAGATTTGTTTTGTAATTTTTACGACCGACCGCCTGCCTCACGTCAACCCCTCTGGGGATAGACCTCAGATAGTTGTTCGTCTTGATAAAAAAGTAGGTAAAGTACAAAGACTTTAATGTATATTACTAGACAAGCTGCGGGGTACATAGGAATTGTGCCACTAAGTTGCGGTCAATCGACCGTAACTCAATATTACCATTTCGCTTACACTCAACTAGAACCCCCATCGCGCTCTCTGTCTGTGAGCTGTCAAACTCCCGCGTTATGTGACGCGATTTTACTTCTAAACAGCCCGTCTAGTAGCAGGTATACATGAAAGTCTTTGGTAAAGTAGGTACTGATTTTATCGCGGTTTAATTTTTATTTTAGTCCCGACGTTTCGAAAGCTTTTCAGCCTTCGTGGTCACGGGAGAGACTGAGGTGTAGGTCGTCTCGAAAAGTTAATGTTACAATGGCTAAAAAACTAAACCGCGATAAAATCCGTATAAACTAGTTTTATTTCAATGTGTAATATTCGCGTAAACGTAAGAAATCACAAAGTAGGTACTATTATTATTAAAACAAACAATGCTAAGATGTGGTCGCCAATATTCCAATTACACAAATCCATTAATTTCCCATGTCGAGTCGATTCAATTTAAAAATCAACTTCGCGGTTAAATGGAAAATGTGTAGTTGATTGATAAACAAGTTTTAAATTAAAATGGGCGCGTGTTGGCGTATTTTTGTGAGAAAATAAAAAATGCATTACCACATATTTGTTCTTAGCTTTTTGTGTATCGGTAAGTATGGTTTTGTAAGGTCACTATCACTTTTTGTTCATACGCACTCACGCCTGTAATCCCCGAAGGGGTAGGCAGAGGTGTAACCAGTACACCCACACTTCGCCGAGCGCATCTCCGTGATAGGGGGCGAGCCTATCGCCATATCAGGCACAATTCCAGACTCCGGGTTGATACTAAGCATTTCATGATAGAAAAACCCAATATCACTTTACCCGACCCGGAAATCGAACCAGAGATCTCAGTGTTAGCCTCAGTCATAACGCATACGCATTACAACTGCGCCACCGAGGCAGTAAACTTTTTGTTCAATAAATATAAATTACTTCATCACGATGTTCAGTAAGTTTAATAGTTTTTACCATCGAATAAGATCTCCAAAAAATACGGCTCCGCTTACTTACACATGCAAAGGTAACACTCATACACGCAAGAAAAATTAATGAACGTTCAAAATCAACTTTATTTCATAAAAGTTTATTTCTAAATCTCTAAATCGATATGACGTTCTGCTCCGCGCAAAAAAACACTTATCAAGTGTCGACTAGATATAATTATGACAGACTTTTAGAGCCCCGCCCCCTTTTCATGGGGTCATTTTTTTGCTTAAGTTACGCTTTTTGTCGTGTTATTTCGATGGTCTTTACACATTAAATGGACAATTTTATTAGGCACTTACTCTTCACAATTTATTACACTTGGTATCATTAATCACAATTGCACTTGGACAGCGTTTCCACGGAAGAGTTCTAAGCACGATTAAGTCCTCTGATATAACCCACCCTCTTATATACCTCAGCAAATCACCTCCACCACGTCTCAATGCTATTATCTACCCGCTTTGCATAGTTATTCTCCTGACTACCTCCACTAACACCAATAAACAGTGTTATTACTGTTAGAATATTTAAAAATAATGCTTTATATTTATTGAAAAGTATGAGAGCGATGCCAATATGATTGATTTTAAATTTAGAATGCAATAAACTGGTAACTTGAAAAAGATTATGTAACCTTTTTAGACATGCCATGGATCATAGAGTAATTATATAATCTATGTCCTATGGCATGGACCGCAAGTTCCCCCCTTTTTCAGATATGTCAAAAATTAAGAACGATATACATATCATAAGAATTATTGTACGACTCCGCAATATAATTTGTACCTATAATAAAATAGTATTGTTATTGTATAACGGCGAGTAAATGATTATTTCAATACCCTTCTAAAATTACTATTGCTTATATTACTAATATGAGAGTAACATCTTTTTCAATAGAATCGAGGTTGTGGGTTCGGAATTATCACTGATGGCACCAAGACTTTAATGTATACTACTAGACAAGCTGCGCGGTACATAGAATTTGTACCACTAAGTTGCGGTCAATTGACCGTAACTCAATATTACCAACTCGCTTACTCTCGACCAGAACCCCTATCGCGTGTAACAACCACCACCTGTTTTCACTGGGACAACTAACGCCACTTCTTGAATAAACAGTGGAACTTATTTTATCCTTCGCATAAATATCGAATAGTTGATTATAATATATTTTAATTACTTATTATTTTATAATTAATAACTATCGTAAATTGTATTAAATATAATACTTCAGTTTATATAATTTTATTAAGTATTTTCCTACGATTTATGTAAATTAAGATTGTCAATGGTTAGTTGCGGATTGGCGGGAACACTGAAGGGCATAATAAAACACATTGATATAAAACATTGATTGTCAACTGGTGAACGCATTTTATTTACAGACTGCGCCCATTTTCTAGACTTCGTTATACGCGCTCCTTGTTTGAGAGCTGTCAAACTCCCGCGATATATGACGCAAGTTTACTTCTAAATAGCCCGTCTAGTAGTATACATGAAAGTCTTTGAGCGCTGGTACCGACCCAGACAGCCGTCTCTCATACAAGGGACCTACCTTGTATTACTACAGCTTCATGCATAAAACTGTTTTCTCAAGATCGGTATTTTTTTGCAGTTAACGAAATAATAACTCTCCAAATATACATCATTACTACAAACAATGATAAACCAGTAAAACTAATAACAGAAAAATACAAGAAGTTTCTATACAATAGACCAGCTAGAGATGAGCTTCGATCGGAGTACGAAACAAAATTAGACAAAAATAAATGCAACCGCCATTTTGGCAGCATCTTCGGGACCAAGGTACAAAAAATGTTATGCCTCGAAAATTATTACAAAGAACGTAAATTGAGAAATAAAAAACAAACTTATAAAAGGAAAAGGAAACAATATATTCAGCCATTTAAAGAACCATTTGACGATATGACTAGAGGATTAATTGCCAATTCATTTTCGGCAGATTATGTTGATTTAAAAGATTTTGCAAGAAGCATGGATGCTGACGAATTTTCTAAGGATTATTTAGACGTCGGAGATTTGGCTAGAGATGATTCAATTGAATCAAGAAGAGCGTGGCGTTATGGAACGAATTTAAATAAAAACAAGGTTAAATTTAGAGCTGACGATTCCGGTTCTGCTTCTGAAGATCATTCAGATGAAAAAAATCATAACAGATTTCAAATTATTGACAATAAATCTTCAGAAAACGACAGTGGGTCCTCAGCATCAGAAGAGTCGAAGGAGGCAAAATTATTGTACTTTCAAGGTCGGAATAGACTCGTCAAGGATTATAATGGTAGAAAGAGGTTGCAGCATTTCCTGCCGAAACGATTTCATTGGGAGCAGGACGAAATAAAAAATCTAGGATATTATTGGTTTAACGGACCTCGTGGGAGATTTGCCGAAGCTGTGAACTTGTATTAAATACAAAATATATTCAATATTCAAATGAATTATTTATCTCACTCACCATACGAAACGCAGCAGCAAGCTGCTACTTTGCGTCGGTTTTCTGCGAGATAGTGGTAACGACTCAGACGATCCGGACCATTCATAGACAAAACTGTACATTGGCTACCACTCAATATATGAGACCCAAGATTTCCCGCCAATTTTACTGTGGCATGCAAAAACTTTAATGTATACTACTAGACGACTGTTTGGATAGTAAAATTGCGTCACAAAACGCGAGAGTTTGACAGCTCACAGACAAGGAGCGCGATAGGGGTTCTAGTTGAAAGTGAGATGGTAATATTGAGTTACGGTCAATTGACCACAACTTAGTGTTACAATTTCTATGTACCGCGCAGCTTGTCTAGTAGTATACATTAAAATCTTTGGTGGCATGCAATGATTCAAAGAGTTATAAAAAAACGGATTCAATTAATTTAAATTTTATTCTATTCAACAAAATCAATATATGAATATTCACAATATAAATATTGGAGGTACAAAATTGTATTTTTTACTTATTTCTGTGAGTCATACGGTATTTTATTTACTACTTCATAAATTAGCTACTGCATTATCTGTCGATTAAAAGTTAATTGTAAATATACTCTTATGGCTGTGCCCTATATTCTAAATAAAGATAGATATGCTTACTATCAATAGTATTTTGACAGATCTTCCATACTTAAGTGTCAAATTTTACTGCCGTGGATAGACTAAACATTTGGAACGGCCATTAGTGTTTAAGAATGCGTCTAACGAGCTTAGCATATGCAACACGACATATCTCGCGCAATAGAACTATCGACGACAAATATCTCGGGTAAGTGTCAATCTATACTAATATTATAAAGCTGAAAAGTTTGTTTGGTTGAACGCGCTAATCTCAGGAACTACTAGTCCACTTTGAAAAATTCTTTCAGTGTTAGATAGCCCATTTATTGAGGAAGGTTATATAACATCACGCTAAGGGCAATACTAGCGGAGTTACTATTCCACGCGGACGAAGTCGCGGGCAAAAGCTATATTCGATAAAATTACGTCATGTTAGGGTTCGCAGACAAAATACCACAGAGATGTTGAAAGTACTATTTTCTCTACTTTTAGAAAGATATAAAACTAGTTTATACGGATTCTATCGCGGTTTAATTTTTATTTTAGACCTTTTTTTTCAGCCTTCGTGGTCACGGGTGAGACTGAGGAAACATCGAAACGTCGGGTCTAAAATAAAAATTAAACCGCGATAAAATCCGTATAAACTAGTTTTATTTCAATGTGTAATATTCGCGTAAACCTAAGAAATCACCATATAGATAAAACTGGTTTTTCACGACAAAATGAGTCGACAATATTATTTCATGTTGTATATGCTAAGCTTATAAGTTAACAAAAAACATGTACGAAAAATACACTAGTGTAACCTGTAGTGGGTTGGACGCAAGCCACACCGAAAAGACGCAAGACGGGACGGGGGTTGTCTCTGTCTGCCGCCAAGCAGCAGTGTGTATGCACTGTTGTGTCAGGGCTTTGTCAGACGGGGGTTTTGTCTTCACCCCGCCTTTTTTGTGTATCTCGCGTCCTCGTTCTAACGTCTTTTCTGTGTATACCGCGTCATCGTCATAACGTCTTTTCTGTGTATCTCGCGTCATCGTCATAAAGTCTTTTCTGTGTATCTCGCGTCCTCGTCCTAACTTATTTTTTGTGTAGCTCGCGTCGTAGAAGCGCGTACATATTTTTCATTTACTTAATACACTTGTAAAGGTATATCAGCTTGGGACACGTAAAAATGATAAAATTAATTTTGTACTGCAATCTGTCACGTCAGCATTCGCGGCTTTATGGACCATTTACGACACCAATCCATCGAGACAAACAATTAACTGACAATTTTAAAGAGATCGATCATGAAACTTTCAATCAAACTACGCCATTTGTAGGCGTGGCATTCAAACCATCGAAATAAGATAACTAGAACGATAACTCTCATATGAATCTGCCAAAAATACGGCTCCACTTACTTACACATGCAAAGGTAACACTCATACACGCAATAAAAATTAATGAACGTTCAAAATCAATTTCATAAAAGTTAATGTCTAAATATTAAATTTCTTGATGGAGATACGACGTTCTGCACCGCACAAAAAAATTGACGTATTAAGTGGCCACTAGAGACCATGAATACATTTTTATGAATTGATGAGTGAACGAGCTGCACAGATTTTATTAGCCTTTTATAGCCCGGCCTCCTTGCACAGAGTTTTGGTGGAGTCATTTTTTTGCTTGAGTTACGTTTCTTGTCATCTTATTTCGATGCAAACTACGCCTTTTGTAGGCGTGGCGTTCAAACTTTAATCTTATAGGCATTTTCTTGCGGACGATCAGTGTGGAATGAGATTGTTTATTGTAATTGGCTGTATGTCACCATTATCGGCGTTGACAGCCGGTTCGATTCCCACAACGAGAAAAATGTTTGTGTAATGGTGTTGCGAGTCCGAAAGTGTCTCGTATTTGATATCCATAACACATAACTCGTATCTTAGTGTGGGGTGAGGGCTATGGCCTTACTTATAAATGTAACAGCAAATAAATGCTTAGTTATCAGTTAAACACTCCTTTGTCTTTCTCTGTCAATGCGATCCATAAAGTGGTTAGAAGGAGACGAAAACAATGTTGTAACTAGGCAGCGAAAGTGATTAAGAAAATGTATAAGTAAGGCCTTGTGTGTTCAAACACATAATACACTTAATATTATGAATAAATATCTAACTTAATATTGGCTGAATGGTTTGTCTCAATAAATGTCCTCGTGTCTATGGCGCATTATTCTTTGATATAATATTAAAAAAAACTGCGTTGCGCTGTGATTCATAACATGCAGTCATAATGCACGTAAAACACACCCAGCGTTGTTTTTAACTATATTATGAGACAAATAATCACCACAATACCATGTGACTCATAGAAATAGGTTATAATAATAGTGTTGCCAAATCAATAATTGAATTTTCTAATATTTATACAATTATTTATAATATATTCCTTGGTATAGAAAAATTTCCAATGTGTGTGAAGCGAGATTTTTAAATTTCGAGTTTTTCTATTAAAAATATACTAGATTTTAGGTTATATTCAGATAAACATGTATAAATTCACTTTATATTTGGATTAGAAAGATCCATAATGCCATTTTTTTTACTTTTAATGACCCTAATGCAGTTAAGTTGTAAATTTCCGCTATCTATCTGTCCAATATAGGCAATATAACTAATTTAGTGAAATAAGTCTCAACTTTTATAACAAAGTAAATCCTGACAAAAAGAGTCTCCCATTTTTCCTATAGTATAGGCCAGCAAACGGGTCACTCGATGGTAAGTGATCTCCACCGCCCATGTACGCACACAATACCAAAAGAATCAATAGCGCGTTGCCTTAAAGGAAAGGGATAATTAAGGGATTAGGGAAGGGGAAGGGATTTGGGGATCCGGATATCTCACTCACCGTACGAAATGCAGCAGCAAGCTGCTACTTTACGCCGGTTTTCTGTTAGACAGTGGTAACGACCCGGACGAGCCGGACCATTCATGCTGTAGACAAAACTGTCTACCGCATGGCTCTACCATTCAATTTTATTTCCTACTTACTGTCAAGCAGTTTCATATCGTTACAAGCAATATTGTCTCTTGTCAATCATAATACACAGTCTATAATCATTTTGCATTTCAATGAAATTTCTTCAATAATCTAATTTAAGCAGTGATAGCTCAGTGGGGAGTGGTATGGACTGTCGAGACGAAAGCCGCAGGTTCCAAACCAGCCCCAAGTGCATACACCTCTGACTTTTCTAAGTTACGTGTGTATTAATAGTTAATTATCACTTGCTTTAACGGTGAAGGAAACATCGTGAGGAAACCTGCAAACCTGAGAAGTTCTTCATTAGAATTTCGAAGGTATGTGAAGTCTGCCAACCCGCATTAGTCCAGCGTGGTAGACTAAAGCCTAACCCCTCTCATCCAATAGAGGAGACCCGTGCCCAGCAGTGGGACGTGTATAATACAGGGCTAGTATTATTATTATTTAATCTAATTTCTCCCACAGCGTCTCTACTTTGTCTATGGTCTGAATATAACCTAAAATTTTTCTCTTTACACTAATTTCGATTATAATAAACAAGCACAATTTAGGCTAGGCTCTCTAAAAATAATATATATTTATGGAACACCAAAATAATAACTATACAAATGTATACACAAATTGTTATGATTCCATTTGAAATTATTGAAAAGTGTATAAAGGATTTACAGCTTATAATACAGCTTTAGTGGCGCAGTGGGCGAGTAGCTGTGAATCGAGGCCGCGGGTTCGATTCCCGCACCGAGACAAATGTTTGTGTGATCCACAAATATTTGTTTCGAGTCTGGGTGTTGTGGGTTGGCAAGTCCCTCATAGTTACTCACAGTTAGTTACAGGGAGACGCCAAAAAATTCGGGTTATAGAGTTTTCGACTTATAGAGAACTATAGAGGTAATAAGTCTCAAATAATCTAGTTGTAAAGGTTGTAAAATAAAACATTGGTAACATTTAATTTTGTCGAGTTATGGAGAGAAAATATGTACCAAAATGGCTTGAAGGGACTCACTGATTATAATTTTTTTCGAGATTTGGAGGTTTTCAACTTATGGAGGTTCGACTGCAGTCCAGTGTCATGTAGTGCTTTGTTATTTAAAGTTCTGTGTGGAGTTGTTTCTGTTTATGAGCAGGCGTGGCGCTTACCATCAGTCGAGCGATCTGCACGTCTCGCCATTCAAGCTAATAAAAAAAAAAAAAAATTTTAACATGGAGAAGTAAAATTTCAAGTGAAATCAAAACATATCGATTTTTCATAAATAAACAAAATAACATTAACTGGAAAGCCGAGGCAAGTGACTAACTTTTAAACACTTATCATTCATATAACCGTGTGCCCCTAAATGTTGTCTAAAGACATACATACATACGCACTCACGCCTGTAATCCCCGAAGGGGTAGGCAGAGGTGTAGCCAGTACACCCACATTTCGCCGAGCGTATCTCCGTCCCTTATGTGATAGGGGGCGAGCCTATCGCCATACCGGGCACAAATTCCAGACTCCGGGCTAATACTGAGCATTTCGTAATAGAAAAACCCAATACCACTTTACCCGACCTGGGGATCGGGCATTACAACTGAGCCACCGAGGCAGTATAAAGACATCCTGGTAATAATTGATCTCAGGTCCTTGCGATACAAGCTACGCTTAGTGCAAGGGCCACCGTCCTATTGAATAAGTCTCAACAGTATTTTGTTATGTAATACTTTAAGTCTACTCCTAAAAGAAATATGGTATGAAAATAAAATTTATTATTATTATTATTATATGTGAATGAGCGAGTTCACACGATTCAATTTTAAGTATTCAACTGTCTTGAACCAACAAAAGTTGTATGGTTTTTGTCGATTAAGTTCGTATAAGTAGCAATACGTTTTGCTTAAGAATAGTAGTTTTTTTCATGGCAAACGTCCGAGACGAGCAAGTGGGTCACCTGATGGTAAGTGATCTCTACTATACGCCCACAATACCAAATGAATCATGGGTGCGTCGCCGACCTTAAAGGAAAGGGATAATTAAGGAATTGGGAAGGGGGGAGGGGATTTGGGCCACCGGATATCTCACTCACCGTACGAAACGCAGCAGCAAGCTGCTACTTTACGCCGGTTTTCTGTGAGACAGTGATAACGATATTTCTTTAGAGTGGGGGCGAGATTTGCTTCAAAGAGGGCAAAGTAAATAAAAAGATCTGGCAGTCACGGAGATGACACAGTTTTATAACCTCACACAATAAGACTGCCTCGGTGGCGCAGTTGTAATGCGTATGCGTCACGACTGAGGTCTCGGGTTCGATCCCCGGGTCGGGTAAGTTTTTCTATTACGAAATGTTCAGTATCAGCCCAGAGTCTGGAATTGTGCCCAGTATGGCGATAGGCTCGCCCCCTATCACATCATGGGACGGAGATACGCTCGGCTAAATATGGGTGTACTGGTTACACCTCTGCCTACCCCTTCGGGGATTACATGCCTTAATGCGCACGATAAGTCGATATTTCGAATCAGGTGTGATAATTTTAAAAGGATTTTAATGTTCTGTTCCTCACAACGGCATCCAGAGTGGGGCAAGCGCCTCACCGTACCCCACCGTGAATACACCCATGATTGAAGTTACATTGTGACATACAGCATCAAAGTCCTTCGTAAGTCCCATAAAAAATACCATAACATGGTCCTATAATGTCGATAAGTCATTTTTAAATCAATGATAAGTGTTTTTATTAACAAATTTTATATCTTTACAATACAGGTTAATTGATGATTTCGGCCATAAGCGTTTTTTTTATTCCATCATATTTAGCACATCTGCCTACCCCCTCGAGGGTCCAGGCGGTGAACTTATGTTAAATTTTCAAGTGCATTTTCACGAATGAATAAAAAAAAGACATCTACCAAAATCATCAATTATAATAAATATATAACATTTTATGATTTTTTTACAACTTAATTATATGTCTTCATAGAAACGGGTCCGTCGACAAGCGATTATACTTATAAAGGTGCAGTTCTGCGCAAGATCTGGCTAAGTAAAGCGATTAATTATAGGAAAGGTGGAAATTAAACAGGTATAACGCCAGGCAGAAACATCACATGTATAAACAATATTTCGATGTAGATTTCATTTATGTTCTTTTTTTTATTTATGTCTTCGAATTATTATGCATTTCGCCAATGACACGTATTTAATATATTTTTAAATCCACAAGTACGATGAAACACCGATGTGGTTGATTTCAAAGTCTTGTAGGAGTTTTGGTGTCAATTCCTTCCAATACGATGCTTCATAGACGATTTTCTCCAAGCGGATCGAACGAACAAGGTCGATCAATACACTTGGTCAAAAATCACCTCAATTCACCAATTTCAATGATTCCATACATTGTTCATCACAGTCAATGTTTATTGCACAAATTCACACGACTTTTATACAACAAACACAACTTTAAACTAGTTTAGGAATTAATTAAAATAAGTGATCAACCGCATTGTCATAATTCCCGCCAAAACTCCAATATGTTAAGCACACGCTCAGAAAACATACATGCACAAAACGAAAATATAAAATCAAAGACTTTAATGTATACTACTAGACAAGCTGTGCGGTACAAAGAAATTGCGCACTTAGTTACGGTCAATTGACCGCAACTCATTTAGTCGCCCGCGAGGGAGCGACAAGAGTAGTTGTTGTTTAAATAGCTGCGAACGTTAAATTCGATAAAGTAACACGAAATTGTTTATTGTGACCCATAAAACATTGTCATTATTTACGTGCATATATTATATTCATTCAATTTAAAGTTATTTTACGGAAGTAACTAAATATATTATTTCTTGGTTTTGATCGAAAAAGTTATTTGTTGTAAATGAAAACTAATACCAAACAAAACAGCAGTCTCAATATTGCCATCGCGCTTACTCTCAACTTCTCTCGCTCCCACGCCTTAGACGTCATTCCCGCCTCGCCGGCCGCGTATACAACACAATTTTACTTCTGAACAGCCCGTCTATGGTATTAAAGTCTTTGTATAAAATAGACATTTTACGTAGTTCAATTTGAATGAAACCGAAACGATGCACCAAAACTAATTGCACACAATATATAATTTAGTATTTATTATATAAATACAATTCAATAACGGTATACGTCGACTGACCCATAATTTACACACTAATAAAAATAAAATTGGTCAATGTACGATAATGTACCAAAATAGTAAAATTAAAAACAATTAACTAGCAACATAGACGCCGTACGGAATTTGAATTCTTCTCACCCGCCATTTATGCACCATAGCATATATCTATGGTATGAAACGTAGACAAAAAAAAGTTAATCGTATTTTTTATTAGAGGATTTTATACACAATTATTTTCACACGCCTTTTTATATTACCATAAGGTATGTTGTCTATGGTTTGCGTCATAGACTATATTTAGAGATGAAATGTATCCTTAATAGTCTAATACAGCAATTTTTTAATGGTATACAAACGATCATAAAATCGATAAAGCACTGCACTTGCAAACAGCAAAAACATTTTATCATTTTAATATATTTCACAGTGTATATTTAAAAATAACATTTAAGTAGTTTAAAATTTAAATTTGCGTTTAATTACATTTTAAGCTACCGCAGTTTGCCAAATTACAATATTTTAGGTCTGAAGCGAAACTGACTTGTAGTATATTAATTTAGAGGATCAAAGGTGAGTATATAAAAAAACTGGCAATAAAAAAACGATACATGTCAACTCTAACAATAATTCCTTCGTATATCACAAACCTTCAACCATAGACACGAAATCAGTCTTTGTGGTAGAAAATCCAGTTTAATAACGCTTGCAACACCAACGCCAGTACGAAACCACCGAAAAGATCCCACGAATGTGAAGTATTTGGTACTCTGCCTACATTCTGTGGTCTAAAGGCGGTTGCCATGCGTTGATTTTCACTCATAGCCTCTACTGTCTTTGATAGCCGCTCTATGGCCACCGTTTGCTCCCGCAGCGCCGTGTCTATGGCGTATAGACTTTGCTTTAGTGTCAAACTGGAAAGAAGGATATGATTAGTAAAATGATTGTACTAATGCTTAGTCAAATAATTTAAATCGATACCAAATAAACTCATCTTAGTTTTATCTTTATTTAATTACGGGTTTTTATCAATAAACTCATTTAATATTTACTTTTAAATGTAATTAACAATTACAAATAAATTTGCGGTTAAAATATGGTATTACTGGCAAGTTTTGTCAATTATTTTATTTAATTGTAATTGATTTTTAAATAAACTTCTATTATCGATAAAAAGAGTTTTAGTTTATTAATTTAAAAGTCATCAGCGCTATACGGTTGGTCTACAGATGCCACGAATTTAATTCAACAGACAATGTCCAATGAACGACCGACTAATGACAAACGAACGACGAATGACCAAGCAAAGAAGATCGAAGAATGACCGACGTACGACTGATTAATAAATAATGATCAACGACCGACAAATGATAGATGTTCAATGAATTATATCATCTTTAAATCACACCCTAAATGTTATGAATGCACACTCCATACGTAGAAGTCTTGAACCACCTGAGGAGTTGGTCCCTGCTGTGTAAGGCGATGTGTCGCGCTAAATTCCGTTCGCGCCGTTGCAGCTCTAGGCCCAAGTGTGAACAGATATGAATTGAATAGATCACGAACTAATATCTAACGACGAACGATGAAGAATGACCGACAAATGACCAACGACCGATGAACATACGACGCTCGACCGATTACTACGACCGTCAAACAACTAATTATTAATGAAAAGTTACACTCCATGATATTAAACATCACGCATATTCGAAATTTTGGAACGCCTAGCAAGTTATTTCCTGCTGTCGGGAGTCCGAGTGTCTCCGCGCCTTCTGCTCGCGACGACCCAGTTCCGCTACTAGATGTGATATGATTATGAACTAGTATCTATGATGATAACCAACAACCAAACAACCACGAACGAACGACATATGACCGAACAACGAACGTCTAATGACCAACGACCGACTAATGACTGACGACCGACTAATGCCCAACGAACGATTATGACAAATATAACTGTAAACATTGCTAAGTACTTGGAAGTCTTGGACCGCCTGGCGAGTTCGTCCCTGCTGTCGGAGTCGGAGTGGGGGCGCGCCTCACGCTCGCGACGTCGCAGCTCCGGCACTGCATGTGACCCCCCACTACGGACTGACTGGATCATGAAATCGTCCTCGTATTCTATTTGCTCTTCTTGTTGCCACGGACTGGAAAGAAAGACGAAATTACAGGGAAGTGCTGATTTTTTAAAAATAAATTTAATAAAACAAGTATAAACTCCTGTATGTATTCTTAAAAGGGTAGTCAGATATGCAAGTACTCACAGAAACCGGCGTATAATAGTAGCTTGCTGCTGCGTTTCGTACGGTGAGTGAGATATCCGGAGGCCCAAATCCTCCTCCCCTTCCCAATCCCAAAATTATCCCTTTCCTTTAAGGTCGGCAACGTACCCATATTTTCTTTTTGTATTGTGGGCGTTCAGGTCACTTACCATCAGGTGACCCACTTGCTCGTTTGCCGGGCTATACAATATAATAAATAAAATAAAACAGGGACAAATACACACAATTAGTTACTTACTTCGTATTTATATGATTATATTTCCAGCCTTGGTCTACGATACCTGTAAAAAATAATTGTTTAATAAATAAATTGTGTATTTTAAATTGTTAAACTATCGCTCGCTTGAACGATGAAGTAAAACATCGTGAGGAAACCAGAGACTTCTCCATGAATCATACTAATATTATAAATGTGAATGTAAGTTTGTTTGTTACGCTTTCACGCGAAAACTACTTAACCGATCATCACGAAACTTTGTACACATATTCTTGGAGGTATAACAAGTAACATAGGATACTTTTTATGAAAAAAAAAATATCTATTTGTTTGTTACGCTTTCACGCCTAAATCACTGAACCGATTTTGATGAATTTTGAAATAGATGGGACCCTGGAGACGGTTATAGGCTACGTTTTAATTCAGAAAAGTCTATACACACGGGCGAAGTCGCGAGCAAAAGCTAGTCTTCTATATTTTTACTTTTTATTTTACATGCGTACTCACGTCTGTAATCTTCAAAGGGGGTAGGCAGAGGCGTAACGAATACACCCACTATTCGCTAAATTTATTTCCATCCCATGATGTGACAAGGGGCTAGCCTATCGCCATTTCGTAATAGAAAACCCAATATAAATTTGACCCGACTCGGGGATCAAACCAGAGACCTCTGAAACAGCAGTCATACCGCGTAAGCATTACAACTGCGCTACCGAGGCAGTCTACGGCGCTAATATAAATAGATAGTAAAAATACGAGGTATTCTTTTCACTGCCACTGAATAGTCAGAATGTATTTAGTTATTTTTTTTAATTGTTTTTTAGTTTTTAGTTTATTTAGTTATTTTTTTTAACATCGATGCCAGCCACGTACCGTCGGGCACGATGACGTGCAGGTCCCTGTGGAAGTACCGCGGCACCCACGGCGCCACCAGGTTCCTGGCTCTAGCTCTTTGGGCCTCTTCTATTATCGTCTTCTGTTCCGTCGCCGCCACCTGAAACAACAAATGAAATTAAATGAAATAGTTTTATTAATCATGTAGGCAATCAAAATAGCGCTTATGACAAGTCAGTACAAAATAAATAAACTTTGTATAGAAATCATATCAACTAATGTATACATAACATACATAGCATCGTCACAATTTTACAATATTTTTATGATAGTCCAGAATTGCTAAGTATTATTATTATTTTTCTCGGTTTTTAAGGGTCGATATGGACCATAGGCATTAAATTAATTAAATTTGGATATCGTATCTTTCTTTATGCCTGGCTTTATCCCAGCTTGATGCCAGGGACCGCCTTCTCATACCATATGAGCATCGAAATAAGATGACAAGAAACGTAACTCAAGCACAAAAATGATCCCACCAAAACTCTGTGCAAGGGGGCGACGCTATAAAAGTATGTGCAGCTCGTTGACACTTAATACGTGTAATTTTTTGTACGGTGCAGAACGCCGTATCTCTGTTTAGAAATGTAATATTTAGACATTAACTTTTATGAAATAAAGTTGATTTTGAACGTTCATTAATTTTTGTTGCGTGTATGAGTGTTACGTGTGATTTTAACTTTGCGTGTGTAAGTAAGTGGAGCCGTATTTTTTAGCAAATTCATATGAGAGTTATAATATTTGAATTTTTTAGTTCATAGTATTTTATTTTGATGTGTATGGTGCGACCCGCCGTCTGACCCCCACAACCCACAACATGAACCAAGTTTCGCCATTGCCTCGTCCGTTAATCAGCAGAGTGTACCACGTGCAGGTGAGGTTGACTTTGGACCTGAGATGTGGGTGACCTACTTACTTACACTCCTATTAATAGCGTAGTTTCCTATATTGAATTTTATACATTACTTTATAAACAACAGAAAATGATAAGCAAAGGAAACCCTTTTATTAAAACACGATCAAAAATGGTTCAGAAATGTGCCCGCAGTTATGACTTTAAATGTTGGTATGAGGAAAAGTGGGTGCGTAGTAGGGATATCTCACTATCTCGCTTGCACGCGTGCACCATAATGAACATTTCACACAGTGACGTCAATGTTTGCGTCGTCTGTCATTTGACAATTACCCCTTCTACAGGATTTGAATGGCTTCTAACTTATTTATTTTTGGTCCGATATATAAAATTATTTCTGCAATAGATTTTGAGTAACGTAACTTATTGATTTAAATAATAATAAAAATCTAGTCAACTACCCTATTGTGTTATAAAATGTTGTATACCTGATCATCATTGAATATCGCCTCTGACACTTTGAGCCACAACGTCTGCGACTCGTGTTCCTTCTGGTGTTGGAGGCTCATGAGGTATCGCGGGAGTCGCTGTTCCTTCAGCACCGCCACGTCCAGCAGGTTCGTCTCTTCCTGGAACGAGAGAATGAGGGTAAGGGTCTGATGATTCAATCGGACATTCGTCCTTAATCAAATTTTTAAACGACTTCAAAAAAAGGAGCTGGTTCTCAATTCGACTGTATTTTTTTTTATGTTTGTTACCTGCCTCGGTGGCGCAGTTATAATGCGTACGCGTTACGACTGAGGCTATCGCTGAGGTGTCGGGTTCGATCCCGGGTCGGGTAACAGTAATATTGGGTTTTTCTATTACGAAATGCTCAGTATCAGCCCGGAGTCTGGAATTTGTGCCCGGTATGGCGATAGGCTCGCCCCCTATCACTTCATGGGACGGAGATACGCTCGGCGAAATGTGGGTGTACTGGTTACACCTCTGCCTACCCCCTTCGAGGATTACAGGCGTGAGTGCGTATGAATGTTTGTATGTTTGTTACCTCAGAACTTTCGACTGGGTGAACCGATTTGGATGATTCTTTTTTTATTTGAAACCTGGTGCTTCCCGTGTGGTCCCATTTTAATAGAATAGATTGAATTTGTTATTTTTGACTTTTCAGTGTTTTTATTTTGAAGTCGGTTTCTAAGTTTTGTTAACAGTTATTTTATTACAAATCGTCACTTAGCTAACAACACCGCGTAACTCAAAAATTGGCCATGTGATAATGTCATTAGATAAATAGTTTTTGGCGCTTAACCAATATTTTTTTTAATTAACCATACAAAGCTTAATACTTTAATGTATACTACTAGACAAGCTGCGCGGTACAAAAAAAATGTATCACTAAGTTGCGGTCAATTGACCGTAACTCAATATTACCGTCTCGCTTACTCTCACCTAGAACCCCATATCGCGCTCCTTGTTTGTGAGCTGTCAAACTCCCACGTTATGTACTCACTTCAGTATTCACAATAATTAAACATCCTGTACACACTAGTGCTCACTCCAGTGTTCACAATAAATAAACATGCTGTATACACGTGTATTTATCCCACTATCAACAATAAAAAAGTAAACACTATACAAACATACTCACCCCTGTTTTCTTATCTTTTATATCAATCTTTCCATCCCAATATCCTTCCACGGTGGCTATCGTATCTTTTCCTTTCTTTATCCTGCCAGATATAGCATTCGTCTGATCTGAACTGCCGAGGAAGGACTGCAAAGAAATAATCATACTAATATTATAAATGTGAATGTAACTTTGTTTGTTACGCTTTCACGCGGAAATTACTTAACCGATCATCATGAAACTTTGTACACATATTATTGGAGGTATAAGAAGTAACATAGGATACTTTGTATGAAAAAAAAATTATCTATTTGTTTGTTACGCTTTCACGCCTAAATCACTGAACCGATTTTGATGACTTTTGATGTAGAGATAGATGGCACCGTGGAAACTGTTATAGGCTACGTTTTATTTCGGAAAAGTCTATTCACGGCGACGGAGCCGCGAGCAAACGCTAGTAATAAATAATTACATCTAACGGTTACAAACACAGTCCATACCTGCCATAGCATACGCATAGCTAGCTATCGATAAATAAAGAAAACGATATCGATTAATTTCGCGCCTGCACCGTAACGAAATACAGAGGGTGATAAGGGATACAAATATAGCACGAGAAAACGAGACAGCAACATTTTTCATGGTGTGCATACCTTTACATGTTAGCTTTGCTAAATTACTTAACTCAATTAACTTTATTTAAAGCATATTGTCAAGTGTTTTATACGTGCAGCCTATGGGCTAATTACACACAGCCCTGCGAGTCCAGTACAACAACGGACTAAGGCTGATGTTGGGCTTGCCACGCTTCTGCAGTGCGTCGACAATGTTTGCATTGGCACGTACAGACAACTTTGATGCCATAATGCGTAAAAGAACGGCGTCGCTGCTCTGCAGAGTGCGGGGGAGCGCCAATTCCATCCTGAAGACTATAGCTTGTAGATATGACTCAAGCATAATTAAGCGTTGTGTACGTATCTGCATCACCAATAGGCAGATTGTATCTAAATTGTGATTTTTCCGTTTGTATGTTATGTAATCGTTGTGTTGTCTCTTGCTAATATAGTTATTTAAGAAATTTTGTCATCTAACCCAATATGGATTTTCAAACGTCCGAAATAAATGATTATTATTATTATAAATATACAAAGTGTTACAGAAAGGTGTGGTCATATTTTTTTATAGTATATGCTGGCAAACGAGCATATGGGTCACCCGATGGTAAGCAATCTCCACCACCCATGTACGCCCATAATACCAAAGAATCATGGGCGCGATACCGACCTTCAAGGAAAGGGATAATTAATGGATTGGGAACGGGAAATGAATTTGGGCCTCCGGATATCTAACTCGGCGTACGAAACGCAGCAGTGAGCTGCTAATTTACGTCATTTTTCTGTGAGACAGTGGTAACGACGACCCGGACGAGCCGGCACATTCATGCTGTAGACAAAAGTGTCTACAGCGTGGCTCTACCACAAAACAACAAGTTGTATAATAAAAAAACGTTTACTTGGAGATCGATAATCGATGTTTAACAAATTAAAAAGAACATACCCTCAGTTTAAATTCCACGTCTGCGTGATAACCAGTGTCTGCACACATTATGTGTACCTGAAAATTATTAAGAAATAAATAATATACATACGCACTCACGCCTGTAATCCCCGAAGGGGTAGGCGGAGGTGTAACCAGTACACCCACATTTCACCGAGCGTATCTCCGTACCATGATGCGGAGCGAGCCTATCGCCATACCGGGCACAAGGTGGTAGGTCCCTCGTTTGCGAGAGACCGGCTGGGTTGGTACCACCGCTTTGTCTATTTCTGCCGCCAAGCAACAGTGTGTAAGCATTGTTGTGTTCCGGTGTGAAGGACATTGAAGCCAGTGTAATTACTGGGCATTATGAGACTTAACACCTTATGTCTCGGGGTGACGAGCGCAGTCCAGTGTCATGCAGTGCTTTATTTAAAGTTCTGTGTGGCGTTGCTTCTGTTTATGGGCAGGCGTGGCGCTTACCATCAGGCGAGCGACCTGCTCGTCTCGTCATTCAATATAATAATAAAAAAAAAAAACAGATTCCGGGCTGATACTGAGCATTTCGTAATAGAAAAACCCAATAACACATTCAACCGACCCGGGGATCGAACCCGAGACTTTAGCGTCTTTTTCTAGCCATAAAAATAAACCTTTTGCCCCACAATACCCCATTACACATTAAATATATTTAACATCGCATATCGACATTTATCCAATCGATTTGAGATCGTCGATTAAGTTATCGACTTTCATCGACTTCATGTAAATAATCGTGTTTCTTACTTTCCCTCCAAGCTCCATACTAAGAGTTCCTATGACAATTCCTTTACAATGTGCATAAGGCGCTGTGGTTAGATAAGTCTCCCCCCAATTCAGTAAATGGACACGAGCGCACCCCTCCAAAATGGCGGACGTTGAGTTACCTGGAAATTAGAAAAATTTAATTTCAAAATATTTATTTGGTCTACTAAAATACAGTAATACTGCGATTAAAATTATGCGCTTCGGCCATCGAAATAAGATGACTAGAACGATAACTCTCATATGAATCTGCCAAAAATACGGCTCCACTTACTTACACATGCAAAGGTAAAATCACACGTAACACTCATACACGCAACAAAAATTAATGAACGTTCAAAATCAACTTTATTTCATAAAAGTTAATGTCTAAATATTAAATTTCTAGATCGAGATACGACGTTCTGCACCGCGCAAATTAGACGTATCAAGCGTCAACTAGAGATTATGATGCACAGACTTTTATTGCCCCACCCCCTTGCACAGAGTTGGGGGGGGGGGGGTAATTTTTTGCTTGAGTTACGTTTCTGTCATCTTATTTCGATGATTTGGATGGAATAATATTTAACAGTGGAATGGCCCTCCAGGAAAACTTCGCAAGGGTAGACCACTTACACGTTGGGAGGATGTCATTAAAAAGATAGCACGGCCACACGTGGCTCTACGAGTGGTAGAGCCACGCTGTAGACAATTTTGTCTACAGCATGAATGGGCCGACTCGTCCGGGTCGTTACCACTGTCTCACAGAAAACCCGCGAAAAATAGCAGCTTGCTGCTGCGTTTCGTACGGTGAGTGAGATATCCGGATCCCCAAATCCCTTCCCCTTCCCTAATCCCTTAATTATTCCTTTCCTTTAAGGCAACGCGCTATTGATTCTTTTGGTATTGTGTGCGTACATGGGCGGTGGAGATCGTTTACCATCAGGTGCCCCACTTGCTCGTTTGCCGTCCTATACTACAAAAAAAAACACTGGCTACTGACAGCAAAAAATAGAGACACATGGAAATCTTTGGAGGAGGCCTTCACCTAAGTGGGGTCCATGCTAAGAAGCAAGTAAAACAAACAAAATTATATAATATCAGTAATCCCTATATATATAAAGATACAAAATGTAATGCTACTAGTATGGAATAAAAGGCTTTTTTATTTATTTATATATTACCGTAAAACTTGGACCTTGCGAGTAGACTCCCTTCTATAATGTATCCCTCTTTCCTATTGGATACGTAGAAAGCAGATATTGGCGGGTGATGCGAGACCTAGAATGAATATCAATAATGTTTAATAATAAAAAATAAAATATTTCAATTAATAATAAATTACTGTCTAGTATGAGGTAGGCAGAAATGTAAATAAATACACCAATTGAAATAAAACTAGTTTATTCGGGTTTTATCGTGGTTTAATTTTATTTTAGTCCAACTGCCAGACCTCAGGACATCGTGAGCTCTTTCTGCGTAGATCGGACTAGTGTCAACTTTTTTTTTTAAATTAAAAAATAAATTTCAGTATAATTTTTAAATGAAGGTAGGCAATGTAACATTAACTTTTCGAGACGACCTACACCTCAGTCTCTCCCGTGACCACGAAGGCTGAAAAGCTTTCGAAACGTCGGGACTAAAATAAAAATTAAACCGCGATAAAATCCGTATAAACTAGTTTTATTTCAATTTGCAATATAAGCACAAAGCGCGTAAACATAAGCAATCACTATAAATACAGTCCTGACCCCACACTAGGTAAACCTGTATCGTGGGTATCTGGAACTACGAGGGACTTGCGGTCCCACAACACCCAGACCCGAAACATATATTTGTGGATCAGACAACCATTTGTCTGGGTGCGGAATCGAACCCACGGCCTCTCGCTCCGCAGCCGGCGCGTAGTTGACTAGTTTTTTTTTATTATTTAAATCAATAAATTTACGTTACTCAAAATCTATTGCAGAAATAATTTTATACATCGGACCAAAAATAAATAAGTTAGAAGCCATTTAAATCCTGTAGAAGGGGTAATTGTCAAATGACAGACGACGCAAACTTTGACGTCACTGTGTGAAATGTTCATTATGGTGCACGCGTGCAAGCGAGATAGTGAGATATCCCTACTACGCACCCACTTTTCCTCATACCAACATTTAAAGTCATAACTGCGGGCACATTTCTGAACCAATTTCGATTGTTATAATAAAAGGGTTTCTTTTGCGTATCATTTTCTGTTGCTTATAAAATAATTGATACAATTCAATATAGGAAACTACCCTATTGCCTATGTATGCGTCTATTTTAAAAACAATTTGAAACCGACCTGCTCAGCGACATAATAGGTATATGTGTCAGATTGTCGATGCTTCCAGCAACATCGAAAAGTCTCGCCCAGTACCGGGTTGTAAGGCTTCTTGAGACCTTTGGGCTTACGGTAAAGCCCCGATAAGTACCAGCGTAGTACACACTTGAATCGTTGGTATGGGTCGTCCAACGTTTGAGTTCTGGGGACAAAATTTGTAGTAATAAAAAATAAGTAGGATAGTAGATTAGTAGGATAGTAGAATAGTAGAATAGTAGATTAGTAGGATAGTAGAATAGAAGGATAGTAGAATAGTAGATTAGTAGGATAGTAGAATAGAAGGATAGTAGGATAGTAGGATAGTAGGATAGTAGGATAGTAGGATAGTAGAATGGTAGAATAGTAGAATAGTAAAATAGTAGAATTGTAGAATTGTAGAGTAGCAGAATAGTAGAATGTTACTCACTGCGCCAGTATGTCCGCGTGGTAATAATTGTCCGACAGTTTGTCGAGGAACGAGCGCGGCTCCAGTATGAAGGTCGGCAGCACCACCTTGGACAAGTCCATGCCGGGACGGACCTGCTTCAGCAGGAACCACAGGAGGGACTTGTTCTCCTCGGCCACTTCTTCTACCAGCTCTCCAGCCTGATGAAGGAGGTAGTGTTTTACAATAATAGGGTAGTAACTAGATTTTTTTTAATTATTTAAATCAATAAGTTACGTTAGGTACTCAAAATCTATTGCAGAAAGAATTTTATAAATCGGACCACAAATAAATAAGATAGTAGCCATTCAAATCCTGTAGAAGGGGCGATTGTCAAATGACAGACGACGCAAACTTTGACATCACTGTGTAAAATGTTCATTATGGTGCACGCGTGCAAGCGAGATAGTGGTATCCCTACTACGCACCCACTTTACCTCATACCAACATTTAAGGTCATAACTGCAGGCACATTTCTGAACCAATTTTGATTATGTTTTAATAAAAGGGTTTCTTTTGCGTATCATTTTCTGTTGCTTATAAAATAATGTATATAATTCAATGTAGGAAACTACCCTATTCAATCGTTTTTTTTATATGTCCATTCTCTTCCACCTGCCCTTATCCAACACGTTGAGGGGTCGGCGCAACATGCTTTTTAACACATGTTATAGAAAGCTTTCGTGGCACAGTGGGCGAGTAGACCGAGCCCGCGGGCTCGATTCCCACACCGAGACAAATGTTTATGTGATCCACAAATATATGTTTTGCGGTCTAGGTGTTTTCTCCCCAGAGGGGTTGACGTCAGGTAGACCAGTCGTAAAACGTACAAACCAAATGTTTCTGTAACATGTGCTAAAAAGCATGTTGCGCAGACCCCATTGCGAGTGGGATATGGGCAGGTGGAAGAGAAGTTACAGAAAGTTATGGCTTGTAATTATTACGACCCGCTGCCTGAGTCACAATCCTCGACGTAGCACTTCTTGATCTTGGCAAGCACCTCCTGACCGTCTTCCACCACGCCACGTGACGCCATATTGCAAGTCTAGGCCTGCTGACTGCTGGCTCCGTTAACCTTCTATAAAGTTCTAGAAAGCTATGATTTTTCAGAACTCACCGCTCCAGTCTCCGTCAGGGTCCTCGACATAACACCTCTCGATCCTAGCGAGACCCGGCTGCCTCCTCTCTATCAGCTCCTAACCGTCTACCATCACGTCGCTTGACGCACCTCTCAAAATCTAACATCTATGTTGATGTTCTAGAAAGTTCTAGAAAGCAATTGTGTTCTGCACTCACCACGTCAGTGTCTATCAAAATCTCGACGTAAACCTTCTCGATCTTGGCAAGCACCTGCTGCCTCCAGATTGTCTGCCTTCACAGTGCAAGACTATTAACCTTCTATAAAGTTCTAGAAAGTTATGGTTTTTCAGCACTCACCGCTCCAGTCTTCCTGTCAGGGTCCTCGACGTAACACCTCTCGATCCTGGAGAGCACCTGCTGCCTCCTGTCCACCAGCTCCTGACCGACGGCCGTCATGCCGCTTGACGTACCTCTCCGAATCTAACATCTATGTTGATGTTCTAGAAAGTTCTAAAAAGCAATTGTGTTCTGCACTCATTACGCCCGTCTCTCTGTCAGAATCCTTGAAGTAGCACATCTTGATCTTGGCAAGCACCTGCTGCCTCCAGATTGTCTGCCTTCACAGTGCAAGACTATTAACCTTCTATAAAGTTCTAGAAAGCTATGGTTTTTCAGCACTCACCGCTCCAGTCTCCCTGTCAGGGTCCTCGACGTAACACCTCTCGATTCTGGAGAGCACCTGCTGCCTCCTGTCCACCAGCTCCTGGCCGTCCGCCATCACGCCGTGTGACGCGTCGCTGTCGGAGTCCGAGACGCCCGCTAACTCTGTTGGTGTGCATGCTAGCATACATAATGGTTCTAGATGCTTTTGTTACTAGCAATTGATAGCTTTTGAGTGGTCTACATCAAATCAAAACATGTATTCTGTAAGTTGAATCATAAATATCACTTTTTTTATAGCCTACAATGTGTCATACTCCTGGGCAAAGGCCTTTACTCTTCCACTGAATTCGGTCTTCTATCAGCTTCGAATGGTCATAGAAAACGTGGACGACCGAAAAAGAGATGGAGACACGACTTGGACGCATTCGAGGCGAAATGGGAGAAGCTGATGGAATATCACTTTTACATGTCAATAATTATTTATGCTACATTACATTTAGGACGGCATTTCGTGGGTAGCTATGAGAAGAAATGCCGAAACAAAGTCATGGGTTATTGCCGCTTTTAATGTCCAGACATTGTTTTGCCATCTTTGACAGACACTCAGCAGTGAAGAATGTCTATAGGATATTTCAGAGAAAGCCTACAATTTATACCAGCCCGCTTAGCATGAGCCAATGAGATATTTCGCGCGGGAGATTTTTTTTATCGATATCGACTAATTTCTTATACCGTTACGTGCACACCGAGAAAAAGAGTGATAGAGATAACACGAAAAGCGAATCGACAAAATTTTCTCGAGATGTTATGTTAAGCACGCTGCAAATCTTATTAGATGTGGGATGCTAACGCAGGAGTAAATTTTGGAATATAATTTATTATACCGATTTGATGTAGGTGAATATTTTTTTAAATCGACTCATATTACTACGGACAAAGGTGTATATGCTAGCTAGGCCAGAAGTCATACTCGTAGTTTGTGCATTAGAATATGTCGCTTGCACTTCTAGCATGCTCTTACAATCTACGATCTTATTTCGATTACAGTACATACGTGTGTTCTATACTGTAAACTTACTATCACTTTTGTGCAATAAAGATACATAACTGCGTCCGGATGTTCAAAAAGTTTAATAGTCTATTCACATTAAATGCAATATTATATTACTGTTCACAATTTATTACACTTGCTATGATTATTCACAATTCTAACTACACTCGGGCAGCGTTACCACACAAGAGTTCTAAGCACGACTAAGTTCCCTCAAATAATAATGCGCCCGCTTATATACCTTAGCAATCACCTCCACCACATCTCAGTGTTATTATCTACCCGCTTTACATAGTTATTCCCTCGACTACCTTCACTAACACCAATAACGGTGCTATTACTAATATGAGGGTAACAATACGCAATGTCACTACAATAGGGTTGATGTGTGAACTCCAATTGGAAAATTAACGTATACCCAAATGAAAATGGGTCTCTATTGGCACGCATAAAATGTATAGTCATAATTTTCTATCGCATAACTGTCTTTGATATAATCATCTCTTCGCATAACGCTCAAATGTCAACTGCTATGGCATAATTTATTTCGCCTTATGCCTGTTGTCATAATAATACCAGCCCTGTATTATACACGTCCCACTGCTGGGCACGGGCCTCCTCTACTGAATGAGAGGGGTTAGGACTTAGTCTACCACGCTGGCCTAATGCGGGTTGGCAGACTTTCTTATGAAGAACTTCTCATGTCATGAGTCTCATGCAGGTTTCCTCACGATGTTTCCTTCACCGTTAAAGCAAGTGATAATTAACAATTAATGACAATGTCTGTTGTCATAACAATCTGTAGTCCTAAACTCTTTCGTCATAAACTATTAACGCTTAATTCTGCAAATCCAAAAAGTTAAAATATCACAATACCTATTGTATTATACCTATATATTTTTTATTATAGACTTTTTATAGTATAGGCCGGCAAACGAGCAAGTGAGTCACCTGATGGTAAGCGATCTCCACCGCCCATGTACGCCCACAATACAAAAGAATTATGCGCGCGCTGCCGACCTTAAAGGAAATGGATAATAAGGGATTGGGAAGGGGAGGGGGATTTGGGCTTCCGGATATCTCACTCACCGTACGAAATGCAGCAGCAAACTGCTACTTTACGCCGGTTTTCTGTGAGACAGTGGTAACGACCCGGACGAGCCGGCCCATTCATGCTGTAGACAAAATTGTCTACAGCGTGGCTCTACCACTCGTAAAGACTTGTTCCGCCACACCTTAACTAAAGTCATGCGAAAAATATAGGGCAAGTGATACTTAAAATTATGACAATGAAAACATTATACCTAGAAACAGTTATGTCAAACAACGATTATGCAAAATGAACTTTATGCCAAAGGTGTTAGGACAATCAACATTATGAAAAACAATTTTATGCGCAGTTAAGTGGTAGAGCCACGCTGTAGACAGTTTCGTCTACAGCATGAATGGGCCGGCTCGTCCGGTTCGTTACCACTGTCTCACAGAAAACCGGCGTAAAGTAGCAGCTTGCTGCTGCGTTTCGTACGGTGAGTGAGATATCCGGAGACCCAAATTCCCCTCCCCTTCCCAATCCCTTACTTACCCCTTTCCTTTAAGGTCAGCAACGCGCCCATGATTATTTTAGTATTGTGGGCGTATCATGGGCGGTGGAGATCACTTACCAGCAGGTGACCCACTTGCTCGTTTGCCGGCCTATACTATAAAACAGTTAGACGCGCCCATAGATAATAAAACAAAAAAGAAATCCTATTTAATTTTCAAATATTAAAATGCGTATGAAATAAAATGAAGGAGTAGTTGGACCATCTCGCTATCTCTGTCGCTATCTTTATGACCATCGTATATCCTTTTATCTACACTTATAAAAAGGAAAGAAGTGTATTTTGTATATTTTTTTTATTACATTGAATGACGAGACGAGCAGGTCGCTCGCCTGATGGTAAGCGCCACGCCTGCTCATAAACAGAAGCAACGCCACACAGAACTTTAAATAAAGCACTGCATGACACTGGACTGCTCTCGTCAACCCGAGACATAAGGTGTTAAGTCTCATAATGCCCAGTAATTACACTGGCTTCAATGTCTTTCACACCGGAACACAACAGTGCTTACACGCTGTTGCTTGGCGGCAGAAATAGACAAAGCGGCGGCACCAACCCAGACGGCCTATCCCATACGAAGAACCTACCACCTTGTAAAAAAGGCTGGAAATATAACCATATAAATACAAGTAAGTAGCTGATTCTACGCTTTTTGTCTAAAGTAGATCTTATATATGACCACACCTTTCCGTAACACGTTGTATAACGGCTGATTTCAATAAACAATCTTAGATTGAGACTCCAGGATCGATCCCAGAAATGAGTCAATAAGAATACAGTTCAAAAGTCACGCGTTCAAATTACTAAGTTTGATTGGTCGATTTTCGGGATCGATTTGGAGAATCAAGCAAAGATATTTTATTGAAATCGGGCATAAATCAAGCACGGTCATTTTTAGCCCGCCATCAAAAACAATCAAACGGCCGACTAACCTCCATTACACTTGTCCAAAAACACTTTATACTCCCCATTTTCGACTTTGTTAAAATCGGACATGATAGCCGAGTCCACCGAAAACTTTCTGTTCAAACTCAAAGCACCAAACGGCGCTGGCTCCGAGTACTGTCGTGTCAACTTCTTCTTCTTCAGAAGTGAGAAGATGGACGATCTCCGTCTCTCTGGTTTGTTCATCTTCGCGCTGAACATCGTTGATATGTCGTGATCCATTTCTGGGTCGGTCGCTATTCTTTTCGGTAATATTAATAATTCCTTTTCATTATGTCCGAGTCGGTCGCTATTCTCTCCGGATTTGGTGACATGAATAATTCCTTTTTATTATGTCTGAGTCGGTCGCTATTCTCTCCGGGTTTGGTGATATTAATAATTCCTTTTTATTATGTCTGAGTCGGTCGCTATTCTCTCCGGATTTGGTGACATGAATAATTCCTTTTTATTATGTCTGAGTCGGTCGCTATTCTCTCCGGGTTTGGTGATATTAATAATTCCTTTTTATTATGTCCGAGTCGGTCGCTATTCTCTCCGGATTTGGTGACATGAATAAGTCCTTTTTATTATGTCTAAGTCGGTCGCTATTCTCTCCGGGTTTGGTGATATTAATAATTCCTTTTCATTTTATCGTGTTTTGAGTTAACGTGTTCAATGCTTCGTCCATATTGATTGTTGTTCATTAAATTTCCATACACACTGCCATTAATTTAGATGGTGAACAACGATATATCAATTCTCTTACGTTTGTAAGTGTAAATATTTGTTCCATTTGAGAATACATCATGTATGGGCCGGCTCGTTACCATTGTCTCACAGAAAACCGGCGTGAAATAGCAGCTTGCTGCTGCGTTCCGTACGGTGAGTGAGATATCCGGAGGCCAAATCCCCCTCCCCTTCCCAATCCCTTAGTTATGCCTTTTGCTTTATGTTCGGCAATGCGATCATGATCCTTTTGGTATTATGGGCGTACATGGGTGGTGGAGATCACTTACCATCAGATGACCCACTTGCTCGATAACCGGCCTATCTCTCTATTCTAAAAAAAAGTAACTGGCGCCGCCGCCGCTGCCAAAAGCTCCTCCGAAACCGCTGTGGGTATGGGGTCGAGACCGATACCAATCGATGCAGAATAATGTGGGGAAGAAAGTAAGATATGTCTCATGTTCGTCGGACTTTTAGTTTTATTTTATTTTATGTTTTGTGGAAAAACATGGGCAAAGCCCCTAGTTATTGTTAAAATTAAAGTGTTTTGGCATAGTGCTGTAAACTTGATGAAATATTTTTTTACGTGAAAAATGTGACTGCATTTGATTTAGACTTGTATGTCACAAAAAAGTCAAATAATTTTAGCCTAGACTAATTCAATGATAAAATTGATTTATTGATCCTAATTTTAACTAAAAAAAATTACATACAAACACGAAACGTCAACCAGCAATGTAAAGCGTACGAATGGTAATTACGGGGTCAATGATCAGCGCGCATTTCCGCGCTTTAATACTCTGTAGGCACATCGCGCCTTGCGCCGCGCTGCACAGCTGATACCGAGCATCAACTGTTTTTTATTAGCTTTACATTACGTTATAAGCAATATAAGATAATAAATATGTTTTGAATGAAACTTAAATGTATTTCTTGATCCAAACAAGACTGTGCATGAAAATTTTAAAAAATATATGTCGTTTCATTTCGCGATTTTTTTCGCGTATCGTGTTTGTAATCGCCAACACTAACACCTGTCAAAGCACGTTCAGACAGTAACTTATTAGCAAGTGTTAAACAATTGTGTACATTGTGTATTAATGGATAATGATAAATACTATTTGTGACTGCCTCGGTGGCGCAGTTGTAATGCGTACGCGTTACGACTGAAGCTGAGGCTGAGGTCTCGGTTTCGATCCCCGAGTCAGGTAAAAGTGATATTGGGTTTTTCTATTACGTAAGGCTCAGTATCAGCCCGGAGTCTAGAATTGTGGCTGGTATGGCGACACGACCACCTTGTTATTAGTCGATCACGTCGAAACGGCTGAACGGTTTTGGATGAACTTTGGCACACAAGTAGACCATGTTCTGGATTAGGACATAGGCTACTTTTTATCCCGGTAAAGGCCGTTAACGCAAATGGAGCCGCGAGCAAAAGCTAGTAGGTAATAACAGCTCCGTATTTTGTTATATGTTTGTCTATTTCTGACCCGAAGCAGCAGTGTGTAAACACTGTCAGGTTTCGGTTTGAAGGGCATTAAATTCAGTGATTAACTGGGCATTATAAGACTTAATAACTTATGTTTCGGGGTGACGAGCGCAGTCCAATGTCATGCAGTGTTTTTTTATTTAAAGAACTGTGGCGTTGCTTCTGTTCATGGGCAAGCGTGACGCTTACCATCAGGCGAGCGACCTGCCCGTCTCGTCTTTTGCCTACCCCGTATACGTGTGCATACGTTAATCAATTGAACACGAACAATTGACTACATTTTGTATAATGACGCATATAATGCGGCAATGCAAGGTCATACAGAACACTTGACAGTACATCGCAATATCATTGATAATGTATTACAATGTACATACGCACTCACGTCTGTAGTAAAAAAAACTTCGAACTACGAGTATATCCGTGAGTCACGTAAATATAAAAATTGTCAATTTTCAATCGACAAGTCATTATTGTTGAGATTATAGAAATTGGACCAAAAACAAGCCCACTGAGTTTGTTTCGCCGGGTCTTCTCAGACAGGGTCGCGTTTGGATCCGGTGGCAGTTTTAAAACAACAATTTGGAGATACACATGGGCCGTATCAATCATCCTTAAAATAAAAATAGGACTTTTTATTTCCCTAATTATTTTGGTATGATAAACCGGACCAAAAACAAGCCCACTGAGTTTGACTAGCTGAATCTTCTCAGGACTGGGTCGCGCCGCGTAAAATCCAGTGGTACGAGTAAAGTAAGCCCACTGAGTTTGTTTCGCCGGGTCTTCTCAGGCTGGGTCGTTTTGGATCCGGTGATAGTTTTAAAACACGTGCCGTTTCGGTAATGCCTATGGTCTATATCGACCCATAAAACAGAAGAAAATAATAATAATAATAATACTTAACAATTCTGGACTATTATAAAAATATTGTAAACTTTACAGTTGCCCAGTGTATTTTGACGATGCTTTGTATGTTATGTATACATTAGTTGATATGATTTCTATACATAAGTTTCTTTATTTTGTACTGACTTGTCATAAGCGCTATTATAATTGCCTACATGATTAATAAAACTATTTCATTTCATTTCAGCCACTACGGGAGATCTTAGTTGAAAACCAGCGCTAGGCAATTTACCTTGCCTAGCATTATGCTGAACTAAGACCCTTTTAGCACCATATCACAAGACACACTGTCCGTCCCTTTATACTTACTTCTATTTTTTATTTAACTAGGGGCTTTGCCCATGTTTTTCCGCAAAACATAAAATAAAATAAAAAACCTTAAAGTCCGACGAATATGAGACATATGTTATTTTCTTCCCCACATTATTCTGCAGTAGTAGCACGTACGTATTACAACTGAACCACCGAGGCAGTGGATTTTACAGCGCATTTAAATAATAAATAAATACATCCAACAGTCACACACATAGTCCTGACCCCACACTAGATAAACCTGGGTATCGTATCGTGGGTATCAAGAACTACGAGGGACTTGCCAACCCACAACTCCCAGACCCGAGACAATTATTTGTGGATCATGCTAATATTTGTCCTCTTATTACGTTGATTGTCTACGTGGCGCAGTTGTAATGCGTACGCGTTACGATTGAGGCTAACGCTGACGTCTCGGGTTCGATCCCCGGGTCAGGTAAAGCGGTATTGGCTTTTTCTATTACGAAATGCTCCGTATCAGCCCGGAGTCTGGAATTTGTGCCCGGTATGTAGATAGGCTCGCCCCCTATCACATTGTGGGAAGGAGATACGCTCTGAGAAATGTGGGTGTTCTGGTTACACCTCTGCCTACCCCTTCGGGGATTACAGGCGTGAGTGCGTATGTATGTGCTAATATTTGTATCGGTGCGGCAATCGAACCCACGGCCTCTCGCCCATTGCGTCAGGGAGGCTGTTAAAAAGACCATGTTAATAACACATTAAGGATAAACAAATAAAAGACGAACAAACAAACCAAATGCTTATCAAGTAATACCAATGATTAGATAACATTATTATGGAGCATAGACATTGAAATACTGCAGATATAAGCAATTACTTTATAATTGCTTCCGTTAAAACGCCTACAAACCTGGGGTAGGCAGAGGTGTTTTATGAGTGGTAGAGCCACTGCAGACACTTTTGTCTACAGCATGTATGGGCCGGCTCGTCCGGGTCATTACCACTGTCTCACAGAAAACCGGCGTAAAGTAGCAGCTTGCTGCGTGAGTGAGATATCCGGGGGCCCCAACCCCCTACCCTTCCCGATTCCTTAATTATCCCTTTCCTTTAAGGTCGGCAACGCACCCATGATTCTTTTGGTATTGTGGGCGTACTTGAGCGGTGGAGATCACTTACCATCAGGTGACCCACTTGCTCGTTTGCCGGCCTATGTCATAAAAAAGGTGTCACTCGAGCGTATCTCCGTATATGATGAGAGGCGAGCCTATCGCAATACCTGGCACAATCGACTCCGAGCTGATAATAAGCATTTCGTAATAGAATAAAATGAGTTTTAACAAATCTTAGAAACCCACTTCAAAATAATTTTATTTGACCAGCAGTGACACAGGCACCGACTCTAAAGAGACCTATAGAAATTGTTATTTTTGACTTTTCAGTGGTTTTATTTTGAAGTCGGTTTCTAAGATTTGTTAAAACTTATTTTAAAAAGAAATCTTAGTGGTAGAGCAATAGCATGTAAATTCCAATACAATAACACAATCGCGACGAGTGTACTGTTGTCCGTTGAGGAGTTTTATTTTTACTCCGGACTCCGTCATCAGATCTTATATGGGACCACATCGCAGCTAAACTCTATCGAATGAAATTTTCAACATAATAAATAAATAAATAAATACACCCAACAGTCACACACATAGTCCTGACCCCGCACTAGGTAAGCCTGTATCGTGGGTATCAGTAACTACGAGGGACTTGCGGTCCCACAACACCCAGACCCGAACCAAATTTTTGTGGAACACACAAATATTTGTCTCGGTGCGGGAATCGAACCCACGGCCTCTCGCTTCGCAGCCGGCTACTCGCCTGCTACGCCACGGAGGCTGTCTGAAATGGGCGAAGAAATCGATTTAAGTACATAAAAAAAGCCAAAAAAAATATCGGCGAAATGAGAACCACCTCCTTTTTTGAAGTCGGTTTAAACCCAAAGATCTCCTTTACCCGAGATATCAGCACTGCAATCGCACCGTGTACGCATTAGAGCTGCGCCACCGAGGCGGTTGTTTCTAGTTTTGTTATACATTTTAGTTATTAGTTGAATGGACACATATGGTGGTTGGCCTTTAAAAACAGGGCCCTGAGGTCATATGTATGTTGCCGGTAAAGTGATACAATCGGCCATATTGAAAAAAGACGGGTAAGCGATACATACATTTATTTTATTTTATTTAACATAGCAAAGCGGCTCTCCGCTGGCCTAAGAGGTATGCAAGGATCGTAGCAAGTGGAAATCCGTTATCTCTGCCTACCCTATGGGAAACAGGCGTGAATTTATGTATGTAAGTCATATTTCGAAGAGCGTATCTCCGTACCATGATGTGATAAGGGGCGAGCATATCGCTATACCGGGCACAAATCCAGATTCAGGGCTGATACTGTGCATTTCGTAATAGAAAAACCCAATATCACTTCAACCTCACCCGGGGATCGAACCCGAGACCTCAGCGTCAGCCACAGTCGTAACGCATACGCATTACAACTGGGCCACCAAGGCAGTCCTAGACGAGTAAGTCCTCGATTTTAGACCCACTAAAAAAAAAGAGGTATGTTATAATTTCGACTGTTTTGTATGTGTGTCTTGTGGCATCGTAACATCTCAACAAATAGGCCGAACTAAAATTCTATGAAAATATTGCCAAAAATATTTATCCTTGTGCCCTAGTTCATATATGTATATCCATTGCTAGCTAGCTTACATACGAGTACATACGCACTCACGCCTGTAATCCCCGAAGGCGTATAGCTTACATACGAGTACATACGCACTCACGCCTGTAATCCCCGAAGGCGTATAGCTTACATACGAGTACATACGCACTCACGCCTGTAATCCCCAAAGGCGTAGGCAGAGGTGAAACCAGTATACCCACATTTCGCCGAGGGTATTTCCGTCCCACCACGTGATAAGGTGATGCTATTTGGAATTGGATTGGAATGAAACTTAGTATTTATAGTTGTATTGAGTTGACAAGTAGTGACAGGTAAAAAAAAAATACCCCCCACCCCTCTCCAACCCCTCCATTCCGCGAACTTTTTGACCTCCCCTCGTACCTAGCTTACATTGTAATTTTTTTATTTATTTTCATTAACCGGCCTCGAATACACTGCATTGTCTAGACTTCATAAGCACACATGATTTATGATAAGCTAATAATTTTCCACGGCTTTGTTGGAAAGATGCGTTTATTTTGGTCAAGATTGTGTTATAGAGGCGCAACTTGTAGTGTGAGGAAAGTTTTTTATTAGTCTGAATAACGAGACGAGCAGGTCGCTCGCCTGATAGTAAGCGTTACTCCTGCCTATATAACGAGAATTGTGATATCACTACTATTTTTTTAGCCTGACGTAAGTCGGCTTTTTTCATCGTCACCGGGCTTTCCGGTGAATGCTTTAGGCAATTCAACCCTTAATATTTAAGTGACCACGCTGAGGGCACACCGCTAATTTCAGGACAGCCACTGGAGCGGGCAAAGACATTTGCGATTGTGTATTTGTGTTGTATTATTTATTATTCGTTGGCTCGCGGGCCGGTACTAGGATGGGGGGTGCTTCGGGGAGCGCGGCGAGAACGGTAAATCGGTTTTGAATAACACCACGGAGAATTGAATTACGTCTTTGAATTACAATCTGGCAATGATACTGCACTGTGATTGTCACCCCAAGACAAAAGTTTAAGCCTCATAATGCTCAGTAATTTCACACCAGAACACAACAGTGATCACTGCTACGCATTAGTGCATAAACATAACTGCATCGGTGGCGCAGTTGTAATACGTATGCTGTACGACTGCTGTGCTGAGGTCAAAACTGAGTTTGGGTGTTTCTATTACGAAATGCTCAGTATAGATATCTCACTCACCGTAAGAAATGCAGCAGCAAGCTGCTACTTTACGTCGGTTTTCTGTGAGACAGTGGTAACGATCCGGACGAGCCGGCCCATTCGTGCTGTAGACAAATTGTCTACAACGTACCTCTACCACTCAAAAATATAGGTAATGAAATGAAATGAAATGAAATAGTTTTATTCATCATGTAGGCAATTAAAATAACGCTTATGACAAGTCAGTACAAAATAAAGAAACATAAGTAAGTATAGAAATCATATCAACTAATATATCATAACATACATAGCATCGTCAAAATACACTGCGCAACTATACATTTCACATTATTTTTATATTAGTCCAGGATTGTTAAGTATTATTATTATTGTTATTTTTTTCTCTGTTTTAAAGGTCGATATGGACCATAGGCATTACCGAAACGGCACGTGTTTTAAAACTGCCACCGGATCCAAAACGACCCAACCTGAGAAGACCCGGCGAAACAAACGAAACGTAAAGATAACAACTGTACATACTTTATTAATATTTATATACACACATGGAGTGACTCAATGTATATTGAACAGAATTTCTCAGTAAACTAGATCAAATAAAGTGTGTTAATCATTACCTGCAATTTTCGAGAATAGGTTTACAACGGTACATAAACAGACAGACACATACATACATAGACTCACGTCTGTTTCACATAGGGGTAGGCAGAGACAATGGCTTTCCACTTGCTACGATCATTGCATACCTCTTTGGCCGCATTCACTCTCATATTTTTTTTCATACATGCACGTCGGTTTAGGGTACTCCTGACCTGGCCTTTCTCGAGAATATCTCCAACACGATCTATGAAAGTTCGCCGAGGCCTTCCCCTCCCAACTGTACGATTCACACTCGCCATGTATATTTGTTTCGTCAAGCTTCTTACATCCATCCTCTCTACATGCCCAACAAACAGACAATTTAAAATATCCAATTTTATCGTTTGTATATACCAAGTATCATTTATTGATGTAATGCTTTGATAACCTAACCGTTACAAATCCCCGACGTTAAATAAATACAACCAACAGTCACTCTCATAGTCCTGACTAGATTACTGACTAGAATAGTTCGTTTAGGACCTACGATGTTGGTGGCCCACTAAAATTTGCAATATAATACAATTTTCTGTACCTAACCATATGTTTAAGTTGTGTTACAAAAATATCAATATGAATGTCTTTCTACATTTCGTTAAGACCTCATTAGTTCATTATTTTGTTTCCCGCTTTGCTATGGAGGGAAGTGGAAAATTATTATTTCCAACTCCTCCCTAATTTTCTATTTGATTCATTTCGTTGCGGGATAAAGACAGATTTGCATCCCCAGAGATTCACCCGAGCTTCATTGCTCGGTGTCGAAATATGCGTGCCACTGTCGATCCTGGCTTGCAGGAGTTACAGTGGCGGGTGTGTGGTGGGCGGGATAGTCTTTTTTTCTACATTTCCGGACATTTCACATAAACACCTATTTACTTTACTATCTGCGACACTGCAAACAAATTAATAATGTACACACGTGATCAAACATAATGCGTCATTATAACATGTCTTACTATGCTACTTGCAAAAACACTAGGTTGGTTTCTGACTGCCTCGGTGGCGCAGTTGTAATGCGTACGCGTTACGATTGAGGCTAACGCCTGATGTCTCGGGTTAGATCCCCAGGTCGGGTCAAAATAGGTTTTTCTATCACGAAATACTCAGAATCAGCCCGGAGTCTACAATTGTGCCCGGTATGGCGATAGGCTCGCCCCCTATCCCATCATGGGGCAGGAAATAAGCTCGGCAATCAGCGTTAAGGCGTGATTGACTAACAAACATCCAAACTTTAACATTTATAATAGTAGTAAGATAACTTGTTCGCAAGCTCACTTCTAAAGTAGGACAAATTACGAAAACTCTTATCTCCGTTTAATCTAGCGATTAATCTTCAGTAAATCTTTGCAAACATGGCACAAGATCATCGTAATATAATGACAAGAAACGTAACTAAAGCATATTTTATCGTACTAGGGGCGTTGCCCATGTTTTTCCACAAAACATAAAATAAAATAAAAACTTAAAGTCCGACGAATATGAGACATATCTTACTTTCTTCCCCACATTATTCTGCATCGATTGGTATCGGTCTCGACCCCATACCCCAGTGGTTTCGGAGGAGATAGCGTGACAAGCTTTTGGCAGCGGCGGCGGTGGCGGCGCCAGTTACTTTTTTTTAGAATAGAGAGTATTATCGGGGAGTGCTCCGAGGAGCTGTTTGCATTAATACCATCGGCCAAATTCCACCACCGCACAACCCATCACAAGTTGGGATTCCATCCACACCATTTGGATGGCTGGGGTTCCTCAACGGTGCGATTGATGCGAAGTTTTAGAGCCTACTCTTTCCTCAAAAGCCAACAACGCACCGAAAAATCGCCTGGTATTGACGGTGTCCATGGGCGGCGGTGATCACTCACCATCAGGTGACCCGCTTGCTCCGTTGCCCCTTTTTAATAAAAAAAAAAACAAAGAAATGATCCCACCAAAACTCTGTGCAAGGAGGCAAGGCTATCACAGTCTGTGCATAATAATCTCTAGTTGTATAATTTTTTGCGCGGTGCAGAGCATTGTATCTCGATCTAGAAATTTAATATTTAGACATTAACTTTTATGAAATAAAGTTGATTTTGAACGTTCATTAATTTTTGTTGCGTGTATGAGTGTTACGTGTGATTTTACCTTTGCATGTGTAAGTAAGTGGAGCCATATTTTTGGCAGATGCTGAGAGTTATTTCGATTGCTGGGCACGAGCCTCCTCTACTGAATGAGAGGGGTTAGGCCTTAGTTCACCACGCTGGCCTAATGCGGGTTGGCGGTAAATATATGTATAACTTATCTCCTTACCAAATTTCATTGAAATCCGTGCAGTCGTGAAAACGTAAGACAATATTTTTTTATTTGCTTGAATGACGAGACGAGCAGCTCGCCTGATGTTAAGCTTCACGCCTGCCCATAAACAGAAGCAACGTCACACAGAACTCTGGATTACAAAGCACTGCATGGCATTGAACTGCGCTCGTTTATAGACATAAGATGTTAAGTCTCATAATGTCCAGTCATTTCACTGGGTTCAATGTCCTTTAGACCGGAACACAACAGTGTTTACACACGGCTGGTTGTCAGTAATAGACGGCGCGGTGGTACCAACCCAGACGGCCTCTTGCATACCTGGGACCTACCACATTGAAAGTTACTCTCTCATTTATATTATTACTAGCTATTGCTCGCGGCTCCGCCCGCTTGAATAGACTTTTCCGAAATAAAACGTAGCCTATAACCGTCTCCAGGGTCCCATCTATCTCTACATCAAAATGCATCGAAATCGGTTGAGTGATTTAGGCGTGAAAGCGTAACAAACAAATAGATGTTTTTTTTCATAAAAAGTATCCTATGTTACTTCTTATACCTTCAAGAATATGTGTACAAAGTTTCATGATGATCGGTTAAGTAGTTTTCGCGTGAAAGCGTAACAAACAAACTTACATTCACATTTATAATATTAGTATGATGGATAGAATGGATTTATTATTCGTTCCTATATTTATTTATCCTTAATGTACAAAACAAATACAATATTGTAAGTAATTGAACGGGGTCATACACAATTACTCGACAATTCTTGTTCGTATTATATCATATATTTACATACATACATACGCACTTACGCCTGTAATCCCCGAAGGAGTAGGCAGAGGTATAACCCACATTTCGTCGAGCGTATCTCCATTCCATAATGATCAGGGGGCGAGCCTTTCGCCATACCGGGCACAAATTCCAGACTCCGGGCTGATACAAAGCATTTCGTAATAGAAAAACTCAACGACAATTTTTCCGATCCGAGGTTCAAACCCGAGACCTCAGCGTCAGCCTCAGTCGTAACGCGTTAGCATTACAACTGCGCCACGGAAGCAGTCGGTATATTTACAACGGTTTTCAAAAACACAATGTTATATTTAAAGCATCTTTTATATCTTATTTTTTTTAATACGTAAATAGGCTCGCGTTTGGCCACTATCACGCCTGATGGTGAGCGATGATGTGGCCTAAGATGAAGCACGCTTGCCTAGCCAAAAACGATTCACTCGCGACTTGAAGACACTCAGATTATATTTGTCGGGGAACAAAGACTCCGGCAACTTGTTCCACAGCTTGGCAGCCCGTTCTTTACTTATGTCTCAGGGTGGCCAGCGCAGTTAAGGCATGCAGTACTTCATGATGCCACGTTCTGCGTGGTGTTGCTTCTGTTTATGGGCAGGCGTGGCGGTTACCATCACGCGAGCGACTTGCTAAACTCTTCATTTAAGATTAAAGAGTTTCTAAACAATTTAATATAAATATGCGCGAACATTACACAATTACGTAACCTGTTATTTTTATAAATTAGCAGACCGTAACAAAAAGTACTTTTTTTTTCAATACCGTACCTAATTTAAAACAGGCGATAATATCCAAATATTTACATATGCATATAATGGTATAGCAGTGATAGCTCAGTGGGGAGTGGTATGGACTGTCGAGACGAAAGTGGCAGGTTCGAAACCAGCCCCAAGAGCATACACCTCTGACTTTTCGAAATTACGTGTATATTAATTATTAATTATCGCTTGCTTTAACGGTGAAGGAAACGTCGTGAGGAAACCGACATACCTGAGAAGTTCTCCATAAGAATTTCGAAGGTATGGGAAGTCTGCCAACCCGCATTAGTCCAGCGTGGTGGACTAAGGCCTAACCCCTCTCATTCAGTAGAGGAGGCCCGTGCCCAGCAGTGGGACGTATACAATACAGGTCTAGTAGGTATTATTATTATTATGCATATAATGTTTGTTTACAGTGCCGGGTCGAGGCGAATTTTGGGAATGGAGCAAGATCAAAATATGGAGAAAGAAAAACATAGTTTAAACATATTTCAGCTTGGAAACGAATAAGAAAAACTTCTTCTTCCTCCTTCCAGGTGCCCTTATCCCCTAGCACCTTAACCCCACTCGCAGTGGGGTCGGAGCAACTTTTTAACACATACAGAAACATTTGGCTTGTAGTTTTTACGACCGGCCGCCTGCCTGACACCAACCCTTCTGGGGAGAAAACGCCCAGACCCGAAGCAAATATTTGTGGATCACACACAATCGTTGCGGGAATCGAACCCGCGGTCTCACTCTTCACAGCCGGTTACTCGTGCACTATGCCACAGAGGCTGTCGAACAAAAAGTATAAAAACATAAATTCTCTTTGCACCAAATAGAGGTCAGTTCAATATGTATTTATATTAATACATGACTGCCTCAGTGGCGCAGTTGTAATGCGTACTCGTTAAGACTGAGCCTGACGCTGAGGTCTCGGGTTCGATCCCCGGATCGAGTAAAAGTGATATTGGGGTTTTATATCACGAAATGCTCAGTATCAGCCCGGAGTCTGGAATTGTGACCGGTATGGCGAGAGGCTCGCCCCCTAACATATACTGGGACGGAGATAAGCTCGGCGAAAAGTGGGTGTACTGGTTACATCTTTGCCTAACCCTTCGGGGATTACAGGCGTTAGTGCGTATATACTGTATCGCTCTATTCTAAAAAAAAGTAACTGGCGCCGCCGCCGCTGCCAAAAGCTTGTCCCGCTATCTCCTCCGAAACCGCTGGGGGTATGGGGTCGAGACCGATACCAATCGATGCAGAATAATGTGGGGAAGAAAGTAACATATGTCTCATATTCGTCAGACTTTAAGTTTTTTTTAAATTTTATGTTTTGTGGAAAAACATGAGCAAAGACCCTAGTGTAACGAAATAATATTAATGCGTAGTATGTAACACAATAGGCAGGAATAAGGAAAAATGTATATTAAACATCGCATTCACGTGCATCAAACTGGATTTATTTAAAAAAAAACCCTACCGCGCCATAGTTACTACTAGGAGTTAACATTTTTTTTTATTAACCCCACGCCTGCCCATATACAGAAGCAACACCACACAGAACTTTGAATTACAAAGCACTGCATGGCATTAGACTGCGCTCGTCACCCCGAGACATTAGTTGTTAAGTCTCATAATGCCCAGTAATTTCACTGGCTTCAATGTCCTTCAAACCGGAACACAACAGTGCTTACACAGTGTAATAGAAATCTTCTTTCCCTATACAGGTTCGAGGTTCGCTGAAGTCCTGGACTAAGCTCTGGTGCGTCCTGAAGCCTGGATTGCTGTTACTCTATAAGAGTTCAAAGGCGAAGGTAATATATATATTTTTTATTAGCTTGAATGGCGGAGACGAGTAGGTTGCTCGCCTGCAGCACCACAAAGAACTTTGAAGTACAAAGTACTGCATGGCACTGGACCGCGCTCGTCACCCCGATCAGTAACGTCACTGGCTTCAATGTCCTTCAAACCGGAATACATCAGTGCTTCCACACTGCTGCTTGATGGCAGAAATAGGCGGCGCGGTGGTACCAACACAGACGGCCTCTCGTATACGTGAGACCTACCACCTTGTAACTGTTAAATCCAAGAATAATATTGTCATATTGTGAGTGGTAGAGCCACGCTGTAGACCGTTTTGTCTACAGTCTCAACCGGGTCGTTACCACTGTCTCAAAAATCTTTCGCTTATATTTCTCTCTTAATTTTTTTTTATACATCCTGACAGTTTTTTTACATCTCCTATGGTTTAGGATTTATCCATACTCTCCCAATTAAAAGGCACGTTACGCTTTCTCTAATCACGGAACAAATATTTACAATCACAAACACATCCATTACGGGAATCGAACCAGCGTCGTTACAGAACGAACAATTAAATACGACCATAGAGGTCGTCTACACTCATACTGTATCATAACAAATTAAAAACTCATTAAAAAACCAACACTATTATCTTTTTTTTTTATCACAAGTCACTGGCCGCATCACATATTTTTCTTTACTTTTTATTATTTTAAAAAAAGAACACCAGTGTTTACACTTCGATATTTTATCGTAAACGCGTTATCGATAGAACGTGTCCGTACCGTACAATAGACGCGTCAAAACTGAATGGTAATGACCAATGACGTTAATGACGTCAGTATTAAGGTTGCGCGTGAGTTGGCGGGACTTACGCATATATCTAAAATATAAAGTTCTCGTGTCGTGACACAATGTTCGTTCCCATACTCCTCCGAAACGGCTCGACCGATTTTTATGAAATTTTATATACATATTCAGTAGGTATGAGAATCGGCCAACATCTATTTTTCATCCCCATAAATGTTAATGTGTCCACCCCTATTTTTTTTTTTATTATTTAGACTAAATTTTTTTTATGATACAGCATTAAAAAATACATACAACCCTAAATTTTCAACCCTCTACGATCAACCCCTATTTTTTAATAGCGACATTAGTATTTTTGTCCAGCGCGTTTCTCACCGGGACTCGCTTGATCGCCCACTAGGCTACTTTAATCCTGGAAATAGGCATTCACGCGGGCGGAGCCAAGGGCAACAGCTAGTTTTTATATAAAGCCTCCAACTAACAGCCGCGATATGCGATAACGATCTCTCGTTGCGATAAATGTTTCTAATACATTTTGTATGGGATCGCACGCGATCATAAACACTGCCGTGATCTAGACGCCAGCGATCCGAATAGGACGCGACGCGATCCGTACGATCCGCGATTTGCGATTTTTATTTTAATACATTTCGTAAAGGAAGGCGGATGATCTTATAGACTGCCGCGATCCACAGAGCGATCTAACGAATTGTGTTGCCAGAATGTATAATTGGATACAAACACTGTATAATAGGTTGGTTTGGTTTTGATGCTATGTTATATATCTTGCATACGTAAATAAAAGCAAATCAATAACAAAATATATGTACCTTTATCTATATTATTAGAAAAACCCAATATCACTGTTACCCGACTCGGAGATCGAACACGAGACCTCAGTCGTAACGCGTACGCATCACAACTGCGCCACCGAGGCAGTACTATGACGTAAACAACCGGAAGGAGACAGCGATGCCCTCTCGAAATCGTACTGAATGATTTATTACAGTTGTAATATTTTTAAACAATAATCAAGGCCATTGGATTACTTTTAAACATTTAACTGTTATTGATATACTTGCTTTTGCTCGCGTCTCCACCCGCGTAAACGGTTTTACTGGGATAAAAAGTAACCTATGGCCTAATCCAGGTCATAGTCTACCTGTGTGCCAAATTTCATCCAAAAGCGTTCAGCTGTTAAGGCGTGTTATTTTTTTATTAGCTTCTGATGACGAGACGAGCAGATCGCTCGCCTTATGGTAAGCGTCACGCCTGCCCATAAACAGAAGCAACATCAATCAATATTTTGAATTATGAAGTACTGCATGGCACTGAAGTGCGCTCGTCATCCTGAGACATAAGGTGTCAAATCTAAATGACCATCGCTTCATCGTCACCGAACGCTTCCCATGAGCTATATGTATACTGTGTATATATATATATATGTACATAGATATACCTAGGTGCGTTATTAATATACATTACTAGCTGTTGCCCGCGGCTCCGCCCGCGTGAATGTCTATTTCCAGGATTAAAGGAGTCCCGGTGAGAAACGGGCTTGACAAAAATACTAATGTCGCTATTAAAAAATAGGGGTTGATCGTAGAGGGTTGAAAATTTAGGGTAGTATGTATTTTTTTATGCTGTATCATAAAAAAAATAGGGGTGGACCACCCTTAACATTTAGGGGGATGAAAAATAGATGTTGGCTGATTCTCAGACCTAACCGACATGCACACAAAATTTCATACTAATCGGTCCAGCCGTTTCGGAGGAGTATGGGAACGAACATTGTGACACGAGAATTTTATATATAAGATTTTAAAAGCAACAAAAATGATAAGCTAAAGAAACCCTTTTATTAAAACACAATCAAAAATGTTCAGAAATGTGCCCGCAGTTAGACTTTAAATGTTGGTATGAGGTAAAGTGGGTGCGTAGTAGGGATATCTCACTATCTCGCTTGCACGCGTGCACCATAATGAACATTTTACACAGTGACGTCAAAGTTTGCGTCGTCTGACATTTGAAAATTACCCCTTCTACAGGATTTAAATGGTTTCTAACCTATTTATTTTTGGTCCGATTTATAAAAAAAAAACTGCAATAGATTTTGAATAACGTAACTTATTGATTTAAATAATAAAAAAAATCTTGTCAACTACCCTATTATATTGGTAAGTAACACTTCTTTCCAAACCAAAAATAATAATGTAATAGCTCGACGGTACAATTCACAAGTTACTTAGTTTTCACTTCTATCGGCAGTCCCGAAAGACTGCCCCGTATGTCTTTTTTGAAGTGTTATTCTTCATTTCACTAACCCTTTGTATAGCGGTCATACAATACACCTACCATCCAAATGTCATCCACACAGTCCTTATAATATCCGAGTAAAATAACTATGACATACGGACAGACTGATATGAAATAAGAGTGGTAGAGCCAAGCTGAGACACTTTTGTCTAATAATAATACTTAACAATTCTGGACTAATATAAAAATAATGTGAAATGTATAGTTGCCCAGTTGTTGTTGACGTTGCTATGTATGTTATGTATATATTAGTTGATATGATTTCTATACTTACTTATGTTTCTTTATTTTGTACTGACTTGTCATAAGCGCTATTTTAATTGCCTACATGATGAATAAAACTATTTCATTTCATTTCATTTCATTTCTATACCTATATTTTTAAGTGGTAGAAGTACGTTGTAGACAGTTTTGTCTACAGCATAAATGGGCCGGCTCGTCCGGGTCGTTAACATTGTCTCACAGAAAACCGGCGTAAAGTAGCAGCTTGCTGCTGCGTTTCGTACGGTGAGTGAGATATCCGGAGGCCCGAATCCCCCACCCATTTCCAATCCCTTAACTATCCCTTTCCTTTAAGGTCGGCAACGCGCCCATGATTATTTTGGTATTGTGGGTGTACATGGGCGGTGAAGATCACTTATCATTATTATTATTATATTTTTAGATTATGGCCCCATAGATTTCGATGATTTCGCCAATGTCAAGTATTATAATAGAAATATGTAAAAATAAAGATCAAAACGTAGACATTTTAAAAAGATGCTTAATTGTTAGTGTATCACTTATCATCAGGTGACCCATTTGCTCGTTTGCCGGCCTATGCTATAAAAAAAAATTATACCGTTTCTACAATTTCCCTACGGTACCCTAAAACGTCCCGGCTTACATCACATACAATTTTAACACAATGGTATCAATAAATCATTTTGCCAACAAAAATATGCCTTGAAAATAAACATGATCAATCAATTTCCGATATAGATGAAAAGTTATTGTTCCGTATGTCTATAAAACTTGGAACAATACGCAGCAACGATAAGAATGACATGGTTATCTACCAAAGTAGTGATTTCTTTATGTTTACACGAATATTTTACAAGGTGGTAGGTCCCTCGTTTGCGAGAGACCGGCTGGGTTGGTACCACCGCTTTGTCTTTTTCTGCCGCCAAGCAACAGTGTGTAAGCACTGATGTGTTCCGGTGTGAAGGACATTGAATGCCAGTGTAATTACTGGGCATTATGAGACTTAACACCTTATGTCTCGGGGTGACGAACGCAGTCCAGTGTCATGCAGTGCTTTATTTAAAGTTCTGTGTGGCGTTACTTCTGTTTATGAGCAGGCGTGGCGCTTACCATCAGGCGAGCGACCTGCTCGTCTAGTCATTCAATCCAATAAAAAAAAAAAAAAACATTGAAATTTCTATAGAGAAGATGGTTGGAAGCTTGCATATGCCTGGGATCTAATTCATATACCCTCTACAGTTGCTGTGTTCTACAGATGTTGTTTATCTTGAATGTAAGCTGGCTGGCGTCCGTGCGTCACATAAGGTGACCATTCTAAATCAGCGCTGTGTTGTGATCCACGCCACAGCACAGCACGGCACAGCACGGCACAGCAGTACGCTGAGTGGTCACCTACCTGTCACAGTAACGACGCGCAATTGTCAAAACCATATTGATGGTTTTTAGTTAGTATTGTTTTACTGTAAATTTATTGTGATCTGTGACTAATATATTGTATTTCTTTGTTTCTTTCTTCTTACAGTGGGAGAGTATCCCAAATACTTATAAAAAACGTTTCTACATCAATAGGGTAGTTGACTAATTTGTTTTTAATTATTTAAATCAATAAGTTACGTTACTCAAATTCAATTGCAGAAAGAATTTTATAAATCGGACCAAAAATAAATACGTTAGAAGCCATTCAAATCCTGTAGAAGGGGTAATTGTCAAATGACAGCCGACGCAAACTTTGTCGTCACTGTGTAAAATGTTCATTATGTTGCACGCGTGCAAGCGAGATAGTGAGATATCCCTACTACGCACCCACTTTTCCTCATACCAACATTTAAAGTCATAACTGCGGGCACATTTCTGAAGCAATTTTGATTGTGTTTTAATAAAAGGGTTTCTTTTGCTTATCATTCTCTGTTGCTTATAAAATAATGTATAAAATTCAATATAGGAAACTACCCTATTGTACATGTACCACCTAACGACTGTTAATAAATGCTTTCTTTCTTTTATAGCGAAAAGGTTGCCAATTGTAATTTTTGTATTATTATTTTTCATATATCATACTCTAGTGCTGTACAATAAAGAATTATAAATAAATTAAAAATAAATATATAGATAGCTCTCTCTAGAGACCTCTAACTTCTCTAATTTATATATTTTAATTGTTAAGTATCACTTGCTTTAACGGTGAAGGAAACATCGTGAGGAAACCTGCATACCTGAGAAGTTATCCATAAGAATTTCTAAGGTATGTGAAGTCTGCCAACCCGCATTAGGCCAGCGTGGTGGAGTAAGGCCTAACCCCTCTCATTCAGTAGAGGAGGCCCGTGCCCAGCAATAGGGTGTGTACAATACAGGGCTATTATTATCAAATAAAAGGATATAACTAGCAATTCTAGCATTTAAAAGGCTCAAACAGATTTATTTCTAGCCACAAATCTTTCTGAGGAAGAGCTGATCCAGCGGATTTTATTTAAACTCATACATAAATATGTAAAGAAAGTGATTTCTTATGTTTACGCGAATATTACACATTGAAATAAAACTAGTTTATACGGATTTTATCGCGGTTTAATTTTTATTTTAGTCCCGACGTTTCGAAAGGTTTTCAGCCTTCGTGGTCACGGGAGTGACTTAGGTGTAGGTCGTCTCGAAAAGTTAATGTTACATGGCCTATCTTAATTTTAAATTTATACATTCATTTTAAAAAGTTATATAACACTAAAATAAAAATTAAACCACGATAAAAGCCGTATAAACTAGTTTTATTTCAATATGTAAAGGAAGTGTTTGTGAATTATTCTATCTATAAAAGAAGAAATGCACGATCGAAACCGTCAAGTCTAGAACCGAAATTTTGCACAAAGGTTCATTTAATGACGTAAGTGAGCACTAAGGCATGATAGCAACTTAACGAATGGGCCGATTTGAATGCGTATTTCTATTGTTTAAAAGCTGGTTTAACCAAGATGATTCTTAAATTTGTTAAAAAAACCTGTTATTATTATTTTTTTATTGCATAGGCCGGCAAACGATCCAGTGGGTCACCTGATGGTAAGTGATCTCCACTGCCCATGTACGCCCAGAATACGCTAAAAGAGTCATGGGCGCGTTGCCGACCTTAAAGGTAAGGGATAATTAAGGGATTGGGAAGTGGAGGGGGATATGGGCCTTCGAATATCTCACTCACCGTACGAAACGCAGCAGCAGGCTGCTACTTTATGTCAGTTTTCTGTGAGACAGTGGTAACGACCCGGACGAGGCGGCCCATTCATGGTGTAGACAAAATTGTCTACAGCATGGGTCTACCACTCGCAAAATTTATTACAGATATTTTTCTAATTGATGTCGGAGGTATTTAGAGTTAAGATTATTGATTATAAACTTCAATTTAATTTGCAATTAATAGTGTTTATACTTTGTGCACGGGGTATGGTACAAAATACGTTCGAAATCCCCGGATCAGCCTTCTCTTACCGCTCCTAACAATCTTCCCGGCTACGTAAACGCTATTCGTAGACACCCTCTCATCTCTCCTCTCGCTGCAGCTCGCCTCGAAACTTACGGAAGGAAGTTTACCATAATCAATGAGTGAGTACTTCTCCGGTGTCGCTACACGCGTGAGCGATGACGATTTTCTACGAGAAACAAATCGGCGGGAGGTTCAAAAATTGAATCTCTATTCGAATGTTGACGAGATTCAATAGTGAAACGTTGTTAGTTCAAATGTTGACGTGAGATTTTTAGAACGTTCTTTATGCAAAATTGACGGGAGATTCAAAAATTGAACAGCGTTCTTTGTTCAAATGTTGACTAGTGAATAAAAACAATTATGTTCTCTTGATGCTACAGTTGAAGGAAGGTTAAAAAATGAAACATTCTCTATTCGAACTTTGACGGAAAATTAAAAAATTGAACATTTATAAGATTTTACATTGTAAATTGTTCTGTGCTTCATAAGGCACATAAATGTTCTTTTTCGGCGTTAACACCTTCTCAACAACACAACAAAAATAACCCTGTATATTCGGCGATACTAATTATGTACCATTTTTTTAATTTATCAGCCTTAAAAGTAATTGGCAAAGGAATACAGCACTGCCCGCCGAGTATATTCCTTTATCTAAATTTATGAACAAATAATAATGAATCTATAAACAATTGACATTTTCCCACCTACAATCCACACTAGCATTCGAGGACGACGAACTATATTCCCGAAATCTCTCCATCGAGGGCGCAGTTTTAGTTATAATAATATTCTCCGGCGTAGCGCACAACACTTCACAATCCCTGTATCTCTTCTTTTTCACCCACGATTTAGCAAAAACGCCATCGTTTTCCGTGTCACTTTTGGCACCACTCTCTCTAATTTTATTTTGTGTCAAAAATGTTAGAGTCGACGGTGTAGAACTACGTCTTTTTGGTAGAGACACCATTTTGAATATATTCTCATCAGTTATTGTAGGTGATAGTTTACCTTTAAAATTCTTTTTATGCATATCGAAACATTTTATCGCCGTTTTTCGGACCAAGTCCATTCTAGGACTGGACGCAAGACTTTTACTAGCAAAAGGCGAATGGCCCCGATCTATGCCTATCTCTTTCCTTGTCAACATATCGAGTAACCTTCCGTCCTTTTGCTCGTCTGGTGTCTGAGAGCCACTGCTTTCGTCACATTTGGAAACTGACTCTATTGAGCCGATGAAGTTAGCCCATTTGGCAGCTATTGTTTTAGATTTTCTACGTTTAGGCTCTGGACTATGTCTAGAATTAGGTACAGATATTAGCGGTGAGCTGTTAAGGCTAGATAGCTTTAAACCTTTAGCGATATTAGTGCAGGATAGACAGAGAAATATAAATTAGTTACCTTTGTGTGTTAGCTAGAATTTAATATCTGTAAAGGTGTAAACACAGCCGCAGCGGTGAATTTTTACGAGTGGTAGAGCCACGCTGTAGACTATTTTGTCTACAGCATGAATGGGCCGGCTCGTCCGGGTCGTTACCACTGTCTCACAGAAAACCGGCGTAAAATAGCAGCTTGCTGCTGCGTTTCGTACGGTGAGTGAGATATCCGGAGGCCCAAATCTCCCTCCCCTTCCCAATCCCTTATTATCCCTTTTCTTTAAGGTCGGCAACGCGCCCATGATTCTTTTGTATTGTGGGCGTACATGGGCGGTGGAGATCGCTTACCATCAGGTGACCCACTTGCTCGTTTGCCGGCCTATACTATAAAAAAAAAAAAAAAAAAATGGCAGACAAAATAAATGGTATTTTTGCATACCGGGTGTAAGAGGACCGCTTCCAAACGGTAATAAAACATACATACGCATTCACGCCTGTTATCCCCGAAGAGGTAGGCAGAGGTGTAACCAGTACACCCACATTTCGCCGAGTGTGTCACCGTCCCACGATGTGATAGGGGAGGAGCCTATCGCCATACCGGGCACAAATTCCAGACTTCGGCCTGATACTGAGCATTTCGTAATAGAAAAACCCAATACCACTTTACCCGACCCGGGGATCGAACCCGTGACCTCAGCGTTAGCCTCAATCGTAACGCGTACACATTACAACTGCGCCACCGAGGCAGTCAGGTAATAAAACACTATCTTAACATAAACGGAAAACACTATTCTTTTGCTGTTTACTTGTCATTCTAGAAACGTAGTGTAAAGCGTACTAATACTAAAGTCGGGGTCAATGACCGACACGCATTACCGCACTTCGATACACAGTAGGCACATTACGCTTTAAGATAGATACGAATTTAATTATTACTCGAATGCAACTTCATTGTATTTATTGGTCCAAAGAAATGTACGTGATAAATATAAAAAAAAATATGTATATATGTATGACTTAATTCTCATTTTTTTTTTTGTTTTATCGTGTCTGTAGTGTATCAACTAACACTACCACCTGTCTTCGTTTTCAGAAGCGTCTCCTTTACACCGGATATAATTCAATTTTTGAACTTTTTGAAGGACCTGTTTCACGTTTCAATTGATGTATAAGGCAGTTATTTTTGAAAATACCTAGTAGACACCTTTCTGTCAGATGTTAGTGTGATTTTTAGTAATAAGTAGCATTCACTCAGTTTGATGAAACATGCGCTAATCATTATTACACATCAATATTTATTTTGTCACTGTAACTTACGGTGAATATCACTATACTCCTAAATTATGACTTAAAATTCAAACTAATTGATAATATATAAGAATCTAGTGTGGATAATAAATAGTACTCTATTAGTTTGTGTCGAGGCACAGAAGAAAAATAGCTGTGCTGGAAGTCTGGTCGACATTATCAAGGTCACGTCAAAGGTCAAGGTCATCAACTGAATTCAATATTATCCTATAGACAGTATACAATAACATAATTAATTTTCATTTAAATATTTTTGACAGGTATTATATGACAACGTCAAAGGTCATCGGCAAAATTAACCCAATATAGTTGAAATATCACATTAATATGCATTTACAGTTGATACTCCTGAACCACCAATTATATACATTTAATAATACGCCCAACAGTCACAACATAAACCTGACCTCACATTAGGTGAACCTGTATCGTGTGTATCAGGTACTACGAGGGACTTACGGGCCCACAACCATAGACCCGAAAAAAATGGTTGAATGGATCACACAAACATTTGTCTCAGTGCTGATCGAACCCGCGGCCTCTCGTTTCACAGTCAGCTACTCACTCGCTGTGTCACATGTCAAATTAATAATTTTGTTAATCGTTTATATTATTAATGTACACCGTACTGCTTCTGTGAATCTTCACGAGCAAAATTAACCTTTTTTTATCTAACTTATTGCTTGGAAAAGTTCTCCACAATTTAAAAAAATACATATCAATTGAAATATTACAATAATTTGTCATCGTCACGTCCGTGTCACAATGTCAAGGTCAAGGTCAAGTCACAACTTCAGTCCAAGGTCAAGGTCAGGTGTGAGGGTACATACCGTGCTCATTGAAGTGTTTCTCCAGCTCCTCGTGCGAGAGGTTCGTCTGCGTCGAGGGCTCCTCCGCCGCCACCGTCTGCTCGGGACGTGACCGGGAACATCTGACCACAGGACGTGACATGTCACGGTCTAAACATTTTGATACATACATACGCACTCACGCCTGTAATCCCCGAAGACACCTTGACAGACAGAGGTGTAACAAGAACACCCACATTTCGCCAAGCGTATCTCTGTTCCATGGTGTAAGGCGAGCCTATCCTATCCTATTCCAGACTCCGGGCTACTACTCAGTGTATTTCGTAATAGAAAAACCGAATATCACTTTTACACGACCCGGGGATCGAACCCGAGACCTCAGCGTCATCCTCAGCCGTAACGCGTACGCATTACAACTGCGCTACCGAGGCAGTCTTTTTGTTCTTTCATCAAAAATAATAATATTAAATAAATATTAAATATTAAATAAATTATATAAGCCTAGAAGTAAATCCTATCGAATACAAATATCAATATCCACATTTGACAGACATATCACATAACATCCTTTAAAGTTAAGAACATTCTCTTTTATCTTTTTTTATGGCATACGTCGGAAACGTGCAAGTAAGTCACTTGATGGTAAGTGATCTCCACCGCCCATGTATACCAAAAGAATCATGGGCGCGATGCCGACCTTAAAGGAAAGGGAAATTTGGGCTTTCGGATATCTCACTTACCGTACGATATACAGCAGCAAGCTGCTACTTTACGTCGGTTTTTTTGTGAGATAATGGTAGCGATCCAGGGGAGCCGGCCCATTCGTGCTGTAGACAAAACTGTCTACAGCGTGGCTCCACCACTTGGTCTCTATTTATTTATAAAGTAAAATTGCAGTCTTTCTTTCTGCTTGACGTTATAATGCCAAGATCTACCTTCTAGTACCAAAAATATGACGAGCTGACCCATTCATGCATAAACAAAAGTGTCTACAGCGTGGCTCTTTTCATCTCAATGGAAAAAACCAAAACGTGACTAATAATTGGGCAGTTTTTATGTAGATAATAATTACCTGAGCATAGCATTGCTGCATCGTAACGCAAGTTCTAATCCGTCCAGCCAACAATGTCCGGCGGCTTGTGACGGCGCGCGAAATATCAAGTGAGCTGTCGGCAACGGCTGTACTACTGCACCTGTACAATACAATACAATATAATACATACGCACTCACGCCTGTAATCCCCGAAGGGGTAGGCAAAGGTGTAACCAGTACACCCACATTTCGCCTAGCGTACCTCCGTCCCATGATGTGAAAGGCAAGTTTATCGCTATACCGGGCACAATTCCAGGAAGTCACTCAACTGTCCCCATGTCTCTTCTGTAACAATTTTCCCCCTGTCCCCATGTCTCTTCTGTAGTAATTTCCCCCTGTCCCCATGTATATTCTGTATACATTTCCCCTGTCCCCATGTCTCTTCTGTAGCAATTTTCCCCCTGTCCCCATGTCTCTTCTGTAGTAATTTCCCTCCAGTCCCCATGTATATTCTGTAGCTATTTTTCCCCTGTCCCCATGTCTTTTCTGTAGTCATTTCTCCCTGTCCCCATGTCTATTCTGTAGTAATTCCCTCTGTCCCCATGTCTTTTCTGTAGTCATTTCTCCCTGTCCCCATGTCTCTTCTGTAGTCATTTTCCACATGCCCCCATGTCTCTTCTGTAGTCAATTCCCCCCCCTCCAGTCCCCGTGTCTCTTCTGTAGCAATATTCCACCTGTCCCCATGTCTCTTCTGTAGTAATTTCCCTCCAGTCCCCATGTATATTCTGTAGCTATTTTTCCCCTGTCCCCATGTCTTTTCTGTAGTCATTTCTCCCTGTCCCCATGTCTATTCTGTAGTAATTCCCCCTGTCCCCATGTCTTTTCTGTAGTCATTTCTCCCTGTCCCCATGTCTCTTCTGTAGTCATTTTCCACATGCCCCCATGTCTCTTCTGTAGTCAATTCCCCCCCCCCCAGTCCCCATGTCTATTCTGTAGTAATTCCCCCTGTCCCCATGTCTTTTCTGTAGTCATTTCTCCCTGTCCCCATGTCTCTTCTGTAGTCATTTTCCACATGCCCCCATGTCTCTTCTGTAGTCAATTCCCCCCCCCCCCCCAGTCCCCGTGTCTCTTCTGTAGCAATATTCCACCTGTCCCCATGTCTCTTCTGTAGTAATTTCCCTCCAGTCCCCATGTATATTCTGTAGCTATTTTTCCCCTGTCCCCATGTCTTTTCTGTAGTCATTTCTCCCTGTCCCCATGTCTATTCTGTAGTAATTCCCCCTGTCCCCATGTCTTTTCTGTAGTCATTTCTCCCTGTCCCCATGTCTCTTCTGTAGTCATTTTCCACATGCCCCCATGTCTCTTCTGTAGTCAATTCCCCCCCCCCAGTCCCCGTGTCTCTTCTGTAGCAATATTCCACCTGTCCCTATGTCTCTTCTGTAGCAATTTCCCCCCTATCCCCATGTCTCTTCTGTAGTAATTTCTACCCTGTCCCCATTTCTCCGTCCCCCATCACTCCCTATACTCACCAATGGTCTCGTTATGCGGCCCCCTCGGTGCCCAAATGCTCTGCTCCAGCGGATGGTAAAGTTTGAAACAGAAGCCGTCTTTCTTGCTAGGCCTCTCTATCACCTGGCATGATGTAAGGAGTACCGTTCCGACCCAGTGGTTGCTCTGTAATACAATAAATATTATTTATTAATTTATTCGTGCAACTTACAAAACATACAAACGTAAAAGTATTTCGTACAATATTTCTTACATATTTGGTGTCTTATGCTAAATGTTTGTATTAATTACAAGTTGCCACGGCATGCTAAAGTGGACAAAAGAATACTTAACTAAATAAAAGAAAAGTCAGTTCGGGATGTAAGTAATGATCATACAGATACGAGCGTGATGACTAAGGGTTAGGTTGTAAAGGTTATCCCTGTTTTTTTTTTTACTGCCTGGATAGGCAGACGAGCAAACGGGCCACCTGATGGTAAGTAGTCACCGCCCCCCATAGACTTCTGCAATGCCAGGACACAGCAAAGCCGCTGCCTACCGTCAATCAGTATATATCATATATATAGATATCAGTGACTGCCTCGGTGGCGCAGTTATAATGCGTACATGTTACGACTGAGGATGACGCTGACGTCTCGAGTTCGATCCCCGGCTCGGGTAAAAGTGATATTGTGTTTTTTTTATTACGAAATATTCAGTATCGACCCGGGAATTTGTGCCCGGTATGGCGATAGGCTCGCCCCCTATCACATCGTGGGACTGAGATATGGTTGGCGATTTGTGGGTGTACTGGTTGCACGTCTGCCTCTGACGAGCGACCTACTCGTCTCCGCCGTTCAAGCTAATAAAAAATATATATATTACCTTCGCCTTTGAACTCTTATAGAGTAACAGCAATCCAGGTTTCAGGACGCACCAGAGCTTGGTCCAGGACTTCAGCGAACCTCGAACCTGTGAAGGGATAAAAGATTTCCATTACACCGGATGTAAGATAACCGCATCCGAAAACTAAACGGTAATAAAACACTACGAAAACTGCCCAATTTTTAGTCACGTTTTGGCTTTTCCCACCGAGTTGAAAAGAGGCACGCTGTAGACACTTTTGTGTATGCACGAATGGACCGGCTCGTCCGGGTCGTTACCACTGTCTCACAAAATACGTAACGGCGAGTGAGATATCAGGAGGCCCAAATTTCCCTTTCCTTTAAGGTCCGCATCGCGCCCATGATTCTTTTGGTATACATGGGCGGTGGAGGTAACTTACCATTAAAAATAGAAATAAAGAGTGTGGTATATGTAGAATATAGTATAAATGAGGGTAATCAATAGATGTCACCGGCCCGTCAGTTCTGCATTAAACTTACTACATAACGGTCGAGGTTGTTTTCTTGTGCGCAATTCCTGAGTGTTCCCGGGGTTAACACTACGGAATACTACAAAGAGGATGTTCTTAACTTTAAAGGATGTTATGTGATATCTCTGTCAAATGTGGATATTGATATTTGTATTCGATAAGGTTTGCTTCTAGGCGTATATAATTTATAGAAAATTTGATGATGGAGTATGAGACAAAATGGGAAACTCCATAACGGATAACAGCATACGGAACACAATGTTTTTACATTGTTCCTTGGCGGTAGAAATAGACAAAGTTTTGGTGCCAACTAGACGGCGCCGCGCATATGAGAGACCCACCACACATTAAAATATTGTTAAAGGGACAAGAGATGGCGCCACTTACGCCTCAAAAAAACAAATATTCGTCATATTTATTTTAATATACACTCTATGTATTATATTATTACATAACTATATATAAAACTACACATAAATATTTATCGTATATAATTATTCGTATTTTATGTCTATTCACTTGTATATTTTCATAATTGAACATCAAATTTCTGCATCGCGCTATGGTTTTGTTACCAGAGTATGTACATAGATTCAGTTTGATGATGTCGTAACTGTGGTACTACCCCGGGTTCTACCCGTAAGGTAGAAATATTTTTAATAGCATACCACACTGTCATAGTGTGGGAAAGCTAAGATAATACGCATCAATAATATAATCAAGATTTAGGATAAGATTTCGATGAGTTTGAGATTACGACCATCGAAATAAGATGACAAGAAACGTAACTCAAGCAAAATAATTATCCCACCAAAACTCCGTGCAAGGGGGCGGGGCTATAAAAGTCTGTGCAGCTTGTTCATTTTCATCAATTTATAATCTCTAGTTGACACATAATAAGTCTATTTTTTGCGCGGTGTATAACGTCGTATCTCGTGTAAGTCGCGCCGTATTTTTGGCAGATTCATATGAGAGTTATCGTTCTAGTTATCTTATTTCGATGGATGATAATACGCATCAATATTATAGTGAAGATTTAGGATCAGATTTCTCTAGAAGTTTGAGAGTAGCCTCTTTTTTGGTCAAGGTCCCACTTCTATTGAGGCGAGGAGTGTTGAAACTTACTCATCCGTTCTCATTTTTACACGCTCGCGGCCCACGTCATGAGAATGGTAACAAAGTAACGCGACATAAAATTAGAAGTAGTACAATATGTAAGAAAATTGAGCCACTCTTACAATACTTCGTCATGTGATGTACGGGACAAGTGTAATGCCTCTTTAAGTCCTACTCAACACTAACGATTTCTATGAGTGTTTATAGAACAATCTGTTTTTGTACTGAACCAGTACTAGGTCCCACTTCAAATGAGGCCATGCGTTGCTCGAAGTTCACTCGCTCTTTCTCACTCTTTCAAGCACACAGTCCGCGCCATCGGAATAATAACAGAGTAACGCGACATAAAATTAGAAGTAGTACATGTAAAAAATTGAGCCGCTCTTACATCATTTCATAATATACGGAACAAATGTGCTGCCTCTTATATGACATACTCAAAACTATTTGAATATAGCAGTGTGTAGTTGGTCGAATTTATTTGATGAATTGCAACAGTTTTCCAGCGCGCTTACTATAACGCTACGAGAAAACTTAGAAGACTCGTATTCTCGTTTTTCCCCGAATGGATTTGTGCTGTTAGCTTATATTGCTTTTACAGCTTCACCTGACAATAAAGCCGGCGCTTATGACGTTTTAGCAAGAAATATAATGTACTTAGTAGCGATTAAGCACAGAGGCGCCTTTTAGAAGGCTCAGACCTCAGCTTGAGCAATCAAAGCACATAAGCTTTGCCTATTCAGGGTGTGGCGCGGTTGGATACATCATCCGGAGGTGCTGTCCGTGGTGCAGGTGTGCGTGCCTCACAGACGTGTTGGTACTCGTCGCTGTGTGCCGATGTTTAACGCGGTTGCAACGAGAACATACATCTTAAGATTTGCCCCATTATCGCGAGCCATAGGATTACTCAACATGATTTCCGAACAAATTGATATATTCAATTGCAACTTGCCGAAATTCACTGAAGTAGCGCAAAAATGTGTCGAACACATTTCGACTATTTAATAAATATTGTTAAATCTCTGTATATCTATAGATATTATAGACAGACGGCACGTGTGTCAAGCCAAGTTTATATTATACTGCATGACAGTTAATTTTAATATAACCCCGCATTGGCCTTGGCTGTTATGGCGTTATATTTACTTTTACAATAAATAAATAAATAATATATACCACTCTAATGGACGGTGTAGATCAATTACCATCAGGTGACCCACTAAGCCCCACTAAAGTTAATTTTATTATGTTTAAAAATATATATTTTTTAAATACCTTCAACCAATCAGCGAGCACCACGACAGACGGATCCTCTATGGAATGCAACAGAGCGGACGCGACGCGCTTTTTCTCACGTCTATAATGTTGTCTTTGCGCTTTATAGCTCTCCTTGCGGGAGAGAGCCGTGCTTGTAGGGCGAGACACACCGCCCACAGCGGTTTCTGATGACTGAAACAAAAAAAAACATACTTTTATTTATTTATTTTTAGACTTTGTCGATTAGCGACCATATCGCCTAATTGGAAAAACAAAAATATACATTCAGTGTCGGTATAACAAAATAAGCAGTGATAGCTCAGCGGGGAGTGGTATGGACTTTCGAGACGAAAGTCGCAGGTTCAAAACCAGTCCCAAGAGAATACACCTCTGACTTTTCTAAGTTATGTGTGTATTAATTGTTAATTTTCACTTGCTTTAACGGTGAAGGACACATTGTGAGGAAACCTGCATACCTGAGAAGTTCTTCATAAGAATCTCGAAGGTACGTGAAGTCTGCTAACCTGCATTAGTCCTGAATGAGAGGGGTCAGACCTTAGTCAACCACGCTGGACTAATGCAGGTTGGTAGACTTCACATACCTTCGAAATTCTTAAAAAATCCCAATATCACTTTACCCGACCCACGGATCGAACCTTAGACCTCAAAACAGCAGTCATGACGCGTACGCATTAAATACGAAACCAATACTATTGACTTTTTCTCCCATTCTTGTTCCAGCTACTCTTATCCCACTTGCAGTGGGGTCGGCGGAACATGCTTTAACACATGTTACAGAAAGATTTGGCTTTTAGCTCTTACGACCGGCCGCCTGCCTGACGTCAACCCCTCTGGGGAGAAAACACACAGACCCGAAACATGATATTTGTGGATTACATAAACATTTGTCTTGGTGCTGGAATCGAACCCGCGGCCTCTCGTTTCACATCGACTACTGCGCCACGGAGACTCTCCCTCTGATATAAAAATAATACAATCAACTACGACGCCCACTTATCCCAAACTACACTGTCCAAGCATCGAACCCGCATACCTTATCAGATGAAGTGCCGTCAGGTGGATGCGCTCTGGAGTCTCCTGATGCTGGCGTGATGACGGGAGCACCTGGCGATCTGGGAGGGGGCGTTAATGTCGGCTCGCCTGCAAACAATATTATGATCAGGATTATTTTGAGTGGTTGAGCCACGCTGTAGACAGTTTTGTCTACAGAATGAATGGGCCGGCTCGTCCGGGTCGTTACCACTGTCTCACAGAAAACCGACGTAAAATAGCAGCTTTGAGATATCCGGGTACCCAAATCCCCTCCCCCTTCCCAATCTCTTAATTAAAAACACCCAACAGTCACACACATAGTTCTGACCCTGGTAAACCTGTATCAGAAACTACGAGGAACTTGCGGTCCCACAACACCCGCTCGTCACTCACTCTGTCACGCACGCAGCCCGCGTCATTGGAAAAAATTAACAGAGTAATGCGACATAAAATTTGAAGTAGTACATGCAAAAAAAAATGAGTAGCCCTTACATTACTTCGTCGTTTACGGGACAAATGTAATGCCTCTTGTAAATCCTACTCAACATTATAGGAGATGTATACTAACCGTATATAGGTGGCGTGGTCGGCGCCGTCGCTGGCAAAACCACGTTCAACGGTGGATGATGCTTCTGCAAAATACGATGCATTAGTTCTTTATAAGCTCGAGTGACGAAAGGAGCAAGTCGCTCGCCTGATGGTAACCGCAACGTGCCCGTAAACAGAAGCAACACCACACAGAACTTTGAATTACAAAGGACTGCATGGCGCTGGACTGCGCTCGTCACCCCGAGACGTAAGCTGTTGAATCTCAAACGCCCCATGGTTTGAATGTCCTTCAAACCGAAACACAACAGTGCTTACACACTGCTGTTTGGCGGCAGAAATAGACAATGTGGTAGAAGAGCCAAGCTATAGCCTAGTGCGCTTAACATGAGCGACTCGAGACAATTTTAACTTTAATAAAATATAATAAACTACATAAACATAAAAAAAAACAAATACTAATCAATTATGAACCGATGGTATCAATCATTGACTCATCGAAATAAGATGACAAGAAACATAACCCAAGCAAAAAAATTACCACACCAAAACTCTGTGCAAGGGGGCGGGGCTATAATCATGCATTCATAAAAATTAATTCTTGATACGTCGTTGGCACTTAATACGTCTAATTATTTGCGCGGTGTAGAACGTCGTATCTCTATTTAGAAATTTAATATTAAGACATTTACTTTTATAAAATAAAGTTGATTTTGAACGTTAATTAATTTTTGTTGCGTGTATGAGTGTTACGTGTGATTTTACCTTTGCATGTGTAAGTAAGTGGAGCCGTATTATTGGCAGATTAATATAAGAGTTATCGTACTACTCTATGGGATTTGGATTTTTATTACTCATTCAATCACGCCTTAACCACTGAACGGTTTTGCATGAAATCTGGCACACGGGTAGACCATGATCTGGTTTAGGACATACGCTACTTTTTATCCTGGAAAAGGCTGTTATTTCTGGCGTGCCGCGACCAAAGCTAGTAAAAAATAATCTGAGAATTCGAATCTACCGATGTCACTTTTGAAAGTAGAATATTTATAAATAAAATAATTATCAGATTATAAAAGCCAAGATAACATTATTCATAAAACGATGACAGAATATAATCTGTATTTGTAAACAAAAATATTTCATTGTTACTGAGAAAGTTAAAGAGTAAATGTCTCTCGACAGTTTGGATACTTACCCTCCCCAATGACGAATAATTAGGTGTCGACGTTTGAAACTGCGCGCATTCTGCCCTCAACGCGGGGGAGGAGGGAGTGGTGGGGGGGGAGGACGGTTCTATAGCAGGGGACGAACTCATTTTGAATGTGACGTCAGCACATCGTCGCAAACAATTCCAATTCCATATTCAAAACTGACTCTACTCCATGCTCATCACAATTAAATTAAAACAATCAAATTGTTGCATTACAATTATTAAATTACAATTATTATATTATTTCGTATAATCAATATTTATTTAGAATATGCTGCTTAAGATTAATTAATTTAATTCAAAAATATATTCTTATTGTGATTATAAAATAGATTTTATTAAATTTGTAATAGAATAACAGTGTAATTGGAATATTAAGATGTGCTGTATTTAATTAATTCATTGTATAAAAGATTAATTTATTGTATTGAATATTGTGGAAAACTTTGGAATGATTTTAATGGAAGATAACATTAATATGGTAGTGGAATGTGGTTAGAAGTGGGAAAGGAAAATGGATAAACAATATATAGTTTCCTGTAACAAATAACACAAAGTTAGTTTATGTACAATATATTTTGATTGTTATCAAAGAAACTAGTTTATACGGATTTTATAAATAAATACACCCAACAGTCACACACATAGTCCTGATCCCACACTAGGTTAACCAGTATCGTGGGTATCAGGAATTACGAGGGACTTGCGGTCCCACAAAACCCAGACCAGAAACAAATATTTGTGGATTAGACAAACATTTATCTCGGTGTGGGAATCGAACCCACGGCCTCTCGCTTTGCAGCCAGCTACTCGCTCACCATGCCTCGGAGGCTGTCATAAAGAATGTAGTAAAACTATTAAGTGTATACGTTCTGATAACGTTCGAGGTCGCTGATAAATCAATCTAAAATGATTGAGAGGCTGCGATCTGTATAGACGATAACAGCTAGGCCCTTCCGTAACTTATTTTCCCCGGGGAAAATCCCGATTACGTAAACCCCGGACTCACCAGTCTTACGACCCAGTTGTCTGAACGACCGCCGGGTCGGGTCCCTATCCAAAAACATCCCTATACTGTTATACCGACTAAAAACTCCGCGGTGGTCTTCAACAGCGTAAGTGGGATGGTCCCGGATGATCCTGAGTAGTTTGCTGCCAGAACCGTCCCTGCACTCTGCCTTTCTCTTAGGGGACTTTAGAGCCCCTCACATTAAGGACGCCTTTCGACGTCAAATACAGCTCTATATTTCGTACTGCCCTCCATCTCGGGGTCGCACCGTAGAATGTACATCTAGTACGCAGCAAGGACGCTGCGCATCCCCCGCTACGCAGCGGCGTATACTGCGGGCCTAGAGTGGTGGCGACGACAGACGCCAAATATGAAATTTTTACTCAATAAAAAAAGATGTGATACTCCTATATCGAGCCTATCGCCATACCGGGCACAATTCCAGACTCCGGGCTGATACAGGGCATTTCGTGAAAGAAAACCCAACATCACTTTTACCCGACACGGAGATGGAACCCAAGACCCTCAGCACAGCAGTCGTATCACGTACGAGTTACAACTGCGCCACCAAGGCATTCCATAATCTCATATATAGTCGTACCTGTTTTATTCACGTAGCTGCTTTTTTATATTGCTACTTTTTTAAATGAAATAAATATATACATACGCACTCACGCCTGTAATCCCCGAAGGGGTAGGCAGAGGTGTAACCTGTACACCCACATTTCGCCGAGCGTATCTCCGTTCCATGATGTGATAGGGGGCGAGCCCATCGCCATACCGGGCACAAATTCCAGACTCCGGGCTCATACTGAGCATTACAAAAAACCCAACCATCACTTTTACCCGACTAGGGGATGGAACCCGAGACCTCAGCGTTAGCCTTAATCATAACGCGTTCGCATTACAACTGCACCACCGAAGCAGTCTAATAAATAGCTAAACTATTATGGTCTTATTCATAATAAAACGCTTATCGAAGGTATAAATGTTCATTAGTTAAAAGGTATTTTAAGCCTATCGAACGTTCAATAAAATTCTTTATTCATAATCGTTTGATAAAGCTCCGATAACTAAAATAGGTTTATCATACACAAAGTTGTCAGTTTACAGAAAATGATTGATTGATTGAATGATTTTAATATTGTTTGTCTCTGGAAAGACTGGAAACAAACTAAATAAAAAGAAAATTGATGGAGTTTTGGCGGGAATTCTGACAGTGCGGTGGCTCTCTTGATTTAATTATTTCCTAAACTAGTTTAAAGTTGTGTTTGTTGTATAAAAGTGGTGTGGTTTTGTGCAATAATCATTTACGATGATGAATAGTTTATGGCGACATCAAGATAGGGAATTTAGGTGATTTTTGACCAAGGGTATCGATCGACCTTGTGCGTTCGATCCGCTTGAATAACTAATGACTTGGCAACATGGTCTCTGATCCTAGCCGGTTCCTTAAGGAACAAACAAAAAAAAAAAAGAAATTTGCTATCTCATCAATGTCAAACGTCAAGAAAGGTAAACAAACAGGAGTTATAAAATTCAACAAGACCTTGAAATCGACCACGCCGCGTCGCTGCGCTTATATTTCGTCGTTCTTGGGAAGAGTTGAAAATATACAATATAGTACTTGTCATTGGCGAAATGTATAATAGGGCGAAGCTGTTATAAATATAGAAAAAGTAATAAATTAAAAAACAATATGTCAGTAGACGTAAAAATAAACGTCAAATATGAAACAGCTGACCGATGTCGGCCATGTTTTTCACTATCGAACGCTTATAATAGGTTTATAGAAGGGTTATAGTTTCTATAAAATAGTGACACTTTATAGGAGAGTTAATGAGCGTTTTAGCGTTATTGAACGATTATGAATAACAATTTTTATCAATCATCTAATAACTGCCTTATAAAGCTCCGATAACTTATTATGAATAAGACCATTAATCATTACAATCAAAACATAGCGAATTCCTCGTGTTATCTTATTAATAGAATTTCCTGTACATTCATCAAATTTATCACAACATATTAAACAAGGTGGTGTTGATTAATGATTATGTCATACAAAACAATTCAGGCGTGGAACCGCACCTCAAATCCAAGAAAAATACTATTTCAAATAAAACTAGTTTATACGGATTTTATCGCGGTTTAATTCCTATTTTAGTCCGGACGTTTCGAAAGCATTTCAGCCTTCGTGGTCATGGGAGAAACGTCGGGACTAAAATAAAAATTAAACCTCGATAAAATCCGTATAAACTAGTTTTATTTCAATGTGTAATATTCGCGTAAACCTAAGAAATCAAAATACTATTTTTGAGCTTTGATTATGGCGTAATGAATGTACTCTTCTTCTTCATGGACCTGTCTTTATCCCACTCGCAGTGGGGTCGACGCTTTGGCTTGTAGTTTTTACCATCGAGCGCCAGTCTGACGTCAAACCCTCTGAGGAGAAAACACCCAGACCCAAAACGGATATTTGGGAATCACACAAAAACATTTTGTTTCGGTGAGGGAATCGAACCCGCGGGCTCTCGTTTCACAGCCGTCTACTCCTCCACTGCGCCACGGAGGTTGTCAACGGCATTACGAATGTACTAAGGATTTTTTATTAGATTTTGGCTCGGCTGATGGTAAGCGCCATGCCTGCTCATAAACAGAAGCAACACCACACATAAATTTGAATTACAAAGCACTGCATGGCACTGGACTGCGCTTGCCACCCCAAGACATAAGGTGTCAAGTCTCAATGTCCAGTATTTTCATTGGCTTCAATGTCCTTCAAACCGGAACACAACAGTGCTTACATACTGTTGCTTGGCGGCAAAAATAGACAAAGCGGTGGTACCAACCCAGACGGCCTCTCGCATACGAGGGACCTACCACCTGCTCAATCCTTACAAAATTGGCGGTACATAATTCTATTTTTTTATGTATTATATTATTTAATATTGACTGCTCTATTGACGCAATATTAGTATGTAAGGGAATATCGACATTTTGAATTTTTTATTATTAATTATTTCATTTAGGGTTTTTTTAATGTGAGTGCGAGTGCTACGTATGTCTGGTATACTCTTGGCTATCTCTTGAAAGGGCCAATCCAGGAATTTCTGTACATTACACTCGCATAATTTCTGTAAAACAATGTCTGGACATTAAACTACTTGACCGTCACTGGAAGCTTTATATTGAGATAGCATATCCGTTTCCGTCATTTCTTACCAGTTTTAGTACTTGTATTGACTTCCTGTCACGTGCTCAGTGGCGACACCTGGCGGTCGCGCGCCATTTTGTTTCCTAAAATGTGTCGGGTGACTTTTGCATTATTGGCGTTTCGTTTTCCGTCTAAATAACATTGAAATATCTCCTGTCCATAAGACAGTTGCATTTATTTTTATATAAAATAGTTCATTATTTTTAAAAACACTTTAGTTAACATTTGTTCAAAATCGAAAAATTATAATTTCAAAGTGCGCCGTGCCTACCTTCATAAATTATTGCTACAGGTAAGCAGTTTTTTATTATAAATTGTAAGGTAAATTAATGTGGAAAGACGATTGAAAACTAAATCTGATTAAAATAATAGACCACATTTTACCTTATTTGTAGTGATCAATATATTTAACGGGTTTTCCGTTCGGATCATTATTTATACTAAAATTTGCCAGTTTATTCGTACGGTGTGTGTATTGTGTCAGTATTAAGAGGGTACGTTTTTGACTAGTTTGTACAGTATAGGTAGAGTTTCATATAAGTATTTTACAGTAATGGATGATGAAGCCAACTTGATTGGAGAGTCGCAGGCGGTGGCTGGCCCGAGTAAGAGGCGCAAGCAAGGCCGAAGTAGCTCTAGCAGCAGCACAAGTGACAGCTCTTCAAGCTCATCTTCTTCGGAGAAACGGCACCACCGCCGCAGTCGCCGTAAGAAGATTAGGCGCTCCCGACATTCTAGCCGGATGATGGACAAACTTTTTAAGGAAGTGGGTGAGCTCCGCAAACATATTATTACAAATAATATTGAAACTTGCCCTGACAATGTTTCAATTTGTTCTGGGATCAGTGGTGATTTATTTAACCAGCATAACGTTACTAGCGAACAATACCATAACGATGAATGTGAAATCTCTAACCCAGACTTTACGTTTGATATTGAGACCAGGCTAAAGGAACCATCAGTTCCGAAAACCTCAGATAGCTATTTAAAAATGTTACTTGACGTCCAGCGCTTGGGTAGCACATCTTGGTCTGAAGTAAGATATGCCGAGACACAAAAATTATACAATCATACTCCAGGTTTCATAGACTTGGAGACAAATGAAGAGATAAAAGCATATGACACTTTACGGCATCTGGCACATGCCGATAAATCATATGCAGCCCTAACATACTGCATCCTAAAACAAAAAGAATCATTGCAAGACAGTATTCGTAATCTTCTTTCTTGGGCTAAAAATACTGAAGTTAGTTTTGACAACTTGAGTAGAAAGGTTGAAGAGCTATTTCAAAAGGGTGATTTACATAAAACTAGCTCAGATTTGTTACAAATAGTTTGCGGCCATCGAGCCGAAAGTATAGAAATGCGAAGGGAGACTGTCACAAGTCAAGTCCGAGATCCTTTAGTTAAAGCATCTCTAAACAAAATACCCCCATCATCAACTTATATATTTGATTCCGTGCCTTTGACAGCAGCTCTGGAAAGAGCAGGCGGTGTTCGAAAGGCTTTTTGGCCTTCAAAGACAGAAGGTTATGCTCAAATAAAATCCAATCAATCTATCCGCCGCCCCTCGCGGGGGCAAGGCGTATATAAATCAACAGTTCCATCGCGTGGAACTCAATGTACATTTCATGAACAAGGCTGGCCTATGCATGGCATGCATGTTTGCAATCACCCACCCTCGCGGGGTGGATATCAATCCAACAATCCTTACAGAGGTCAAGGTCAAACCTCTAATATTCAGTACGACCACTATAATACCACTGGCAGGGGTTCATTTCACAACCGAGGTTCCCGGCCCGATCGAGGAGGTTACCGAGGACGCTCGAACCCTCCAAGAGGATCTAGAGGAAACCAAAAGAGACACAAGCAATGACTCGAAGTGTTTTCAGGCAGGTCAGTTAGCACATTACCAGTCCCGATGGAAGGCCAGGGGAGCACCAGAAATTGTATTAAAACTAATTCAGGGGTATCGCATACCATTCTTCAAAAAACCTCCCCTTGTTTACCCAAATGTAAACAGAAGCCCCTTTCAGACTCCAGTCTCAGAGGAAATGTCTGCAATTGTAGACGAAATGAAATCACTCGGCATTTTAAAGGTTGCTCAGCTTTCGCCGAGTTTCATTTCCCCTCTATTTCTGGTACCAAAACAAGACGGATCGGCCCGCCCAATATTCAACCTCAAAGCACTAAACAGCTTTGTGAAAATGGAGCCATTTCACTTGATAAATATGTACCGCATTCCGAACTTCCTACAACCTCAGGACTGGATGTGCAAAATAGACCTGTCTCAAGCATATTTTCATGTAAACGTAACAGATTCTCACAGGCGCTTCCTACGCCTTATATACAACCAAGAGTTACTAGAAATTACCTGCCTTCCGTTCGGACTAAATACAGCCCCCAGAACTTTTTCTATACTTACAAACTGGGTGGCCCAAATATTAAGAGAAAAATGGAATGTAAGAATTATTGTCTATCTCGACGACTTTTTGCTTGTACATCAAAATGTACAAATACTTCACGATCATGTCAGACTCACAGTAGCGACATTACAAGATTTAGGGTGGCAAATAAACTTCAAAAAATCAGTGCTTCGCCCACAAAAGAGCATAACTTATTTAGGAATTCTGTGGAATCCTTGGGACAATCTGAAGTCCTTGCCAAGAGAAAGGATTTCTGTAATAACCAGAAAGATAGGTCAGGTACTCGAGCAAAGAAAAATAACTCTCAAAGATTTACAGAGAATAGTAGGACTTTTAAACTTTGCCAGTTTTGTAGTTCCACGAGGTCGGCTCAATCACCGTCAATTGCTAATGTTCATGAATGCTTTACCAAACCCGTCGATAAAGGCCTATCCACTGCCACAAAACGTTTACAACGAACTGGAATGGTGGGTTCAAAATTGTCAGTCATCAACATCTCTACATTACCCCCTTCCGGTGAATTTCCTAACAACCGATGCTTCGGATCAGGCGTGGGGGGCACAACTAAACAATCTGTCCCTTTCGGGCACTTGGTCACGGGAAGAACGAACTCTTCACAGCAATCAAAAAGAGATGTTGGCCATACTACGTGCTCTCCAGGGCCATGCGCATCGACTTCGCAACAGCTCGATCCTTATACAATGCGACAACAAGACTGCTGTCACTTATCTGCGGAAGGAAGGAGGTACAAAGTCTATACCCTTGATAGAAATAACATATCAGATTCTGAAGTTATTAGACCAACATCAAATACACTTCAACATACATTATCTCCCAGGCAGGTACAACAAACATGCCGATCACTTGTCGCGTTATCGCCAACCTCCAGAATGGCACCTAAGACCAGCCTGTGTGGAAGTGGTGTTTGCAAAGTGGGGAATCCCTGTAATAGATCTGTTTGCCTCAGTGTCAGCCCACGTAGTAATCAATTATGTATCTCGAGACCTGACAGACGGTCAAGCCCTATTTCACGACGCATTCAGTGTTCCATGGAACTATCCGCTAGCGTGGGTGTTCCCACCACCGTTTCTAGTTCCGAAAGTCCTGACGCACTTAAATCAGTCGACAGGGATATTTTTAATAGTAGTACCGCGATGGGAGAAGGTATTCTGGCGAGCGGACCTCAGGGCCCGAGCGCTTGCAGCCCCATTAACTTTGAAAAATCTACACAAACATCTAGTCGACACGTCAACGGGGCTCCCGCCACCACAAGTCGAGAATATAATCCTCGAGGTATGGAAATGTGGGGGTGGTCGGAAGCAATAGAATCATGGAGCACTGAACAACTAGCACTACTCAAAAATTCCTGGCGAGAGTCTACCTTAAAGACTTACGAGGTGGCTTGGAATCGTTGGACTTCATGGTCTAAATCTAAAAACATAGATTGGAAGGATCCCACAGGTTCTCAGTTAGCACAATTTCTATCTGATTTATCTTTGATTGATAATTTATCATACAATACAATACTATTACACAAATCTGTCGTTGCCACATTGTGTAACGTTGAATCATCAAGTAAATTAAGTTCACATGTTCTTGTCCAACATATCTTAAAATCAATTGCTTTAAAAAATCCAAAGTCATCCAAGCCTCCGGTTTGGGACGTTAGTAAATTGACTTCATTTTTAACTAATTATACCATAGACATAAATAATGCCTTTCAAACCTCACGTCATACTGCAATTTTGTTACTGCTTTGCTCAGGTAGACGAGTGCATGATTTAACGTTACTTAGAGTCGATCCTAACCATTACATAAAATCTGATGATAGTATAATATTTTGGCCTCAATTCGGCTCAAAAACCGACTGTAGTAATTACAGACAATCTGGTTGGAAATTACTTGCAAACCCGAATAACCATAATCTAAATCCTACATTTTGGATAGAAAGAACAATAACGTTATTAAATGATAGGCGTAATGCTGCAAAATCATTTAATTTATTTATTACAGTTAGAGGTGTGGCTAAACCGGCTTCACGCACAGTCATTGGAGGCTGGATAAAAACTCTGTTTAAGGAAGCCGGCATTATAGCCGCTCCAGGCAGCACTCGCTCAGCAGTGGCTTCTAAAAGTTGGCTGGAAAATCATCCCCTGGAAGAAATCCTATCACGTGGAAATTGGCAATCAGCAAATACATTCCAAAAATTTTATAGACGAGAAGTATTACAAAGTCATGATTTAAGTTTAAATGTAACGCAATTATTCAGGCCGATGAATTAATTAATCAACGTATTATAAGTAAAATAATGGTTATTTTTGGTGTGAGTATTTACTTTGTTGTTCTAAAATAAATGTATCTTCAATTTATAGTTGTTTATTATGAATTCTCGGTCACATTGGCGTGATATTTAGCATATTTATTAATGTGCTAGTGGCATCACCAGGCGACAACAAACAGGCTCTCAATATAAAGCTTCCAGTGACGGTCAAGTAGTTTAATAGAAGCGTTTTACCTGAAATAAAACGCATATTAAAATACTTACCTCACTGGAAGCTTTTACTTAATTTCTGCCTGGTGAACTAGAGCCAATGATGCAAAAGTCACCCGACACATTTTAGGAAACAAAATGGCGCGCGACCGCCAGGTGTCGCCACTGAGCACGTGACAGGAAGTCAATACAAGTACTAAAACTGGTAAGAAATGACGGAAACGGATATGCTATCTCAATATAAAGCTTCCAGTGAGGTAAGTATTTTAATATGCGTTTTATTTCAGGTAAAACGCTTCTATTAAAAGAGGCCATAACCCATGAGTTTGTTTCGGCATTTCTGCCGTCGTAATTGACATGTTTTTTTTATTTTTATTTTTTATATAGCATAGGCCGGCAAACAAGCAAGTGGGTCACATGATGGTAAGTGATCTCCACCGCCCATGTACGCCCACAATGCTAAAAGAATTATGGGTGCGTTGCCGACTCTAAAGGAAAGGGATAATTAAGGGATTGGGAAGGGGAGGGGGTTTTGGGCCTCCGGATATCTCACTCACCGTACGAAACGCATCAGCAAGCTGCTACTTTACGCCGATTTTCTGTGAGACAGTGGTAACGACCCGGACGAGCCGGCCCATTCGTGCTATAGACACAAGTGTCTACAGCGTGGCTCTACCACTCTATGTAAAAGTGATATTTATGATACAATTTACAGAATAATGATTTGAATTTGAATTTAAGTATACATCATTATACACTAAATACGTCCCTCAAGGACACGTCACAACAAATACGTCACGCGATATAGTTATTTTAAATAGAAAACGTTTCAAGGTCCAACATAACTAGGGTTGGCAAAAGCTGAAATAAAAATGCCGGATCCGGCGTATGTATTTTGCCCTAAAAACCGGACATATCTTCTATCATAAGCCAAAACATAACTTTTTAAAGTCGGACATCACTTTTATAATAATTATTATTTACTACATGTTCGTTTGTGTATGGGTTGATTTTGATTTGATTTATGATTTGATGTTGTTATATATCATTATATATATAATTCTACTGTACGTGTGTGTGTGACTGAACTTCTCCTAAACGGCTGGACCGATTTGAATGATTTTTTTGTATGCATTTGGGTGGCGCCCTGGATGGTTTAGATTCACAATTGGACGCGGTAGGTGCCGCTGCTGTAGTTGCGGGAGATACCGCGCGGGACAGCTAGTATATACATACATTATTTGAATTCTTATTTTTTGTTTGATTTGTTGATTCTTATTGATTTTGTGACATCTTGTATGTAATTCTAATTCCAATAATTGTATAATTAAATATCTTGTTGTTATAAAACTTTTGTGTCTTTGTATTTTTATGTCTTCATTTTTCCAAATTTTTTTGCGTGATTCACAAATATTTGTTTCGGGTCTGGGTTTTGTGGGACCGCAAGTCCTTCGTAGTTCCCGATATCCACGATACAGGTTTACCTAGTGTGGGATCAGGATTATGTGTGTGACTGTGTGAATCACAAGTTTAACACAATATTAAAATACACATGATATCCAAAAGCCGGACATTTAAATATTTGGCCGGACACGATCGTAAACATGTCCGGCTTTGGCAACCCTAAACATATAACCTTGGGCTAAGTAAACCGTATAATATTCAGACTGAAAATTATATTCAGTTACAGTCTGCAACGAGTAGGTCACGCTTCCACGCTCTGAGGAAGGCAGAGATGAAACTAATAATACTAGCCTTGTATTATATATGTCCCACTGCTGGGCACGGGCTTCCTCTACTGAATGGCTCATCAAGGGACGGAAATAAGCTCGACGAAACGTGGGTGTACTAGTTACACCTCCGCCTACCCCTTCTGAGATTACAGTGCGTATGTATACAATATGTAACAAAAACCCTGTCGGGCGTTTTAACCGCGACATCAGAATCGATATTCAAACGTAACGAAATAACTCGCATACGAAAAGAATGTCAGAATCAATATTCAAACGCAATGAAAAAACTTGCATACGAAAATTGGAATATAAAAATAATCATATTTAATTTTTAATCTTGAATTAATTTATTGTTTGTAAACCGTATTCCGATTGATTACTTCTGCACGAGCGATTTCTCCGAGCCAGAGCGAGATAGAAGTTGCGGTGTCCACGTACATCAAACGCGCCTCGCCGCGTGTGCACCCGGTTTCGTCAATACGTAACTGACTGACTGATCAGGTATTCATCAGTTTTCAGATGAATATAACATTTTTTAAATATGTTCATTTTTCTAAGCTACCTGTGTAAGGACAATATCTCGCTTCTGTTTATTATAATTTAAATTTAACTATTTTTATTAAGCTGTCTATATGTCTATCTTCACGACCTAGAAAGTGTCAATAGGGTTTTATGTTACATACTGTATATAATACGTATGTATGTATTTTTGAATGAAACAGCAAATTTTTAAGTGAATTTTTTTTCCATTGAAACTGGGTCGTTACAGGTAAATCTTGTTAGCCAGTTCACTCGGACGAGCAGGTCAAGGGAAATTAATTGTTACTATAGAAGGTTCGAGATTGAAGTTCGTATACAGTATACACAGTTCCTTAGACGTATTAATTCGCTTTATGGACGAGACGAGCAGGTCGCCCGCCTGATGGTAAACACCATCGAGTGGTAGAGCCACGCTGTAGACAATTTTGTCTACAGCATGAATGGGCCCCCTCGTCCGGGTCGTTAGCACTGTCTCACAGAAAACCGGCGTAAAGTAGCAGCTTGCTGCTGCGTTTCGTACGGTGAGTGAGATATCCGGAGGCCCAAATCCCCCTCCCCTTCCCAATCCCTTATTATCCCTTTCCTTTAAGGTCGGCAACGCGCCCATAATTCTTTTGTATTGTGGGCGTACATGGGCGGTGGAGATCGCTTACCATCAGATGACCCACTTGCTCGTTTGCCGGCCTATACAAAAAAAAAAGCGCCTGTCCATAAATAGAAGTAACACCAGTTATTGGCGTTTCATGGGCGGTTTAAGTTCGGCGAAATGTGGGTGTACTGATTACACCACAAGCTGTTCGGGGATTACAGGCGTGAGTGCGTATGTATAAAATTATTTTCTATCATGAAACAAGTCCAATATTGATATGAATTTTAGGGGGCGGGGTGTCGATATGGACCATGGGCATAAGTGACCACTAGCGGATCCAGAGGGGGGGGCTAAGATGCTCAAGAAAATCATTTGGGTCTACTGACAAATCTCAATTTAATCTTGATATTATCCTTTCTTAGTACTACTATATGTTACCTATAATATAATTTCCATCGCTTATCCTTAGTTATTCCATTTTAAGTAGGTATAAATATATTCTCTATTTATTTCGTATTTTGGGACAAGCAAAAACCAAGATCCTGGATCGGCCACTGGGCATAACCGAAACGTTATGGCGACAACATGACCCCAATATACTCACGCTTGTAATCCCCGAAGGGAGAGGCGGAGGTGTAACCAGTACACCCACATTTCGCCGAGCGTATCTCCGTCCCTTATGTGATAATGGGCGAGCCTATCGCCATACCTGACACAAATTCCAGACTCCGAGCTGATATTGAGCATTTCGTAATAGTAAAACGCAATACCAATTTACCCGACCCGGGGATCGAACCCGAGACCTCAGCGTTAGCCTCAATCGTAACGCGTACGCATTACAACTGCGCCACCGAGGCAGTCAGAAAATATTATGTACTTTTTTTATAGGGTTCTATAGCCAAATGGCAAAAACAAAAACGAGTCCATAGACTAATTAGCACTATATGGATGAAATTTTGATGGTAGATGTATTCTATGAATCATTACACAAAAGTGTTTTTTTAATGGCATACGAGCAAGTGGGTCACCTGATCACCTGATGGTAAGTGATCTCTACCACCCACAATACCATCGGATTAAGGGCACATTGCAGACCTTAAAGGAAAAGGATTGGGAAGAGGAGGGGGATTTGGGCCTCCGGATATCTCTCACCGTACGAAACGCAGCAGCAAGCTGCTACTTTACGTCGGTTTTCTGTGGGACAATGGTAATGAGCCGGGCCATTCATGCTGCACAAAAGTGACTACAGTGTGGGTCTACCACTCAAAATTTTTCAAATGTATTGAAATGAAGAAACATGCACATGCAGTAGTAATTCAATTATAATCAATCTTATTATTGAAGGTGTTTGTGTGCAGTTAGTGTAAAAGACATTAATGAATGGAACAAATTGTTGCTTTACAGTGTAAAGGTTGGGACAACCTCTGTCCTCGTTTTACAGCCGGCCACTTGTCCCGAAAGGAGGGGCAGCGGGGTCGATTCCCGTAACAAGATAAAATGTTTGTGATCCAAAAATAATTGTTTCGGATCTGGGTGTTTCCTCCAAATAGCGGTTGGCGTCAGACGGGCAAACAGTCGTAAAAACTAGTCTTTCTGTACCATGTGTTACAAAACATGTTACACAGACCCCACTGCAGGATTAAGGCAGCAGGAAGAATTGGCAAGTACACCATATGTAATTATTGAATATGTAAAATTGTTAACAACGTAGGAACTAGAATGAAAATTTTACCACGATAATCCGTATAAACTAGTTTTATTTCAATGTGTAATATTCAAGTAAACATAAGAAATCACCAAATAATAATTTGGATTTTCATTATATTTTATTGTTTTTTTTTATAATTATTGAACAGGTAATTTACATGCATACATGTTAATATTATGTAATAATATTATTCTGAAAAATGTACACCATAAATAAGTCATTTGGGATAAATTCAATACTTATCTATAATAATCTTTGATACATATCTCTTATCAAATCTGGAAATGTGATAAAAATTCTGACAAGATAAACTTAATCAAAAACATATTTAAAATATGATACAATGCGGCGCGGCGCCGACAAATGTCCTACAAACCATATTGAATTAACCATAAAATGTAAACAACGATAAAAAAAATACTTACACAACGTGATGGCTATGGTCAAAGTCTTGTCTTCCCAAATTTCTCTTCGTAGCCGCCCTCGCACATTTTAATGAAACAAAACTACGCTGTTAGTACACAAGACATCACTCGCAAAACATCCAATTAGCACCAATTCCGTTTTCCGAACACAAAATAGTTGGATTTAACATTAAAAAAATCACAACCACGCACGCGTTCGGCGTGCGAAAGTAACAAAAACGATACACAGTTTATTGCTCTAATTACATTGGAGTTTATCAATGTCGAAACGATATTTCTGAAATTTACAAATGCTTGAAGGCACAAAATTTATCCCTTTTTCCCCGATTCTGACGTGAACGTGTAGGGTTGTGCTTAAACTATTATGAAAATGTAGTCGATGATTGAAAATTGAAATATAATGCCGCACGGCTGACTACGACTGCTCCTAATTTAGCAGAAATAGAAAATACCCGAAATACAAAATTTATGACAATAAAAATGTATGTGAACAACAAGATAAGTAACTGCAAAATTAAACATATTTTTATTTTAAATTGTCATTAGCCAATTAGATTGAAATAGTCGATTAATAATTAGTTTGACTATGAATAGAAATAGAACACAACTCGATTGTGTGACCGGGATTGTTTTTTTTTATTCGTCCAAAGGACAGGCTATAGTCTTTCGACCATACTGCCTACTTGACTGAGACTGTTCTTGAAACAAGTAGAGATGGGAAACTCTGCGCCACGTCGCGCAATTGCGCCAACTCAGTTCACAGCGCCGGATATGAATGATATGATAACTCATTTATTTGAAATGTGTTGGCGCACAGCACAGTTTAAATAATATTAAATTCAATTAAATTAATTCAATATCCGAATAATGCTACTAGTATCATTCGTAATCACCCATCGCTCAGCCAACCTATAATACGTTAGTACGTACGCTGCTCGTGCTAAAAGCCTGTGAGAGCAGGAACATAGAACAAATTAAACTCTTGTAGGTGGTCCGCGAACCACCGCGATTTGCAGGTCACTCCGCACTCGTCGTGTAATGTTTTACATTTTGTTGCGCCATTTCATGTTACAATTTTACAGGTTACCTCAAAGTGACGGCGCGGCGCGTTTCTGTGAACTGCACCGAAGTTACTGTGTTAAAGTTTTTTGCTGAAATATCCGTCTCTAGCAAAAAACACAATCCATAGACAAACATTTATAGTAAAATAACAAACTTTCATTTACCTACTTTGAATCCTTTTTTTAAACTTGATACTATATACGATCAATAAAGGTGACAACTAAGATTATTAGCCATAAACTCTGAGAAAACTGTAAACTTTATTACGTTTAATAACGTAACCAACATTATAATTTAATTTTAATGTATGTTAAATGAGAAAAAAGAAAAATCATCACATACCAAGGCTCCAGCGCAGCTTTCAGTATATAACAAAGTACTCTGTGAGCGCAGCGGTTTGAACTACAACTCCCTAGCCTAGTTGTTAAAATGTCACCTGTTATTTTTGTCAAACAAAATGTCAAAAGCTCAAAAATAAAGGGGATGTTTTTTCCTAGTAAAAAAATTAGTAAAAATCTACAAAAATGACACAAATTCTACCAGAATACTGTAATGTTAATGAACAATTTGCCATAATACCCCCCGAAACGTGCGTGTGTTGTCTAGCTCAAAATGTACCTTTAATTCATTTATTAACCTGTAGACACAGGAGTTTGCTCGAATTTTATAGCAAATTTAAGGTAACGACTGTTATTTAATTTTATTTTTTATATACGTATACATCTTTGCAGAATCAATAAGAAAAAAAGTTTTTATTTAATTTTCTACTAAAAATGTTTGTACTTAATTAATTTGACGAAAGTGATTTTTTATTATAGCAGTGAATATTAACAAAATCTGACATTAGATTTCAAATAAATCTGATTTCAAATAAATCTGATTTCAAATAAATTTGATTTCAAATAAATCTGATTTAAAAGTTATGTAGCGAGAGGGTACTGACGGAATCCTATTGAGCCTATGCCGCCACTGTTTGTGTCGCATACGCATACGCACTCACGCCTGTAATCCCTAAAGGGGTAGGGAGAGGTGTAACCAGTATACCCAAATTTCGTCAAACTTATTTCCGTCCCAAGAAGTGATAGGGGTGAGCCTATCACCATACCTGAGCATTTCATAATAGAAAAACCCAATATCACTTGTATCTGACCTGGGGATCGAACCCGTGACCTCAACGCAGAGTCCTACATTTAAAAGCCTATATCTATTGAAATTTAGTAGGTAGAATTTTTCTCAAAGTAAGTGTATAACGGATATAGTAACATGTTATAAAAATTACAAAGAAAATATTATTTACCTCATTGGTCTAGTGACAGAGTAGTAATACCAAGAATCGTGAGGTCCTGGGTTCAATTCCCAGGTTGGCCAATTGCATATTAGTGTTGTAAGTTTTCAATTCGCATTAATTGCCCGGGACCCCATTGGGCCCTGTATGTCGATAGGATCACCCGCTATCACATAGGACAGAAATAAGCTCGCCAAAATGTGGATGCAGCACTAGTTGTAACTACCACAGAGGTACACCTCTGCTTACCCTTTCGAGATCTCACTTTGAGTGGTAGAGCCACGCTGTAGACACTTTTGTCTACATCATGAATGGACCGGCTCTTCCAAGTCCTTTCCAATGTCTCACAGAAAACTGGCGTAAAGTAGCAGCTTGCAGCTACATTTTGTGTGGTGAGTTAGATATCTGGAGGCCAAGATACTCCTCCCATTCTCAATCCCTTAATTATCCATTTCCTTTAAGGTCGGCAACGCGCCCGTAATTCTTTTGGTATTGTGGGCGTACATGGGCAGTGGAGATCACCATCAGGTGACCCACTTACTCGTTTGCCGAATTGACATAAAAAAAAACCATGATCTGGATTAGGACTTTACATTACAATAAAGTAAAGGCGAAAAGTCCTAACGGTGATATGTTTCTTTTTAAATTTCTTTTAAAAACGGTAGGCAGCCGCCTGGCTTGGCATTGCTGAGGTCTATGGGCGGTGGTACCCACTTACCATTAGGTGGGCCGTCCGCTCGTCTGTCTATCTTCGGCAATATAAAAAATTACATAACATTTACTGTTTTTATTTACTGTTGCAGATTAATTTAGAAGATTGCCTAGTGTGCTGCCTATGTCATGGAATATTAAAGAGAATTGATATATTTATTCAACAAGTACAGAAGAGCAACGCCATTTTAAATGAGAAGGTAATTGAGGCCAAAATATTACAATAATAGCATTGCACGATGGCTCTTTTGATGAGCACTCCCATGAAGTTCAGTAAATATTGACTACTAAAGGTTAAAAAACAATAGCTGTACTTCATTGTTTTAGGTACACTTTAGTATTATATGGGGCGACCCGCTGTCCGACCCCCACAGCGGGAACCAAGTTTTGCAATTGCCTCGTCCGTTATTTAGAGAATGAATAGAAAATAAAAACATAAAATAAAATTGGCTTATTTTAAGTCTGTGTTCTTAGCAAATCAATTGGAATCAAAATTATATCACTTTAGTTTTAGCTCAGTTTAACTTTATTATGGGTTTGAAACACCCATATTATTAACGTCAGTTTGTCGGTTACAACCTAACCCTTAGTCATCACGCTCGTATCTGTATGATCATTACTTACATCCTGAACTCTCTTTTCTTTTATTTTTTTAAGTATTCTTTTTGTCCACATTAGCATGCCGTGGCAACTTGTAATTAAGACAACGTTTAGCATAAGACACCTTACCTATTGTAAGAAATACTCTTATAATTATATGTTTTGTAAGTTGCTCGAATAAATAAATAAATAAATAAATTTATTATAATTTCAGGGCCCTCAAGCAGAAAAGTTTGAACACTACCAGTATGCACAAGTGGCGGTACTGTCTGTCGAGCCTGACATCACTATGTTACCACCCGAGCATAGCGTCACTATGTTACCACCCGAGCCAGACATTAATATGTTACCACCCGAACCAGAAATAGACATGTTACCACCTGAGCCAGAAATCGACATGTTACCACCCGAGCCAGAAATCGACATGTTACCACCCGAGCCAGAAATCGACATGTTACCACCCGAGCCAGAAATCGACATGTTACCACCCGAGGCAGAAATCGACATGTTACCACCCGAACCAGACATCCACTTGTTGCCACCTGAACCGGAGCGTCAATACGAAGAAATACCACCAAATGAAGTAATTTTGTTGGACGGACTGCCTTTAGATCACACTGGTGTGTTGGACTTCGATGGGCCTGAGGTATTCTTAAATGAGTTATTTTTATCTATTCTATTTTTAGAGTTATGGCCCAATCGATTTTCGATGTCGATTATTAAAATAGCGATAACTAACAAATAAATAATAGTTTAAAAAAAACTAAAACAAACACTCTTTTATAGAAAATCCAAATAAAAAATTAAATATAAATAATTGTTTAAAATATTTTATTGTAATAAAAGTGTGGGGTGCATGGTGTCAATAGTTAGAAGTATTTTATTAACAGATATGAGTAGAAGTATTATCATTTTGATAATATCTTAAAAAGCAACCCACACTTTTTTTACAATAAAATATTTTAAACTATTATTTATTTTTCATTTTTTAGTTGGATTTTCTATAAAAACGTTTTTTAAAACTTATCATTTATGATCAATGATTATCAATAAAATTGACATTTATTTCAGTTCAGTTGTAAGAAGAACATTAAATACATTATTGTTTTTTCTTAGTTACAGAATTATGACCTAAATGCAGAATTTGCCATAGACCCTCAGACAAATTTAGCGTCTATGGAAGAGGATGCATTGGCGACCACGCAAATAGACGAAAACCTTATAGCTACCTCAAATAAATGTATAAAGTGTCAAATATTGTACGATGAAATCACACTCAGCGATTTGGAAAGGCATAGTCAGGTATGTTATGTAAAGAGAGTTTTGAGAGTGGTAGACCCACGCTGTAGACTCTTTTGTCTACAGCATGTATGGGCCGGCTCGTCCAGGTCATTGGTTACTTACCATCAGGTGACCTACTTGCTCGTTTGCCGGCCTATACTATAAAAAAAAATGGCTACATAGAAGACTCCGCAAGTGTATTTAGCGTCTATATTTTAGACCATAGAGGCTAAATTATATTAAATTTTCAGCTGCCCAGCAGTTATGTATGTTCAAGTTGCAATTTGGAATTTAATAGTCACTTGTCGCCGGAAGATGAGATTTTATCGCCGGAAGATGAGATTCTACAATATGCTAGGTGAGTACGAAATAAATTTATTAATTATGCATTTAGCCACAAACGATTTGGCAGGTCCCTCGTTTGCGAGAGGCCGGCTGGATTGGTACCACCGCTTTGTCTATTTCTGCCGCCAAGCAACAGTGTATAAGCACTGTTGTGTTCTGCTTTGCCAGTGAAATTACTGGCCATTATGAGACTTAACACCTTATGTCTCGGGGTGACGAGCACAGTCCAGTGTCATGCAGTGCTTTGTAATTTAAAGTTCTGTGTGGCGTTGCTTCTGTTTGTGAGCAGGCGTGGCGCTTACCATCAGGCGAGCGACCTGCTTGTCTCGTCATTCAGGCTAATAAAAAAAAAATAAGTGGTACAGTCACGGTGCAGACACTTTTGCCTATAGCTTAATAGGGTTGATGCGTGAACTTGAACTTGAACTTTAATGTATACGTAGGGTAGACTGGGTACGGTTGAAACATTTTATCGTTTATTGTCCATAGCATCGGGATTATTTAAGGGAGCGATGACTGAAATATATTATATAAAAGACCGTGTATCTGTCCACTAATGTGCTATGTTATTTGGGATAAATGTATTGTATTTTATGTGTAAAATCAAATAATAAAAAAAAAGAAATTTGTTTCAACCGTCCCCATGCCGGGGTCGGTTGAAACACAATATTTATAATGTAACATTATTTTTAATCAGCCTTCAAAGGTTCATATTAAGTACAAATTAAGCTATATAATAAACAAATGTTGGTAATGATATATTTTTTGGAATATTTGTGTACTACTTGCTATTATATCTCTTAAAAATCAACAGCATTAACTATGAACTAGATTATAGCTCTCCAGTTAACAAAATAACTTCAACTAATGTTGTTCAGAGTTACGTATACCTCGATTTCACTATTACTAACACAAGTGGTTGTGAGGATGAGATCAGAAGGAGATGCGCAATTCCAAGATCTGCTGTAGGTATGCTTAGCAAAATCTGGAAGCAACACAACGCAATTCCCCACCCACAAATAATGTTTCAACTGTCCCCAACCCCCTTAACCCCCTAGGTATATAACGGTTTACAGTAAAAAAGATAATAAATTTAAATAACTTATCATACAGGCATATTCTACAAACTTCAATTAAAACGATACAAAACACTCAATACTCCAGCTTCAATCAAAACTATAATAATTGCAAAAATGTACGACCAAAAATACCTACTTTTCAGTCAAAAAACACAATGGGGCCTCCTACACACAAGTACAGTGCGCGAAGAGCAACGTAACACTAAAATTCGTGTTTCGACTTGTCATCCCCTTCATTCTCCCCTTGGACCCCCTACCTCTTCACGCACGGTTCGCGAGATATTCGCTTTGTTTCAACCGTCCACCGTTTCAACCGTACCCAGTCTACCCTATACAGAAAATAATAAATGGAAATGGAATGGAATTTAAATTAGAATATAATGCAAAAAATAAACCCTATTACGAAAATAGAATCTTAATAATTTGTTGAAACATTAGTACAAAATTAATATTGAAACGTGTGTGAAATAAAATGAAGGAGTAGTGGGACCATCTCGCTATCTCCCTCGCACGCGTGCGCCACGTTATGTTCATCGTACATGTCGTGCATCTTTTTTATAATATAAATAAATACACACATAGCCATGACCCCACACTAGGTTAACCTGTATCGTGGGTATCAGCAACTACGAGGGACTTGCCAACCCACAACACCCAGACCCGAAACAATTTTTTGTGTATCACACAAACATTTGTCTCAGTGCGGGAATTCGGCTATCGGAATGCCGGCTACTCGCCCGCTGCGCCACGGAGGCTGTCAAATTATTTTTATTGCCATTATTGACAGTCATGCCCTTCATTAGATTTAAATAGCCTTTAACTTAAATATTTTTGAGGGGATTAATAAAATAATTTCTATTATGAATTATGATCACTGTAAGCTATTGATTCAAACCATAAAAAAATAAATGCATCAAATCTATCCTTGTACTGTAGGCAAAAGTGCCTGCAGCATCACTTTACTACAAGACAGTGACAGAGTTTTTGGAAACGAATCAGTATTTTCAGGGCATACCCCCTACAAAATAACTCACAATGTTACAATTACATACTTTACCTCGTTATAATAATGTATTATATAACTTTAAAGTACTAAAATAAGTATAAAATGTGTATTTTTAGTGATGCGACAGATTTACAAAGAAATCCAATAGAATTTCACTCAATATGCCCACAGGAAAATTGTGGTCAAGTTGACAACAACAATTATGTTATCGAACAAGATCAATACAATAATGGCTACAGTGAATACGATAGAAGCGAATATGACGATTATTTTGAAATTGGTACAGAATTTGTAAACAAAGATAGCGCCAATCTTATGAATATAACAAATAATAATATAGTTTACAATGAAATAACTTATACTGATATGGCTGATAATGATGTAACTGATAATGATGTTACTGATAATGATGCAACTGATAATGATGTAGTAACTAATAACGATATAACTAATAACGTTGTATCTAATAACGATATAACAAACAATGATATTTCTGATGATGATATAACTGATAATGATATAACTAATAACGATAATGAATGTACTGTAAAAGAAAAAGAACCCAAAGCTATCCCAGAAAAGAAAAAGAAAAGGAGAATAAAACGCAATGGATTTAAAAAGGTAAAGCTCTCTATAGAAGAACAAAAGGCAGAATTAGAAACGAAAAGAAAACAAAAGAAGTATTTAGATGCTGAATTTAAATGTCATCATTGTGCGTTAGGTTTTTTGTTCAAGGATACATATCAAACGCATATGATGAGGCATGAAGAGGTATGTACCATTATAATAAAAATAATAACCTTGTATTATAATATACGACTGCTGGGCACAGATCTTCTCTACTAATGAGAGAGTTTAGGCCTAAGTCCACTACGCTGGCCTAATGCGGATTGCTAGACCAATTCTTCTTTTTTTCAATACTTTTTTATATACATACATAGACTCACGCCTGTTTCCCATAGGGGTAGGCATCTATTCTTTAACATTTTTGACCATTACTCAAATTTAGGTTTATTCACTCAAAGGACTTAGTAAACGTTCGGCAGTATTGAGAGCGGATGACGAACTTTAGCCCGGACAAGTTATTTTGCGTGTATAGTACGATGAGCTATTTATGTTTACCCATCGAAATAAGATAACTAGAACGATAACTCTCATATGAATCTGCCAAATACGGCTCCACATACTTACACATGCAAAGGTAAAATCAGACGTAAAACTCATACACGCAACAAAATTTAATGAACGTTCAAAATCAACTTTATTTCATAAAAGTAAATGTCGAAATATTAAATTTCTAAATCGAGATATGACGTTCTGCACCGTGCAAAAAATTAGACGTATCAGGTGTCAACTAGATACGCACAGACTTTTATAGCCCTGCCCCTTTGCACAGAGTTTTGGTGGGGTCGTTTTTTTGCTTGAGTTACGTTTCTTGTTGTCGTGTTTACCCATAAACGTTTTGATTTCGTGCATTGTCAACATTAATATTTTTTTCCACAGTCCAACGGTGAATTCAAATGTCCTACCTGCACGTTGCGATTTGCATCTCTGTCGGTACTGCGATCCCACATGAAACTGCACACATACCGTACGGAGTGCAGGCGATGTGGCGCTCGTCCTTCACACAGACTCACACGACACCACGCCGCCATGTGTCGCGGGAATGTGATAACATGTCCTCTGTGTACACGGACGTTTAGGTAGGTGGAAAAAACAAAAAAAAAACTAGAAAAACACTTTCAATGTGTGTGAGAGTGTGTTATATGTCATTTCAAATGAAGAAAAAAACAAAAAATGCAAAAAAAAAACTAAATTTCTTTTCAAATGTAAGTTAAATTGACTTCCATTTAAAATAATATAGAAAGGGGTATTTTAAGAGGGTTAAAAAAATCCCATTCTCTCCGAGCCCGCACATGAAACTGCACATGTACCGTACAGAGTGCAGGCGATGTGGCGCTCGTCCTTCACACAGACTCACGCTACACCACGCAGCTAAGTATCCTCTGTGTACAGTGACGTTTAGGTAGGTCGAAACAACAAAAAACCTAAAAAAAACACTTTAAATGTATGTGAGTGTGTTATATGACTGGTAAAATCGAAAAAAAAAAACAAAAAACGCAAAAAAAAAAACAATTTTGAAATCACTTACCACAACAGAACTCACTTACCATCGGGTGACCAACATGCTCGCTGGTCTCTGACAAAGTAACAATTCACTCGAACTTAACCAGTTTTTTTGTTACAGATATGCCACTGGGCTAAAACAGCACGTGAAAAGGTATCATCAGACAAAGACGTCTGTGCGCAGTTACCCGTGCCCCGTTTGTGGCAAGATTTACAACAATCAAAGTGCTGTTAGGTCTCATATGATGTGAGTTTTAACATATACAGTATGTAAATTTCTAATTTTTTTACTAGATGCAAATTGATGTCTGTTTCTCTTTAATAATTTCTTTGCGTTAATTCGTGGACAGTGGTATGAGGTACACATTTATAAATTTAGTATATAAGCGTTTATTATAATTATTCAATGTGTAACTGTTTTCTGTTCCTAATAAAGAAAATAAAATAAATAAAAAATAAATCCTGTTGGCCCTTTCTAGGTCATGAAGATAGATATAGAGACAGTATAATAAAAATATAGGTATAATAAAAAAAAATGCGAGATATTATCTTTACGAAGGGAGCTTACGCGGTGCAGAACGTCGTATCTCGATTTAGAAATTTAATATTTAGACATTAACTTTTATGAAATAAATTTGATTTTGAACGTTCATTAGTTTTTGTTGCGTGTATGAGTGTTACGTGTGATTACCTTTGCATGCGTGTTATCGTTCTAGTTGTCTTATTTCGATGTAATCACAAAATATTATCTATATTATACAAGGTTAGTCGGAAAGGGTGTAGGAAGCAGGAAATCCGTAAAAGTACCCGTAACTCTGAACATTATCATTTTGTTTTTCAAACAGCAACGTTAAAAACCTTTATTTTTTTATAGAAAACACCTAAATAAAAAGTTTCCATGCGACCGATGTTCTTCTGCGTTCAATAGCCCGTACACGCTGAATCAGCATAAAAAGATACACGACCGTGAAACAGAGCAATATTACTGTGATGAATGCAACCTCCCATACAAAACTAAAAAAAGCTTGTTGGCGCACAAACGGAACGCGCTTGTACATCAGCAGTCATTGTGAGTATTTTTTGTAAAAAAAAATTGCAAAAAAAAAACGATAAAAAATTGTACCCCCTTAAAAGTTTCAAGCATTAGTAAAAAAACTAATAAAAAACGTTCTTTTCCAGTTGAAATATTTTTTTTATTTTTTTTTATTATTGCATAGGCCGGAAAACGAGCAAGCAAGCAAGCGATCTCCACCGCCCATGTACGCCCACAATACAAAAAAATATGGGCGCGTTGTCGACCTTAAAGAAAATGGATTGGCGGTGGGTTTGGGTCTCCGGATATCTCACTCACCGTACAAAACGCAGCAGCAAGCTGCTACTTTACGCCCATTTTCTGTGAGACAGTGGTAACGACCTGGAAGAGCCGGCCCATTCATTCATTGCTTCTTATATTTCTTGTAGTTTCACACAAGTTTTCTTCCGAATTATATGTTTTACTTCTTGGAGACGATTTCTCATGTCTTCTATGTCATCTATGTAATTTTCCAGCGTGGAATGCCCTATATGCAAGCGCATGTGTCCGACCCAACGTTCTCTGTCGGCACATATGTCTACAGTACACACTGAGAGGAAGGATCACGTGTGCCCCACATGCGACGCTCGGTACTCGAGTGTCAAGTCACTCAAGAGGCACGCGGTGACTCACACCGATGTCGTGAAGAAAGTTGTGCAGCCTACCCACGCTTGTCACCGGTGCCCTAGCATGTTCAAGGTATCTTTACTATTTTGAGTAATTATTTATTATTTAAAACTTTATATACATAACTTGTATAAAGGCGAACTTAATGCCATCAGGCATTATCTACCAGTCTACCTTTGAGTGATGCAGAGATGATGTGCAGCACAGACAATAATAAGTGCATAGTGGACAATTAACAGTTATATACTTCGTTAGTGTACATAGTGAATGATTATATACTTTCTTATAGTGATTATTATGTCTTGACAGTTACAGTTCTTATAGTGAATATTATGTTTTGACAGTTCTATTTGTGTAGTGTTTATAAGTGTCTAGTTATTTAGTGTTTAGATCTTTTAAAGTGTTTACAGTTATAGTTGTTTGTACGTATTATTTGTTGTACATACGCGCCTCGGAAAATTTGTACATTTGAGCAGGTGGGTCACCTGATGGTAAGTGATCTCCACGGCCCATGTACGCCCACAATACTAAAAGAATTATGGGTGCGTTGCCGACCTAAAAGGAAAGGGATAATTAAGGGGTTAGGAAGGGGAGGGGGTTTGGGCCTCCGGATATCTCACTCACCGTACGCAACGCAGCAGCAAGCTGCTACTTTACGCCGGTTTTCTGTGAGACAGTCGTAACGACCCGGACGAGCCGGCCCATACATGCTGTAGACAAAACTGTCCGCAGCGTGGCTCTACCACTCAAAACCTTGCTTTATTGCTCGTTATAAACAAAGTTATATTAAATGGCCAATAGGAGCGCGATAGGGGTTCTAGTTGAGAGTAGGTAAGCGAGATGGTAATATTGAGTGGTATACAAGGTGGTAGGTCCCTCGTATGCGAGAGGTCGGCTGAGTCGGTACCACCGCGACGTCTATTTCTGCCGCCAAGCACCAGTGTGTAAGCACTGTTGTGTTCCGCTTTGAAGGACATTGAAGCCAGTGCAATTATTTATGAGACTTAACACCTTATGTCTCGGGGTGACGAGCGCAGTCCAGCATCATGCAGTGCTTTGTTATTTAAAGTTCTGTGTGGCGTTGCTTCTGTTTATGAGCAGGCGTGGCGCTTACCATCAGGCGAGCGACCTGCTCGTCTCGTCATTCAAACTAATAAAAAAAAAGTTACGCGGTACATAGAAATTGTACCACTAAGTTGTGGTCAATTGACCGTAACTCAATATTACCCTCTCGCTTACTCTTAACTAGAACCCCTATCGCGCTCCCTGTTTGTGAGCTGTCAAACTCCCGCGTTATGTGACGCAATTTCACTTCTAAACAGCCCGTCGATAGTATACACTAAAGTCCTTGAATTATGGACATGATTTGTAACTTTGGCCATTTAATATAACTTTGTTTATAACGAGCAATAAAGCAAGATTTTGTGTGGTAGAGCCACGCTGTAGACAGTTCTGTCTACAGCATGAATGGGCCGGCTCGTCCGGGTCGTTAACACTGTCTCACAGGAAACCCACGTAAAGCAGCAACTTGCTGCAGCGTTTCGTACGGTGAGTGAGGTATCCGGAAGCCCAAATCCCCGTCCCCTTTCCATTGCCTCGATTATTCATTTCCTTATAGGGCAACACGTCCATGATTGTGTTTTGTGTTGTGGGCGTACACGGGTAGTGCACATCACTTACCATCAGGTGACCCACTTGCTCGTTTACCGGCCTAAGCTGTAAAAAAAGTTGCCAAAGTTACACAAAAACAATGTATCGCATACCGTAACCCACTTGTTCGTCTACTGTCTTTATATTTTTTTCTAAAATGTATTTTTTTCATTACAGACTCGAAGCAAGCTGAATCGCCACTTAAAACAAGTTTGCGAGAAGAAAAGAATAGAAGAACTTTCATGTTATTATGGACAAGAGGGTGTTTAAAGACTTATCGAATTATTGTTTAGGAATAAATATTAATTTAAATGAATTATTTATTAATTTAAACACCTTTTTTATCAGAGTAAATGCTACATACATACATACGTACGCACTCACGCCTATAATCCCCGAAGGGGTACGCAGAGGTGTAACCAGTACACCCACATTTCGCCGAGCGTATCTCCATCTCATGATGTGTGATAGGGGGCGAACCTATTGCCATACCGGACTCAAATTCCAGACTCCAGGTTGATACTGAGCTTTTTTGTAATAGGAAAACCCAATATCACTTTTTCCCGATCCGGGGATCGACGCCGAGACCTCAGCGTCATTCTCAGTCGTAACGCGTACCAGAACTTCGAATTTCTTATGGAGAACTCACAGTTCACAAGGTGGTAGGTCCCTCGTTTGCGAGAGACCGGCTGGGTTGGTACCACCGCGTTGTCTATTTCTGCCGCCAAGCAACAGTGTGTAAGCACTGTTGTGTTCCGGTGTGAAGGACATTGAAGCCAGTGTAATTACTGGGCATTATGAGACTTAACACCTTATGCCTCGGGGTGACGAGCGCAGTCCAGTGTCATGCAGTGCTTTATTTAAAGTTCTGTGTGGCGTTGCTTCTGTTTATGAGCAGGCGTGGCGCTTACCATCAGGCGAGCGACCTGCTCGTCTCGTCATTCAATCTAATATAAAAAAAAAAGTTACCAATAGATTAGTTTTATTATTATAAACTAACTAAATGATCTCTTGGAAATAAAATGATATTAACAATAAATATTTGTTACGGTTGCAATAAATTAAAACATTTCAAAGCCACAAATGATATTAAGCTGTACGCTTCCATGCAATTGACTATCATTTTGTTCAAAACTTCACTGCATCTGGTTAAGGCGCATTTTTTTTCGACATTCTCAACTACAACCTCCTTAGATATATTCCATTTTTTCCTCCAAATATCTGTGATAGAACTTTTTTTTAACACTGTTTCTTGAGAATCCTGTGATTGCGAATTATACTCAATTTTATGCTTTGATAAAATTATTTCTAATATATGGAATAAGTAGCACAAGTTTTCCATCTTGGCTGTATGTGTCATTTCGTTTGCCTCTGTGTCTATGGTTTCTAGTAGATTGGTTATTTTGTCTATGGTATATTTTTGAATGTGCATCGATTTGTTTAGCAGTAACACTCTTTGGACGTTTTCGTCTTTAGAAAGTAGCTGAAAAACATGTTAGTTCATCCTTCCGCAACACAATAGGGTAGTTTCCTTTACTGAATCTTATACATTATTTTATAAGCAACAGAAAATGATACGCAAAAGAAACCCTTTTATTAAAACAGTTATGTCTTTAAATGTTGATATGAGGAAAAGTGGGTGCGTAGTAGGGATATCTCACTATCTCGCTTGCACGCGTGCACCATAATTAACATTTTACACAGTGACGTCAAAGGTTGCGTCGTCTGTCATTTAACAATTACCCCTTCTACAGTATTTGAATGGCTTCTAACTTATTTATTTTTGGTCCGATTTATAAAATTTCTTTTTCAATAGATTTTGAGTAATTTTTAAGGATAAATACAAATATTATGGCAACACTTTTATTTTTAAAATTTATTCATGGTTATGTATGTGGTAACATTCTCTCTCTTCCGTGTAACAAGCCGGTCAAGGCACATTGTAAGTGATTAGTAATTATATTAAAAACAATATCCAAATTCACAATCCCGTTTCATTCCACTGACACAAATAAAACCCCAAAAGGTTATGGGCCCAGTGTCCTGAGACGTGGATTAATGAGTTTGGGTCACTGTGGTAAAACAGAAAAAAGTTTGTGCAAAGTTAAGAGCACGCGTGTACAAGTTACAACAAAAAGATGGAGGGCGATTGGTTACATTTGTCTACAAATTCAACCATACAATTGAATCCAGGTAAAAACAATTGGCATACTTGGAAATTTCAAGTTAAGATTCTTCTAAAGGCAATAAATGCCTACGATGCTGTCATTGAAAAAACTTTGAGTACGGAAACTGACGAAAAAAAGATGGCGGAATGGAAAAGACTAGATGCCAAGGCTCAAGGCATAATTGTCACAAGGTTAGGCCCCGAAGCCATATTGCAGGTGCAAAACTGTGATACAGCAAAACAAATATGGGACAGATTGTGCACCATTTATGAACAAAAATCCGAAGTGTCGCTGCACATGTTGCAACAAAGTTTCTTTGAAACCAAGTATTATGAAAAGGAAACCATTGCTACATTCATTGCAAGGGTGGAAGACATTGTATCACAGATACGTCATGCCAAAGGAGACATTTCAGATGGCATGATAATTACAAAAATAATAAGCTCATTAGGGCCGAAATATCGCTATTTTGTTTCTGCATGGGACTCCGTACCGAATGAAAAGCGCACGTTAGCCGAATTAACAGCGAGACTCCTAATCGAAGAACAAAGAAGTAATATATATGATAATGAAAATGGAGAAAGTAAAAATCAAATAGCACTCAGCACTCAAACAGAAAATAAACAAAAAAGAAAATGTTTTAAATGTGGAAAAATTGGCCATTATAAAAAAGACTGTAAGTTCAAAAAATTCTGTAACCATTGCAAGAAAACAGGTCATATTGATAAACAGTGTTGGTTTAAAGAAAAAAACCAAGGAAAACAAAATGCATTTGTCATGTCAGTATGTAACATAACCTCAAAAACCTCAATAACAAATAATGAATGGTATCTTGATAGTGGTGCATCTGAGCACATGTGTAAAGATAAAAGTTGTCTAACAAGTTATAAAGTACTCACAGTTCCTAAGGATGTCATTATTGGTGACGGGACGGTAATAAAAGCATATGGATATGGAGATATTCATTTGGAAGCATATGATAAAGAAATATGGATTAAAACATTGATAAAAGGAGTGCTATATGTACCAGATTTAAAGGTTAATTTATTCTCAATGAGCACAGCTTTAGATAAAGGGTATAAATTAATGTCATCATCTACTGAATGTTTATTTATGAAAAATGGCAATATACATGCTGTAGCGAGACGATGTGGGAATATGTACGTAATGAATTTCAAACAAAATTATGAAAAAAATTCAAATGAAGTTGCTATGGTCGGAAAAATTTCATCACAACTTAAAGAGTGGCATACCAGACTTGGCCATCAAAACATTGAGCAAGTAAAGAACATACTGTCAAAATTAAATATTAAATATGAATGTGGAGAAGATGAGACTTGTGTACCGTGTCTGCAAGGAAAGCAACATAAATTTCCTTTTACTACCAGTCAAAACAGGGCAGAAGCGCCTGGTGAAATTATACACATAGACATAGGTGGGCTGGTTGAGGTAACCTCACTTGGTGGTGCAAAATATTTTCTCTTACTGAAAGACGACTATACCAAATATAGAAAAGTATATTTTCTAAAACACAAAAGTGAATCAGTTGGATATGTGAAACAATTTTTGAAAGAAACAGAAGTAAATCCAGGTCATAAAATTAAATTTATCAGAAGTGATAACGCAAAAGAATTTTGTTGCAGTGAAATGCAAGAGATATTTAAATCATTTGGCATTCAACATCAAAAGAGCATTGCTTATACGCCCCAACAAAATGGTTGTGTGGAGCGAGAGATGCGAACAGTTGTTGAATCTGCAAGAACAATGTTAATAGAAAGTGGACTTGATAAAAATTTATGGGCTGAGGCAATTAACACAGCCGTTTTTGTGTTAAATAGAAGTGGCCCGAGTCGTCTAAAAGATAAGACACCTTTTGAGCTATGGTGGAATAAGAAATATGACATAAATATATTACAAAAATTTGGAGATAAAGTGGCTATACATGTACCTGATCAAAAACGATCTAAGTTTGACAGTAAGTCTGAAATAGGATATCTAATTGGCTATGGAGAGAATACAAAAGGGTTTAGAATTTATTTGCCAAAGCAGAACCAAGTTGAGATTAAAAGAAATGTTGTGTTCATAAAAGGATCATTACAAGAAGCTATAGAAAATCCTAACAATAAAGTAATACCTGTGGAATCTGTTATTATAAATGAAACAAAGCCAGAATCTGAGATTTGTGGGGACATAAATGAAAGTAATAGCGATAATGAACTATATGAGAGTGGTGATGAACAGGGCTCAATTAATTCATTTCATGAAGAAAGTACTATACTAGAAGATGAAGAAATTGTGGACGAAACTGTAGTTAATGAAAGACCAAAGAGACAGCGACAACCTCCTCTGTGGTTAAAGGATTATGTTGCTGAAAATGATACAGACAATACATTCCTCAGTTATTGTCATGACGAACCTTTTACTTATGAAGAAGCCATACAAAGACCAGACGGAAGTTTATGGGAAGAAGCTATTAACAAAGAACTAACAACATTAGAAAAGAACAATACATGGGAAGAAGTGACAGAAATTCCTGCATGTAAAAACATAATAAGTAGTAAGTGGGTATTCAGAATCAAGGAGTCAGAAGGTAAGACTGTTTATAAAGCTCGCTTAGTAGCCCGGGGGTTCGAACAAAAGAATTGTGATAATTTAACTTATTCTCCTGTTGCAAAGTTAACAACTGTTCGAACAATGATGGCAGTGGCAACTCAGAAACGTCAACCTGTATATCAGATGGACGTAACTGGAGCATTTCTGTATGGTGATATAAAGGAAACTGTGTATATGAGATTGCCTAACAATAATATTTGTAAGTTAAAAAAGTCTATTTATGGTCTAAAGAAATCTCCTAGGTATTGGAATAGTAAATTTAACGACTTTATGCTAAAAGAAAATTTTATAAAATCTAAAATGATCCATGTTTGTATTTTAGAAACATTGATGGTAATTCTATTTATGTATCATTATTTGTCGATGACTTATTGTATTTTGGGAGTGATAAAGATCAGCTAAATAATTTTAAAACTTCATTATGTAAAAATTTTGAGATGAAGGATTTGGGTTTGGCTTGCAATTACTTGGGAATAAATATTAAACAAGATATTAACAATGGTGTAACAGTAATAAACCAGAAAAAATATTTACAAAATATATTAAATAATTACCAAATGTCAAACTGTAAAACTGTGTTTACTCCTTTAGAGCAGAATTTTAAATATGAATTATTACACAGAGATCAATCTGAAAGTGTAGAAATTGAAAAACAGTGCAGAAGTTTAATAGGTAGTTTACTGTATGCAACCTGTACTAGGCCTGATATATCTGTAGCAGTGAGTTTTTTAAGTAGATTTGTTCACTGTGCAAGTACTGCTTTATATAAGTGTCTAAAAAGAATATTAAGATATATCAAAGGCTCACTTGACTTGTCATTAATATATAAATGTGATAATAATAAGGGAACGTTGTACGGTTATAGTGATGCAGATTGGGCTGGTGATGTAAAAGACCGGAAATCAACATCTGGTTATATCTTTTATGTGTTTAACTGTCCAATTTCATGGGGAACAAAGAAACAATCAAGTGTATCCTTATCATCTTGTGAAGCTGAGTACATGGCTCTCAGTTGTGCTATTACAGAAGGCTTGTATTTAAAAAAGCTGTTAATTGATTTTGATTATGATAACATACAATTAGAAATATTTGAAGATAATCAAAGTGTAATTCAAATCACTAAAAATAATGATAGTAACAAGCGGTTGAAGCATGTTGATATAAAGTATCATTATATAATGGAAAAGGTATCTCAAGGTATTGTTGAGGTAACATATGTAAATACAAATAACAATGTAGCAGACATATTTACCAAATCATTAGGGAAATTGTTATTCCTTAAGTTCAGAAATATGATGTTAAGTTCATGTTCTATAAATTTTTTTTTTTTTTTTTATTTTTTTTTTTTTCTGATTTGATCCACAATCAGTTTTGCAACTATGAATGGATGTGTTTTTGGGTAGTTGTCCTGTTGTATAAATAAATAAATAAGCACATGTAGAATATCATACAAGTTAATTTATAAGGGGTGAAGGATAATTATATAAAAATAGCATTTATTATTAAGTATACTTAATATAATAAGTTTGTTATAAATAAAGAATATTGTTAAAGAGTGAATGTTAACATTGAGTAAATATACTTTATATATAATAATAAAACTATATACATATATTGTTAGAAATTAAAAATATGTGTTGAGGGGGTGTTTTAAGGATAAATACAAATATTATGGCAACACTTTTATTTTTAAAATTTATTCATGGTTATGTATGTGGTAACATTCTCTCTCTTCCGTGTAACAAGCCGGTCAAGGCACATTGTAAGTGATTAGTAATTATATTAAAAACAATATCCAAATTCACAATCCCGTTTCATTCCACTGACACAAATAAAACCCCAAAAGTAATGTAACTTATTGATTTAAATAATAAAAAAATCTAGTCAACTACCCTATTGGTTGGCACTACCAGTAGTGCTATAAAATAATAGATATACCAATACCTACCAATAAAAATATTACAAATAAAGTTTTTTTTTATATAAAACTTAAAATCCAACTTCAGTGTTATTTTTTAAAGTTTTGTTCAATCATTTTTTGACTTACCACATGACTGCAGTCATCTTCGTCATAAATACTTGATAATAATTGAGTAGTTGTTTCTAGAAGGACCTCCAAAAACGAAGGGTAAGTTTCGTCCTCATGTAGTTTATCAATTAATGACCCTAATGTCTGAAAATAACACCCAATAGTCACATAGTTCTAGACAGCGTTCGTCACGCGAGTAGCTGTGAAGCGAGAGGCCGCGGGTTCTATTTTCGAGCCAATGATTATGTGATCCACAAATATTTGTTTCGGGTCTGGGTGTTTTCTCCTTAAAGGGATTGTCGTAGGCAGGCGGCCGGTCGTAAAAACTATAAGCCAAATCTTTGTTTATAGCATAGGCCGGAAAACGTGCCAGTGGGTCACCTGATGGTAAGTGATCTCCACCACCCATGTACGCCCACAACACAAGAAAAATCAGGGCCGCGTTGGCTTATAAGGAAATGGATAATTAAGAGGTTGGGATGCGGAGAGGGATTTGGGGCCGAGATATTTTAGTCACCATACGAAACGCAGCAGCAAGCCGTTACTTTAAATTGGTTTTCTGTGAGACAGTGGTAACGACCCGGTCAAGCCGGCCCATTCGTGCTGTACACAAAACTAGCTACAGCGTGGCTCTACCACTCACAACAAAATTGATGTAACATGTGTTAAAAGCATTTTGCGCCGATCCCACTGCGAGTGGGATAAGAGCAGGTGGAAGGAATTACATAGGCCTGAGTCCTATGCTATAAATCGAAATGAATATTTGTGGATCACACAGACATTTGTCTCGATGCAGGAATCGAACCCACGGCCTCTCGCTTCGCAGCCAGCTACTCGCCTGCTGCGCCACGGAGGTATAAATATAACAATTGGAGTGTAAGTGGGCCTTACATCATAGATCCAAAGACAACCTCACCTGCACGTGGTACACTCTGCTGATTAACGGACGAGGCAATGACGAAACTTGGTTCATGTTATGGGTTGTGGGGGTCAGACGAGAGGTCGCAACATACATACATACGCACTCACGCCTATAATCCCCGAAGGGGTAGGCAGAGGTGTATCCAGTACACCCACAATTCGCCGAGCGTATTTCCGTCCCACGATGTGATAGGGGCTAGCCTATCGCCATACCAGGCACAATAACAGACTCCGGGTTGATACGAAGCATTTCGTATTAGAAAAACCCAATACCACTTTACCCGACCCGGGACCGAACCCGAGACCTCAGCGTTAGCCTCAATCGTACGCATTACAACTTCGCCACCGAGGCAGTCAACATATACCAAATACCGTCAAATCATGATGAGAAGGTGTACCCTAGCATTAAGCCGTGATAACGCCATACATAAATAAAAGTTAATAATTCTAACTAATATGAATGCGAAAGTGTGTTTGTTACGCTTTCACGCCTAAATCGCTGAACCGATTTTGATGAATTTTGGTATATGATATATGGGACCCTGAAGACGGTTATACGTTACTTTTTATCCTAGTTAAAGGCTACTCTTTATACCGGTTACAGGCTACTTTTAAACCCGATTATAGGCTATTTCTCTGTTATAAGCTAAGTACTTTTATCCCGGTTATAAGCCACTTTTTATCCTGGTTATAGGCTACTTTAATTCCGGTTATGATCTACTTGTATCCCGGTTATAAGATACTTTTCACCCCGGTTATAAGCTACTTTTATCCAAGATATAGGCTACTTTTATCTCGGTTATAGGCTACAATTTATTCCGGTTATATAATATTATTTATGCCGGTTATTGGCTACTTTTATCCCGGTTATAAGCCACTTTTATCCCGGTTATAGGCTACAATTTATTCCGGTTATATAATATTATTTATGCCGGTTATTGGCTACTTTTATCCCGGTTATAAGCCACTTTTATCCCGGTTATAGGCTACAATTTATTCCGGTTATATAATATTATTTATGCCGGTTATTGGCTACTTTTATCCAGGTTATAGGCTACTTGTACCCGGTTATAGGCTACTTTTTACCCCAGAAAAGGCTGTTCACGCGGGCGGAGACTAGTGAGAAATAACTTACCTTAGATACTTCTTTAGTTATATCGTAAGTACTCGTTGATAAAGGGCAAGTGATAATGTAAGTAAGCAAGCTGTGAGCTGATTGGTTGAGACATGCTCCCGAAATTTGTAATGCTGAAAAATACACAAACACTACTAACTACATACATACGCACTCACGAGTGCTATCCCCGAAGGTGTAGGCAGAGGTGCAACCAGTACACCCACATTTCGCCGAGCGTATCTCCGTCCCATGATGTGATAAGGGGCGAGCCTATCGCCATACCGGGCACACATTCCAGACTCCGGGCTGATACTGGGCATTTCGTAATAGAAAAACCCAATACCACTTTACCCGACCCGGGGATCGAACCAGAGACCTCAGCGTTGGACTCAATCGTAACGCGTACGCATTACAACTGCGCCACCGAGACATTCAGCAGAGGTAGAAGCATCGAGGTAGTTGAATTCTCATAGTAAATGATCAGAATTATCGGAACGCCACTTACAGCTTCTAGAACTCCTTCCTTGACTGTCGCTTCTGTACCCGGAATCTGAAGATCCATCGCAACTCGTCCTCCTATCGTTTCCCTTCTTCAAATAAGTTTTTATTTTATTCAATTCCTCAATCACTTTGAATGGAACTATCTCTCTTTGAGAATCAGTCAAGTCGTTGGAATCATTAGATTGTATGTCGTCATTTACATTGTGAGCGTTTGTGTCACTCGCTTTGTTATAATTTGTGTCATTAGCATGTTTATTATTTGGATAACAATTTGTATCTACGTTAATGCATGTGTTTTTGTCATTAAAACGTAAGTTTGTGTCATTGGCATATTTATTATTTGGATGACATTTTGTATCTACGTTAATGCATGTGTTTTTGTCATTAAAACTTAAGTTTGTGTCATTTGCGATGATAGGGAGAGTTAAACTATCGTTTTCTATGTTGATCTGAGTATTTCTGTCATTGGTATTAATGTATATGTCATTAGCATAAATATTTGTATCATTGGCAAAATACGTGTCATTGACGGCAATATTCGATTTCGGATTAATTGTATTTTGATTTTGAGTTATATTTAGTGATTCAGTACTCTGTGCATTTTGAGAATATTCAAATTGAGTATTATTTAGATCTATTTGATTTTTATGTATCATTTTCGGTTCTATAGTTATGTTTTGCAACTGACTTTCACTATAGTGCGTGTAAAATAGTGTAAAATCGCTCAGAGAGTAGATTTGTGTCTCTTCTAGTGTGCTGTTTTTATTAATTTGTGTAGGAAGACTTTCACAGTACGTGACGTCAGAGTCAAAATCTTCTACAAAATCTTGTGTCTGTAAATTTGAAATTCGATGATGAGGAAGTATGTTAGGCTAAAAAAATATACTCATTAGGACCGAATTTTCAGTGACCGAATAAATTGTATGAGCTGCTAGTGTACTATTTTGACATACGTTTCTCGGTGTATAATTGACAAAGTGATAATTTAGTATTTTGCTATCATATACAACGTGTTACAGAAAGGTGTGGTCATATTTTAGGGTCATTACATATCCCCTACAATTCGTACTTATGTACCGGATCTTTTCATAACCAAGACACGCAATAATTTCACTTTAATTTTAATCACTCGTTTATTAAGATCGAAAAGATTGATGACATCACTATTAATTATTATGAACGACACACACTTTTTAATAAACTTGAATAAGATGTAAGTACTTCTACGGACATACGTACGTAACTTGTAATTGAAACACAAATTAACACTTGAAAGAGATTGTGTGCTGAAGACAACATAGGTACCAGCCTCTAGAAGCATGTTAAAGACTTCATTCTCGGGTCTTCCATCTATGAATTTGGCTTAATACAGTCGACGATCCTCTTAAAAGCTGTTATTAGTTACACCAACACAAAGTACCAATACATAATACTTGTTTTTAGTCAAATACAACTTAATAACTCGTAATCAATCATACTTCATAAAATCAGAAATTGCCAGCCTGACTGCGTCAAATAAATATTGACATTTAACAACTGTTTAATGTTTTATAAATTATAAAATAATTAAATGGAAGGAGGTTTATAGTATCATTGTTTATCATTTAGTGTTGTCTAAAGTTGAAAGTCGATATCGACATGTTACTCATTCGATAAAAAAGAAAATTCTATAATTATTGTCCTAGCAATGCAATCGGATTTGGTACTATGGGAGATAAAATACTTATACCCTATACTATACATTGCCTAAATTTACCCGCCCCTTTCTATAACACGTTGTATATTTCGTTTAGGTACTCAAAGTACATACTGTATTTTAATTTGACTGTAATGACAATGAATACTACCGATTTTGCTTTCCATCCTACCGGTACCATTCCCCATTGTACCACCAAGTTGGTGTACAGTGGAGAAATTACCAGGAATACTGTAACTTACCATATCTTCCATTTGATTATCAACTTGCTTCAATTCTTGTAATATTTCAACATATTCAGCAACCTTACTAGATTTATCTTTATTTATGTAATCATTTTCTATATTGCTGTTTGTTTTAGAATCAGTATTACCAATGACATTATCGTTATGTATTTCATAGTCAAAATATTTTTCATTAATGACTTGGTCATTATTTGTTTGACTTTTATCTACATTATTTCTATTATGAATGCCATTGGTGTTATGTACATTGTCATAAATGTTATCTATAACAGTTTCACTATTTTTATCATATTCAAAATCTTTGGTGTCGCAGTCTATGTTAAAATCGTCACTACATATAGTGACGTCACTATCGTAATCCATAACTTCGATGTTTTTTCTTAATTTCGCTATATATTTATCTGTTGATATATTTTCTGGCTTGCTTCTTAATACTGCTATTGCTGTAGCTAATCTGATTTTTTGCGATATGTGATTTACTAAAAGAATACATTTTTTATTAGCCTAAATTAGGACTGCCTCGGTGGCGCAATTGTAATGCGTACGCGTTACGACTGAGGCTGACGCTGAGGTCTCGGGTTCGATCCCCGGGTCGGGTAAAAATGATATTGGGTTTTTCTATTACAAAATGCTCAGTATCAGCCCGGAGTCTGGAATTTGTGCCCGGTATGGCGGTAGGCTCACCACCTATCACATCATGGGACGGATATACGCTGGGTGAAATGTGGGTGTACTGGTTACACCTCTGCCTACCCCTTCGGGTATTACAGGCGTGAGTGCGTATGTATGTATGTAAATGAGGACGAGCAGGTCGCTCGCCTGATGGCGTCACATCATCCCATAATCATTAGGAACACTACACCGAACTCAACAAAGTGCTGCATGACACTGCACTGCGCTATTTATCCCAAGACATGCGAGTATAACATAACTATATTGGGTTCGTCATCCCGTTATATTTTATAAAATGGCAACGAGGGAGTGGGTCACCTGATGGTAAGTGACCACCGCCCATGTACGCCCACAATATCAAAAGAATCATGGGCGCGTTGCCGACCTTAAAGGAAAGGGATATTAATCTTAGTTCCGTCCCCTGATGTGATGGAGACAAGCCTCTTGCCATACCGGGCACAATTCCAAACTCCGGGCTGATAATAGGCATTACCTACGTGATAGAAAAACCCAATATCACTTTTACTCCACCCGGTTATCGAACCCAAGACCACAGCACAGCAGTCGTCAATATATTAAGGATGTATTTTTTAACAAAGAGCATTTGTAAGGTAATTTTAAATACAATATTGCGATTTAAAATAAATGGTAAAATTGCTTACCGTAATCGTCGAAACTCATCTTACAATTTGCACCAAGTACCACAAAAGGCCATCATTATGCCAGTATTGAACACAATTATGTAATTTAGTTCAATTATTTAAACTTGAATCAATAATAATTATTTTATTTTCGCGCCACGATTTAAATATATTCTTAATTTTTTTTGCTCTAATCTCGGCAAATGTCACTTTTTCATACAGCCTTATGTATGCAGCAAACATAAAATTCTAGAATTGTAAATTATACATACAACTATGTTAAATTTATGTAATAGTACTTTAACAGTTAAATATACCTACGATCTTATATTTAGAAAAAATGTATTTTGTTTACTTTAAAACTAATACAACACAACATAGTCAAAAGCACAATATCCAATTTTCAAATGTAACGGAAATCTTGACAAAACCGGACAAAACGCACAAAACCGCACAAAAAGCTGTAAAAGCAAACGCCAAAGTCAATAAAATGACAAGAATATCAACAGAAATCAAATCAAAATGTTGATCAACATTATTTTCGATATAAATGGCTCTGTACACCATATTATTCGGGCTAAGTATTTTTATGATAGCCTTAGTCATGGCGGTTATAAAAAAAATGTTTTTCACTTGGACACAGGAACACAAGATCGAAAGGCTGACTATGCACGCTGTAGAGAGACCCGGTTTGTTCATTACTGTACTCTGTGTACTCTAGGTGTGCCAGTAACTCCGTCAGCAATTTTACTCCCTCCTCACGAGTCAACTTTTTCCACCCTAGGTACTCAGTTGTCAGATAAACCTTAAACCAATTTTATATGCAGCCACCCATCGAGGTAAACCCTACCGACTACTAAAGAATCATTATTAATCGGCCCACATTTGGCGCTGGTATCGTGTAACATAAGAACAAAGAGACTTTAGAATAACATACGCACTCACGCCTGTAATCCCCGAAGGGGTAGGCAGAGCTGTAACCAGTACACCGACATTTCACCGAGCGTATCTCCGTCCCATGATGTGATAGGGGGCCAGCCTATCGCTATATCGGGCACAGTTCTAGACTCCGGGCTGATACTGAGCATTTCGTAATAGAAAAACCCAATATCACTTTTACCCGCCCGAGACCGCAGCATCAGTCTCAGTGGATGAATGCGTACGTATTACAACTACGCCACCGAAGCAGAATAACTAGGTAGGTAATTATAGAAACTAAGTACCTACATGCAGGAAATTAAAGGCGTTCAATAGTTAGTTTAGAGCTATAGTTCTCCAAACTACGATCACCATACCTTTGAAATTCTCATAAAACATTCTAATGTATGCAGGTTTCCTTCAACGTTAATAAAGCAAGAAAAGACTTCTATGTATCTAAGATACAATTATACGGGCTGTTTAGAAGTAAAATTGCGCCACAAATGAGAGTTTGACAGCGAGATAGTAATATGGCCAGAACTTAGTGGCGTCATTTCTATGTTTTTTTTATAGCATATGCCGGCAAACGAGCAAAGTGGTCACCTGATCTGTGATATGCGAAAAGTCTTAAAATATAAATTAGAAAACCTAGAAGTAGATTGCAGCGCCACCTACCAGTTCCAATTGTGAATCTAAACCATTCAGGGACACTCAAATACACAATAAAATCATCAAAATCAGTCCAACCGTTCAGAAGTTTTTACGAGAATAACGAACAGCATTTGATTATTATATATAATAGAAGAAGATATAAATATAGATAAATTGATTTACTAATCATATCTACCTCATTCCAGCTGTCAGCGTGATGATAAACATCGAGAAGTGTTTAATCCAGAAGCGAAGATACCCTGAAGGGATCAGCGTGTACGATGTAATCACCAAAAGCGATATAAGCCTTCCAAAAAATAATATTATTTCGCAATAAATTGAGCTTTAGATGGTTTGTTTTAATAAAAACTGGCTGTCCCGGTATCTCCCGCAACTACAGCAGCGCCACCTACCAATTGTGATTATAAACCATCAGGGGACCAATTTAAATACATACAAAAAATCATCAAAATAGGTCAAGCCGTTTAGAAGTTACGTGAGGCAAGTATTATTTTATTAATACCAAACGACAATAATCACTTTAACTCATAGTTTATTGGTTACTTTTACACTGTTACTGCTTTACAGACCACAACCCCATGTCAGGATTCTATAGAAACCGTTCTCTAATTATAATTAAGACAACTAGGACCGAGTAGTAAACCAGCATAGCTACCGCGTAATGAACTCTTGGACTATCGACTGAGCACTGATCTTAGTGAACTGGAGACTGACTGACAGCGGGCAAAAGGCCTCCAGTTATGGCGACAACCTATTTTATACCATTTAACTACCCTTCCACAACTATATCGCACCATTATTATCTCAGTGTACCCAACGTTGCTTTCTCAGACACTCTCAATACACCAATAAAAAGAGAATACGCTAACATTTAAGAGTGTCATTTATATTCCAAATTGGACCCGGTAGGTGGTGCTGCTGTAGTTGCGGGTGAAACCGCGCGGGACAGCTAGTTTAAAATAAAAGTCGTTTATCAGCGTCATAACTATTTATTACCAAAGACTTAAAATGTATACTACTAGACGGGCTGTTTAGAAGTAAAATTGCGTCACATAACGCGGGAGTTTGACAGCTTACAAACAGGGAGCACGATAGGGGTTCTAGTTGAGAGTAAGCGAGATGGCAATATTGAGTTACGGTCAATTGACCACAACTAAGTGGTACAATTTCTATGTACCGCGCAGCTTGTCTAGTAGTACACATTAAAGTATTTGTTTATTACATCATTTTTTTTGTTGTTTTAGGCTTTTTATTTATGCATATCGCCAATAACAAGTAGGTATAGGTATAATATATTTTCAAGTATTTACAAAAACGATGAAACACCGGTGTTACCTATTTCAAAGTCTTGTAGGAGTTTTGCTGTCAATTCCTTCCAGCACGATGCTTCATAGACGATTTTCCCCAAGCGGATCGAACGAACAAGGGCGATCCATACACTTGGTATAAAATCAACTAAATTAACCAATTTCAATAATTCCATACACTAATCACCACCGTCAATGTTTATTGCACAAATCCACACCACTTTTTAAACGACTTCAAAAAAGGAGGAGGTTCTCAATTCGGCGCGTTTTTTTTGTTGCTTTTTTATGTATGCGCATCGATTTCTCCGCCAATTGTAGACCGATTTTGTTGAAAAACATTCACTCGATAGAGTTTAGTTGCGTTGTGGTCGCATATAAATTTGGTTCAGATCTGATGACGAGGTACGGAGTAAAAAATAAAACTCATCAACGGACAACACTACACTCGTCGCGATTGTTTTATTGTATAGGAATTTACATACCTACAATTGCTGTAACTACCACCCACTAAAAATTGAAGTCGGTTTCTAATTGAAATAAAACAAGTTTATACCCAGAAAGAGCTCACGGTGTCTTGAGGTCTGGCAGTTGGTCTTTTGGGTTCCGATTTAATTAACGTCGGGACTAAAATAAAATTAAATCGCGGTAAAATCCGTATAAACTAGTCTTATTTCAATGTGTAATATTCACGTAAATATAAGAAGTCGGTTTCTAAGTTTTGTTAAACTTTATGTTATATACAACAAACACAACTTTAAACTAGTTTAGTAATTCATTAAAATAGGAGATGACTGCACTGTCATAATTCCCGCCAAAACTTGCATCAAAATCTTATACATCTTCCTTCTGATTTTCTTCTTTGCTAGTTCTGTTCCTTCGAAAACATTGAACGCCGTAGATGCTGTTGATCTTCACAATATCCAGGTCTGAGAGTAGCTCTTCGTTTTGTCCTAAAGATTTCATTACTCTACCATCTGGGTCCTGGAAAATATGACCATTAGATAAATGCGTTCCTTTCCACTGAGTATTTAACTAGATAGCAAAACTTATACACTAGCGGCGGGTACAACCTAGGTACCAAATCTTGGGATAATTCCACTAAGTTGGGAAAACTGTCTGTAGTTCCATTTTCTGCCATTTCACAGTTAACTTGGTACATCTTTACCTGTTCTTTATAAGTGGCGACAGTGGATATGCCAGTCTTCCCAATCTTCCGCCAGAACTGCCAAGCTGGGTGAGTGGCGCTTTTGTAGTCGTATGGAAGTGCCAGTGTAGCATCTTCGCGGATTTTCTCGAAATGATGAAGTTTGTCTGAAATAAATACATAACCGAAAGTCACATAGCGCCCATTGTATCGTGGGTATCAGGAACTACGAAGGACTTACAGTCCCACAACACCCAGACCCGAAACAAATATTTGTGGATCTCACAAACATATACCTTGGTGCGGGAAACGAACCAACGGCCGTAATGCGTACACGTTACGACTGAGGCTGACGCTGAGGTCTAGGGTTCGATCCCCGGGTCGGCTAAAAGTGATATTGGGTTTTTCTATTACGAAATGCTCAGTATCTGCCCGGAGTCTGGAATTGTGCCCGGTATGGCGATCGGCTCGCCGCCTATCATCAAGGGACGAAGATAAGCTCGGCGAAATGTGTGTGTACTGGTTACACCTCCGCCTACATATGTATGTTACATACATATATGTTTATTTACCTGCTCTGACGTGTCTCATGTGAACTCTGACATGCTGGTCCCGGTCATGCCTGGACACCTCGAAGTAAAAGCCTAGCATGCTCATCACCATCATGGCCGCGTGTTGACGATGCTGGCCACCATGGAAGAGCTCGATGCTGCCGAAATTCTGCAGGAATTTTTACGAAATTTTCACAAGATGCTAGGTCTCTAGTATGCCAGAGGTCGTCTGTGTTCGTACCACCGCGCCGTCTATTACTGACAAGCAACAGTGTGTAAGCACTGTTGTGTTCCGGTTTGAAGGACATTGAAGCCAGTGAAATTACTGGGCATTATGAGACTAACACCCGGTTTCTGAAAGGCTGATCAAATCAACATTCAACTAACAGAACTTTGATTTGACATCGCTGTCAAATCAATTCGAGTCGCTGAAAAGTTATTTAGCGAAAAAAATATAGGTAATATAGGTAGATTTGATCTCTCTTTACTACCGTTTGACAAACGATTTTTCATATGCAAGTTAAGTTAGCCAACATGTGTGTCAAATCAAAGGTGTTGACCACGCTTCTAGCAACTCATTTTCGACTTGACATGAGATTTGACATTTAATTAGTTAATTTAACATTAATCACACTTTCAAACAACCGGACGTTAATCATGTCTCGGGGTGACGAGCGCAGTTCAGAGCTATGCAGTGATTTGTAATTCAAAGTACTGTGTGGTGTTGCTTCTGTTTATGAGCAGGCATTAGTTATGACGCTTACCATAAGACGAGCGACCTGCTAGTTCCGTTACTCAAGCCCTCAAGAAAGATTCAGTTTATGTGAAAATAAATAATAATTATCAACTTAAATCTCAGCAGCTCTCTGCCTCCCAAAAAGCGCAAAAAAGAGTTCCACTCGAAATAGTTTTTCGCATTTGGCTTTTTCGCGCCCTTTACCATCTGGAGCCTAGAGCGACCACTCTTCTTGTTCTACCCTAGGGCCGGCGTTGTTTGTGGATCAACATTATTATGTTAGGTAGGAAACGATTTTTAACAGAGTTTGTTAGAGTAGCCACTTTATTATACTGAGCCAGTACAAGGTACCACTTCAAATGAGGCGAGGCGTCTTGAACCTCACCCGCTCATCCTTACTCTTTCACGCACACAGTCCGCGTAATGGCAATAGTAAAAGAGTAACGCGACATAAAACTTGACGTAGTACATGTAAGATATTTGAGTCGCTCTTGCATCATTTCGTCATGTACGGGAATTTGTACGCCCTCTTGTATGTCCTACTCAACATTACACAAAAATAATTGTCTCGTGGGGAATCGAACATACGGCCTCTCGCTTTACAGCCCACTGCGCCACGGAGACTGTGTAAAATTTGAAGTCAGTTAGTAAGAAGCAAGCAGTAACGGAAATAAATAAAACCACATGCAGAGAAATATAATAATATAATATAGTATAAAAAAATAGTCACAAAAAATATCAAAAAACCAAAAAATTATATTTTTTATGCTTTTCTTTTGTTTAATTATGGCTCGTATTTCCATGCATATAGCCTATGACAAGTATATAGGTAGGTAATATATTTTCAAGTATTCACAAGAACTATGAAACACCGAAAACTACAACTCCTCATTGCACATGTGGTACCATCGACGATGTGTACCATATATTGATGGAGTGTACTCAGAATGCCCACATACGAAGCAATTGCCGCATTAATCTTTCACACGTGGGCAGCTGCAATATAATTTTATCAGAGCCATTCTCAAACGAAGCCAGAATATTATACAAAACCATCCTTTGTACCTTACCAGGGCGACATAATCGCTTCAGCGATAAAGCCCTTAAAAATGAGGGAAAAACTTTAAACTAGTTTAGGGATCTAAGCCCCCGCCAACTTTCAATGAGAATATGTTTTCCCTATAAAGGAGTTTGATTAACTAAGCAATTTATTGAGAATACTATAATATGGATCTTAAACTAGTTTAGGAAATAATTAAAATAAGAGATGAACCGCACTGTCAGAATTCCCGCCAAAACTCTTAAATTTATGCTTATTTATTTTTACTTAATCATCAAAGCTTAATATAGTTACAATTAAAAGGTAAGACTACGTATAATAACGTTTTATTGTTTAACCTGGACCTGTTTCACCTCATTTTGATATTAAAGCATCGAAATAAAATTACAAGAAACGTAACTCGAACAAAAAATTACTCCTCCAAAACTCTGTGCAAGGGGGTGGGGCTATAAAAGTCTGTGCAGCTCGTTCATTCATCAATTGATAAACATTGATTCAGGAATCTAGTTGACACTTATACGTGTAATTTTCTAAATCTAAACGTCGTATCTCGATTTAGAAATTTAATATTTAGACATAAATTTTTATGAAATAAACTTTATTTTGAACGTTCATTAATTTTTGTTGCGTGCATGAGTATTACGTGTGATTTTACCTTTGCATGTGTAAGTAAGTGGAGCCGTATTTTGGCAGAATCTTATGAGAGCTGTCGTTCTAGTTGTCTTATTTTGATGTATTTATATCATTTCTAACTTTTTTAATAGTCCTTTACAAGAACAGTTTATTCTAAGTTTAAAGGATATATTGGATTATTCAGTGATCGTGAAACAGAACCTTGGTAAAAAGCATACAACCACGCTAAAAACAAATTGTACCATAAGAAACTTAGCTACACTAAGCACATAACAAATCCTTTGAGATCAAATATAATCAGAGGCCATCAGTATACTTAGGTCCGTATTACTGAACGATACCCAAGTGAGCTCTTTGCTAAGTGTCGATTTCTGTACACGTGATTGGTCCGTTTTTGTTTGGCGCCAAAAATATATCAATCAATAGGGGCCTTAGGCTGATTAATAATATTATGATGATATAATCTGGTCTAAATTGCTAACACCAAAATTACATCATCGATGCATTATTATCATTAGATCAAAGGTTTTATATAATATCAATAAAAAACATAATGGCCTCTTTAAGAGTCAAGAAGTAAATAACTTGAAAATCTGCAAATTTAACAATATTCATGAACTTCTTCGATAGTAGCGGCTTCATGACCGTTGATTTCTCTCTGATAGGTCTCACTTCGCTGCCTTTTCACGCGATGTCTCAAAACATCTGATACTTTTTTCATAATTGTGGACCAACGCCTCATAAGCTCAGTCAATTTTCTCTCAAATTCCTCTCTTATGCAATCAGGGTTTTCGTCTAACCACGCCATAGCCACTTCACCTTCTTTTTCCATAAAAACAACTTCTTCATCCGTCAGTTTTACTTTATTTTCTTTTACTACATTTTTTGCATTGTATATGTAGGTTTCCAATTGGTTTCTACACTCTAGTCTTCTCTTATTCTCTCTATCTTCTTCTCTGAAGAGCTCTGCGTCGGCTATCATCTTTCCAATATCTTGTTGACTCAATCTGTTCTCATTTCTTATCGTAATACCATTTTTGTGTCCCGTACTTCTATCTTCTGCTGTAACGCTCAAAATCCCATTAGAGTCTATGTCAAAAGTCACGTCTACTTTGGCCACTCCTCTTGGAGCTGGTGGTATGCCTTTTAAGTCAAAGACACCAAGTAAGTAATTGTCTTTGGTCAGACTTCTTTCGCCTTCAAATACCTCTATTGTCATAGTGTTTTGATAGTCGTCTAAAGTTGTTATATCTTTAGTTAAACGACACGGAATAGAGGTATTCCGATCTACTATTTTATACATAACACCTCTAGAAGTCTCTACGCCTAAAGATAAAGGAACGACGTCAATTAGAAGTAAATCTTGGATCTTCTCATGTCTTTCCCCACTTAATATCGCAGCTTGGATGGCAGCGCCATGTGCCACTGCCTCATCAGGATTTAAAGACGCTGTCACTCTTCCTTCAAAGAGATCATACAACATTCTCTGAATCTTTGGGATCCTGGTACTTCCACCTACTAGAATAACCTTGTTTATATCACTTTTGTCTAATCTAGCATCAGTTAGTGCTTGTTGTATAGGCTTAAGAGTGTCATTAAAAAGATCAGAGCATAAATCTTCGAATAGAGATCTTGAGATTTTACCAGAATAATCTATACCGTCATAGATTGAATCGACAACGACAGATGCTTCTGTGGCTGAAGTTAGGAACCTTTTCGCTCTTTCCGCGGCTGATTTCAATCTTCTCATTGCTTTATTATCCTTAATACCTATATTAAACGTCTTTCTAAAATCTTGAATGAAATAAGCCACTAATCTGTTATCAAAGTCTTCACCACCAAGATTTGTGTTGCCAGCTGTAGCTTTAACTTCAAAAACTCCATCCTTAATGCTCAGAATTGAAACGTCGAAAGTCCCTCCACCTAGATCGTAAACCATGACATTTAAACCGTGAAGGTTTTTATTTAATCCATACGCAAGTGCTGCGGCTGTAGGTTCGTTTGTGACCCTTAAAACTTCAAACCCAGCGATCAATCCAGCATTCTTCGTCGCCTGTCGCTGTGAGTCAGTAAAATACGCGGGAACTGTGATCACTGCTTTGTCAACTTTCGCGCCTAAATACGTTTCCGCCATTTCCTTCAACCTGAAAAGTATGATGCTACTGGTTTCTTCTGGAGATAATTTTTTCACTTTATTTTTGTACTCTACTGTTATGATCGGCTTACCCTGAACATTGCTGACGATAAATGGAAAATGGCGGAGATGCATTTGAACTTCCATGTCGTCGTAACGTCGGCCTATTAGACGTTTAGTTGCAAATACTGTATTTCTAGTATTCAAAGCCGCTTGATTGTATGCTGACTCACCTATTAGGGCTTGTGTCTCCGTAAACGCGACATAAGATGGCGTTGTCCTATTTCCGTGTTCGTTTATAATAATTTCAACACCTCCGCCCCTCCAAACGGCCACGCAAGATGTCGTCGTACCCAAATCGATCCCAATCGCGACCATCTTGTATTTTAAAATTCAAATTACGAACTTAAATGTAACGTCGAACGCGGCGATTCGAATACTGCCGGTTTGCCGCGCTCGGGTTGTATTTATATGTTTGGCCAATTAGAGTCGAGAAGTTTCGATGGCGCGAAAGTTCCAACCAATCAGCGCGCGGCGTTGATAAGCACGTGATGGGGCTGCCAGGTAGCGAGCATTTTCGAGACTTTTCGAAAATTAAAATTTATAATACGTTATTTATATTACGAGTGCTATATTTTTTACTGATTTATAATAATGAAATGATTTTTAAAGATATAACTATAGTATATATAAGATTGCTATAGTGCTATGCATCATCCATGAAACTTAAATTTTAGAAGGAATATGCATTTTAGAAGATTTAATCTGCTTATTATGAACTTGCCGTTTGTGATAAATTGAAAATGGCTAACGACACTCTGCTATTTAGTATTAGAAATGTATATAGTAGTGTACTATCAAAAAGTATGAAAGACATAAAAAACAGTAACAATAGTTATCGCACCTACCCTCTGGTATACGTAGGTGGCCGACCTACCCTCGCTTCAACGGATAAAAGTAAACAGTATAAAAGATGTCGCATTGAATGAACAGGGCGCGTTAGGGCTGGAGTGCCTACAAGCATTCGCCCGAAAGTCCGGTGTCGCTGACTAAAGCCGACTCACGGTCAGGCTATCAGCAAGCATCCATCCCAAAAAAAAAAGTACAGGGCGCAGTGTTTAGTTGTAGTTGTGACAGTATAGTATCTGCGTTTGGTGTGAATTATTGGCATAAGCTAACACAATTATGAAATACTACTATGAACTATTATAAATGGGAAAGTTTCGATGTATGGGAGTTTGTGAATTTGAATGTTTGTTAGTCAATCACGCCTTAACAGGCGGACGGTTTTGGATGAAATTTAGCACACAGATAGACCATGACGTGGAATAGGGCATAGGCTACTTTTTATCCCGGAAAAGCCCATTCACCCAGCAGAGCTACAAGCATAAGCTAGTAGGTATTATAATAATTTAAACTTACGTTGTAGTCAGTACAGGTAGAAAGCTTCAGTCACTTGAATCTAATAGAATTTAATTAAGGGAAGAAGAGGAAGAGATTTTTATAAAATCATATTAAATTCTATTAGATCATGGGTTTAAAAGCTATAAAAGCTACAAAATATACAATACAGATTTTATTCTGAACCTGACCACCCCGTTTTATACTATTCCCGAAATACGTCACCGAACACGTGTATCTACCGTCCTTATCTCACTCGTTGCCATCATCATGCTAGTAAATCTATCTCGCTCTATTCGTTTGTAAACCAGGAATGTTATTTACCCACAGTATTCGCATAATTTGTGACAATGGAACGAATGTTTTGGCGTTTTATCAAATTGTTTACCGAGGCAGTGGAAATAAATCATTCAGTCTAATTTAACATAAAAATATATGTATACATATATACATACATACGCACTCACACCTGTAATCCCCGAATGGGTAGGCAGAGGTGTAACTAGTACACCCACATTTCGCCGAGCGTATCACCATACCAGGCACAATTCCAGACTCCGGGCTGATACTGAGCATTTCGTAATAGAAAACCTAATACCACTTTACCCGACCCGGGGATCGAACCCGAGACCTCAGCGTTGGCCTCAAACGTAACGCGCACGCATTACAACTGAGCTACCGAGGCAGTAAAGAAGTGTTAATTTATTTATTTGTATCTGTATCGCCAACGCAACGTACATTAATTGAGTACAATATTACCTTAGAATAGTAATCTTAAGCTAAATGTCGTTATAATGTGAGACAAACACGGCATGCATATTAACAAGAGCAAAAGAACTTATAGAAATAGGATATTTAATAAAAACATATCAATAATAATGAAAAGTTACATTTTATAATAATTTATCTGACAGTTGGTGTTCCAAAATGGCGTTCCGGAATTTAACTTTACTTTGGGAAAATTAATTACCAGTATTATAATGTATACTAATAACGCACAGAGGTACGAGTATATCTATGTACATATATACACAGTATACATATACTCGTAGCTCATGGAAAGCGCTCGGTGACGATGACGCGAGTTTCATGATTTTTGTTCACCCAAAAAGTGCTCAACGCGCCTAATTAAGTTTTCACTTCAAAAAGAGTACTTACCTGCTTCCCGCCCACTCTTCCAGTAACATAATCAGGACTCGTGTCTATGACTAAATAATCATTGTACTCCTTAGCTTCTGCTTCGTATATTTCTTGCAGTTTCACACAAGTTTTCTTCCGAAGTATATGGTTTACTTCTTGGAGACGATTTCTCATGTCTTCTATGTCATCTATGCCAATAAAAAAAATACATTATGGGATATCTTAGGTCATAGAACCCTGAATTGCGAAGAACTGCTTGGCATTGGACTGCGTTAGTCCCGAGACATAAGATGTTAAGTCTCATAAAGTTCAATGCAGTGACATGAAATGAAAATATTTATTGAATCCATAAAAAAATAGATATACATCATTTAGATTAAGTCAAATCTTAACTCTACCGCCAGTTCGGAATGCTGTTTCGTGCAATGAACGGGCAAGAAACTCTAACGTTGCTCTTTTCGAAATTATTTTGCAATATTTGCACTAGGTACGATAATTTAATTAATTTTGAATAGAGTCAGAGCAGCTTAATATAATATGCCAATGAGGAACATTATAAAGTAAAATATTTAAGTTATAGGCAATGATTATTGCGCATGATCCTCATGAGTACGATGAATAAATTAATACTGCGTAGATGAATATGAAATAAGATTAGATATAACAAGCAAGTACTTTGTAGTTCAAAGTGCTGTATGGTGTTGCTTCTGTTTATGGGCAGGCGTGGCGCTTGCCATCAGGCCAGCAACTTTCGTCACTCAAGCTAATAAAAAAAACTTACATTTATTATTATTTTCTTTGCTTATTATATATCTGACGACGCCCTCCGGCCATTTTCTTTCATTATAGAACTCATTGTTAGCTTTCGATAAAGGAATTGTCTTCGGAATGAATCTTTCAGGCCTGTGTTTCACTTGCCTTGCTTTGTTCACCAATCTTTAACAATAAATATCTTTAAATTAACTGCCATAGATTGTGTATTAATTTTCTCCCCAGAGTCGTTGACGTCATGCAGGCGGCCGGTCGTAAAAACTACAAGCCAAATCTTTCTGTAACATAAGTTAAAACATTTTGAGAGTGGTAGAGCCACGCTGTAGATAGTTTTGTCTACAGCATGAATGGGCCGGCTCGTCCAGGTCGTTACCACAGAAAACCGACGTAACGTAACAGTTTACTGCTGCGTTTCGTACGGTAAGTGAGATATCCGGAGGCCCAAATCCCTCTCCTCTTCCCAATCCCTTAATCCCTTTCCTATAAGGTCGGCAACGCGCCCATAATTCTTCTCGTATTGTGAGCGTACATAGGCGGTGGAGATCACTTATCATCAGGTGACCCACTGGTTCGTTTGCCGGCCTACACAATAAAAAAAGCATGTTGCGCCGATCCCACTGTGAGTGGGATAAGGGCAAGTGGAAGGAAGGAGTATGTTAATACTAGCTTGTATTATACAGTACGTAAAAAACGATAGACATATAGACGGCTTAATAAAAATAGTTAAATTAAAATAATAATAAACAGAAGCGAGATATTATAATTACACAGGTAGCTTAGAACAGCTGACTGATGTTACGTATTGACGAAGCCGGTCGCGTTTAATGTACGTAGAAGCCGCAACTTGCTATCTCGCTCTGGCTCCGAGTCATTGCAAATACGGTTTACAAACAATAAAATAATTGAAGTAGGTATAAAAAATAAATATGATTATTTTTATAATATCATATTGTATGACTAAATATTTGACTATGTCTAATGTTATACATAATTGTTTAAGTATCCAACAATATTTTAAGTGGAAGAGACTTAAAATATTGTTGACAGTTTTGTTTACAGCGTGAATAGGCCGGCTCGACCGGGTTATTACAACTATTTAACAGAAAAACCGACATGAAGTAGCAGCTTTGCTGGTGCGTTTCGTATGGTGAGTTAGATATCAAAGGTTTCAATTGGAACGGTGTTTTACCTTTCTTGTATCTGTTTTAGTCTTCCAATATCATCGTCTTCATTTCGAACTTTCTTTTTCTTTTTTGTAGTCGGTTCAGTTACTTCTTCCTCGGATTCTGTGTCATCAGGTTCTGGGGTTGTTCTCCATTTGTTTACTCTAAAAAGATTATAAAATTCTCCGTTCTCAAAAAACTGTTTTACAAACCATTTTTGATATGGTCTTGCTTTCGCTAACTATAAGTAACATCTTTCAGGTGGAAAATAAAGTTAGTAATACATTCGCACTCACGCCTATAATACCTGAAGGGATAGGTAGAGGTGAAATGAAATGAAATGAAATATCGGGCACCATTACTACTAATATTTCTTGATAGGAAATAGTTAGTAATCGCAGTCAAATTCAGTTGAAACATCACTTAATCTCATCCTCACTAAGATCAGCACTAGCCCGCGAAATTGTATTTAATTTTGTTTTTTTGTAAATTCCAAATTCCTTCGATTATGGATAAAAATGATTTTGCCCCAATAATCACCATGGATATACGGAATAACAATGAAACTATAAACAAAAATGACTATTCTGAGAAAAATATAATTTCATTTACTCTTGAAGCAATATGTAGGTATAGTAACGTAACTTATTGATTTTAAATATAAATAAAACTAATAATGGGGCGTTACCTAATTTTAACCACAAAACATAAGATAAAAAAAAACTTAAAGTCCGACGAATATGAGACATATCTTACTTTCTTCCCCACATTATTCTGCATCGATTGGTATCGGTCTCGACCCCATACCCCCAGCGGTTTCGGAGGAGATAGCGTGACCAGCTTTTGGCAGCGGCGGCGGCGCCAGTTACTTTTTAGAATAGAGAGATAGAAAAACTAAATCAGTTGCTCATTTTGTATATTGCTGTCATACATTTTATTTGAGAACGATTTTGGACATTGAGGTTTTAGTATTTTTTTTATTAGGGGATTAAGTGTGTAAAGGAAAAACATACTCTTCGTGACTTCTTTTATTAATTTACCTGAATTTTCTCCCATCCTCAGCTCGCCTATCCCCACCATAAACTCCTTTCTCCATTCCCATTATAGTAGTTCCCATTCTTAAATCTTTCTTCTGTTCTGTTATTGTACCTTTTATATCTGTAATATTGACCTCCCTTTTCTCTATCTTCCTATCTGTCACAGACCTTCGTTCTAATCCACGTGTAGAATACCCTTCATCGGAATCTTCTACGTGTCTTCTCCTTCTTTCTTTAACTTTTATATCATGATCATCATTTTCCGTTTTATTATCGCTGCCTGAGCGATGTATTTTATGATGTTTAGTTGATCGGTAATATGTAGGTCTATGTTGGGTTGAATGTCTAACTAGTCCAGATTTAGTAGATTTATAATAATTCTGTCTACATCTACCTTGTTGATCGTAGTAAGGACATCTCGCTCTTTGATACGCATCAATGGATTTCGAAGACTCACAAAACTCAGTCAAATTAGCAACAGCATTATCGACCATATTTTTAACGTGCTCTGCAACGACTTCAACAATTCCCAGTATGTCTGAACTTCTATTTAATTTCACATCTCCAATTCTTAAATCGGGTTTGGAATTGTTACAGTATTTAGCTCTGGCATTACTCAAAGCTAACGAAGTTACTTTATAAACCTGCTCGACAATCCCTTGTACGTCATCTTCAATCCCTAGTTCCTTCAAAACTTCATCAATTTCTGTGTTGTTCATATCTGGAGGTGGAGTTATGTCAGGGTTAACTCTTAAACTCCTGTTACCTTCTACTTCTACGTTTCGTTTTCTTCTAGCAACACCAGGGTAAGACTGGCAGAGTTCTATCTTCTCTTGACGATCTCTTTTCAGACACTCTGGGCCGTAAACTACTTCTATCTTTCTTAAATCTGTTGGTGTGAGGCTGATGCGGTTTTGCTGCACCCTGTGATCCTGTGAAATATTATTTATTTTCTACAGCTGTCGCTATGCCTAATGCCACATAGTGGGCCAATTAAAAATCGGCGCTCGGTTACCAGCCTAGAAATACTTAACACTTACCATCAGGTCAAAATTTGAATTACAAAACGCTATACACTATTGTACTATTGAACAAGCAGTGATAGCTCAGGTGGGAGTGGTATGGACTGTCGAGACGAAAGCCGCAGGTTCGAAACCAGCCCCAAGAGCATACACCTCTGACTTTTCTAAGTTACGTGTATATTAATTGTTAATTATCACTTGCTTTAACGGTGAAGGAAACATCGTGAGGAAACCTACATACCTAAGAAGTTCTCCATAAGAATTTCAAAGGTATGTGAAGTCTACCAACCCGCATTAGGCCAGCGTGGTGGACTACGGCCTAACCCCTCTCATTCAGTAGAGGAGGCCCGTGCCCAGCAGTGGGACATGTATAATACAGGGCTAGTATTAGTATTTATTAGTACCATCAGGTGACCCACTTGCCCGTTTTTCGGCCTATGCTTTAAAAAGAATAAATGCCCGGATAAAAAATATTCGGTTTTTATTTTTACCTTAAATATCATGGTCCTATGTCCATTTTTGCTATATTCTCTGTTTCCGAAATGCATGACGCTGTCAACGTCATAAGGCAGGCTTCGCAGCTCCAATGGTAGTTTTGGGTCCTTAGTGAAGAGTTCAACAGCATCTGGAGCAAAATGAACATATACTGCCGTACCCACGTATGTCAATCTTACTTCCCAATATCCTACTCTTTCTTATCTTACTATGCTACTATACTGTGTTGCTACTGATTATGGGCAAGCGTGGCGCTTACCATCAGGCGAGCGACAGGTAGGCCTAGTACAAGTTTTAATAGTTTTCCTAAACGATGAAAGTTTTCGTTTTCTCTCCATACGTCAAGTATAAATTAAAATAAACAATACGGTTTATTTTATTTCATATTAGTCAAATACGAAATTTGTTTTCATGCGATTCTTTCCTTTATTACCGTATGAATTACTAGTTTGACATTTCGACGGTAGTTACTTTATACGAATTCGAAAACTTTGAAGGTATTTGTAACTCGTACTAGGCCTACTACTCGTTTCGTCACTCAGCTAATAATAATAAAAAACTCATAAATTATGTCGAGATAAAGACATTAATCGACGTTCTAAAATGGCCATTATACAAGCGTCGAAACGCGGTACGCGTACGAAGCTCTAAAAAATTACCATCATTATAATAATTTCTGGTGGGTAGGTACCGAAGTACTAAATAAACCTACATATTTTATGTACATTCCCTGGCAACAAAACCATAGCGCGATGTAGAAATATTACAATGTTGAATGATAAGAAAACACATTTAAACATATATAAAACAAAAATAACTATATACGATAAATATTTGTGTGTATATTTGAGTTTATTTACGCAATTAAATAATTAATAAAGTGTTTATTATAAAATAAACATGATTGCGTTTAATATTTTGAGCGAAAATAGCGCCATCTTTTGTCGCTTTTTAATAACTTTTCATGTAAAGTTATGTAAAATGTAAATAATTTTATATGCGTAAGGTTACTTATCGTTCTTTCTATGTAATAAATATGTCCCCTATGTCCCATCAATTTTATGAATGTGATAATAAGGATTAATAGATGCATTACACACCCAACATTTAATAAAGTCTAGACTATTGTTAGACGTTTTTAACAGTTGATACAAGATGGCGCCACTTACGCCTAAAATTATAATCTTTTAGCCATATCTATTTTAATATATACTCTAATTATTAGTTAATCACGTAATCTTATTCGAATATGAATGTTTTTTCGGTGTATATAGATTGTTATATTTTTTGCATGTTTGATCACATTTTTTTTGAGATAATAAAATATATTTCTGAATCGCACTATGGTTTCGTCATCGAGCAATGTTCAAAACTGCAGTTACTTCAACTTTTATTGTGGTACCTACCCCATAGGTAATTAATGATGGTTATTTTTGAGAGCATTTATTACATTTACAAAATGTAGATGCTTTATTGAAGAGAAACTTCTTTATCGGCGTACGGGAGAAATTTTATAGGAGGTAAAAAAAAAGTGTAACGTTTTTCTGTTACGCGCCATCTTGGTTTCTCGGTATCATTTTTGCGTTACGCGCCAACTTGATTTCTAAAGGTGCGCTCACAATGAGCAAAATCCGATCTAAATACACGTAGCGTGAGCGTTTTGAGCGCTCAGTGGAACACACCTTAAATTATTTATGTTAAATCACGTTTTTCTGTTACGCGCCTTATTTATTTCTGAAACTCAGTAGTGACGTGAAAAATAATATTTCAATTAAGTGATTAGCGAAAAAAAAATTATAAAGTCATTGGCAAAAAGAATAAAAGATATTTATTCTAATTCCAGTGGATTTCTAACAGAAGTAAGTAATTAAACCTTTTTTCTAATACATTCAACACGTGGGTGTGATTACGGTATTTATTTTTTTCAAGGTTATTTCAGGTTAACCTTAGTTATACGCACTCACGCCTGTAATCCACGAAGGGGTAGGCAGAGGTGTAACTAGAACACCCACATTTCGCCGAGCGTATCTCCGTCCCACGATGTGATAGGGGGCGACAAATTCCAGACTCCGGGCTGATACTGAGCATTTCGTAATAGAAAAACCCAATACCACTTTACCCCACCTGGGGATCGAACCCAAGACCTCAGCGTTAGCGTAATCGTAACGCGTACGCATTACAACTGCGCCACCGAGGCAGTTAGCCTTAGTTTTTGATTGTAAATATCAGTGAGTGTAAATAATTTTATTAAAACTAGCTATTATTAATTAATACGGCTGTTAATCTAGTAAACATCAATTAATTATAATAATAAAAAAAAAACAATAATAATTTAAATATAAACATAAAGAAGTTTCACTTCTTACGTGTGTATACACGTATTAGTGTATACTAATACACACACACACTTCTTTTTCTCTACTATCTAGGTAAAAATACTATGTAAATTAGTGATGAATGAAATACACGCAACAAAAATTAATGAACGTTCAAAATCTTCATAAAAGTTAATGTCTAAATATAAAATTTCTAGATCGAGATAAGACATTCTGCACCGCGCAAAAAAATTTGACGTAATATGTGTCAACTAGAGATTATGAATCAATTTTTATGAATTGATGAATGAACGAGCTGCACAGGCTTTTACAGCCTTTTATAGAGTAACGTTTCTTTTCATCTGATACAATAAAAATTTATAATTCAATTAATATAAACAAAATATTGAAACATCATTATCGTAAATATATTTATTTTCACCTACATTTTAAAACATAAATAATAATTAACTACAAACAAACATACAATAATTACTTACATATTAGAATTGTTATATCATATTATCAAAGCAGATTAAATTAAATAAAATGTGGATTAATTTATATACTTATACAAAACATCATTGCATAATAATAATCTGTTAAAAAGGATTACATACATACTTACGTCTGTATTCCCCGAAGGGGTAGGCAGAGGTGTAACTAATACACTTACATTTCGCCGAGCTTATCTCCGTCCCATAATATAACAGTGGGCGAGTCTATCGCCATACCGGGCACAATTCCAGACTGCAGGTTGATACTGAGCATTTCATGATAGAAAAACCCGATATCACTTTACCCGGCCCGGGAATCGAACCCGAGACCTCAACACAGCAGTCGTACCGCATACGCATTACAAGTGCGCCACCGAAGATTACAGGCGTGAGTGCGTATGTATGTATATGTAATATTAAGTAGTAGGCCCCTCGTATGCGAGAGGCCGTCTGGGTTGGTACCACCGCTTTGTCTATTTCTGCCGCCAATCAACAGTGTGTAAGCACTGTTGTGTTTCGGTTTGGACAAAAACAGGATAATGAAGCCAGTGCAATTACTAGGCATTATGAGACTTAACATCTTATGTCTCGAGGTCACGAACGCAGTCCAGTGTAATTCGTGCGTTGTAATCCAAGTTCTGGTATAGTCTGTTTATGGGCAGGCGTGGCGCTTACCATCACACGAGCGACCTGCTCGTTTTATCATTCAAGCTAATAAAAAAAAAACAATATGTGAAAAATCCATACATGTCAATCATAATGAAACTTTATGCACATGGCACAGAGTCAAAATAGGCACAGCAGTTGGCTCAGAAGGTGGTGCACCAGCCGCCCCAGCGATATCCAGGTGGGTATACTTCACATTCTTGTCTTCCAAACCGCTGACCTTAATCAGGAACCCTGCAGCCAGCTGGTGATGACGGAACTTGGTATCCATGTCTACTTGGAGTAAATCATCCCCCTTGCACTTGCCAACATTGACGGCCAGGTCTTCAGGCCTAACGTAGGAAACTTCAATAGGTTCAGATATCCTGGAGCCGCTAAATTGCAGCTTGGTCGAGTGATTTGTAGCTTTAGCACTATGGTTATCCATAGCAGCTACGTAGCCACCATAGCAAGCTCTAGCATGCCCTGTCAATGTAGCTATGGTGTATAAATGAGGGTTCAGCTCATTGGAGGCTGCTTCTGCTAGTTTATAAAGAGCGTCTGCCATCGCTAACCTACCTTCTGCGTCTGTATTCGTCACTCGCACCGTTTTACCGCTTTTGGATACCAGCAATTCATCAGGAACATACGATTCCTCGCCTATAGAGTTCCTGCAGAGACACAGAACTCCAACAACCTTCAAATGTGGAGGCTTGAGTATCGAACATGCTTTGAGAAAACCAGCCACAGCCGCAGCACCGCATTTATCTCTCGACATACCCGCCATTTTGCCAGATATTTTCAAATCAGCACCACCAGTGTCGTAAGTAACTCCTTTACCAACAAGCATTAAGGTTTCTGATACTCTTGCAACGTCGGAAGGAGAATACACAATCTCAACTACTCTTGGTTTGTGTCTTTCTACTCTGTTAGCAGCTCTTGAAACAGCTGCTAGCAAAGGATATTCACTAGCTATGACGTCTTCTTTATCAATGACGTTGATGGTCACATTACTATCGCCGTTAAATGATTCTTTAACGTATTCCACAATTTTGGCAGGTGACATTCTCTCTGGATCGCCGCCAGCTATATCTCTAGCGAATACTCTAGATCTTTCCAAAGCTATAGCATTTCTGACAACTCTTTCGAAGGCCTCAGTACGTTTCTCTTCAGCATGAAAACCAATCCTGATGAATATCCTCGAGTTATCTCTCTCACGCATCTGTAAAGGGATGTATAAAGCTTCCAGAGCGCCTAAAATTGCAACTAACTGGCAATCTGGGAAATAGACAACGTTTTGTACAACTAGCAAAGGTTTCTTCGCACCAGCTTCCAATGCTCTTGTCAGGCCTTTCAACGCAGCTTCCTTAACAACTCTCGCGTCATGGTAGGGAGTTACTTTTCCAGTTGGAGCCAGGATAAGTCTTCCACCAGACACATAATCACAATTCCATACGGTAGTAGTTTTATTTATATGTTTATCGATCTTTGAAATCTTGTCCACGAAGCAACCTATGTGAATTGGTAGAGGGACCTTCAAGTCTTCATGATAGAGTATAAATACCACAGCATCATAATCGTTGGAAAGTACGTTGGTTTCGATGAATACGTTTTCGTACAATTTGAACTCTTTGGTAAACATGTTTACGCCACTGTATTGGAAAGGAAACTGGTAATAAAGTACTTATTTATAATTACTGTAGTGTTGGATGACGGTGCGAGGTTTCGGTAGTTCGGTTACAAAACGAATTTATATATTTTTTGTTTGTATGAAATGATAAGGTGCACGGTAGGCAGCGGCCTGGCTGTGCTCTGGCATTGCTGAGGTCCATGGGCGGCGGTAACCACTTACCAGTTACCATCAGGTGAGCCGCCCGCTCGTCTGTCTATCTAGGGCAATCAAAAAAAATAAGGTGCTAATACTGTCAACTCGCAGAAGTTACAAAGAAATATGAGTGGAAGAGCTACGTTCTAGATAGTCTAGGTAATGTCTACAGCAGGAATCTCAATTATCACTGTCTCACAGAATATACACGTAAAGTAGCAGCTTACTGCTGTGTTTCGTACAGTGAGTAAGATGTCCGAAGGCCCAAATCTCCTCCCCTTACCAATCCCTTAATTATATTATTCTTTAATTTCGACAATATTCATCCTTTCTTGTAAACAATCTTTATACAACGTGGTAGGTCCCTCGTATGCGTGAGGAACTCTGGGTGGGTATCACAGCTTTGTCTATTTCTGCCGCCAAACAGCAATGTGTAAGCACTGTTGTGTTCCGGTTTGAAGGAAATTGAAGCCAGTGAAATTATGAGACTTATCTCGTGGTGACGAGCGCAGTCCAGTGCCATGCAGTGATTTGTAATTCAAAGTATGTACGGTGTAGTGTTGTTTCTGTTAATGAACAGGCGTTGCGCATACCCTGTTCGTCACTCAAGCTAAAAAACTCATTTTTTTATTACTCGCCAAATTGAGAGCCTTCTCCATTATAGGGATTTTTACCCGTTTTTTGTAGTTCAAAGAACTTTAAGCCCGAATCCCGAATATTCTGACACACCACATCTCTAAATACAATAATGTTATCAACATTGCCAACATAATACAGTTCTAATCATTGTGTACTTATCATTCGTTATCAGTTAGATTAAATTGCTCGCGGATCTAGCTATCATCTCTTGCGAAATATTTACAGGTGTATATTAATTGATATGCATAAGACTGCCTCGGTGGCGCTTCAATGTACTTCAAACCGCAACATAGTACACACTGATTGACGGCAGTAATAGACAAAGCGGTGATAAGTAAGCAGGGTGTAAAACGTTCAGTTATTTTTTTTTCTTGACTTTTTCTTCTCTTTGTTATAGATTAACAATATTAATTAATTTGTCTTAGTTTGTCATTTCCGCACTGTTTTTCTATTAGGGCATATGTTTAGGAAGACGATCTAGTACATAAAATTATAATATTTAAGTTATATTACTTGTATGATTGTATTCTGTGTTATGCCTTTTATTGCTAATAAAAAAAAAAAAAAAAAAAAAAACTAGCCAGGCGGCCTCTCGCATACGAGGGACCTACCACCGTGTATTTATTTGTTTATTATTTTGACCAAGGATATCTCGCTGCCTTTCTATTTGTTTATTATTTTGACTGCCTCGGTGGCGCATTTATGATGCGTGCGCGTTGCGATTGAGGTCAACGCTGAGGTCTCGGGTTCGATCCCCGGGTCGGGTAAAGTGGTATTGGGTTTTTCTATTACGAAATGCTCAGTATCAGCCCGGAGTCTGGAATTTGTGCCCGGTATGGCGATAGGCTCGCCCCTATTACATAAGGGACGGAAATACGCTCGGTGAAATGTGGGTGTACTGGGTACACCTCTGCCTACCCCTTCGGGGATTACAGGCGTGAGTGAGTATATATGTATTATTTTGACCAAGACTTTCTCGCTGCCTTTCCCCGTGCCGGGAATAAATTCTCGAAAATACCGGGAAAAAGACTTTCAAGACTAGTTCAAAAGTAGGTTTCCGTGATTTAGCTTCGTATTTGGGTAATTAAAATACTATATTTTATTCAAGTCCTTTATTTAATTATACACAAAAGACTTTATGTATATTACTAGACGGGCTGTTTAGAAGTAAAATTGCTTAACACAACGCGGGAGTTAGACAGCTCACAGACAAGGAGCGTGAGTGGGGTTCTCGGGGGGTTCTAGTCGAGAGTAAACGAGATAGTGGTATAAAGTTACTGTCAATTGACCGTAACTTAGCGGTGCAATTTCTATGTCCGCGCAGCTTATTAGTATTAAAGTCTTTGATTACAAATTTCTGCATGGTATCTACTCTTTCGATAGATTGTTTCTGACGTGCTCTTTCTAAAATGCCCCAAACAGCAGTGTGTAAACACTGTTGTTTTCCGGTTGAAGGACATTGAAGCCAGTGAAATTATTGGACATTTTATGTCTCGGGGTGACGAGCGCAGTCCAATGCCATGCAGTACTTTGCAATTCAAAGTTCTGTGTGACTTTGCTTCTGTTTATGGGTATGGCATTGCGCTTATCATCAGGCGAGTGACTTGCTCGTCAAGCCATTCAAGCTAATAAAGCAAAATAAAAAAAAATGGTAGTTGTAGAGTCTGCCGATAGAATTAAAAACATAGAACTTTAAGTATTAAAATTTCATAATGTTTGAATTAAAATTATCAACATCAATCTGGTGTTCACATCTATTGACACTCCGAGCAACAATTATACTGTACTGTACTGCACACTGATTTTACAATTAAACGATTCAAATAATAATCAAACAAAAACACTATTTCAACAATGCACAGTATAAACACATTGAACTTTTCACTAAATCCATTCAATTTCACTTATTAGATATACACAGCACTAATGTTGCACAATACGTCAGCTGTATAGCTACAGATATACCGCTATAAGCATGTCGGTGACGCGAACGCACGAGATTTCACCCATCCAACAAAGTGTCTAACGCGCACAGCACACGACCGCTGCGCGTCGTGAGCATGTCGGTGACGCGAACCCATAAGATTTGCCCCTACCAAAAAGTGCCCAACGCGGCTAAACAAGTCTTCACTTCAAAAAGTACATCCTACAATCACACACATAGTCCTGATCCCACACTAGGTTAACCTGTGTCGTGGGTATCAAGAACTACGAGGGATTTGGGGTCCAACAACACCCAGACCCGAAACAAATATTTGAGGATCACACAAATATCTGTCTCAGTGCGGGAATCGAACTCACTCTCTGTCTTACAGAAAATTGACGTAAAGTAGCAGCTTACTGCTCCGTTTCGTGCGGTGAGTGAGATATCCAGATGCCTAAATCCACCTCCCCTTCCCAATCCCTTTCCTTTAAGATCGGCAACGCGCTCATAATTCTTTTGGTATTGTGGGCGTACATGGGCGGTGTAGATCACTTACCATCAGGTGACCCACTTGCTCGTTTGCCGGCCTATGATATAAAAACTCGCTTCGCAGCCGACTACTCGCCCGCTTGTCGGCTTATCGAGTGCGTAATAGAGTTAAGACTACTTAAGACGACTTACTTGGCTCGATATTTTCCATAAGTACTTCGATGTAAAGGTCCCTGCTAGCTCTGTTATGTTCCAACGGAAATCCTAAAGCCCTCATTACCATCATGTCGATTTGGGGGGATTTCAGGCAGTCGTAGCCGAGGATCACCGTCTGATAAAAAAAAATATTTGTACAATTCACACGTGGTAGAAGTATAACCTTCAAAAATGTTGGTACACGTATACAAAACACCACTTCAAATTTTATATCGCGATACTCTGTACTGTACTATTCTCATAACGCGGGATGTGTGCGTGAATGAGTGAGAACGAGTGAGTGAGTTTTAACTCGCCTCGCCAGTATAAAAAAGAAGCTACTCTTAGAAACTCGTTTAAAAATCGTATCCTACCCATCGAAATAAGATAACTAGAAAGATAACTCTCTTAAGAATATGCCAAAAATACGGCTCCACTTACTTACACATGCAAAGGTAAAATCAGACGTAACATTAATGCTCAACAAAAACCAAGATACGACGCTCTGCACCGCGCAAAAATTTAGACGTATTAAGCATCAACTAGAGATCATGAATCAATTTTTAAGAATTGATGAATGAACGTGCTGACTTTTATAGTGAGGTAATTTTTTGCTTGAGTTATGTTTCTTGTCATCTTACTTCGATGGTCCTACCACCACACAGTGCTTCCAGACTCAATGTAATTACAGTAGATTTACTGTAATTTTGAATTATTCACTGTTTACTGTAATGAAAAAATACAGTGTAGGAATCTACTGTAATAAATTTCTTATTTGGAAATAAAAATCAATGCGTAAAACGATAGGTAACATACTTGCTGGGAGGGAAATTCCCGATGAATTACTAACAAAAACTGGTTGTCTCTGCCTTTTAAATGACACTTACATCTTTCTTCGAGGATCGGAGAATCGAAATGAAGACAATCAATTCTATCTTTTAATTTACCTCAATTCATGTTACAAGTAGGTACTATCTTTGCCTCACTCGAACGCTGAGTGTGAACGCAAGTTCAGCGAAATAAATAATATTAAAACGAAACAACGGGACTGTTTGATCACAAATACCAATATAGGAAACATGCTAGCTGTTGTCGAGGATGACCAATAAAAAATTATGAACGACATGAAGCAAACATTATTTTAAAATAAACAAGGCAATAAAATAAAATAACACATACATAGACTCACGCCTGTTTCCCATAGGGGTAGACAGAGACAACAGATTTCCACTTGCTACGATCCTTGCATACCTCGTTGGCCTCATTCAAAATAAAATAATGATTGTTTTCTTTCAATATCTAACCGAATACTTCCTACTGTAATATCAAATATTACATTTTAGAAATCTGTATTTTTTCGGAATCTACTGTATTTTTTAGCTGGAATCACTGTAATTTTGCTTTAGCGATCTGGAAGCACTGCCACCACAGTACACTTATTACACTTAACAGGAATAAATGAATATACGCCTAAAGGACGCTTCAAAAATTGGATAATAGTAATATAACTTGTTGGTACGCCAACTGAGCCAGATTCCAAAAGTATTATATGTTCCCTGTAACTAAAACCATAGCGCGATTTACAAATACGTACTAAAATAGTAACAAAACCTATATAAAGCTTAAATATGCTTATACGATAAATCCTACTTAGAACTAATGTGAATATTTATTGATTAATTTATGTTTAAAGTAGTTGTAAATTGATATAAATAACAAATGTTCATAAATTTAACCGTAAGTGGCGCCATCTCTTACAGAGATGTCCCAACTCACAACATAAAGAACATGCTTACACGTTCCTCCGTCGATGTCCCAAACAACCCAACGACTCCATCACAGTCGCTATCGAAGCAGCACTTTCCTCGCCCAATCCGAATCGCAATAATAATACGCGACCCCGACATAGGACACGCCTACGAGTCCGAAGAACTACTACAACTAGCCCTAAACTATACTTCCCAGCGATTGCTCAAGCTGAGGTCTGAGCCTTCTAAAACGTGCCTCTGTACTTAATCGCTATTAAATACAATATAGGTACATATTTCTAGCTAGAGCGCCATAAGCTCCGGCTTTAATATCAGGTGAAGCTGTAAAAGCAATGTAGGCTAAAACCACAAATCCATTCGAAAAAAAACTTCTGCTTGGCGGCAGAAATAGACAAAGTGGTGGCAGTGGCGGATCCAGGATTTTACTATGGGGGGCTTAACCCAAAATAAGAAGTAAAAAAATTGTGAATGTGTGAAACTATTCCTACTTAAAATGAAATAAGTAAGGATAAGCGATGAAAATTATATTGTAGATAGGATATGGTAGTATTAATAAAAGTAGATATCAAGATTAATTTGAGATTTGTCAGTGGACCCAAATAATTTTGGAGTTGAGCTTTGTCCGCGCAAGCTAGGTGACTTTGTATCCCCGCATCCCATATCTATGCTCCAAAGTATGCACACTACACACAGTCGGCAGTACATTGATGTATGGGGTTTACTTTTCATTTATAATTTAATTATTTTGCAATGTAATATTATTGAAAGTGATTACAAATATTCCATTTGATATAATTTGAATGATATTATTGGTACGACTTTCCATTGCCGTCCATCGAATTGAGACTTTGACTTTCCATTTGGGGTGGAGGTGTTGGGGGAGGGGGGGGGGGGTGAGTGGTTTTAACCCCCCCTCAAAAAGGAAAAGTTTCGGAACCCCCCCCTTTTCGAGATTTTATTTTTTTTTATTCTGAAGAAATTTTCCTCATTTTATGGATTAAAATTAATAATAAGTGTAAAAAACAAGGGGGACCTCTTGGAGGGAAGGGGGGGGGGGGGCTTCATCAGAAAATATAGGGGGACTGATTCAGAGGGATTTCTGTATCTATTTTGAAACTGCAACATCTCCGGCGCTGCGGGAAGAGCAGCCTCTAGTCTCTACGCCCTTGCGTAACAAATCGCAGGCATCCATCGTCGCCGCCGCAGCTTCGGCTTGCTGATCGCCTTAGGCCGCTCCGGCTCGACAGATGACTACGACTTGTTACAGCGGGTGGAAGCTGCTCTCCCTACGCGCCTCCCGCTCTATAAAAACACTCTAGGGGTAGGACAGACTAGTACCAGGTGGAGTCGGGGTCAATCAATTTGGTTCTGTGACATAAATTGAACCTAACCAATTGTATTTGTTATCTGCCCTAATAGGTATCTACTGTTAAAATAAAACCATTTAAATACTAATGAATAATAATAAAAATAATTGTATAATAATACACTGCCTCGGTGGCGCAGTTGTAATGCGACTGAGGCTAACGCTGAGGTCTCGGGGTTGATCCCCGGGTCGGGGAAAGTGACTTTGGGTTTTTCTATTACGAAAAGCTCAGTATCAGCTCGGAGGCTGGAATTTGTGCTCGGTATGTTTTAAGGATAAATACAAATATTATGGCAACACTTTTATTTTTAAAATTTATTCATGGTTATGTATGTGGTAACATTCTCTCTCTTCCGTGTAACAAGCCGGTCAAGGCACATTGTAAGTGATTAGTAATTATATTAAAAACAATATCCAAATTCACAATCCCGTTTCATTCCACTGACACAAATAAAACCCCAAAAGGTTATGGGCCCAGTGTCCTGAGACGTGGATTAATGAGTTTGGGTCACTGTGGTAAAACAGAAAAAAGTTTGTGCAAAGTTAAGAGCACGCGTGTACAAGTTACAACAAAAAGATGGAGGGCGATTGGTTACATTTGTCTACAAATTCAACCATACAATTGAATCCAGGTAAAAACAATTGGCATACTTGGAAATTTCAAGTTAAGATTCTTCTAAAGGCAATAAATGCCTACGATGCTGTCATTGAAAAAACTTTGAGTACGGAAACTGACGAAAAAAAGATGGCGGAATGGAAAAGACTAGATGCCAAGGCTCAAGGCATAATTGTCACAAGGTTAGGCCCCGAAGCCATATTGCAGGTGCAAAACTGTGATACAGCAAAACAAATATGGGACAGATTGTGCACCATTTATGAACAAAAATCCGAAGTGTCGCTGCACATGTTGCAACAAAGTTTCTTTGAAACCAAGTATTATGAAAAGGAAACCATTGCTACATTCATTGCAAGGGTGGAAGACATTGTATCACAGATACGTCATGCCAAAGGAGACATTTCAGATGGCATGATAATTACAAAAATAATAAGCTCATTAGGGCCGAAATATCGCTATTTTGTTTCTGCATGGGACTCCGTACCGAATGAAAAGCGCACGTTAGCCGAATTAACAGCGAGACTCCTAATCGAAGAACAAAGAAGTAATATATATGATAATGAAAATGGAGAAAGTAAAAATCAAATAGCACTCAGCACTCAAACAGAAAATAAACAAAAAAGAAAATGTTTTAAATGTGGAAAAATTGGCCATTATAAAAAAGACTGTAAGTTCAAAAAATTCTGTAACCATTGCAAGAAAACAGGTCATATTGATAAACAGTGTTGGTTTAAAGAAAAAAACCAAGGAAAACAAAATGCATTTGTCATGTCAGTATGTAACATAACCTCAAAAACCTCAATAACAAATAATGAATGGTATCTTGATAGTGGTGCATCTGAGCACATGTGTAAAGATAAAAGTTGTCTAACAAGTTATAAAGTACTCACAGTTCCTAAGGATGTCATTATTGGTGACGGGACGGTAATAAAAGCATATGGATATGGAGATATTCATTTGGAAGCATATGATAAAGAAATATGGATTAAAACATTGATAAAAGGAGTGCTATATGTACCAGATTTAAAGGTTAATTTATTCTCAATGAGCACAGCTTTAGATAAAGGGTATAAATTAATGTCATCATCTACTGAATGTTTATTTATGAAAAATGGCAATATACATGCTGTAGCGAGACGATGTGGGAATATGTACGTAATGAATTTCAAACAAAATTATGAAAAAAATTCAAATGAAGTTGCTATGGTCGGAAAAATTTCATCACAACTTAAAGAGTGGCATACCAGACTTGGCCATCAAAACATTGAGCAAGTAAAGAACATACTGTCAAAATTAAATATTAAATATGAATGTGGAGAAGATGAGACTTGTGTACCGTGTCTGCAAGGAAAGCAACATAAATTTCCTTTTACTACCAGTCAAAACAGGGCAGAAGCGCCTGGTGAAATTATACACATAGACATAGGTGGGCCGGTTGAGGTAACCTCACTTGGTGGTGCAAAATATTTTCTCTTACTGAAAGACGACTATACCAAATATAGAAAAGTATATTTTCTAAAACACAAAAGTGAATCAGTTGGATATGTGAAACAATTTTTGAAAGAAACAGAAGTAAATCCAGGTCATAAAATTAAATTTATCAGAAGTGATAACGCAAAAGAATTTTGTTGCAGTGAAATGCAAGAGATATTTAAATCATTTGGCATTCAACATCAAAAGAGCATTGCTTATACGCCCCAACAAAATGGTTGTGTGGAGCGAGAGATGCGAACAGTTGTTGAATCTGCAAGAACAATGTTAATAGAAAGTGGACTTGATAAAAATTTATGGGCTGAGGCAATTAACACAGCCGTTTTTGTGTTAAATAGAAGTGGCCCGAGTCGTCTAAAAGATAAGACACCTTTTGAGCTATGGTGGAATAAGAAATATGACATAAATATATTACAAAAATTTGGAGATAAAGTGGCTATACATGTACCTGATCAAAAACGATCTAAGTTTGACAGTAAGTCTGAAATAGGATATCTAATTGGCTATGGAGAGAATACAAAAGGGTTTAGAATTTATTTGCCAAAGCAGAACCAAGTTGAGATTAAAAGAAATGTTGTGTTCATAAAAGAATCATTACAAGAAGCTATAGAAAATCCTAACAATAAAGTAATACCTGTGGAATCTGTTATTATAAATGAAACAAAGCCAGAATCTGAGATTTGTGGGGACATAAATGAAAGTAATAGCGATAATGAACTATATGAGAGTGGTGATGAACAGGGCTCAATTAATTCATTTCATGAAGAAAGTACTATACTAGAAGATGAAGAAATTGTGGACGAAACTGTAGTTAATGAAAGACCAAAGAGACAGCGACAACCTCCTCTGTGGTTAAAGGATTATGTTGCTGAAAATGATACAGACAATACATTCCTCAGTTATTGTCATGACGAACCTTTTACTTATGAAGAAGCCATACAAAGACCAGACGGAAGTTTATGGGAAGAAGCTATTAACAAAGAACTAACAACATTAGAAAAGAACAATACATGGGAAGAAGTGACAGAAATTCCTGCATGTAAAAACATAATAAGTAGTAAGTGGGTATTCAGAATCAAGGAGTCGGAAGGTAAGACTGTTTATAAAGCTCGCTTAGTAGCCCGGGGGTTCGAACAAAAGAATTGTGATAATTTAACTTATTCTCCTGTTGCAAAGTTAACAACTGTTCGAACAATGATGGCAGTGGCAACTCAGAAACGTCAACCTGTATATCAGATGGACGTAACTGGAGCATTTCTGTATGGTGATATAAAGGAAACTGTGTATATGAGATTGCCTAACAATAATATTTGTAAGTTAAAAAAGTCTATTTATGGTCTAAAGAAATCTCCTAGGTATTGGAATAGTAAATTTAACGACTTTATGCTAAAAGAAAATTTTATAAAATCTAAAAATGATCCATGTTTGTATTTTAGAAACATTGATGGTAATTCTATTTATGTATCATTATTTGTCGATGACTTATTGTATTTTGGGAGTGATAAAGATCAGCTAAATAATTTTAAAACTTCATTATGTAAAAATTTTGAGATGAAGGATTTGGGTTTGGCTTGCAATTACTTGGGAATAAATATTAAACAAGATATTAACAATGGTGTAACAGTAATAAACCAGAAAAAATATTTACAAAATATATTAAATAATTACCAAATGTCAAACTGTAAAACTGTGTTTACTCCTTTAGAGCAGAATTTTAAATATGAATTATTACACAGAGATCAATCTGAAAGTGTAGAAATTGAAAAACAGTGCAGAAGTTTAATAGGTAGTTTACTGTATGCAACCTGTACTAGGCCTGATATATCTGTAGCAGTGAGTTTTTTAAGTAGATTTGTTCACTGTGCAAGTACTGCTTTATATAAGTGTCTAAAAAGAATATTAAGATATATCAAAGGCTCACTTGACTTGTCATTAATATATAAATGTGATAATAATAAGGGAACGTTGTACGGTTATAGTGATGCAGATTGGGCTGGTGATGTAAAAGACCGGAAATCAACATCTGGTTATATCTTTTATGTGTTTAACTGTCCAATTTCATGGGGAACAAAGAAACAATCAAGTGTATCCTTATCATCTTGTGAAGCTGAGTACATGGCTCTCAGTTGTGCTATTACAGAAGGCTTGTATTTAAAAAAGCTGTTAATGATTTTGATTATGATAACATACAATTAGAAATATTTGAAGATAATCAAAGTGTAATTCAAATCACTAAAAATAATGATAGTAACAAGCGGTTGAAGCATGTTGATATAAAGTATCATTATATAATCGAAAAGGTATCTCAAGGTATTGTTGAGGTAACATATGTAAATACAAATAACAATGTAGCAGACATATTTACCAAATCATTAGGGAAATTGTTATTCCTTAAGTTCAGAAATATGATGTTAAGTTCATGTTCTATAAATAAATAAATAAGCACATGTAGAATATCATACAAGTTAATTTATAAGGGGTGAAGGATAATTATATAAAAATAGCATTTATTATTAAGTATACTTAATATAATAAGTTTGTTATAAATAAAGAATATTGTTAAAGAGTGAATGTTAACATTGAGTAAATATACTTTATATATAATAATAAAACTATATACATATATTGTTAGAAATTAAAAATATGTGTTGAGGGGGTGTTTTAAGGATAAATACAAATATTATGGCAACACTTTTATTTTTAAAATTTATTCATGGTTATGTATGTGGTAACATTCTCTCTCTTCCGTGTAACAAGCCGGTCAAGGCACATTGTAAGTGATTAGTAATTATATTAAAAACAATATCCAAATTCACAATCCCGTTTCATTCCACTGACACAAATAAAACCCCAAAAATTATGTACAATATTTCTATCACATACCTACCACAGCAGACCTACCACCATATAAAGCGAAATACCAGTCACTGACTGATTAAACACGAAATCTCAAAACTTCTAAAGCTAGAATCATGAGATTTGGTCAGATGTAGTTTGCGTAATGTAAGGGGCCCGCTAAGAAAGGGTTTTTGGTAATTTACATTTTAAGGGGTCAAAGGGGGGCTGAATGGATTTGGGTAAAATTTGGCATACAGATAGACCAACACATGAATTAGAACCGAGTCAAATGTTTGTGTGATCCACATATATTTGTTTCGGGTCTGGGTGTTTTGGGACCGCAAGTCCCTCATAGTTCCTGATACTCACGATGCAGGTTTACCTAGTGTGGGGTCAGGACTATGTGTGTGATTGTTCGATGTATTTATTTATTACTTACATGTGGCTCAAAAATCGAGTGGCCGTCAGTTGAAAGCACACAGCGCCTCGTCCCTTCAGGGTTGACGAAGACCAACGCGTGATGGTCACCAGCAGGTGATACCATCACGGGTACGAACTTCAAGCAGGTTTTAAACGAGAACATGGATAATGCTGTCATTATTAAAAGGGACTGTTCATGGTCTGAAATAAAAAAAACAATAAAACCATGGCCCTACAATTTATTTTATATAGCATAGACCGGAAAACGAGCAAATGGGTCACCTGGTGGTAAGTGATCTCCACCGACCATGTACGCCAACAATACCAAAAGAATTATGGGTGCCTTGCCGACCTTAAAGGAAAGGGATTGGAAAGGGGAGGGGGTTTAGTCCTCCGGATATCTCACTCACCGTACGAAACGCAGCAGCAAACTGCTACTTTACCCGCACGAGCCGGCCCATTCATGCTGTAGACAAAACTACAGTCTACAGTTTGGTTCTACCACTCATAAAAGAATTCAAATTGCCTTGTGTTAGAAGTTAGGTACGTGAGACGAGTATTATTTTATTAATACCAAACAGTTAACACTTCAACTCATAGTTTATTACAGACCACAACCCCATGTCAGGATTCTCTAGAGACCGCTCTCTAGAATTAATTACAACTAAAACAATTAGGACCTGTTTAACCAGCAGAGCTATCGCCTAATGAACTCTTAGACTCTCGACTGAGCACTGATGTTAGGGAACTGGAGGCTGAGTGACTGACTGCAGGCTTTTGCCTTCAGTTACGGTGATAACCTCTTTTATATACCATTTAACTACCCTTCCACAACTATATCGCACCATTATTATAATATGTTATGAATATGTTTTCTCTATGAAGGGGTTTGATTAACTAAGCAGTTTATTAAGAATACTATGCTATATGAATACTATTATTTCAGTGTACCCAACGTTGCTTTCTCAGACACCCTCAATACACCAATAAAAAGAGAATACTCTTAACACTTGGTGGCGCAGTTGTAATGCGTACGATTAAGCTAACGCTGAGGTCTCGGGTTCTATCCCCGGGTTGGGTAAAAGTGATATTGGGTTTTTCTATTACGAAATGCTCAGTATCAGCCCGGAATTGTGCCCGGTATGGCGATAGGCTCGCCCTCTACTCTTCTTACACCTGGTAACACATGTTACAGAAAGACTTGGCTTGTAGTTTTTACGACCGGCCGCCTGCCTGACGTCAACCCCAGACCCGAAACAAATATTTGTGGATCACACAACACCGGGAATCGAACCCGCAACCTCTGGTTTCACAGCCGGCTACTCGCCCACTGCGCCACAAAGACTTTTGTGTGTGTATTAATTGTTAATTATTGCTTGCGTTAACTGTGATGCAAACAGCGTGAGGAAACCTGCATACTTGAGAAGTTCTATATAAAAATTTCTTAGGTATGTGAAGTCTGCCAATCCGCATTAGGCCAGCGTGGTAAACTAAGACCTGACCTCTCTCATTCAGTAGAGGAGGTCCGTGCCCAGCAATGGGACGTACCTATATAGTATAATACAGGGCTAGTATTATTATTATTTGAAGCTGCTTTTAGAATCATAATGCTGGCTGATGCTAGAAATGACGTTAGATGTCATGAACATTCTAACAAATGTGATAACCCCATTGCTGTATAAAAATATATGTGTACTTAAAAGCGCCCTATGTCGTGTCCCAACCTGCCGACTGCAAGGAGCCCTCGCATGGTCTAAAAACGGGCCAATTTCATTGTATGTGCGTTGAATTAGATGGTAGAAAATGACTACAAAATGACTTACAGAGATTAAAAATTGTATTAACTTTGTTCAAAACGACATTAATATTTACATACCAAAATGATCTGGGTTTATGTAGAAAGGAACCGTAGCGTTCGGCCAATAAACATAGCTCTTCACGTTTATTACTGCAAATAAAAAATAAGACGCGTGGAAAACAACCATGCTGTAAATAGTGTTTCCAATCATACTGTTAATAACCCATACACCCAACAGTCACACACACAGTCCTGATCCCACACTAGGTTAACCTGTATCGTGGGTATCAGGAACTACAAGGGACTTGGTCCCACAACAACCAGACCCGAAGCAAACATTAGTGGATCACAAAGACATTTGTCTCGGTGCGGGAATCGAACCCACGGCCTCTCGCTTCGCAGCCGGTTACTCACCCACTGCGCCACGGAGGCTGTCAAATAACAGTATTAGACTATTTTTGTAAGCGAATTTGAATTACAAAGCACCGCATGGCACTGGACTACGCTCGTCACCTCGAGACAAAATAATGCCCGGTCCACCGAAACACTACAGTCCTTACATACTGCTGCTTGGCGGCTAAAATAGGCCAAGCGGTGGTACAACCCAGACAGCTGGCAAACGAGCAAGTGGCTCATCTAATGGTAAGTGATCTCCACCTCCCATGAACACACGATACCAGATGAATCATGGACGAGTTCCCGACTTTATAGGAAATGGATAATTAAGGAATTGGGAAGAGGAGTTCTGGGCCTCCGGATATATAACACACCGTACGAAACGCAGCAGCAAGCCGCTACTTTACGTCGGTTTTCAGTGAGACAGTAGTAACTACTTGGTCAAGCGACCCTATTTGATAGACAAATCTGTCTACAGCGTGGCTCTACCACACAATGAATTAAAAGTGTTAAATAAAGAGTAACTTACTATCACTTTTGAAGCTAAATCCAATATCATTACTAAATACAAAGAAAAAATTATGTATAAAAAAATACAACGCTATGAATTCCTTCATCCTCACGTAAAAGATAAAAAATATATTTCGATTTACAAACTTTATGGTTTCCAATAATGGAAGTTTTTGAAGCGTGTATAAACATTTTACGATTGGCAGGGTCGGATTTAACATAGAGAACGCAGTTTTGTCTAGCATAAAGACACCCGGGCACAGGCCCAACCACGAAGGTAAACTAAAGGAGGGCCTCTAGGCAGGGGTCCCTAAATACTGGACCCATTTACAATAAAATAAATACACCCAACAGCAGACCCGGATCTAGGTGGGGCAAACTGGGGCACCCGCCCTGGGCGGCAGTTTCCTGTGAGCGCAAAGTGCCTAGCATACGGAAGCCTGGTTGGATCACCGTCGACTTGTAAGAAAAAGACGCCGCACAGGTCTTTGTGTATCATTCTTTTCTTTTGTTTTTTTTTTACGTCATTTATCTCAAACGCTGGAGAGAGGGGCGCCACTATCAAGTTTGAACTGCACCAGTATGAAAGAAGAGCACTCGTACACATATTCCTAACCCCAAACTAGGTTAACCTGTATCGTAGGTATCAAGAACTACGAGGGACTTGCCAACACAACACCCAGAACCGAAACAAATATTTGAGAATCACACAAACATTTGTCTCGGTGCGGGAATCGAATCCGCAGCCGGCTACTCGCCCACTACGCAGTCTCCATACAAAGGCGGGCTGTTCGAACTCTTATAATTTCGTCATGTCCATCTGTCATTCCGTATGGCACTGCCATTTTACTCGGAGACTCTATGAAAAGGAGTAGAATTGCTTGTAAAAAAAATTGTGAAGCTCTTCATACATGTAACTGAGGGATGAATAAATTTCCATAGCACCAAAGCATGTGTAGTATCATCAATGGTTAGGTCTATAAGAATGATAGAGGTTGTTTTTTTGTACTCTTCCATCTGCCATCAGCCTTCAGCTTTCATCAGATATGCTAGGTCTATAAATAGATGGTATAAGACATAGAGGTTGCTAAATTACTTTATTTAATACTAGCTTTTGCTCGCGGCTCCGTGAATAGACTTTTCCGAAATAAAACGTAGCCTTTAACCGTCTCCAGGGTCCCATCTATCTCTACATCAAAATTCATCAAAATCGGTTCAGTGATTTAGGCGTGAAAGCGTAACAAATATATTTTTTTTCATAAAAAGTATCCTTTGTTACTTCTTATACCTCCAATATGTGTACAACGTTTCATGTTAGGTAGTTTTCGCGTGAAAGCGTAACAAACAAACTTACATTCACATTTATAATATTAGTATAAGTCATTAGTTTGTGAGATAATATGCGCGCCCATAGACTTGAATAATGTGTCGACCCTCTAACTTTTAAACTACGGAATAGAAAATTCTGAAAAAAAATATGTAGTCTCTTCTTCCTCCACCTGCCCTTATCCCACTCGCAGTGGGGTCGGCGCAACATGCTTTTTAACACATGTTACAGAAAGATTTGGCTTGTAGTTTTTACAACCGGCCGCCTGCCTGACGTCAATCCCTCTGTGAAAAAAATAATAAAAAAATGTAGTATTAAGTATAAATAAAAAGTTACTTCCAAAGACTTTCTTTTGTATACTACTAGACAGGCTGTGCGGTACAAAGAAACTGCGCACTAAGTTACGGTCAATTGACCGCAACTCATTTAGTTGCCCGCGAGAGAGCGACAGGAGCAGTTGTCGTTGTTTGAATAGGTGCGAACGTTAAATTCGATAAAGTAACACGAAATTGTTTATTGTGACCCATAAAACATTGTCATTATTTACGTGCATATATTATATTCATACAATTGAAAGTTATTTTACGGAAGTAACTAAATATATTATTTCTTGGTTTTGATCGAAAATATCATTTATTGTGAATGAAAATTAATACAATACTCCATCTCGCTTATTCTCAACTCCTCTCGCTCCCGCGCCTTAGACTTCATTCCCACCTCGCCGGCCGCGTATGCAACACAATTTTACTTCTGAACAGCCCGTCTATAGTATGAAAGTCTTTGGATACTTCCAATGAAAATGGGTTCCACTATGCTAGATTGTATAGTTTTCGAGATATGCGATATTTTCAGTTACAATAGGGAATAAAACTAGTTTATACGGATTTTATCGCGGTTTAATTTTTATTTAGTCTCTCCCGTGACCACGAAGGCTGAAAAGCTTTCGAAACGTCGGGACTAAAATAAAAATTAAACCGCGATAAAATCCGTATAAACTAGTTTTATTTCAATGTGTAATATTCGCGTAAACCTAAGAAATCATTACAATAGGGAATCTTTCACTGAGCGTGGTTCGACTCGCACTTCGGATTTTGTTGTAATGTTTGGTCTGCTACCTCCATCGAAATAAGATGACAAGAAATGTAACTCAAGCAAAAAAATGACCCCACAAAAACTCTGTGGTAGGGGGCGGAGCTATCAAAGTCTGTGCCTAATAATCTCTAGTTGACACTTGATACTAAATTTTTGCGCAGTGCAAAACGTCGTATCTCGATTTTGAAATTTTATATTTAGACATTAATTTTTATGAAATAAAATTGATTTTGAATGTTCATTAATTTTTGTTGCGTGTATGAGTGTTACGTGTGATTTTACCTTTGCATGTGTAAGTAAGTGGAGCTGTATTTTTGGCAGATTCATATGAGAGTTATCGTTCTAGTTATCTTATTTCGATGAATGTTTGATCTGTACCTCTTTTAAGTTTGTGGGAATAGGGTTCCATGGTTACCCTACGATTACAAAACCCTTAAAATAAAACAAACATTAAACACTACACTTTATTTTTACAAACTTAAATAACTTTTTGTGGCAAACCAAATAATTTCCTTACAGCTACATCATAATTCTTCCACGTCTCCTCACTCTCACCTTGATTTATCAAATTCGATACAGCAGTTGCATACTCCTCCCCATTGGGTATCTCCTTAACATCATAAGCAACATAATCATCATTGCTCAACTCTACCTTCTCATTTTTTACTCTATGGTACCAATCAACCAAACCTTTTTTCGATGCATTCCTATCAAAGTCGTAATACTCCATATCTTCTTCAGATTTATCTTTTTCCCATTCTTCAAACGTCCAGGCTTCATGGTAACAAGCCGTTAAAAGATAGTTGACATAGTCCAAATTTTGCACCCTAACTGGGCATCGATCCGCCGTTATTGACACCAAATCTGTTGCGTCATCGTACCGATCACCTACCAAACGTATAAACTTGTCTCTAGCATGCTTATCTAAATCCAACGATGACAGTTTAAAACGTAAAGTAACAATTCGCGCCAACGGGTTTCGTATACACGGAGTCGCGTGACAATAGTCCGATGATATAATTTCGATTGGATAATGATTTTCGATCGTTTCCTCTGAGTTCAAAGCCTTAGGCCATTCCGTACAAAATTGTTTTAAAGCTTCGCATTGACTTTTTATCACTGGCGGTGTTAGGTGAAGGAAATTTGGAATTTTCATCAGCTCTGCATTGGCTTTTTTGGCTGGTGGTGCTTGGCCCTTTGGTACGTACCCCTGTCTTATAGGGAGGGGTACCGATGATGGGTGGAAGGTTTTCGGTCCAGGCCACACGTTGCCCCAGTTCTGAAAGATGGAAAATTTCTTATCAATTAATAATTTATTTATAACTTAGCCTGAATGAAGAGACTAGCAGAAACCCTTTTATTAAAACACAATGAAAATTGGTTCAGAAATATGCCCGCAGTTATGGCTTAAATGTTGGTATGAGGAAAAGTGGGTGCGTAGTAGGGATATCTCACTATCTCGCTTGCACGCGTGCATCATAATGAACATTTTACACAGTGACGTCAAAGTTTGCGTCGTCTGTCATTTGACAATTACCCCTTCTACAGGATTTGAATGGCTTCTAACTTATTTATTTTTGGTCCGATTTATAAAATTCTTTCTGTAATAGATTTTGAGTAACGTAACTAATTGATTTATAATAATAATAATAAGCCCGCAGGGCAGCTTGTGGCGAGCTGTTGGGGAGTAGCGACCCTACGTACCCGAGTGCTCCCGGGGGAGCCTCCTGTTCTTCATCTCTGGCTCGCCTTCACTGGCCGGCTGGAGTGAACACTGATGAGGAACAGGTCCCCCACATCTGGCTTGCCTTCACCGGCCGGTCAGAGTGGAGTCGCGAGAGCTTCATGCTCGAAGGGTGGATGTGAAACATAAGTGGTGAGTGGGCAACGTGATGGGACCCTAAGGGAGCAAATGATCGCTGTTTAAAGCCCAGTGACACCTCTCCACCCTTTAGCCACTCATCTGGGTGTTGCTCCCTTGTCGCTTTTTCTAGTGCCTATTTTGGGGAGCCCATCTACCTAAGTTGGCAAGTCACCACCTGCCTATTTTATCCATGTTTCAACATAGGTCAGGCAGGTGCCATAGTCCTTCCCATAGATCCGGTTATCCAATTCACCAACACCTCACCTCAATAAAATAGTATATATAAATTTTTGCCCATCCCTACAATAGTCCTACACCAACCGGGGGCTGTCCTTGGATACACTTCTATAGTGTATACAAGGATAGCCGTCGGGCGGTATCACATCACCTTATAAAATTAAAATTGTCTAACGGGCCTCTACGTGTTGGCTTCGGCCCCACGCACGCCTTCGAAAGGTCCGGGACTCTGTAGTCCCGAGATTATGGTATGACAAACATAATAATAATAATAATACCAGCCCTGTATTATACACGTCCCACTGCTGGGCACGGGCCTCCTCTACTGAATGAGAGGGGTTAGGCCTTAGTCTACCACACTGGCCTAATGTGGGTTGGCAGACTCCACATACCTTCGAAATTCTTATGAAGAACTTCTCAGGTATGCAGGTTTCCTCACGATGTTTTTCCTTCACCGTTAAAACAAGTGATAATTAACAATTAATATACACATAACTTAGAAAAGTCAGAGGTGTATGTACTTGGGGCTGGTTTCGAACCTGCGACTTTCGTCTCGACAGTCCATACCACTCCCCACTGAGCTATCACTGCTATAGATTGCTAATTGATATGCTAATTTATTTAAATAATAAAAAAAAACTAGTCAACTACCCTATTGCGCTCGTGACCCTGAGAGATAGTCTCAATGTCCAGTCATTTCACTGGCTTCAATGTCCTTCAAACTGGAACACAAAAATGTTTTACTTAGTGCTGCTTGGCGACGGAAATAGACAAAGCGGTGGTGCCTACCCAGACGGCCTCTCGCATACGAGAGATCACCACGTAGCACCACCCACATTATTATTATTATTATTATCATCTCAGCCTGTTGTCGTCCACTGTTGGACGTAAGCCTCCCCAAGTGAGCGCCAACCATCCCGGTCTTGAGCAGCCCGCATCCACGCGCTACCCGCCATCTTTTTCAAGTCGTCGGTCCACCGTGCAGCAGGGCGTCCTACACTACGTTTGCCTAACCGTGGTCTCCACTCCAGCACATGTCTGCTCCACCGACCATCTGTCCGTCTGCAGACATGACCGGCCCACTTCCACTTCAGCGTGCTAATTTTGCGAGCAATATCGATGACCTTAGTTCTCTGGCGGATGACTTCATTCCGAATTCTATCCACCAGAGAAATTCCAAGCATTGCTCGCTCTATAGCACGCTGAGCTACTTTGAACATACCACCCACATACATATTTTTTTTATATATTTAAATCATACAATCAGTCAATGACTGAGCAGATGTGTTGGGAGCTGTATTTCGTGCCAGAGAATGTCCCCACTGGGACATCTCTATAAGGTGTCATAGGCTAGTATCCAATTCTAGTATATGCCGTCTTTTTAATCTGCGGATTGTATCTGGAATTGTTAACTGGGTCGCTAGTTGGTTCGGGTGCTTCTCCAGTCTTATCTTGTATTTCGAGCACCAGGATATTATCTCGTGTTTTATCGTCCCGATGTTCAGGTGTTCATGAACTTCCGTGGTCCTGATGAACCAGGGTGCGTTGGAAAGCTGCTTTAGTATGGAGTTTTGTGCTCTTTGTATAATGCTTAGGTTTGCATCGCATGCCGATCCCCATAGTTGGATTCCATAGGTCCAGATTGGTTTTATTAAACTCTTGTAGATGAGTAGCTTATTATCTATGGACAACTTGGAATTTCTGCCTAGTAGCCAATAGAGTCCTCGATACCCACATACATATAATTATTAAATTATTATAGAGATTGGTAGTCATCAATGCCTTAACACATCGATCTTCAGAGTCTTTCAGCATCTTTTTAAAGATAACCAGTGATGTACCAGGCAAGTGTTGCAATGCATCTTTTCTTTATAAATATACTTAAGCACTTCCCATTGATATTGTTTAAGTAGAGAGCTGGACCTAAGTACTAAGTCGGGAGAACACTGCATAAAAATTATAAAAAATATTTGTATTTGTCAAATATAGCTTTCGCTTGTGGCTCCACCAGCCTTTTCCATGATAAAAAGTACCCTATAACCGTCTCCAGAGTACCGTTCTTGTAACAAAATTCATCAAAAGCGTATCACAGTGTAACAAAACAAACATTCGAATTTATAATATTAGGTACCATTTATATCATTGCCTAATGTATTATTGATGATGCTATGTGTGATATGTATACCTTCATAAGCTGATAATATGGTAAATATCCTGCTTTTATTTTTGTACTGACTTGTCGCTAGTTATGTAAGATACATTATAAATAAAGTATTTTTTTCTTAATCAAGCATTAAAAAAGTCTGTAAAACAGCAGCTTTTTAGCTTAGCGGCAGGAATGATATATCCAAAGGCCCATACATACGCACTCACGCCTGTAATCTCCGAAGGGGTAGACAGAGGTGTAACCAGTACACCCACATTTCGCCGAGCGTATCTCCGTCCCACGATTTGATAGGAGGTGAGCCTATCGCCATACCGGGCACAATTCCAGACTCCAGGCTGATACCGAGCGTTTCGTAATAGAAAAGCCCAAAATCACTTTTACCCGACCTGGGGATCGAACCCGTAACCTCAGCATTAGCTTCAATCGTAACGCATACACATTACAACTGCCCCAACAAGGCAATTCCCAATCCCATAATAATCCCTTTTGTTTAAGGTCGGCAACACAGCCATAATTCTTCAGGCATTGTGAGCTGGCCTGTGGAGATCACTTATCATCAGGTAACCCACATGAAAGTTTGCTGGTAAACTAATGACGAGTTTTAATAAGCAACCTTAGTTTGATACAGGCGTGAGCTGTGCTATTTTAAAAGCTGAAGTATACCTAGAATTATGGTCTTCCATAGATAACAATTTGGAATAACTCCCTCATGACTGTAATTATTTACTTGATAACAAAATGTTTCTTATAAAGACTTATTCAACATTTAAATCCAAAGACTAATGTACACTACTAGACGGGCTGTTTAGAAGTAAAATTGCGCCACATAACGCGGCAGTTTGACAGCTCACAAACAGGGGCGCGATAGGGGTTCTAGTTGAGAGTAAGCGAGATGGCAATATTGAGTTACGTTCAATTGGCCGCAACTTAGAAGTACAATTTCTATCTACCGCGCACCTTGTCTAATGTCTAACGCGCAATGTAGTTTAAAGTGTTTGTTTAAATTAGGCAAATGAAAAAGGCATACAAGCGATTTAAAACTGAATCTAACTCCACTCTACCTGGTCTGTGGCCATCCTATCAGCTCTATCCGGCTGTATATCAGTTCTTTTCGACCCTTTTCTTTGATATCTTTCCCTTTTTTTCAATATATCAAGAACCCGAAACTCCTCGTCTTCTTCGCCTCTTTTGAGCGCTGTATCCGTTGTAGTGGAGTTTAGACGCCATAATTTTGCATTATATGTAGTTAAAATGCAGCCAGGACGGCAGTGTTTGATTAAAATGCTCATTTTATGAAAAATATTATGAAGAATCAAAATCTGCAACCCATTTTTAGGTTATACCCTGTGTTGTTAGACCACGATAGTGAAAAGCTACACAGAGTTCTCAAAAAGTTACATTCTGATCACAAAAGTAACGCATAAAATGACGCAGGCGTAAAAATGAAGCTTCGTAATTCGATAATAATAACGTTAAAACAAAATATTACTACAAATTATTTAATACGCATACACACTCACGCCTGTAATCCCCGAAGGGGTAGGCAGAAGTGTACCCAGTACACTCGTATTTGCCAAGCTTATTTCCGTCCTATGGTGTGATAGAGGGCGAGCCTATCGCCATACCGCGCACAATTCCAGACTCCGTGCTGATACTAAGCATTTCATGATAGAAAAACTCAATACCACTTTTACCCGATCCGGGGATCGAACCCGAAACCTCAGCAAAGCAGTCGTACCACGTACACATTACAACTGTGCCATTGCATAATATAATATAATATAATATAACAAATAACATAAGCTAGAAATCTATAAATGCAAAATGATTAGTTCTAAATGTAATCTAATCCATGGTCTTGGCTTGGTCTTGATTGTGGGCTCCTTTGCTCGGCACTTAGCACGTAAAATGTCGGGCCATTGTACGTGACGTGTATACTAGTTAGAAGTCTAGCCAGCCTAACTCCGACCAGAAGCGCAGGATCCTTCTGGTGTCTCCACGCTTGACGGAGTGACCTCGGTGTTGAAAATTTTAGCCCGTTGTGTAGCTTCGCATTCCAGGATGATGTGGGGAGTAGTTTCTTCGACCAACTTGCATCCCTTATTAATTCATTTGAGTCGATGCTATCAATCATTGACGAATAGAACTGTAATCACCATCACTACAACCTGTCTTTGTTCTTGGAAGTGATTCCCTTACACCCAGTATTGTCATTCCAAAAAGTAAAGGAATCATTTTGAGCAGGGTAAGAGCTCGATCCCACTTGTCAGGTGTAGGCCACGGTCGAAGCTGGTGCCAATTTTCAACACTACGCGAAGTGACTGTGTACGATGGACGTCGACGAAGTAGACAGGGTAGCGGGGAGAGGGTTGTCAGCCCCGACATCCGACAAATGTGAACAGCGCCATACTTACTTATAGGCGAGCGAGATCCGTCACGATTTTTTCCGGGCGTAGAAGGCAGGCAAAACACCTGAAAATTCTTGTCGGCGCCGACACAAAATCGGTTTCCGATATGTGTGAATAGCTTCATATAAAATGCTCTGCCACGGGATCATCCGATTAATATACGGATCCGACACCCGACAAGTGGGAACGAGCTCTAAGATGGGAATAACGGTAAAAGGCTAAAAGTAATAAATGATTGTAATGTTACAAAAGTAGCGCACTGGCAACACTGGTTAGTGGTTAAAGCATAGACATTATAGAATAGAATAATAAGGTAAATATGTGGAGTATAAACCAAGGAGTATTGGAAACATTATTTAGGAAAATTAAAGGAGCATTATTTACAATTTAATATTTTATTACGTAAATATTTATTTGCGTTAACTAATAAGTTACCGTTTATTATTTTATTATCCAACTAAACATGTATTGTTGCAACTACCCAACAAGCCGAGATAAATAGTCCGAGAACCTAACCAACCAAATTATAACTCCCTCTATCGGTTTCGTTCTGTCTCTAAAACTTATTTAATCTTTAACAAGTTAGAAAGAGATGAATGATTAACAGCGTGATAAATCTCATTTACTTTCGGTAGCATTACTTTCCCTTGAAAATTACATTCATTCACGAGTTTGCGACCACTTTCAAGTTTTTGTAACAACTTCTGTTCTAAGTAATTCAGTTTTAATGTTTGTGGGACTATTATATGGTGAAAAATGAGTGAAACCGGCAAAAAGAGGACAAGAAAAGATAAACAGGTTGTGCGTGGCTGTGTAGATTTGAACGATGGCAAAAATCAGAATTTGCAGGTAGGTCCACCATTTTGTGTGATTACGACGAAGCACACAAAATATGTGGGTTTACCCACGGTTTAAGCAATCACCATAACTTTTTAATCGTTTATAACACGTTGCATGCTATTTTACGGTGCATTTTAGCTTTATTATTCTTATTTTGCACTTCTCAATATGAAGGTAGACACGTAACGAAAATAGTTAAGGTAGATTCTAAAGAAAGACAAATAATCTTCAAATGCGTAAACATTTGCGATGTTGGCCTTGTTTTAGCGACAAATGTATAATCATTCCAATCTTCTGTAAGATTTCGAAATTATTAAAGTAGTGTAACACGCAAACTTCAACTAAAAGGTCATTCTAATGCCATAGGCACTAATGTTTAGTTTTCCAAATACTCTGTTATATTGGATTCAAATACGCTAATGTTCTGGAAGGTACTTAGTGAGTGACAAATGGCCCTTGACCCTGACACAGAAAAAAAATCACCTTTTATTTTTTTAGTTACTTTAGGTGTTTTTTATTAGCTTGAATGACGAAACATGCAGGTAGCTCGCCTGATGGTAAGCGTCACGCCTGCCCATAACCAGAAGCAACATCACACAGAACGTTGAATTACAAAGCACTGCATGTTACGTCTCATAATGCCCAGTAATTTCACTGATTTCAATGTCCTTCAAACTGGAACACAACAGTGCTTACACACTGCTGCTTGGTTGCAGAAATAGACATAGTGGTGGTACCAACCTAGACGGCCTTTTGCATATGAGGGACCTACCGCCTTGTAAAAACACCTTTGTGAGTGAAGGGGTAGGCAGAGATGTCATGTGTACACAAGAGTATATAGAGTTTTCAGGACCTAGTTTAAATTCTCAACTGAGCCAACATTCTGTGGGACTTGTAAAATTTTGTAATGTACCCAGAGTAGCTACGCTGTAAAAGAAATCAGGGGACAGGTCCAACTAGGTGATAGGTCCCTAACACTCGAGAGGCCATCTGGATAGGTATTTTTTTAAATAGCATAGGCCGGCAAACGACCCTGTGGGTCACCTGACGGTAAGTGATCTCCATAGCCCATGTACCCCCACAATACTAAAAGAATCATGGGTGCATTGCCCTTTTTGCAAGCTTTTTTCCATTGCAAGCTGCTCCTTTACGCCACTTTTCTGTAAGACAGTGGTAACAACCCGGACGAACTGGCCCATTCATGCTGTAGGCAAAACTGTCTACAGAGTGGCTCTACCACTAAAAAACTCTAGGTACAACTATATTGTCTATTTCTGCCACCAAGCAACAGTATGCTAGTACTGTTGTTTTTTTTAAAGTTTGGTTTGAAGCCAGTGATATTTGGGCTTTATGAGAATTGACAATTTATGGCTAAGAGTGAACGCAGTCCAGTGCCATGCAGTGCTTTGTAATTCAAAGTTTTGTGTGGTGTTGCTTCTGTTTATGGGCAGGTGTGGTTTTTTGTGTTTATGTTTGTTATGTTGTGCTTACCATCAGGTGGGCTACCTGCTTGAAATATTTCATGAATATTGGTAATATTCAAGATATATTTGACTATTTTATGGTATGATGAATTTTACGACTGACTGCCTCGATGGCGCAATTGTAATGCGTACGCGTGACGGTTGACGCTGACGCTAAGGTCTCGGGTTCGATCCCGGGTCGGGTAAAAGTGATAATGGGGGTTTTCTATTATGAAATGCTCAGTATCAGCCCAGGATCTAGAATTGTGCCCGTTACGGCGATAAGCTCACATCATGGGACGGTAATAAACTCGGAATGTGTGTGTACTGGTTACACCTCTGCCTAACCCTTTGGGGAGGTGTGAAAGCGTATATTAATTTTGGATCTGCTCAACAATAGTTTTTTCTCTTGATCTTGTTATCTTACAAAAAAATTGTTTCAGAATGTACCAGAATTACATCCAAAGGTAAAAATAGAGGAAGATGTGGCTCCAGTGCAACAGAGTGAAGAACAGTTACTCATAGATATAGCAAATATTAAAAAGGAAATCCATGAGAGTGGCTATGAAGAAAACCCACACATGAAGTTCTCCGTAAGAGTTGAAGTCGAAGAATACAATGAAGATATAAGGCACAATATAAAAATTGAAATTCACAACCTAGAACATTTGAATCAACCTGAAACATCCAATACTCAAAAAATAAATCACCGAGACACGTCAATTGATACAAGCAGTACACAGAGTACGGAGTCATTAAAAATAGCTATGATTGACTTAAAACAACTGTACTATGAAGTTGATGAGATAGCTAGAACGTCAAACAATCTGGCAGACAAAATCTTAGCTAGGGAGTTGAAAAACAACTGGGGCACGGTATTAAGGCCGGCGGTTAACGACGATCCCGTAAATGCTAAAATCGAAGAGGCCATCCATAAATGGAAGACATGGAGTAGTGGTTCTAAATACCGTGACGTACCTACATTCTATAAATGTTACATATGCCAGAAAGCTTGGTGGCATTTAGGGCCTTTCAGATCTCATTTAGCAATGCACTATGTGGACAACTACCGTATTGAGTTAGAGGAATTATTACATGAAGCGTACATCATTGCTTACGGTACGGTGAATATACCTGAAAAGAAATATTTCAAAGCGGAAGGAGAATGCTGGAGGTGCAACAATCCATTCGAGCACCACGTATCAACTAAAAAACAATACCCAACATATTTTTGTAAGTCATGCGTTGAACGATTTTATACTTGTACGGATTTGAAGGCGCACGAAGGTGTTTGTTGGCAACATTTGAAGTATCTCGAGGTGGAACGTGATCAACGTATGCTGGCATGTAAGCTATGTACATGCATGTTTATAACTACGGAGGAATTGGACAGACATTTGGTCACACGGCATGACGTTAGATCAGACCTGCCAATCCAATCGCAGTATAAGCTTTGTTCTAGTTGTAATCATCGGTATTTCATCCACACTTTACACTGCTGCACTAAAAAGTTGATGAATTACAACTGTATGATGTGTGCACGGGGCTTCTCGAGTAAATTGTTGGTGGATATACACACCATAATGACAGAAAGCGATGTTGATTGTCAACTGTGTCCGAAGAGGTTGAATAAAAAGTGTATGGAAATGTTACATTATCTGAAGCACACGGATATGTTTAAAATGGCGTACAAGTGTGCGGTCTGTACGCACATGGAGGTGTACATTGATGAATATTCAGCTAAATATCATAGATTAACCGAGCATAAACTAAAATATGATAAAAGGAGGAATTACTTCGAAAGGGTAAGGCTTTAATACGCTTTTATTAGCTATGTATGTAACGAAAACTTAGAACATGATTTTGACTCCCTTCAAAACGTCGGATTAACTCGCAATTTGGCATACTTATCAAGGACCGATGACAATTCAAAAAATTTAATTAATATAATTTTAATATTTACTGGTTACACCTCTGCCTATCCCTTCGGGGATTACAGGCGTGAGTGCGTATATAATTTTAATTTAATTATTTATATAAATTTTATTGAAAATCATTGAAAATAAATAATAGTTTAAAAAAAACTAAAAACCACGCTTTTTGACACCATGCACCCCACGCTTTTTTTACAATAAAATATTTTAAACTATTAATTTTTCATTTTTTAGTTGCATTTTTTATAAAAGCGTGTTTTTTTATTTTCACTTGCTTGTGCTGACGCTCCGGCCGCATAAATGTCTATTCCCACGTTAAAAGTCGTAATCCCCGTGGCTTAGCATATGCAACACGAGATAATTTTTCCGACTCATTTTTTTGTTGTGAAGAACCAATTTGATCTGGTTATTGTTTATCGAAGCCAACATGAGTTGTATAGAATACTCTACTTGTTATGTCTAAAGTTTTTTTTATGGTATAAGTCGGCATACGAGCAAGTGAGTCACCTGATGGTAAGTGATCTCCACCGCCCATGTACGCTCGCAATACTAAAAGAAGCATAGTGCGTTGCCGACCTTAAAGGAAAGGGATAATTAAGGGATTGTGAAGTGGAGGGGGCTTGGGCCTCGGGGATTACAGACGTGAGTGCGTATGTATATAGTTTTCGTTTATTTCCCAGGTATTGCTCCCAAAAAGTTATTTTCCTGATAACGAGGCGGATTTGAAGGCGGAACGGGTGATTCGACCAGTTGTTGAACAAAGAGATGAAAGTAAGTCTTTATTTATGTGTTTTTTTATAGCTAAGGTCGAGAAACGAGCAAGTGGGTCACCCGGTGGTAAGTGATCTCCACCGCCCATGTACGCCCAAAATAGCAATAGAATCATGGACGCGTTGCCGACCATAAAGCATAGGGATAATTAAGGGAATGGGAAGGGATTTGGGCCTCCGGATATTTCACTCACCTCACCGTACGAATCGCAACAGCAAGCTGCTACTTTACGTCGGTTTTCTGTGAGATAGTGGTAACGACCCCAATGAGCATTCATGCTGTAGACAAACGTGTCTATAGTGTGGCTCTACCACTCAAAAAACTAGTACTGGCTACATTTTATCACAAAAAGCCGTTCACAGGGATGAAGCCGCGAGCAAAAGCTGGTTAATAATAACCAGCCCTGTATTACACTTCCCACTGATGGGCATGGGCCTCCTCTACTGAATGAGAGGGGTTGGGCCTTAGTCCACAACGTTGGACTAATGTGGGTTGGTAGTCTTCACATACCTTTCCTTCCTTTCCTTTCCTCACGATGTTTCCTTCACCGTTGAAGCAAGCGATAATTAACAATGAATACACACGTAACTTAGAAAAGTTGTATGCTCTAGGGCTGGTTTCGAACCTGCGATTTACGTCCCGGCAGTTCGTATCACTCCTCGCTGAGCTATCACTGCTATTAACTAATGCCCAGTTTTAAAACACGTGCCGTTTCGGTAATTCCTATGGTCCATATCATCTCATAAAAAAGATGAAAAAAGAAAATAATAATAATATTTAACAATTGTGGACTATTCCATAATAAAAAAAAATATATAATTTCTATTTGCCCAGTGTATTTTGATGATGCTATGTATGTTATGTATACATTAGTTGATATTATTTCTATACATAAGTTTCTTTATTTTGTTATGACTTGTCATAAGCGCTATTTTAATAGGGTAGTTGACTAGATTTTTTTAATTATTTAAATAAATAAGTTACGTTGCTCAAAATCTATTGCAGAAAGAATTTTATAAATCGGACCAAAAATAAATAAGTTTGAAGCCATTCAAATCCTGTAGAAGGGGTAATTGTCAAATGACAGACGACGCAAACTTTGACGTCACTGTGTAAAATGTTCATTATGGTGCACGCGTGCAAGCGAGATAGTGAGATATCCCTACTACGCACCCACTTTTCCTCATACCAACACTTAATTCATAACTGCGGGCACATTTCTGAACTAATTTTTATTGTGTTTTAACAAAAGGGTTTCTTTTGCGTATCATTTTCTATTGCTTATAAAATAATGTATAAAATTCAATATAGGAAACTACCCTATCGAGTTACTAACGGCATTTTTTTAAAATTACGTAAACTATACGATGAATTTTACACTTTCATAAAAATTCCTCTTTTAGAGGTAGATGGCGCTAATTTTGACCGTTGCAAAACTAAATAACATTTTCTGGCTAAATGCAATATCGTGTTTATACCCTTATAGTACCCTATTGCCTACATGATTAATAAAACTATTTAATTTTATTTCCAGTAATTATATATTTTTTTACAGGAGATTTTCCAGTCTTCCAAGCGAGGCAATTGAAAAAGACTTATCAAAGTAAAGCCAAAGTCAGTGCCGATGATGAGAAGGTGGTTTCAAAGGAGATTAAGCAAGAAATCAATGACGTCACTGAGGTACTCCCTGGCGGTGCCACGGTGTCTACTATTGAGGCTTATGTCAAAGACGGGACTGAGACTCTAGTGTTTCATGAGGATTCAAACTGTGCAGTAAGTTTCTCTCTATTCAAAAAAAAGTAACTGGCGCCGCCGCCACCGCCACTGCCAAAAGCTTGTCACGCTATCTACTCCGAAACCGCTGGGGGTATGGGGTCGAGACCGATACCAATAGGTGCAGAATAATGTGGGGAAGAAAGTAAGACATGTCTCATATTCGTCGGACTTTAAGTTTTTATTTTATTTTATGTTTTGTGGAAAAACATTGGCAATGCCCCTAGTAATAAATAAATAAGTACACCCAATAGTCACACACATAGTACTGACTCCACACTAGGTTAACCTGTATCGTGGGTATCATGAACTACGAGGGACTTGCCACCCACAACACACAGACCCGAATCAAACAGTTGTGGATCACACAAACATTTGTCTCGGTGCGGGAATCGAACGCACGGCCTCACGCTTCGCAGCCGGCTACTTGCCCACTGCGCCACGGAGGCTGGTCATTATATTGTATTTAACCACCGATAAATTACTGGGCATTATGAGACCTAACACCTCATGTCTCGGGGTGACGAGCGCAGTCCAGTGTCATACAGTGCTTTGTTATTTAAAGTTCTGTATGGCGTTGCTTCTGTTTATGAGCAGGCGTGGCGCTTACCATCAGGCGAGCGACCTGCTCGTCTCGTCATTCAAACTAATAAAAAAAAAAAAAAAAAAAATAGGACAGTTATATGTTTCGAGTGAGTGTGTTCTTTGTAGTATCATAGCACCTAATAAATTAATTTTACACTCGGATAATAAAAATATTTGTATATAAAGTCGTGAGCAAAAGGTAGTTTATTTAGACCAGTTTCAGGCAATTACTCAAAGTACCTATACATCTTCAAACGTTCGGGCGTGAACATATGAATTCAGTGTAGAAAATTATAAAAAAAATCTCAATTCCAGGATCTGATACCTCCGGAAGCAATAAAAATGGAAATTAAATCTGAACCCATAGACGAAGAATACGAGGACGACATAATACGTCTATCCGTAGACACGCCCACAGACAAACGTATAAAAGAAGAGCCCCAAGACATCACCATAGAGCCAGAAGTTATATACAAAGAGATGTTAAACGAACCAGAGACAGTTCACCGTCTCCGGCCACCTTCAGATACACAAGGGAAGTACAGTTGTTCTCAATGCAACAAAAATTTCACAACGGCAAAAAAATATTTACTTCATTTTACAACGCATGGAATAGCGAAGATGTCATGCCCCATGTGCCTGCAGCCTTTCCAGACCATGACATGTCTTCTACCGCACCTGTCAAATCATGTCAAGCAGTCGTACCTGAAGCTTAGGGTCATAGACACGATGGCTCAGTTGAAGAGACGCAAACATGTTAGAAGCAACGGCAAATATCAGTGTAAATTGTGCCGCAGTAAAGTTGAGCATGAAAATTTGTACAGCCATTGGGATACGCATTTGAAAAGTGGATGGAAAGAGGCCGGCGCTGATTGTGGAAGGGATGTTATGTCGTTGCGATCGGAGGGGCTGAAGATGGTTTTGGGTATGTATAATTGTAATATTAATTGTCAATTATCGCTTGCTTTAACTATAAGAAACATTGTAAGAAAACCGCTGAGTTCTTTATAAGATATTTGTAGGTATGTGAAGTCTGCCAACCCGCATTAGGCCAGCGTGGTGGAATAAGGCCTAACTCCCTCTCATATAGTGGAGGAGGCCCGTGCAGTGCCCGTTTCTTAAATTTGACCACACCTTTATGTAACACGATGTATAATACTTATATCGTACACTATACGTTGCTTAAATTTGACCACACCTTTCTGTAACACGTTGTATAATACTTATATCGCACACTATACGTTGGTTAAATTTGACCACACCTTTCTGTAACACGTTGTATAATACTTATATCGCACACTATACGTTGGTTAAATTTGACCACACCTTTCTGTAACACGTTGTATAATACTTATATCGCACACTATACGTTGCTTAAATTTGACCACACCTTTCTGTAACACGTTGTATAATACTTATATCGTGCACTATACGTTGCTTAAATTTGACCACACCTTTCTGTAACACGTTGTATAATACTTATATCGCACACTATACGTTGCTTAAATTTGACCACACCTTTCTGTAACACGTTGTATAATACTTATATCGTGCACTATACGTTGCTTAAATTTGACCACACCTTTCTGTAACACGTTGTATAATACTTATATCGTACACTATACGTTGCTTAAATTTGACCACACCTTTCTGTAACACGTTGTATAATACTTATATCGTACACTATACGTTGCTTAAATTTGACCACACCTTTCTGTAACACGTTGTATAATACTTATAATAATAATAATAATAACCCCCCCGAGGGATCACCTTGTCGTGGTGGGGGGGCTTACGGGTGCCGGGTACTGGATTTACCAATGGTCTTAACATCTTACCATTTACAATATACACCTACCCAACCAACGATCCCAAACCCACTCAGTGGAGAAACATTATGGAACGTCAGTCAAAAAGATATAGTCTACGGCCGCTACCCGGGGGTCGCCGGGGCGCATCTGGAGCCGACGCTGGATGCCACAGTATGCGAACCGTTGGCGACGGGGGACTGAGCAGGCGGGTTCCCCTCGAAAAATATACTACAGCCGACCCATCAACTTCATCTCCATCTACTTCACCTTCTCATCGATCACTCTTTTCAAACATTCCATCACCATCCTCGACTCACAGTTTATTCCGTTCACCTCATTCATCACCATCTTCCAATTATTCACCCAAATCAACAAGGTCAACATCTGTTGTGCAGGAGGCATTCGCCACTAATCCTACACCCACTGCTGGCCCTTCCGGTGCGCGAAAAAAATGGTCAGAAGATATGAACCGTTTCATATGGCGCACATATTTGACAATTACCAAGTGTGAGACAACTCAACTGCAAAATTATTTAGAATCATTACATCATCAATTTAACATTCATTACCCCGAAATGCAAGCAACACGACAACGTATAGGTGACCAAAGAAGAGCTATATTAAGAAGGAAATTACTATCTCAAGATATACTTGATCAAAAACTGTAGAAGAAATCAAAATCAAATATAAAAGTCACTCACAGTACGAAGAATCAAATACAGAACCACAACATTTTTTAGACACAATAAAACAGAAATTAAATGCAACCGCAACCAGACTCAAAAGATACCTTACTTGCACAAAGCGAAAGCAACAAAACTCAACTTTTGAAAATAATGAGAAACTATTTTACAGGGACTTAGGTAAAAGCAAAGAACACAATACAGCCGATTCTTCGCAATTTCCCTCACCGGAACATTTGCATCAATTTTGGGCGAATTTATGGGAAAATTCCACACAACACAATGTAAACGCTGATTGGTTAAACAAAGTACCTGATACCACACATATAGAACATATGGGCTTTGAAAACCTGTCTTTAGATACATTAAGAAAAATAATAAATCGTACACATAACTGGAAAGCACCCGGAACTGACAACATACATAACTATTGGTTAAAAAAACTCACGTGCACCCATCCACTCATTCACAACCATATTACTCAATTCATACAATCACCGCACACAGTACCAGCATTTATCACCCATGGAATTACGTACATGTTATCAAAAGGTTCAGATCCAAAAGATCCAGCTAATTATAGGCCTATTACATGTTTACAAACTATGTATAAAATCATAACGGGATGTATCAGTGAAGTTATTTACCAACATTTAGATGAGCAAAATATACTAGCGGAACAGCAGAAAGGATGTAAGCGAAATAGTCAAGGTTGCAAAGAACAGCTAATTATAGATTCAGTTATTATGAAGCAAGCACAAACGAAAAATAGAAATATTCATACAATGTATGTTGATTACAAAAAAGCATTTGATTCAGTTCCTCATAGCTGGCTGATTCATGTATTAGTACATTACAAAATCCATCCAAAAATAATTGCATTCCTAAAAACAACTATGGCTCAATGGACGACGAAACTAAGGCTTAATCAGAATAATACATCAATAACTACAGATCCAATTAAAATAAAAAGAGGCATATTTCAAGGAGACGCGCTCAGCCCGTTGTGGTTCTGTGTAGCTCTCAACCCCTTGTCTGAACTACTAAACAACACTTACGCAGGATTCAAATTAAAACACAATAATACACAACACGTAATCTCACATTTAATGTATATGGATGACATTAAAATCTTTGCAACCAACAACACAGAACTTAATAAATTAGCAGATATCATGCAATCTTTCTCTACCGATATACAAATGCAGTTTGGAGTCGATAAATGCAAAATTCACTCTATTAATCGAGGTAAAACACAAATTAACACATATACTCTTGAAACAGGTGAACAAATAGAACCCATGAACGAACTTGCTACATACAAATATTTAGGTTTCCATCAGTCCAAATATATACTCCAAAAACAAGCCAAAATAGAAATGACCAAGAAATTCAAACTAAGACTGAACCAAATTTTAAGATCTACTTTAAATTCTCGCAACACGACTAAAGCCATAAATACTTACGCTATTCCGATTCTTACATACTCCTTTGGTATTATAAGCTGGACACAAACTGATCTGATTAAACTACAAAGAATGATTAACACACATATGACTTCCCACCGAAAGCATCACCCCAAATCATGCATGCAACGGCTGACATTATCACGCAGAATAGGTGGTAGAGGATTGATCGACATACGCAACCTACATAATAATATAATTACTAAACTCCGACACTATTTTCACAGTAAATCTGAACACACACAGCTCCATAAATACATAGTTAATATAGACAAGAAATTTACTCCACTAAACTTACACGACATAAACCCTCAAACAAACCAACATATCGCCACAGTACAACAGAAAGTAGACTTATGGTCTCAAAAGTCATTACACGGAAGGCACCTAGCCGATCTCAGCCAAACACACGTCGACAAGGAAGCGTCGAACGAGTGGCTCCGGCGTGGAGAGCTCTTCCCGGAGACGGAGGCCTTTATGTCTGCTATTCAGGATCAGGTAATAAATACCCGCAATTACCAAAAGCACATCACTCGCATCCCTAATCTGCCAACTGATCAGTGTCGGCGTTGTTACAGTAGTTCGGAGACTATACAACATATAACCGGTGCTTGTAAATCCATCACACAAACCGATTATAAGCATCGCCATGATCAAGTTGCCGCCATCATTCACCAACACCTAGCATTCAAATATTCCCTTATTACACAAAAAAGCCCGTACTATAAATATAAACCCACAACCATATTAGAATCCGCACATTACAAACTATACTGGGACCGAACAATTATTACTGACAAAACTATACACTACAATAGACCGGACATCTTATTCTACGATAAAAGCAATAGTACCGTATATTTAATAGACATCGCTATACCAAATACTAACAATCTTGCATCTTCATATACTGAAAAAATTGCCAAATATATGGACCTATCAATAGAACTCAAAAACCAATGGAGGGTAAACACTGTAAAAACAATTCCTGTGATCCTATCTTCCACAGGCGTCATACCTCATACACTGCACACTAGTCTCCAATCTCTCGACATGCATAAGCTCTCGTACACTCTTCTCCAAAAAGCCACAATTCTGAACACTTGTAGAATTGTTAGAAAATTTCTGTCAATCGATCTTACATACTAATTGATATAGGTAGTTATGTCTCAACTTCCATTTCTTGCTTGGCACAAAAGCCCGCAGAAATGGGGTCTAACCCCATCACGATGGGAGAATAAAATTTATAAAGAAATAATAATAATATATTTATTTAGCACAACAAACATTTAAGTTCTTAAAACAAACTACCGTGAATGTTACAAAAGACAGTACTTACTATATGTAGGGCCTGTTTCACAATGTCCCTTTATGTAATGAATTTTGACTGCCCCCTTTAGGAAGCTCCGTTTTGACACACGCTGTTAGATTTTATGTTTTAAGTTACGCTTATTTGGACATGATGAAACAGGAGCGACATTATTATTATACTACTAATAGTAGGTATAGTTAGTTGTTGTTGCTTATACATATATTTTAGGCTAAGTTTGACAGGGGGCCCCAAACTAGGCAATGCCTGTATCTTGGGGACCATCTTGGGAGTGATTTGTATTTGAAACTTACTGAAATTATCTAAATATTAAAATATATATAATTTAAAATATGTATTATTATAAAATAATTGAGAATATATAATTATTGTAAATCAGAATCAGTGTTTCTGAGTAATGTTTTTTTTTTTTTTTTATGTTTGTTCATATCCTATAAGTAATACTAATTGTTTTCAGTCTTTTATGAGATCTCACTGAAGTATATAGAGTACTTAATTACACATAGATAATAAGTTTTCAGTGTTTGTATAGTCTAGGGTCTGCAGCCACTTTGATACCTTGGATTTGGTCTCTGAAAGCGTGAGGCCTTTCAAGTCACAGTGTTTCAGTACCGAATTGTACGTATGTGCTCTGAGAAATTCTCCAAATCTACGTCCAAAAGAAGTTTTTATGCTGGGTAGTGGTAGTCTAAACACTCTCTTTTTTAGTATCGTTTGGTAATCATAGGTTGAAAGACATCTATGGGTGTTAATACACGTTCTAAGGATAAAGAGTTGTCGAACGGTCAATACTTTAGCTTCTTGATATAAATTATAAGTGGGGTACCTGAAAGGTTTTTTAAGCATGATTTTGAGTACGGATCTTTGAGCTCTTTCAGCAATTATTATAGTGGTTTTTGAAGCACTACCCCATATCGGGATACAATATGTCAGAATGGATTGGCAAATAGTAGTGTAAATAGTTTTGAGTATGCTACGACTAGCAGAGTTTTTAAGTTTGTTTAGTATTGCAGAAGTTTTCCTTATGCGCTTGGCTATGTACTCGATGTGGTCTTTAAAGCTTAGGTGTTGGTCTATAATTATGCCTAAATATTTTATGTTATGTGATTTTTGAATGGTATCGCAATTGCAGTTTTGAGGAAGGGATTGGTCACAATTATGAATTTGGAGCGTGGTTTGCAAAGGTGGCTGAGAAGCTGCCGTTTTATGAAAGCATAAGTATTTAGTTTTTTGTTTGTTGAGGGTTAAAAGATTGTGTTGCATCCATTGATGAATGATTGTCATACCCTGTTCCGCAGCAAGGAAAGTGGAAGGCCAGTCTTTTCCGTAGAATAAAATAGCTGTGTCATCAGCATAGCAAATTAACTCAGCGTGGGGTATTTTTATGTCATGGATGTCATTCATATAAATAATAAATAAAGTTGGACCTAAAATACTTCCTTGAGGAACACCGTAATTCATCGGAAGTGTTTCACTTTTGTGTACTCCAACCCTTACTAACTGTTTACGGCCTGAAAGATAGCTTTTAAACCAATCTAACGCCAAACCCCTAATCCCTAGGTGCTCCAGTTTATTTAGAAGTATTTTTGGGGATACGGTGTCAAAGGCTTTTGCCAAGTCCACAAAAACCCCTAGGTAGCAATTACCTTTATCAAGGTTGGTGCTGGCAATGTCAGTTAGCAGAGTGGTAGCATTTTCTGTGGATTGACCGCTGCGGAAGCCAAACTGGCGCGGGGATATCAGGCCATGGGACTCTATGAATTTGGTAAGGCGCTTATTAACAATATTTTCAAGGATTTTGGATGGGATACTAAGTAGAGAAATTGGCCGATAGTTGCTGGGTAAGTCTTTGGTGCCATTTTTGTGGACAGGGGTGACCGAGGCCACCTTCCAGAGAGTTGGAAAAATACCGGAACTCAGGCTTTTATTGAAGAGATTTACTAGAGGTACCGATAGATATTTGAGGCAAAGCTTTAGGAGGCGGGAGTCAATGCCATCTAATCCTGGGGCACTATTTAATTTTAGGTTAGTAATGATGCATCTTACCTCCTCTTTATCGGTAGGACACATGAAAAAAGAGCCGGCCGAAGGGTTCGCTACTTTACATTTAGAAGCTAGGCTATCTTCGGTTTCGTCAATCTCATCCATAATATTTGATGCTAAGTTGTGCCCTACTGTTGAGAAAAAGCGATTAGAAATATTTAGAGATTCAATCGGATTGTCAGTTAGTGTGGTGAGTTCTGCGGCCTCGTCGTTTTTAGTGTTAAGATTACATATATTTTTTATTGACTGCCACAGTTGTTTTGTGTTTGATGAATTTGTTTGTAATTGAGTTGCTTCGTATTCCTGTTTTAGTCTTCTAACCAGATTTCTGTAAAAATTTTGATATCGTTTGTATATAACTTTAAATGTTTCATTTTTGGGATCTTGCTTCACCATTAAATGAAGGGAATCACGATGTCTTGCACATCTTAGTAGGCCTGGTGACATCCATGGATGGATATTAAATTTTGTGCGACTTATCCTTTTGAACTTAGAGTTTTGTTCGATGATATTTTTAATAATTGACACAAAACTCTCAGCCATAGTGTCTACATCTGATTCAGCGATAAACGCGTCCCACTTTACCTTGCTCAGATCGCAAGCGACCCCTTCGTAATCTATGACCTTTCTTTGCCTAGAGGATTTAGACCGAATTTTGCAGGTTTCTATGCCGATCATAGTTAGTTTATGGTCCGTAATGTCGGAATCACACACTATTCCTGTTACAGGGAATTTACATTTAATAAATATATGATCGAGACAAGCATTTTGGCGGGTAGGTTTACTTATTGCAGGTTGTAAACCATGTTCTGCATTCAAACATAAGTATTCTGTGGACTCTGGTGAAAGTATATCTATGTTTATATCTCCGGCTAGAATAACTGTCTGTCTATCTTTGAAAGATGTTAGATAACTGTCAAGTGAGGCTAGAAAATTTGCTGTGTTTCTAAAGGATTGTGATCTGTAAATGCAAAATATAGTCATTTTATTATCAATATTTATAGCTAGTCCGCTCGCCTCATTTAAAGATGGTTCCGTTACTGACACGCGTATTGTGTTTTTAACGTAAACAACAACGCCGCCATTTTGGTTAATATTATTAATCGTATGAAAATGGGTATATCCCGGTACATCATTAATTATGGTGGTATGACTCAATCTACATTCGGTTAAAATCAAAATGTCAAAAATAATCTTGGATCTTAGCAAATATACTAATAGTGTCAAAATTTTTGTTTATGCTTCTTATATTTAAAGATAGCAAAATAAACTGATAATTTTTAGATACAAAGAATTTCTGACACTCTTCTGCTGAAAATATTTCATGACACGAGATATCTCTAATATTATCTATATTTTTCATTCGTTCGTAATCACCCATATCTAATTATTAATACAATAATAACTATATTAGATGCATGGAATTTAAAATTATTGTTAATCATAGAAACAACTTTCGATACATATAAACATGATAAAGACGTAAATAATAATTTTGACTCTTTGATATTTTTGGTGAAAACGACTTTAAACGAGTAAATTTGATACGTAGAATAAATATAAATAAGACGACTATTTGACGAGTGTATGCATCGAGTGTATGTAAGTGGAGTGGCTGAGTTTTTATTTGTAGTGGTAATACTTAACAGAATGTGTGAGCAGAGCTCTGATATTATACAAAATGGAAAATTATTATTTAATTTTGATATAACTAAACAAATTGATAAGTTAACATTCAGGAACTGTAATAAGATCAGCGTGTTAGGGACAAATCTCCAGTGTTGGGTTATTCGTCGTGGACCTACCGGTGCGCAGCTTGTCGAGTACTGTTTCGGACGCTACGTGAAGCACAGAGCTGGTTTCAGTACGCCGCATAAATATATTACCGTTTGATGACCATACATATTTGAAGTGAAGTTCGGTCCCGGTTTTCCGCGCCTTACTGAAGAGAACTCTGTTTTCCTTTGTGAGATGTTCATTTACATATACTCTTTGAGGGTTTCCGGGAACTTGGAGCATATATCGTACTTATATCGTACACTATACGTTGCTTAAATTTGACCACACCTTTCTGTAACACGTTGTATAATACTTATATCGTACAATATACGTTGCTTAAATTTGACCACACATTTCTGTAACACGTTGTATAATACTTATATCGTACACTATACGTTGCTTAAATTTGACCACACCTTTCTGTAACACGTTGTATAATACTTATATCGTACACTATACGTTGCTTAAATTTGACCACACCTTTCTGTAACACGTTGTATAATACTTATATCGTACAATATACGTTGCTTAAATTTGACCACACCTTTCTGTAACACGTTGTATAATACTTATATCGCACACTATACGTTGGTTAAATTTGACCACACCTTTCTGTAACACGTTGTATAATACTTATATCGTACACTATACGTTACTTAAATTTGACCACACCTTTCTGTAACACGTTGTATAATACTTATATCGTACACTATACGTTACTTAAATTTGACCACACCTTTCTGTAACACGTTGTATGATACTTATATCGTACACTATACGTTACTTAAATTTGACCACACCTTTCTGTAACACGTTGTATAATACTTATATCGTACACTATACGTTCCTTAAATTTGACCACACCTTTCTGTAACACGTTGTATAATACTTATATCGTACACTATACGTTGCTTAAATTTGACCACACCTTTCTGTAACACGTTGTATAATACTTATATCGTACACTATACGTTACTAAAATTTGACCACACCTTTCTGTAACACGTTGTACATTTTTGCAGATCTTCTAGTTGCCAACAAAAAAGAGATGAAAACGAAGGATTGTGTTATATGTCACAGACATTTTGACAGAATAAATGATTGCAAAAGGCATCTTATTGAACATCTGTTGACTGATGCTTATTGCAATAAACCAGCATATGGATCATTGAAGTAAGTAATATTTATTTAATTTACACATAAGATGAGCCTGTGTCGTTGAAAGGGTAGGCAGAGTTGCAATTAATGCTGCTGCCACTTTCCGTACAGTTTCCGCCCCATGATGTAATGGGCGAGTCTATCGCCATATTAGGGCACAAATAACAATACCGGCTAATTCATTTGTGATTTTTCTAAGCACAAGTAGACAAATGTTTGTGTCGGGTCTGTGTGTTGTGGGTTGGCAAGTCCCTCGTAGTTGCTGATACCCACAATACAGGTTTACCTAGTGTGGGGTCAGGACTATGTGTGACTATCGGGTGTATTTATTTATTATTATTTATTTATTAAATATTGTAAAATTTCTAATTGCCCAGTGTATTTGGATGATGCTATGTATGTTATGTATACATTAGTTGATATGATTTCTGTACATAAGTTTCTTTATTTTGTACTGACTTGTCATAAGCGATATTTTAATTGCCTACATAATAATAATAATAATACTAGCCCTGTATTATACACGTCCCACTGCTGGGCACGGGCCTCCTCTACTGAATGAGAGGGGTCAGGCCTTAGGCCATCACGCTGGCCTAATGCGGGTTGGCAGACTTCACATACCTTCGAAATTTTTATGGCGAACTTCTCTGGTATGTAGGTTTCCTCACAATGTTTCCTTCACCGTTAAAGCAAGTGATAATTATCAATTAATACACACATAACTTTTAAAAAGTCAGAGGTGTATGCACTTGAGTCTGTTTTTCAACCTGCGATTTTCGTCTCGACAGTCCGTACCACTCCCCGCTGCTGCTCCTACAAGATTAATAAAATAAAACTATTTCATTTAACTGTTGGGTGTATTTATTTATTTCAGGTGTCAAATCTGCCACACGGGCTTCCAAAAAGCGGATCATTATAAACTGCACATGCGAGACCACGGCTCGCTGCCGGTGTACCGATGCGAGATATGCGACAGAGCCTTCAGCGACTCCAGTAACTTCACCAAACATAAAAAGGTGCATAACCTACAAGTGGTCATATGCGACATATGCTCGAAGAAGTTCCAAGCGAAGACATCGCTTTTGAAGCATTTGGAGGTATGTTTAATAGATAATAAATAAATACAGTCAACAGTCACACACATAGTCCTGACCCCACACTAGGTTAACCTGTATCGTGGGTATCAGGAACTACGAGGGACTTACCAACCCACTACACATAGACCCGAAACAAATATTTGTGGATCGCATAAACATTTGTCTCGGTGTGGGAATCGAACCCACGGCCTCTCGCTTCGCAGCCGGCTACTCGCCCGCAGCGCCACGGAGTGCTGGTTTGTTTGTTGTTAAGCGGTATAACCATCGAAATAAGATAACTAGAATGGTAACTCTCATACGAATCTGCCAAAAATACGGCTCCGCTTACTTACACGTGCAAAGGTAAAATCACACGTAACACTCATACACGCAACAAAAATTAATGAATGTTCAAAATGAACTTAATTTCATAAAAGTTAATTTCTAAATCGAGATACGACGTTCTGCACCGCGCAAAAAATTAGACGGTAAGTGTCGACTAGAGATCGTGAATCAAATTTTATGAATTGATGCATGAACGAGCTGCACATACTTTTATAGCCCCGCCCCCTTGCACAGAGTTTTGGTGGGGTAATTTTTTTGCTCGAGTTACGTTTCTTGTCATTTTATTTCGATGTGCTGTAGATAGTTTTGTGTACGGCGTGATTGGATACTATCATAACAAATCAAATCAAAATATTTATTGAATCCTTGAAATGTATAACACATTGTTTAAATGACTGCCTCGGTGGCGCATTTGTAATGCGTACGCGTTAGGATTGAGGCCAACGCTGAGGTCTCGGGTTCGATCCCCGGGTCGGGTAAAGTGGTATTGGGTTTTTTATTACGACATGCTCAGTATCAGCCCGGAGTCTGGAATTTGTGCCCGGTATGGCGATAGGCTCGCCCCCTATCACTTCATGGGACGGAGATACGCTTGGCGAAATGTGGGTGTACTGGTTACACCTCTGCCTACCCCTTCGGGGATTACAGGCGTGAGTGCGTATGTACATTGTTTAAATAAATTTGGATTTGCGCTTGAAAAAAGAAAATGAAATCTTTTATTAATCATGTAGGTAATTGAAATTCAAAGCCTCCGTGGCGTAGTGCGCGAGTAGTCGGCTATGAAGCGAGAGACCGCGGGTTCGATTCCCGCACCGAGATAAAATGTTTGTTTGCTCCCCAGAGGGGTTGACGTCAGGCAGACGGGCGGTCGTAAAAACTACAAGCTAAATCATTTTGTAACATATGTTAATAGCATGTTGCGCCGACCCCACTGCGAGTGGGATAAGGGCAGGTGGTAGGAAGGAAGGTAGATAATTAAAATTTACCTATCAGCCGAAAATAAATGACCATAATTCTTACAAATATTGTTACAATGTATAACGTAAAATAAAAAGACAATAAATTGTGTATTTGACGATGCTATGTATATTATGTATACATTAGTTGATATGATTTCTATAAATGAGTTTGTTTATTTTGTACTGACTTGTCATAAGCGCTATTTCAATAGGGTAGTTTCCTATATTGAATTTTATACATTATTTTATAAGCAACAGAAATGATACGCAAAAGAAACCCTCTTATTAAAACACAATCAAAATTGGTTCAATAATGCCCGCAGTTATGACTTTAAATGTTGGTATGCGGAAAAGTGGGTGCGTAGTAGGGATATCTTACTATCTCGCTTGCACGCATGCACCATAATGAACATTTTACACAGTGACGACAAAGTTTGCGTCGTCTGTCATTTGACAATTACTCCTTCTACAGGATTTGAATGGCTTTCAACTTATATATTTTTGGTCCGATTTATAAAATTCTTTCTGCAATAGATTTTGAGTAACGTACCTAACTTATTCATTTTAATTATAAAAAAAAATTAGTCAACTACCCTATTGCCTACATGATTAATTAACTATTTCATTTATTTACAGATACATCGCACAACAAAACCAATTGTGTGCCAACTGTGCTTTCGCGTGTCATACACGGAGTCGGCGTACAAAAAACACGTCCGAAGATATCACGACCGTGCCGACGTCAAATTCAAATGTCAGTACTGCGGGAGAAGATTTATCAGTTTGAAAGAGAAATGGGATCATCTGTGGCTTGTTCATAAAGAGAGAACTCACAAAGCGGACTGTCCTATATGCAAAATAGGATTCCGAAGGTACATGGATGTTAAATCACATATGATGAAGGAGCACTCGGTTATGCCAGTCCGCAGACCGAGAAAAAATAATGATGTCGAAGAGTTTTTGCGTGACAGTCCCACAGTGGAGCTGGATGAAGGTGAAACGCTTGTAGTGTACGAGTAATTTTTAACTGACGCAAAAAAAAAACAATTCATTTTATTTTTTTTTGGTGTCCGGAATAAAAAAATTATACTCCTCAATGGACAACAGTACACTCGTCGCGATTGTGTTATTGTATTGGAATTTACATGCTATTGCTGTAACTACCACGAAAAATTTAAAATTAAATAATATATACATACGCCTGTAATCCCCGAAGGGGTAGGCAGAGGTGTAACCAGTACACCCACATTTCGCCCAGCGTATCTCCGTCTCATGATGTGATAGGGGGCGAACCTATCGCCATACCGGGCACAAATTCCAGACTCCGGGCTGATACTGAGCTTTTCGTAATAGAAAAACCCAATATCACTTTTACCCGACCCGGGGATCGAACCCGAGACCTCAGCGTCAGCCTCAGTCGTAACGCGTACTCATTACAACTGCGTCACCGAGGCAGTCGTTAAAATTAAATAAGTTTTAACAAAACTTATAAACCGATTTCAAAGTAAAAGACAATTTTATTTGTCCGGCAGCGACACAGGCATCGACTCTAAAGGTACCTATAGAAATTGTTATTTTTGACATTTCAATGGTTTTATTTTGAAGTTGGTTTCTAGGTTTTGTTAAAACCTATTTTATAATATACCCCACACTAGGTAAACCTGTATCGTGGGTATCAGGAACTACGAGGGACTTGCCAACCCACAACACCCAGACAATATTTGTGGGTTACACAAACATTTGTATAGGTGCGGGAATCGAACTCGTGGCCTCACGCTTCGCAGCAGGCTACTCGCCCACTGCGCCAAGGAGGCTGTCATTATCAATTTGGATGATTATTTTTGTATTCGATATGGTTTATTTCGGTGATGATCCGAAGAAGAAATTCCACCCCTAAGGGGGGTAAAATTGGGGATAAAAGACTCTCTTATTTTGATGATTCATTCACCTAAAAATGGTAAAATAAAAACTTTTTAATAAATACAAAACACCCTAAAAACTAAAAAGCTAGAAATAATCATCGACTATTAAACTACAGTACCACCGACTCAAAATCGTTTAGTTTTATTTTTAGCTTTTGTAATTGAGTTTAGTTTTTGTACAAAAGTATTTTCGTGAACTAAAATGGGACGAAACTAAAAATTACTTAGTTTATTTTTAGTATAGTCGGCTGAGCAACCATTGAGTAAGTATATTCTATGGAATATATATATAACTAGCTGTTGCCCGCGGCTCCGCCCGCGTGAATGCCTATTTCCAGGATTAAAGTAGCCTAGTGGGCGCCCCCGGTGAGAAACGCGCTTGTCAAAAATACTAATGTCGCTATTAAAAAATAGGGGTTGATCGTAGAGGGTTGAAATTTAGGGTTGTATGTATTTTTTAATGCTGTATCATAAAAATATAAAAACAAAAAAATTGTCTACAAAATAAAAAAACCAATTTAGAGGTGGACCACCCTTAACATTTAGGAGGATGAAAAATAGATGTTGGCCGATTCTCAGACCTACCCGATATGAACACAAAATTTCATACAAATCGGTCCAGCCGTATCGGAAGAGTATGGGAACGAACATTGTGACACGAGAATTTTATATATAAGAAAGATAAGTCTATGGAAACTTCAGGTTTTTTTTTTTCGAAAAATATTACAGGCTTTTTGGCCAAACAATTAATATTTGCATGTTTTTACAAAGAAATGAAATGAAATGTAATTGATTATTATATTTAGAATTGATCGTTTGAGTTTTTAAATATTTTAATTATTAAGTATTTTCCATTAGTTTTTTAGTGTGAAATCAGAAATGGATCACTAACGTCGAGCGTTAAATGCGCGTTAGTAACGCTCACGTCCTTCGATTCTCTGATAAAAGCGTTAGTGAGTGTTAATAGGGGTATTTTATTATTTTAATCAACCGAAAACTATTGTCGATTTTTTACTAATTAGGTCTTAAACATAGAAGTCACTTAAACCTGACGGAAGCGGTAGTCAAATGGCGGAAAAATATTGCGCATGTAGTATGACGTCAGACATGTCACGCCATAACGCGTGCGAGGGAGATAGTGAGATGTTACCATTACGCGATAGAAGCGGAGCAAGGATTTTGGTTTGGGGGGCTAGACCCAAAATTAGAATTTTAAAACATTGACAATACAGTAAAAGCTCTTTATTCGCGGCGTATACGTTCCGTAAATATGCCGCGAATACAGAAACCGTGAATATGGAATGCTAATTTATATGGGATATAGGGGATACGTTCCTAGATGATAAAATAAAAACAATTACATATATACAACGTGTTATAGAAAGGGGCGGGCAAATTTAAGCAATGTATAGTGTAGGGTATTAGTATTTTATCTCCCATAGTACCAAATCCGATTGCATTGCTAGAACAGTAATTATAGAATTTTCTTTTTTATCGAATGAGTAACATGTCGATATCGACTTTTAACTTTGGACAACACTAAATGATAAACAATGATACTGTAGACCTCCTTTCATTTAATTATTTTATAATTAAAAAAACATTAAAGAGTTGTCAAATGTCAATATTTATTTGACGCAGTCAGTTCGGTAATTTCTGATTTTATGAAGTATGTTTACGAGTTCAAAAAATATGTTATATTTAACTAAAAATAAGTATTATGTATTGGTACTTTGTGTTGGTGTAACTGATAACAGCTTTTAAAATCGTCGAATGTATTAAGCCAAATTCATAGATGGAAGACACGAGAATGAAGTCTTTAAAATGCTTCTAGAGGATGGTACCAATATCGTCTTCAGCACACAATCTCTTTCAGGTGTTATTTTGTGTTTAAATTACAAGTTACGTACGTATGTTCGTAGAATTACGTACAACTTATTCAAGTTTATTAAAAAGTGAGTGTCGTTCATAATAATTAATAGTGATGTCACCAATCTTATCGATCTTAATAAACAAGTGATCAAAATTAATGTGAAATTTTTGGATGTCTTGGTATTGAAAAGGTCCGGCACATAAGTACTAATTGTAAGGTGTATGTAATGACCCTAAAATATGACCACACCTTTCTGTAACACGTTGTATATAAAAAAAAAAAATGAAGTTTTGACCATATTGATTAATAATTATCTTCAGGCTGAGGCAATGGTTTAAAGAATTTTGTAATTATTAAATATATAAAAATATTCAATAATACTTTGTGCATTGAGTAATAAGATTGATTTCATTCTGTTTGTTTACATTCTCAAAAACGCCGACCGTGGCGAAGGCGGCTTGTGTCAAAGGCGGAACCAATACAGCGGCGATATCATTTAATAACATACTTTAGGCATAGTCGTAATAAGGTCTATTTTACTTTTTTATTAGTCCATTTGACGACGCGTTTACAAAGGATATTCGGTTGGATACCTACATATTGGAACACTTTTTATCAATGTGTATGTACCGATGTTCCGATTAAATCCGCAAATAAACAAATCTTTAGCCGCGAATATAGGAATTGGGTCGCAATTTTTAATCCGTGAATAGTGAAAGCGCGAAAAAGGAGCTTTTACTGTATAATGTTTAAAGAAATTTATTCTCAAAAAAGACTACAGTCACTTACATCAGAATACAATTTGCATAAAGTAGACATATAATTGGACATACGCACCAGGATACACTTCTAACACATTCACCATGTTGGTAACTTACTCCATCAGCACATCAGTAATTGTCTAAAACATATTGAGCAAGTTTTACTTTAAATGTGTTAAAAGAGTTTACATTTTTTACATTTGACGGTATTTTGTTGTAAGTATGTGCACCTTCGTAAGTAAACATTGTTTTCCCATAATTTGTTCTTGTTTTGGATAGAAATAAAACACTTGCGCGGCGAGAACTTCGCTCGGATATTAGTTTTAGAAGTTTAAAGGATAAGTTAGTATGGAGAGAGTCGCTTAATATTTTTCTAACAAGAATACAAAATGTATAATGTATGAATAATGTAGAATATACGTAATGCAAAGGACCGCCTTCTTATACCATAGATTTGACGGTATTTGGTACTATATGGAGTGACCCTCTCGTCTAACCTCCACAACTCTCAACGGGAACCAAGTTTCGTCATTGCCTCGTCCGTTAATCAGCAGAGTGTACCACATGCAGGTGAGGTTGGGTTTGGGACTTAGATATTGTGGCCCAATTACAATATAATACGTTTAATAATAATACCGTTGAAATAATTTTGTATATATATTATTTAAAAATCAATTAGTTAGGAATAAAATGTTAATGTGATACAAATTAATGTAATCTTCAAATTTATGAATTTTGTTAATAAACTGTAAAGAATGTAATTTATAGAAGTGTTTTATTTTGACTTTTGAGAGTCCTATGTCCTAATCCTGATAATGATCTACCTGTGTGCCAAATTTCATACAAATCCGTTCAGCCGATTAGGCGTTATTATTTAATAATATTTTACATGTTTATAATTATAGGGGAATGAGAGTATTTTTTTATTATTATTGTTAGCTTGAATGACGAGACGAGCAGGTCGCTCGCCTGATGGTAAGTGCCACGCCTGCTCATAAACAGAAGCAACGCCACACAGAACTAAATAACAAATCACTGCATGACACTGGACTGCGCTCGTCACCCCGAGACATAAGGTGTTAAGTCTCATAATGCCCAGTAATTTCACTGGCTGCAATATCCTTCAAACCGGAACACAACAGTGCTTACACACTGTTGCTAGCCAGCAGAAATAGACAAGGCAGTGGTACCAACCCAGCCCGATAAACAAACGAGGGACCTACTGTATAGTTGTACACAGTCTTGTCTAAAGCATGTAGTGTTAGTAGGGCACGATTGAGTGAGTGTGAATGTTCAGCCCCGGATCTACGATTTTTTGAACCGGGGCAGAAACTTGCTAGTGGATGGCGCCCCTCCAGCGTTTGAGAGAAATAACTAAAAAACCTCAAATATAATAATGGTTGGCATGAATTTTGACGGAATCTAAATAATGTATAACATTTTATGCATTCAACAAATATTTTGAATTTGAGCTGTAAAATAAAGAAATAGCAAAAAATCTCTAAGGCGGGCTCAAAGGACAAATATACAGAGCAGTAAATAAATGAATATTAAAAACCTAGTTACCAATTGTCATTTGTCAGTGTCACCGCGAGATTTCACCTGTTTTCACCAATTCTGCGATTTTTCACAAAAGTGAAGTCATTTATTGAAATTCTCTTTATAATATTAAAACGTTTTTGTGAGACTGCTTGTACTAACTCATTAATGGTAATTTTCTGCTAATGTGATTTTATTTTGTTTATCAACAATCAACATCAAGTTATCAAAAATCGTGATAAAACTTGAACTTACTTATCAAGAAAACATGACACGTTCTAGAAGTTCATTTAACGGATGTATAGAAGATATTCCCGACATATTTGTGGATAATTTCGAGAATACAAATAAAAAAGCTTATTTTTTAAGCCATTGTCACACGGACCATACCCAAGGTCTATACAGCCGCACTTTGATACGTGATATGAAAAGAAATGGCGCGAAAATATACATGACTGAAGACTCAATGAAAATTGTCAGTTATATCGCAGCGAATGAGAGAAATTACGATATTTGTGACTTTATAGAAACTTTAAAATTAAGTAAGTGCCCATTATTTATTAAATTAACTGTGAACTGGTGAGTGACCTCAATCCCTAGATCGAGAACTGAGAATTTTATTCAAAATCACGCAATATCATAAGCCTAAAGTGGTAGCTTTATGTTGTGTACAATGGTAGACATTGTCTACTGCCTCAGTGGCGCAGTTGTAATGCGTTCGTGCTTATGTCTGGGGTTCAATCCTCGAGTCGGGTAAAAGTAATATTGGGTTTCTGACATGAAATGCTTAGTATCAACCCAGAGGGGTATTGAGCCTAATATTGCGATAGGCCTTATAAAATTATGGGGTGGAAATAAGCTTGGCCTAAATAAACAAATCTGCTTACCCATTCTGGATTACAGGCACTCAAGCAAAAAAAACGTTGTGCAACGGGGCGAGGCTATAAAAGTCTGTGCAGCTCGTTCATTCATCAATTCATAACAATTTATTCATGATCTCTAGTTGACACTTAATACGTCTAATTGTTTGCGCGGTGCAGAAGGTCGTATCTCAATTTAGCAATGTAATATTTAGACATTAACTTTTATGAAATGAAGTTGATTATCCTGTAGAATTTGGAGCCGGGCGCCGGGACACGCGCAGCGCGAAAAAAAACAAGCAGAATTCAACCATAATGACCTTCAACCCACCCGCCAACTTTGAGATTTAAATGTATTTTAAAATAAAAGTTATTATGCCATAAACATTCACTGTCGTTTAGCCAATATATCGTAGAATACTGTAGCATTTTTAAATCGTATACCGGTAACTTAAGAACGTTCATTAATTTTTGTCACATGTATGAGTGTTATGTGTGTTTTACTTTTGCATGTGTAAGTGGAGCCGTATTTTTTACAGATTCATATGAGAGTTATTCTAGTTATCTTATATCGATGGTAAATACCCATTTACTTTCAGGTACCACAACAGTGACAATTGGGGACAATTTACACATAGAAGTAACATTAATACCAGCGGGTCACTGCCTTGGTTCAGTCATGTTCTTATTTCGTGTTAAAAACAAAACAATATTATACACGGGTGACTTCAGTATACGTTCCAATGACATTTCAAAGTATGCACAATTCCATAAAAAAGGAGAACCTATCAACATTGATGTTATGTATGTAGATACAACATTTTTGACGCTGAATCATCCAGAGTTCGCTAAAAGGAGTGACAGTGTTGATGAGATGATTGGTAAAGTTGATGAGTGGTTGAAAGCAGATCCTTATAATAGAGTAGCTATACATACATCAGCGATGTGTGGGTACGAATATGTTTTCAACCAAATATATAAACGTTTGGGCATCAAAGTGTCTGTTAATGAAGATTTATGGAAGTTATATGGGTGGGTATCTTTTAATTTCATTATTATTATTTTTTACTGCCTCGGTGGCGCAGTTGTAATGCGTACGCGTCACGATTGAGGCCAACGCTGAGGTCTCGGGTTCGATCCCCGGGTCGGGTAAAGTTTTCTATTACGAAATGCTCAGTATCAGCCCAGAGTCTGGAATTTGTGCCCGGTATGGCAATAGGCTTGCCCTGTATCACATAAGGGACGGAGATACGCTCAGCGAAATGTGGGTGTACTGGTTACACCTCTGCCTACCACTTCGGGGATTACAGGCGTGAGTGTGTATATTCTCAACGGCGAACAGCAAACGCCCCACAATTCGAGTTTTCAACTACAATTGTAATGTTTATTTCAGGAACTTCCCGAATATAGGACGAGCGTTGGAAACAAGCGGAAAAGATCCAAAGATCCATTTATGCAAAAACATCCGTTACAAGTGGAAGTGTGAGCACAACGATTTGAAAGAAAACAACTACCTGTCAGTGCATTTCTCAGCGATGTCATGGCAAGATTATAATGATGAACAGACAGCTGTAAGAGACTCTAGAGACGGTATACAAGTATGCTTTGCCACCCATTGCAGTAGGAGAGAGATAATAAACTTCGTGAACTACTTCGCTCCTGGTAAAGTGGTGGGGTTCCCGGAACCTTACAATACTGACAGCCCGGTGAGTGTATTTGACGATGAATTCATACCTTCGCACAAGAAAAGGATGTTGAAAATGGAGCCCAACGCAAGGAAAGTTGACACGAAGCTAATAAGAAAATTGTTTTAACAATATATGACTTAGTTGGTCGTAGGCCCCTCGTATGCGAGAGGCCTTCTGGGTTTCCCAGGCCCGGATCTAGAGGGGGGCAAACCGGGGCACCCGCTCCGATAATCATAATATGATTAAAAATAAAAAAACTTGCTCCACAAAGCGCCTAGCATACGGAAGCCTGGTTGGCTCACCGTCGACTTGTAAGAAAAAGGCGCCATTCATGCCCTTTGTGCATCATTCTGTTCTTTTCTTTTAGTTTTTTAAGTAATTTATCTCAAACGCTGGAGAGTGGCTGCACTATAAAGCTTCTGCCCCAGTTCGAAAAAATGGTAGATCCGGGGCTTCTGGTACCACTGCTTTGTCTTTTACGGACAAACAATGTGTAAGCACTGTTGTGTGTTGGTTTGAAGGACAATAGAGCCTGTTAAATTACTGGGCACTATGAGACTTAACATCTTATGTCTCGGGGTGTCGAGTGCATTCTAGTGTATGCTTTGTACTTCTTAGTTATGCATGGTGTTGCATCGATTTATTGGCAGGCGTGACGCTTACCATCAGGCGAGCGACCTGCTCGTTTCATCATTCACGTAATAGTTGGCAGGCGTGTTTACCATCAGCCCACCGACACTAGTCAATGTGAAGTCATTCAGTTGTAAAAACAAATACGAAATTATGGAAATATAAATAATTTGGACTGTGATATTATTCAAATGTTTTTGAAGACTGACAATTTTTTTATTATTCGGTGCTATATTAAGTGATGATAGTTTAGAGAGGAGTGTAACGGACTGCCGACACGACGGTCGTGGATTCGAACCCAGGCCCCAGGACACACCTCGTGACTTCAAAGTTATGTGTGTATTAATTGTTAACTATAGCTTGCTTTGATGAAGGAAAGATCGCGAGGAAACCTGCATACCTGAGGGTTCACCACAAGAATTTCGAAGGTATGTGAAGTCCACATTAGTCCAGCTTGGTGGACTAAGGCCTAAAGGTTGTCTAGCAGATATCGTTTTTAGCGATAAGACCGGCCATTGTAAAACCAAACTGTTTTTTAGTTAATATTATGTTTAGTGATTTAATCAAGAGTTTTGTATTCTATTGTTTGTATAGGCCCATGCCCAACTGTGGGACAGTATAAAACAGAGGTTGTAAGGGGTCCGCTTCTGAAGGTAATAAAACACTACCTTTAGATAATCGGAAAATACTATTTGTAGGTGAAACCATCGAAATAAGATGACAAGAAACGTATCTCAAGCAAAAAAATATTACCCCACCAAAACTCTGTGCAAGGGGGCGGCTGCAAAGTCTGTGCAGCTCGTTCATTCATTCATTCATAAAAATTGATTCATGATCTCTAGTTGACACATAATCGTCTAATTTTTTGCGCGGTGCAGAACGTCGTATCTCGATTTAGAAATTTAATATATAGACATTACCTTTTATGAAATAAATTTGATTTTAAACGTTCATTAATTTTTGTTGCGTGTATGAGTGTTACGTGTGATTTTTTACCTTTGCATGTGTAAGTGGAGCCGTATTTTTGGCAGATTCATAAGAGAGAGAATGAAATGTCAAACGAAATTAAATTGATCCAAACAACTGCGTGTATACTATATACTACACTTTACCAGAAACGAATACAATATACATGTGTATAATATACAATAAAATCGCATCATTTCACCCAACGCCATTGTACAAACAATATTACTTATAATTAATTATTTAACTATTGTGAACTCAAATAAATTAACTGGTCATTAATTGATCTTGTTTAACTACAACTCAACCTCGACAGCATTAAACTTTGTGTGGTACGCACTACGCACCATGCACTGCGTGAAAAAAATCTTAATTCGTGTTTTTTCAGTAGTATCGTGTCTGTAATCATCAGCACTATCACCTGTCTTCGTTTCCCTTACTCCCCGGTATAATTATTTTTAAAGTTTGGAATCAACATTTTTTTATATGATTTATTTTGAATATTATGATTTTAGTTGTTTTTATATTATTTATGAGTATTTTTTTTTTTAAGACAATGTATTACAATTCAATGTTTAATTTTTTGTTTTATTTTTTTACAATGAATATTATTGACTGTTTTGCTTGAGCGCGTTATGTGTCAAGTTTAATTTATATGGTGAAAACGGTCCTACTGAAATAAATAAAACGTAACCTGTATTTTTATAGTTTATGAATTATAATATTTTTGGAAGGGGAATTCAATTTAAGCTTTGTTCTCCTTTACACTTTGGTGACAAAAGAAGAATTATGAAAAGGATAGAGAGCTAAAAAGTAAAAGAGAACAAAGTTTCGTGTAGTGTATGAACCGCGTAGATAGACCTACGGTGAACCGAGACCTGCCTTTCACTTTTTCTCTTTTCTCCTTCACATGGTTGTCTGTAAGCAAAGACTTTAATGTATACTACTAGACGGGCTGTATAGAAGTAAAATTGCGTCACATATCGTGGGAGTTTTACAGCTCACAAACAGGGAGCGCGATAGGGGTTCTAGTAAGCGAGATGGTAGTATTGAGTTACGGTCAATTGACCGCAAGTTAGTGGTACAATTTCTATGTACCGCGCAGCTTGTATAATAGTTTTAAAGTCTTTGTCTTTAAGAGATTATTTTGAGCGATAAGACCACCAATTGCCTACTTATGTATTTTTACTGTACTGTATATTATGTTCTAGTGTACAATAAAGATTTATTATTATTACAAGTGTCCATTAGTTAAAAATCCTGAGATTTTTCAAGTCCAGTCAGAATCCAAGTGCCTAAAAATTCTGACGTTTGGTAACCCTACGTCCAGACAGAACTTTCCTTGTTAGTTATGCCTGGAATTTCATTTCCGACTCCGTTTTCACATACTGGGAGTAATATTGTGTACCGGTTTGAGGAGCTGCATCCACCATTCTGTAGTATTATTTTTGAGTTAGGATGTTTTTTGATTGAAATAAAGTCATTTGGATAAAAATATAGATGTACCAAGCTATTGAAAAGCGTTGCTGCCGTCACTCTGTTCGCTCAAGTATTGCCATTTTATTAATAATCATTAATTATGAGGGATTTTTCAGATGTTATGACACACATATTTCACATAATATGTTAACTGTTATTTTCAGCCAAATGCGAGAAATTATAAAAGTGACTTTCAATATACCAAATAAAATATACCTTAAACACGAGCATCGGAATTTCTTGAAAAAAAATCGTCTGTATATCCATGAAAAGTGAAATTTTATACCCATGTTAAAACCTAGACATGTTAATTTATTTGTTTAGTGGTTAAAGACATTCCTTTCCACTAGACACTAGATAGTAAAATCTAGTGGACTATGGGTCCAGCCCACCAAATCTAGGGATAATACCGCTAAGTTGGGAACACTGATTATTTCCATTTTCTGCCATTTCATATTGACCTTGGTAAATTTGTAGTTACTCTTTGAATTGGTTCCATATAGCTTTGAATCATACTTATGTTCGAATCAATGGATTCAAAGCGTATCTACGATTCAAAGTCAACAGCTTTTGTTAAAACATGTCATAATGTCAAACTTGACAATGTAGGTGCATTTGACACAACATACAAATAATCATCCATTGACATAGAATACATAATCATCTCATTAAATGAACATCATCGAAGAATAATATTTAGTAAATAAAAAGTAGGTAATATCATGTTTCTGCCATTGTTTAAACTCTAAACAATAAAAAAAAAACAAAGAATTTTAACCGGAAGTGTCTCAATACCATAAAATCTTGAAATAAACTATTAAAATAAGCTGAGGTACTAAAATATGTTGTAACCATTGTTGTAACAGTGCTGTGTAACAATTGTTGAATTACATTTTCTGAATATAAAAGATACAGAAAAATTAAATCAAATTAAGTTATTAAAATTTTAATCATGGATGCCAACATTATATAATCATTAATTGGCTTTGAAAAAGTATAATTTGTCTATGGTGTAAGCTAAGAACCCAGCATAGCAACACTGAATATCGATAACATAGTATCATCAATAATCATGGTTTGGGACGATATCGATTAAGTAAATTAACCTTCGAAAAAAGGAGGTACGATTTTATATATTGTTTAATAGCAGAGGCTGGCAAACGAAAAAGTGGGTCTCCTGATGGTAAATGATATACACCGACCATGAACACCAAAGGAAGATAATTATGGATTGAAAAGGGCGTATTTGAGCCTCCGGATATCTCAATCACCGTACGAAACAGCAAACTACTACATCACGTCAGTTCTCTGTGAGACAGTGGTGCCAACCTGGTCGAGCCAGCCTATTCATGCTACAGCCAGTTTTGTCTACAGAATAACTCTTCCACTTAGAACATTGTGAACTGTAAGTAAACAAAATAGAAAATTAAAACGAGTTAATATAAAACAGAACAACGGTCTAAGTAGCAATCAGATTGAAACCCAGATCGCCTTGGATCAGTAATAATAAAAACTAAAGTCAATTTTATGAATCTGGCGATTAAAATGTTCAAATGTTAAATATTTTCACTGTTCATATACAGTGAGTGATTATTATGATTTGATCTTTTTTGAAAATCTTATAAACCTTCTTTCAAAAATATCTTCGAATAGACTTGTAGGTCAAATTAACTTGGCCTTGCATCACAATATGTGAATCTCAAGTTTTTTTGCTGCATCTATACAAATATTATTTAAGTAATTTTAGTAGAACTACTGTTTTCACACTCCGTTGTAAAAGCCATACAAATTATTTATATTTTATAATTTCATATCGATATTAGAAATCGATACTACGTGAACAATGTTGCCAACAAGGTTACCGCGCAAGCAAATTACATCACCATGTCATGGCAGACATTTGACGGCGTTCGCTAAAATTTTCGACTTTTCGTGACATGTACGTCATTTCGACGTTTGATTGATAAATTTCCAAAGGACCCATCAAAAATAGTTTGTTTGAAAGTTAGTTTACGCGCTAAATGTAATTATTTTGTTAAACTTAATATCGTATTACAATGTGATAGTTTTCTGGCCATATTTGGTGACGCGCTATAGCTGTTCCAAGATGAACGCTCAGAAATGCGTCGTCGAAGGCTGCGATTTGGAATATGATGTAGTCTGCAGCTTCTCCTTCTATAAGTGAGTATTTTTGATGATTTATTACGTTTTTGTAACATTTTATTCCCCATAGTGTAATGGTGGTCTTAGTCTATGGGTTAGGCCTCGTGACCTTAACAAGGAATTGTGAAATTTCATTTGTAAACACACTAAGTGCCATAATTACATTCTGGATGTTTAGATCAATGTTATTGTCTACTTCAATTGACGTTTACATACTATTTTCGGGTATTTACGAATATTTATTTAAAAAAAAAGTAATTGGACCCAAAAAATCTTTCTAATTGCTACATTGATGGGGTAAATTTAGGTAATTACAATAAGAAAATTATATTAGACAATGTAAGACACATCAGATCTCATATTGTGGCAGCATATTATGTAGATTAATTTTGATATTTTATGGCTAAATTATTTATGTTTCTCACAAAACCTCTAAAAAGGTCACCTTATAATTTCTAATGAGAGTGAATGAGGCCAAAGAGGTAGGTGGAAATCCGTTGTCTCTGCCTATCCCTATGGGAAACAGGTGTGAGTTTATGTATGTATTTTAATATCTTAATTAAATACATTAAATAAACATAGGTATTATTTAGTTCATACAAAAAATAACAGTTCTAAGATTTATACAAGTGGTTCAGCAGTCTATTTGAATCATATCATATTGAAATAAAACTAGTTTATACGGATTTTATCGTGGTTTAATTTCTTTCTGCGTAGATCGGACTAGTGTCAACTAACTTTTTTTAAATAATTAAAAATAAATGTATAATTTTAAAATGAAGGTAGCCATTGTAACATTAACTTTTCGAGAAGGCCTACACCTAAGTCTCTCCCATGACCACGAAGGCTGAAAAGCTTTCGAAACGTCGGGACTAAAATGAAAATTAAACCGTGATAAAATCCGTATAAACTAGTTTTATTTCAATGTGTAATATTCGCGTAAACCTAAGAAATCATATAATATTTTTGAATGTATATGTGTGCACATACACACATCTGCTTCTAAGGCCCTTCTATGGTTTAAAATGATATGAAGCCACAAAAGTTGTAAAAGTAGACCTAATGTAACATAGAATATTCATTACAATTATAATATTTGTAATAGTAATTTATGTTTACTTATATCTTTTATAAAACTAGTTTATACGGTTCAATTTTTGTTTTAGTCCCAATTTTTTGAAAACTTTTCAGCCTTCATGGTCACAGGAGAGACTGAGGAGTAGGTTGTCTCGAAAAATTCACGTTACAATTACAATTCATTTTAAAATTATAAATTTATTTTCAAATATTTTAAAACTGTGCTAAAATCCGTATAAACTAGTTTTATTTCAATATTTGTAATATAAAATTTGATGACTAAAAACAGCTAACTAACATTGTTAAATGATGGTATGTTTTTTCTTATTGCAACATGTTATATAAGAATTGTTATATAGTTTTTTTTTATATTCTACGAAACAACAATAAATAGAAAAAATCTATAACTTTTCATATACATTTTTACTACCAAATTCATAAGTGGTAGTAATTTATATTAAACATATTATTGTGATGGCTATGCTACACCTAATTTACTCTATGTATGTTTTGATATAAATTAGTATTCAACTGATGGCCATTCCCTATATTCTGTCTTATCAACAGATTTGGGTACTATCAATAGTGTTTTGACAGATCTTCCATACAAAATGTGTCTAAATATATTTTATATTATATTATATATATTTTTACTGCCAGTAAGCAAATCTGTTGATAGACAGAATATTGGGAATGGCCATAAGATGAAGTTAATTTTGTAAGTTATAGTGTATATGGAAAACAAAGACTTTAATGTACTACTAGACAAGCTGCGCGGTACATAGAAATTGTACCACTAAGTTACGTCCATTGGCCGTAACTCAATATTAACATCTCGCTTACTCTCTTACACTTACAACTAGAACCCTTATAACACACATATATATAAATATTTGTCCCCAGTGCCAACATAGCCACGGATAACGATGGCAAGCGACAAGAATGGATCGATGGGGCAATGCACGAGCAAAGTGAGTGCCTGTGGAGGCATGTCAGCCTGCAATTATGCGGGTGAGTTGACATGGTAGTAAATTGGTTGGTACTACTGTCTTGAAAGGTAAAGACTCTAATGAAAGACTTAGTCTAAGGTCAGGTATAAATATAATAGCTGTGGAATAGTTTGCCGGCACACATGTTCCCTCCGTCCTATAATATGGGGTTCTTTAAACGGAGTGTGAAGAAGCAATTAGGCAGGCCGGCATAATTTTGCCGACCCACGATAGACACATCGTCTGTCGTCGGTCGACAGTATTCTTGGATTGCGCTGAACTTAACATCAGGTGTAGCGTAGTCACTTTGCTGAGCTAGTATAAAAAAAAGGTAGCAGAAAGAGAGCTCGAGACAGATCCCCAACTTGCTGGACTGATATATCAATTTTGAGTGGTAGAGCCATGCTGTAGACAGTTTTGTCTACAGCATGAATGGGCCGGCTCTTCCGTGTTGTTACCACTGTCTCAGTCAACTGGCGTTAAGTAGCAGCTTCCTGCTGCGTTTCAGTTCAACTGGTCTTTGTTTGCATATGGTGAGTGAGATATACACAGGCCCAAATCCCCTCCCCTTCCCAATTCCATAATTATCCCTTTCCTTTAAGGTCGGCAACGCGCCCATTATTCTTTTGGAATTAAGGGCGTACATGAGTGGTGGATATCACTTACCATCAGGTGACCCTCTGGCTCGTTTGCTGGCCTTTGCCATAAAAAAAAATGTTTAAAACATTTTGGATTATAGTTCACACTAGCTGTCCCGCGCGGTTTCATCCGCAATTACTGCAGCGCCACCTACCGAGTCCAATTGTGGATCTAAACCATCCAGGGCGCCACCCAAACGCATACCAAAAAAATCATTCAAATCGGTCCAGCCGTTTAGGAGGAGTTGAGTCACATACACACGTACAGTAGAATTATATATATAAAGATTCGGTATTCTCCTTCATCTGTTGCACTTACTTTGTTCATCCCTAGATCACCCTAACGTTGACTGGAAAGAATGCCTTTGGTATTAGATCCGTCTTTATACACTGTAGTATAAAAAGTACATACATACGCACTCATGCCTGTAATCCCCGAAGGGGTAGGCAGAGGTGTAACCAGTACACCCACATTTCGCCGAGCGTATTTCCGTCCCTTATGTGATAGGGGGCGAGCCTATCGCCATACCAGACACAAATTCCAGACTCCGGGCTGATACTGAGTATTTCGTAATAGAAAAACCCAATACCACTTTACCCGACCCGGGGATCGAACCCGAGACCTCAGCGTTTACCTCAATCGTAACGCGTACGCATTACAACTGCGCCACCGAGGCAGTATAAAAAGTGTAAAATAAATAAATAAAACGGCGACACAGTCTTCCATAACAGAGTGCACGCGCAACTCTACCAACAGGCAACAAGGGAGGAGTATTGCTTGATCTGCGATCACCGCCAAGAAGACTGACGACGTTGATGACCCTCAGTGTACCACCATTCTACCTGACTAAGGAGTAGTTACTGGATATAACGCACCTTTAAAAACAGTTACTAAACGAAATTTTTCAAGAATAGGGTAGTTGACTAGATTTTTTTATTATTGAAATCAATAAGTTACGTTACTCAAAATCTATTGCAGGAAGAATTTTATAAATCGGACCAAAAATAAATAAGTTAGAAGCCATTCAAATCCTGTACAAAGGATAATTGACAAATGACAGACGACGCAAACTTTGAAGTCACTGTGTAAAATGTTCATTATGGTGCACGCGTGCAAGCGAGATAGTGAGATATCCCTACTACGCACCCACTTTTCCTCATACCAACATTTAAAGTTATTACTGCGGGCACATTTCTGAACCAATTTTGATTGTGTTTTAATAAAAGGGTTTCTTTTGCGTATCATTTTATTTTGCTTATAAAATAATGTATAAAATTCAATATAGGAAACTACCCTATCGAGTTACTAACGGCATTTTTTTTTAATTACGTAAACTATACGATGAATTTTACACTTTCATAAAAATTCCTCTTTTAGAGGTAGATGGCGCTAATTTTGACCGTTACAAAACTAAATAATATTTTCTGGCTAAATGCAATATCGTGTTTAAACTAGTTGTTGTTTAATTTTATATTTTCGTTTAGTAACAGTTTGTCTTTAAAGGTGCGATAAACTGGCTGGACGTTGAACGTTGCTTGCTTGAACTAGCCACTCTGTTACCATGTATATGGCAGTAACCTCCCATCAGTGGTTGCCTGTGAGTTAGTGTGCTGACTCGTTCATGCTGCAGAGTATATATAGTGTGGCTCTGTTCTCTTTTCACAGATATCACTTCGAGTTGGACAACCAAGGTCTGTGGATCGATTCCCCAATGCTTCCCGAGTTGCTCACGATTCAGGAGAAAGCACCCACAGTGACGCAGACTCCTGCCGATAAGAAAAGTAAGCTTACCATGTCTTTTATTCTACCACGGTTCCTTATCCCAAAATTTTATTTATAATAGAATTATTTAGGAATTAGGATCGCTTCGTTCGTCCCTCCGTGCGTGCGTGAGTGCGAGCGTGCGCGTGTTCGTGCGAGCGTGCTCGTGTTCGTACGTGTGTGTATACAGTATGTAACAAAAACCCTGTTGGCCCTTTTTGGGTCGTGAAGATAGACATATACACAGCTTAATAATCTTCTTCTTATCAATTGGTTAGTGGCCAACCTAGTGTCAGAGTTTTTCAAGCCACCCGAAGGCCTTCGACTTGGCTTACCGACTGCTATCAGTTGATAACAGCCGGGACCGACATTTTACGTGCCCTCCGAAGCACGGAGACGCTCTGTTGAAATACCACTAAGCGGTCACTCATCCATAGACTGACCGCAACCAAGGGTTGCTTAACTCGCTTATCGTTTTACTGATTAGTGAGTGCAACTAGCTATGAGCGCCTCAATATAATAGTTGATATTATACTTACACAGGTAACTTAAAAAATGTTATTTGGATCTTAATTTCTGTGTGTATTTATGAAGATGCACGGCACGGCGGCACGTTTGATATACGTGGAGGCCACAACATGCTATCTCGCTCTTGCAGATCTAATCAATCGAAATACGTTTTAAAAACTACAAATTAATTGAGGTTTTAAAAAATAAATATTATTTTTATAGTCCCATTTTCGTATGCGAGTTATTTCATTACGTTTGAATATCGATTCTGATATCACAGTTAAAACGCCCGACAGGGTTTTTGTTACATATTGTATATATTATATATATGTACGTGGCATCGTATCGTCTAAACGAGTGGGCCGATTTGGATGCGGTTATTTTTTGTTTTGTAGCTAGTTTAATCGATATGTTTCTTAGCTATATTTGAAGTAGATCTGTTTAGCTATTTATTAAATGTTTTTCTAACTCACGGTTAGGTTAGGTTTGTGACGGTATACAGCGCGCATCGCATAATTTACAAACTTTGACTGCCTCGGTGGCGCAGTTGTAATGCGTACGCGTTACGATTGAGGCTAACGCTGAGGTCTCGGGTTCGATCCCCACGTCGGGTAAAGTGATGTTGGGTTTTTCTATTGCGAAATGCTCAGTATCAGCCCGGAGTCTGGAATTTGTGCCCGGTATGGCGATAGGATATCACATCACGGGACGGAAATAAACTCGGCGAAATGTGGGTGTACTTGTAGGTTAGAGGAACATTACCGAGCGTTCCCTTCCCATTTATTCCGTACATGCTTTTCATCATCGTAAGCGGTGGTCGCTATCCATTCGAGTAAATATTTTTAGGTATAAGTTACCCGCATCATAAGGACATTATAGGTAAATTAAGTGTTCAGCATATTGGAACCAGTGGAATGGCTTCGAAAGGTAACTTCTGACACTTCTGATGAGTGGTAGAGCCACGCTGTAGACACTTTTGTCTAGCGCATGTATGGGCCGGCTCGTCCGAGTCATTACCACTGTCTCACAGAAAACCGGCGTAAAGTAGCAGCTTGCTGCTTCGTTTCGTACGGTGAGTGAGATATCCGGAGGCCCAAACCCCCTCCCCTTCCCAATTCCTTAATTATCCCTTTCCTTTATGGTCGGCAACGCGCCCATGATTATTTTGGTATTGTGGGCGTACATGGGCGGTGGAGATCACTTAGCATCAGGTGACCCACTTGCTCGTTTGCCGGCGTATGCCATAATAAAAAATAAACTTTTTAAAAATTCCAGATGCGTTTACACTCGTGTCATCGGCGGGGCTAGCATGAATAACTTGCGAGAACGTATTAGTATCGAAATGACAAAAAATTGTTTGAACCTTCATACGAATGCTAACGTTCTCGATTCGAATACTTATTCGTAAGTTGTTCGAGCTCGCCCCCCAGGTCTTAGGGATTTCGATCCCAGAGCGCGTACCTCGTCGAAGTTACGTGTGTATTCATTGTCAATAGGGTAGTTGATTAGATTTTTTTAATTATTTAAATCAATAAGTTACGTTACTCAAAATCTATTGCACAAATAATTTTATAAATTGGACCAAAAATAAATAATTTAGAAGCTATCCAAATCCTGTAGAAGGGGTAATTGTCAAATTACAGACGACGCAAACTTTGACGGCACTGTGTAAAACGTTCATTATGGTGCACGCGTGCAAGCGAGATAGTGCGATATCCCTACTACACACTACTTTTCCTCATACCAACATTTAAAGTCATAACTGTGCACATTTCTGAACCAATTTTGATTGTGTTTTAATAAAAGGGTTTCTTTTGCGTATCATTTTCTGTTGCTTATAAAATAATGTATGACATTGAATATAGGAAACTACCCTATTATTTGTTCGCTTTAACGGCGAAGGAAACGTCTTGAGGAACCTGCTTACCTGAAAGTTCTCCATAAGAATTTCGAAGGTGTAGTAGGCCAACGTGGCGGTAACCTACCACCTCTCATTTGTGGCTGATGGCCGTGCCCAGCAATGGGATAAAACAAGGCATTTATAATATTTTTTGGGCACTAAAAATACTCAAATAAATATATATACGGCAACTATTTTTAGTAAAGAAACGCCTGTACAGTTGGATAAAATAGGGCTAACGTTTTTTTAACTAAGCATTTAAAATTCGCGAAATGTCTCGCAGATTCGAACCCTATAAATTATGAAAGGTTTGATTCTGATAATGATTAAATAATTGCAGGGACAGACGCGGGCGTGACATTTCAAAGTCTATACGAAAAGTTCGCCGACGGAGGCCGAAAAGGTACGCTCCTTTCGTACCTTATTATTAGAAATTAAATAAAAAAATTAACTCTATAATTGATTGATAATAAAATCGATTTAGATTAATCAGTTTTGTAGTCTGATAGTTAATAGAATTGAAAAGTATATTATATTGATTTTTAATATTAAATTGACAATCAGTTTCATTGAAATATCGATTTACATTCATCTCTTTTCTAGTTCGATACATAAAATAATTTAATTCATTCATTGGTAGATCGATTATTAATTGATTTTGTAGATTTTAACCTATTTAATGGTAATGTTACAGAGTATTTAGTTTGTTTCATAATAGTTTAAATTTCTTCGTTAAGCCCGATCAGAATATTATACCTGCATCGTATAATTCGAATTCTTTGCATACAGAAATCGATTATGACATTTAAAACTAGAGAAGCCAGATTTAATACTATCAGGCCTATTATCATATTACATTCTCCCACTGGTAGGTGTTAGTCCCCCACACTGGCCTAATGAGGGTTGGTAGAATTCACCATCAAAATTATGCGGAGTTCTCAGTAGTGCAGTTTTCCTCACGATGTTTCCTTCACCGTTAAAGCGAGCGATAATTAACAATGAATACACACGTAACTTAGAAAAGTCGGGCGCCTTGAAACGTTTTCAAGTGGTAGAGCCACGCTGCGGACAGTTTTGTCATCAGCATGAATGGGCCGGCTCGTCCGGGTTTTTACCACTGTCTCACAGAAAACCGGCGTAAAGTAGCAGCTTGCTGCTGTGTTTCGTACGGTGAGTGAGATATCCGGAGACCCAAATCATTTGTCATTTTCTGCCGCTAAACAACAGTATGATCATTACCTATGAAATTGCCGTTCTGTGCGATATAAGTTACCAAGTATATATAATTAGTGGTGTTGCTTCTGTTTATGGACAGGCGTGATTACCATTAGGCGAGCAAGCTTTTCGTTTCGTCATGTAGGATGGTAAAAAAAAAGATTGAGAAAATAACATGACATAGATTAAAATTCAGAAAATAGGCCGAGTCTCGACCTCTAGTATTTATTAGTACTCTTCTTCTTCCCCATGCCCTTATCCCACTGGCAGTGGGGTCGGCACAACATTCTTTTTGACACATGTTACAGAAATATTAGGCTTACAGTTGTTACGACCGGCCGTCGAATACCGTCGAAACAATAACGACGGAACAAATATTGTGAATAACAAAAACATTTTTGTATCGCTTCGGGAATCGAACCCCCGGCCTCTCGCTTCACATCCGGCTACTCTCCCACTGCGCTACGAAGGCTGTCGTTAGCTTCTAATATATAAAATTCTCGTGTCACAATGTTCGTTCTCATACTCCTCCGAAACAGCTCGACCGATTTGTATGAAATTTTTTGTGCATATCGAGTAGGTCTGAGAATCGGCCAACATCTATTTCTGATCCCCCTAAATGTTAAGGGTGGTCCACCCCTAAATTTTTATTTTTAATTTTAAGGCAAAATATTTTGTTTTTATTCTTTAATGATACAACAAAAAAAATACATACTACCCTAAATTTTCAACCCTCTACGATCAACGCCTATTTTTTTAATAGCGATATTAGTATTTTTGTCAAGCGCGTTTCTCACACCGATCGCGATGACGGGACTCGCTAGGCTACTTTAATCCTGGGCAACAGCTAGTTTATTATAATATTAATAATTGTTTTTGTCAACAGCGGCCGAGGTAATACGCATGGACCATAACTATAGCCTGGAGCCGCCGGCCAAAGAGGCTCAAGAGAGCGTCTCAAGGCTCAACGTGAGACAGTTGGTAGACACACTTGGATACCTGTAAGTTTCCATTTTTTTTTTATTTGCTTGAGAGACGAAACGAGCAGGTCGCTCGCCTGATGGTAAGCGCCACGCCTGCCCATAATCAGAAGCAACACAACACAGAACTTTTTCTATGTTAATAATGTCGAGGCAATGTTTATTGTACTCTGACGTCATCACGGTGTGCAGATATTATACAACGTGTTACAGAAAGGTGTGGTCATATTTAAGGGTCGTTACATACACCTCACAGTGAAGTGTTTATATAGCGGATCTTATGGAAATATAGACTTCTTAAAATTGGACATTGAAGCTACTGAAATTCCTGGGCATTATGAGACTTACATCTTACGTCTCGAGGTGACGAGCGCAGTCCAGTGTCATGCAGTGCTTTGTGATTCAATGTTCTGTGTGGTGTTGCGTCTGTTTATGGCCAGGCTTGTTTACCATCAGGCGAACGACATGCTCGTTTCGTCATTTTGGCTAATAAAAAATTCCCCGTTTCACACTACATTTTTTTATTTGCTTGAATAACGAGACGAGCAGGTCGCTCGCCGTATAATAAGCGTCACACCTGCCCACAAACAGTAACAATGTCACACAGATCTCTCAGGTTATGACATTATCCTCAGGTCATTGAAAAACCTTCAACGCAAGCAGCTGTGGGTTGTCAAGGTTGAGACGGACAAGGCGGAAGCGTCCATTACACAGTCTGAGCAGGTCATCACCAAAATGGGGGACCCTAAGCAGATGATTGAGGTAAGGATGATGGTAGTATGCTGGTTGGTAAATACAGGATGTTATGGTTTATTTTTTAGGAAAAATTTAACACAAAATGGCGGTTAGTTTCTTTTAATGCTTTTGTAGACACGATATTTATTTATTTTTTATTGTGAAAAGAGATGCAAATACAAAATGGCGGATAGTTTTTAATTACATTCTCTTAAAAAAAATCTTTTATTAAATTCTAATTCTAAAAGCTCGACCACACGTGACGGAAAATAAACATGTCGAATCGTGGATGTACTAATTACAACTCTGCCTACCGCTTTAGGGATACTTCCTTGACTGTATATGTAAAAAAAACAGATTAAAATGCAAAATTCTCCACAGATCATCCCCCAAACATCAACGTCAGAGCAACCAGCAAACGAGGTGCTCCAAATCATGGACGAGTCGACCATATCTGATAATTTCATATACGAAATCGCCGAAGAACAAGAGATCACCATGGAAGAGGTGAAGGAAATACCCGTCGCCGAAAATAAAGAGTGGATTGTGAACATACTGCCAGATACAGAAGCGAAACCCAAATATGCGTACATAAAGCATTGCAACACGGGGAAGAAGAAACGACATTTTACAGCGGACATGAGCGAGATAACACTACAGGGCGATTATGCGAATTATTACATACTGCCAGACGTAGATCCGTCTGTCGGCGTCGAAATAACCACCAGTTACGAGCCCGAGAATTATATAGTCGAGGAATATCAGCATTTGGTGCTCGATGAACGTCCCAAGAAACGGTCTAAGGAGGACAAGAAGAAACGAAAGCGCTTGTCATCGGGCACTCAGATCAAATCGGACTCCCCGGACTGGGTGATACAGAACGCATATGAAGACGACGATTACGATGATAAAAAGGCCGCGTCGAGGGTGAGACGGAAAAATAAAAAGTATCTAGGTTACGATTTTGTAACTTAATCACGCTGAATGGTGTTTGGTTTTTGAAACTTTGAGGCTGCCAAGATCTTTGAATGTTCACAGTAGGGTAGTTGCCCAGATTTTTTTTATTATTTAAATCAATAAGTTACGTTACTCAAAATCTATTGCACAAATAATTTTATAAATCGGACCATAAATAAATAAGTTAGAAGCTATCCAAATCCTGTAGAAGGGGTAATTGTCAAATTACAGACGACGCAAACTTTGACGTCACTGTGTAAAACGTTCATTATGGTGCACGCGTGCAAGCGAGATAGTGAGATATCCCTACTACGCACCCACTTTTCCTCATACCAACATTTAAAGTCATAACTGAGAGCACATTTCTGAACCAATTTTGATTGTGTTTTAATAAAAGGGTTTCTTTTGCGTATCATTTTCCATTGCTTATAAAATAATATATAAAATTCAATATAGGAAACTACCCTGTTCATTGATTATAAATAGATACTGTGTAGTGTCCGATGATGGTTATGTTTACGCGAATGTTACATATTGAACTAATTTAAACATTTTTTTAATTTTTGTCTCGATGTTGGGAAAACATTTCAGCCAAAGATGACCAAGTGAATGGTGCACTTCACTTTAAAATTAGTTGCTAATGATAAATACACCCAACGGTCACGGTGTCTTTAGGTCGGACAATTAGGCTTTTAGTTTAGAAAGTTGGCAGTTAATTAACCCAAAACTGCCAAAGTTCAATGTCGAAACTTTGAGACTAAAAGTAAAAATAAACATCGATAAAATCCGTCTAAAAAAATGTAGTATATGCAACACGAGATTTTGTCGACTCTTTTTATCGTGAAATACCAGTTTTATATCTAGTTTTAACTATCTATCGACGCTAACATTGTTGCATAGAATACTCGACTCGTTATGTCAAAAGTAGAGAAAATACTACTTTCAACCTCTCTGTGGTATTTTGTCTACGAACCCTAACATGACGTAATTTTATCGAATTTTGTCACTTTTACTCGAGATTTTTGGCGTCGATTGTTATCTGTCTCGTGCGCGAGATGTCGTGTTGCACATGCTAAGCCTCTTACGCCCGGTTTCTGAAAGGCTGATCAATGTTAAATTAACTAATCAAATGTCAAATCTCAAGTCAAGTCGTAATTGAGTTGCTAGAAGCGTGATCAACACCTTTGATTTGACACACATGTTAGCTAACATAACATTCAAATTAATATGAAAAATCGTATTTCAAATGGTACTTAAGAGACATCAAATATTATTTTTTACTGAATAATGTTTCAGCAACTCGAGTTGATTTGACAGAGATGTCAAATCAAAGTTCTGTTAGTTGAATGTTGATTTGAGCAGCCTTTCAGAAACCGTGTGTTAGTGTTCGATATTTAGCGCAACGCGAAATGTAATCTATACGGACCTCGATGTCAGTGTTGACAATATTTACTGTACAGTGACGTCATACAATATTTACTGTACAGTGACGTCATACAATATTTACTGTACAGTGACGTCATACAATATTTACTGTACAGTGACGTCATACAATATTTACTGTACAGTGACGTCATACAATATTTACTGTACAGTGACGTCATACAATATTTACTGTACAGTGACGTCATACAATATTTACTGTACAGTGACGTCATACAATATTTACTGTACAGTGACGTCATACAATATTTACTGTACAGTGACGTCATACAATATTTACTGTACAGTGACGTCATACAATATTTATGGTACGGTGGCGTCATAGAAGTGCGCATAGATTATTTAGCACGCGTTGCGCTTAATCGTGAAATACTAATGGAGTACAAAGTCTATATTTAGGTTTTCCGTGATTCAGCCGTTTAAAAGTTATGGTGGAAATAAAAAAACGTACCATGAACCTAGAAAACATTACACTCCTTTTTAGCAGTCGTGTAAAAATGCGCAATTATGTATTTTTATTTTGTTGAACAATATACAGGTTGTATAAAATTACATGTTATAAATTAGTGGAATGATTTTTAGGTTATCTAAATTATTTTAATCAACTGGTAGTCTCCATTGCATCCTGTATATTTTTTCGGTGTTAATATGTTTTTTCTTTGCATAATTAAAGATCTTGGTGGTCGATTTTTTTAATAGGCATTTTTTTTTAATAGGCATTTTTTCTTGGGATATCAAGACAAATGATTAAAAAAACACCGTTTAAAACATAATAAATAGTCTCTAGTCTCTAGCACTTATGGGTGATACAAGGTTCAATATCCCGGATAGGCAATGGTTTTAATGGTTATTCTTATTCATAATATGCCCGAGATTAAATTCGTGATATGATGATTAGGTTAATTTTCAGGGGGCAGTGATAAGCTTGGTATACTAGCTACACATCTGCTTACCATTTTGGGGATGTAGGGATGATAGTGAAATGTTTATAGACGAGCGAAGCAAAATATCGGTCATCGACAAAAAAACATATATAAATTCATATATGACTGCCTCGGTGGCGTAATTGTAATGCGTATGCGGTACAACTTCTGTGCTTAGGTCTCGGGTTCGATCTCCGGGTCGGGAAAAGTGATATAGGGTGTTTTCATGAAATGGTTAATATCAATCCGGAGTCTGGAAGTGTGCCCGGTATGGCGATAGGCTCGCCCCCTATTACATCATGGTATAGAAATAAGCTCGGCGAAAGGTGGGTGTACTAGTTAAACCTCTGCCTAACCCTTCGGGGAGTGCAGGCGTGAGTGTGTATGTATAAATTTCATAAAATAAAAATGCAAAAAATCAAGCTGTTGTCTTGATATCCCAACAAAAAACTTTTTGTTGTGTTTAATTAATTATTTTCCGATTTTTTTCGTAAAAATCTTGGCTTCCCATTAATATGGTCTTAAAAAGGGTTTAGAACTCCTATATTTAAAACGTACCCAATTTTTGACCGTAATTAATAATGTTTACAATTTTTTTAGAGAACTGTCGCTTAAAAGTGAAGTTTGAATTACGTAAAGTTTATTAAATTGCATAGTTTTTTTTTAAATCCAATGTCTTTTTTTATTTCGCACTTTAAAAAACCTTAGGTCAGTAATTCTCAAGTTCTCAAATATAATTGTAACTATGAGTAAATTTTGATCGTTTTTACACTAAATCTAATAAAATTTTAAGCCTGGAATAGTATGGTAACAAGGTTTGCTATTTTTAATCGCTCGCGTTCAGATAATATTGAGTTAAATCTGTTAACCTAGCTCCTTGATAATTGAGATAAAAACGAATATCAATTCTGCTTACACGAACTAAACTTGACTGAAATCATCGACTTAAAAAAACGACTTTTTTAGTCGATAATTACTCCTGTGAAATGTCAAACGAACTAAAATGGCAGGATTTCATTTTAGTTTGACAGGACTGATATGCATTGTATATTGATGCATTAAATCAGACTACCTAAAAAAATAGTTTTAGCTTAGTCAAGTGAAGAATTGACTCAATTTTTTAACATGACCAGGAGGCCAATTCTCGTAATTTTAATAGGGTAGTTGACTAGATTTTTTTTATTATTTAAATCAATAAGTTACGTTACTCAAAATCTATTGCAGAAAGAATTTTAGAAATCGGACCAAAAATAAATAAGATAGAAGTCATTGAAATCCTGTAGAAGGGGTAATTGTCAAATGACAGACGATGCAACCTTTGACGTCACTGTGTAAAATGTTCATTATAGTGCACGCGTGCAAGCGAGATAGTGAGATATCCCTACTACGCACCCACTTTTCCTCATACCAACATTTAAAGTCAAAACTGCGGGCACATTTCTGAACCAATTTTGATTGTGTTTTAATAAAAGGGTTTCTTTTACGTATCATTTTCTGTTGCTTATAAAATAATGTATAAAATTCAATATAGGAAACTACCCTATTGTTCAAAGTATTATGCCGATCTAGTCTCCGCGTCAAGAAAGTTGCAAATGGCATTATCTTAAACCAATAATCAACGTCAAATGCACCTAGCATTAACAGTAGCATTATACCGTTTTAGCTTCAGTCAACTTTTATTCTACATTCAATCTCATTACGATCTATGTTCACATTTGACGATGATTATTGGTTTTAGAGATTGCCATTTGCAACTATCTTGACGCTGAGACTAAATCGGAATGATATTTTGAACATTTAAAATTACGAGAATTGTCCCCAGATTAAGTCAAAAAATATTATTTTGTGCTACTGTCTAGCATATTTATTCAGACAATAGTCGTTATTTTTATAAAACAGGGCGGCAAATCATCTATTTTTAATTAAAAAAGCAAAGTTTTAAAAATCAAATATCGATAGCGTAATATATCTGCAATATAGTGTTTTAGTTTTTTTTTTGTAAAAATTTTAATATTTTAGTTTATATTATGCATTAAAGTTATATGGTGGAGTCTTACATGTATTTTGGACGATGATCGGTGAAATTCTAACATTAGAATGGGGATTTGATAACCTCGGTTTGATTCCCAGCTCGTTTAATATGAGACTACGAAATATCGCGCGTGAGAGAGAGAAAATTTTGTCGATATCGAATAGTTTTTCGTTTGTAATATAACGTACTATATATATAGTAATAGATATATGCACGAGAAAACGATCCGACAGTATTCTCTTTTCGTGTATACCGGGCATGATAGCTTTAGATTACACGTTGAGATAAAATGAGAAAACTTATCGATAAAATTTTCTCGTGTCGTTAATAGCGGGCCGGTATATTAGCTCCGATATAAACGTACATAGAGTCAACAAGATTTTTCTCGCGGCTTTATGTTAACTGCGCAAGTTGGGCCACGCCACAGATATGAATTTATATAGATTAAATGCTTAAATATGTATAAAAATTAAGCGAATGTCATTTTTACTATATGTCTCAGAGGGCGCGGGCCAAAAATAAATAATATAAAGTTATTATTGCTCTTTTTGTTTCATGTATGCGTGATATACAACGTGTTATATAAAGGTTTGGTCAAATTTTAGCAACGTATAGTGTACGATATAAGTATCCCCCCCCCCCCCTAGTACCAAATCCGATTGCATTGCTAGGATATAAATAATCTTTTTTTATCGAATGAGTAACATGTCGATATTCGACTTGCAACTTTGGACCACACTCAATGATAAACAGCAAACCTTTTGTCTGACTTCAGTATTATTATTCCCGCTCACGCACTTCACTTCATTTATAGAGATCGATTTTATCGATTGTAATAAACGGATGCTTAAAAGAAGCGTGAAATATAATGATGTTTATATTTTGATAAGATCCGGTACATAAAGTCACTGACAGGTGTATATAACCCTTAAATATGACCACACCTTTCTGTAACACGTTGTATATGTATAGACAATGATTGTGTATAGTTATCACTATTGATTGAAATGTATAGGAAGATGGCCGACCCGTCACTTTCTAAGGTGGAAGGTCGCATCATATGCGAGCGTTTTTTGCTGTCAAGAAGCAGTGTGTAAGCACTGTTGTGTGGCGACAGTTTTGTCTACAGCACGAATGGGCCGGCTCGACCGGGTCGTTACCACTGTCTCACAGAAAACCGATGTAAAGTATCGGCTTGCTGCTGCGTTTCGTACGGTGAGTGAGATATCCGGAAGCCCAAATCCCTCCCCTTCCCAATCCCTTAACTACCCCTTTCCTTTCAGGTCGGCAATGCGCCCCTGATTCTTCTTCTATTGTGGGCGTACATGGGCGGTGGAGATCACTTACCATCAGGTAACCCACTTGCTCGTTTGCCGGCCTATGCTATTAAAAAGTTGTGACGCTTATCATCAGGCGAGCGACGTGCTCGTCAGTCAGTGGAAAGGTTAGAATTTCACCGATTTGTCTATCATAGCTCGACTATCACTAGGTTGATCTTCGAATATTATGGTCCTTATTAAGCGAGTTTTGTTATATGCTTAAATAAAATCAGTTTTGAAAATTAATTAGTATTTTTATTGCGCCCTATAAATACCACATGCGTTAATATACCGCGGACCCCATCGAAATAAGATGACTAGAACGATAACTCTCATATGAATCTGCCAAAAATACGGCTTCACTTAAAGATGCAAAGGTAAAATCACACGTAACACTCATACACGCAACAAAAATTAATGAACGTTCAAAATGAACTTAATTTCATAAAAGTTAATGTCTACATATTAAATTTCTAGATCGAGATACGACGTTCTGCGCCGCGTATAAAATAAGACGTAGTATGTGTCAACTAGAGACCATGAATCCATTTTTATGAATGAACAGACAGACTTTTATAGTCCCGCCCCCTAGCACAGAGTTTTGGTGGGGCCATTTTATTGATTGAGTTACGTTTCTTGTCATCTTATTTCGATGATTAACGACACAGATTTTTCGCATATTGATATTGTTTGAAAGTCGGTAGTTAAGTCCGCGCGCGAGCACTGCGCGGTAACGCTCTTGCGCACCGCTTAAAAAATATTGTATTTACCTATGTGTTTGGAGTTCGATTCCCAGCTTGTGAACTGTGTCTAGTTGTGTGTTTTAGCCTTGTGTACATTTGTCCGTAAGTTTTATGCCTTTAAATTTGGATTAACGAATTATTTCCTCGGTAAGTACTTTTATTTTTATTCTGAGGGTATCATGAAAAAATAATTGGCCGCTCATTATGTTCTTTCGAATAGGCTTCTTCCACCTGCCTTATCCCACTCGCAGTGGGGTCGGCGCAACATACTTGTGTGCCCCGGTTCGCCCGAAGATCCGGGGCTGAACCGACGAAAATGTATGAATGGGGAAGAGGTGAAAGAGGAGTGTCAGGATCGTAGCTTGTGGCACTGAATAGAACTCAGGAGTTTGATAGCTCACTGACAGAGAGCGCAAGAGGGGTTCTAGTTGAGAGTAAGCGATATGGTAATATAGAGTTACGGTCAATTGGCCGCAACTTAGTGGTACAATTTCTATGTACCGCGCAGCTTGTCTAGTAGTAGGTATACATTAAAGTCTTTGATTTTACACAACAGATTACGTAAATTGTTTTACTGCGCAAATTAAAGTCTTCGTTTACCTATTGTGTACTCTCCTATTGTGTCTCGGGTTCGATCCCCACGTCGGGTAAAGTGATGTTGGGTTTTTCTATTGCGAAATGCTCAGTATCAGCCCGGAGTCTGGAATTTGTGCCCGGTATGGCGATAGGATATCACATCATGGGACGGAAATAAACTCGGCGAAATGTGGGTGTACTTGTAGGTTAAAGGAACATCACCGAGCGTTCCCTTCCCATTTATTCCCTACATGCTTTTCATCATCGTAAGCGGTGGTCGCTATCCATTCGAGTAAATATTTTTAGGTATAAGTTACCCGCATCATAAGGACATTATAGGTAAATTAAGTGTTCAGCATATTGGAACCAGTGGAATGGCTTCGAAAGGTAACTTCTGACACTTCTGATGAGTGGTAGAGCCACGCTGTAGACACTTTTGTCTAGCGCATGTATGGGCCGGCTCGTCCGAGTCATTACCACTGTTTCACAGAAAACCGGCGTAAAGTAGCAGCTTGCTGCTTCGTTTCGTACAGTGAGTGAGATATCCGGAGGCCCAAACACCCTCCCCTTCCCAATCCCTAATTATCCCTTTCCTTTAAGGTCGCCAACGCGCCCATGATTATTTTGGTATTGTGGGCGTACATGGGCGGTGGAGATCACTTAGCATCAGGTGACCCACTTGCTCGTTTGCCGGCGTATGCCATAATAAAAAATAAACTTTTTAAAAATTCCAGATGCGTTTACACTCGTGTCATCGGCGGGGCTAGCATGAATAACTTGCGAGAACGTATTAGTATCGAAATGACAAAAAATTGTTTGAACCTTCATACGAATGCTAACGTTCTCGATTCGAATACTTATTCGTAAGTTGTTCGAGCTCGCCCCCCAGGTCTTAGGGATTTCGATCCCAGAGCGCGTACCTCGTCGAAGTTACGTGTGTATTCATTGTCAATAGGGTAGTTGATTAGATTTTTTTAATTATTTAAATCAATAAGTTACGTTACTCAAAATCTATTGCACAGATAATTTTATAAATTGGACCAAAAATAAATAATTTAGAAGCTATCCAAATCCTGTAGAAGGGGTAATTGTCAAATTACAGACGACGCAAACTTTGACGTCACTGTGTAAAACGTTCATTATGGTGCACGCGTGCAAGCGAGATAGTGCGATATCCCTACTACACACCCACTTTTCCTCATACCAACATTTAAAGTCATAACTGCGGGCACATTTCTGAACCAATTTTGATTGTGTTTTAATAAAAGGGTTTCTTTTGCGTATCATTTTCTGTTGCTTATAAAATAACATTGAATATAGGAAACTACCCTATTATTTGTTCGCTTTAACGGCGAAGGAAACGTCTTGAGGAACCTGCTTACCTGAAAGTTCTCCATAAGAATTTCGAAGGTTTAGTAGGCCAACGTGGCGGTAACCTACCACCTCTCATTTGTGGCTGATGGCCGTGCCCAGCAATGGGATAAAACAAGGCATTTATAATATTTTTTGGGCACTAAAAATACTCAAAAATAAATATATATACGGCAACTATTTTTAGTAAAGAAACGCCTGTACAGTTGGATAAAATAGGGCTAAAATTTTTTTTTTTTTTAACTAAGCATTTAAAATTCGCGAAATGTCTCGCAGATTCGAACCCTATAAATTATGAAAGGTTTGATTCTGATAATGATTAAATAATTGCAGGGACAGACGCGGGCGTGACATTTCAAAGTCTATACGAAAAGTTCGCCGACGGAGGCCGAAAAGGTACGCTCCTTTCGTACCTTATTATTAGAAATTAAATAAAAACATTAACTCTATAATTGATTGATAATAAAATCGATTTAGATTAATCAGTTTTGTAGTCTGATAGTTAATAGAATTGAAAAGTATATTATATTGATTTTTAATATTAAATTGACAATCAGTTTCATTGAAATATCGATTTACATCCATCTCTTTTCTAGTTCGATACATAAAATAATTTAATTCATTCATTGGTAGATCGATTATTAATTGATTTTGTAGATTTTAACCTATTTAATGGTAATGTTACAGAGTATTTAGTTTGTTTCATAATAGTTTAAATTTCTTCGTTAAGCCCGATCAGAATATTATACCTGCATCGTATAATTCGAATTCTTTGCATACAGAAATCGATTATGACATTTAAAACTAGAGAAGCCAGATTTAATACTATCAGGCCTATTATCATATTATATTCTCCCACTGGTAGGTGTTAGTCCCCCACACTGGCCTAATGAGGGTTGGTAGAATTCACCATCAAAATTATGCGGAGTTCTCAGTAGTGCAGGTTTCCTCACGATGTTTCCTTCACCGTTAAAGCGAGCTATAATTAACAATGAATACACACGTAACTTAGAAAAGTCGGGCGCCTTGAAACGTTTTCAAGTGGTAGAGCCACGCTGCGGACAGTTTTGTCATCAGCATGAATGGGCCGGCTCGTCCGGGTTTTTACCACTGTCTCACAGAAAACCGGCGTAAAGTAGCAGCTTGCTGCTGTGTTTCGTACGGTGAGTGAGATATCCGGAGACCCAAATCATTTGTCATTTTCTGCCGCTAAACAACAGTATGATCATTACCTATGAAATTGCCGTTCTGTGCGATATAAGTTACCAAGTATATATAATTAGTGGTGTTGCTTCTGTTTATGGACAGGCGTGATTACCATTAGGCGAGCAAGCTTTTCGTTTCGTCATGTAGGATGGTAAAAAAAAAGATTGAGAAAATAACATGACATAGATTAAAATTCAGAAAATAGGCCGAGTCTCGACCTCTAGTATTTATTAGTACTCTTCTTCTTCCCCATGCCCTTATCCCACTGGCAGTGGGGTCGGCACAACATTCTTTTTGACACATGTTACAGAAATATTAGGCTTACAGTTGTTACGACCGGCCGTCGAATACCGTCGAAACAATAACGACGGAACAAATATTGTGAATAACAAAAACATTTTTGTATCGCTTCGGGAATCGAACCCCCGGCCTCTCGCTTCACATCCGGCTACTCTCCCACTGCGCTACGAAGGCTGTCGTTAGCTTCTAATATATAAAATTCTCGTGTCACAATGTTCGTTCTCATACTCCTCCGAAACAGCTCGACCGATTTGTATGAAATTTTTTGTGCATATCGAGTAGGTCTGAGAATCGGCCAACATCTATTTCTGATCCCCCTAAATGTTAAGGGTGGTCCACCCCTAAATTTTTATTTTTAATTTTAAGGCAAAATATTTTGTTTTTATTCTTTAATGATACAACAAAAAAAATACATACTACCCTAAATTTTCAACCCTCTACGATCAACGCCTATTTTTTTAATAGCGATATTAGTATTTTTGTCAAGCGCGTTTCTCACACCGATCGCGATGACGGGACTCGCTAGGCTACTTTAATCCTGGGCAACAGCTAGTTTATTATAATATTAATAATTGTTTTTGTCAACAGCGGCCGAGGTAATACGCATGGACCATAACTATAGCCTGGAGCCGCCGGCCAAAGAGGCTCAAGAGAGCGTCTCAAGGCTCAACGTGAGACAGTTGGTAGACACACTTGGATACCTGTAAGTTTCCATTTTTTTTTTATTTGCTTGAGAGACGAAACGAGCAGGTCGCTCGCCTGATGGTAAGCGCCACGCCTGCCCATAATCAGAAGCAACACAACACAGAACTTTTTCTATGTTAATAATGTCGAGGCAATGTTTATTGTACTCTGACGTCATCACGGTGTGCAGATATTATACAACGTGTTACAGAAAGGTGTGGTCATATTTAAGGGTCGTTACATACACCTCACAGTGAAGTGTTTATATAGCGGATCTTATGGAAATATAGACTTCTTAAAATTGGACATTGAAGCTACTGAAATTCCTGGGCATTATGAGACTTACATCTTACGTCTCGAGGTGACGAGCGCAGTCCAGTGTCATGCAGTGCTTTGTGATTCAATGTTCTGTGTGGTGTTGCGTCTGTTTATGGCCAGGCTTGTTTACCATCAGGCGAACGACATGCTCGTTTCGTCATTTTGGCTAATAAAAAATTCCCCGTTTCACACTACATTTTTTTATTTGCTTGAATAACGAGACGAGCAGGTCGCTCGCCGTATAATAAGCGTCACACCTGCCCACAAACAGTAACAATGTCACACAGATCTCTCAGGTTATGACATTATCCTCAGGTCATTGAAAAACCTTCAACGCAAGCAGCTGTGGGTTGTCAAGGTTGAGACGGACAAGGCGGAAGCGTCCATTACACAGTCTGAGCAGGTCATCACCAAAATGGGGGACCCTAAGCAGATGATTGAGGTAAGGATGATGGTAGTATGCTGGTTGGTAAATACAGGATGTTATGGTTTATTTTTTAGGAAAAATTTAACACAAAATGGCGGTTAGTTTCTTTTAATGCTTTTGTAGACACGATATTTATTTATTTTTTATTGTGAAAAGAGATGCAAATACAAAATGGCGGATAGTTTTTAATTACATTCTCTTAAAAAAAATCTTTTATTAAATTCTAATTCTAAAAGCTCGACCACACGTGACGGAAAATAAACATGTCGAATCGTGGATGTACTAATTACAACTCTGCCTACCGCTTTAGGGATACTTCCTTGACTGTATATGTAAAAAAAACAGATTAAAATGCAAAATTCTCCACAGATCATCCCCCAAACATCAACGTCAGAGCAACCAGCAAACGAGGTGCTCCAAATCATGGACGAGTCGACCATATCTGATAATTTCATATACGAAATCGCCGAAGAACAAGAGATCACCATGGAAGAGGTGAAGGAAATACCCGTCGCCGAAAATAAAGAGTGGATTGTGAACATACTGCCAGATACAGAAGCGAAACCCAAATATGCGTACATAAAGCATTGCAACACGGGGAAGAAGAAACGACATTTTACAGCGGACATGAGCGAGATAACACTACAGGGCGATTATGCGAATTATTACATACTGCCAGACGTAGATCCGTCTGTCGGCGTCGAAATAACCACCAGTTACGAGCCCGAGAATTATATAGTCGAGGAATATCAGCATTTGGTGCTCGATGAACGTCCCAAGAAACGGTCTAAGGAGGACAAGAAGAAACGAAAGCGCTTGTCATCGGGCACTCAGATCAAATCGGACTCCCCGGACTGGGTGATACAGAACGCATATGAAGACGACGATTACGATGATAAAAAGGCCGCGTCGAGGGTGAGACGGAAAAATAAAAAGTATCTAGGTTACGATTTTGTAACTTAATCACGCTGAATGGTGTTTGGTTTTTGAAACTTTGAGGCTGCCAAGATCTTTGAATGTTCACAGTAGGGTAGTTGCCCAGATTTTTTTTATTATTTAAATCAATAAGTTACGTTACTCAAAATCTATTGCACAAATAATTTTATAAATCGGACCATAAATAAATAAGTTAGAAGCTATCCAAATCCTGTAGAAGGGGTAATTGTCAAATTACAGACGACGCAAACTTTGACGTCACTGTGTAAAACGTTCATTATGGTGCACGCGTGCAAGCGAGATAGTGAGATATCCCTACTACGCACCCACTTTTCCTCATACCAACATTTAAAGTCATAACTGAGAGCACATTTCTGAACCAATTTTGATTGTGTTTTAATAAAAGGGTTTCTTTTGCGTATCATTTTCCATTGCTTATAAAATAATATATAAAATTCAATATAGGAAACTACCCTGTTCATTGATTATAAATAGATACTGTGTAGTGTCCGATGATGGTTATGTTTACGCGAATGTTACATATTGAACTAATTTAAACATTTTTTTAATTTTTGTCTCGATGTTGGGAAAACATTTCAGCCAAAGATGACCAAGTGAATGGTGCACTTCACTTTAAAATTAGTTGCTAATGATAAATACACCCAACGGTCACGGTGTCTTTAGGTCGGACAATTAGGCTTTTAGTTTAGAAAGTTGGCAGTTAATTAACCCAAAACTGCCAAAGTTCAATGTCGAAACTTTGAGACTAAAAGTAAAAATAAACATCGATAAAATCCGTCTAAAAAAATGTAGTATATGCAACACGAGATTTTGTCGACTCTTTTTATCGTGAAATACCAGTTTTATATCTAGTTTTAACTATCTATCGACGCTAACATTGTTGCATAGAATACTCGACTCGTTATGTCAAAAGTAGAGAAAATACTACTTTCAACCTCTCTGTGGTATTTTGTCTACGAACCCTAACATGACGTAATTTTATCGAATTTTGTCACTTTTACTCGAGATTTTTGGCGTCGATTGTTATCTGTCTCGTGCGCGAGATGTCGTGTTGCACATGCTAAGCCTCTTACGCCCGGTTTCTGAAAGGCTGATCAATGTTAAATTAACTAATCAAATGTCAAATCTCAAGTCAAGTCGTAATTGAGTTGCTAGAAGCGTGATCAACACCTTTGATTTGACACACATGTTAGCTAACATAACATTCAAATTAATATGAAAAATCGTATTTCAAATGGTACTTAAGAGACATCAAATATTATTTTTTACTGAATAATGTTTCAGCAACTCGAGTTGATTTGACAGAGATGTCAAATCAAAGTTCTGTTAGTTGAATGTTGATTTGAGCAGCCTTTCAGAAACCGTGTGTTAGTGTTCGATATTTAGCGCAACGCGAAATGTAATCTATACGGACCTCGATGTCAGTGTTGACAATATTTACTGTACAGTGACGTCATACAATATTTACTGTACAGTGACGTCATACAATATTTACTGTACAGTGACGTCATACAATATTTACTGTACAGTGACGTCATACAATATTTACTGTACAGTGACGTCATACAATATTTACTGTACAGTGACGTCATACAATATTTACTGTACAGTGACGTCATACAATATTTACTGTACAGTGACGTCATACAATATTTACTGTACAGTGACGTCATACAATATTTACTGTACAGTGACGTCATACAATATTTACTGTACAGTGACGTCATACAATATTTATGGTACGGTGGCGTCATAGAAGTGCGCATAGATTATTTAGCACGCGTTGCGCTTAATCGTGAAATACTAATGGAGTACAAAGTCTATATTTAGGTTTTCCGTGATTCAGCCGTTTAAAAGTTATGGTGGAAATAAAAAAACGTACCATGAACCTAGAAAACATTACACTCCTTTTTAGCAGTCGTGTAAAAATGCGCAATTATGTATTTTTATTTTGTTGAACAATATACAGGTTGTATAAAATTACATGTTATAAATTAGTGGAATGATTTTTAGGTTATCTAAATTATTTTAATCAACTGGTAGTCTCCATTGCATCCTGTATATTTTTTCGGTGTTAATATGTTTTTTCTTTGCATAATTAAAGATCTTGGTGGTCGATTTTTTTAATAGGCATTTTTTTTTAATAGGCATTTTTTCTTGGGATATCAAGACAAATGATTAAAAAAACACCGTTTAAAACATAATAAATAGTCTCTAGTCTCTAGCACTTATGGGTGATACAAGGTTCAATATCCCGGATAGGCAATGGTTTTAATGGTTATTCTTATTCATAATATGCCCGAGATTAAATTCGTGATATGATGATTAGGTTAATTTTCAGGGGGCAGTGATAAGCTTGGTATACTAGCTACACATCTGCTTACCATTTTGGGGATGTAGGGATGATAGTGAAATGTTTATAGACGAGCGAAGCAAAATATCGGTCATCGACAAAAAAACATATATAAATTCATATATGACTGCCTCGGTGGCGTAATTGTAATGCGTATGCGGTACAACTTCTGTGCTTAGGTCTCGGGTTCGATCTCCGGGTCGGGAAAAGTGATATAGGGTGTTTTCATGAAATGGTTAATATCAATCCGGAGTCTGGAAGTGTGCCCGGTATGGCGATAGGCTCGCCCCCTATTACATCATGGTATAGAAATAAGCTCGGCGAAAGGTGGGTGTACTAGTTAAACCTCTGCCTAACCCTTCGGGGAGTGCAGGCGTGAGTGTGTATGTATAAATTTCATAAAATAAAAATGCAAAAAATCAAGCTGTTGTCTTGATATCCCAACAAAAAACTTTTTGTTGTGTTTAATTAATTATTTTCCGATTTTTTTCGTAAAAATCTTGACTTCCCATTAATATGGTCTTAAAAAGGGTTTAGAACTCCTATATTTAAAACGTACCCAATTTTTGACCGTAATTAATAATGTTTACAATTTTTTTAGAGAACTGTCGCTTAAAAGTGAAGTTTGAATTACGTAAAGTTTATTAAATTGCATAGTTTTTTTTTAAATCCAATGTCTTTTTTTATTTCGCACTTTAAAAAACCTTAGGTCAGTAATTCTCAAGTTCTCAAATATAATTGTAACTATGAGTAAATTTTGATCGTTTTTACACTAAATCTAATAAAATTTTAAGCCTGGAATAGTATGGTAACAAGGTTTGCTATTTTTAATCGCTCGCGTTCAGATAATATTGAGTTAAATCTGTTAACCTAGCTCCTTGATAATTGAGATAAAAACGAATATCAATTCTGCTTACACGAACTAAACTTGACTGAAATCATCGACTTAAAAAAACGACTTTTTTAGTCGATAATTACTCCTGTGAAATGTCAAACGAACTAAAATGGCAGGATTTCATTTTAGTTTGACAGGACTGATATGCATTGTATATTGATGCATTAAATCAGACTACCTAAAAAAATAGTTTTAGCTTAGTCAAGTGAAGAATTGACTCAATTTTTTAACATGACCAGGAGGCCAATTCTCGTAATTTTAATAGGGTAGTTGACTAGATTTTTTTTATTATTTAAATCAATAAGTTACGTTACTCAAAATCTATTGCAGAAAGAATTTTAGAAATCGGACCAAAAATAAATAAGATAGAAGTCATTGAAATCCTGTAGAAGGGGTAATTGTCAAATGACAGACGATGCAACCTTTGACGTCACTGTGTAAAATGTTCATTATAGTGCACGCGTGCAAGCGAGATAGTGAGATATCCCTACTACGCACCCACTTTTCCTCATACCAACATTTAAAGTCAAAACTGCGGGCACATTTCTGAACCAATTTTGATTGTGTTTTAATAAAAGGGTTTCTTTTACGTATCATTTTCTGTTGCTTATAAAATAATGTATAAAATTCAATATAGGAAACTACCCTATTGTTCAAAGTATTATGCCGATCTAGTCTCCGCGTCAAGAAAGTTGCAAATGGCATTATCTTAAACCAATAATCAACGTCAAATGCACCTAGCATTAACAGTAGCATTATACCGTTTTAGCTTCAGTCAACTTTTATTCTACATTCAATCTCATTACGATCTATGTTCACATTTGACGATGATTATTGGTTTTAGAGATTGCCATTTGCAACTATCTTGACGCTGAGACTAAATCGGAATGATATTTTGAACATTTAAAATTACGAGAATTGTCCCCAGATTAAGTCAAAAAATATTATTTTGTGCTACTGTCTAGCATATTTATTCAGACAATAGTCGTTATTTTTATAAAACAGGGCGGCAAATCATCTATTTTTAATTAAAAAAGCAAAGTTTTAAAAATCAAATATCGATAGCGTAATATATCTGCAATATAGTGTTTTAGTTTTTTTTTTGTAAAAATTTTAATATTTTAGTTTATATTATGCATTAAAGTTATATGGTGGAGTCTTACATGTATTTTGGACGATGATCGGTGAAATTCTAACATTAGAATGGGGATTTGATAACCTCGGTTTGATTCCCAGCTCGTTTAATATGAGACTACGAAATATCGCGCGTGAGAGAGAGAAAATTTTGTCGATATCGAATAGTTTTTCGTTTGTAATATAACGTACTATATATATAGTAATAGATATATGCACGAGAAAACGATCCGACAGTATTCTCTTTTCGTGTATACCGGGCATGATAGCTTTCGATTACACGTTGAGATAAAATGAGAAAACTTATCGATAAAATTTTCTCGTGTCGTTAATAGCGGGCCGGTATATTAGCTCCGATATAAACGTACATAGAGTCAACAAGATTTTTCTCGCGGCTTTATGTTAACTGCGCAAGTTGGGCCACGCCACAGATATGAATTTATATAGATTAAATGCTTAAATATGTATAAAAATTAAGCGAATGTCATTTTTACTATATGTCTCAGAGGGCGCGGGCCAAAAATAAATAATATAAAGTTATTATTGCTCTTTTTGTTTCATGTATGCGTGATATACAACGTGTTATATAAAGGTTTGGTCAAATTTTAGCAACGTATAGTGTACGATATAAGTATCCCCCCCCCCCCCCTAGTACCAAATCCGATTGCATTGCTAGGATATAAATAATCTTTTTTTATCGAATGAGTAACATGTCGATATTCGACTTGCAACTTTGGACCACACTCAATGATAAACAGCAAACCTTTTGTCTGACTTCAGTATTATTATTCCCGCTCACGCACTTCACTTCATTTATAGAGATCGATTTTATCGATTGTAATAAACGGATGCTTAAAAGAAGCGTGAAATATAATGATGTTTATATTTTGATAAGATCCGGTACATAAAGTCACTGACAGGTGTATATAACCCTTAAATATGACCACACCTTTCTGTAACACGTTGTATATGTATAGACAATGATTGTGTATAGTTATCACTATTGATTGAAATGTATAGGAAGATGGCCGACCCGTCACTTTCTAAGGTGGAAGGTCGCATCATATGCGAGCGTTTTTTGCTGTCAAGAAGCAGTGTGTAAGCACTGTTGTGTGGCGACAGTTTTGTCTACAGCACGAATGGGCCGGCTCGACCGGGTCGTTACCACTGTCTCACAGAAAACCGATGTAAAGTATCGGCTTGCTGCTGCGTTTCGTACGGTGAGTGAGATATCCGGAAGCCCAAATCCCTCCCCTTCCCAATCCCTTAACTACCCCTTTCCTTTCAGGTCGGCAATGCGCCCCTGATTCTTCTTCTATTGTGGGCGTACATGGGCGGTGGAGATCACTTACCATCAGGTAACCCACTTGCTCGTTTGCCGGCCTATGCTATTAAAAAGTTGTGACGCTTATCATCAGGCGAGCGACGTGCTCGTCAGTCAGTGGAAAGGTTAGAATTTCACCGATTTGTCTATCATAGCTCGACTATCACTAGGTTGATCTTCGAATATTATGGTCCTTATTAAGCGAGTTTTGTTATATGCTTAAATAAAATCAGTTTTGAAAATTAATTAGTATTTTTATTGCGCCCTATAAATACCACATGGTTTAATATACCGCGGACCCCATCGAAATAAGATGACTAGAACGATAACTCTCATATGAATCTGCCAAAAATACGGCTTCACTTAAAGATGCAAAGGTAAAATCACACGTAACACTCATACACGCAACAAAAATTAATGAACGTTCAAAATGAACTTAATTTCATAAAAGTTAATGTCTACATATTAAATTTCTAGATCGAGATACGACGTTCTGCGCCGCGTATAAAATAAGACGTAGTATGTGTCAACTAGAGACCATGAATCCATTTTTATGAATGAACAGACAGACTTTTATAGTCCCGCCCCCTAGCACAGAGTTTTGGTGGGGCCATTTTATTGATTGAGTTACGTTTCTTGTCATCTTATTTCGATGATTAACGACACAGATTTTTCGCATATTGATATTGTTTGAAAGTCGGTAGTTAAGTCCGCGCGCGAGCACTGCGCGGTAACGCTCTTGCGCACCGCTTAAAAAATATTGTATTTACCTATGTGTTTGGAGTTCGATTCCCAGCTTGTGAACTGTGTCTAGTTGTGTGTTTTAGCCTTGTGTACATTTGTCCGTAAGTTTTATGCCTTTAAATTTGGATTAACGAATTATTTCCTCGGTAAGTACTTTTATTTTTATTCTGAGGGTATCATGAAAAAATAATTGGCCGCTCATTATGTTCTTTCGAATAGGCTTCTTCCACCTGCCTTATCCCACTCGCAGTGGGGTCGGCGCAACATACTTGTGTGCCCCGGTTCGCCCGAAGATCCGGGGCTGAACCGACGAAAATGTATGAATGGGGAAGAGGTGAAAGAGGAGTGTCAGGATCGTAGCTTGTGGCACTGAATAGAACTCGGGAGTTTGATAGCTCACTGACAGAGAGCGCAAGAGGGGTTCTAGTTGAGAGTAAGCGATATGGTAATATAGAGTTACGGTCAATTGGCCGCAACTTAGTGGTACAATTTCTATGTACCGCGCAGCTTGTCTAGTAGTAGGTATACATTAAAGTCTTTGATTTTACACAACAGATTACGTAAATTGTTTTACTGCGCAAATTAAAGTCTTCGTTTACCTATTGTGTACTCTCCTATTGTGTCTCGGGTTCGATCCCCACGTCGGGTAAAGTGATGTTGGGTTTTTCTATTGCGAAATGCTCAGTATCAGCCCGGAGTCTGGAATTTGTGCCCGGTATGGCGATAGGATATCACATCATGGGACGGAAATAAACTCGGCGAAATGTGGGTGTACTTGTAGGTTAAAGGAACATCACCGAGCGTTCCCTTCCCATTTATTCCCTACATGCTTTTCATCATCGTAAGCGGTGGTCGCTATCCATTCGAGTAAATATTTTTAGGTATAAGTTACCCGCATCATAAGGACATTATAGGTAAATTAAGTGTTCAGCATATTGGAACCAGTGGAATGGCTTCGAAAGGTAACTTCTGACACTTCTGATGAGTGGTAGAGCCACGCTGTAGACACTTTTGTCTAGCGCATGTATGGGCCGGCTCGTCCGAGTCATTACCACTGTTTCACAGAAAACCGGCGTAAAGTAGCAGCTTGCTGCTTCGTTTCGTACAGTGAGTGAGATATCCGGAGGCCCAAACACCCTCCCCTTCCCAATCCCTAATTATCCCTTTCCTTTAAGGTCGCCAACGCGCCCATGATTATTTTGGTATTGTGGGCGTACATGGGCGGTGGAGATCACTTAGCATCAGGTGACCCACTTGCTCGTTTGCCGGCGTATGCCATAATAAAAAATAAACTTTTTAAAAATTCCAGATGCGTTTACACTCGTGTCATCGGCGGGGCTAGCATGAATAACTTGCGAGAACGTATTAGTATCGAAATGACAAAAAATTGTTTGAACCTTCATACGAATGCTAACGTTCTCGATTCGAATACTTATTCGTAAGTTGTTCGAGCTCGCCCCCCAGGTCTTAGGGATTTCGATCCCAGAGCGCGTACCTCGTCGAAGTTACGTGTGTATTCATTGTCAATAGGGTAGTTGATTAGATTTTTTTAATTATTTAAATCAATAAGTTACGTTACTCAAAATCTATTGCAGAAAGAATTTTATAAATTGGACCAAAAATAAATAATTTAGAAGCTATCCAAATCCTGTAGAAGGGGTAATTGTCAAATTACAGACGACGCAAACTTTGACGGCACTGTGTAAAACGTTCATTATGGTGCACGCGTGCAAGCGAGATAGTGCGATATCCCTACTACACACTACTTTTCCTCATACCAACATTTAAAGTCATAACTGTGCACATTTCTGAACCAATTTTGATTGTGTTTTAATAAAAGGGTTTCTTTTGCGTATCATTTTCTGTTGCTTATAAAATAATGTATGACATTGAATATAGGAAACTACCCTATTATTTGTTCGCTTTAACGGCGAAGGAAACGTCTTGAGGAACCTGCTTACCTGAAAGTTCTCCATAAGAATTTCGAAGGTGTAGTAGGCCAACGTGGCGGTAACCTACCACCTCTCATTTGTGGCTGATGGCCGTGCCCAGCAATGGGATAAAACAAGGCATTTATAATATTTTTTGGGCACTAAAAATACTCAAATAAATATATATACGGCAACTATTTTTAGTAAAGAAACGCCTGTACAGTTGGATAAAATAGGGCTAACGTTTTTTTAACTAAGCATTTAAAATTCGCGAAATGTCTCGCAGATTCGAACCCTATAAATTATGAAAGGTTTGATTCTGATAATGATTAAATAATTGCAGGGACAGACGCGGGCGTGACATTTCAAAGTCTATACGAAAAGTTCGCCGACGGAGGCCGAAAAGGTACGCTCCTTTCGTACCTTATTATTAGAAATTAAATAAAAACATTAACTCTATAATTGATTGATAATAAAATCGATTTAGATTAATCAGTTTTGTAGTCTGATAGTTAATAGAATTGAAAAGTATATTATATTGATTTTTAATATTAAATTGACAATCAGTTTCATTGAAATATCGATTTACATCCATCTCTTTTCTAGTTCGATACATAAAATAATTTAATTCATTCATTGGTAGATCGATTATTAATTGATTTTGTAGATTTTAACCTATTTAATGGTAATGTTACAGAATATTTAGTTTGTTTCATAATAGTTTAAATTTCTTCGTTAAGCCCGATCAGAATATTATACCTGCATCGTATAATTCGAATTCTTTGCATACAGAAATCGATTATGACATTTAAAACTAGAGAAGCCAGATTTAATACTATCAGGGTTGGTAGAATTCACCATCAAAATTATGCAGAGTTCTCAGTAGTGCAGGTTTCCTCACGATGTTTCCTTCACCGTTAAAGCGAGCGATAATTAACAATGAATACACACGTAACTTAGAAAAGTCGGGCGCCTTGAAACGTTTTCAAGTGGTAGAGCCACGCTGCGGACAGTTTTGTCATCAGCATGAATGGGCCGGCTCGTCCGGGTCTTTACCAGTGTCTCACAGAAAACCGGCGTAAAGTAGCAGCTTGCTGCTGTGTTTCGTACGGTGAGTGAGATATCCGGAGACCCAAATCATTTGTCATTTTCTGCCGCTAAACAACAGTATGATCATTACCTATGAAATTGCCGTTCTGTGCGATATAAGTTACCAAGTATATATAATTAGCGGTGTTGCTTCTGTTTATGGACAGGCGTGATTACCATTAGGCGAGCAAGCTTTTCGTTTCGTCATGTAGGATAGTAAAAAAAAAGATTGAGAAAATAACATGACATAGATTAAAATTCAGAAAATAGGCCGAGTCTCGACCTCTAGTATTTATTAGTAATCTTCTTCTTCCCCATGCCCTTATCCCACTCGCAGTGGGGTCGGCGCAACATTCTTTTTAACACATGTTACAGAAATATTAGGCTTACAGTTGTTACGACCGGCCGTCGAATACCGTCGAAACAACAACGACGAAACAAATATTGTGAATAACAAAAACATTTTTGTATCGCTTCGGGAATCGAACCCCCCGGCCTCTCGCTACACAGCCGTTTACTCGCCCACTGCGCTACGAAGGCTGTCGTTATCTTCTTATATATAAAATTCTCGTGTCACAATGTTCGTTCCCATACTCCTCCGAAACGACTGGACCGATTTGTATGAAATTTTTTGTGCATATCGGGTAGGTCTGAGAACCGGCCAACATCTATTTTTGATCCCCCTAAATGTTAAGGGTGGTCCACCCCTAAATTTTTATTTTTAATTTTAAGACAAAATATTTTGTTTTTATTTTTTTATGATACAACATAAAAAAAATACATACTACCCTAAATTTTCAACCCTCTACGATCAACGCCTATTTTTTAATAGCGATATTAGTATTTTTGTCAAGCGCGTTTCTCACACCGTTCGCGATGACGGGACTCGCTAGGCTACTTTAATCCTGGAAATAGGCATTCTAGAGGGCGGAGCCGCGGGCAACAGCTAGTTTATTATAATATTAATATTTGTTTTTGTCAACAGCGGCCGAGGTAATACGCATGGACCATAACTATAGTCTGGAGCCGCCGGCCAAAGAGGCTCAAGAGAGCGTCTCAAGGCTCAACGTGAGACAGTTGGTAGACACACTTGGATACCTGTAAGTTTCCATTTTTTTTATTTGCTTTTTTTTTTTTTTTATCCTGGCTCGGCAAAGTGACTACGCTACACCTGATGGTAAGTATAGCGCAATCCATGAATACTGTCGACCAACGATAGACACTGAATCTATCGCAGATCGGCAGAATTATGCCGGCCTGCTTAGTTGCTTCTTCACACTCCGTTTAAAGGATCCCAAGTTATAGGAAGGAGGAAACACGTGCGCCGGCAAGCTATTCCACAGCTTTATGGTCCGACAGAAATACGATTTTGCGAACCTCTTGGTCCGAGCCGAGATGGAAGAGACCACGAAGCTATGGTTTCGCAAGCCAGCACGCGTGGTTCTGTTAAGGAAAGGTGAGGAAGGAATAAGGACGAGTGAGCTTGAGTGACGAAACGATCAGGTCGCTCGCCTGATGGTAAGCGCCACGCCTGCCCATAATCAGAAGCAACACCATACAGAACTTTTTCTATGTTAATAATGTCGAGGCAATGTTTATTGTACGACGTCATCATGGTGTGCAGATATTATACAACGTGTTACAGAAAGGTGTGGTCATATTTAAGGGTCGTTACATACACCTCACAGTGAAGTGTTTATGTAGCGGATCTTATGGAAATAAAGACTTCTTAAAATTGGACATTGAAGCTACTGAAATTCCTGGGCATTATGAGACTTACATCTTACGTCTCGAGGTGACGAGCGCAGTCCAGTGTCATGCAGTGCTTTGTGATTCAATGTTCTGTGTGGTGTTGCTTCTGTTTATGGGCAGGCGTGGTTACCATCAGGCGAACGACATGCTCGTTTCGTCATTTTGGCTAATAAAAAATTCCCCGTTTCACACTACATTTTTTTGTTTGCTTGAATAACGAGACGAGCAGGTCGCTCGCCGTATAATAAGCGTCACACCTGCCCACAAACAGTAACAATGTCACACAGATCTCTCAGGTTATGACATTATCCTCAGGTCATTGAAAAACCTTCAACGCAAGCAGCTGTGGGTTGTCAAGGTTGAGACGGACAAGGCGGAAGCGTCCATTACACAGTCTGAGCAGGTCATCACCAAAATGGGGGACCCTAAGCAGATGATTGAGGTAAGGATGATGGTAGTATGCTGGTTGGTAAATACAGGATGTTATGGTTTTTTTTAGGAAAAATTGTAACACAAAATGGCGGTTAGTTTCTTTTAATGCTTTTGTAGACACGATATTTATTTATTTTTTATTGTAAAAAAAGATGCAAAAACAAAATGGCGGATAGTTTTTAATTACATTCTCTTAAAAAAAATCTATTATTAAATTCTAATTCTAAAAGCTCGACCACACGTGACGGAATATAAACATGTCGAATCGAGATATACTAATTACAACTCTGCCTACCGCTTTAGGGATACTTCCTTGACTGTATATGTAAAAAAAAACAGATTAAAATGCAAAATTCTCCACAGATCATCCCCCAAACATCAACGTCAGAGCAACCAGCAAACGAGGTGCTCCAAATCATGGACGAGTCGACCATATCCGATAATTTCATATACGAAATCGCCGAAGAACAAGAGATCACCATGGAAGAGGTGAAGGAAATACCCGTCGCCGAAAATAAAGAGTGGATTGTGAACATACTGCCAGATACAGAAGCGAAACCCAAATATGCGTACATAAAGCATTGCAACACGGGGAAGAAGAAACGACATTTTACAGCGGACATGAGCGAGATAACACTACAGGGCGATTATGCGAATTATTACATACTGCCAGACGTAGATCCGTCTGTCGGCGTCGAAATAACCACCAGTTACGAGCCCGAGAATTATATAGTCGAGGAATATCAGCATTTGGTGCTCGATGAACGTCCCAAGAAACGGTCTAAGGAGGACAAGAAGAAACGAAAGCGCTTGTCATCGGGCACTCAGATCAAATCGGACTCCCCGGACTGGGTGATACAGAACGCATATGAAGACGACGATTACGATGATAAAAAGGCCGCGTCGAGGGTGAGACGGAAAAATAAAAAGTATCTAGGTTACGATTTTGTAACTTAATCACGCTGAATGGTGTTTGGTTTTTGAAACTTTGAGGCTGCCAAGATCTTTGAATGTTCACAGTAGGGTAGTTGACCAGATTTTTTTTATTATTTATATCAATAAGTTACGTTACTCAAAATATATTGCACAAAAAATTTTATAAATTGGACCAAAAATAAATAAGTTAGAAGCTATCCAAATCCTGTAGAAGGGGTAATTGTCAAATTACAGACGACGCAAACTTTGACGTCACTGTGTAAAACGTTCATTATGTGAGATATCCCTACTACGCACCCACTTTTCCTCATACCAACATTTAAAGTCATAACTGCGGGCACATTTTTGAATCAATTTTGATTGTGTTTTAATAAAAGGGTTTCTTTTGCGTATCATTTTCCATTGCTTATAAAATAATATATAAAATTCAATGTAGGAAACTACCCTGTTCATTGATTATAAATAGATACTGTATAGTGTCCGATAATGGTTATGTTTACGCGAATGTTACATATTGAACTAATTTAAACATTTTTTTAATTTTTGTCTCGATGTTGCGAAAACATTTCAGCCAAAGATGACCAAGTTAATGGTGCACTTCACTTTAAAATTAGTTGCTAATGATAAATACACCCAACGGTCACGGTGTCTTTAGGTCGGACAATTAGGCTTTTAGTTTAGAAAGTTGGCAGTTAATTAACCCAAAACTGCCAAAGTCCAATGTCGAAACGTTGGGACTAAAAGTAAAAATAAACATCGATAAAATCCGTCTAAAAAAATGTAGTATATGCAACACGAGATTTTGTCGACTCTTTTTATCGTGAAATACCAGTTTTATATCTAGTTTTAACTATCTATCGACGCTAACATTGTTGCATAGAATACTCGACTCGTTATGTCAAAAGTAGAGAAAATAGTACTTTCAACCTCTCTGTGGTATTTTGTCTACGAACCTTAATATGACGTAATTTCATCGAATTTTGACACTTTTACTCGAGATTTTTGGCGTCGATTGTTATCTGTCACGTGCGCGAGATGTCGTGTTGCACATGCTAAGCCTCTTACGCCCGGTTTCTGAAAGGCTGATCAATGTTAAATTAACTAATCAAATGTCAAGTCGTAATTGAGTTGCTAGAAGCGTGATCAACACCTTTGATTTGACACACATGTTAGCTACGAGTAACATAACTTTCAAATTAATTTGAAAAATCGTATGTCAAACGGTACTAAAGAGACAAATATTATTAATTTTTTCACTGAATAATGTTTCAGCCACTCGAATTGATTTGACAGCGATGTCAAATCAAAGTTCTGTTAGTTGAATGTTGATTTGATCAGCCTTTCAGAAACCGTGTGTTAGTGTTCGATATTTAGCGCAACGCGAAATGTAATCTATACGGACCTCGATGTCAGTGTTGACAATATTTACTGTACAGTGACGTCATACAATATTTACTGTACAGTGACGTCATACAATATTCAGTATACAGTGACATCATACAATATTTACTGTAACGTGACGTCATACAATATTCAGTGTACAGTGACGTCATACAATATTTATGGTACGGTGACGTCATAGAAGTGCGCATAGATTATTTAGCACGCGTTGCGCTTAATCGTGAAATACTAATGGAGTACAAAGTCTATATTTAGGTTTTCCGTGATTCAGCCGTTTAAAAGTTATGGTGGAAATAAAAAAACGTACCATGAACCTAGAAAAAATTACACTCCTTTTTAGCAGTCGTGTAAAAATGCGCAATTATGTTTTTTTTTGTGTAGAAAAATATACAGGTTGTATAAAATTACATGTTATAAATTAGTGGAATGATTTTTTGGTTATCTAAATTATTTTAATCAACTGGTAGTCTCCAATGCATCCTGTATAGTTTTTCGGTGTTAATATGTTTTTTCTTTGCATAATTAAAGATCTTGGTGGTCGATTTTTTTTAATAGGCATTTTTTTCTTGGGATATCAAGACAAATGATTAAAAAAACACCGTTTAAAACATAATAAATAGTCTCTAGTCTAGCACTTATGGGTGATACAAGGTTCAATATCCAGGATAGGCAATGGTTTTAATGGTTATTCTTATTCATAATATGCCCGAGATTAGATTCGTGATATGATGATTAGGTTAATTTTCAGCGGGCAGTGATAAGCTTGGTATACTAGCTACACATCTGCTTACCATTTTGGGGATGTAGGGATGATAGTGAAGTGTTTATAGACGAGCGAAGCAAAATATCGGTCATCGACAAAAAAACATATATAAATTCATATATGACTGCCTCGGTGGCGTAATTGTAATGCGTACGCGGTACAACTTCTGTGCTTAGGTCTCGGGTTCGAACTCCGGGTCGGGTAAAGTGATATAGGGTTTTTTCATGAAATGCTTAATATCAATCCGGAGTCTGGAAGTGTGCCCGGTATGGCGATAGGCTCGCCCCCTATTACATCATGGTATAGAAATAAGCTCGGCGAAAGGTGGGTGTACTAGTTAAACCTCTGCCTACCCCTTCGGGGAGTGCAGGCGTGAGTGTGTATGTATGTATAAATTTCATTAAAGAAAAATGCAAAAAATCAAGCTGTTGTCTTGATATCCCAACAAAAAACTTTTTGTTGTGTTAAATTAATTATTTTCCGATTTTTTCGTAAAAATCTTGGCTTCCTATTAATATGGTCTTAAAAAGGGTTTAGAACTCCTATATTTAAAACGTACCCAATTTTTGACCGTAATTAATAATGTTTACAATTTTTTTAAATAACTCGCTTAAAAGTGAAGTTTGAATTACGTAAAGTTTATTAAATTGCATAGATTTTTGAAATCCAATGTCTTTTTTTATTTCGCACTTTAAAAAAAACTTAGGTCAGTAATTCTCAAGTTCTCAAATATAATTGTAACTATGAGTAAATGTTGGTCGTTTTTACACTAAATCTAATAAAAATTTAAACCTGGAATAGCATGGTAACAAGGTTTGCTATTTTTAATCGCTCGCGTTCAGATAATATTGAGTTAAATCTGTTAACCTAGCTCCTTGATAATTGAGATAAAAACGAATATCAATTCTGCTTACACGAACTAAACATGACTGAAATCATCGACTTAAAAAAAACTACTTTTTTAGTCGATAATTACTCCTGTGAAATGTCAAACGAACTAAAATGGCAGGATTTCATTTTAGTTTGACAGGACTGATATGCATTGTATATTGATGCATTAAATCAGACTACCTAAAAAAATAGTTTTAGCTTAGTCAAGTGAAGAATTTACTCAATTTTTTAACATGACCAGGAGGCCAATTCTCGTAATTTTAATAGGGTAGTTGACTAGATTTTTTTTATTATTTAAATCAATAAGTTACGTTACTCAAAATCTATTGCAGAAAGAATTTTAGAAATCGGACCAAAAATAAATAAGATAGAAGCCATTGAAATCCTGTAGAAGGGGTAATTGTCAAATGACAGACGATGCAACCTTTGACGTCACTGTGTAAAATGTTCATTATAGTGCACGCGTGCAAGCGAGATAGTGAGATATCCCTACTACGCACCCACTTTTCCTCATACCAACATTTAAAGTCATAACTGCGGGCACATTTCTGAACCAATTTTGATTGTGTTTTAATAAAAGGGTTTCTTTTACGTATCATTTTCTGTTGCTTATAAAATAATGTATAAAATTCAATATAGGAAACTACCCTATTGTTCAAAGTATTATGCCGATCTAGTCTCCGCGTCAAGAAAGTTGCAAATGGCATTATCTTAAACCAATAATCAACGTCAAATGCACCTAGCATTAACAGTAGCATTATGCCGTTTTGGCTTCAGTCAACTTTTATTCTACATTAAATCTCATTACGATCTATGTTCACATTTGACATTGATTATTGGTTTTAGAGATTGCCATTTGCAGTTTATCTTGACGCCGAGACTAAATCGGAATGATATTTTGAACATTTAAAATTACGAGAATTGTCCCCAGATTAAGTCAAAAAATATTATTTTGTGCTACTGTCTAGCATATGTATTCAGAAAATAGTCGTTATTTTTATAAAACAGGGCGGCAAATCATCTATTTTTAATTAAAAAAGCAAAGTTTTAAAAATCAAATATCGATAGCGTAATATATCTGCAATATAGTGTTTTAGTTTTTTTTTTGTAAAAATTTTAATATTTTAGTTTATATTATGCATTAAAGTTATATGGTGGAGTCTTACATGTATTTTGGAGGATGATCGGTGAAATTCTAACATTAGAATGGGGATTTGATATCGTCGGTTTGATTTCCAGCTCGTTTAATATGAGACTACGAAATATCGCGCGCGTGAGAGAGAGAAAATTTTGTCGATATCGAATAGTTTTTCGTTTGTAATATAACGTACACCCTACTATATATATAGTAATAGAGCTATATATATATATACGATACGAGAAAACGATCCGACAGTATTCTCTTTTCGTGTATACCGGGCATGATAGCTTTCGATTACACGTTGAGATAAAATGAGAAAACTTATCGATAAAATTTTCTCGTGTCGTTAATAGCGGGCCGGTATATTAGCTCCGATATAAACGTACATAGAGTCAACAAGATTTTTCTCGCGGCTTTATGTTAACTGCGCAAGTTGGGCCACGCCACAGATATGAATTTATATAGATTCAATGCTTAAATATGTATAAAAATTAAGCGAATGTCATTTTTACTATATGTCTCAGATAGAGGGCGCGGGCCAAAAATAAATAATATAAAGTTAATAAAAGTTATTATTGCTCTTTTTGTTTCATGTGTGCGTGATATACAACGTGTTATATAAAGGTTTGGTCAAATTTAAGCAACGTATAGTGTACGATATAAGTATTTACAACGTGTTACAGAAAGGTGTGGTCAAATTTAAGCAACGTATAGTGTACGATATAAGTATTTACAACGTGTTACAGAAAGGTGTGGTCAAATTTTAGCAACGTATAGTGTACGATAGAAGTATCCCCCCCCCCCCCCCCCATAGTACCAAATCCGATTGCATTGCTAGGATATAAATAACCTTTTTTTATCGAATGCGTAACATGTCGATATTCGACTTGCAACTTTGGACCACACTCAACGATAAACAGCAAACCTTTTGTCTGACTTCAGTATTACTATTCCCGCTCACGCACTTCACTTCATTTATAGGGATCTATTTTATCGATTGTAATAAACGAATGCTTAAAATTAGCGTTCAATTTTATAATGTTTATATTTTGATAAGATCCGGTACATTAACAGTCACTGACAGGTGTAATAACCCTTAAATATGACCACACCTTTCTGTAACACGTTGTATATGTATAGACAATGATTGTGTATAGTTATCACTATTGATTGAAATGTATAGGAAGATGGCCGACCCGTCACTTTCTAAGGTGGAAGGTCGCAACATATGCGAGAGGCCGTCTGGGTTGGTACCACCTCGCGATCCATCATATGCGAGCGTTTTTTGCTGTCAAGAAGCAGTGTGTAAGCACTGTTGTGTGGCGACAGTTTTGTCTACAGCACGAATGGGCCGGCTCGACCGGGTCGTTACCACTGTCTCACAGAAAACCGATGTAAAGTATCGGCTTGCTGCTGCGTTTCGTACGGTGAGTGAGATATCCGGAAGCCCAAATCCCTCCCCTTCCCAATCCCTTAACTACCCCTTTCCTTTCAGGTCGGCAATGCGCCCCTGATTCTTCTGCTATTGTGGGCGTACATGGGCGGTGGAGATCACTTACCATCAGGTAACCCACTTGCTCGTTTGCCGGCCTATGCTATTAAAAAGTTGTGACGCTTATCATCAGGCGAGCGACGTGCTCGTCAGTCAGTGGAAAGGTTAGAATTTCACCGATTTGTCTATCATAGCTCGACTATCACTTGGTTGATCTTCAAATATTATGGTCCTTATTAAGCGAGTTTTGTTATATGCTTAAATAAAATCAGTTTTGAAAATTAATTAGTATTTTTATTGCCCCCTATAAATACCACATGCGTTAATATACCGCGGACCCCATCGAAATAAGATGACTAGAACGATAACTCATATTAATCTGCCAAAAATACGGCTTCACATATAGATGCAAAGGTAAAATCACACGTAACACTCATACACGCAACAAAAATTAATGAACGTTCAAAATGAACTTAATTTCATAAAAGTTAATGTCTACATATTAAATTTCTAGATCGAGATACGACGTTCTGCACCGCGTATAAAATAAGACTTATTAAGTGTCAACTAGAGACCATGAATCCATTTTTATGAATGAACAGACAGACTTATAGTCTCGCCCCCTAGCACAGAGTTTTGGTGGGGCCATTTTATTGCTTGAGTTACGTTTCTTGTCATCTTATTTCGATGATTAACGACACAGATTTTTCGCATATTGATATTGTTTGAAAGTCGGTAGTTAAGTCCGCGCGCGAGCACTGCGCGGTCACGCTCTTATGCACCGCTTAAAAAATATTGTATTTATGTGTTTGGAGTTCCATTCCCAGCTTGTGAACTGTGTCTAGTTGTGTGTTTTAGCCTTGTGTACATTTGTCCGTAAGTTTTATGCCTTTAAATTTGGATTAACGAATTATTTCCTCGGTAAGTACTTTGATTTTTTTCTGAGGGTATCATGAAAAAATAATTGGCCGCTCATTATGTTCTTTCGAATAGGCTTCTTCCACCTGCCTTATCCCACTCGCAGTGGGGTCGGCGCAACATACTTGTGTGCCCCGGTTCGCCCGAAGATCCGGAGCTGAACCGACGAAAATGTATGAATGGGGAAGAGGTGAAAGAGGAGTGTCAGGATCGTAGCTTGTGGCACTGAATAGAACTCGGGAGTTTGACAGCTCACTGACAGAGAGCGCAAGAGGGGTTCTAGTTGAGAGTAAGCGATATGGTAATATAGAGTTACGGTCAATTGGCCGCAACTTAGTGGTACAATTTCTATGTACTGCGCAGCTTGTCTAGTAGTAGGTATACATTAAAGTCTTTGATTTTACACAACAGATTACGTAAATTGTTTTACTGCGCAAATTAAAGTCTTCGTTTACCTATTGTGTACTGTGTACAGCTATTGGGTGTACAAATATACTACCAACACTATCGATTATACGAGACTATCCCGCCCACACACCCGCCACTGTAACTCATGTGAGCTAGGATTGCCAGTGGCACTCATATTTCGACACCGAGCAATGACGCTCGGCAAGTCTCTGGGAATGCAAATCTGTATTTATGCCGCAACGAAATGAATCAAATAGAAAATTAGGGAGGAGTTACAAATACAAATATTTATTTCGTGTCAAAAATCATTAAGTACAAGGAAGTATAAAATGCAACTGTCCCCGCACTAGGTGCACCTGTATCGCGGGAGACCAGTTAGGTGTACAATAATTATTCTTCTTTACATTAAATAAAATAGTTGGAAATAATAATTGACCACTTTCCTCCATATCCGATATCAAGTTTAGTGGAGGTAGAAAATAATTAGTATGACATTTACTTCAAATAATACCTTAAAAATACACTCGCCACTACTGGGAGTTCTCTGCCAACCGGCGAAATGTTAATATACTAATAATCAACCAGTTATCCGTGTGTGTATACAGAGTGTTCACTAGCAATGTGTGGTTACGGTCTAGCTATAAAAGGGCGACACGGAACACCACATTGGCGATAAAGTAAAGGTTAGTGGTTTTTTTAATAAATGGATGGACGAGAGGAGACATAGTTAACCATTGCAAATTGTGTTATAAGTAATTACTAAAGCATATAATGTTGTGAACACAATAACATTAACTGAAGCGTTGTTTTGCGATTAAACAAACGATAACGAATATTCTCATAATCATATAAATGAATACACCCATCAGTCACACACATAGTCCTGACCCTACACTAGGTAAACCTGTATCGTGGGTGTAAGGTGTTACGAGGGACACGCGGTTCTACAACACCCAGACCCGAAAAACCTACATATTTGTGAATTACACAAACATTTTGTCTAGGTGCTGGAATAGAACACACGGCCCTTTCGTGGGAAAATTATTTTTTATCTCTTTAATAATAAGTAATGAAATAATAAGGGAGGTATGGAAGAGCAAAGAACTACACGGACGATTCTATCGAGCTCTAAATGGGCTCGATGTGGATCAACTTGCTTCCGTATCTTGGCTACGTTTCGGTGATCTTTTTGGAGAAACTGAGGGTTTTGTCTTCGCAATTATGGACGAGGTTATCAAGACGATCAACTACAGAAAATACATCCTGAAGGATGGTACGGTCGACATCTGTCGGGCATGCCACCGTCCCGGAGAGTCAATCAGGCATATTTCGGGTTGTTCGTATCTTGCGAATGGCGAGTATTTGCATAGACATAACCTAGTAGCCAAGATCATACACCAGCAACTTGCTCTTCAATATTGCCTTGTGACCACTGAGGTGCCATATTACCAATATGTCCCCCAACCGGTTCTCGAAAATGGGCATGCAACACTGTATTGGGATCGATCTATCACCACGGACAGGACTATTGTTGCCAATAAGCCAGATATTGTGGTAGTAGATCGATTAGCGCGCCGGCCAATACTTATTGATGTCACCATTCCACATGATGAAAACCTCGTTAAAGCGGAAAAAGATAAAACATCGAAATATTTAGATCTGGCACACGAGGTTACTGATATGTGGAATGTGGACTCAACAATGATTGTCCCGATAGTCGTTTCTGCTAATGGGTTGATACCAAAGAGCCTTGATCAACACCTCCAGAGGCTCTCAATTGGTCGTTGGGTCAAGAGCCAGATTCAGAAAGAAGTGTTATTGGACACGGCACGCATTGTGAGGAGGTTCCTCGCTCTGGGGTCCTAACCACCGATGGCTTGGGTCCTAGGCCTCGCCATTGGAGGGTGATACTTTTTATATTTTTAAATGTTAATATTTTTTTTAAGTAATTTGATATTTAAAATGTAAAATAAATCTTTTAAAATAAAGAGTACTGTACAGTAATGAAATACCTACACACTCACGTTTTCAAATTTTTGTAAATTATGAATGTGATTTGGATGTTTGTAGATCAATTACACCTTAACGGCTGAATCAATTTGGTTAATATTTGGCATACAGGTAGACTAAGACATTAATTACAATACAGGCTACTTTTATGTCAGAAAAACACATTTACGCGGTCGGAGCCGCGGGTAACTGCTAGTCCATCATATATCCGTTTTACAGACATCTACCCGATACTGTAGGTATACGTGCAGGTCTGTAAGACCGTAAGATGAACATATTTAGGGAGCTAGCCACAGTCTGTGGGGTCCCACTGCTAGATAAACAAATAAATAAATAAATACACCCAACAGTCACACACATAGTTCTGACCCCACACTAGGTAAACCTGTATCGTGGGTATCAAGAGCTACGAGGGACTTGCGGTCCCACAACACCTAGACCCGAGACAAATATTTGTGAATCAGAGAAACATTTGTCTAGGTGCGGGAATCGAACCCACGGCCTCATGCTTCGCAACCGGTTACTCGCCCGCTGCGCCACGGAGGCTGTCTGTGCCTGTGAGATATAGGATTCTCTCAGATTATGCTATTTGACGGTCCTGAATCAGTCGCATTCAGGTTCGACCCGCGATCCTAACAGGGTTCTCGACCCAATTTGCCGCTGGATGGGCAAGGCTGCGCTTTATACCACCTGTCATCAGCTTGCCTAGCCACATGTCCCGCCCAGGTGAGCCCCATAACGTATATTCGACGTCCTGAGTTCCTACACATGTCGAATTTCGATATTTGGGACTCGGTCTTGTAGTTTAATGCCGAGCATAGCCCTTTGAGCCACATTTTTTTTCTTGTAAGAACATCGGATGTGAGTGTCCATGTCTCGGCACCATATGTCATGGTGGGTTATGGTGGGCAGGACGTATTGGTCCATAATAGTCGTCCTATGCATGTACCATCCATATTAGAACAAATTTACACTAAGCCAATTTAAGCTCCAGTGAGGCAATTCTCACTTCCCACGAAATAATCTCGGATTCGAATCAGCGATTCTCTACTGTAAAATTTCGAATGTCAAAGTAATTTTTTCGAATCTTGTATTCTCAGCTACAATCGAAATAAAATGTGTAAAAATCTCTATTCGAAGGAGCAAAATGTTGCCATTATAAAACATAAACAGTGCGCGAGGCGTTCCGTTCATCGTAAGTAATGCGATTTTTAATCGCATGCGATAATTTACCATGAACAATATACTGATAAATATATTTAAATGTATAACGTATTACAACAAGTGTAGTATACGTATTTTTTTATTATTAACATAAATAATGAGATAATAATTATGAGAAGATTTTAAAATAAGTATTTAAATTGCCAATTCCCAAGATTTACAGTAATGGAACGTAATATGGAAATCAAAGTTTAAGCGGGAAACCTAGTCTATCTAAGTTTAGATTTCATGTTATTATCGTTGTGTCTATTTTGCTCTCAAAATGAATACAATCCAAAAAAACTACTCAAGTAGCAGAAGCATTTTCTTCCAAATGGTGGAAGCGGATCTACATCTGCGAAGTGTAAAATTTTCACCAATATTTTCTAAGCGTGAAGATGAAAAAGATGGATAAATTTCAGAAAAATTAAATGCCCTGACTGGCGCAGGCGCAAACAAATAGTGGGAGAAAAATACAGACCAAATTACTATTTGAAGCCCAAAATCCCGCTCCCCTTACCAATACCCCAATAATCCTGTTCCTAGGTATTATGGGCGTACATGGGCGGTGAAAATCACTTAATATCAGGTGACCCACTAGCTCGTTTACCTGCCTATGCTATAAAAAATATGTTTATTTAAGTATTCTTCCAATTAATTAGATATTATTCTAATTTGTTGCACTTGTTACAAAAATATATAGAGTTATATAATATATAAAAGTAGAGTCAGGATTTAGAGTATATTAAATACTTTCACTGCTATAAAATCCATCAGTCATTTGTAACCATCTCATTTACTGCGACATTTTAACTTCTCTAAGCAAGTTAATAAGTAGGTAAAACTTGGGTAAAACAGGAAATAAAACATAGAACATAAAGTTAATATATTTTAATAAACTACCACTTCGGAAATAAATAGGTTTATAAATACATCTTTCATTATTTGTTAAATTGCCATATTCACTTTCCCGACACACTCGTACCACATGCTTAGTCACAAGCAATTGCAATCATCAACAATATCGAACACACAAACAAGCTAGCTTCCTTTAGTATATTTATTGTTTGTAATACCTATACATATGCACTCACGCCTGTATTTCCCGTAGGGGTAGGCAGAAGTACACCTCTGTACCTGTATTAATGTGGACACCCCCATGAATACTACATAATGTACTGGTTGCAAACAGTACACCCACATTTCGCCGATATTCTTTCCGTCCCATTTTGTAATAGGGCGAGTTGTTTGTAATATTTACTTTGTTTATCCATTTTCAGACATAGTATGATCGCAAAGCGAATGTAAAAAGAAAATTGTAATTAATAAATAAATTAAATATTTTGACAGTTGACATTGTCATTGGTATTCGACATTTACGTTTCGAACGCTCTCTACCATTCGAAGTAACTCTATCAGCAACCTACGAGATATTTCGAGCCCGAGATTCCCAGAATAGCTCAACGTGAATTTCATTCGAAAAAAGTTCGATTCTGAGATTTTTCTCGAATTCGAATTGCGCGAGAATTACCTCACAGGAGCGAGACACTGGTAGGGTTAGCCTTATTTGCCAATTTGTTTTATTTATTAAAGTTAATGTTTGTTTGTTCGTACTCTACGCGTGCCTACTATTCATGATTGTGAACTTTGCAACAACAGCTCAGCATAAGCAACACGATATAAAGTTGACTCGATTTTTCGTGAAAAACCAGTTTTATTTGGTTATATCTATGTCTATCGAAGCTTACATACATACATACGCACTCACGCCTATAATCTCCGAAGGGGTAGGCAGAGGTGTAACCAGTACACCCACATTTCGCCGAGCGTATTTCCGTCCCTTATGTGATAGGGGGGAGCCTATCGCCATACCGGACACAAATTCCAGACTCCGGGCTGATACTGAGCATTTCGTAAAAGAAAAACCCAATATCACTTTACCCGATCCGGGGATCGAACCCGAGACCTCTGCGTTGGCCTCAGTCGTAACGCGTACGCATCACAACTGCGCCACCGAGGCAGTCTAAACTAACATGTTTGCATAGAATGAAAAAAAAAAATGAAAATGAAAAAATCTTTATTTAAATAGAGAAAGATACAAAAACATTTACCAGGGGTTCTCAAATTAGGCGGAGCCTGTGTCTTGAGAAACCAATTAAAATAATGAAAACATTTGTTAGCGTGAGTGAAGCCAAAGAGCGTGTGTGCGTTTATGCTTGAGTGTGTGAGTGTGTGTGTGTGTGTGTGTGTGTGTGTGTGTGTGTGTGTGTGTGTGTGTGTCTGGGGGTAATGTGGGGGTGTGTACGAGAGCGAGGGGTGTGTGAAAGTGTGGTTTTCCGTGAGTGTGGGTTTGTGTTTGAGCGTGGGATTTATGTGAGAGTGTGGGTTTATGTGTGAGAGTGTGTGGGGTTGTGTGCGAGAGTGTGGGTTTATGTTGAGTGTGGGTTTATGTGTGAGTGTGTGGGGTTGTGTGCGAGAGTGTGGGTTTATGTTGAGTGTGGGTTTATGTGTGAGAGTGTGGGGTTATGTGTGAGAGTGTGGGTTTGTGTGTGAGATTATGTGTTTGTGTATGAGTCGAGTTAATACTCGACTTATGTTAAAAGTAGAGAAATGAGTACTTTCAGCCTCTGTGGTATTTTGTCTACGAACCATAATATGAGGACATAATTTTATCGAATGTTGACAGGTTTACCAGAGATATTTGTCGTCGACCTTAGAATAACTACTTATAGAAACTCAGTACACGCAAGAAATTTAAGCCGTTAAATCGGAGCCATATACGGCTCTAAACTACGATCAAGAACTACTCACCATCTTATGTTTATGATCCTCACTTATATATCAATGTATGAAACACATTTTGCCCATCTGGCGACAGCCCCCGCTCCGTGGCGCAGTGCGCGAGTGGCCAATGCGAAGCGTAAGGCCGTGGGTTCGATTCCCACACCGTGACAGATGTTTGTCTAATCCACAAATATTTGTTTCGGGTCTGGGTTTTGTGGGTTGGCAAGTCCCTCGAAGTTCCTGATGCCCACAATACAGGTTAACCTAGTGTGGGGTCGGGACTATGTGTGTGACTGTTGGGTGTATTTATTTATTATCTACAAATTACCAAATGTTTAGGAAAATACATTTTAGCTGACATTTATTTGGCGTTTGTGTGCGTGACGTTGCAAGTAAACACATCACACTTAGCGAATTTTCAGCTTACGATTGTGAGTATGCGTTGTTTGGACATCTGCCTTCTGTAAAATTGTAGGTCAACAAGGTTTACAAGATGGTAGGTCCCTCGTATGCGATAGGCAGTCTGTGTTGGTACCACCGCGCCGTCTATTACTGACAATCAGCAGTGTGTAAGCACTATTGTGTTCCGGTCTGAAGGGCATTGAAGCCAGTCAAATTACTGGGTATTAAGAGACTTGACAACTTGTCTCGGGGTGACGAGCGCAGTCCAATGCCATGCTGTGCTTTGTAATTCAATGTTCTTGTGTGGTGTTGCTTCTGTTTACCATCAGGCGTGGCGCTTACCATCAGTCGAGCGACCTGCTCGTTTCGTCACTCAAGCCAATGGAAGTAGTTATTCAAAGCAGTGTACCTTTTGCTACACATGCCGAGCACATATAGTCTAAAACAATTTAATCTTACATAAAGGTATACAAATGAAAAACACGCCACTGGTTTTTATAATTAATTTATTTATCAATATAATAATATGTATATAATATATAAGTTACAGCCTTAAGGTTCTGGCGCGGGGCCCTACGACCCACACCACCTTACCGCCACTTATTATACTAAGCATTCGTTTTTACAACTCGTCATCGGCCATACTTGCAGACCACTGTCCCAATCACTTTAATAAACACTTAGCCTACACTTAAATTGATATTTTTTTTGTGTTTTCGTTTATACATTTCATATCGCATCCAAAAGGGCACGGATTAAGGGAGTCAAATGGGGGGTTTTATGCTAAAAAGAAAGAAAATTTCATGTAGTGGGCTAGAAGCTAACTTAAGTTCAAGCGATTAATTTCATAAGTTATTTGGCAACAAACACTCAAAGTTTTAGCGAATCACGTCCCAAACACAACAGTAAAGCCCATTAAACTAATATCCGAAACTAAATTTATACAACCATAGCTTGAATTATCGTAAACATAATTTTTTACATCGTATCCCATAAAAACACTCAACTATACTAAGAAATAAAAAGAAACAAAGCCTATACTAATTACTAACACTCGTGACTAAAATAGAAATCTGAATTTTACATAAAATATAATTCTTGGTCTTGGCCTCCATGATTTTTCCCTAAATCCGTGCCTTCACACAAATATTTTGCATGATATATACTTTGGATTATTTTTTATGTTATGTGCAAATTATTTTGAAATCGCGCGCGTGCTGTCGTATTCCTTGTTACATTGAAACAAGTATAAAAAAAAAACTGGACAATTTGAAAGCATTGGACTGTTCAATACACCTCAATTCAGCCTTCAATACAGCCTCCGTGGCGCAGCGGGCGAGTAGCTGGTTGCGACGCGTGAGGCCGTGGGTTCGATTCCCGCACCTTGACAAATGTTTGTCTGATCCACAAATATTTGTCTCGGGTCTGGGTGTTGTGGGACCGCAAGTCCCGCGTAGTTCTTGATACCCACGATACAGGTTTAACCTAGTATGGGGTCAGGACTATGTATGTGACTGTTGGGTGTATTTATTATTATTATTTATTAATTAATGCTGCCATCTGTTGACTTATTTACAATTTTAATCATATTTTCTTAGTTTACACACTAATCAACATTGATTTTTTTTAACTGCAATGCCGTCGTGAACCATTGTAATTAATGTTTTTTTTGCCATGTATGGTGGATTCAGGCATATTTCTGTACGTAGCCAAAACATAAAAATAAGGCAAGAATGACATCTAAATAGTTAGTTGCAAAAGTCTGTCTTTTTGCCGAAAATTCAACTATTTGGCATTTGAAAATTCGATTCGATTTTATATAAATTAAAAAATTCCATAATTTTATCGACAGCTATATACATTTGGCTAATTCATCACACATTAGTTGTGTCGAGGACGACGCGCGCGATCGCAAAATCCTATAACTTCCAACCAACTAAAATATAGGGATAAAACATTAAAAATAAAAACTCGCTTACATACTAAACTAATATTTTTGACGTTCTGGATCGAAAGATACTCTCACTGTCAATAATATTTGACAATCGTGAATAAGTTGACAAAATGTATTTAAAACAAAAAAAAAATTAAGAAATTCTCTGAATTATTGTGAAGTCAAAATTACAGTAGCGGCATCGTACTTTGGTCATATACACGTGTACGACAGGCGTACTTCATTGTTGTATGAACCACAATAGTGATGTACTGATGCCATAATATATCGATACTACAGAGGCACAGCACTATTGTAAGTTGTTAATTGCAATTGTACGGTGCCGCTACCGTAACCGTCAATTAGTATGTACGAACCGAATATATAACTATTTAAACTGTATAAAAATCTCTTTGAATATCGATTAAGCGTTCAACCTTAATATTTGCAAACTTATGTTTTTTTTTTCTATATAAGGCTCAAAGTATTTACGTAAAAGCCACTCGGTACCGTCATTTTGGACCACTATGGTCATTTCAATTTATCGCTCATACCAAATTAAGTTACCGAAACACGTGTCGATATTGTAGTCGTTAATAGCAAACAAAATTATTTTTAGTATGATTTTCTTCATTTTTTATAATGGAATCGCACTGTTATGCATTTCGCCAATGACAATATATTTGCAAGACTTCACAAGAATTATGAAACACCGGTGTGGTCGATTTTAAGTCTTATTGGAGTTTTGGTGCGTACTCCTTCCACTACGATTTTAATTTTATAAGTTAAAACGTTTGATGATTTGAAAATAAATTAACTGACCAAAGTGATCTGAAATAACTATTTACAATCCTTGCATTTTTCTGAGCAACAATCTCTTTTATGACGTTATATTTTCATGAATAGATAAATGCGAAATATAACGCAATATACAGATTTCGCTTTGTAAAAACTCTTTTAATTCCTAAGTTATTCATTTTTAACGATGCACGTATGTACTTGAATAAGACAATAACATTATTGTAATAATATTTTTCAGTAAAACTTGCAGATAATGTAAATTTACCAAATGTGTGAATTTATACTAACAAAAAAAATTTGGGAGGCAAATGCCCCCATCACCGTCATTACATCCCTGAAGAAACCCAGTAATTAAAATCTATCGAGTTTTTATTTTCTTTTTTATTGTTTTTTTTTAATATTTTTTCTTACATGCTTTTACGTAAAATTCAGCTTCGTTGTATCATGATGAATTGAGTAAAGTTTTACACTACCTGCAAGTAATTTTGAAAAATATACAAGCGTTCATAGACACTCACTACACATCATATTGGCAGTTAAGTATTGTACCATCATTCAACACTAAGGCATATTATATACGTTCAATTAATAATTTCTAAGTTAGGGACCATCCATAAAATATATCACGCATACACCTGGTTCCTGACAGGCTGATCAATGTAAAAATTTACTGATTTACTGTCAATTCTCATGTCAAGTCGAAATTGAGTTGCTAGAAGCGTGATCAACACCTTTGATTTGACACACATGTTAGCTAAAATAGCTTTCAAATTAATATGAACAATTTAAACCGCTATTAGAGATCAGATATTATTACATTTTTCACTAAATAACGTTTCAGCGACTCGAATTGATTTGACATCGGTGTCAAAATCAAAGTCTGTTAGATGTTGATTTGATCAGCGTTTGAGAAACCAAACGCGTTGAACACGCCTATCAACTCAATTTTGACTTGACATCAGATTTAACACATGATTAGTTAATTTTTACATTGATCAGTCTTTCATAACCGGGCGACAATCTCGTTTTTTGGACCCCTCCCCCCTCGCCATTGCCTGCAACCCTCCTATTTAATATTACGTCACGAAAGCTAGACCTAAAAACAACTTTACGTGATTAACACCAATATTTATCTTTCAAAATAAATGACAGCCTTCGTGGAACAACGGGCGAGTAACTGGCTGTAAAATGAAAGGCCGCGGGTTCAATCCTCGCACAGAGACACATGGACGTGTGGTCCATAAATATTTGTTTCTGAGCAGGAAGTTGTGGGACCCACGATACAAATTAACCTAGTGTGGGGTCAGAATGTGCCTATTGGGTGTATTAGAAAAATGACGCCAAGCAAATACCTTCCTCCCACCCTACGCCTATTTGCAAACGTATTTTACGAATGGTCCCATACAACTAATATGAATCAGCAGCGATTTATTGTTTTGTATCATTTATAGCATATAACTTAAGATACAATACATAACCATGACGTTGTATTACGAAGTATACAGCTGTGGGAAAAATTGGCATTTAAAACACCACATACAAGATGGCGGTTACATTTGAGCTCACCAGTAAGCCTAGTACAAGTTGTAATAGTTTTCGAAATTTTGCGTAATGGTCAAAAACGTGGGAACAAAAAACGAAAAAAAAATATAATTTATCATATTTTAGGGACGTTATTGCCAACTTTTTGTTTTATATCTCCCTAAACATTTATGATAAATCATTAGGATTTATAATAATATTTTAAGGAGAAATAGAACTTGAGAAATCATATAGTTATGCCATTAACAAATAGTAGCAAAGAGTGAGAGTAGGTTTATTTGTACCCCTTGATAGAAGGCTTTGTATGTCTTATGGGACAATTTATTGCAAAATTATTGACAGTAAAGAAGCTTAAACAGTATTTGACAAGCAACGGACTATTCTACATCCGACCTTTTTACAAATGCATAAGCCTCAAACTCGTATAGGACTAAGTCTTTAGTCTTAAAAATATCGACTTTTTAAGACCCACCTCCAATCAGTGTCGGAGTGGTTTTGATTCGATACCGAATGCGTTTAGGTTTTGCTTTTTATAACTTTAAGACTACAATTACCAGATGATACAAGAAATCGATATTTTTTCACAAAATAGATTTTTTATAAGAAAAAACTCAATTCCGCGTCATCGAGCAAAACACAAGGCCGGATGCATAATGGCCGTCGCTTTATAAACTTAAAATCACAACATACGAACGAAAAATAAACAACATTGAGCAAGTCATATCTTGTGCCGCAAAAACGGTGCCAACTTGTTAACTTTAACCATTATCAAGTTAACAACATATTGTGTGACAATTACTATATTTAAGTCAATAATGACACGCACAGCAACACGTGCAAGAATGACTTGAATTGTCTATAACACTATAGTGACAGCCTCATGAAGAGACTGAAACGGCCAAGATTTGATCCCAGCGGCGAGACATTGATAGAAAATTTGTTTTGGCGTTGAGACCGAAAGTCTATTTGATTCGCACAACACACTTGTGTAAGTTGGAGACTTCTCAAGATACGAGTTAGGCATCACATGTGTGTGGCTATTGGGTGTATTTATTCTGATTAACTTGATAATAATTAACATTAAAAGTGAAGCACTGGTCATGGGACGGTTTCGCGGCTTTCCGAGTGCCCTTTTGAGACTCGATACAAAAAACTACTACAAACTTCTACGTAATTTGACAATTTTCTGTCAAATATGACAGTTCTGTTGTCAAAAATTCAAATGCACTTTGATTATTCAAATGCACTTTGATTAGGTACAAGGAAATTGCATTGGGAAGGGAAAATGATTGAAATCAGGCCTATTGGTTATCACTTTTTGGGTCAGCTGCAATGGATAAAGTGATGCTGAAACAAACTGCCAAAATGAATTTGATATATTAAAACTCGACCTTATGCCCTTTCACATACGGTACAACGAAAAGACTGCAAGCTGTGCTTTGTTTACCCAATATCTGCCGTATGCAGAAGAGGAAAAGGTTGAATTTATATTGTCAAGTTCAGTCTTTACGTCACTTCTTTATACAACTGGGATGACCAATAAAGAAATCGATATTATCATATCTTAGTACTGAAAAGACGTTTTGTCTTTTTTTGTTAGTTAGGTATTGCTATTTTAATACTCGACATTGGCGAAATCATCGAAAATCGATGGAGCCTTAACTCTAAAAATAGGAAAGGAAATATAGTACTGAAAACGAGCATTTTTTTGTATCGAGCCACTTATTTCATATTAATACGTTTTTTTATTGTAGAGATAATAATTTCAAAATTATCGACTTTTCATAAAACGACTAAATTCAGACATATATTATGCCTAGCGCTCTTTCAATAATGCAGTAGTCGGTGTTTATTCCTAAGACATTTCAACTTTCATTTTGTCTTATTTATTAACACTTTAACCGCTAGGCCTAAATGTGAAAATTTTACTTTTTGTTGTTATTTTATAGCTCTGAGAACATAAGCATCATGCATTATTGCTAAATATCAAAATTATTGAACACTTGCGAGTTGTTTCGATGCGTTTTTAAAACGACAATAAAATAGCACTTCGATATAGTAACTAGATATCGATGAAATATAAATTATCCAGTTTAATTATCGACGTTTATTTCTACTGCCGTTTTTTAAAACGCCCGTACAATACGCGCTATACAACTTGTCCGGCTTGAAGTAAGTCATTTCCCCGTCCTCAATTGAGCCTTTACTTTATCGATACAATAATTGCGACGCCATTCGTGACCAACTTCAGGCCAGCCAAGTGATATTGCGCATTTTGTACCTTATCTTTCTGTATCAATGCGACATTACATACACATTTTTTTAATGTAACAAAATAAAATATCGACACATAACCCGTGATAGTCGATATATTGTGCAAACTATCGATATCGAAGGAGTGACGTGACCCTATTCGAATAAGCCGGTCGATAGTTGATTAATAGTATCGATACTTAATCAAAGCGTTAATCGATTAACTATAATAAAACTAATTTCTAGAAACACCGTATTCACTATGCGATAGACTTGTATGGATGATTCTGTCTCTTTCCCACTTAATAAGAGTGAAAGGGCGCAAAATATACTTGTAAGTAAAAATATTACCTTCCTTCTAGGACAGTCAGGTAAAAAACCGATCCACTGATAATTATTTGCTTATTCGTAAATGCTTTGATAAAAAAGATGTTTTATTATAATTATTTAATCCAAAATATAGTTTATAAAATTGCCTATCGATGATGCTACATAGATTTATAGACAAAAGCTGATTTTCATACGTTACAAGTGATTCGATGTTTGCCTACAAGTACATAAAGAACTTCATATATTATTGTCCAGTTCTCGCGACATGGCCAGCCAATGTCGTGCGTCCCTTTCACTCCTAAATAGAACTCATGAGTGATTGAGACAACATAATGCATTTATCTCATAAAAATTAAACTAAATATGCACTGTTTTACAAATGAAAATTGGTATCTATATTGTCATTTTATTACGCCACGAAGCTCAGTAAAGATGGAGGCAACACTTTTGATGACCAAACTTTCTTCCATGAAGTCCTGTGGTATTTGCTACTTTAATAGAATGATATAACCGGAAAAAAACACTTTTTTATAGCAGACGCTGGCAAACGAGGAAGTGTGTTACCTGATAATGTCCAGTATAAAACTCCATAATACATGAAAAATCATGGACGTGATCCCGACCTTAAAGGAAAGGGAATAAGGGATTGGGAGGGGGAATTGGGCCTCCGTATATTTTACTCACAGTACGAAAAAACTTTTCATATTTCAAAAAGGAATTAGAAGTGTTGCCCCACCTTTATTCTAGATTCGTGTGCAACGTTCGATAATCGCCTATGCAGTCGGTATGCCGGCGCGTTGCAACGCTCAAGTCGCCAAAAATCTAATTCTAGCGCTTTTTCTCACTTGACCTAGTATGTATTCTAACCTTAATACGTTTAGAGACTGCCCAATATTTGATTAACTGGCTTTTCAAGTGTCCAACGAGCAAGTGGGTCACCTGATGGTAAGTGATCACCACAGCCTGTGAATACACAAAATGTAACAAGAATAAAATGGGTACGTTACTAATTCTAGCAATTTAGATAATCAATTGCCAATGGAATTGCGACTTGGTAGATTTTTTTATTTATTTCTACCATTTAACAGAAATATATAAACGTGGAATAATAATTTTGGAAATGGTTAAATCATTTTTTTGGATCGTTATGCACATGATCACTGCTATAAATAAAATAAGCGATCGCGCGCCATATTTACCGACAACATTTTGACAATTTCACTTCAGTGTTGCCAGTTTATAATGTCCATTTTACACACAGTTAATATAGTACAGTTTGTGCATTTCACGAGCACTCGAACAATTCGAATACCGAACTCTGCATGTTACAATCGATATAATACTACAAGTCTTCGTCCTAAAAGGTTTTTAGTACAAGTCTGCATATGCACATTGTACCTACTGTAAGACCACACGACTGCAAGCGCCGCAGTCAAATGCACAAACAATAATGGGCAGTCCTTTAAACCCCAAATTTCACAATCCAATCTATTGCCACTTTTAAATCAGTTGCAATGTCGATCATTATGTTAACTATAGCGGACGCGTTGGTATTTTTCAAACTTTAATACTATAGACGAGCTGTTTAGAAGTAAAATTGTGTTGCATTCGCGGCGGAGTGCCGTCTCAGGCGCGGGAGCGAGAGGGGTTAAGAGTAAGCGAGATGGTAATATCGATACGGCTCTTTTGTTTTAATTTTCATTCACAGTAAATGCCGTTTTCAAAAAAATAATATAGTTACTCATCTAAAATAACTTCAAACTTTGACAGCCTCCGTGGCGCAGCGGGCAAGTAGCCAGTTGCGAAGCGTAAGGCCGTGGGTTCGATTCCCGCACCTAGACAAATGTATGTCTGATTCACAAATATTTGTGTCGGGTCTGGGTGTTGTGGGTTGGCAAGTCCCTCGTAGTTGCTGATACCCACGACACAGGTTAACCTAGTGTGGGGTCAGGACTATGTGCGTGACTGTTGGGTGTATTTATTAATTTATTTAAATCAAATGAATAATATATGCACGTAATTAATGACAATGTTTAAAGGGTCACAATAAAGAAATAGTAGAGTAGTTTATTGAATTAGGGTATGCGAAAAGCATTGAATTTAAAAGATGACTACATATAGAATTATCGATATGATTCGATGTAGGAATAGCAATTTTTCAAGCCGATTTTTTTGTTATTTAAATGAAAATTTGCACGATTTTTATAACGGAAGCATTTATTACTTGAAACCAATTTATTTTTTCCAATTAGTATTTATTTTTATTATGTCTACAAAAATGATCGACCAATAGTATTATTCATTAGCAGTTGCACTATAAATAATAACCAATTGTTAAATAACAACGCGTCCGCTCTCACTTTATCATTTCTTTTTATTTGCCATTCAGAGTATTGTTTTGGGATCCGCTGGGCTCCAGTGTAAATTTATTAGGAGTTACTGACCCCCATTTTGCAATCTGGGGGATCACCGCGGACCCTTCCGCGTCAATCAGGCGACGTTGGACGCGGTTGTTTTGACTAACTTGTCAATTTAGTCATAACGACCAATTAGTCAGAATTTTTAGTTGGTATTTTTGTTAATAGTAACATATTGTTGTTTGATAAGTTTTCCGGATTCGATCCAAGTACCCTCTAACATGTAAATAAAACATAGATACTAAATAAACTAAAATAACAAATCGTCAAAACAACCGCAGCCAACCCGTACCACGTAGTCCCGCGCGACTTCTTTAAAAAAAAACAAACAGAAAAAAATAAAAAAAAACACGAAAAAAGGGAAAACTAAAAAAAATAGCACATCACGACCGTAAACACTATCATTTAGGAACTTACCATTTTAAAGAATAATAATAATAATAAATGTAAAAAATTATTTAAACACTGCCCATACTTATATAAACTTTGCGGTTAATGACGATCGTTTTTTTTTTCTAAACAAGCAACCATAACAATCGAGTCATATTTACAAAAGAACGGTGAATAACTAACGAGTCCGGAGACTCGGTAAGCCCGAGACTCGACAAGTCCGGACTCTCAACGGGTCTCGAGAATAGTCTTGACTCGGTGAATCTAGACACTCGTGATAAATCTCAAGACCCAAAGAGTCCGCAACTTAATTGACTCCTAATTCCTGAGACTCGACGAGTCTGACTCGAAAAGTCCGTGAGTCGACTAATCCTGATACTAAAGAAATCCCGAGACTCAAAGAGACAGACTCGGCGAACCTCAAAAAGGTACCAAGAGTCCTGACTTAATCGAGTCCGGAAACTCCGCAAGCCCTGAGACGCAACAGTCTGGAGACTCGGCGAGTCCTGAGACTCAAAGCCGTGACTCAACGAGTCCGTAGACTTGACCAGGAATCGACGCGATACAACTATTTTTCGAAATATCGCTGACCTATACCTACAAGGCAGTCCAATCTATTGTAAACACTAAAACAAAATTAACCGAAAAAAATATCGTAATTATTTTAGAAAGCGCACGGCGTGCCCGCGGCGGCGCGGCGTGGACTGGGGTTCGATTCCGCATCGGAGAATTTCATCCGCATTTCTTCCGCATGGACTAATCAATACTCATAGAAAATTTCATTGGCGGAATTACAGTAACGGCACCGTACGATGCCACTTGGGATGAATGTACGCACGTATAGTTCCATAAATATTGACGACTACGTGTGAAAGAACATACAAGTACTTCATTGCTGTAGGAACCACAATAGTGACGTGGCTGGAGATATAAATTGAAACTACAGTGTTTCTACACTATTGTAAGTTGGCCCAAGTGACATCGCATGGTGCCGCCACTATAGCATCCAAGCCAAATCAATTTTGGTATTTTTTTTATATATAAATCAGCTAATCACAGTCGGTAGTAGTGTCTAACGGACAATTTCCTCGTAATCGGCAATATGGGAATTAACATTATAGCAAAATTTTTGAAGTGTTGCCAATTACTGCCATATTGCCGGTCATATATTTTGAAATTGTCCATTCAAAAGCTATTTTACAGCTGAAAGCTCTATTAATGCGGTTTCAATTGTCAATCAAAATCAAATAAATAGGTCGCGTTCAGCCAATCAAATATTTTTGGTCCTTCGAACCGGATTTGATTGTATCTATGAGTCGTATGTTGTTGGTATCAATCGTTAATCGAACCCAGTCCCCGCGGCGTGGTCGGGGCGTGTGTGTGACGTCACGTGAGGCACGGCTCCGTGACGCGGACGTGACGTGCGGTGCACACGTTGTGTGGTCACCTCACAACATTGTCGTGTCGGTGTCGTCGCGTCGTATCGGATTGGATGACGCTGGAACAAACAGACGGGATGTTTAGTAACGTTTTTTTTAATACCAGACACAGGTAAACGGGTCACCTGATGGTAAGTGATCTCCAACTCCCACAACACCAAAAAAATAATGGATGCTATTTTAGAGAGGAATGGGGTTTAAGAAGGAGGGACATTAAGTGGTAACAACAAGCTATACGGAGGCAGTTTGCTGTGATACAGTGGTACAACCCCAGTCGAGCCGCCCCATTTATGCTTACGCAAATGTCTATAGCATGGCTTTATTACTTAGTTAAATGAAAGGGAGGGGGAATTGGTCCTCCGGATATCTCTCAATCATCATATGAAACGAAACAGCGAGCTGCCGTTTTTTGTGGGACAGTGGTAACGATCCGGTCAAGCCGTCCCATTTATAGTGAAGACAAAACTGTATAAAGCGTACTAATTACAAAACTTAGGTTTTTACATAATGAATTTTACACCGTGTTACAGAAAAGTGTGGTCAAATTTAAGCAACGTATAGTGTACGATATAAGTATTATACAACGTGTTACAGAAAGGTGTGGTCAAATTTAAGGAACGTATAGTGTACGATATAAGTATTATACAACGTGTTACAGAAAGGTGTGGTCAAATTTAAGCAACGTATAGTGTACGATATAAGTATTATACAACGTGTTACAGAAAGGTGTGGTCAAATTTAAGCAACGTATAGTGTACGATATAAGTATTATACAACGTGTTACAGAAAGGTGTGGTCAAATTTAAGCAACGTACAGTGTACGATATAAGTATTATACAACGTGTTACAGAAAGGTGTGGTCAAATTTAAGGAACGTATAGTGTACGATATAAGTATTATACAACGTGTTACAGAAAGGTGTGGTCAAATTTAAGGAACGTATAGTGTACGATATAAGTATTATACAACGTGTTACAGAAAGGTGTGGTCAAATTTAAGCAACGTATAGTGTACGATATAAGTATTATACAACGTGTTACAGAAAGGTGTGGTCAAATTTAAGCAACGTATAGTGTACGATATAAGTATTATACAACGTGTTACAGAAAGGTGTGGTCAAATTTAAGCAACGTATAGTGTACGATATAAGTATTATACAACGTGTTACAGAAAGGTGTGGTCAAATTTAAGCAACGTATAGTGTACGATATAAGTATTATACAACGTGTTACAGAAAGGTGTGGTCAAATTTAAGCAACGTACAGTGTACGATATAAATATTTCACCCTCTGTAGTACCAAATCCGATTGCTTTGCTGGGACAAAAATAAATCATTTGCTTTTTTATCGAATGAGTAAGATGTCGATATTCGACTTAGTATATATATAAACAGCTGAGCTTTTCCCTCATTCCAGTATTGTTATTCTCATTAACACACTTCACTTAAATTATAGAGATGTGATCGATCTTATCGATACTAATAAAAGAGTGATTAAAAATTAGCGAAAAAATTGTAGAATGTCTACATTTTGATACATAAACACTCACTGTCAGGTGTATGTAACGACACTTAAATATGATCACACCTTTCTGTAACACGTTGTATAAACACTCACTGTCAGGTGTATATAACGACACTTAAATATGATGACACCTTTCTGTAACACGTTGTATAAACACTCACTGTCAGGTGTATATAACGACACTTAAATATGATCACACCTTTCTGTAACACGTTGTATAAACACTCACTGTCAGGTGTATATAACGACACTTAAATATGATGACACCTTTCTGTAACACGTTGTATAAACACTCACTGTCAGGTGTATATAACGACACTTAAATATGATGACACCTTTCTGTAACACGTTGTATAAACACTCACTGTCAGGTGTATATAACGACACTTAAATATGATCACACCTTTCTGTAACACGTTGTATAAACACTCACTGTCAGGTGTATATAACGACACTTAAATATGATCACACCTTTCTGTAACACGTTGTATAAACACTCACTGTCAGGTGTATATAACGACACTTAAATATGATGACACCTTTCTGTAACACGTTGTATAAACACCCACTGTCAGGTGTATATAACGACACTTAAATATGATCACACCTTTCTGTAACTATAAACACTCACTGTCAGGTGTATATAACGACACTTAAATATGATCACACCTTTCTGTAACACGTTGTATACGACTTTTAAATATGACCCACACCTCTCTGTAACACGTAACAACCCACACGTTTCTGTAACACGTTGTATACATATAAGTGTTTATATAAATAACTCACCACGACAATAATAACCCATGACGTACACAGTGAACGCGTACACACGCACGCGGCATTGTCTATATATATAAAATGCATATAACAATATAATTATTTAAGTAGCACACAGTCACTTGCTTAGTCTTTATATATATACGTAGTTGTTTATGTACACTAGTTATCGCGTATTACTGCGTCATCTCGGCTGGCGTGCGGTCCGATTTCTTTGCTGCCACTGGAAAAAAACACAAATTTTTAACAGACTAAAAAACGAGGAAATTTTTCGGAACTTTTTACCCCGTAGTTTAAAAGTGTGGGGGGGGGTTGATACATTCTTCCCGACTGTGTACATTTATATCTAAAACTTAATGACTTATTAAAAAAAAAATTTAAATACATATTTAAGGATATGCCTATTTGCAATGGAAAAAATCCTCCCTCACTTAAAATATGGAAAACCATATCATATATTTTTTTTTCTTCATTTCACTACACAAATGTGATCATAGAATAGTGCTTATAGTTTCCGACATACTTTAAATAGATTTAGTGCTACAAAGGGAAAAAAGCCTTACAGTACACAAGTGCGAGCCCGCGGGTTCGATTTCCGCATCGAAAGAAATGTTTGTGTGATTTACAAATATATGTTTCGGGTCTGGGTGTTTTCTCCCCAGAGGGGTGGACGTCAGGCAGGTGTTCGGTCGAAAAAATACAAGCCAAATCATTCTGTAACATTTTTTTTATCCTACCACGGCAAAGTGACTACGCTATACTTTATGGTAAGTGTAGTGCAATCCATGAATACTGTCGACCAATGACAGACGAAAAAACAATAAAAGCATATTGCGCCGACCCCACTGCGAGTGGCAGGTGGCAGGAAGCAAAGAGTGCAACTACTTATAAAAATATTTTTGCTTCATCAATTGTATACATGTACCACCTAACGCCTGCCTAAATGCTTTCTTTGTTTCTTATAGTGTCCGAGTAAATGGACGGACATGGGTTTTTTTTTAGTTGTGTAAGTAATGTAGTGTGTGTGTGTGTGTGTGTGTGGGTAGTAATGGTAGTTGGTTGTTATTTACCACGCGGGCGCGCTTCTGCGACTTTGCTCTGCGCCCCGCAGGAGCCGGCGCGGCCGCGGTTACTGCCCGCCGCCCCCGCCGCCACCGCCGCCACAGACGCGCCTGACGATGCCGACTGCATGCTGCCACCACCAGCACCACCACCACCGATGTTGCGACTGTCAAACATACAACGTGGTGAGTATAGCGTATGCTCTCTACTCTATCGAGGTACATCTTATTATACTGTAGAGGAACGGGTGGTAAATGTTCCTCTAGCGAAGGGGAGATGTTCAGTGAGGCGGATGTTGTACCTGACCGGCCGCGGCCCCTCCGATGGTTGATGTTCGGAACTTGTATATATAGAAACCGTCGCGCAAACTTTGCTAGCGCGATTCAGGATCAGGTGTGATTGCATTTGTGCGAGGCGCGCTGCGTACCGCCACAATACAAACATGATTTTTCTTATTTTGTTATAGCATAGGTCGGCAAATGAGCCACTGAGTCATCTGATGGTAAGTGATCTCCACCGCCCATGTACGCCCACAATACCAAAACAATCATGGGTGCGTTGCCGACTAAAAGGGATAATTAAAGGATTGGGAATGGGAGGGGAATCTGGTCTTTCGGATATCTCACTCAGCGTACGAAACGCAACAACAAGATGCTACTTTACGTCGGTTTGCCGTGAGACAATGGTTACGACCCGGACGAGCCAGCCCATTCATGATGTAGACAAAAGTGTCTACAACATAGCTCTACAACTCTGTAAAGTGTCTAATTAAATTAATAATAATTGAACACAATAAAATTATGAGTTAGGGGTGTAAATAGGACTGATTTACGGGTGTTGGGATTGCGAGATGAGTACTCGTGGGATTGAGATAAGTGCCAGTGGGATTGGGTGATCGAGTGCTCGTGGGATTGAGATGAGTGCCAGTGGGATTGTGTGATGAGTGCCAGTGTGATTGGGTAATCGAGTGCTAGTGGGATTGTGTGATGAGTGTACGTGGAATTGGAAAATTAATTCTAATGGGATTGTGTGATGAATACTCGTCCAATTGGAAAATTAATTCTAGTAGGATTCGGTGATCGAGTGCTAGTAGGATTGGATGATGAATGCTAGTGACATTGTGATGTGTTCTTCGAGATAATAAAATGATTAAATGCAGTTACACATACGTATAGTGTGCGCGTCGTTCACTCTCCGAGACGGAGCGATGTCGTTCATATCGACGCGCGTGCGGCCGACCCACGGCTGTACCGCCCGAACCAGCTAACAACTCGTTCAGTGCGGGCTGGAACAATAATATTACGTTAATAATACATATACATACGCACTCACGCCTGTAATCCCCGAGGGGGTAGGCAGAGGTGTAACTAGTACATCCACATTTCGCCGAGCGTATCTCCGTTCCACGATGTGATAGGGAGCGAGCCTATCGCCATACCGGGCACAAATTCCAGACTCCGGGCTGATACTGAGCATTTCGTAATGGAAAAACCCAATACCACTTTAGAGGCAGTTAATAATACTTGGATATACATTGACCGATCCCGGAACGTGACTCGCCTGAATGAGCTACTATGGCGGGTTTTTCACCATGGGTACGGTGGTCGCTATCCTAAGCGGGTACAAATATATCTTGTACCCTACCACTAGCAAATATGTACCGGTATATGGTATGTTTATGTAGCGGAACTTATCAAAATAAAGATATCTTCAAATTTCACGCTAATCTATAAGATCGATCATATCATTGTTAAAAGAAAATGGTTTAATTATGTCCTAGCAATGCAATAGGATTTGGTACTATGGGGAGTGAAATATTTATATCGCACACTATAAGTTGCTTAAATTTGACCACGCCTTTCTGTAACACGTTGTATAATACTTATATCGTACACTATACGTTGCTTAAATTTGACCACACCTTTCTGTAACGCGTTGTATAATACTTATATCGTACACTATACGTTGCTTAAATTTGACCACACCTTTCTGTAACACGTTGTATAATACTTATATCGTACACTATACGTTGCTTAAATTTGACCACACCTTTCTGTAACGCGTTGTATAATACTTATATCGTACACTATACGTTGCTTAAATTTGACCACACCTTTCTGTAACACGTTGTATAACATCATTTCATAATTTCATAACAGTCCACACGTGTTGTTATTCTTGATATTTAGCAATATCTACCTTCCTACTTCAACGCTTCTATTTCACCCCCGATTTCTAGCATCTTCCGTAGTAAGCTGTAAGACCAATGGGCTCTCATATCTATCTCCCTTTAATAATACGTCAAGTCACAAGGTGGTAGGTCCCTCGTATGCGAGAGGCCGGCTGGGTTGGTACCATCGCGCCGTCTATTTCTGCCGCCAAGCAACAGTGTGTAAGCACTGTTGTGTTCCGGTGTGAAGGACATTGAAGCCAGTGTAATTACTGGGTATTATGAGACTTAACACCTTATGTCTCGGGGTGACGAGCGCAGTCCAGTGTCTTGCAGTGCTTTGTTATTTAAAGTTCTGTGCGGCGTTGCTTCTGTTTATGAGCAGGCGTGGCGCTTACCATCAGGCGAGCGACCTGCTCGTCGTCATTCAAGCTAATAAAATAAAAATTAGCCAACACTATTATCACTGTGCCAAATAAAAAATAATGATTTGCAATTACCTCGAGCACACGGAAATCCTCGATGCTATGGAACTTGTTAAGAAATCCTTCAAGTTTAGGATCGACTTGCAATGCGGTTGCGTGTTTGTAGTACTTTAGGAACGCCCAGAACTTCTCCAAACCGTATAATTGACCTGGAAACAATAACATGCATTGTACTAACAGTGTAGGCAAAGATCGTAGCCCCCTCCCCGACTACGATCAAATGGTAGGAGCACGCTGTAGACAATTTTTTCTACAGCATGAATGGGCCGGCTCGTCCGGGTCGTTGCCACTGTATCACAGAAAACCGATGTAAAGTAGCAGCTTGTTGCTGCGTTTCGTACGATGAGTGATATTCCGGAGGTCCAAATCCCTCTCTCCTTCCCAATCCCTTAATTATCCCTTTCCTTTAAGGTCGGGAACGCGCCCATGACTCTTTTAGTATTGTGGGCGTACATGGGCGGTGGAGATCACTTACCATCAGGTAACCCACTTGCTCGTTTGCCGGCCTATGCAATAAAAAATAAAAAATTAGACTATTTTGTCTAATCGCTCGGGTCGTAAGCACCAGCTTGCTAATGAGTTTCGTATTTCAGATTTTCAGAGGCCCAAATACCTCCCTTATCTATTCCCTTTAAAGTCGATAATCCATGATTCTTCTAGTATTTAGGGTGTTGGTGGGTGGTGGACATCTATTACCATGAGGTGGCCTTTGCTATTAAAAATAAAGAATAGAATAAACAAATTCTTTCGAAAAGGTACAGTCGCGGTCATATCGCCACATCACAATATGATAAAAGGTGGTAATGAGGTACAGTCGTGGCCATATTTTTATACAAATCATATCTAGTGATTTCTTAGGTTTACACGAGTATTACACATTGAAATTAAACTAGTTTATACGGATTTTATCGCGGTTGCATTTTTATTTTAGTCCCGACGTTTCGAAACACCCAAATGTCAATAGCGAAGATGGTAGGAAGCTCGCACAAGCCTGGGATCCAATTATACATCTAATTAAATCGGAACCAAAAAGACCAACTGCCAGACCTCAAGACACCGTGAGCTCTTCTGCGTAGATCGGACTAGTGTCAACTAACTTTTTAAATAATAAAAAAAAATGATTAATTTTAAAATGAAGGTAGCCAATGTAACATAAATTTTTCGAGACGACCGACACCTCAGTCTCTCCCGTGACCACGAAGACTGAAAAGCTTTCGAAACTTCGGGACTAAATTAAAATTTAAACAGCGATAAAATCCGTATAAACTAGTTTTAAATCATATCTGTAAAGTACAGTCAGGCAGATAAATCTCACCTTTCTCGTAATCATCATTAAAAAAAAAAAAAAAAAAACTGTAAAGTACAGTCAAGCAGATAAATCTCCTTTCTCGTAATCATCATTAAAAAAAAATATATCTGTAAAGTACAGTCAGGCAGATAAATCTCACCTTTCTCGTAATCAGCCATGGTCTCGTGTTGGAAATGCTGGTACAGTTCAGGTCTGAACTTCCGCTCGAGCCCGTACGAGTAGAAGCGGAATAAGCACTCGAGACCGTAACGGAATCCTTCAGCCGCGTCTTCATTCGCTAATGTCCTGGAAAAGAACATATTTACATACATAAATACATACGAGTGGTAGAGCCACGCTGTAGACAGTTTTGTCTACAGCATGAATGGGCAGACTCGTCCGGGTCGTTAACACTGTCTCACAGAAAACCGGCGTAAAGTATCAGCTTGCTGCTGCGTCTCGTACGGTGAGTGAGATATCCGGAGGACAAAACCCCCTCCCCTTCCCAATCCCTTAATCATCCCTTTCCTTTAAGGTCGGCAACGCGCCCATGACTCTTTTGGTATTAGGGCGTACATGGGCTACACAAGTGTCTACAGCGTGGGCCTACCACACAAAAATATATTGTCTTTATATTGTAGGCATCGTTTGAGAAGGAATTTCTCGAAATTAAATCCCTAAGGAGACATTGAGGGTTGCAAGGTTACAAAAAAACATTGGACAGGCTACAAACAGGTTACACGACTCGTGTTATAATGTCATACATACCTAAATTCGTTATACATGGTCCTGTTGAAATGGTCTCTGAGGAAGAACGACCAGAATCTGAACAGCGTGTTCATCTCCTGTGACTGTCCTATGCCGAGCTTCTTGCGTTCTGAAACGACAGGATAAAATTTTATCATGTATCCGAAATTGCAGGATAAAATAATCATGTATCTGTAATGACAGGACATTATTTTCAAACAGCTGATTTAATGTTTCTACCTATGTCAGGGATTATCCCCGTGTAATAATATTATGGAACAAAGTCTATTCTAGTTTTAGATTATGGCCCCATCGATTTTAGATGATTGATTTTAGATGATGATTATAAAAAGTAACTTTTCATTATTATTGATATGTTTTTATTATATCCTATTTCTATAAGTTCTTTTGTTCTTGTTAATATGCATGCCGTGTTCGCCTCACATTGTAACGACATTTAGCTTAAGACTACTATTGTAAGATACCTAATATTGTACTCAATTAATGTACGTTGCGTTGGCGATACAAATACAAATAAATAAATAAATAAATAAATAAATGTCAAGTATTATAATAGAAATATCTAAAAATAAAGATCAAAACGTAGACATCTTAAAAAAGATGCTCAATTGTTGGTAGGGGAACAAATTCCGTGAATTTACATGAGATGTTGCTTCCGACATGACTGAACAATCATTGGAATTAAAATTACATTATCACAGGAAAACAATGCAACATTCTATAATGACAGGATCAAATAAATTGGCGTGCCTGTTAATTCTGGCATTGCTGAAGTTCATGGGCAATGGTAACCACTTACCATTAAGTGGGCAGTCATCTCTTTTGCCTTCCTAGGCAAATAAAAAAATCAACTGTCAAAAATCAGTCTCTTCAATTACAATAGCGTATTTGATTGTCTAATTTTATACATTATTTTTTAAGATACACACGCACTCCCTCCTGTAACCCCCGAAGGGGTAGGCAGAGGTGTAACTAGTACACCCACATTTGGCCGAGCGTATCTCCATCCCACGATGTGATAGGGGGCGAGCCTATCGCCATACCGGGCACAAATTCCAGACGCTGGGCTGATACTGAGTATTTCGTAATAGAAAACTCAATACCACTTTACCCGACCCGGGGGTCGAACCCGAGACCTCAGCGTTGACCTCAATCGTAACGCGTACGCATTACAACTGCGCCACCAAGGCAGTTGGTGACTGTTGGGTGTATTTATTTGTTTATTTAATAGATTTTGGGGAAGTTAACTATTGGATTATGGCCTCTCAACTTACCTTTAAGGCATCTAGAGTGATATTTATGGTACGCTTGCTGAGTGAAGTGATTCTCGCGAAGTAGTCCGTGGCTGGGGTGGTGGAAGGTGGGCAGAGACTGCGGTACTGAACCGCACGACGATCCCAATGTGGGCGAAGTGCCTAGCGATGAACTGTCGGTACAAATACACGTGTTATACAAAAATATTATTATTTACAATTATTTATCACTATATTTGTAGTGTGTTTATGTTTATGGATTGTACGTTTCACGGAGACGCTTGCATTTTATTTTGGACTATTTGGCTTGCATGTGTAGAATGTAGGTGCAGTGTAGTGCAGTATAGTGCAGTGTAGTTTAATGTAGTTTAGTGTAGTGTAGTGCAGTGTAGGGTAGTTTAGTGTGATTTAGTGAAGTACGGTGTAGAGCGGAGTATAGTGTAGTGCAGTATAGTGCAGTGTAGTTTAGTGTAGTGTAATGTAGTGTAGTGCAGTGTAGGGTAGTTTAGTGTGATTTAGTGTAGTACGGTGTAGAGTGTAGTGTAGTGTAGTTAGTGGGGTGCAGTGTAGTGTAGTACGGTGGAGAATGTAGTGTAGTTTAGTGCGGTTAAGTGTAGCGTAGTGTAGTGTAGTGCGTACTGACCCGGTGCTGTGCGTCCTCGGTCGGTGTTCGCGCACGTCCATGATCCACCCGATGTGATGCTCCACGGGCGGGTTCAGACTGTGCCGTGTCTTGTGCTTTCTGCTGCTTCTGTATGACAAACAAACAAACATACATCAGTTAATTAATTCCAATGAATCTTCGTAACCTAAGAGTTCGACAAATATTAGCTCGAGTGACGAAACGAGCAGGCCGCTCGCCTGATGGTAAGCGCAACGCATGCCCATAAACAGAAGCAACATCACACAGAACTAAGTCTCATAATGCCCAGTAATTTCACTGGCTTCAATGTCCTTCAAACCGGAACACAACAGTGCTTAAATAATATTGTTTGGAGGCAGAAATAGACGGCGCGGTGGTACCAACCCAGAAGGCCTCTCGCATACGAGGGACCTACCACGTTGTGCATCTGAACTCTGAAGTCAACCTTTGACCACAGCCGATGCAACCAGTTCGAAAAATCGAGAAACAAATTAATAAATAATTATCCATAAACAATGTATACACCATGTTACAAAAAGGTGTGATCATATTCAAGTGTCGTTACATACACCTGACAGTGACTGTTTATTGTACCGGATCTTATTAAAATATAGACATCTTATAATTTTACGGTAATTTTAATCACTCGTTTATTAAAATTAACAAGATCGATCACATCCCTATAAATTAAGTAAGTACGTGACCGAGAATAACAATGCTGGAGCGACGCAAAAGCTCAGCTGTTTATAATTTAGTGTTGTCCAAAATTGCAATTTGAATATCGACATGTTACTCATTCGATAAAAATGAAAATGCTAACATGTATAACCATGCAATCGGATTTAGTGCTACGGTGGGGTGAAACACTAATGTCTTACACCAAACGTTGGTTAAATTTGACTACACCTTTTTGTAACACGTTGTAGATCAAGCAGAGATAAACTGATCCAGGCGGTAAAGTAGTTAGCAGATAATATAAAGTTGCCCACTCCTCCTAGATTGTCTATGGAAATTTTACAATGGTCCTTCGAGCCGGATAACTTGTCAACGTCCAAGTTCCTACGTCCCTCGCATGCCAGAAGCCGTCTGGGTTGGTACCACCACTTTGTCTGTTTCTGGTACCAAGTAATAGTGTGTAAGCACTGTTCTAGTTTAAAGGACATTGAAGCCAATGAAGTTACTAGGTTTTATAAAATTTTACAATTTGTGTCGGGGTGACCAGTGCAGTCCAATGCCATGCAGAACGTTATAATTCAAAATTGTGTGGCGTTGCTTCTTTCCATAAACAGGCGTGACGACCTAGGGCGGTACGGGTTAATTCGGATTTATGCCATTGATTGGATTCGATTAGAGAACCAATAATTCTATAGTACCGCCGAACGACAGTCTAATGCCCAAAACGATGAACAACGATTTATGACGTCACATGAACTTCAATAAAACCGATTTGTTTGAATTAATTAATGCCACCCGCAAGCGATTAATCTGAATGGACTTGAACGCCGGCAGAGTTGATGAAGTTCGGCTAATTACCCGGCACCGCCCTTGCTCATCTCGTTATTAGCTTTATAATGGAAAAACGAGCAAGATATAGTCTAGTAGTCTATACTCACATGACGTCAGTAGCGTGCGGGTCCTTACTCGCTGCGTAGAAGCGAGCCGTACGGCGCGGCCGCTTCATCTTGCCTGCATGCTGTTCAGGCAACTCCATATGCTATAAGACAAGTTTATATTACATACATACACACGCCTGTACTCCCCGAAGAGGTAGGCAGAGGTGTAACAAGTTCACCTACATTTCGCCGAGCGTATCTCCGTCCCATGATGCGAAATGCAAGCCTATCGCCATACCGGGTACAATTCCAGACTCTGGGCTGATACTGAGAATTTCGTAATAGAGAAACCCAAAAAACCAATCCTGAGTGGTAGAGCCACGCTGTAGACACTTGTGTCTACAGCACGATGGACCGGCTCGTCCGGGTCGTTACCACTGTCTCACAGAAAATCGACGTAAAGTAACAGCTTGCTATTGAATTTCGTACGGTGAGTGGGATATCCGGAGGCCCAAACCCCCCTCCTCTTCCCAATCCCTTAATTATCCCTTTCCTTTAAGGTCGGCAACGCACTCATAACTCTTTTAGTATTGTGGGCGTACATGGGCGGTGGAGATCACTTACCAGCAGGTGACCCACTAGCTCGTTTGCCGGCTTTTGCTATAAAAAAAAAGGAGGAGATTCTCAATCTCCGGCAATTTGTTTTGCTTTTTCTATATATGCTCATCGATTATTTATGCAAATAATTTCAATCGATATAGTTTAGCTCCGATGTGGTCCCATATAAATTTGGTTAAGATCTGATGACGGAGTACAGAGTAAAAATATTAAACTCTTCAAAGGATAGCAGTATAATAATTGCGATTGCTATTGTATTGACATGCTATAGCAGTGCCTACCACAAAATAAAAAAAGGTAAACAAAACTTAAAAAACGACTACATTTTTTTTATCGACTTTTCATTGTTATTTTTTGAAGTCAGTTTTTAAGTTTTGTTATTTTTTTGATATGTATATTCACCCTGTGCGGCGGTGGCGGCGGTGGGTCAGGTGGGTTGCGATGTCTCTCAGTGGGCACGGCCTGCTCGAACTGCTCGCGCGTTATCAACGACACCGTGCGGTACGACGCGCCGCCGCTCTGTATACGACACACGACATACTTACAAGCGTACGCAATATACATTAACAGGGTCGAAAAACTTACAAAATACTAAACTATTTGCATAATATGACAAAAATGTTCTTTTTATAAATAAATAAAAAATAATAAAATAAATACACCGAAGAGTCACACACATAGTCCTGACCCCACACTAGGTAAACCTGTATCGTGGGTATCAGAAACTACGAGGGACTTGCCAACCCACAACACTCAGACCCGAGACAAATTTTTATGTATCACACAAGAATTAGTTTCAGAGCGGGAACCGAACCCGCGGCCTCTCGCCTCGCAGCCGGCTACTCGCCCGCTGCGCCACGGAGGCTGTAAGTTAGTTTATGTTTGTAAGTTTTACTTACAAACTTACATAAGACTTATGAAGACAAGAAAGACGTGCTTTGATAAATTTGTCGTCTTTTCTTTTGCTGTTTCTACATTTCTATTAAATTTATCATTCACGCTGGCCCAGTATTCACGCTTCGATAAAATGGCGTCTAACATTCCCTCTATATCGTAGGGGGCATGTTATTATGGTACAAACAATAAACAACCTCTAGAACTAATCGGGCGAACATACTCCTAGAACTAACATATTATATTTCAAACTTACAGTTACTTACTTACTTAAAAAATCATTATTACGTATCTAACTTTAATTTGCGTAAATTACTTTAATGTAATTTGCAATAAGCAACTTCAATTAGTAATTTAAACAGAATTGTTGTGATTAATTTACTCGTAAATAACTAACTTTAATTTGCGTAAATTACTTTAATGTAATTTGCAATAAGCAACTTAAATTAGGAATTTAAACAGAATTGTTGTGATTAATTTACTCGTAAGTAACTGTAACTTTAATTTGCGTAAATCACTTTAATGTAATTTGCAATAAGCAACTTTACATTACTTTACTCATTTATGTGATTAATTTACTCGTAAGTAGCCGTAACTTTAATTTGCGTAAATTACTTTAATGTCATTTGCAATAAGCAACTTAAATTAGTAATGTAAACAGAATTATTGTGATTAATTTACTCATTTATGTGATTAATTTACTCGTAAGTAACCATAACTTTAATTTGCGTAAATTACTTTAATGTCGTTTGCAATAAGCAATTTAAATTATTAATGTTACCAGAATTATTGTGATTATTTTATTTAAAGGTTGAGTTAAATAAAATCTTATACAACCGAATGAAACTCACCGGCCGTTCATAATCCGTATCGTTCCATAAGTCCTCTTCGTATCTTCTTAAACCATCTGTGATCACCTGTTTTGTAGAAAAAGTATACATAAATATTATTTTTATAAAGTATTTTATGAGTGGTAGAGCCACGCTGTAGACACTTTTATGTGCCGGCTCGTCCGGGTCATTACCACTGTCTCACTTAAAACCGGCGTAAAGTAGCAGCTCGCTAAAACCAAACCCCCCTCCCCTTCCCAATTCCTTAACTATACCTTTCCTTTAAGGTCGGCAACGCGTCCATCATTCTTTTGGTATTGTGGGCGTACATGGGCGGTGGAGATCACTTACCATCAGGTGACCCACTTGCTCGTTTGCCGGCCTATGCCATAAAAAATTACATACATATATACGCCCTCAATATAATCATCGAAGAATCCTTGCCCCTCCGTACATACACCTTAAAAAATAACTGCAGTTTTTTAAAAATATTTTTTATCGTTTTTAGAAAACAAAAAAAATTAGAAAAAATCTTTATAAAAAAGGCATTCTTTATCAGTTGCATTGTGTAAATACCTGTTCCAAGTCCTGCGTGATCTTGGTCCTGGTGGTCCAGTCTCCCTGTCGGTCGTGTCCGTCGTGCTTGTGCGCACGCGCAGTGGTCTGCGTCACTATGAGCAGGCGCCCCACGTCACGGTCCGTGAACTCCGCGTCGGACTCCTCGTCGGACCTGACAAGGGGAACAGAAGCTTCACATTTTAAAAAAAACTAAACATGGGTGATGATATTTATATGAACAAAAATCACACTTTATTTAAACATCTCAATATATATATAATAACTAGCTGTCCCGCGCGGTTTCTCCCGCAACTACAACAGCGTCACCTACCGGGTCCAATTGTGAATCTAAACCATCCAGAGCGCCACCCAAACGCATACAAAAAAAAACATTCAAATCGGTCCAGCCGTTTAAGAGGAGTTCAGTGACATACACACGTACAGTAGAATTATATACATATATAAAGATAATAACATATAAGGACATTGGAGACCAGTGAAATTACTGAGTACATTTTTTGGTAGAGCTACGCTGTAGACAGTGGTAACTACATTGTCTCACAGGTGTAACGTATCAGCTTGCTGCTAGGTTTCGTACGGTGAGTGAGATATGCAAGGTCCAAATCCTCCTCCCCTTCCCAATCCCTTTCCTTTAGGGTCGGCAACGCGCCCATGATCCTTTTAGTATTATAGGCGTACATGGGCGGTGGAGACAACTTACTTATGTCTCGGGATGACCGGGTGTTCTTTTTTCATATCATAAGCTGGCAAACTAGCTAATGGGACACCTGATGGTAAGTGATCTCCACTGCCCATGTAAGTCCACCATACGAAAAGAATCATGGGCGCGTTGCCGACCCAAAAGGAATAATTAAGAGATTGGGAAGGGGAGGGGGATTTGGACCTCCGCATATCTCACTCACCGTACGAAACGCAGCAGCAAGCCGCTATTTTATATCGATTTTCTGACACAGTGGCAACGATTTGGACGAGTCGGCCCATTCGTGCTGTAGACAAACCTGGCTACAGATAGTGTGTAGATGTACTGACCAGGCGTCGGTGAAGGTGTTGTGGCGCGGGGGCGGCAGGTCCAGTTCCTCGTCCAGCTGGAAGTGCAGCTCCTCCCGCGGTTCCTCGTCGTGCGTGTCCGCGCCTGCGCCGCCCGCTGGAGCCGCTCGCTCACGTGACCCCGCTTTTGTGCGACGTTTTACCTTCAATACAACATATAAAGATTAGTTTCAATATATTTATCAGACTAAGCATGATTATGAAGCAACTTCTGTGGCGCAGTTGGCGCATAGCCTGCTGTGAAGTGATGGCGAAGTGATGGCACCAATCCAGACGGCTTCTCGCATACGAGGGACGTAGGACCTCGGACGTTGATAAGTTATCCGGCTCGAAGGACCATTGTAAAATCTCCATATACAATCTTAGAGGAGTGGGCAACTTTATATTAACTGATAACTACTTTACCGCCTAGATCATTTTATCTCTCGTTGATCTACAACGTGTTACAAAAAGGTGTAGTCAAATTGAACCAACGTTTGGTGTAAGACATTAGTGTTTCCCCCTAAATCATGTCAAATCTATGGTATACTAGTATTTGCTCGCGGCTCCGTTCGCGTGAACGACCTTTTACAAGATATAAAATAGCTTATAGTAATCCAGGTCATGCTCTACCTGTGTGCCAAATGTTATCCAAAACTATTCAGCCGTTACGGCATGATGGACTAACAAACATTCATATTCACAAATTCAAACATCCAAACTTTAAAATCTACAATAGTAAGTAGAAAGAACAAGGGATCAAAGTGGCGGGACTATCAAGGGGCGGCTGCGCTGGGCAGAAGTGGATATCGGAAAGGTGCCAATCTGGAAGATATCCATGATGCCCCAATGGCCTGTCTCAGCTGCAGCCGAAACCCTATAGGTGGAGACTTTCTCTCAGAGGGGTGCGGGAAAATCGAGCCAAATCCGAAGCGAAAGTGGTAGTACCACGCAGACTGGGAATAACGGTGAAATTTGTTTTTTATTGCCTAGATAGGCAGACGAGCAGACGGCCCACCTGATGGTAAGTGGTTACCGTCGCCCATGGACCTCAACAATGCTAGAGCACAGCCAGGCCGCTGCCTACCGTTGAAGGAAAACTCTTTTTAAACCTCGCTTAAAGAAGGACAGGTCAAAACACCGATGCAGAGAGTTCATTCCAGAGCTCCCATGTGCGTGGTAGAAATGAATGCTGGAAACGTACCGTGCTAGACGGGATTGTTTCCAGGTAATATGGATCAACTGTACTGCGGTGTCGGGTGGTGCGATAGTAAAATGGCAATGTTGGTTCAACTTAAGTGAGCTGATCACCCGTCTGTGCTACTCGTAGACGTCCCCACCATAAATGCAAATACAAGGAGGAAGAAGGCAGTTACTGGGATTAAAATGGGATAACGTCGAGCAGAAAGACTTTTTTTATATCTACCTCAGTCCAAGCGGTGTTCTGTTCGGAGTTGGGGCTGAGCGGTCCAGATCCGGGGGCATCGTCGCTTTGATCCATCTTATCGCTGTTAGGCTCTTCTGTAAAAAAACAATTATATATTAGCATTTACTGTCCCACTGCTGGGCACGGGTCTTCTACTGAATGAAAGGGGTTGGGCCTTAGTCCACCACGCTGGACTAATGCGGGTTGGCAGACTTCACATACCTTCGAAATTCTTATGGAGAACTTCTCAGGTATGCAGGTTTCTGCACGATATTCCCTTTTCCGTTAAAACAAGCGATAATTGACAATTAATACACACGTAACTTAGAAAAGTTGTTGGTGTCTATGGAGCTGGTTTCAAACCTGCGACTTTATCGACAGTCGTACCACTCCTCCCTGGGCCATCGCCGTCTTTTAACCGAACGAAATCAAAGGAGGAAGGTTCTCATTTCGTCTGTATATACAATGTGTTACAGAAAGGTGTGGTCAAATTTAAGCAACGTATAGTATACGATATAAGTATTAAACAACGTGTTACAGAAAGGTGTGGTCAAATTTAAGCAACGTATAGTGTACGATATAAGTATTATACAACGTGTTACAGAAAGGTGTGGTCAAATTTAAGCAACGTATAGTGTACGATATAAGTATTATACAACGTGTTACAGAAAGGTGTGGTCAAATTTAAGCAACGTATAGTGCAGGATATAAGTGTTTCACCCCCCATAGTACCAAATAAGTTTTCATTGCTAGTATATAAATAAAGCATTTTCCTTTCATCGGATGAGTATTATGTGGATTCTACTTGCAACTTAGAACAACATTCAATGATAAACAGCTAAGCTTTTGTCTCACTTCAGCATTGTTATAGTCGCTCACGCATTTCACCTTAATTATAATAATGTAAGTTATTGATCGTAATAAACGAGTGATTCAAAGTAGCGTGAATTTTTAAGATGTCTATATTTAGATAAGATCCGGTACATTCACTGTCAACACTCACTGTCAGGTGTATGTAATGAAAATACGACCACACCTTTCTGTAACACAGTGTATATTTTTTATGAGAAGAATAACTCCACCAAAATGTGGAAAAATTTGGATGACTTTTGTATTCGATATATACTCCCAGGATGCCATTTCAATTTTAATGGGGTTAAACTGCATGAAATTGGGGATAAAAGATTAAAACTTCAACATTTATGCACATGCATAAAATAAAAAGGTAAAAAATCTGCTGATGAATTTAGAAAAACATAAAAAAAAAAAGTTGGTGGTATTAATAAACTATTGACTATTAAGCTACGGTAGCACAACATTTTTTAGTACATTTTTTTGAGTATTATTTTTTATTAAAAAGTTTTTACAACACAAGGTTCGTATTATTATATTAGAAATAAAAGTATTTAATAAGTTACCTTTCCTAGTGCTCTGCGGTACAAACTCAGGCACGTCTGGGTTGAGCGGGTCGTTGTGCGGTCCCGAGTTCGAACCTGCACTACCCGCACCACGAGAACTCCGGAACATCCTGACAAACAGACATACATATCTTTAAATATAATCATTGGTGCGTCTGTGTATTATCATATAACATCTATTTATTTATTTATTTACATCTAAGCAAATTCACAAATTCAGGTAATTTTTTCATTACTTTGATGAACAATCAATACATTACATCAGTTATGTACATTTTCTATTCTTTTTTTTATAGCCGAGGCTGGCAAACGATCAAGTGGGACACCTGATGGTAAGTGATTTCAACCGCTTATGTACGCCCACACTACCTGAAGAATCATAGAAGCGTTGCCAACCTTCAAGGAAAGGCATAATTAAGGGATTGGCAAGGGGAGGAGGGGATTTGTGCCTCCGGATATTCATTCACCATACGAAACGCAACAGTAAGCTGTTACTGTTGATGTTAGTTATTTTGAGCTGTAACCCGAAATTTACTCTGGAATAAAACCTTATTTTTTTGTTTATTAGCTTGAATGACGAGACGAGCAGTTAACTCGCCTGATGGTAAGCGCCACGCCTGCTCATAAACAGAAGCAACGTCACACAGCACTTTAAATAACAAAGCACTACATGACACTGAACTGCGCTCGTCACCCCGAGACATAAGGTGTTAAGTCACATAATGCCCAGTAATTTCACTGGCTTCAATAGTGCTTACACATTGTTGCTTGGCGGCAGAAATAGACGGGGCGGTGGTACCAACCCAGCCGGCCTCTCGCATACGAGGGGCCTACCACCTTGTAATTCTGATATATTCGAATCGGATATAGTTCTTTCTTTATTTCTGTATGGGTTTATCTCGGCTTTATGCCAGGATCCGATCTCATCATAATTTGACGGTATTTGGTATTATATGGTGCGACCCGCCGTCTGACCCCCACAATCCGCAACATGAACCAAGTTTCGCCATTGCCTCGTCCGTTAATCAGCAGAGTGTACCACGTGCAGGTGAGGTTGACTTTAGACCTACTACCACTGTGATTTTAACTTGCTTAGAACGACAATATTAAAAACTTTCATAGACAATAAATACATACACTCCCCAGAGGGGTTGACGTTAGGCAGACGGCCGATCGTAAAAACTAGAAGCTACGAGTAAATCATTATGTAACATGTGTTAAAGGGCATGTTGCGCCGATCCCACTGCGAGTGGGATAAGGGCAGGTGGAAGAGAGAGAGACAATGTGTACATACCTGGGCAAGGGCGGCGGCGGCACGGCCCGCAGCAGACTAGACACGGGCGCCACCAGCGGACCCCCCATTGTAGCCAGTGGGAATATGCCTACCATCTGCTTTTTACGCCTGTTGAACATGAAAACAAAATAAAAAATTTAATGAGAATGAATGAGGCCAAATAGGTAGCAAGTGGAAATCCATTGTCTCTGCCTACCCCTATGGGAAACAGGCGTGAGTCGTATAAACGTAGGCGTATGGGTTTATGTATAAACATGAAAAACAACGAGGCGAAAGAGGTGTGTCAGGATCGTAGCTTGTGGTACTCAATAGTCTCTGCCTACCCCTATGGGACATAGGCGTGAGTGTGTATGTATGTATGAAAAACAACATTATTGCATTTTTGTTCTGATGACCTTTCCCTATATATATTCTATTTAAAGATAGATTTGCTTACTGGCTGACTGTAGACTGCCTCGGTGGCGCAGTTGTAATGCGTACGCGTTACGATTAAGCTAACGTTGAGGTCTCGGGTTCGATCCCGGGTCGGGCAATCATATTGGGTTTTTCTATTACGAAATGCTCAGTATCAACCCGAAGTCTGGAATTTGTGTCCGGTATGGCGATAGGCTCGCCCCCTATCACATCGTGGGACGGAGATACGCTCGGCGAAACGTGGGTGTACTGGTTACACCTCTGCCTACCCCTTCGGGGATAACAGGCGTGAGTGCGTATGTATGTATTATAACTCACCGTTTTTCTCCAGGTTTTTCATCAACACTCTCCGACTGTAGCGGGGGATCTTCGTTGGAATCTGATGGTTTTTTTTCTTCCGTCTCTTGTTTCTCCATCTCTTGGGTCTCCGTATTCTCTTCTTTGTCCTCTTTCACTTCTCGAGGTGGTGGTGTCTGTAAACAAAGATGTGGTTAACAATAAATATATAACTTAAAAACTTGCAATACATCCCGACGACATCAATCTGAAAAACATATACAACGTGTTACACAAAGGTGTGGTCATATTTAAGGGTTATATACACCTGTCAGTGAGTGTTTATGTACCGGATCTTATCAAAATATAGACATTATAAAATTTCATGCTAATTTTAATCACTCGATTATAAGATTCATTGGTATAAGAAACCCTATAGGCAATCGGATTTGGTACTACGGGAGGTGAAATACTTGTATCGTACATTATACGTTGCTTAAATTTGACCACACCTTTCTGTAACACGTTGTATAATACTTATATTGTACACTATACGTTACTTAAATTTGACCACACCTTTCTGTAACACGTTGTATAATACTTATATTGTACACTATACGTTACTTAAATTTGACCACACCTTTCTGTAGCACGTTGTATAATACTTATATTGTACACTATACGTTACTTAAATTTGACCACACCTTTCTGTAGCACGTTGTATAATACTTATATTGTACACTATACGTTACTTAAATTTGACCACACCTTTCTGTAGCACGTTGTATAATACTTATATTGTACACTATACGTTACTTAAATTTGACCACACCTTTCTGTAACACGTTGTATATGTAACTTTGAAACAGCTAAACAGATGTTATTCACACATACCTAAAACAATCTCGATTAAATTACCTTTCAAACACAAAAAACTGCATTCAATTCGTTTAGGCGCTACGATGCCACAAATTTACACACACACCCTTAGACAGACAATGTCGTCAAACTTAAAAACACCCCTCTGTTTTGTCCAAGGTTAAAACCGACCAAACTTCGGCTCATATCATGTGCTCGTTTAAAAAAAGATATCAAATCGATACGCACCTCTATTTTATCGACCTTAGCACCATCATCATTCTCACTCTGGATTGCCACATCTCCCACAGGTTCTGCATCTATACTGGGAGCTTCCGTCTTCTCAGTCTCTTTAGCGTCTTGCACCAACTTCTCTTCTTTATCGTTAGGTATGGAGTTCTCTTTGGGCGTTTCGTCTTTCGGTTTGTCGGCCTCGATTGCTCTCATCTTGTCGTTGTCGACGTTCGATGATGTTATGTCGAGGATTGGCCATTTTAACGGCTCGAATGCGGTTCGCACCTGATGGTCAAGTCAAATAATATTAAAGACAATCGTTGGCAGAAGGGAAGATAGGGGGTAAGTAAGATTTATGATTTGGAAAGATATCGATATACCGATATTTTTTAACGATAATTTTATTTCAATATATCTATATACTGATTCTCCCCAGAGGCGTTGACGTCAGGCAGGCGGCCGGTCGTAAAAACTACGAGCCAAATCATACTGTAACATGTGTTTAAAAGCATAATGTGCCGACCCCACTGCGAGTGGGGTAAGTGCAGGTGGAAGAATACTGTACAGCCATAGAAATCTTTGCCCATACAAAAAACTTACATTAAAACCGCCAATGAGCTGCAATTTGTCCGAGTCGCGGATAGCTTCTATAATGAGTGACATTTCGCCGGTCAACGCCCTCACTCTATGGAAGGAGGCGATCAACGTGACAGGTATGGTCCCGTCGGCGGCCATCTTGCGACGTAGGAAGAAATCGCGCGCCAAATTGTCCGGACTGAAGTAATATTCGCTGTGAAAGATGGAAATTGTATTAAAAATATCAATAATTAAGTTAGGTTTTTTTGAATTAGCTTAAATGACGAAACATGCAGGTCTCTCGCCGGATGGTAAGCGCCAGGCCTGCCTATAAACAGAAGCAACATCACACAGAACTCTGAATTACAAAGCACTGAATGGTACTGGACTGCGTTCGTCATCCCGAGACATAAAATGTAACTCTCATAATGTTCAGTAATTTCACTGGCTGGCTGAAAGGATATTGATCCTTCAAAATTAAACACAACAGTGCTTACACACTGCTGTTTGGCGGTAGAAATAGCCAAAGAGATGGTACCTACCCAGACATCCTTTTGGGTACGATAGACCTACCACCTAGTGAATTAAGTTGTGTTTGTTGTATTAAGGTAGTGTGGTTTTATGCAATAAACATTATCGATGATGAACAGTGTTTGGAAACATTGAAGTAGGTGAATTTGGTGGTTTTTGTCCGAACGGGATGATCGACTTTGATCGTTCGATTCGTCTGAAGTAGAATCTAAGAAACATTGTAGGTAAGGAATTGACACCAAAACTCTGACTACTTGTATGAAAAACTTATTGTTGGCGAAATGTATAATAGTGCGAGGCCATTTTATTAGCTTGTATGACGAGACGAGCTGGTCGCTCGCCTGATGGTAAGCACCACGCCTGCTCATAAACAGAAGCAACGCCACACAGAACATTAAACAACAAAGCACTGCATGACACTGGTCCGCGCTCGTCACCCCGAAACATAAGGTGTCAAGTCTCATAATTCCCAGTAATTTCACTGGCTAACAAATGTGTGTAACAAAAAATAACTTACATTTGTTTTTTAATCAAATCCTTGAGCGTTCCCTGGTCCAATCCTATTCCGTAAGGCGTGGCGTTGGCAGCGGCAGCTCCGTAGTAGTACGCCTGAGCCAACCCAGCCCCGAGCCCGGCTCCCAGCCCTGCGCCCAGCGCCAGGCCGGGGTACGGCACCACCAGACCCTGGGCAACTCCGGTCACTGTTTGACTCACTCGCACCTGGGTATGGTTGGGGACACCCGTGTGTTACATGATGGGATGGGGTTGATTTGTTAATCGGATGATTATTCGAGGCCGGCATGGCGATTTGTTAGTTGTGTGTACGTTAAATACTACGTTTATATTGAATCTGGATTTTTTTAAATATATTAAATACACCTAATTATGAAAAAAAATACAGTCGAATTGAGAACCGCCTCCTTTTTTTTTGAAGTCGTTTAAAATTACTACTCACCCATTTTTTTTATCTGTCGTTTTTTTTATTTTTCTCAAAAAACTTTTTTTTATATTTTTTTTTCTTTTTTGTTCCGCCATTGTGCATATGTAATATTATTATATTACATCTCGTATAATTTTTAAATACAAATTAGTTGTAGTGATTAATTAAATTACACTGAATAGTTATTGTATTGGACACAACCCCCTAGAGTACTGGTAAAACTAAACACTCGAACCTGGCAGCCAAAATAAAAATAATTGACATAGGAGTGTTCTATGTCTTCATTTTTTTCATTGTATATGCATTGTTAATAATTATCACTTACTTTACCGGTGAAGGAAAAATTTTGAGGAAACCGAAATACCTGAGAAGTTCTTTATAAGAATTTTGAAGGTATGTGAAATCTGTCAACCCGCATTAGGCCAGCGTGGTGGACTAAGGTCTAACCCCTCTCATTCTGTAGAGGATGCACTTACCCAGCAGTGGGAAATGTATAACGCAGGGCTAGTATTATTATTATTGTAAGCATACAAAACATCAGAATCCCCTAGAGGAAAATTCATTACATAAATATGTCATTTATTCATCCAACAATTAGCAAAAAAAGAAAATTTCTCGTTAAGTTGTTCAAATGACTAATTAATAATTTTACCTTTACACCCACGAAAACTTAATGAACCCTTAATATTATTAAGCATCAAATTAATATTTCCACCTAACCTTAAAAATAATTGTCAAACTCAAACCGGGGCACCAAACGGGCAGTTTCAGGGCGCCAAAATCATAATATAATATGATTAAAAATAAAATACTTTCTCCACAAAGCGCCTAGCATACGGAAGCCTGGTTGGCTCACCGTCGACTTGTAAGAAAAGGCGCACACAGGCCCTTTGTGCATTATTCTTTTCTTCTCTTTTAGTTATTTTTTGGAATTTATCTCAAACGCTGGAGAAAGGATCAAGGATCTTGCCACTATCAAGTTTTTGTCCCGGTTTGAAAAAATCGTAGATCCGGTACTTCATTATCGAATTCATGTTCATGCATCAACCTTATTATAATCACATTTTAAAAGGTATTTAATCAACATTAATTATTTAAATACAATGTCTCCAAATAAGTGATAAAGTAAAAAAACAGACTTATCAATTTGATACTTTAAGCTGACGATTTATAACCCATCGAAAAATGATAAATGAATTAAATGAAATCCAAAAACCAGATGATACCAATAACCAAGATTGCCGGAAAAAGGATAGGAAATCTTGACAATAGCATTTTTTTACAACATCATCAAATATGAAAAAAAAAAAAATACCAAAGTCAAAAACATTATAATAATCATAAAACAATACTGAAATTAAAAATGAAATAGTTACATATATACCGCGTTAAAGTCTGAAGGGGTAGGCAGGCGTTTAACCTATACACCCATATTTCGCCGAGTTTATTACCGTCCCATGACATGATTGGGGGCTCGCCCTATCACCATACCGGGCACAATTAGTCGATACTGAGCATAATGTGATAGAAAAACCCAATATCAGTTTAACAGATCCGGGGATTTAACCCGAGACCTTAGCACAGCGGTCGTACCTTAACACCTCTCGCACGCCCCGCCTTAAACGTCACTCGCGCTGTATGTGGCGCAATTTTACATCTAAACAGCCCATAATCCGACCCCACACTAGGTTAACCTTTATCGTGGGTATTAGGAACTATGAGGGATTTGCCAACCAACCCAGAAAACCCAGACCCGAAACAAATATTATAGATCACACAAACATTTGTCTCGGTGTGGGAATCGAACCCACGACCTCTCGTTTCGCAGCCGGCTACTCACCCCCTGCGCCATGGAGGCTGTTAGTATTAAAGTCAGATCTTTTTTTTTTACTGCCTGGATAGGCATGATGAGATGATAAGTAGTCACCGCCGCCCATAGCCTTCTTCTGCAATGCCGCTGCCTACCGTCGAAGGATTACTCTTTTTAAACCTCGTTTAAAGAAGGACACGTCGTAGCGCCCTGCCTGCCTCGGTGGCGCAGTTGTAATGCGTACGCGTTACGATTGAGGCCAACGCTGAGGTCTAGGATTCGATCCCCGGGTCGGGTAAAGTGGTATTGGGTTTTACTATTACCGAGCTGATTCTCAGTATCAGCCCGGAGTCTGGAATTTGTGCCCGGTATGGCGATAGGCTCGCGTCCCCTATCCTATAAGGGACGGAGATATTCTCGGCGAAATGTGGGTGTACTGGTTACACCTCTGTCTACGATTGCAGGCGTATTGGATTGAGTGCGTATGTATGTCATAGCGCTCTATTGTATTAGGCGTTGAGTATTGTTACCTGTGCCAGATCGTGATGATGCGCGAACTCGTGATGATGATGGAACATGTGGTGATGGTGTGCTGGCAAGGCCGGCAGCGCCGAGGCCGGCCGCGCGGCGGTGCGGCGTGCTCCCCGCGCGGCGCCGCGCCCGCCGCCGCGCCGGCTGTTCATGCGGGAACGCTCTTCGCCGTTCAGAGACACTGTGTCTTTGGGGGGCAGAAAAAAAACCATTGTCACAAACTTACATGATCACGTTGAGGGCCTGCGGTATCTGATGGCAAGTGATCTCCATCGTCCATGTACGCCATCAATACCAAAAGGATATCGGGCGCGTTGCCGACCTTAAAGGGACTACAAGGTGGTAGGCCCCTCGTATGCGAGAGGCCGGCTGGGTTGGTACCACCGCCCCGTCTATTTCTGCCGCCAAGCAAATGTGTAAGCACTGTTGTGTTCCAGTTTGAAGGACATTGAAGCCAGTGAAATTACTGGGCATTATGAGACTTAACACCTTATGTCACACTAAATGATAAACAGCTGAGTTTTGTATCACACTAGCATTGTTATTCTCGCTCATGCACTTCAGTTAATTTATAGGGATGTAATCGATCTTATCGATCGTAATAAACGAGTGATTAAAATTAGTGTGGGATATTAGCATGTCTATATTTCGATAAGTTTCGGTACATAAACACTCACTGTCAGGTGTATGTAACGACCCTTAAATATGATCACACCTTTCTGTAACACGTTGTATAAACACTCACTGTCAGGTGTATGTAACGACCCTTAAATATGACCACACCTTTCTGTAACGAGTGTATTTTTTGTTGTGCCATATACAACTTTGTATATATTATTTACTGAGAATGATGAAAAATGCGTCAAGTAACAAATTCACATCAAACAATTTTCTCAGTGCAGGAATCAAACCCGTGATCCATCGCTTCTCAGCCGGCTACACGCCCATTGCGCCACGGAGGCTGTCATATAATATCATGCTCTTAAAATATATTTTGTTTGTTTATACTATATTAAGGTATTAATTCATTCGTCATGCTTATGGAGGTCATGCAGGCTAATCCAATGCGTAGATATAATTTCTGTAATTGCTTATTAATATAAATTGAGCTGCTCTAATTCCAATTGAATATTGTAAAACCTTTATGCTCTAATAATTGTAAACTAGTTTTGAAAAGAGCAACGCTGGAGTTTCTTGCTCGTTCTTCTAGAGCGAAACAGCATTCCGAACTAGCGGTAGAATTTTGACGGAATCTAAATAATGTATTATTGAATTTTATTGAAATTCGACAATCGATACCTATACGATAATTTTAATTAAAATTCATACCGTACAATTAAACAAACATTAATTTTGCATCACAGAAATTGCAAGTAAGTTAACAGTTGAACATTTATTTAACATTATTTACACAGATTGGCTCAAGGACTCATATTCTATAGACTATTAAAAAAAACTGATGCGTGTAACACCGTGCACGTGAAACTTTGGTAATTTTCCGTCATATGGAATCTATTAATAAATTTTAATATAAATGTTTAATTACTAGGTCCCTCGTACGCAAGAGGCCATCTGGTTGGTACCACTGCTTAGTCTATTTCTGTCGCCAAGCAATAATGTTAGTTAGTTTCAGTGTGACATTGAAGCTAATGCAAATACTGGGCATTGTGAGACTTAACAACTTGAGTCACAGGGTGACGAGCGCAGTCCAATGCCATGCAGTGATTTGTAACTCAAAGTTCTAATTGGTGTTATGTCTGTTTATGGGCAGGCGTGACGCTTAGCAACTGGCGAGCGACCTGCTCGTCTCATCATTCAAGCTTATAAAAAAGTTTGTCATGTCAATTAGAATATTATAAAATAAAAATAAAACAAAATGGCGGTTTTATTTTTTCATTCTAATATTAGAATTATTTTTGGCGGCCATGACTGAAGAAAAAAACCTAAAAACATTTTTTTCGGCAAAATAATAGAAATACCTAAAGAAAGGAAAGTTTACTCAACATTTTTTTTTCATTTCATATAAAAAAATACTTTTTTTACGAACTATAAATGTAGTTATTTAGAGTAATCAAGGAACATATTGAAAATCCCTCGATATATACTCTTGAATAACCTTTCATTTACCCGTAATGCGTAACCCGAAATCTCTATAAACAGAGAAGCGAGGCCTAAATTACGGGACCTATTGAAATTATACAGATTCGATTCCCGGATGAATATCTAGTTGATATACTAGTACATCATCGAACAAGTTGTGTTATTCAAATTGAAAAATTCATACAAATTGTGTCAAGTCGGGAATCGAACCGACGACCTTAAGCTTCTCAGCCTATGTACTGTGACAACAGGCCAATGGGTCGACACATGTATCAGCTGAAATTTGATGTCCATTGTAAATGATTATTAAACTACGCAATCAGTTTCTGTCAAAAATCTTGATTCTTACAAATATTAAAAACGCTACTCAACGTCCGTCTGTCTAACATGTTTAAAGCTATCTTAAATGTCTGCGTTGCATTTCAGTATTCGGGCGGTTTTTTATTTACTTGAACGAGACGAGCAGGTACCTCGCCGTATGTTAAGCGTCACGCCTGCCCATAAACAGAAGCAACGTCACACAGAACTCTGGATTACAGAACACTGCAAGACACTGAACTACGCTCGTCATCCTGAGCCATAAGATGTTAAAGTCTCATAAATGTCTAATAATTTCATTGGCTTCAATGCCCTTCAAATCGGAACACCACAGTGCTTACACATGGCTGCTTGACGGCAGTAAAATATTTCTAACTATTGACGCCATGCACACCACGCTTTTTTTACAATAAAATATTTTACACTATTACTTATTTTTCATTTTCTAGTTGGATTTTCTATAGAAGCATGTTTTTTATAAACTATTATTTATTTTCAATGATATTCAATAAAATTGAAATTAATTAATTAAATCAAAATTAAATTAATTGATTTTTTTGAATTGTCATCGGTCCTTGATAAGTATGCCAAATTTCGAGTTAATCCGACGTTCTGAAGGGGGTCAAAATCATATTCAAAGTTTCCGTTACATACATACGTTTGAAGCTAATAAAAGCGTGTTAACAATTAAACCGCGATAAAATCCGTATAAACTAGTTTTATTTCAATAAATAATAATAATAACAATACTATCCCTATAATATATACGTCCCACAGCTGGGCACGGGCCTCCTCTACTGAATGAGAGGGGTTAGGCCTTAGTCCACCACGCTGGACTAATGCGGGTTGGCAGATTTTACATACCTTCGCAATTCTAATGAAGAACTTCTCAGGTATGCAGGTTTCCTTCACCGTTAAAGCAAAGGATAATTAATAATTATTTCAATTCTCACCATTATCAGGTCTGGCACCGTGCGGTGGTCCATGCTTCCCTGGTCTGGCCGCCTTCACGTCGATGTCTAGGGGCACCCATTTGTGCTTGCCAGACTTGCTGCCACCTTTACCAGCTCCTGGAATTGTCAATAAGATTTTATTTTATTTTTTTATGCCTTGCCTAGGTCGTAAAAAATACAAGCCACATCTTTCTGTAACATGTGTTTAAAAAGCTGCACCACTGCGAGTGGGATACGGGCAGGTGGAAGAAGGAGAATTCTTACTGCATTTCATTATCCTAACTAAAACACTAACGCCCGGTTTCTAAAAGGCTAATAAAATTATAATATTTGTTCTCTCTTTAGTACCGTTTGACATACGATTTTTCATATTAATTTGAATGTTATGTTAGCTAACATGTGTGTCAAATCAAAGGTGTTGATCACGCTTCTAGCAACTCAATTTCGACTTGACATTTGATTAGTTAATTTAACATTGATCAGCCTTTCAGAAATCTGGCGATATTGTGATTACCCGCCCTGGGAATTGAACCCAAAACCACACGGTTCTCAGCCTTAATACGCTGCCAATAGACTAAAGAGGCAATTGAAATTAAATTCAATAATTTGAAAACTAGATCCCCGGGTCGGGTAAATGTGACATTGGGTTTTTCTATTACGAAATGCTCAGTATCAGCCCGGAGTCTGGAATTGTGCTCGGTATGGCGATAGGCTCGCCCCCTATCACATCATGGGACGGAGATGCGCTCAGCGAAATCTGGGTGTACTGGAACCACCACTGCCTACCCCTTCGGGGATTACAGGCGTGAGTGCCTGTGTATGTATATAATTTGAAAAATGATAACATATTAGCGCAAAACTCAAAATCAATTCCGGAAAACACTGTTTACCTTCAAAAACCGGTCTCAGTCAATACGGACTCAAAAAACACAAGCCTTGAACTTTTTGTTTTTACCAAGAATCGTTACACACGCTGCACGCAGTATTATTTATTCTTGACCGACGAAAAAAAACGGAAGTCGGTTCTAAATTCGACACATATACAACGTGTTACAGAAAGGTGTGGTCACTGGTCGTATTTAAGTGTTGTTACATACACCTGACAGTGAGTGTTTATACAACGTGTTACAGAAAGGTGTGATCATATTTAAGGGTCGTTACATACACCTGACAGTGAGTGTTACGTGTTACAGAAAGGTGTGATCATATTTAAGGGTCGTTACATACACCTGACAGTGAGTGTTTATACATACACTGTGTTACAGAAAGGTGTGATCATATTTAAGGGTCGTTACATACACCTGACCGTGAGTGTTTATACAATGTGTTACAGAAAGGTGTGATCATATTTAAGGGTCGTTACATACACCTGACAGTGAGTGTTTATACAACGTGTTACAGAAAGGTGTGATCATATTTAAGGGTCGTTACATACACCTGACCGTGAGTGTTTATACAATGTGTTACAGAAAAGTGTGATCATATTGGGCAATGTCCAGCCCATGAATGATACCAACACCACTCACAACTCAGTGCCATGCAGTGGTTTGTAATCTAAAGTTCTGTGTGGTTTTACTTCTGTTTATGGGCAGGCGTGACGCTTACCATCAAGCGAGCGACCTGCTCGTCTCCTCAATCGAGCTAATAAAAAAAAATATGAACCAACCTGAAATTTTAGCCTTGTCGTGGTGTTTGTCGTTGTGCCCATGATGATTCATCGTCGGCTCCACCTTCTCAAACTTGGGCTGGTTTTGATGGTGCTGTGGATGCTGCTCCTCCAACGGCTTCCGCTCTTGATCCTGAAAAGTGGAGACCTCACGTGAGACGGACAGATTCTATACATCAACATTCCGTTAGTTAAAATAAATATATATAACTTTTAAACAACTATAATACTAGCCCTGTATTATACACGTCTCACAGCTGGGCACGGGCCTCCTCTACTGAATGAGAGTGGTTAGGCCTTAGTCCACCACGCTGGACTGATGCGGGTTGGCATACTTCACATACCTTTGAAATTCTTATAGAGAACTTCTCAGGTATTTAGGTTTCCTCACGATGTTTCCATCACCGTTAAAGCAAGCGATAATTTACAATTAATACACACGTAACTTGAAAAGTCAGAGGTGCATGCTCTTGGGGCTGGTTTCGAATCTGCGACTTTCGTGTCGACAATCCGTACCACTCTCCACTGAGCTATCGCTGCTTTAAACGGCTAACATATTTTTTTTCTAACTTATCTTAGGCTCGTATTACAGAAAGAGTTTCAAACAACGTTTAAACTATGATCATTCAAAATTAGTTTTGAGTGGTAGAGCCACGCTGTAGACACTTTTGTCTACGTCATAAATGGGCCGGCTCGTCCGGGTCGTTACCACTGTCTCACAGAAAACCGACGTAAAGTAGCAGCTTGGTGCTGCGTTTCGTACGATGAGTGAGATAGATACCCGAAGGCTCAAATCCCCTCCCCTTCCCATTCCCTTAATTATCCCCTTCCATTAAGGTCGGCGACGCGCTCATAATACTTTTGGTATTGTGGGCGTACATGGGCGGTGGAGATCTCTTACCATCAGGTGACCCACTTGCCCGGCCTATGCTATACAAAAAAAAAGTAAAAAGAAGTTTGTAAGTCAATCACGCCATCCAACTCCTCCCTAATTTTCTATATGATTAATTTCGTTGCGGGATAAAGACAGATTCACTGCTCGGTGTCGATATATGCGTGCCACTGTCGATCCTGACTTACAGGAGTTACAGTGGCGGTGGTGTGGGCGGGATAGTCTGAAAGTCAATCACGCCTAAATGGCCGAACGGTTTAGTATAAAATTTGACCTGAATAGGGTAGTTGACTAGTTTTTTTTTTATTATTTAAATCAATAAGTTACTTTACTCAAAATATATGGCAGAAAGAATTTTATAAATCGGACCAAAAATAAATAAGTTAGAAGCCATTCAAATCCTGTGGAAGGGGTAATTGTCAAATGACAGACGATGCAACCATTGACGTCACTGTGTAAAATGTTCATTATGGTGCACGCGTGCAAGCGAGATAGTGAGATATCCCCACTACGCACCCACTTTTCTTCATACCAACATTTAAAGTCATAACTGCGGGCACATTTCTGAACCAATTTATATTGTGTTTTAATAAAAGGGTTTCTTTTGCGTGTCATTTTCTGTTGCTTATAAAATAATGTATAAAATTTAATATAGGAAACTACCCTATTACACCATAGGCTACTTTTTATCCTGGAAAAGGCCGTTCATGCGGGCGGAGCCGCGAGCAAAAGCTAGTACGATATAAACAAGAACCCACCCGAAAATATAGTTTCGCCTTCGCCTCGTTCGTTAATCAGCAGAGTGTACCACGTGCAGGTGAGGTTGACTTTACACCTATGATGTTGGTGGCACATTTACACTTTCGCAAACTCATTGGGACTATACTACACCTATTCATAAGTCCTCGGAAAGACTGCCTCGGTGGCGCAGTTGTAATGCGTACGATTAAGCTAACGCTGAGGTCTCGGGTTCGATCCCCGGGACGGGTAAAGTGGTATTGGGTTTTTCTATTACGAAATACTCAGTATCAGCCCGGAGCCTGGAATTTGTGCCCAGTATGGCGATAGGCTCGCCCCCTATCACATAAGGGACGGAGATACGCTCGGCGAAATTTGGGTGTACTAGTTACACCTCTGCCTACCCCTTCGGGGATTACAGGCGTGAGTGCGTATGTATGTATTAATAAGTCCAAGACTGGGTAAAGAGGTCCGACCGGACATCATTGACAGCCTCCGTGGCGCAGTGGGCGAATAACAGGCTGCGAAGCGATTGGACATGGGTTCGATTCCCACACTATTTGTGGATTACACAAAAATTTGTCTCGGGTCTGGGGTTTTTGTGGGTTGGAAAGTCCCTCGTAGTTCCTGATACAGGTTAACTTAGTGTGGGGTCGGGACTATGTGTGTGACTGTTGGGTGTATTTATTTATTTATTCTTACCGCGGTCCCGTTGTGGTGGGATGAGTCCCCATCATGAGGTGGGGTGGAGTGACACCTGGATGCTGCCACAGCCGCGCCCAGCGTCGGCCAGTCGCCAATGTCTGTGAAATCTGATGCCTGTGGACAAGAGAATAATACAATTTCATTTCTTGAAAATGCCAATCCAGGAATTTCTGTACATAACACTCGCATAATTCTGTTAAACAATGTCTCGACATTAAAAGAGGCCATAACCCATGAGTTTTTTTTTTAGTCCTGACCCCACACTAGGTTAACCTGTATCGTCGGTATCAGGAACTACGAGGGACTTGCGGTCCCACAACACCCAGACCCGAAACAAATATTTGTGGATCACACAAACATTTGTCTCGGTGCGGGAATCGAACCCACTGCCTCTCGCTTCGCAGCCGGCTACTCACCCGCTGCGCCACGGAGACTGTCGGAGTTTGTTTCGGCATTTCTTCTCACGGCTAGCCCCGAAATGCCGTCGTAAATGTAATGTAGTATAAAAAATGATTGACATGTAAAAGTGATATTTATGATCCAATTTACAGAATAAATGATTTGAATTTGAATTAAAATAGAAGTTCCACCTGCCCTTATACCACTTGCAGTGGGGTCGGCGCAACATGCTTTTTAACACATGTTACAGAAAGTTTGGGTTTTTACGACCGACCGCCTGCCTGACGTCAAAAACAACCAAGACGCAAAACATATATTTGTGAATCACACATTTTGTCTGGGTGCGGGAATCGAACGCGCGGCCTTTCGCTTCACAGCCGGCTACTCGCCCACTGCGCTACGGAGTCTGTACTAGAATTAAAATACAAATTAAAAAAGATATTTTACTGCCTCGCTGGCGCAGTTGTAATGCGTACGCGTTACGACTGAGGCTGACGCTGAGGTCTCGGGTTCGATCCCCGGGTCGGGTAAAAGTGATATTGAGTTTTTCTAATACGAAATGCTCAGTATCAGCCCGGAGTCTTGAATTTGTGCCTAGTATGGCGATAGGCTCGCCCCCTATCACATCATGGCGAAACATAGGTGTACTAGTTACCCCTTATATATGTAAAGATATTTTAAAACACGCTGGAAAAATAAACACAAAATGTGTAAAATTAAAGTTGTCAATCAAGAAAACTTTCTCATCAAGTTAAGACATTTATGTCAAAATATCTTCTGATGCAACACGTAATCTACAAATGTTTCGATACAACTTTGTAAAACCACATCAAAACCGACCTTCACAAATGTTGATTGACCCCATAACAAGGTGGTAGGTCCCTCGTACCACCGCATTGTTTATTTACGTCAGCAAGCAGCAATGTGTAAGCACTGTTGTGTTCCGGTTTGAAGGACATTGAAGCCAGTGAAATTACTGGACATTATGAGACATAACAACTTATGTCTCAGGGTGACAAGCGCAGTTCAGTGTCATGCATGTCATGGCATGGGTGTTTCTTCTGTTTATGGGCAGGCGGGTTACCATCAGGCGAGCGACATGCTAGTCTTGTCATCTAAAGCTAATAAAAAAAGTTATCTCCGCGTCTGATGTGTTTTTTTTTTTGCGGAAGACGAGCTAGTGCGTCACCTGATGATAAGTGATCTCCACCGTCCATGTACGCCCACAATACCAAAAGTATCATGGGCGCGTTGTCGACATTAAAAGATAGGGATAATTAAGGGATTGTGAAGGGGTGGTGTATTTGGGCCTCCGGATATCTATCTCACCGTACGAAACGCAGCAGCAGGCCACTACTTTACGTTGTACGTAATTGTATTTGAACTGAATATACCTGCGTTTCACTCTCCACTTTGGCCCAGCTCCGGCGGGCGCGGGATTTCCGCCGAGTTGTCACTCCTGCGGTCATTCTACGCTAATATACTTCACGACACTTTGACACTCAATGCACCATTTTGAAGATCACTGTCACACTTGGGCACTTAGTCTGTTTTTAATATTTTTTCGGCTAGTTTTAGTTAGATATCATTTTAGAACAGTTTAATAAGCTGGAAAATTATTTGGCTATAGAGTAGATTTATCTTTTATTTTCTTTGCCGCGTGGGAAATGGATGAAGGGATGGTTACGTCGGGCTCACCAGCCTTCCGACCTAGTTCACTGCTGAGTGACTCCTAGATCGGGACCCTAACCAATTCCTACGCCAGTATACCGACTGAAAACCCCGCGGTGGCCTCCTTCGGCGCTTGTGGGGTGGTTCCGGGGGATCCTGGTTTACCTGGATTGCTGCCGGAACCACGGCTACGCTCTGCCTTTGTGGCTTGAAGCCCCGTCATCGTCAGAACGCCCTTGGCGTCTGCGGCAGCGCCTTTACCATCGAAATTACTCTAAGTAAAATGGCTGTGAGTTGTGATCTATGGATTGACAGATGAACATGACGAAATTATAAGGGATCCGTTTTTGCCATTCGGTTACGGAAAAGTAACAAAAAAAAATTGTGTTTGTCAATCGGCAACAAGATAGCATTCTCATCTAACTATGCTGGTATTAAAATTATTGGGCACACATCCAAACACTGACCCCTCCCAACAATGTATTCATATACACATTTTATAGCTACGATATAATTCGTTGTGATGGTGCCTGTTGACTGTTTTGTCTTTTATTACTGCTCTTTATAATCTTTGACTCAACATTTCTGGACGTATCGATTTAAATTATTTATTCCATAATCTGAGCGAATAAAAGACCCGCGACGTAGTCCTATTTTATTTTAGTTACGTTTCTTGTTGATGGATAACCATCGAAGATAACAAGAAACGTAACTCAAGCAAAAAAATTACCAAAGCTCTGTGCAAGGGGTCGAGGCTATAAAAGTCTGTGCAGCTCATTCATTCATCAATTCATAATCTCTAGTTGACACTTTATAAGTCTAATTTTTTGCGCGGTGCAGAACGTCGTATCTCGATTTAGAAATTTAATATTTAGACATTAACTTTTAATAAAGTTGATTTTGAATGATTATTATTTTTTGTATTACGTGTTTAATTACATTTAAAATTTAATTACCATATGTACGTAAGTGGAGCCGTATTTTTGGCAGATTCATAAGAGAGTTATCGTTCTAGTTATCTTATTTCTCGGTTGCGCGATTCGCTTCCAACTTTGCTATCGACGCTTTACATACGTACAAACTTGATTCAAACAAGCCTATTAAATACTAATGTCACAACATATAATTTCAACAAATTGAGGAAATCATTAAGAGCGTTCGTATTTAGAAATAATTTACTAGTTTTTGATGATTAAAATTTGAATATTCTTTCAAGTTATGTGATTAATGATTATATTAATAGTTTACAGAAATATATGAATGATGTGCAAGAGACATCTTCTATCCATATATTAATTAAATATATTAATACGTGAAACCCTTGTACACCTTTTAGAGCATATTGCACCGCACGGACGAGTGTAAGATTTAGCATATTTAAAGTTAACATAGACGTGTGTGGAAAGTTAAAATTTATATACAACGTATTACAGAAAGTTGTAATTTGTACGCGTTACGATTGAGGCCAACGCTGAGGTCTCGGGTTCGATCCCCGGGTCGGGTAGTGGTGTTGGGGTTTTCTATTACGAAATACCCCAGTATCAGCCCGGAGTCTGGAATTTGTGCCCGGTATGGCGATAGGCTCGCCCCCTATCACATTATGGGACGGAGATGCGCTCGGCGAAATGTGGGTGTACTGATTACACCTCTGCCTACCCCTTCGGGGATTACAGGCGTGAGTGCGTATGTATTACAGAAAGGTGTGGTCAAATTTAAGCAACGTTTAGTGTACGATATCGTTGTGCCAAATCCGGTTGCATTACATAAAAAAGCATTTTATTTTTTTATCGAATGAGTTAAATGTCGATATTATTTTATGAGTGGTAGCGCCACGCTGTAGACACTTTTGTCTACAGCATAAATGGGCCGGCTCGTCCGGGTCGTTACCACTGTGTCACAGAAAACCGACGTAAAGTAGCAGCTTGCTGCTGCGTTTCCTACGGTGAGAGATGTCCGGAGGCCCAAATCCACCTCCCCTTCCCAATCCCTTGATAACCCCTTTCCTTTGAGGTGGGCAACGCGCCCATAATTTTTTGTATTGTGGGCGTACATGGGCGGTGGAGATCACTTACCATCAGGTGACCCACTTGCTCGTTTGCTGAACTATACTATAAAAATATAGATAAAAAAAACGACTTGCACCTTTGACCCACAAAAGGTTACGACAGCTGAGATTTTGTCTCAATCCAGCATTGTTATTCTCGCTCACGCACTTCAATTAATTTATAGTGATGCGATCATAATAAAGCGTGTTGTAATGTGAACATAAACCCCGTATAATGGAACGCCAAAACGACGCCGTACGCCAGCGCCCTCTAGCGCTCCTCCTTCTTGCCTCGCCGCCTGCGCCGTGCCGTGTCGCGTTGATTATTATTGTACTAATTATAGTAATTAAACTAGTTATAATTTACAACAACAGTTTTATTTCATCAAAGCGAATAATTAACATTAGCGTGAAATTGTAGCATGTCTATATTTTGATAAGATCCAGTACATAAACACTCACTGTCAGGTGTATGTAACGACCCTTAAACATGACCACACCTTTCTGTAACACGTTGTATATTTGTGTTACAAATATATTAAATAAAATGACACATTCATTGCTTACGCTCATACTGCCAATGTCCAACAAAGAATAGTCTGCCACGCGAATGATGTATTTGTACACGTTTACAGCTGACGTAATTGAAAAAAAAAATGAATATAGAGGTATCTTAGACCGCCTTCGTGGCGCAGTGGGCGAGGAGCTGGCTATAAAGCAATGAAGCAATAGAATATGGGCAGATGGAAGTAGAAGATTTTTATTTGATTCGGTTTTTAACGATATTTTATTTTTATTAATTCAAGTCCATCGAAATAAGATAACTAGAACGATACTCTCATATGAATCTGCCAAAAATACGGTGCCACTTACTTACACATGCAAAGGTAAAAACACACGTAACACTCATACACACAAAGAAAATTAATGAACATTCAAAATCAAATTTATTTCATAAAAGTTAATTAATGTCTAAATATATAAATTTCTAGATCGAGATACGACGTTCTGCACCGCGTAAAAAATTAGACGTATCAAGTTTCAATTAGAGATTATTATGCACAGACTTTTATAACCCCGCCCTCTTGCACAGAGTTTCGGTGCGGTAATTTTTTTGCTTGATTTACGTTTCTAGTCATCTTATTTCGATGTTCAAGTCCCGATATTTGGATAAATAGATCTGGCAACACTGGTTCCAAAGTCCAATATCCATCGAAATCAATTCACACGTAACTGTAAATAAACGTGAACAAGTCACATTTAGGAACAAAATTGGATCGTCGGTTACATGAATTTAAGCGTTCTTTTTTTATAATGTAGCTTTTACTCGCGGCTCCGCCCGAATGAACTGCCGTTTCAGGGCAAAAACTTTAATGTATACTACTAGACAAGCTAGTATATAGAAATTGTACCACTAAGTTTGCGGTCAATTGACCGTAACTCAATATTACCATCTCGCTTAATCTCAACTTTTACGAGTGGTAGAGCCACGCTGTAGAATATTTTGTCTACAGCATGAATGGGCCGGCTCGTCCGGGTCGTTACCACTGTCTCATAGAAAACCGGCGTAAAGTAGCAGCTTGCTGCTGCGTTTCGTACGGTGAGTGAGATATCCGGAGGCCCAAATCTCCCTCCCCTTCCCAATCCCTTATTATCCCTTTCCTTCAAGGTCGGCAACGCGCCCATAATTTTTTGTATTGTGGGCGTACATAGGCGGTGGAGATCACTTACCATCAGGTGACCCACTTGCTCGTTTGCCGGCCTATACTATAAAAAAACTAAAACCCCTCTCGCGCCTCCGGTCTGTGAGCTGTCAAACTCCCGCGTTATGTGACGCAATTTTACTTCTAAACAGCCCGTCTAGTAGTATACATTAAGTCTTTGTTTTAGGGATAAAAAATAGCCTATGTTCTAATCCAAAACATGGTCTACCTGTGTGCAAAAAATCTTCTAAAACCTGCTTAATAAGCTGCCTCCGTGACGCAGCGAGAGAGTAGCCGGCTGTGAAACGAGAGGCTGCGGGTTCGATTCCCGCACCGAGACAAATGTCTGTCGCACAAATATTAATTTCTTAAGTGTTGTGAGGCCGAAAGTATCTTACTTTAGCGTAGGGTCTATGTGGTATTATATGCATAAGTTATAACCGGATCCTATCTGGAAAACAAGAAACTCGGCAAATTCCCATAGCAACACAAAAACATAATTTTTAGATATCGTCAACAATCGTCAAATCAATTGCAATAAATTAATTATGTTCTGCATCATAAAACTAGCATGTACTGGCAGGATGTAAAATGTCCTTTACACTTGAAACGACAAAATAAAAAAAAAACCATATTGTAATAAGACACATCGCGTTGCCAACCGAATGCAACGTGTTCCCGCGTGGCGACAAATCAATCTATAATAAAGTCACATAACCTCAAAAATGAAACCACGTTGCATTCTGCGCCCGCACCGGTACTACCGTCTCATTTCCACTCGAAAAAAACATATATTCCTTCCTCGTCTTTAAGTTATACTCGCTCTATCTCTCTGTAATCAGATATCAACGTTTCTTTCTTTCGAATACACACCGTCTCCGTCCAACAACACGATTGTTGTGTACATCTATCTCGTTCGCACGCGCAGTCCCGTTCACCGAGGCGTCAAGGCCACACAGTAAAATTATTATTGATACTTGGTACCAATCACGTGACTATAAACATTGAAAACAAGAATGATGAAGGGTTAATTTCGCATTCGGATTCTTTCGCAATCGAAATTCAGATTCGGATGTGACATTCGAACTAAGCAATTCGTAAATCGAATTTCAAACGCTTCGAAAGCGAACGCGAACGTTGACCTACGCTCGCCCGTTATGTCCGCGAATTATGTAATTCGCTTACGAAATTGTTATCGCCGTCTTTACGTGAATAGATATAGGTTATTCGAGCAAATGATTTTTTTTATCACCTGAATGGTAATGCTATAAACAAATAATGTAAAAAAAATGTTTGACAATGTAAATGGATATTTTTTTACTCGGCATAGATGTTGAGGAAAATTTATGCTATAAAGTTTTATGCGAATTTGTGTAAAAAAATATGTGTTTCGTCGGTGACGCAACGGGTAACTGGCCTGCTAAAAACTATAGTTAGTGTGTTCGCATTAACTCTTGCTAACAAAACATTGGACTTATAATTTCCATCACTAGATATGACATTATGCCTCTCTCCCTAATTTAATTCCAATTTCCCGGTAAAAAAATAAACAAAAAGCAACCACCTTATACGGCGCAACTCATTCCCTCCAGTGTTGCTGGATTTATTTTCCATTTATGCCGGTTTTTGATATTCTCGGGTAAATAAAAGGAAATAACGATAGAAACGGGTCAAAATAAAAAAGGATTTCAGTTATTATAATGTCTTCGTATGTTAACTCCCTTCGTGTGCCGCGATTTAGCGCAAAGTGCTGACGCGCACTATACAATCTATGCAAACATCAATCTACATAGTAAAAATTGGCACGCTTGGTTTTTATACAGATCAACATAGGTATATTGTGTCATATTTATTCTCAATCGGACTTATCTCGTACCATAGATTCGGATTATGACAGTAGTAGATATTTCTTTCAGTCTGGCGTTATCCTAGGTCAATGCCAGGGTCCTTCCCGGCATGATTTGACAGTGCATTTGGTTTTATGTGGTGCGATCAGCCCGTCTGACACCCATAACCCACAACGGAAACCAAGTTTTGCCATTGCCTCGTCCGATAAACAGCAAAGTGTACCACATGTAGGTAAAGTTGGATTGGGGCCTAAGATGTTGGGCCACTTACACTCCGGGTGAATGTTGAATATATTTCATTTATTGAGATAGGGTATTTCACTATGTCTAATTTCATACATTATTTTACATACGAAAAGTAAATTGTTTCGCGAAAACAGAGTTAAAATTGGGTAAATTGTGAGGCCAAAGTTCATGTTTAAAATATTAGTACCAGCAAAAGTGGCCGCGTAGTAGGAAAATCTCACATCTCCCTCGCACGCAGCACCCCTTAAAATAGCGTATTCTGTATTGTGACGTCACATGGCATGTCATGTATCCTTTTTTGACAACTATCCCTTCCAGCAGATTTAAATGGCTACTAAATTACCTATTTTTGACTTGATTTATATAATTCTTTCGATAATAGATTTTGAGGAACGTAACTTAGTTATTAAAATATTAAAAATGATCGAGTCAAGTAAGAAAGAAAGAAAAATGGTTTATTGTCTCCAGTGATACGCATGCAACAAAACAAAAAACATAAATAAATTAAGAGTAAATAAAATAAAAAGATGCTGCACGCCTGCACCGAGACAACTAATATAAGTATAATATTAGAAACCGCGCATATAAAAGTTACAATTTCGTATATTTTTGCATTAAACTCAGTTTGCATCAATCAATGTTCAAGGAAAACAACTCATCCGTTACAAATATGAAATACCATAGCTAATGAAACCTAGACGAAATGTCTGTAGACACGCGCGAGATATAATCCGAAGATAAGGTATGCCACAGTCTAAAAACCACACAGTCTGTGGACTGTAAACCGGCGTCCGTAAATTACATGTTTTAAGACTCGTGTCGCATTCTTATGCAATTGAAATGTGTAAGCTTACGTCTAACACTCGTATAAACCTCTTGCGACCGAGACAGTGAGGCCGCGACGCGTGTCGTGAATTAGGCGACCTGATGGTCACTGGGTCACCGACCATGTACGCTCACAATACCAAAAGAATCATGTGCGCGGTGCCAACCTTAAAGTAAAGGGGTAATTAAGGTATTGGGGATTTAGGACCTCCGGATATCTCACTCACGCACTCTCATCAAACGCAGCAGCAAGACGCCACTTTACGTTAGTCCTCTATGAGACAGTGGGAGCGACTTGATAAATATTGCTGCTGTAGAGAAAACTGTCTACAGCGTCGCTCTACCATTTCGAACATAGTGGACAAGGCCCGGTGTAGGGGCGGTAAGAGACACACTACAGTGTCTAGTAACCTACCCAGAGGGACTCTTGCGTACGGGGAACTTACCTACCTTATACAACATCGCGTTGTCAGACTGCACCATTTTTAGACTGTGACAATTCGCAGAGCACGGAGCTGAGCGAGATGTGAAGGTCGCGGGTTGCGCAACGTGTTACAATTTACATACTAACAACGCATGCGCAGTGACGTAGTGTGCATCTATGTGTTCAGATTTAGTTGAATTTCTGTGGAAGATTAATTTGGCGTGCAAGACAATTAGAGTTGAATTCATTAGGTGGTATGGTATGTCCCTCGTATGCGAGATGCTCTATTTGCCGCCAAAAAGCAGTGTGTAAGCACTGTTTTGTTCAGGTTTGAAGGACATTGAAGCCAGTGAAATTACTCGGCATTATCAGACTTAACTAATGTCTCGGTACGATCAACACAGCGGTGCCATGTAGTGCTTTATAATTCAAAATCCTGTGTGGTGTTGTGTCTGTTTATGGGCAGGCGTCGCGCTTACCATCACGCGAGCGACCTAAAGTAATTTAGGGAAATAAAAATCAAACAAGCTGTGATTGTCCGATCTGGGAATTGAACCCAGGACCTCACGGTTCTCAGCTTTAGTACGCTGCTACTAGACCAATTAGGCGATAGAACTTTTTTTTATGGCATAGGCCGTGAAACGAGCAAGTGGTGGGTGGGAGATCACTTACCATCAGGTGACGCACTTGATCGTTTACCGGGCTATGATATAAAAAAAAAGTATTCATCGTTACATTGATACCAACTCACGCCTGTACTCCCCGAATAGGTAAGCAGAGGTATAATAACTAGTACACCCACATTTCGGCGGGCTATTTCCGTCCCATGATGTGCTAGAGAACGAGCCTATAGCCATACCGGGCACAATTCCAAACTTCGGTCTGATTAAACATTTCATGATAAACCAATAAAAAAACCAATATCACTTTACCCGACCCGGGGATCGAACCTGAGACCTCAGCACAGCAGTCGTACCGCGTACTTATAACTACAGCGCCACCGAAACAGGTGTATTCATTGTTAATACAAGATAATAGGTACATAATACTGAAAAATCCCCGCATTTTGGGGGGAAAACCTTGCAACACTGGCACAACGCTTGCGTCACGTGACAAATGTAAGTCAGTAGTGCTAAAATGATAAATAGTTAATATGATTAACATCATAGCAGAACTGGCGTTTCATTATAATATGACCGAAGATATTAGCACAAATGTTGTCATTTCTGATATGCTTTTTTCCTTATTTGATTATGTTTATGCTCAAGGCAACTTTTTTTTGTATGATCCACATCGAAATAAGATGTCAAGAAACATAACTAGCAAAAATAAATACCCCACCAAAACTCTGTGCAAGGGGGCGGGGCTATAAAAGTTGGCTATAAAATTCATAAAAATTGATTCGTGTTCTCTAGTTCGACATTTAATACGTCTATTTTTTTGCGCGGTGCAGAACGTCGTATCTCGATCTAGAAATTTAATATTTAGACTTTAACTTTTATGAAATAAAGTAGATTTTGAACGTTCATTAATTTTTGTTGCGTGTATGAGTGTTACGTGTGATTTTACCTTTGCATGTGTAAGTAAGTGGAGCCGTATTTTTTGGCAGATTCATATGAAAGTTATCTTATATCTATAGTGAGCCACAATTATTTGTTTCGGGTCTGGGACTTTTCTCCCCAGAGCGGTTGACGTCAGGAGGGCGGCCGGTCGTAAAAAACTACAAGACAAATCTTTCTGTAAGTGTAACATATGGTGTGTCGACCCCACTGCGAGTGGGACAAAGGCAGGTGGAAGGAAGAAAGGCGGCAAACAGGCAAGTGATAGTAAGATGTCCCCACTACGCACCCTCCTTTACTCAAACCAATATTTTGATTGTGTGAAAAGGGTTTCTGCCGTAGCGCTTACGATCAAGCGAGTGTCCTTGTCTCATCATTCAATTGTGTAACACAAAAATATGTATGTTAGTAGTGTTAAACACTACATTATTCTTTTAATTATCATAACAATAAGAAAAATTATCAATATATGAAAGACGGTACCATTAATATTGTCTTATGGAAATGTACTGTCAAGGCGACATCATGTTGAAACCATTATTAATATGTAAATTTGTCGACAGTAAAAGAATAACACAATATCCTTGAAAAAACATCTTTAAATAACAATTAAGTGAAAGCTGAGAATTTAAATGAGACTATCGCCGCTGTAAACGTTGTCGTATACATAAATAATCATCCAAATCCGTCCACATTTGGCGTATTTTCTTCTTCAGCCTGTATCCACCCAATACTGAGTGTAGGCCTCTTGTATTGCACGCCATTTTGTTCTGTCCAAGGTGGTCCTCATCCAATCTTTTCCCACCACTTTCACCAGATCATCGGTCATCTTATCGGTGGTCTGCCCCGGTTTCTGTGACCAGTTCTGGGTCTCCACTCCAGTACCGGTTTAACACATCATGGGACGCAGATAAGCTCGGCAAAATGTGAGTGTACTGGCTATATCTCTGCCTACCCCTTCGGGGAGTGCAGGCGTGAGTACGTGAGTGCGTAGAGGAGTGTCGTATCCAGCTATAGCTCAGCGGGGAGTGGTACGGACTGCAAAGACGAAAGTAGTCGTAGGTTTAAAACCAGCCCCAAGAGCATACACCTCTGACTTTTGTATGGTATGTGTGAATTCCTTGTTAATTATCGCTTTCTTTAACGGCGAAGGAAACATCGTGAGACAACCTGCCTACTTGAGAAGTTCTTCATAAAAACTTCGAAGGTATGTGAAGTCTGCCAACCCGCATTAGTCCAGCGTGGTTGACTAAAGCCTAACCCCTCTCATTCAGTAGAAGAGGCCCGTGTACAGTAATGAGAAGTGTATAAAACAGGGCTAGTAATATCATATAATAACAGAGACAAATAATTGTGTGATCCAACAAATATTTGAGTCTGGTCTGGGTGTTGTGATACCCACGACACAAGACTCGTATCTTACTGTGGGGTCAGGAATATGTGTGTGCTGCGGAAGAGTACAATAGCGTCCCCGCAGCCCCGACCGGACAAGCGCACCCTGAGGAACACCGTTGGGTTTTAGTCCGTGGGAGTCGGACATAACCGCCCCGACTGACCACGCTGGTGGGGCGATACGCATAAAAGGTTTCCCAACGTTAAAAAAAAGGACTATGTGTATTTATTTATTTCCTTTTTTTAAGGCATAGGCCAGCCAACGAGCAGTTGGGAAGTGGAGGGGGATTTGGGGTATTTATAGTGTCGTGCCCAACATTGGGACAGTGTACACGGCTGATAATTATTACATTGATACCGCATAACCAGGCGGTTAGCGTAACAGATGTCAACGTACCCGTATCAGGTCAATGGAATTTAAACTACAACCGGCGCGTCGGTCGGTGACAAAATTATTTTCGATTTGTATTCAATATTAAAGCGAGGTATCGTAATACATTTTTAATTGCCCTAAGACTTTAATGTATACTACTAGACGGGCTGTTTGGAAGTAAACTCACTGACAGGGGAGCGCAGGGGTTTTAGTTGAGAGTAAGCGAGATGGTAATATTTAGTTACGGTCAATTGACCGCGGGCCTATCGTCACAAATTCCAGACTCCATGTTGATACTGAGTTGTGTTTCGGTTTGAAAGACATTGAAGCCAGTGAAATTACTGGGCATTGAGACTTGACAAGATACCTCTTGAGTTGACGCTCGCAGTCTGTGCGATTTTGTTGCTTCTGGTTTGTGGGCAGAAGTGGCGCTTACCATCAGGCGAGTGATCTGCTCCTTCATTCAATTCTTCGTCCGTCGTCATTCAAGATAACAAAAATAATATATAGTTCGTGGGATTTGTCATTTAACAGCTTCACAATTACAAGTTGTATGTAATGCGTATGCGTTACGACTGAGGCAGACGCTGAGGTCTCGGGTTCGATCCCCGGGTCGGGTAACAGTGATATTGGGTCTTTTCTATTGCGAAATGCTCAGTATCAGCCCGCAGTATGGAATTGTGCCCGATTTCGTCCGTTAATCGAGTGTACCACGTGCAGGTGAGTTTGGCTTTGGATCTACAATATTGTTGACCCACTTACTGTCCACGTAAAAAGATTTAAAACGCACACTTTAATCAATCAATAATTAATAACACGTTCCGCCATAATGTTCGTGGTAAATTATAACTTAATACTAGTTATTTTTTTGTATCCAAACGTTATTGGTCAATACCATACCGACCGATGGTGTAGTCATATTTTATATAGCTGGTTATCTTTAATTTGATGTTTGTGACGCAACGTCACTCGACTGCCTCGGTGTTTGATTAAGGGGAAATGGTAGCGAAGTTGCCATTGTAGACCATTTGTAATGCTTGCATACTCGGCGTGCGCGCTTCCAATATTTACTTTGCTTTATTATTTTTTAAAAAACATACGCTTTTACAAAAAAAAAACCATAGAAGTATTTGAATGTTTGTTGGGAGTACACACATTTTTTTTCGTAAAAATAAAAAGTGAATGATATTAATTCAATCCTCCGACGGGACCGTAAAAATTGGTTTTTTAAGGAAAGTTTACGTGTTTTTTCTATCGAGTCGAATATCATTAATCGTGTATCGGCGAACGTATCCGACTAAAGAATTTTGTGAACAATTATTACACATAAAAAAATAATGTTAATTAAGCCTTTTCAAAGGTCTACTTTTGAATATTTGTGAGGACGAATCGTCAAATTTGAGGCATATTGCGCCTTAATTTCGTTGCGGGACAAAGACAATTCATCACTCCCAGAAACTCGCCGAGCTTCACTGCTCGGTGTCAACAAAAATGCATGCCACTGCCGATCCTGGTGCACAGGAGGTACAGTGGCGGGTGTGTGGGCGGGATAATCTCTCTTTTCATGTTGATTTTTTTAATTTATATTATTAATTAAGTATTTCATTCTGTTTTTTGTTTAATGTGAGTGCGAGTGCCAAGTATGTCTGGTATACTCTTGGCTATTTTCTGAAAAGGCCAATCCAGGAATTTCTGTACATTACATTCGCATGGACATTAAAACAGGCCATAACCCATGAGTTTGTTTCGGCATTTCTTCTCATGGCTAGCCTGGAAATGCCGTCGTAATTGTAATATAGCATAAACATGATTGACATGTAAAAGTGATATTTATGATCCAATTTACAGAATAAATGATTTGAATTTAATCTCGTGCCGGTAAGCAAATCTATTGGTAAACAGAATATTGGAAACGACCTTTAATTGCAACAGTGGGTAAGATATCGCGATCCCATACAAAATATACCTACTAGGAACATTTATCGCAGCCAGAGATCGTGGCCGTTGGTGGGAGGATTTAAAGTTTAATTTTGATTGCGTAAAGTATCCTCAAGACACGCCTCTCTCAAATACTCTTATCCGCTGCTTACTAAAATAACGTTCGGTCCGGTCGGTCGGTCAGTCGGTGATAAGTTCAAGGTTGCCCGGTTGCCTATAATTAAATACATACACAACTATACGTGAGTGTTCGCGTAATGATCACTAAAGAAATATTTTTTCCTACTATTCCCTTGGAAAGGTTCTGACTCACGCACACCAAAGTTCCATAGCAACCCCCTACAATAAAAACTATATTCGATACATACCAACATACGCACTCACGCCTGTATTCCCCGAAGGGGTAGGCAGAGGTGTAACTAGTACACCCACATTTCGCCGAGCGTATCTCCGTCCCACGATGTGATAGGGGGCGAGCCTATCGCCATACCTGGCACAAATTCCAGACTCCGGGATGATACTGAGCATTTCGTAATAGAAAATCTCAATACCACTTTACCCGACCCGGGGATCGAATGCGAGACCGCTTTATCGTAACGCGTACGCATTACAATTGCGCCACCGAGGCAGTGTAACTATATTCGATGGCACCTAATATTCTCGGAAAATGTTTGGAGAGTCACGCTGAAGACAGTTTTGTCTACTAGAATAAACCGGGTCGTTACTAGAGTCTCAGAGTAAATCAACAGTAAAGTAGCGGCTTGCTGGTGTGTGTAATATGGTGAGTGAGATATTCAGAGGCCCAAATGTCCCTTGCCTTCCTAATATGCCTTATCCCTTTCCTTTAACGTCGGCAACGTCGCCTCGATTCTATTTCCGTCCCATAATGTGCTAGGGCGGGAGCCTACAGCCACACAATTCCTGATTCCGGGCTGATACTGAAGAAAACCCAAACATTTATCTCGTTGCGGGAATCGAGCCACGGCCTCTTTGTTTCGCAGCCGGCTAATCACCCACTGCGCCACGGACAACAAACGTGTTTTCCACAAAACAACAGATCTAATCAAGATTACGACACGCAACATGATGCTTATTGATATGCAAAAATAATAATAATAATACACCCAGCAGTCACACACATAGTCCTGACCCCACACTAGGTAAACCTGTGTCGTGGGTATCAGCAACTACGAGGAACTTGCGGTCCCACAACACCCAGACCCGAGACCAATATTTGTGGTTCACACAAACATTTGTCTCGGTGTGGGAATCGAACCCACGGCCTCTCGCTTCGCAGCCGACTACTCGCCCGCTGCGCCACGGAGCTGTCTAAGTCGAAATACTTTCTCTAACAACAACGACGGGACACTTCCGCGATCAAACGTAGAATAAAAATAAAAGTGTTTGCTTTGTACGGACCGACGGACGTCTGAACAAACACGCGCGTTGAATTTATCAATTATTTCAATGTATGTATACTATTAGACCGGCTGTGCGGTACATAGAAATTGCGCCACTAAGTTACGGTCAATTGACAATAGCTTGATATTACCATCCCGCTTACTCTTAAGTAGAACCCCTCTCCCGCTCCATGTCTGTCAGCTGTCAAACTCCCGCGTTATGTGACGCAATTTTACTTCTAAACAGCCCGTAGTACTCATACATTTAACGTTGGTAGGAAAACCATAATTTTTAGTATTTTTTTCAAGTTATAAAACGTGTTATAGAAAAGCAATACTTATATCGTACACTATACGTTGCTTTAATTTGACCACACCTTTCTGTAACACGTTGTATATAATATTTCTTTCTGTTTCACGTTATCCTGGCTTAATGTCAGGATTCGCCTTCTCGTACCAGAGATTTGACGATATTTGGTATATAAGGCAACCCGCCGTCTGACCCCCCACAACCCGCAACATGAACCAAGTTTCACCATTGCCTCGTCCGTTAATCAGCAGAGTGTACCACGTGCAGGTGAGGTTATCTTCTATAAGAAGTCGGTGAACTAACACTCCCAACATTTAATACACGTATAAAACACCACGTGACATTTCAATCGAATACGTATAAATGAATACATAATCACAAAATCTAGTTTACGTGCGTTAATAATAAATTAATAACTTTGAAATGTCAGTCAGGCGTTCCCCTTTTTTTTTTACCAAGCGCACCTGACTGGCCGGTGGCCATTTTTAAAACCTGTTTGTCGACACGTTTATTTAGTGTGCGGACAACGCGCGCGCGCACTCGTTGCTAAATTATATTGGTGTGGTTTTGATCAAATGTTTGCGACGAATGTATCTCGACTAGTATAAATATCCCCTAATGGCCGTTCCCTATATTCTATCTATCGACAGATTTACTTACTGGCAGTAAAATTTTGACACATTTTGTAAGATCTGTCAAAACACTATTGATAGTAAGCAAATCTGTCGATAGATAGAATATAGGGAACAGTCATAAGAGGTTGACGTCGGGCAGGCGGTCGGTCGTAAAAACTACAAGCCAATCTTTCTGTAACATGTGTAAGAAGCATGTTGCGCCGACCATGCTGCGAGTGGGTGAAGGACAGGTGGAAGGATAGTAGCTCATGGGATATGTTCCCATCACCGTAGCCGCGAGTAGGGACTTACTTCAGAAGGTTTAGCATATGCAACACGACATGATTTTGTTGCGTCGTTTTGTCGTGACAAACCAGTTTTATCTGGTTATATCTATACGTCTATCGATGGTAACATGGTTGCCTAGAATATTCGACTCGCTATGTCAAAAATAGACATTAGTAATAGCAATTAATGCTATTACAATTTAATTTCATTAGCATGTGAATTCTCGTGTCTTAGCACGCTAATCATTCGTGCGAATGCTATTTGCCAATATGACACAATAATGTAGTGTTCCCGCGGGTGCGAAGGGGACAGCACGTTGCCACCGTTGCTGCGACGCGCTAATACACGAATTACGAAGCGTGGAATGAATTCATACTTCACAAAATTTAACAACTGTATTTAAAAATTAATGTGAATGATAATGAAATCCAATACTAGTAGACATAAAGTAGAGAAAATTGTACTTTCAACCTCGTTGTGGTATTTTGTCTAGGCACCCTAACATGACGACGTCATTTTTAAACGACTTAAAAAAAAAGGAGGAGGTTCTCAATTCGACTGTTTTGTTACTTTTTTTATGTTTGTTAACTCAGAACTTTGGACTGGGTGAACCGATTTGGATGCTTCACGTGTGGTCCCATTTCAATTTGGTCCAGTTCTGACAATGGCATCCATGAAAAAACCATATAAGTCTTAAATTTGCATGAAGTATGTGCGCGACAAATGGGCGAATAACTCAATATCACGCCAACCGATTTCGACGATTCCTTTTTTATTGGAAAGGATTGTACTTCAAGGGTAGTTTTTAAAATAACGGTTAACAAAACTTAGAAACCGACTTCAAAATATAAACACTGAAAAGTAAAAAATAACAAATTCTATTCTCTTTGGAGTCGGTGCAATGTTATTTGACCGGTAGCGACACAGGCACCCAGGCACCATTGGCAGGCAGATTATTTTATATCGAATGTTGACACATTTACCCGAGATATTTTTCGTCGATAGTTGTCTGTATCGCCCGTGTTGCATATCCTATGCCCGCAGGCCAGCCAAGTTACCAACTCTGACCAATAATTGCATCAAACATTGGCCCAGCACTGGTGTCGGAATGCATTCGAGTGCGAGCGAGGTAGCGATACGCTAATATCATTTGTTCTGGCAGCAGATATACTCGTTCTCGTCGAGTTAATTGCACGTGGTGCGTACAGGGTTGGCAGTGGCGAAAAAACTCAAGACGTCGAAAACAATTTTTTTAACTTAAAACGACTACAGATTTTTCTTCAAAAATAGCTAAGAATCATCTCAATTATATTACCTTTCAAACTTAGAATAACTACTTACAGAAAGTACATATCCAATCAACGCTTGCAACGTCACGCACACAAACTTAAAAGAAATATCAGCAAAAAATTGGTAATTAGTAGATGTACAAAATGTGTTTCGTACATTGATTTATAAGTGAGGATCAAAAACATAATTGAAATAAGAACTATTTAAGCGACTGCCTCGGCGCAGTTGTAATACGTACGCGGTACGACTGCTGTGCTGAGGTCTCGGGTTCGATCCCGCGGTCGGGTAATAGTGATATTGGTTGTTTTTATTTCGAAATACTCAGCCCGGAGTTTGTAATTGTGCCCGATATGGCGAATAGGCTCGCTCCCTATCACATCATGTGACGGAAATAAGCAACTACCCTTTCGGGGACTAAGTACAGGTGTGTGTGCGTATGTAACTACATATTAATGTTACAGTTTCGATTAAATACATATTTATTTAAACTAATGTCTGACAACCCTACCTCGAAACGACGTCGCGTTGATAACATAATCTATCTCTTTCCCTCACGTTGCTTTTACACATTTCTTATCCCTTTCTGTGTCATTACGTATTCGGTTAAGTGCTTACATTTTGATAAACGCTATGTGCTTCGGTTTTTATTAACAACTTAGTATGTGGTAGAAATATACTGAATATCATTTATGAAATTTTAAAATACATGTTTTATTTTTGAGTGGTAGAGTCTAAAATTCACATAACTTTGAAATTCTTTTTTTTTTCGGATCGTTTTGTGCCGCTAGCCTATATTATTCAAATTCAAATTATTTATTGAATCCATAAAATGTTATACATCATTTAGATTCAGTCAAATTTTAACTCTACCGCCAGTTCGGAATGGTGTTTTGCTAGAGAAGAACAGACAAGAAACTTTAACGTTGCTCTTTTCACAACTGAATTACAATATTGATGCTACATTAATTCAACTAAATTTGAGTTATAGCAGCTCAGTTTATGCCAAGAGGAACATTATAATAAAATATTGACCATGAGTCCATTGACCACGATGAATGAATTAGGACCATAAAGTAAAAAAATTATAACAATAAATAACAGTTTGAGCAGACCAGTCCACACAAGCAGCACCCGTTCACGAGTATGACGCATGTGCCAGCCATCGGCCTCCTCAACCATGTTACAGGGAAGTGACCGACCCGGCACACAACGCCGCCGCAAGCACAGACACTTTAGCGAGCATGACATACCCAAACTGAACTTAAATGGATGAATTTAATGAATATAGTCATTAATTCCCAATGGTTCCCATGGGAGTCATGCTTCTCCATTTCTGGAAAAGGGCGATATTGCTTTTACAGCTTCACCTGACAATAAAGCCGGCGCTTATGGCGCTCTAGCCAGAAATATGTATAATGTATTTAGTAACGATGAAGCACAGAGGCGCCTTCTATCAAGGCTCAGACCCCGCTTGAGCAATCGCTGGGGAGTATAGTTTAGGGCCGTCTCTGCACATCATTACGCCGAGGGCCAGTTGTGGGAGTTCTTCGGACTCGCAGGCTTGTCCTATGTCAGGGTCGCGTATTATTATTGCGATTCGGATTGGGCAAGGAACGTGCTGCTTCGATAGCGACTGTGATGGAGTCGTTGGGATTTGCCAAAACACATTTGGGACGACGACGGAGGAGCGAAATTCTTGTGTTATTCAAGTATGCAGGTTTCCTCGCGATGTTTTCCATCAGATCATTTTGCTATGTATGAGTTTATATCAGTTATTTTATCTATAGTTAAAAATATTACATCACCAGGAAGCTACGAAATGTAAAAGTTAAACTCAGCGGGAGCCAATATTTTGAGGATTGTTAAAGGTCAGCGCAGAGCGAGCGGAGCGAAGCGATGTGGATTTCATTATTACGATGATAATTATAATCTAGTAGGTAAGTAAAAATTGGTGGGAGAGCCTGACCTGAATCATATTTTACACCCTGGAGTGGATAACGTGCGTGTGGCAAGTGAAACCGCAATTATAAATAAATACACACAACAGTCACATAAATAGTCTTGACCCCACACTAGGTAACTATCGTGGCTATCAGGAAATACGAAGGGCTTGCGGTCCCACAACACCCAGACCCGAAACAAATATTTGTGGATTACACAAACATTTCTCTTGGAGCGGGAATCAAACCCACGGCCTCTCGCTTCGCAGCCGGCTACTCGCTAGCCACGCAACGGAGGCTGTCTATTATGATTAGACAATCATAACTTCACCGAAACAGTGTAAAATATAGACGTTTATGCTTGCGTCGCTTTCATTGCGGAATAGGTAGATTTGCATTCCCAGAGACTCGCCGAGCTTCATTGCTCGGTGTCGAAATATGCGTGCCACTGTCGTACCTGGCTTACAGGAGTTACAGTGGCGGATGTGTGGGCGGGATAGTCTCGTTTGTGTTTGTGTGTCAACCAGTAGCAATCATTTTCTAAGTGTTTGCATTTTTGAAGGCACAGTCCTTATTATTGTCCCGACTTCTCCCGCACGTCAATCGCGTGAAACCCATTAGACGATTGGTTAAAAATAAATTTATCATGTGAATAGAAGAGCCAGAAGAGCACGCCCAGAAGAGAACGTATGTCGATCCAATAAATGATGGTATAGTCACAAGCATCCTCAGCAGAAAAAGTATGAAAAGACCCTTGATCTCCGACTGAAATAATACCCTAGTCATATAAGGCATTATTATAAGTAAATATTGGTAAACAGTTAATAAATTGTTTTGGATTTAACCGTGTCTACTTATTCTCTATTTTAACAGTACACATACCGTTATATAGGTAACAGTATGAATGTAAAAGAGGAAAAATAATCATGTCAGGACTTTAATTTCTGTTATCGAATAGTCTCTGAAGCACAGTTGAAGACTACTGAAGCTGAGCAACTGTGAGTTCCTGGATTTAATTCTCAGATCGGGCAATGATATGAATGGAATTCAATGAAAAAAATATCTCTTCCAATTTCCATGGGATACAGGCGTGTACTTTATTAGTAAGCTATACACTGCGATACTATCGCGTCGCTAGATGTGCGCCGATCCAACCTCTCCCGCGTGGCAGACGAGTTTCGAAACCCATTGGGCAAGTGTTCAAAATTTATTCCGTTTATTGCAGAGCAAAAATGTCACAATACCGCGTCTGTTCAACTTATACGTATATAAACATACATAATTACAGTTATAATATTTTGGTACATTTTATACATACACACACACTCACGCCTGTAATACCAAGGGTAGGCAGAGGTGTAACCAGTACACCCAATTTCCACCAAGCGTATCTCCGTCCCTTGAAGTGTTAAAGCAGTTTAAAAAGAATACCTATATGATACTCTAGGCCTAGTGGCACGGTTCTCTCAGACCATGCAGGAGCCCTTTTTAAACGACGCAAAAAAAAGATACAATAAATAATAAATACACGGCCAACAGTACACACATAGTCCTGACCACACACTAGGTTAACCTGTATCGTGGGTATCAAGAACTACGAGGGACTTGCCAACACAACACCCAGACCCGAAACAAATATTTGTGGATAACACCAACATTTGTCTCGGTGCGGGAATCGAACACACGGCTTCACGCTTCACAGCCGGTTACTCGCCCACTGCGCCACGGAGGCTGTCAAAATTTATGGAGTGATGTGTGTATCAGTTTGAAGAACTTTGAAGTCAGTGAAATGACTGGGCATTATGAGACTTAACATCATATGTCGCGGAGCAGTGCAGTGCCATATATCATCATCATCATCTCAGCCAGTTGCCGTCGACTGTTGGACGTAAGCCTCCCCAAGTGAGCGCCATCCACCCCAGTCTTGAGCAGCCCGCAATAATGTATAATAATACTAGCCCTGTATTATATACGTCCCACTGCTGGGCACGGGCCTCCTCTACTGAATGAGAAAGGTTAGGCCTTAGTCCACCACGTTGGACTAATGCGGGTTGGCAGACTTCACATACCTTTGAAATTCTTATGAAGAACTTCTCAGGTATGCAGGTTTCCTCACGATGTTTCTTTCACCGATAAAGCAAGTGATAATTAACAATTAATACACACATACCATCAAAAAGAATCAGAGGTGTATGCACTTGGGGCTGGTTTCGAACCTGCGACTTTCGTCTCGACAGTCCATACCACTCCCCGCTGAGCTATCACTGCTTGTTCAATAGTACAATAGTGTATAGCGTTTTGTAATTCAAATTGTGTGTGGCGTTGCCCCTGTACATCATTGTAACAAATTGGCGGACGGAGGCGGCCGGTCGTAAAAACTACAAGCCAAATATTTCTGTAACATGAGTTAATAAAAAGCATATTAAATTATTGCCGGACCATAAAGCTGTGGAATAGTCTGTCGGCGCACGTGCTTCCTCCTTCCTATAACACGGGATCCTTTAAACGGAGTGTGAAGAAGCAATTAAGCAGGCCTGCATAATTCTGCCGATTTTCAGATTCAGTGTCTATCGTTGGTCGACTGTATTCATGGATTGCACTACACTTTATTTTTTATTTTTTTTATAGTATAGGCCGGCAAACGAGCAAGTGGGTCACCTGATGGTAAATGATCTCCACCGCCCATGTATGCACACAATACTAAAATGATCATGGGCGCGTTGCCGACCCTAAAGGAAAGGGATAAGTAAGGGATTGGGAAAGGGAGGGGTATTTGTGCCTCCGGATATCTCACTCACCGTACGAAACACAGCAGCAAGCTGCTACATTACGCCGGTTTTCTGTCTTACCATCAGGTGTAGCGTAGTCACTTTGTCGAGCAAGGATAAAAAAATATATATTCCGCCGACCCCACTGCGAGTGGGACAAGGACAGGTGGAAGAAGAAGAACACAAACTATCGGAACATATTTCCCTTAGCATACAACAAAATCGATAGCGTGCCTAGACAACGAACCTTTATAGAATTGGCGCCATACCAACTATACGGTAAACAAAAACATAACACAACAAACTTCTACACAACTCTATGGCTCGGAGATATTTATACCCAACCATGCTAGCATACGTGCCCTCTCACTATGGGCCGCATACGTAGACTCACTGTCACTCAACGGGCTATGGTACTATGCTTGGTGTCTCTCTACGTGATCGAATCAGAAATGAGATCTGTAGACGAACGACGGTAACCGACATAGCGGATTAGCATGTTGAAGTGGCAGTGGGCAGGCCACATAGCTCGCAGAACTGATAGCCGATGGTAGAAAAGTTCTCGAACGGAGGCCACGTACGGGCAAGCGCGACAGAGGACGTCCACCTACAAGATGGGCCGATGACCTGACAAGGTTTGTAGGAAGCCGATGGATGCAGGCCGCTTCCAACAGATCGGCCTGGAAGGCATTAGGGGAGGCCTATGTTCAGCAGTGGACGTCTTGTGGCTGATGATGATGATGCTAGCATAGGCAGAAGCAGCGATAGCTCAGCGGGGAGTGGAACGAACTGTCGAGACGAAAGTCGCTGGTTAGAAACCAGCCTCTAGAGCATGTGCCTCTGACTTTTTCTGTTACGTGTTGTATTAATTGTTAATTATCGCTCGCTTTAACGGCGAAGGAAACATCGTGAGGTAACCGAAATACCTGAGAATTTCATAAGAATTTCGAAGGTATGTGAAGTCTGCAAACCCGCATTAGGTCACTTTCATTCAGTAGGGGAGGCCCGTGCCCAGCAGTGGGACGTGAATGAAACAGGGGTAGTGAAAGAAAGATGGAAGATGCTAGCTAGGTAAAGTCCCGAGAATGAAATCGCCATTCTAAACCAGAGTCCCATCTATATAACGATACAATGTAACGAAGATCGAAAACGTAATAGATTTTTCGGCTCAGGTTATCAAATCAAATCATTTATTTAGTAATTAGGCCGCCAAGGGCACTTTTACACGTCCAGTTTGGAATCTACAGGGTCGGGTAAAAGTGATACATATTGGGTTTTTTTCTATTACGAAATGCTCAGTATCAGCCCGGAGTCTGGAACTGTGCCCGGTATGGCGATAGGCTCGCCCTCTTTCACTTCATGGTACGGAGATGCGCTCGGCGAAATGTGGGTACTAGTTACACCTTTGCTCATTCCTTCGGGGATTACAGGCGTGAGTGCATAACAAAATATTAATGTAATGGCTATTCTATAACGTCTTTATTCTATGTATATTCCGAAGTGCGTCGCTTCGTTGCCGTTTATAACATAGGGGGCTAGTAGACCTCAGGGCATACACCTCTGACTTTTCAAACTTATGTATTAATTGTTAATTATCGCTCGCTGTAACTGTGAAGGAAACATCGTGAGGAAACCTGTATACCTAAGAATATTATTTTCGCGCTAATCAATGGGGTCACTTTGTCCAATTATATACGTAAATGTATATTATACAGTATGTAACAAAAACCCTGTTGGCCCTTTCTAGGTCATGAAGATAGACATATATACAGCTTAATAAAAATTGTTAAATTAAAATGACTGCCTCGTTGGCGCAGTTGTAATGCGTACGCGTTACGACTGAGGTTGACGTTGAGGTCACGCGGTCGATACCCGGGTTGGGGTTTTTTCATAGCATAGGTCGGCAAACGAACAAGTCGGTCACTTAACAAGTGGTCTCCATCGCTCATGTACACACACAACACCAATGGCATACTCATGGGCGCGTTGCCGACCTTAAAAGGAATGAATAATTAAGGGATTAGGAAGGGATTTGGGCAATCGGATATCTCATTCACCGTACGAAACGCAGCAGCAAGCTACTACTTTACGTCGGTTTTCTGTAAGACAGTGGTAACGACCCGGACGAGCCAGCCTATTCATGCTGCAGACAAAATTGTCGTCAGCGTGGCTCTATCACTCGTAGATTTATACATATTAGGATTTTCCATTACGAAATGCTCAGTATCAGCCCGGAGTCTGGAATTTGTGCCCGGTATGGCGATAGACTCGCCCCCTATCACATGGGATGGAGATCATACGCTCGCCAAAATGTGGGTGTACTGGTTACACGTCTGCCTACATTGCAGGCGTGAGTACTGCATGTATGTACTTCTCTATATTACATAACCGGTTAACGTGGCAAAATATGTTGAAGTTATTTCAAGCTATTAAAATATATTAAACCTACACAAACAGCTGAAGAGTTACGACCTTGGTAGCAATACGGATGTACAAAACAAATGTCAACGATACATCATTATGATGATGTATGTAACCAAACTGGTTCGTTATATATCTGAAAATGTTAAATACAATATCAGCCCTATGGGCTTAGTAATAAGCAATACGCAAAGACGTAAAAGGCCCGTAAATGCCTGTGGTCTCAAAATATTTAATAATTGGAGACATTTCCATAATACAAATATTGTTACTCATGTAAAATTAAAAGACAAATAAATTTAGTGTAATTGCTCTAGTGTATTTTGATGCTGATACCAGTATGCATGATATGTATACATTAATTTTTTTTTATTATTTGTTTTATGCAAAAGCAGTGATAGGTCAGGGGGGAGTGGCATGGACTGTCGAGACGAAAGTCGCAGGTTCGAAACCAGCCCCAAGTGCATACACCTCTGACTTTTCTAAGTTATGTCAGTTATGTGTATATTAATTGTTAATTATCACTTGCTTTAACGGTGAAGGAAACATTGTGAAGAACCCTGCATACCTGAGAAGTTCTTCATAAGAATTTCGAAGGTATGTGAAGTCTGCCAACCCGCATTAGTCCAGCGTGATGGACTAAGGCCTAACCCCTCTCATTCAGTAGAGGAGGTCCGTGCCCAACAGTGGGACTTATATAATACAGGGCTAGTATTATTATTTGTTTATTATTTACTCTGTCTTGATGTGGTTCATATGTTGTTTTTTTTTTATAGTATAGGCTGGTATATGAGCAAGTGGGTCACCTGATGGTAAGCGATCTCCACCGCCCATGTACGCCCCCACAATACAAAAGAATTATGGGCGCGTTGCCGACCTTAAAGGAAAGGGATAATAAGGGATTGGGAAGGGGGATTTGGGCCTCCGGATATCTCACTCACCGTACGAAACGCAGCAGCAACCTGCTACTTTACGCCGGTTTTCTGTGAGACAGTGGTAACGATCCGGACGAGCCGGCCCATTCATGCTGTAGACAAAATTGTCTACAGCGTGGCTCTACCACTCGTATTTTAAGTATGCAAGCCTTATGATCTTTGTTTTTAAATAATTTTATTACTGTTGTGTACAATTTAAAGGTTTAATAGATTTAATTATTTGTTCTTATCTATGTGTTTATAATTTATTTCATGTTTTGGATTGTTAACTGCTTTTGTACCTAAACAAAATAAATAAATAATTTAAGTTGATATGATTTCTATACATAAGTTTGTTTATTTTGTACTGACTTGTCATAAGCGCTATTTTAATTGCCTACATGATTAATAACACTATTTCATTTCATTATAGAACAACACTTAAGTGAGCTCTTTGCTAAGTGACGATTTCAGTACACGTGATTGGTCTATTTTTGGCGGCAAACAAAAACGGACCAATCACGTGTATAGAAATCGACACTTAGCAAAGAGCTCACTTGAGTATCGTTCTATAATACGGACCTTAATGTATATTTAACTACTAGACGGGCTGTTTAGAAGTAAAATTGCGTGTGAAATTGTTGTGTCACACAACGTGGGAGTTTGACAGCTGACAGACAGGGAACGCGATAGGGCTTCTAGTTTAGAGTAAGCGAGATGGTAGTATTGAGTTATGGTCAATTGACCGTAACTTACTGGCGCAATTTCTGTGTACCGCGCAGCCTGCATAGATAGAGATAGTATGCATTTTCACCCCGCCCACTGACGAGTTCGAACTGTAGACTACCGTACTTTTAAAATCAGAAAAATATAGTTTAAGATAGGCGATGACGCACCACTCAACACATAGTGTTTAATATTTCGTAACACACATGATCATGTAAACAAAACATTTACTTTAATCTAATGTTATCTGAATCAAGTACATCGATGATAAACATTGCGTAACGTAACACATTATGCAATCACAATAATACATTGAGTCACATAACTGCTTAGAATTAAAGCCTAGATTTTTTGGGTGGTACAACCAAGCAGGCCCGGATTCTTGGGCGAAAAACCGGGGCACCCGCCCCGGGCGGCAGTTTCAGGAGGCGCCAAAATCATAATATAATATGATTAAAAAATGATTGATTAAAGCTTGGCGCAGGATCGTGGTAAATGGCATATAAAAAGAGAGGCCTATGCCCAGCAGTGGGATGAGAAAGGCTGTGAATGATGATGATGATGATGATGATGAAAAATAAAAAGCTTCACAAAGCGCCAAGCACACGGAAGCCTGGTTGGCTCACCGTCGACTTGTAAGAAAAATGCGCCACACAGGCCCCTTTGTGCATCATTCTTTTCTTTTAGTTTTTTTAAGTAATTTATCTCAAACGCTGGAGAGAGGTGCCACTATCAAGTTTCTGCCCCGGTTCGGAAAAAAACGTAGATCCCGGGCTGCAGCCACGGTATCGACACTTTTGTGTACAGCACGAATGGGCCGGCTTGACCGGGTCGTTTCAACTGTTTCACAGAAAATGTTTGAAAGAAATGCTCGGTATCAGCCCGGAGTCTGGAATTTGTGCCCGGTATGGCGATAGGCTCGCCCCCTATCACATTGTGGGACGGCGATACGCTCGGCGAAATGTGGGTGTACTGGTTACACCTCTGCCTACCCCTTCGGGGATTACAGGCGTGAGTGCGTATGAGTATGAGATTTATTTTATTATTTTTATTATTAGTTGCAGTTTTCCATCCTCAATTTCACGTTAGTGGTGGAGTTTCTTTTAAATTTGAAGGTTTACAAGATGGTAGGTCCCTCGTATGCGAGAGGCCGTCTGGATTGGTACCACCGCTTTGTCTATTACTGCCACCAAGCAACAGTGTGTAAGCGCTGTTGTGTTCCGGTTTGAAGGACATTGAAACCAGCGAAATTACTAAGCATTATGAGAGTTATATCTAATGTCTCCGGATGACGAACGCAGGTCAATGCCATGCAGTGCTTTGTAATTTAAAGTTCTGTGTGGTGTTGCTTCTGTTTATGGGGAACATACCATCAGGCGAGCGATCTGCTCGTTTCGTCACTCAAGCTAATAAAAAATTTAATCACCAAAGTAAACAATCCTATTTCTATATCATCAAAGTGATGTCATATAATATAATATAATAATGTATTATTAATTTCCTTAACGACTTGTGTAATTTATTACAAATGATTATTATTGTTGTTTGACAGCCTTCGTGGCGCAGCGGGCGAGTAGTCGGCTGCGAAGCGAGAGGCCGTGGGTTCGATTCCCACACTGAGACAAATGTTTGTGTGAACCACAAATATTGATCTCGGGTCTGGGTGTTGTGGGACCGCAAGTCCCTCGTAGTTCCTGATACCCACGAAACAGGTTTACCTAGTGTGGGGTCAGGACTAGGTGTGTGACTGTTGGGTGTATTTATTTATTTATTTATTTATTTACTAATGTTATCTATATATTAATGGGGGGGGGTCGTCATAGTTCCGAAAGAAATCACAATTTTGATTCCAATTTAATATTTGATCGTCTTCAGTATCGTAAGCATCGAAATAAGATAACTAGAACGATAACTCTCATATGAATCTGCCAAAAATACGGCTCCACTTACTTACACATGCAAAGGTAAAATCACACGTACACGCAACAGAAATTAATGAACGTCCAATATCAACTTAATTTCATAAAAGTTTATGTCTAAATATTTATAGATCGAGATACGACGTTCTGCACTGCGCAAAAAAATAGACGTATTAACGTGTAGTAACTAGAGATAATGAATCAATTTTTATGAATTGAAAGAGCACAGACTTTTATAGCCCCGCCCCCTTGCACAGGGTTTTGGTGGGGTCATTCTTTTGCTTGGGTTACGTTTCTTGTCATCTTATTTCCATGATCGCAAGCATATTTGGTTTAACTTCTCGAAGATATCTTCCGGATGGTTTTAGGTGGCGCTCCGATCGTGTTGAAGCCATTCACGCGAGCGACGCCGCGAGGGTTAGATAGTATGCTATAATATAAAGCATATTGGCATCGAGTTTCGCTCCACGCGCCCCTCTATCGATTCTGCCGGGGCAACCGACCCTTTATTATAAGGGTTCCGCAAAGAGCCGGCTCTTAAGGTCGAGAATGCGATGGCAATCAAGGGTAACCCTCATTGATTGTGATCGCCATGCCGGCACATGAAACTGGATTTTCTAATGTAAAAAAAACAATCGTATTTTTGGATACCAGTTTTTATATCACTCTCGTCCGGTTTCTGAAAGGCTGGTGAATTTAAAATTAACTAATCAAATATCAAATCTCATGTCGTCGAAATTGAGTTGCTAGAAGCGTGGTCAACATCTTAGATTTGACACACATGTTAGTTCACATAGCTTTCAAATTAATATGAAAAACCGTAAACGCTACTGAGACTGAGACATCATTTATTATTAAATTTTTCACTAAATAACGTTTAACTCGAATTGATTTAACAGCGGTGTCAAAATCAAAGTTCTGTTAGTTGAATGTTGATTTGAGCAGCCTTTCGTACTAAACACTTTCGTAGCTCCTTGAACTTGATATTTACAAATTGGCAATAGGGTAGTTTACTATTCGATGAAAGATTTAAACATCCGTTATTTAAGTACCAATTTTGATAATTATTTCACTAAAAATATACAACGTGTTACAAAAAGGTGTGGTCATATTTTAAGGTTATTTATTACATACAACTTACAGTAAGTACTTATGTACCAGTTCTTTTCAAAACCGAGACATCATAAAATGTTTACAGACATACGTGCGTAACTTGTAATTTAAACACAAATGAATACCTGAAAGAGCCTGTGTGCTCAAGACAATATATCATCTTCTAGAAGCACTCGTAAAGACTGCATTCTCGGGTCTTCCATCTATGAAGTTTGCTTAATACAGCCGTCGGAACCTCATATAAGCTATTATCAGCTGTACCAACACCAAATACCAATTCATACGACATGTTTTAGCTCGTATATACTTCAAAAACTTAGTAATTGCCAAACTAACTGCGTCAAATAAATATTGACATTGGGCAATTGTATTTTTATTTTAATATTACAAAATTGAAATGAAAGGAGGTCTGAGTATCACTTTTATGATTTAGTGTTGTCTAAAGTTGAATGTCGATATCGACATGTTACTCATTCGATAAAAAAGAAAACTATAATGATGTCCTACGATGATGCACGGATGTGGCACTATGGGGGATGAAATACTTATATCGTAGACTATACATTGCTTGAATATACATACACCTTTCTGTAACACGTTGTATAATATGCTCACGGCACACGTCCGTTATCCGTAGACAGAGACGCAGAAGATGGAGATAGTGTGTGTATTTATAATTAGCAATATTTTAATAACGTCGCGCTGTTTAAAAATACATTTTTATGGTTCATAATTTGAAGTTTTATAGTTTTGAACACGGCCGAATATATTTATAAATATTTAATTTCATTCCAAAGAATAGAGAATTCTAGTCGTCAAAGGCTATGGTGTACATTGTACAGTAATATTATTGAAATTATGCGCTTATGCAATCTTCGTTTATCGGAAAAGACGAAGGGCGGAGATCATGACCCGATATACAAGGTTGTAGGTATCTCGTATGCGAGAGGCCGTCTGGGTGGGTATCACCGCTTTGTCCGTTTCTGTCGCCAAGCAACAGTGTTTAAGAACTGTGTGGACTTATGGTGACGAGCGCAGTTCAATGCCATGCAGTGCTTTATAATTCAAAGTTCTGTGTGGTGTTGCTTTTGTTTATGGACAGGAGTGTTACAATCAAGCGAGCGAACTGCTGGTCTCGTCATTTAAGCTAAAAAAAAAACAAAAAAAGATCCGTCTCTTTTTCAAATCGTTAAAAAATTGACTGCCAAAGCGCATAATTTGCGTCGCAGTTTTCTTGTACTATTACTAAAGGGCATCACATTTACAACGGAGTTACTATGCATTCGCGACTTAATTGTAAATAATATTGAACATTTACACATCAAATCACACCATATAATCACCAACCATATACTTCATTAACTATATAGTACAAAAAATAACCACTTTAATAAACCCACTTCACCACTATAGACAATCCGAGAGGAAATTTTTTAAAAGCGCGAAATAATCAGACGCAACGACGCGTGCGTATACCGCGCCGATTTGCGGACGACTGGCGCAACGTAGCAGCTAGTGCGGGGATCACTAGTGATGGGGCGAGCAGACACAAGGGGCGTACGTAGATATCGATTCTGTAATTCCGGTGGTTTTACGTGTTACGGGCAAAGACTTTAATGCATACTTAACTACCGGACGGGCTGTTTGGAAGTAAAATTGCATCACATAACGCGGGAGTTTGACAGCTCACAGACAGGGAGCGCGATAGGGGTTCTAGTTGAGAGTAAGCGAGATGGTAATGTTGTGTTACGGTCAATTGACCGCAACTTAGCGGTACAATTCCTATGTACCGCACAGCTTGTCTACATTATTTGGTTATGGAGGTATAGTTTGGAATGTATTCAATAGACGGCCTCCCTGGCGCAGTGGGCGAGTACCCGGCTGTAGTCGAGAGGCCGTGTATTCGATTCCCGCACCGAGACAAAATGTTTGTGTGATCCACAAAAATATATGTTTCGGGTCTGGGAGTTTTCTCCCTAGAGGGCTTGACGTCCGGTCGGTCGTAAAAACTACAGAAAGCTGTAACATGTGTTTAAAAAGCATTTTACGCCGACTCCACTGCGAGTGAGATAAGGTAGATGGAAGAAAGAGTCAGAATGTGTTCGATGTACGGTTTTTTTTAATAACAGTCTGTTTGGAGATCGTGACGCGTGAGGGGGGGGTTAGGCGAGACGCCACACGATGACTCAATTGTAGAGCCACGGTCTCATAGAATACTGACGTAAAGGAACAGTTTGATATTCGCTATACGCACTCACGCCTGTAATCCCCGAAGGCAGAGGTGTAACCAGTACACCCACATTTCGCCGAGCGTATTTCCGTCCCTTATGTGATACCTGGGGGCAAACCTATCGCCATACCGGGCACAAATTCCAGACTCCGGGCTGATACTGAGCATTTCGTAATAGAAAAACCCAATACCACTTTACCCGACCCGGGATCGAACCCGAGACCTCAGCGTTGACCTCAATCGTAACGCGTACGCATTACAACTGCGCCACCGAGGCAGTCAGTTGATATTCCATTTCGTGTTTTTGAAGTGAACACTTCCTTAGCATCGTTGTGATTTGAAAGTCGATGAAACGAAAAAGCGACAGTAAAAAGAGACGGACACATAAATTCATAAGATTTAACGTGGGAGAAAATGAGATAGGAACATTATACAGTTGTGCGCGCATGCGTAGTACAAAGCTTGAGAAAAGGCATCACAACAACCGTGGTGTTTTGTATACGTATACGTTTGTAGAGTTTTTTCATCATTTTTACAATAAAATTCTTCATTGTGTCATTTATCGAAAATGTAAGCTCTGAGTCTGAATAAATCTATTAAATATATACGAATAAAATGTAAAATAATTATCAAACTTTGTATCACTATGATCATTACTAAAACCTATAATTATCCTCTTTTACATTTTTACATTTTTACACATTTTTTACAATTTTACATTCGTCTCATTATCTTGAAGCCAAAATTTTTGACGGTTTCACTTCTACCACGTGTGAATTGCACACATGACTTTTTTTGTTGCGTGTATGTGTGTTACATGTGATTTTACCTTTGCATGTGTAAGTAAGTGGAGCCGTATTTTTTGGCAGATTCATGTGAGAGTTATCGTTCTAATTATCTTATTTCAATGGATATAATTGTGTTTTCAATTTCTATAATGTGCAGTATTATCGATACCACCTTTCTGTAACATCCTGTATAAAAAAATTATCGAACACGACGAATAGTGTGCATAATTTGTGTACAATTGAAAAAATAAAACCGGAAAATTGGTGATAAGTAACCGTGGAAACTTGGGAAATTTATTACGATTTTACGGGGTCAGAAGTGCAAAAACATATCGATGTTGGAAATAATTAAAGAAAGTTGAATAAAAAGACGTTTACTGACACGAGTACGATATCAGAGAGAACTAGGCAAGAAGAAACAAAAAATATGTACATATCTCTCTATAGTGATTTCTTAGGTTACAGGTTAGGGACAGCCTCCGTGGCGCAGCGGGCGAGTAGCCGGTTGCGAAGCGTGAGGCCGTGGGTTCGATTCCCGCACCTGACAAATGTTTGTCTGATCCACAAATATTTGTCTCGGGTCTGGGTGTTGTGGGACCGCAAGTCCCTCGTAGTTTTTGATACCCACGATACAGGTTTAACCTAGTGTGGGGTCAGGACTATGTGTGTGACTGTTGGGTGTATTTATTTATTTATTTATTTATTTAGGTTTACGCGAATATTACACATTGAAATATAACTAGTTTATATGGATTTTATCGCGATAAATTGTGATATTATGATTGTGATATAAATTGTGTGATTTTATTTCAATATCTCTCTATTCTAAAAAAGGTAACTGGCGCCGCCGCTGCCAAAAGCTTGTCACGCTATCTCCACCGAAACCGCTGGGAGTATAGGGTCGAGACCGATACCAATCGATGCAGAATAATGTGGGGAAGAAAGTAGGATATGTCTCATATTCGTCGGACTTTAAGTTTTTATTTTATTTTATGTTTTGTGGAAAAACATGGGCAACGCCCCTAGTATCTAAAAATAGAACATACAAAAGAATGACACAGCCACAACAAGATGTATTATTGTATCGATATTTTTAAAAAGTAGAGATATCGAATTCGATACATCGAGAAAAAAAAGTCAGCACATCAACTTGACATTTGGACGACCTTTATTTGGCATCATAAAACATATCGAAATATCATCGGCTTGAGATTTACGACCAGTGTCAATAAACGCGATCCTATTTTGATTCTCCAGATCCCCAATACCTAATACACCCAACAGTCACACACATAGTCCTGATCCCACACTAGGTTAACTTGTATACGTGGTCCTACAACACCCAGACCCGAAACAAAGATTTGTGGATCACAAAAACCCACGGAATGGAACGCACGGCCTCTCGCTTTGTAGCCGGTTAATCACCCACTGTGCCACGGAGCCTGTCAAATCGATCGATCCCTTAAATGAGCTAATCCGAATCGTTTGAAGGTCACGCGTACAATAGGGTAGTTTCCTATATTGAATTTTATACATTATTTTATAAGCAACGGAAAATGATACGCAAAAGAAACCCTCTTATTAAAACACAATCAAAATTGGTTCAGCAATGTGCCTGCAGTTACGACTTTAAATGTTGGTATGAGGAAAAGTGGGTGCGTAGGGATATCTCACTATCTCGCTTGCACGCGTGTAAAAATCTAATCAACTCCCTATTACTGAGTTAGATTGGATGGTTTCCGGAATGAATCCGAAAAATTTAACTAAACATTTTGTTTTATATAGTATAGGCTGGCAAACGAGCAAGTGGGTCACCTGATGGTAAGCGATCTCCACCGCCCATGTACGCCCACAATACAAAATAATTATAGGCGCGTTGCCGACCTTAAAGGAAAGGGATTATAAGGGATTGGGAAGGGGAGGGGGATTTGGGCCTCCGCATATATCACTCAGCGTACGAAACGTAGCATCGAGCCGGCACATTCTTGCTGTAGACAAAACTGTCTGCAGGTCTATTATTCAAAAAAAGTATCGATATATCGAAAAGAAAATACCGATATCATCACCCAAAATACGGAGTATCGACGCCAAAATAAGGTAATTTCATTTTTTTGCGCTTTGAGTGGTAGAGCCACGCTGTAGACACTTGTCTACAGCATGTATGGGCCGGCTCGTCCGGGTCATTACCACTGTCTCACAGAAAACCGGCGTAAAGTTGCAGCTTGCTGCTGCGTTTCGTACGGTGAGTGAGATATCCGGAGGCCCCTTTCCCAATTCCTTAATTATCCCTTTCCTTTAAGGCCGGCAACGCACCCATGATTCTTTTGGTATTGTGGGCGTACATGTGCGGTGGAGATCACTTACCATCAGGTGACCCACATGCCCGTTTGCTGGCCTATACGATAAAAAAAAATGGAATACTAAACCACTTTAGACAGCCTCCGTGGCGCAATGGGCGAGTAGCCGTCTGTGAAGCGAGAGGCCGCGGGTTAGATTCCCGCATCGAGACAAAGTATTTGTGTGATCCAAAACTATTTGTTCCGGGCCCTGGGTGTTTTCTCCCCGGAGAGGTTGACGTCAGGCAGGCGGCCGGTCGTAAAAACTACAAGCCAAATCTTTCTATAACATATGTTTAAAAGTATGTGGCACCGACCCCACTGCGAGTGGATTAAGGGCAAGTAGAAGAGACTAAACCACTTTTGAAAATACTATTCAGCTAACATCTTACTTCAGTTCTTCATAAATAAATAGACAAATTTTTTTTTCTATACTAAAAGTTTTTTTTTTAATTTTTGTTGTCACAGAGTTCAAAATATTTTTTCCGAATTTGAAGTGCGACCTCACGTTTTTTTCGTATAAATACAACAAAACAAGACTGGCGCAATACATTCGGATAGTGTAACGTCCGCGAGGTCGTATGAAAGTGTCAAAACAACTTACCTTTTGATTGATTTTGACGTTCTTCGGCGCCTTGACGACCGGCGGCTTCGCCACCGGCGGCGGTGCCACCGCGACTGGTTCTGTTGCAAAAATAATATTGTGTTACAAACCAAACACTTTAGTGTACACTACTAGACGGGCTGTTTACAAGTAAAATTGCGTCACATAATGCGGGAGTTTCACAGCTCACAGACAGGGAGCGCGAGAGGTGTTCTAGTTGAGGGTAAGCGAGATAGTGATACTGAGTTACGGTCAATTGACCGTAACTTGGTGGTGCAATTTATATGTGCCGCGTAGCTTGTCTAGTCGGTATTAAAGTCTTTGGTTACAACACTGTTATTTTGTTTTAATGTTGTATTCATTTGTGTAGATAGCCTCAGTGGCGAGTAGACTGTGAAGAAACCGCGGGTTCGAGTCCCGCACCGAGACAAATTACATACATACGCACTCACGCCTGTAATCCCCGAAGGGTTAGGCAGATGTGTAAGCAGTGTCCACATTTCGCTGAGGGTATCTCCTTCCCATGATATGATAGGGAGCGAGCTTATCGCAATACCGGACACAAATTCCAGACTCCAGGCATTTCGTAATAGAAAAACCCAATATCACTTTTACCCGACCCGGGGATCGAACCAGAGACCTCAGCGTTAGCCTCAGTCGTAACGCGTACGCATTACTACTGCGCCACCGAGGTAGTCAATAAGTGTACTATAGTTATTAATATGCGACTGTAGATTGTAAGTTCAGGTTCTGTGTGGTGTCGCTTCCGTTTATGGACAGGCGTGGCGTCTGTTTATCAGACGAGCGACGTGCTCGTTTCGTCATGCCGGAAAATAAATAACAGCTTATTACAAAGCCCGCTAACCTGGCTGCAACTGCTGGGCCCTGCCTTGCTGCTGCGGCTGGAGTGGTGATCGCTTCTCCTGCTCCACGATGGCGGGGGGCGCCGGTGGCGGAGCGCCCGTGCTGCCACCTCGGACCTGGTGACAAGTGGAGTGCTGTCTTTTAATTAAATATCGTCCATACTCTCTACAAGCACAAATCATACTAATATTATAAATGTGAATGTTAGTTTGTTTGTTACACTTTCACGCGAAAACTACTTAACCGCTACTTAACCGATCATCATGAAACTTTGTACACATATTCTTGGAGGTATAAGAAGTAACATAGGATAATTTTTATGAAAATAAATATCTATTTGTTTGTTACGCTTTCACGTCTAAATCACTGAACCGATTTTGATGTAGAGAGAGATGGAACCCTGGAGACGGTTATAGGCTACGTTTTATTTCGGAAAAGTCTATTCACGCGGGCGGAGCCGCGAGCAAAAGCTAGTATTTAATACACGGGTGTAATGAAAAACCATGTGTGTGTGTTTACTTGATTTAATATGCCTCAATGGCAACATTCCAAACAATTAAAATTCCAAACAGACCCAAATCCCCTTCCCCAGTATGGGACCAAAATAAGCTTGGCGAAATGTGGGTGTACTGGTTACACGTCTGCCTATCCATCCGTCCAGGCAGTACAGGCTTGAGTGCGTATAACCGAAAAACCAAAAATATATTGCTAGAAGTTACGTGGGACGAGTATTATTTTATCAATACCAAACGACAGTAATCACTTTAACTCATAGTTTATTGGTTACATTTACAATATTACTGCTTTACAAACCACAACCTCATCTCAGGATTCTCTATAGACCGTTCTCTAATTATAACTCAAACAACTAGAACCGAATAGTAAACCAGCATAGCTACCGCGTAATGAACACTTGGACTATCGACTGACCACTGATCTTACTGAACTGGAGACTGTCTGACTGACTGCGGGCAAAAGACCTCCAGTTATGGTGACAACCTCTTTTATACCATTTAACTACCCTTCCACAATTATATCGCACCATTATTATTACAGTGTACCCAACGTTGCTTTCTCAGACACTCTCAATATACCAATATTAATAGAATACGCTAACAATATCAATAAGCAGGGTATTTCACAGTATTCAAAGACTTCTACAATTTCGTAACTGAGTTCAGTGTTATCTATCGAGTTCAAACGATTAGCATTTAAGTATATGGGAACGATGGACTTTCCAGTTTTTAAAAAAACCCTATAATTATTACCTATCTAAATTTATTCTTTTTATTTTTCGGTTTAAAGAACTTTATTCTCAAAAGAAATATACATTTCGTAGTATAATTATACTATTTGTAGTATTATTTAATTAAATGTCTAATGCCTAATGCCAGAATTGTACGCGACAGTAGTAAAATTTAGTATTTAGATTATTTTGGAATGTATTACCTATAATTTTTATAATTACCTTCAATGTAAGAAATAGTGTTGAGTAGGACACGATTTCAAAATGTGTTTGAAGAGTAGCCTTTTATAACCGACTTCAAAAAAGGAGGAGGTTCTTAATTCTGCGCGGATTTTTTGCTTTTTTTATGTATGTACATCGATTTCTCCGTCAATTATGGACCGATTTTGTTGAAAAAAATTCACTCAATAGAGTTTAGTTGCGATGTGGTCCCATATAAATTTGGTTAAGATCTGATGAAAGGGTACGGAGTAAAAAAATAACACTCCTCAACGGACAACAGTACACTCGTCGCGATTGTGTTATTGTATTGGAATTTACATGCTAGTGCTTAACTTCCATTAAAAATGTAAGTCGGTTTCTAAGTTTTGTTAAACATTATTTTATTTTAATATTTTAGTGGAAGCTACATCAATAGCATGTAAATTCCAATCCAATAACCAATCACGACGAGTGTACTGTTGTCCGTTGTGGATTTTTATTTTTTTACTCCATACTCCGTTATCAGATCTTAGCCAAATTTAGATGGGACCAAATCGCAGCTTAACTCTATCGAGTGATTTTTTTCCAACAAAATCGGTCCACTATTGGCGGAGATCGATACATTAAAAAAACGCGCCGAATTGAGAACCTTCTCCTTTTTTGAAGTGGGTTAAAAAGGAATCATCGAAATCGGTTGGCGTGATATTGAGTTATTCGTCCGTTTGTTGCGCACATACTTAATGCAAATTTAAGACTTGGTTTTCTCATGGATGCCATTGTCAAAACTGGACTACACGGGAAGCACAAGCTTTCAAATAAAAAAAGAATTATCCAAATCGGTTCACCCAGTAGAAAGTTATGAGGTATCAAACATAAAAAAAAAATACAGTCGAATTGAGAACCTCCTCCTTTTGACACAAAATACAAAAACAACCACGAAGTAATTACCGCACGTTACAAAATTAGCAGATATGTAAACCTAAACGATACGAATGTTTGTTGCAATAATTATAATTATGAAACCGGTGTTCCAATCGAGTTATTGCTTTGTTTAAGCAAGTTTTGGTAAAGTAAAAAGTATTGTGTGTGATAAAAATTAAGGGAAAGAGCGACGGCTGTATTTACATACGCACCTGTAACCCCCGAAGGGATAGACAGAGGTGTAACTTATACACTCACATTTCGCCGAGCGTATATCCGCCCCTTGATGTGATAAGGGGCGAGTCTATACCGGGCACTAAATCCAGACTCCGGGCTGATACTGAGCATTTTGTAATAAAAAAACCCAATATCACTATTTCCCGACCCGGAGATCGAACCCGTGATCCCAGCGTCAGCCTCGTAATACACCTTATAAGTTTTATAAAATTTGACATTACTTTTGAAAACATCACTCAATTTCACGCAATGAACGTAATAACGCGGGCACGTTAAGATTCCACAAATACATAGAGAATAAGGCCCCAGGTTAGGTTAGTCACTTTGTCATGTCAGTATTGTTACCCTCATATCAGTAATAGCTGGAAATAGCACCATTATTGGTGTTAGTGAAGGTAGTCGAGGGAATAACTATGTAAAGCGGGTAGATAATAACACTGAGATGTTACCCTCATATTAGTAATAGCACCGTTATTGGTGTTAGTGAAGGTAGTCGAGGGAATAACTATGTAAAGCGGGTACATAATAACACTGAGATGTTACCCTCATATTAGTAATAGCACCGTTATTGGTGTTAGTGAAGGTAGTCGAGGGAATAACTATGTAAAGCGGGTACATAATAACACTGAGATGTTACCCTCATATTAGTAATAGCACCGTTATTGGTGTTAGTGAAGGTAGTCGAGGGAATAACTATGTAAAGCGGGTAGATAATAACACTGAGATGTTACCCTCATATTAGTAATAGCACCGTTATTGGTGTTAGTGAAGGTAGTCGAGGGAATAACTATGTAAAGCGGGTACATAATAACACTGAGATGTTACCCTCATATTAGTAATAGCACCGTTATTGGTGTTAGTGAAGGTAGTCGAGGGAATAACTATGTAAAGCGGGTACATAATAACACTGAGATGTTACCCTCATATTAGTAATAGCACCGTTATTGGTGTTAGTGAAGGTAGTCGAGGGAATAACTATGTAAAGCGGGTACATAATAACACTGAGATGTTACCCTCATATTAGTAATAGCACCGTTATTGGTGTTAGTGAAGGTAGTCGAGGGAATAACTATGTAAAGCGGGTAGATAATAACACTGAGATGTTACCCTCATATTAGTAATAGCACCGTTATTGGTGTTAGTGAAGGTAGTCGAGGGAATAACTATGTAAAGCGGGTACATAATAACACTGAGATGTTACCCTCATATTAGTAATAGCACCGTTATTGGTGTTAGTGAAGGTAGTCGAGGGAATAACTATGTAAAGCGGGTAGATAATAACACTGAGATGTTACCCTCATATTAGTAATAGCACCGTTATTGGTGTTAGTGAAGGTAGTCGAGGGAATAACTATGTAAAGCGGGTACATAATAACACTGAGATGTTACCCTCATATTAGTAATAGCACCGTTATTGGTGTTAGTGAAGGTAGTCGAGGGAATAACTATGTAAAGCGGGTACATAATAACACTGAGATGTTACCCTCATATTAGTAATAGCACCGTTATTGGTGTTAGTGAAGGTAGTCGAGGGAATAACTATGTAAAGCGGGTACATAATAACACTGAGATGTTACCCTCATATTAGTAATAGCACCGTTATTGGTGTTAGTGAAGGTAGTCGAGGGAATAACTATGTAAAGCGGGTAGATAATAACACTGAGATGTTACCCTCATATTAGTAATAGCACCGTTATTGGTGTTAGTGAAGGTAGTCGAGGGAATAACTATGTAAAGCGGGTACATAATAACACTGAGATGTTACCCTCATATTAGTAATAGCACCGTTATTGGTGTTAGTGAAGGTAGTCGAGGGAATAACTATGTAAAGCGGGTACATAATAACACTGAGATGTTACCCTCATATTAGTAATAGCACCGTTATTGGTGTTAGTGAAGGTAGTCGAGGGAATAACTATGTAAAGCGGGTACATAATAACACTGAGATGTTACCCTCATATTAGTAATAGCACCGTTATTGGTGTTAGTGAAGGTAGTCGAGGGAATAACTATGTAAAGCGGGTACATAATAACACTGAGATGTTACCCTCATATTAGTAATAGCACCGTTATTGGTGTTAGTGAAGGTAGTCGAGGGAATAACTATGTAAAGCGGGTACATAATAACACTGAGATGTTACCCTCATATTAGTAATAGCACCGTTATTGGTGTTAGTGAAGGTAGTCGAGGGAATAACTATGTAAAGCGGGTACATAATAACACTGAGATGTTACCCTCATATTAGTAATAGCACCGTTATTGGTGTTAGTGAAGGTAGTCGAGGGAATAACTATGTAAAGCGGGTACATAATAACACTGAGATGTTACCCTCATATTAGTAATAGCACCGTTATTGGTGTTAGTGAAGGTAGTCGAGGGAATAACTATGTAAAGCGGGTACATAATAACACTGAGATGTTACCCTCATATTAGTAATAGCACCGTTATTGGTGTTAGTGAAGGTAGTCGAGGGAATAACTATGTAAAGCGGGTACATAATAACACTGAGATGTTACCCTCATATTAGTAATAGCACCGTTATTGGTGTTAGTGAAGGTAGTCGAGGGAATAACTATGTAAAGCGGGTACATAATAACACTGAGATGTTACCCTCATATTAGTAATAGCACCGTTATTGGTGTTAGTGAAGGTAGTCGAGGGAATAACTATGTAAAGCGGGTACATAATAACACTGAGATGTGGTGGAGGTGATTGCTAAGGTATATAAGCGGGCGCATTATTATTTGAGGGGACTTAGTCGTGCTTAGAACTCTTTCGTGGTAACGCTGCCCGAGTGTAGTTAGAATTGTGAGTAATCATAGCAAGTGTAATAAATTGTGAACAGTAATATAATTTTTCATTTAATGTGTAAAAACTATAAAAGTTATTGAACATCCTGACGAAGTTATTTTTATTTATTGAACAAAAAGTGATAGTGAGATTACAATATAAATAAAGATACTGTATCCCCAAATCAAAATCAACTCGAAAAACGGACAAAATAATTATTAAAACTTTCGATAAAAATAAATCAGAAATGTTTCGTTTATTAATCAAGACGTTTAAAGTACATATTTTTCCTTATTTACTTCTTATGAAATAAGATTATAATGTGTGCCATACAAGTAGATATTCTTAGTAAATATATTGCACAACGCGTTTATAAATCTTATAATAATAATACTAGCCCTGTATTATACACGTCCCACTGCTGGGCACGGGCCTCCTCTACTGAATGAGGGGTTAGGCCTAGTCCACCACGCTGGACTAATGCGGGTTGGCAGACTTCACATACCTTCGAAATTCTTATGGAGAACTTCTCAGGGATGTAGATTTCCTCACGATGTTGCCTTCACCGTTAAAGCAAGTGATAATTAACAATTAATATACACGTAACTAAGAAAAGTCAGAGGTGTATGCTCTTGGGGCTGGCTTCGAACCTGCGACTTTCGTCTCGATAGTCCATACCACTCCCCACTGAGCTATCAATGCTAAATAAATCTTATACCAACAAAAAACTAACTTAAACCTAACTTACATATGCAACACGGGATAATTTAATACCTTCATAAGAATCTCGGCATGTGTATGAAGTCTGCCAACTATCATTAGCCCAGCGTGGTGAACTAAGGCCTAACCCCACTCGTTAGTATAGGAAGCCCATGCCCAACAGTGGGCCAGTATAATACATATACAGTATTGAAATAAAACTAGTTTATACGGATTTTATCGCGGTTTAATTTTTATTTTAGTCCCGACATTTCGAAAGCTTTTCAGCCTTCGTGGTCACGGGAGAGACTGAAAATAAAAATTAAACCGCGATAAAATCCGTATAAACTAGTTTTATTTCAATGTGTAATATTCGCGTAAACCTAAGAAATCACATATACAGTATGTAAGAAAAACCCTGTTGGCCCTTTTTGGATCGTGAAGATAAGACATTCTTAATAAAAATAGTTAAATAACATCCTTACACAGGTAACTTGGGAAAATAACATATTTTAAATGTTATTCACATCTGGATTTCTGTGTGTATTGACGAGGCCGGGGCCGCGGCACGTTTGATGTACGTGGACGGCGCATCATGCTATCTCGCTCTGGCTCCAACGTCATTCCTCTTGCAGAGGTAATCAATAAGGTTTACAAACAATAAATTAATTTAAGTGTAAAAAATTAATATTATCATTTTTATAGTAACCTTTTCGTAAAGAGTTTTTTCATTACGTTTGAATATCGGTTCTGATGTCACAGTTAAAACGTCCAACAGGGTTTTTGTCACATCATACTAATATTATAAATGTGAATATAAGTTTGTTTGTTACGCTTTCACGCGAAAACTACTTAACCGATCATCATGAAACTTTGTACACATATTCTTGAAGGTATAAGAAGTAACATAGGATACTTTTTATGAAAAAAATATATCTATTTGTTTGTTACGCTTTCGCGCCTAAATCACTGAACCGATTTTGACGAATTTTGATGTAGAGATAGACGGTTATAGGCTACGTTTTATTTCGGAAAAGTCTATTCACGCGGGCGGAGACGCGAGCTGGTAAAAGCTGGTGATAAATAAAACTATTTCATTTAATTTTCATAATTACAATTACAGTTAAACAACGCACATGTCACAATAATGTGCGAGCCGGCACACTCTATTCGCATGCCAGTATCCACCCTGTAATTAACTGACAATGCACCTTTAGAAGGGAACAGTTACGCGCCCTTTGCACACCCAGTTAGACCTAGCCTTTTCCCTTCACCCTTTCTTATGACCTTGGTCAATTTCCCTGCTTATATTTAAATTCAAGTTTAAATTGTTGAGACTGCCTCGGTGGCGCAGTTGTAATGCGTACACGTTACGATTGAGGTCAACGCTGAGGTCTCTGGTTCGATGCCCGGGTCGGGTAAGGTGGTGTTGAGTTTTTCTATTGCGAAATGCTCAGTATCAGCCCGGAGTCTGGAATTTGTACCCGGTATGGCGATAGGATCGCTCCCTATCACATGAAGGGACGGAAATACGCTCGGCGAAATGTGGGCGTACTAGTTACACCTCTGCCTACCACTTCGGGGATTACAGGCGTGAGTGCGTATGTATGTATTTAAATTATTTATTGAATACATAAAATGTTGTGCACCATTTAGATTCAGTCAAATTTTCACTCTGCCGCCAGTTCGGAATGCTGTTTCGCTAAAGAAGAACAGATAAGAAACTCTAACGTTGCTCTTTTCAAAACTGATTTACAATATTGATGCTACATTAATTCAACTAAATTTGAGTTAGAGCAGCTCAGTTTATGCCAAGAGGAACATCATAACAAAATAATGATTATTGAGCATGACTCCCATGACCACGATGAATAAATTAGGACTATAAAGTAAAAAAGTTATAACAATAAATAACAGTTTGAGCAGACCAGTCCACACAAGCAGCACCCGTTCACGAGTATGACGCATGTGCCAGCCATCGGCCTCCTCAACCATGTTACAGGGAAGTGACCGACCCGGCACACGACGCCGCCGACGACGCTGCATTGGATTGAATTATGCGACGTTTATACCAATAGTATCTTGAGGATTTGTGCTTTGTGCACTCGAACAAAAAAGTAATTATTTTGGTATTGTGAGCGTACATGGGCGGTGGTGATCACTTACCATCAGGTGACCCACTTGCTCGTTTGTCGGCCTATGCAATAAAAAAAAGAGTAGCGTAGACTTGAGCAGCGTATCTGTAGTGTGGTAGTTATTAATTGTTATTTCAATGTGTTGCGCATGGATTTTTTTTATTGCATAGGTCGGAAACGAGCAAGTGGGTCGCCTTATGGTAAGTGATTTCCACCGCCGATGGACGCCCAAAATACCAAAAGAATCATGGGTGTGTTGCCGAACTTAAAAGGGATTGAGAAGGGGAGGGGGATTTTGCCTCCGGATATCTCACTCACCGTACGAAACGCAGCAGCAAGCTGCTAATTTACGCCGGTTTTCTGTGAGACAGTGGTAACGAGCCGGATGAGCCGGCCCATTCGTGCTGTAGACACAAGTGTCTACAGCGTGGCTCTATCATTTCAGACTCCGGGCTGATACTAATATCATAACTCATTTCGTCATAGAAACACTCTAGCTAAACACTCTTTTATGCAGGTCGCTCGGCTGATGGTAAGCGTCACGCCTGCCTATAAACAGAAGCAACACCACACCGAACTTTGAATTACAAAGCACAACATTGCACTGCGCTCGTCACCCCGAGACATAAGTTGTTAAGTATCATAAATGTCCAGTAATTACACTGGCTTCAATGTCCTTCAAACCGGACAGTGCTTACACACTTTCGCATACGAGGGCCCTACCACCTTGTAAATGTACATGATCGATGAGTGTTTGTTATCGAACGATATCGAACCGAGGACCCGCGCAATCGGTTATCAACCACCAGACCACCAGTCAACATGTTCTTGTTATACTATTTAAACGAGTTATCATACGTTGTGGTTATTTAATAATCATACTAATATTATAAATGTGAATGTAAGTTTGTTTGTTACGCTTTCACGCGAAAACTACCTAACCGATCATCATGAAACTTTGTACACGTATTCTTGGAGGTATAAGAAGTAACATATGATACTTTTTTATGAAAAAATAATATTTATTTGTTTGTTACGCTTTCACACCTAAATCACTGAACAGATTTTGATTAATTTTGATGTAGAGATAGATGGGACCCTGGAGACGGTTATTGGCTACGTTTTATTTCGGAAAAGTCTATTCACGCGGGCGGAGCCGTGAGCAAAAGCTAGTAATAAATAAATACACCCAACAGTCACACACATAGTCCTGACCGCACACTAGGTTAAACTGTATTGTGGGTATCAGGAACTACGAGGGACTTACGGTCCCACAACCGAACCGAAGGAACCGAGGGAATCGAACCCGCGGCCTCGCGCTTCGCAGCCAGCCACTCGCCCACTACGCCACGGAGGCTGTCGAATTATTTACAAAATCAATGTAAATGTATTTTTCTAATGAATATCAAATCAGACTTCAATGTATACTACTAGAAGGGCTGTTTAGAAGTAAAATTGCGTCACATAATGTAGTTTGACAGCTCAGACAGAGAGCGCGAAAGGAGTTCTGGTTGTGAGTGAGCGAGATGGTAATATTTAATTACGGTCAATTGACCATAACTTAGTGGCGCAATTTATATGAACCGCGTAGCTTGTCCAGTAGTATACATTAAAGTATTTGATTCAAATAATATAAATCAAAGGGAAACAATCAACATCTGTGTAAAGAAAACACTAGAAACACATGTGTTTCAATCGATATTACGTCATATTAGGTGAAGGACGTAACCGCCTTCTTCTTCAACTAGTCGCGCCTTACAAACTATAGTGACACTTAACGAGCATTATGAGACTTACGCCCGGTTTCTGAAAGGCTGATCAATGTTAAATTATCTAATCAAAGTCAAATCTCATGTCAAGTCGAAATTGAGTTGCTAGAAGCGTGATCAACACTTTTGATTTAACTCACTTACGTCCAGTTTCTGAAAGACTGATCAATGTTAAATTAACTAATCAAATGTCAAGTCGAAATTGAGTTGCTAGAAGCGTGATCAACACTTTTGATTTAACTCACTTACGTCCGGTTTCTGAAAGGCTGATCAATGTTAAATTAACTAATCAAATGTCAAGTCGAAATTGAGTTGCTAGAAGCGTGGTCAACACCTTTGATTTAACTCACTTAAGTCTGGTTTCTGAAAGGCTGATCAATGTTAAATTAACTAATCAAATGTCAAGTCGAAATTGAGTTGCTAGAAGCGTGATCAACACCTTTGATTTGACACAATCATGTGAGCTAACATAACATTCAAATTAATATGAAAAAACGTATGTCAAAGGGTACTAAAGAGACATCAAATATTATTAATTTTATCACTAAATAACGTTTCAGCAAGTCGAATTGATTTGACAGCGATGTCAACTCAAAGTTCTGTTAGTTGAATGTTGATTTGATCAGCCTTTCAGAAACCGCGCGATAATGTTAGTTAACAGAACTTTCAAATGCATGACCATTGGACTGCGCTCATCTCCCAGAGATATCATAATGCCCATTAATTTCATCGGCTTCAATGTCCTTCAAACCGAAACACAACAGCGCTTACACACCGCCGTTTGGCGGCAGAAATATACAAAGTGGTGGTACCAACCCAGACGGCCTCTCGCATACGAGGGACCCACCAACTTGTGAAACTTATTGTTTTCTGTTTACGAGCAAGCATGACGCGTACCATCAGACGAGCGACCTACTCTTCTCATTATCACTGATCTACAGTGTTTTGGTTGCCCTAGATATGAAAATGATTTCGGGTCTATTTATGCACACAATTCGTTATTTTGTAAGATTTGCTCTGAATTTTTTTAAATCTTTCTTTTCATTACAAAAATCAAAAAACGAGTAACAAAATAAGTAATTTGTACTCGTAAATGCTTCAATATTGTCAAATAACTGAGACCTCAGCTGTCCTGTGGAGCAAGGTGTCTGAGAAGAATGGGGATCACACAATGTTTGTACGCGCGAAAAAGTTGCGCAGAAGCCTCATCATGACTGGAAAGTTAAATTTTATTTTTAACAAGCCGAAAATTGTTCAAAATATATGATATGCGAAAATCGTGAAATTGCGAGCACATTGAGAACTTCCATGAATATATTCGTAATCAGGGCACTTGAAAACGTAAAAATGTGCGATGATATCAAGGGCAACAAAAAATGTGCGATGATATCCAGAGCAACAAAAAATTTGCGATGATATCCAGGGCAACACAAAATGTGCGATGATATCCAGGGCAACAAAAAATGTGCGATGATATCCAGGGCAACAAAAAATGTGCGATGATATCCAGGGCAACAAAAAATGTGCGATGATAGCCAGGGCAACAAAAAATGTGCGATGATATCCAGGGCAACAAAAAATGTGCGATGATAGCCAGGGCAACAAAAAATGTGCGATGATATCCAGGGCAACAAAAAATGTGCGATGATATCCAGGGCAACAAAAAATGTGCGATGATATCCAGGGCAACACAAAATGTGCGATGATATCCAGGGCAACAAAAAAAAGTTGTTTTTTGTAGAGCTTTGTTATTAACTGTTAGGCCGTGGTAAATAATACACTATGATGATGTGTATAATAACAAGTTATATATTCAGGGAACATGGTTACAATCAGCGACGTCCTCCACAGGAGTCTTTTACATATCGAATGGTAACTAAGCACATTGACATTAAACATAATTCTTTCTAAAACAATATACTAAAATTTACCAATGAGTTCGTTTTATCAACATTAACACCAATAAAAAAAGAACAACACAGCGGAATCTGGACTGGTTAACACAGTTTTTTTTATATTACGTCACGTAATGAGGCGAAACGTAAATAATTCTCTAACAAGGTCGAAAAACTACGCAACACGTAGACGCGTTCTCAAAAAAACAACATTTAATAAGCCTACGTACATCAAAATAACTTTATTAAATTAACACATACATACGCACTCACGCCTGTAATCCACAAAGGGGTAGGCAGAGGTGTAATTAGTACATCCACATTTTGCCGAGCGTAACTCCGTCCCACGATGTGATAGGGGTGAGCCTATCACCATATCGCTGTTGAGTGGTAGAGCCACTTTCTCCGGGTCATTACCACTGTCTCACAGAAAACCGGCGTAAAGTAGCAGCTTGCTGCTGCGTTTCGTACTGTAATTGAGATATCCGGAGGACCAAACCCCCTCCCCTTCCCAATTCCTTAATTATCCCCTTTCCTTTATGGTCGGCAACGCACCCATTATTCTTTTGGTATTGTGGGCGTACATGGGCGGTGGAGATCACTTGCCATCAGGTAAACCACTTGCTCGTTTGCAGACCAATGCTATAAAAAAAATACCGGGTAAAATTCCAAACTCCGGATTGATACTGAGCATTTGGTAATAGAAAAACCCAATATCACTTTTATCCAGCCCAGGGATCGAACCCGAGAGCTCGGCGTCAGTCTATGTCGTAACGCGTACGTATTACAATTGCGCCACGGTGGCAGTGTTTGAGTAGTGGTGTTTATAAATATTACAAAGAATTCCATTGTAATGACTGGCTCGGTCCCGGGTACGATCCCCGGGTCGGTTTTTCATTGTACATAGGCATGTGTGGTATCATTGGATAGCTTCTACCACCTGCCCTTACCCAACTCGCAGTGGATTCGGCGCAACGTGCTTTTCAACAAATGTTACAGAAAGATTTGGTTTGTAGTTTTTACGACCGGCCGCCTGCCTGACGTCAACCGCTTTGGGGAGAAAACACAGACCCGAAAAATGATATTTGTGAATCACACAAACATTTGGCTCGGTGCGGGAATCGAATACACGGCCTCTCTTCACAGCTGGCTACACGGAGGCTGTCATTCTAATGTGTGTATCATCGAAATAAGATAACTAGAACGATAACACTCATATGAATCTGCCAATACGACGGCTCCACTCACACATGCAAAGGTAAAATCACACGTAACAACCATACGCACAACAAAAATTAATGAACTTTCAAAATCAACTTTATTTCATAATAATTAATATCTTAATATTAAATTTCTAAATCGAAATACGACATTCTGCACCGCGCAAAAAATTAGACTTATCAAGTGTCAACTAGAGATTATTATACACAGACTTTTATAGCCCCGCCCCCTTGCACAGAGTTTTGGTGTGGACATTTTGCTTGAGTTACGTTTCTTGTCATCTTATTTCGATGGTGTGTATTCACAAAAAATGAATGTACAGCTAATTTTATGGTGCTAGTGTGGCGCGTCAAATGTCAAGGTCACGGGGGCGTGGTACAGTCTCTACACAAACTTTATTCCGGTCAAGGACACCACGAAGGTCATCGCGGATGAGTGCGATGTTTAGCTGAGACAATAATGTATTTTAGGTGGTAGGTCCCTCGTATGCGAGAGATCGTCTGGGTTGGTACCACCCTTATGTCTATTTCTGCCGCCAAGCTATAGTCTGTAAGCACTATTGTGTTCCAGTTTGAAGGACATTGAAGCCAGTGAAATTACTGGACATTATGAAACTTAATTATAATAATAATATAATACTTCATTAATTATGTCTCGGGGTGACGAGCGCAGTCCAGTATCATGCAGTGCTTTGTAAATCAATGTTTTGTAATTAAATGAAAAAAAAACAATAAAATACTGACGACGCTTACCATAAGGCGAGCGAATTGTTCGTCTCATCATTCAAGTTAATATTATGGAGAACTTCTCAGGTATGCAAGTTTCCTCCACCGTTATATGATAATCAACAATGATTACACATGTAACTTAGAAACTCGCATGTTCTTGGGCTGGCCTCGAACCAGCGACATTCGTCTGGACAGTCCGCACCACTGCCCGCTGAGACACAGTTACACTACTACAATACAGTTCAACAACACATCGCATCGAGCTAAATGATTAGTTAATAATAAACATTTGGACACCGTCCAGACCTATTAACCATGGGCTCTACCTTTAAAAAAAACATTCGACACACGACGAACAAATGATCCGTCGCTTCATGATAGCGATAGCTCTTATTGCCATTTTATTGAGGCTATTGCTGTACCATTATTGGAATCATGTTTAACAGCTCATTTGATAAGACAATTAATGACATCCGTGTTTTTTTTTTTTTGATTTTATTAGATTGAATGACGAGATGAGCAGGTCGGTCGCCTGATGGTAAGCGCCACGCTTGCTCATAAACAGAAGCAACGCCACACAGAACTTTAAATAAAGCACTGCATGACACTGGACTGCGCTCGTCACCCCGAGACATAAGGTGGTGGTGCTTTACATCTGGCTTCTCCAGTTGTAAATACATACATACGCACTCACACCTGTAATCCCCGAAGAGGTAGGCAAAGGTGTAACCAGTACACCCACATTTCGCCGAGCGTATCTCCGTCGAATGTTGTGATAGGGGGCAAGCTTATCGCCATACCGGGCACAAATTCCAGACTTCGGGCTGATACTGAGTTTTTCGTAATAGAAAAACCCAATATCGCTTTTACCCGACCCGGGGATCGAACCCGAGACGTCAGCGTCAGCCTCGATCGTAACGCGTACGCATTACAACTGCGCCACCAAGGCAGTCAAAAATAAATAAATACACCCAACAGTCACACACATAGTCCAGACTCCACACTAGGTTAACCTGTATCGTGGGTATCAGGAACTACGAGGGACTTGCCAACCCACAACACCCAGACACGAGACAAATATTTGTGGATCGCATAAACATTTGTCTCGGTGCGGGAATCGAACCCACGGCCTCTCGCTTCGCAGCCGGCTACTCGACCGGCTAATGTATGCCTGAGGCTGTAAAAACGTATATGTTTTGGATTTTGTGAGGCTTTTTTTTGAGTTGGACTGTAACTGGGCAACCAACATCTTAGGCTCAAAGACAACCTGACCTGCACGTGGTACACTCTGCTGATTAACGGACAGAAAATGCCGAAACTTTGTTCCCGTTGCGGGTTGAGGGAGTCACGACGGGGAGGTCGCTCCATACGCACTCACGCTTGTAATCCCCGAAGAGGTAGGCAGAGGTGTAACCAGTACACCCACATTTCGCCGAGCGTATCTCCGTCCCTTATGTGATAGGGTGCGAGCCTATCGCCATACCGGGCACAAATTCCAGACTCCGGGCTGATACTGAGCATTTCGTAATAGAAAAACCCAATACCACTTTACCCGACCCGGGGATCGAACACAAGACCTCAGCGTTGGCCCCAATCGTAACGCGTACGCATTACATCTGCGCCACCGAGGCAGTCGCTCCATATAATACCAAATACATGATGAGAAGGTGAACCCTGGCATTAAGCTGGGATAACGCCAGGCAGAAACAAGTAAGTACAAATGTCCATTGTCTCGCAGAAAACCAACGTTAAGAAACTTGCTGCTGCGTTTCGTACGGTGGGTGAGATATCCGAAGGACCAAATCCCACTCCCCTTCCCAATGCCTAATTATATATAACTTTCCTTTAAGGTCGGTAACGCGCCCATAATTCTTTTGGTGTTGTGGACTTACATGGGCAGTGGATATCACTAACCATCAGGTGACCCACGTAGTCGTTTACCGGCCTATGCAATAAAAAAAAATGTAGTGATAGCTATGCACCCGTGCAGGCCAGTGCGGCTAGTCCGGAACGCCTGCCGTCACGTTGATGTAGCACCAACACGCAGTGACGCGCTCCGCCATTACGAACGGCGTGCGTGGACATCTAGTGCAAAATATGTTTTTTACTATCCCTGTATTATACACGTCCCACTGCTGGTCACGGGCCTCCTCTACTGAATGAAAGGGGTTAGACCTCAGTCCACCACGCTGGACTAATACGGCTTGGCAGACTTCGCATATCTTCAAAATTATAATGGAGTACTTCTCAGGTATGCAGGTTTCCTCACGATGTTTCATTACCGTTAAAGCAAGCGATAATTAACAATTAATACACACGTAACTTCTTTTATCTCAACAGTTCGTACCACTCCCCGCTGAGCTATCGCTGCTTCTCTAGCTTTGAAAATAAAAAATATACTATCAAAAACATTCGTTTTTTTTTATAGTATAGGCCGGCAAACGAGCAAGTTGGTCACCTGATGGCAAGTGATCTTTACCGCCCATGTACGCCCCCAATACTAAAATAATCAGGGCGCGTTGCCGACCTTAAAGGAAAGGGATAAGTAAGGGATTGGGAAGGGGAGGGAATTAGGGCCTCCGGATATCTCACTCAACGTACGAAACGCAGCAGCAAGTTGCTACTTTACACCGGTTTTCTGTGAGACAGTGGTAACAACCCGGACGAGCCAGCCCATTCATGCTGTAAACAAAACTTTCTACAGCGTGGCTCTACCACTCAAAAAGTGTGCCACTGTGTACCACTCTACTTTAAAGAAAAAAAAAAAAAAAACCACCACTCTACTAGTGTGGCGGTAAACAGCGCGTACCGCACATCGTCAATCTATCCTGAATCGCAATAGAAAAGTTTGCGCGACGTTTTAGTACGCGTTTTAGATGTGCCTACTGAGTATTGAAGCGCGGTAATGCGTGCGGAGTCATTGACCCCGACTTTAGTACACTTTACATTGCTGGCTTACGTTTCCAAAATGGCAAATAAACAGCATAGGAATAGTGTTTTCCGATTATGTTAAAGTAGTGTTTTATTACAGTTTCGGCTTCGGAAGCGGTCCTCTTACACACAGTATATACCTGGCACTAGTGTTGAGTAAGACACGATTTTTAAATAAATTTGTAAGAGTAGCCACTTTGTTGTACTGAGCCAGTACAAATTCCCACTTGAATGAGGTGAGATGTCTTCAAGCTTACTCGCCCGCTCTCACTCTCACGCACGTAGCTCGCGTTTTGCGAATAGTAACATAGTAAAATAACTAAAATTTGTAGTAGTATATGCAAAAAAAACTTGAGCGGCTCTTATTTTTTTTTGTATTAATAATCTGTTATCTTTAACAAAAAAAAATGTTACATTGCTTTATGCTTTTACATTATATCGTCATGTCCGGGGCAAATGTAATGCCTCTTGTATATCCTACTCAAGACTACCTGGCACATCTCCAGGAGTTCGTCATGATGTCAACGGCTTCATGAAGGACTACCATCGTCATCTAGTGTTTATTTCAGTCTTCAGATATGATTTAATGGTACCAAAATACAACCAAGTCACATAGTCCCGACCTCGAACCAAGACGTGTCTTGGTCATTAACGATGTTATTTTGCACCCACAATGTCAAAAAAAGAAAGAAGATTGACGAAACAAATATACATGGCGAGTGTGAATTATACAGATGGGATGGGAAGGCCTCGGCGAACTTTCATAGATCAATTTGGAGTTATTCTAGAGAAAGGCCAGATCAGGAGTAACCTAAACCGACGTGCATGTATAAAATGAGAGTGAATGAGGCCAAAGAGGTATGCAAGGATCGTAGAAAGTGGAAATCCGTTATCTCTGCCTACCCCTATGAGAGACAGGCGTGAGTCTATGTATGTATCTATGTAATCTCAAAAAAAGGCCAAGTGTGTGTGGGACCACGCACAGTGACGGGTTGCGTAGTCAGAATGTATCCCATATTTCAATACCTATTGAAACCAAAAGTTACAGTACATTGATTTTTTCAGACTTTTCCACCACGTAGTTTTAATGTTAGGTGGGGGGGGGGGGACATCCAGGCAAAACAACTGTAAAGTATTTTTTTTATATGCTTATATTAATAATGAATGTTTTATTTTAAATAAAGGGTACTCTGACATATTTAATGTACTGTACCCATCGAAATAAGATGACAAGAAACGTAACTCAAGCAAAAAAATGACCCCACCAAAACTCTGTGCATGGGGGCGGGGCTATATCATTCTGTGCAGCATGTTCATTCATCAATTTATAAAAATTGATTCATGATCTCTAGTTGACACTTAATACGTCAAATTTTTTGCGCGGTGCAGAACGTCTTATCTCGATTTAGAAATTTTATATTTAGACATTAACATTTAAGAAATAAAGTTGATTTTGAACGGCCATTAATTTTTGCCGCGCGTATGAGTGTTACGTGTGATTACCTTTGCATGTGTAAAAAACCATTGAACTCGCGACACTCAGTATATAAGTATCTACATAAAATATTGGCCCCGTTTACACGAGTGTTGAGTTTGGGTTGAAATACATTAATAATCTATATATATAAAAGCGAAATACCACTGACTCACTGATTCATCACGATTTCTCAATAACTACTGAAGCTGTGATCATGAAATTTGGTCAGATGATAGTTTTACAACTATATAATATTAACATATACTGTGTATATACGTAAAACATCGATATATATATTCATGTCGAAACTTCCGAAATTGAAAAAAAAAACCCTGACGATTCAAAAAATACACACGTAACTGTCAAATTTTTCACTTCTGTCGACACTCCCGGAGTGCCACAGTTTTTTGTTTCTACAATTTTAATATGAAGAATGAAGTTTGAGTATGAAGAGTTAAACCAATTAGTTTGCCGAAAATGAAAGGGCCAACATAAATACGTTCCCAATGTTAGTGAAAGTGCACCAAAGTGTTACATAATACAAAAAACAACAACAAAAGTGTGTTGCATGAACAACAATCCGGTTTTACTTTCCAACGATACCAGACGAAATTACATTAAATTATGGGCAGGCGTGGCGCTTACCATCAGGCGAGCTAACATCTCGTTTCGTCCCTTAAGTTAAAAAAAAATACAGTAATAATACGCACTGCCTCCTGTAATCCCCGAAGTACACCCACATTTCGCCTAGCGTATCTCCGTCCGATGATGTGATAACGGGCGAGCCTATCGCCATACCGGTCACAAATTTTTGAGCGGTAGAGCCACGATGTAGACAGTTTTGTCTACATCATGACTGAACCGGCTCGTCACTGTCTCACAGAAAACCGACGTAAAGTAGCGGCTTGCTGCTGCGTTTCGTACGGTGAGAGAGATATATGGAGACTCAAATCGCCCTCCCTTTTCTCAATCCCTCAACTATCCCTTTCTTTTAAGGTCGGCAACGCATCCATAATTCTTTTGGTATTGTGCGCGTACATGCATGGTGGAGATCACTTACCAACAGGTGACGCACTTGCCCGTTTGCCAACCTATGCTATGCAACTTATAAACAAAACACAAGTGCTGCTTAGCGGCATGGGTATGACGAGTGCAGTGCACTGCAGTACTTTGTAATCCAAAGTTCTGTATTGTATTGCTTACTGTGTACGAGCAGGCGAGCGGCCTTTACTACAAGCTTATTTTAGCATAAAATCAATTCCCCTTTTTAAAATAATTAATGACTTAAGGTCACCGGGAGACTCGCATCATACAAAAAGATCGAGTCACTCACGCGTCACCGAACCGGGATTGTCTTCACAATATTGCAATACAAATGATCCATCAAAACAGATGACTGCGCGAAATGAACGATGACGTGTAAAATTGATATTTTTGTAGAAAAAAACGTGAAGAAACAGTATTCTATAGACTACTAGCTGTTGCCCGCGGCTCGGCCCGCGTGAATGCCTATTTCCAGGATTAAAGTAGCCTAGTGGGCGACAGCGGTAGGCGCGGCGTGGGGGCTGATCGCATCAACCGAGTCTCGATCGGTGTGAGAAACGCGCTTGACAAAAATACTAATGTCGCTATTAAAAAATAGGGGTTGATCGTAGAGGGTTGAAAATTTAGAGTTGTATGTATTTTTAATGCTGTATCATAAAAAAATAAAAATAAAAAATGTGTCCAAAAATAAAATGTTAGGGGTGGACAACCCTTATCACTTAGGGGTATGAAAAATAGATGGAAGCCGATTCGCAGTCCTACTGAATATGCATATAAAATTTCATAAAAATCGGTCCAGCCGTTTCGGAGGAGTATGGGAACGAACATTGTGACACGAGAATTTTATATATTAGATTATTATTTTAATTAAGTTTCATAATGCCCAGTAATTTCACTTCAATATCCTTGAAACAGGAACACAACAGTGCTTACAGACAATTGCTTGGCGGCAGATATAGACATAAGGGTGGTACAAACCCAGACAACCTCTCGCATACGAGGGACCTACCACCTTGTAAAATACATTATTGTCTCAGCATAACATCGCACCTATCCGCGATGACCTTCGTGGTATGGTAACTAACATTGTAACACGAGTTTTTTTTTTTTTTTTTTACTAGCCCTTTATTATATACGTCCCACGGCTGGGCACGGGCCTCCTCTACTGAATGAGAGGGGTTAGGCCTTAGTCTACCACACTGGCCTAATGTGGGTTGGCAGACTTCACATACCTTCGAAATTCTTATGAAGAACTTCTCAGGTATGCAGGTTTCCTCACGATGTTTTTCCTTCACCGTTAAAGCAAGTGATAATTAACAATTAATATACACATAACTTATAAAAGTCAGAGGTGTATGCACTTGGGGCTGGTTTCGAACCTGCGACTTTCGTCTCGACAGTCCATACCACTCCCCGCTGAGCTATCACTGCTATTTATAAGAAGATACATAGATAGTATTCTGTGTCCCTCGTAGTTGCCGATACCCACGACACAGGTTTACCTAGTGTGGGGTCAGGACTATGTGTGTGACTGTTGGGTGTATTTATTTATTGTTTTTTTATGGCATTTGTTAGACATTATACCATTGTCAGCCTATAGTTTATGGACTGGAGTTTTGGCGGGAATACGGTAGTTTCCTATATTGAATTTTATACATTATTTTATAAGCAACAGAAAATGATACGCAAAAGAAACCCTTTTATTAAAACACAATCAAAATTGGTTCAGAAATGTGCCCGCAGCTATGACTTTAAATGTTGGTATGAGGAAAAGTGGGTGCGTAGTAGGGATATCTCACTATCTCGCTTGCACGCGTGCACTATAATGAACATTTTACACAGTGACGTCAAAGGTTGCGTCGTCTGTCATTTGACAATTACCCCTTCTACAGGATTTGAATGGCTTCTATCTTATTTATTTTTGGTCCGATTTATAAAATTCTTTCGGCAATAGATTTTGAGTAACATAACTTATTGATTTAAATAAAAAAAAAAACTAGTCAACTACCCTATTCTGACAGTGCAGTTGCTCTTTTTTTTCCTTCTTTGGCAAGGAGTTATAGCTCTCTTATTTTCATTAATTCCTAAACTAGATTTGTGCAATAAACCTTGACGGCGATGATCAGTGTATAGAAGCATTGAAATAAGTGAAATTGGATGACTTTTATGGAACTTGTGCGTTCGATTCACTTGGGGAAAGTCGTCTAAGAAGCATCATACTGAAAGGAATTAACACCATTCTCCAACAAAGCCATGAAATCAGACACACCCAAGTTTCATTGTTCTTGTAAAATAAGAATTTAATTAATGATGAGGTTGTATGTGCTAGATCCCTTTGCCTTCCCAAAAAAAGAGAGAATAAAAAAAAATGCCCGTGTCATGCGCATATTCAAAAACAACACTTAACTTACCTCTTTGCGATGCGTACATTTTTACATGATTACGTGAAAATCAATCAGGCCTCCTATGCTATAACCCGCAGCGATATCTTTATATGTATATACATATATAATTCTACTGTACGTGTGTATGTGACTGAACGTTTAGGCTCCTCCTACGGTTGGACCGATTTGAATGTTTTTTTTTATGTGTTTGGGTGGCGCCCTGGATGGTTTAGATTCCCTATAGGACCCGGTAGGTGGCGCTGCTGTAGTTGCGGGTGAAACCGCGCGGGACAGCTAGTATACTATATATATTTATCGATACATCCCTGATTTGCATTCTAAGAGTTGATCCGGGCCACGCGTCGCTGTCTGCTGTCTCGGTAGCGTACCTTTAGGCGCCATTTGTAAATATCGTTGATTTCTTGTCTTAGCTACATAATACCTTCGATAATTTCGATAAAGTCAAGGCTATGCGTGGATTATGTGTATTTTTGCAATCTTACTATCATTTTACGTCATATATCTAATCAGAACATTTGGCACATTATAATATATCTATAAAAATTCAGGTAGCCGCATTAATCTTCGAGAGTTACTTCCGTGACAGAAAATATAACTTTTTTTGTACATACATACACACTCACGCCTGTAATCCCGGAAGGGGTAGGTAGAATGCGTAACTAATGCACCGACACCGTTCACTTAGCTTATTTCCGTCCTATTATAGGAGGCGAGCCTATCGCCATACCCAGTATAAGCCAGACTCCGGGCTGATACTAAGCATTTCGTAATAGATAACTTCAATATCACTTTTACCCTACCCGGGGACCATAGGTGTAACCAGTACATCCACATTTCGCCGATCTTATTTCCGTATAATGTGACAGGGGGGCGAGCCTATCGTCATACGGATCTACTATCGTCATAGTTTATACGGATTTTATCGCGGTTTAATTTTATTTTATTCCCGACGTTTCGAAAGCTTTTCAGCCTTCGTGGTCACGGGAGATACTGAGGTGTAGGTCGTCTCGAAAAGTTAATGTTACATTAGCTACCTTCATTTTAAAATTATAAATGACAGTTTTATTTCAACAAATATAAATAAGTTAGAAGCCATTCAAATCCTGTAGAAGGGGTAATTGTCAAATGACAGACGACGCAAACTTTGACGTCACCGTGTAAAATGTTCATTATGGTGCACGCGTGCAAACGAGATAGCGAGATATCCCTACTACGCACACATTTTTCCTCATACCAACATTTAAAGTTATAACTGCGGGCACATTTCTGAACCAATTTTGATTGTGTTTTAATAAAAGGGTTTCTTTTGCGTATCATTTTCTGTTGCTTATAAAATAATGTATAAAATTCAATATAGGAAACTACCCTATTGCATGGCATTACACAGCCTGTTTATACATGTATAACACAATAAAACCATTTTTATACGGCTTTTTTATGACACTTGCACGCGACCTTCAAAGATCAAAGGTCTTTTAAGATAGCCTAACCAAAACTAACGATATTAATAGAGGCCGTGAGTTCGCCGATCAGTATAAAAACAAAGAGTTTAGTTGCTTTTTAACCGCCTTTAAAAAGCAAGTGTTTTAAATATGCTGTCTCCTGTAATATATTTTTTTTTTACCCAACAGTCACAGACAGTCCTTTTTTTACATGGGGAAAATCCACCTTAAAAGTAGATAGACGGGGTATGCCGGATTCTTACCGTCTAAAAACCCCATGGTTATCGCCATCTGCACTATGGAAGAGTTTCGGGACCTCCAACAGAAACACGCCGAAACCCCTCCAATGCAACGCTGTAATAGCACGCTAAGGGGGGAGTATGTGTTAACTCCTCCAGCAAATATATCTCGCCTCTAGGTAGAGGAACCGAGGTGATTTCTGGCATCGCCTCGGCCCCTACGCCTCCGAGCAGGGTCAGCCCTCTCCCGAACCCGCTCCGCAGCCTCCTTCCTGACCATAACAGTCTCACAGAAGGAGGCTACCGCTTTCCATTCATCCTCTCCCTCCAGCATCGAAGAAACAACTGCCGGTAGGGAGAGGTTTTGTCCAATCTTGTTGACCAGGATCCGTCGTTCAAGCTCCCACGCTGCACACTCCGAGAGCGTGTGCGTTGCCGAGTCCTGGTCACAGACATAGTCCTGATCCGACACTAGGTAAACCTGCATCGTGGGTGCCAGGAACTACAAGGGACTTTGTCCCACAACACCAACCAGGAGGCCAATTCTCGTTCAATTCCCGCACTGAGACAAATGTTTGTGTGATCCATAAATGTTTGTTTCAGAAGGCCAATTTTCGTAATTTTAAATGTTCAAAATATAATTCCAATCTAGTCTCAGCGTCAAGAAAGTTGCAAATGGCATTCTCTTAAACCAATAATCAACGTCAAATGCACCTAGCATTAGCAGTAGCATTATACCGTTTTGGCTTCAGTCAACTTTTATTCTACATTCAATCTCATTACGATCTATGTTCCTATTTGACGTTGATTATTGGTTTAAGAGAATGCCATTTGCAACTTTCTTGACGCTGAGACTAGATCGGAATGATATTTTGAACATTTAAAATTACGAAAATTGGCCTTCTGAAACAAACATTTATGGATCACACAAACATTTGTCTCAGTGCGGGAATTGAACCCACGGCATTTCGCTTCACAGCCGACTACTCAACCACGGAGGAGTTTATACTAGCATAGGAGCCAGCGCCACTAACTTATTTGTATATGCATTATTTTGCCAATAAATTTATTATTATTATGTACAGTAGTACTCTTTATTCTGAAAGTTCCTTTTTTCATTTTTAAATATTACAATTATACTAAATTTAAAAGTATCACCCTCCAATGGCGAGGCCTAGGACCCAAGCCACCGGTGGATAGGACGCCAGAGTGAGGAACCTCCTCACAATGTGTGTCGTGCCCAATCACATTGCTTTATTATTATGATTATAAATTATTAATTCATCTGTATATATTTATTTTTTTTATCCTGGCTCGTCAGCGTGACTACGCTACACCTGATGGTAAGTGTAGCGCAATCCACGAATACTGTCGACCAACGATAGACACTGAATCTATCGCAGATCGGCAGAATTATGCCGGCCTGCTTAGTTGCTTCTTCACACTCCGTTTAAAGGATCCCAAGTTATAGGAAGGAGGAAACACGTGCGCCGGCAAGCTATTCCACAGCTTTATGGTCCGACACTATATAATACTTATACGTTGCTTAATTTGACCACACCTTTCTGTAACACGTTTTATAATCATATCGTACACTGATTTTTAGACCGATTTTGTTTTTTTTTTTTTTGTAAAAATGGTGGTATCAATATCATTGACTATTAAACTACAGTACCATCAACTCAAAACTGTTTAGTATTTTTAAGCTTTATAATTTTTTGAGTCTGTTTTATATATTTTACGTAAGCATCATCCCTAAAAACATGAACGACTTCTAGGTTACGTGTGTATTCATTGTCAATTAGCTCTTGCTTTAACAGTGAAGGAAACATCGTGAGAACCCTGCATACTTGAGAAGTTCTTCATAAGAATTTCAAAGGTATGTGAAGTCTGCCAACCCGCATTAGTCCAGCGTGGTGACTAAGGCCTAACCCCTCTCATTCAGTAGAGGAGGCCCGTGCCCAGCAGTGAGACAGTATATATTATAACTCATGGCTGATATTTTTTTATATAAGTAATTAATAAACAAACACAAGTGACTATACTAGTCAATTAAAATTTCATTAAAAATGTGCGGGGCTCGTGCGCTATCTAATCAGTGAAGAATGAAAAAAAAAACCTCGATGCGAGATTACGAAATTGGAAAAAAAACACGCCCGCGATAACGTCTGATAATGCACCACGACGGTCACATAAGCGCAGTCTAAAAATATACAGTCCGTCAACGTGGCCTGGCAGGCGCGAGCTTCACGAAAAATCAATCACCAGTTTTATTCGCGATTCCGTTAGAGTGAATATCTTTTTATAACTCTTTATTGTATACCACACACATACCAAACATAATATAGGAAAAATATACAAAAAAACAATGTGTAACAATGGGCGATCTTATCGCTAATAGCGATCTCTTCTAGACAACCTTATGATGAATTGGGAAGCAAAGGAAAAATGATAATTGGGGGTGCAGTATTACGTATATATATAATACATATCTTTATAAGACATCATCCATCATCCTGAAATGTCCACTGTTGGACATAAGCATTTCCAAATCATCAAGAAGCAGGATAATATGTCCTAATCCATAGGCCGTATGGTTGAAATGGAATGCTCGTTTTGATTGCGATGACGTCCGCCGGCGTAAATAATATGGGTTGATGTGTCTCTTCTCATATTATATTGATTAATTTAACTACTACTTATATTTATATTAATTTAATTCTATTTTTATACGTACAATCATAAAGAATAAAGTTTAAAATTCAAGCACGATTATAGTCACGCGACTACCTGCGAACTCGGACGCTGCCCGTATGACGCATTAGGCCCACTGCTGCTTACTGTAAAAGCGTACCAAGGTGTAATAGATATGTTTTTCTACGTGCAACAGACATAATTTTATATTCATGTTAATATTTTTGTCTTACAGCTGGTTTGTGTTCCGGATGTCACTTTAGGTGAAAGTGTTTCAGATGAAATGTGGGTAGATATTCGTTTCCATTTTTAGGACAGGTATGGCGAATAGACATTACAATAAAGCGTTTCGTGGTGCATACCGTATTCATCAAATAAACGTCAAACAACGCACGATTGACCAAACAAACGATTTTATTGACACGCTGTATGATTCTTAAACTGTGACATAACCTCTAAACTCCCATATGTCGAGACCACGTGTTTATAAATTAACTGCGTCTGTGGCTCTACGCGAGTAGCTGTTAGACGAAGTAGTTAGACGAAAGGCCGTGAGTTCGATCCACGCACGCAGATACAGACCGACAACATAAATTATGCCGAAATGACTGCCGACTGCCTCAGCAGCGCAGTTGTAATGCGTACACGGTACGACTGCTATGTTGAGGTCTCAGGTTCATAAGGGATTGGGAAGGGAAAGGGGGTTTGGGCCTCCGGATATCTCACTCACCGTACGAAACGCAGCAGCAAGCTGCTACTTTACGCCGGTTTTTTGTGAGAGTGGTAACGACACGGACGAGCCGGCCCATTCATGCTGTAGACAAAACTGTCTACAGCGTGGCTCTACCACTCAACTAACAGAGCTTAGATTTGACATCGCTGTCAAATCAATTTGAGTTGCTGAAACGCTATTTAGTGAAACAAAAAAGACTAATTGATCTCTCTTTAGTACCGTTGACATACGATTTTTAATATTAATTTGAATGTTATGTTAGCTAACATGTGTGTCAAATCAAAGGTGTTGATCACGCTTCTAGCAACTCAATTTCGACTTGACATTTGATTAGTTAATTTAACATTGATCAGCCTTTCAGAAACCGGGCGTAAGTATCATAATGTCCAGTAATTTCACTGGCTTAAATGTCCTTCATACCGGAACTAAACAGTGCTTACACACTGCTGCTTGGCGGCATAGACAAGCGATGGTACCTAAGATAAACGCAGAACTTTATAATTTAAAGTTCTGACTGCTGAAGCCATTCTTTATCTTCAGGTATGGCGATTACCATCAGGCGAGCGACCTGTTTGTGTAATCATTCAGGGTTCTTTCTTTCTTTCCATCTATCCTTATCCCACCCGCAGTGGGGTCGACGCAACATGCTTTTTAACACATGTTACAGAAAGATTTGGCTTGTAGTTATTACGACCAACCTGACGTCAACCCCTCTGGGAAGAAAACACCCAGACCCGAGACATATATTTGTGGATCACACAAACATTTTATCTCTGTGCGGGAATCGAACCCGCTGCCTCTCGCTTCACAGCCGGCTACTCGCCCACTGCGCCACGCAGGCTGTCGTCGTTCAGGATTATAAGAAAAAAAAACCCTCTTTACCTGTTTCACAAGCGGGGATTTCCCAGATGAGATCAAGGAAAACATACAAAGTGTATATGTTTTTTTTTCAAACTTTTCCTTATTTCGGTGGCGCAGTTGTAATGCGTACGCGTTACAGCTGTGCTGAGGCCTCTGGTTTGATCCCCGGGTCGGGTAAAAGTGATATCGGGTTTTTCTATTACGAAATGCTCAGTATCAGCCCGGAGTCTGGAATTTGTGCCCGGTATGGCGATAGGCTCGCCCCCTATCACATCGTGGGACGGAGATACGCTCGGCGAAATGTGGGTGTACTAGTTACACCTCTGCCTACCCCTTCGGGGATTACAGGCATGAGTGCGTATGTAAATACACCTAACAGTCACACACATAGTCCTGACCCCACACTAGATAACCCTGTATCGTGGGTATCGGGAACTACGAGGGGCTTGCGATCCCATAACATCCAGACCCCGAGACAAATATATGTGAATCAGACAAACATTTGTCTAGGTGCGGGAATTGAACCCACGACCTCACGCTTCGCAACAGGCTACTCGGAGGCTGTCAATCTAGCTGATTACATCGTTTAATAATAAATAACACCCAACAGTCATAGCCCTGACCCCACAGTAAGATACGAGTCTTGTCGCGAGTATCAGTAACTACGAGAGACTTTATGTCTCGCAGTCGCAGCACCCAGATCAGAAACAAATATTTTTGGATAAGACAAATATTTTATTCTATTAGAATATATATTAAAGTTTTTCCGTAACATATACATAAAAATATATTAATTTCTTATTTTTACGCGATTATTACACATTGAAATAAAACTGAACTCTTTCTGCGTAGATCGGACTGGTGTCAATTAGCTTTTTAAAAAATAAACATATATGTATAATTTTAAAATGAAGGTAGGCAATGTAACATTAACTATTCGAGACGACCTACACCTCAGTCTTTTCCATGATCACGAAAAGCTATCGAAACGTCGGGACTAAAATTAAATTAAACTGCGATAAAATCCGTATAAACTCGTTTTATTTCAATATACATACATAAAAAATAGACCTCCCTTTCGAAGTCGGTTAAAAATAAATTGTCGTAACTACTCTATGTAGGATATCATATTGTGCTTTTGTGCGTTGGAAGGTTATTGAAAATTGCCGAGACGCATTCACAATGCATTGGATGTCGTTTAAATATTTAGGGCGAAATATGCCTTAAATTTGACGATTCGCCCTCACAGATATTCAAAACTAGACCTTTGAAAAGGCTTAATTAGATTTTTTTTTTATGTATAATAATTGTTCACAAAATTATTTAGTCGGATACGTTCGCCGATACACGATTAATGATATTTGACACGATAGAAAAAAAATCGTAAACTTTCCTATAAAAGACCCATTTTTACGGTCCCGTCGCGCGAAGGATTGAATTAATTTCATTCAGTTTCTATCGAAAATATATTTACAAAATAAATGTGTGTACTCCGAACAAACATTCAAATACTTCTATGGTTTTTTTTTTTTGTAAAAGCGTTAGATTCTTTTTTTAATTATAAAGCAAAGTAAATATTGGAAGTGCGCACGCCGAGTATGCAAGCAATACAATGGTTTACAATGGCAACTTCGCTACCATTTCGCCTTAAGCGCGATCGCACCTTATACCCAAGAAAAATACTATATTTAACATATATACATACGCACTCACGCCTGAATTCCCCGAAGGGATAGGTAGAAGTGTACCTAGTATACCCACATTTCGCCGAGTTTATTGATACGATGATTCTAGACTCCTGATGCTAAGTATTTCATGATAGAAAAACCCAATATCACTTTTATCCGAGCCGGGGAACGAACCCGAGACCTCAGCATAGCAGTCATACTGCGTACGCATTACAGTTGCGTCCCCGAGGCAGTCAATTTAATTCGGCTACAAAAAAAGCGGGATGTTATAAGATATACCCTTTGTTTGTCTGTGCGTGTGCTTAGAAACTAACGAATCAATTTGAATGCAGCTTGTTTTGTTGGATAATTGGTTTAAATGAATTTAGTTCTTTTATTTAGATGACTAGACGAGCAGGTGATAGCTTAGAGGATACTGGTATGGACTGTCGAAACGAAAGTCGCAGGTTCAAAACCAGCCCCAAGAGTATACACCTCTGACTTTTATAAGTTATGTGTATATTAATTTTTAATTATCACTTGCTTTAACGGTGAAGGAAACATTGTGAGGAAACCTGCATACTTGAGAAGTTCTCCATAAGAATTTCGAAGGTATGTGAAGTCTGCCAACCCGCATTAGGCCAGCGTGGTGGACTAAGGCCTAACCCCTCTCATTCAGTAGAGGAGGCCCGTGCCCAGCCGTGGGACGTATATAATACAGGGCTGGTATTATTAGACGAGCAGGTCGCTATCTGACCTCCACAACCCGCAGCGGGAACAAAGTTTCGTCATTGGCTTGTCCATTAACCAGCAGAGTGTACCACGTGCAGGTGAGTTTCACTTTGGCTCTAAGATATTAGTGGCCTAATTACACACTCTAAGTGTTTATTGTTGATTCAACAAATTAAATATTCAGCTGATGTATACAAATATGTTAGGCAACTATTGTATGAATAATGTAGGCCAAAAAAATACATTACTTAATCATTTTAAAAATATATACTAAAAATATAATTCTGTCTGAACAAAATGCTTTCACTGAAATGTATAAAATGTAATTATATTTTACTAGCTCGCTGTCTGTCTCTTTTTCTTTTTTATAGCTTAGGCCGGCGAACAAGCCAGTGGGTCACCTGATGGCAAGTGATCTCCACCGCACATGTACGCCCACAATACCAGAATAATAATGGGCGCGTTGCCGACCTTAAAGGAAAGGGATATCTCACTCACCATACGAAATCATTTCACCGGGTCTTCTCAAGGTGGATCGTTTTGGATCCGGTGGTAGTTTTAAAACACATGCTGTTTAGGTAAATGTCCATGGTCCATATCAACTCAAAATATTTAATAATTTTGGACGTTTCCATAATACAAATATTGTATATGTAAAATTAAAAGACTAATAAACAAATTTTGTGTAATTGCCCAGCGTATTTTGACAATGCTATTTATGTTATGTATATATTAGTTGATATGATTTCTACACATAAGATTCTTTATTTTGTACTGATTGGTCTTAAGCGCTATTTTAATTTCCTACATGATTAAAACTATTTAATTTCAAACCCAGCAGCAAGCTCCTAATTTACGTTTGGTTTCCTGTGAGACATTGGTAACGATCAGGTCGAGCTGACCCATTCATGCTGTAGACATAACTATCTCTACCACTCTTGACATTTATTACTCAGCAGAAATAGAGGTGGCTACCAATCTAGAGAGCTTCTTGCATAAGAGGAACCTACCATCCAGAGGTGATATTTGTAAACTGAAGTAGGATAAAACAAACAAAGTAAAGCCTAAGTAAGTAAATTAATAAATAGATCTGATCCACCTGGCTGCTTTTACTGGATGGGCATTATACTGAATGATACTGAAGTGAAAACTCAATATTTATCAAGATAATCATTCGAAATTGGACATAGTTATGCCAAAAAGATCCAACCAACAGATAGTTCAAAGGGAGATACTGATTTTAGTTTTGCAAAATTTACACTATTTTCATTGGCTTAAGTGACGAAACAAGCAGTTCACTTGCCTGATGGTATACACAATAAATACCTATAAACAGAAGCAACACCACACATGAGTTAGAATTACAAAGCACTGCATGGCATTAGACTGCACTCGCAGAGACATAAGATGTAATTCTCTAATTTCACTGCATTCAATATCCTTAAAACGGGAAAAAACAGTGCTAACACACTGTTGTTTGGCGGCAGAAATAGACAAAGCAGTTTTACCAACCCAGACGGCCTCTTGCATATGTGGGACCTATCACCTTTACCAATTTATTGAATAATCATACATGAAACTTTTTACATGTATGACTTTGCAAAAAAATTATAGTTTAAAATCAATTTAAAATAACTAATTTAACAAAACACTATCAATCCATTTGAACTAGCTATTAGTTGGATCCTATTTGCATAACTATATCTAATTTATCATGATAATTATATTAACTTATTAAAACTTCAAGCCCTGGTTATTCATAATCATCTTTGCAAATATTGAAAACCGCCAGCAATAAAAACACTGAATGAAATGTCTTGGAAACATTAAACAATTCAATTGCATAGTAAAATATAAAAACAAATAATTATAAATTTCACAAATACTTATCAGTTATGTAAAATTTGTTAAAAATTTCTAAACACATTTGAATATTGAGGAGGATGATACGATTACATAAAATGTATTGGAAAACATTTCAAATGTTGTGTCACATTATTTGTGTGTGTAATTTTTACACAATGAATATTGTTAAAATAAATTAATAATAATGAAATATTGTAGGAAAAAATTAATGAGAGTGAATGAGGCCAAAGAGGTATGCAAGGATCGTAGCAAGTGGAAATCCGTTGTCTCTGCCTACTCCTATGGGAAACAGGCGTGAGTCTATGTATGTATGAATATTGTTGATAGTTGTTCAGTTATTATACAAAAACTGTTTGTCAGTTACCTATTATTACCAGAGTCCATGTCCCAATTGCTAGATGCACCAATCACACGACATTTCAGAAAGTGCATTTGTGAAAGGTACGGATAAAATTGTCTGAAAGTGTAATGGTAAATCAACAATACTGGTGTGTTGTGTAGTATCTTACCTGCCACGGATTGACTTTGGGTATGGGCGCTTCCACAAACTTCTTGGGCTGATCCTCGGCCGACTCCTGCTGCTGCTCCTGACTCGACTGCGGCTCTGTCTGCGCCGCTGGCGCTGCGCCCTTGTGTGGTCGCTGAGGCGCTTTGCGGTCGCGGTCACGCCGCCCCTTGCCTGGGCGTCGCGCGTGCGAGATCACCGGCACGAACCCCTCCTCTTCCTCGTCGTTGGGCCGCGGCGGCACGTCCACCGCCTCCTCGCTCGGCGCCTCTAACTCAATGTTCTCCTTGTTGCTCTCGGCACCCCTGAAGTTGAGGACGGACGCGTACGAAGGCCCCGCGGCCTCGGCCGATACGCGCGCGGCCATGCCGCCGCCGCCGTCTCTTATGTAAGGCCGGGCGCGCGCTCCGCGCCGTGAGAGGATCACGAGCGCGCCTCCATGCCTCAACAGGCCATGTTGGGTTAACCCAACAAATTCGTTTCGACGCCGACTACCGATATATGTCCCGATCGGTCGCCGTGAAGGTCAAAAACACAAACAGAACACAAAATCACGCGTTCCCGTAGCTATATGCGCGTTTTAGCGAGCACACCGCACTGACCCTGGCCGAAGCGTATTTACATCGAAAAAATTCACTTCCGTCGGCTCGTTCCAACTTTTTTTCAACACTGAACGGGCCGCAAGTACCGTATTGACCGATGACGTGTACTGTTCTAGGCGAAAATGTGTTTTTAAAACGTAAAATCACAACAGAACCATATTTCGTTCACAATTCACACATGTGGTCGGACGCCCAAAAAGGGATTTTTCCGCAACACACACGGAACTTGCGGAAGGCTATGACTTCTAAATTTACACGGCGGACATTTTGCCGCTAGAGGGCGCTGAAACACTGATGACATGGGTTGCGTTCAATTTCAATTACACATTATTTCCATTTTTAAATTAACAAAGAAATCAAAAATTATGACACTTACACTAGAAGTACTTGAATGAAATATTACGTATTATGTATTTGCTGTTATTCAAATACAATTTATATAATTTCATTATTTGTTCATGTACGTATAAAATACTTGAACGCGCCATGAATAAAGATCACATTTTCCACATCTTGCGACATGCATGCAAATCACGTTGAATAAGCAACACCACTAAAATATTGTGTAATTTTTGGTAACTTATTAAATTAAAATAATTATCTTAAACGACAAAACTATTTTACTGATTATTTTAATGGTTTGATCTCAACGTTATATTTTTGAGCCTTTTTCAGGAAATTATTGTCTATGGTGTCATTACACTAGAAAAACCCATACATATCCAATAGGAATATCCAGGAAACACTTTATTTCAAACTTTAAACAAACGATAACAATAAATAATACAGCGTCATATCAAAAAGCATTACTAGTCCGTTTTGGTCATCGATAATTCCTACTATGTTCTGGATTTGTAGAACAATACATTCCTAAAAAATTACGGCAGTTTGCGCAATAATGATAAACGTCTTTACATGATCTTAAAACGTAAGGCAACGGGACACATATCCAACAACAAAATAAACATAAAATAACTGCACACAGATGCGTACACAATGTAACTTTAGTTCTTGTTATAGTCATACCTGTAAAACCACATTCAGGGCATAGAGCAGGCATTGAAGAGAAACCTAAGCTATAGGTTTGGGGTGGAGGTGGGGGTATAGTATTATCGACATAAATATCAAATGCGGTTGCATAAGTTGGCGGTGGAGTGTGTTGGACGAAAGACGGAGACGGTATAAAAGTTCCCATCAACCGAGGTCGCCGTCTCGTGGCCATATTTTGTCTGAGTACAAAAGAATAAGACGGTGGCGCGCTCGTCAAAGAATCAGGTGGCGATAAATTATACATAGCTTTATTGTCTGTATTTATGACTTTGCTCGTTACAGATGGCTGCGTCGGCTTTATACAATTTATAATGGCGAAACTTATGGAGCTTTCGTTCAATTTAGACAGTGCTTGAAGGAATAATCTCTGGGGTTGTTTGGATATTGGGGATTTCGGCGCCATAGTAGTCGAAGCTGATACGATGGCATTCAAAGACGAACGCATTAAAGGAAATAAGTTTCTTGAAGTATCACTAGCTACATATGAGACATTTGAATTTATACTAAACGATGTAGGTGGTTCAGGGGTAGAAGAATTTGTTAGTGACGATTGTAGAATTTCATTCGAACTTATCGATTTTGTATTATTTGTCGCTTGTGGACCAATATCTTGTTCACGGCTGCATTTAGGTGTTTCGTGATGATCCATGTTTGCTGTTAGGCAATAAATTATATTTCATGTAATTTAGAAAGTGGAAAATATAAATATTAATGATATTTAAATAAAATTGTTACCTCAGAAGTCACGAGTATAAAATGCAAATGTTTAACTAGTATATTTCTCACCGGGCTATTATAAACCATTAGTATTATTAATCAATTATTATTGATTTATGCAAATAAAATTATAATAGTAAATATTTGCAAACAGAAGGGCTGTCAGGATCCATTGACTTGAACCAAATTGATTTCGTATTTTACAACAAAAATATTGTCTATGTTTATAAAGGTTCATGTGCATGAAAATCAAATAATTTTATTCTAAATATTAAATCATTTATAAATAAATAATTATTAACTTCTCATTACCTAAACATGTATCATTATTTAAACATGGAAATTATTTACAGAATGAATATAAAAACTGGATTACTCCCTTGTTTGCACTGTTAAAATTAATAAAAAATATTTTATATCAGTATGGCAACTGCCGGTTAGTGCTGTCAAAAGACAATTCTAATTTCCGGTCTTTTCACTCCTCCGTGGCATGGCGGATGGTCTTTACCACCGCTAATAGTGTGTTTTTCGGAGGAATAGCTCCGCTAATATAGCGAAATGGTAAGTTTATTGCATGTTTAAGTGTTAAAACAATATGAAACCTACGAAGTGCTAATATATTACACAGTGGAAGTGATTTGTTGTATGATATACGCACGGCGTTGAAAACACGTGTTTGACCTAAAGTTTGTAAAAATAATGCCGCTTATGGAGTTTTTATGTAAGTTTTAGTGATTATGGGGTGATTATGGTTATATACTTGACCGAGTTACTATGAAATACACTTATATTTTAACAGTACATGTACTATTTTGGTTATAAATGACAACATGCTAACTCGACAAGTTCTTGTGGAAATTTTGTGTTTATCACTCTTGACTACTGTTAAAAATACAACTAATACGGTCTGCGGGCATCTTTTACGCGTTTTCAATCAATTAATAACTATAACAATGGACATTATTTTCGTGAAAGTTCCGATTTATTTGTAGGTTAGGATTCCAGGAAGTACCAAATAATGACTAATTTCGGGTCAAATCATATCAGAATTCCTATTCAAAGACACTATGTGGCAATATTACGCTATTCTTTTACCATTGTACCTAGTTATGGCCAAAAAATGAATATATTTGTGGCAATGTTGTTAGACGATGTTCAGAGCGTCTACAATAACCTTAAATAATGATTTGTAGTTACAATCACCCGATAAGTTCAACTAAAGGGTTAGTAAAATGCTCGCAAGGGTCGCAGGGATTGCGGAAACTTGAGACCTTGAAGACCTATAAGACTGAATAAAAGTTGGTTGTCAACATAAGGTTGTCCGGAAGAAATCGCCGTTTGCGATAATACCGCCCATTGTATCACTCTTACTGTATGATCCTCGTTTTTAGGCTACCTACTTTATTAGGTGTGCAATGAAGTATATTCTACCTACAGCATTAAAAAAATAATTGTTTATACACAGTCACAATATTCCCCTTAGAGGCCATCACCTCAACCTATGTACGAGTGTCTCAAATAATAATCCTCACAAACACTTACCAATAGAGTAGTCAGTGAGGGGAACAAATAAAAAAAAATGTTACAGGTCAAAATATATACCAGTTTAATAATAGACTGAGTAAAATGAAGTATCAGGCACTATCAGTTGCAAGACAACTGGCTGTCTGATAAATAAATAATAATAAAGTACATTTACTGCCTCGGTGGTGCAGTTGTAATGCATATGCGTTGCAATTGATACCAACACTGAGGTCTCGGGTGCGATCCCGGGTCGGATATTTTATGATGATAAAGATTTTTTTGTGCTCAAGTCATTTTGCATTGAAAGAACCCCAATCTCTTCCTGACTGTGCCCAAAATGGCTTCTCAGGTACAAATATGGGGTACATTATCACATTCCCTTAGGAAACACTTCTGACCAATCCTGGTTGGCTGTGTGTCGACATGAGGAACACATTACAATGTTCAAATTGCACATTAAATTGCATCGGAAAGCAGTGATAGCTTAATTGGTAGTGTTATGAAGTATGAAGTATGAAATGTCGAAAGGATAGTAGCTAGTAGTTTGAAACAAGCTTCTAAATCATCATTTTTATCCAGGCATGGTAAAGTGACTGCACTATACCTGATGCTAAGTACAGTGCAGTTTATTTTTTTTATTGCATAGGCCGACATTTTATATTTGAACGAGTGGTAGAGCCATGCTGTAGACTATTTTGTCTACAGCATGAATGGGCCAGGTCATTACCACTATCTCACAGGAAACCGGCGTAAAGTAGCAGCTTGCTGCTGCGTTTCGTACGGTGAGTGAGATATCCGGAGGCCCAAACCCCCTCCCCTTCACAATCCCTTAATTATACCTTTCAAGGTCGGCAATGCACCCATGATTCTTTTGGTATTATGGGCGTACATGGGCGGTGGAGATCACTTACCATCAGGTGACCCACCAACAACCACAAAAAGTTTGCCAGACTATGCAATCAAAAAATTTTTAAAAAATTGTCCCATCGTTGCGTTCATCCCTCTTAGTGCCTTGCTGTTTTCAGACACTTAACAGTGGCAGGAAGACTAAGTACAGTAATTAACTTCAGCTAGGAAAAGTTATTTTTCTGTTCATAATGCTGTTTTTTATGCTAACTTCAAATTTTTCTTTTACAGAGTTTATCAGTAGCCCGACCTTTAGTGTCGGTGTATACAGAGAAGAGTGAAGTGGTTGCCGGAACAACGATCCCGCTTCCCTTCGTCTTCAAGTCGCCCATCCGGCCAGACCTGGTCAACGATGTCCACGTCTCCATGTCCAAGAATGCGCGCCAGCCTTACTGCGTCAGCAAGGAGGCTGGTGAGTGGACAGAAACTATATTTAAATCTATATAAAAATGAAAGTTTGTTTCTTCATCCTCTGCCATTCATCTGATTGGGTGATGGAAGTTTGGTGAATAGGCTAGTTGACATACCAAAATTTAATAAATAATTATTTATTTCTTACAGTATTTGGTTTATGGAACCCAAATATATCAATTTCAATACATTAAAGTAGAAGATGTCTTTAAAATTCAAATTACAAAATATATTTTTTATCTTTATTTGAAATCTTCGAAAACGCTACCGCCATGATCCGGACGTCAGTCACTATGTAAACAACTAAATGCCATTCGCAAATCGCATGTTGTCTATGGTAGCAAAAATAATAAGATATTATGTAGGTAAGTACTTACATCAAAGTGATCTTCGAAAAATAAATTTGAGTTTCAGTCGATAAGCTCGCATAAGTTATTTCGCGTGTTTATTTACTAATGTGTCGTCATTGCACAGATAATCTATAGGCCAACATGGCCGACGGCGTTTTCGTATGTTCATGAAAAAATATAATTTGAATTAAAGTTTTGTTGTTTTATAAGTCTCAGAAAAATACGATAAAATATAAAAAAACATTCTAGAAAAACCTCATTAACAAAATAAAGCCTATTTTAAAAATGTGTCAACTAGCCTATTGTGTGTACCAATATTTAAAACATGAAGTGTTACCTCATGTTTTAACTGATTTTAATTTTGTTTTCACATACCCCTATTACATACGTGAGTGCGTATGTAAATGTAAATACAAAATGGATATTATTTTTTTAATCGAGTGGGATTTTTTAACGGTTTTGCACTAAATGTCCACGCACGCCGTTCGTAATGGCGGCGCGCGTCACTGCGTGTTGGTGCTACATCAACGTGACGGCAGGCGTTCCGGACTAGCCGCACTGGCCTGCACGGGTGCATAGCTATCACTACATATTTATTTATATAATATACAGTGTGTAAGGGAAACGCTTCCGAAAACGAGGACGGATGATAGTGCTGATGATTACAGACACAATACTACTAAAAAAAATAGCGAAATAATATTTTTTTATTTTTCCTGACCAGTCTTGTTTGGTCCATGACGAACGTTTGAAATACAATGACGTTTTATTCAAATAATAATTAAAATCTTATTTTTCTAATGTAATGAAAACAAAATCAGCTGATGCTTGATATCAAGTGTGCGGTGCGGCGCGACTTACCTACTAAGTGTTGTCGTGCGAGTCATTGACGCCTTGTTTAGCGTTAGAATTAGAATTTAGCCTTACATTGCGGGCTTACGTTTCCAAAATGGCAAGTAAACAGCAATGGAATATTGTATTGCGTTTATGTTAAGTGTTTTAACTGACTGTGTTGACTGCCTCGGTGGCGCAGTTGTAATGCGTACGCGTTACGATTGAGGTCAACGCTGAGGTCTCGGTTCGATCACCGGGTCGGGTAAAGTGCTATCGGGTTTTTCTATTGCTCAGTATCAGCCCGGAGTCTGGAATTTGTGCCCGGGATGGCGATAGGCTCGCCCCCTATCACATAAGGGACGGAAATACGCTCGGCGAAATGTGGGTGTACTGGTTACACCTCTGCCTATCCCTTCGGGGATTACAGGCGTGAGTGCGTATGTTAAGTGTTTTATTACCGTTTCGCCTTCGGAAGCGGTCTTACACCGTGTATAATGAGTATGTAATAATATGTCAATATTAATGGGCTTCAAGAAATGGTTACGGTTTTTTTTAATCATACTAAATGACGAAACGGGCAGTTCGCTCGCCTGATAGTAAACATGACTGCCCATAAACAGAACCATGAATTGCAAAATACAATTTCACCCGCTTCAATATCCTTCAATTGGGACCACAATAGTGCTTGCACACTGTTCCATGTGGTAGAAATAAATAGCGCTGTTGTATCTACCCAGGCGGCTTTCACATATATGCCGACAAACGAACAAGTGGCTCACAAGATACCAAGTGATCTCTACCGCCCATGTACGCCCACAAACTACTATACTAAAATAATCATGGGCACGTTGCCGACCTTAAAAGAAAGGGGTAAGTTCAGGATTGGGAAGAGGATAGGAATTTCGGCCTCCGGATATCTCACTCACCGTACGAAACGCAGCAGCAAGCCGCTACTTTACGCCGGTTTTCTGGAAGACAGTGGAACGAGCTGGGCCATTCATGCTGTAGACAGAACTGTCTATGGCTCTACCACTCGAGGACCACATATGATCTACCACCTTGTAACATTAGTGATATGTAACAAAGTACCCAATGATTACCCAGTTATTGTATTACAGGTCACCAGACCAGCGCCGAGTCCTGGGGTACAGGTCGTGCTGTAGCACGTATACCGCGTGTGCGTGGCGGTGGTACCCACAGGTAACATATGTATATTTACTTTTTGTATTGAAAACTTTTATAGGCACGTTGGCGAATTTTAGATGGATAAAATCTTGACAAATCTTGAAATGATTTAGCATTAACGACATGATGTGCGTGCGCAGTTAGTACATATATACAAACAAAAGATGTGAAAACTAAATAAATATTAATAATTATAAATTACACGTTTTAAAATATATGTAATTTTTTATTGCACAGACCGGCAAACAAGTGGGTCATCTGATGGTAAGTGATCTCCACTGCCCATATACGCCCACAATACCAGAAGAATCATGGGTGCGTTGCCGACCTTAAAGGAAAGGGGTGATTAAGGAACTGGAAAAGGGTGGGAATTTGGGCCTCCGGATATGCCACTCACCGTACGAAAGTACGCAGCAGCAAGCCGCTACTCTACTAAGAGGGAGCTAGCACCTTTATTGTTTGTAAAGTGTGATGTCGTCCACAGGTCAGGTCAGGGTGCTTTCGGCAACATGTGCCGCGGCGGTCGCATGTTCGCTCCGACCAAGCCGTGGCGGCGCTGGCATCGCCGCGTCAACCTGCGCCAGCGCCGCGCCGCCGTGGCCGCCGCGCTGGCGGCCTCCGGAGTACCCGCACTCGTGCAGGCCAGAGGTTGGTATCGCTATTTTCCCGATACGGTAATATCTGGGTCCCTCTATGCAATAAATCCGCAACGAGGTTCGGAACATAATATATAGAGATAGTAGGTATGGAATAACGTTTTGATCTTTATTTTTAGATATTGCTATTTATATACTTGACATTGGCGAAATCATCGAGAATTGATGAGGCTATAATCTAAAAATAAAATAGAATAGAATAGGTATGGAATAGCCTTTAGAATAATGCCTCGGTGGCGCAGTTGTACTGCGTACGTGTTACGACTGAGGTCTCGGGCTCGATCCCCGGGTCCGGGAAAAGTGATATTGGGTTTTTCTATTACGAAATGCTCGGTATCAGCCCTTTGAAATCGTACCCGGTATGACGATAAGCTCGTCTCCTATCATATCATAGTACGGAGATACGCTCGGCGAATTGTGGGTGTACGGATTACACCTCTGCCTACCCCTTGGGGATTACAGGTGTGAGGGCGTATGTATATACAAATATATATTTAATACACAATACATATATATTTTTATTGTGTAGTTTTTAAACATATTTTGCACTAAATGTCCACGCGCGCCGTTCGTAATGGCGGCGCGCGTCACTGCGTGTTGGTGCTACATCAACGTGACGGCAGGCGTTCCGGACTAGCCGCACTGGCCTGCACGGGTGCATAGCTATCACTACATATTTATTTATATAATAATAGCTTTTGCTAATAGACTTTTCCGAAATAAAACGTAGCCAATAACCGTCTCCAGGGTCCCATCTATCTCTACATCAAAATTCATCAAAATCGGTCCAGTGATTTAGGCGTGAAAGCGTAACAATCGTTTTTTTATTTTTATAAAAAGTATCCTATGTTACTTCTTATACCTCCAAGAATATGTGTACAAAGTTTCATGATGATCGGTTAAGTAGTTTTCGCGTGAAAGCGTAACAAACAAACTTACATTCACATTTATAATATTAGTATGATGATACAATGTGTAAGAGAAACTCTACCGAAAACGAAGACAGATGATAGTGCTGATGATTACAGACACGATACTACTAAAAAAAAAACGTATTTATTGATGTATTGATTGTCGTCGAGTGTGTATGTATTGATTTATCCTATTATTGTTTCCTAGAATATTTTTGTGTAATCATCTTTATATATATATAATTCTATTGTATGTGTTTATGTCACTGAACTCCTCCTAAACGGTTGGACCGATTTGAATGATTTTTTTTGTATGCGTTTGGGTGGCGCCCTGGATGGTTTAGATTCACAATTGGACCCGGGAGGTTGCGCTGCAGCCGGGTTCTACCTATTAATTCTATGTTGAGGGTGAAACCGCGCGGGACAGCTAGTGTTTTATAATTTTCTTTTCCGTACTTAGGTCACATCATTGAGAAAATCCCAGAGTTGCCCCTGGTGGTGTCCGACAAGGTGCAAGAGATCACCAAGACCAAGCAGGCCGTTATCTTCCTCAGGCGTGTCAAGGCCTGGTCTGATGTCTTAAAGGTGAGTGATATCTACACTTTTATACTATTATTTAACTTTAATGTAAGCTGGCTGGCGTCCATACGTCACATAAGGTGACCACTGAAAATCAGTGCTGTGTTGTGATCCACAGCCTGTCACAGTCATGACGCGCAATTGTCAAAACCATATTGATGGTTTTTAGTTAGTTTTGTTTTACTGTAAATTTATTGTGATCTGTGACTAATAAATTGTCTTTCTTTCTTCTTCTTTCTTACACTAATATTATTAGGAAAGATTTTTATTTTTGTATGTAACAAATAAACTTAAAAACTACTGGACCGATTTCAAAAATCTGCCGCCAACACTTTTATGTTCGGTTTGAAGGACATTAAAGCCAGTGAATCACTGGGCATTATGAGCCTTAACAAATTATGTCTCGGGGTGATGAATGCAGTCCAGTGTCATGCAGTGCTATGTTATTTAAAGCTCTGTGTGGCGTTGCTTCTGTTAATGAGCAGGCGTGGCGCTTACTCCTGCTCGTCTCTTCATTCAAGCTATTTCAACTTAATATCAAAATGTTTGTCCCAAGTTATTTTGCTTGTAGCTATATAAAATTCTATGAGCGTACCACTAACGACATAATATTAAATACCAAACAACAGTCGGAACTATTTAAATAATATTCCGATATAGAATTTGGCAAACATTATATCATTATTATCTTTATATGGCCCATAGTTCTGAAGGCCAATTTTTTTTTCTTCATATTATTGTATAGGCTGCAAACGAGCCAGTGGGTCACCTGATGTTAAGTGATCTCCACCAAGACAATCATGGGTGCGGTGCCGACCATAATGGAAAGGGATAATTAAGGAATTGGGAAAGGGAGGGGCATTTGGGCCTCCGGATATCTTACCGTGCGAAACGCACTACTTTACGCCGGTTTTCTGTGAGACATGGACGACCCGGACGAGCCGGCCCATTCATGCTGTAGACGTGTCCACAGCGTGGCTCTACCACTCGGTGCGGGGATCGAACCTGTGGCCTTCCGTTTCACAGCTGGTTACTCGCCCACTGCGCCATGGAGGCTGTTATTAATATAATAAATATATTTTGTATAGGTGTACAAGTCTCAGCGTCTCCGCGCCGGTAAGGGTAAGATGCGCAATCGTCGCCGCGTTCAGCGCAAGGGACCTCTCATCATCTACCACAAGGATAAGGTAAGGAAATTTAGTCTTCTTCCACTTGCCCTTATCCCACTCGCAGTGGGATCGGCGCAACATGCTATAATACATGTTACAAAAAGATTTGGCTTGTAGATTTTACGACCGGCCGTCTGCCTGACGTCAACGCCTCCGAGGAGATAACACCTAGTCTAGAAATAAATATTTGTGGATCTCACAAACATTTGTTTCGGTGCAGGAATCTAACGCGCAGTCTCTCGCTTCACACACGACCAGCTAGTCGGCCTCTGCGCCTCGGAGGCTGTCAAAAAACAAGCAATATAAAAAACAACAGAATAGTAATCTCTAGGTATATCTAGGCATAACCCGTAACTCCTCCCCACGCATGTCGTGTGTCTCAAGTTAACCAAAATGTCCTCATGCTGTGTGATCGTCCACAGGGTCTCTCCCGTGCATTCCGCAACATCCCCGGCGTTGAGATGCTGAACATCAACAAGCTGAACTTGTTGAAGTTGGCTCCGGGTGGTCACGTCGGACGGTTCATCATATGGACGCAGTCCGCATTCGACAGGCTGGGTGAGTTATATACCCACACGCAAATGAGCAAGCGGGTCACCCGGTACGCTCATAACACCAAAGGAATCATGGGCGCGTTGCCGACCTTAAAGGAAAGAGATAATTAAGGGATTGGGAAGGGAAGGGGGATATTTGGGCCTCCGGATGTCTTACCGTGTACGAAACGCAACAGCAAGCTGCTCCTTTACGCCAGTTTTCTGTCAGATAGTGGTATCGATCCGGACGAGCCGACGCATTCATAATGTAGTAAAAACTGTTCTACAGCAAGAATGCGCAGGTTTGTTACCACCGTCTCGTTTCCTGTTGAGGTATGCACGGTGGGTGAGATATCCGGAGGTCTAAATCTCACCTCCCCTCCCCAATCCCTTAATTACTTCTTTACTTTAAAGCTCGTCTATGATTATTCTAATACTGTGAGCGTTCATGGTCAGTTGAAATTACTTTCCATCAGGTGACCCACTTGCTCATTTGCCGCGCTCTTTTATAAAAGTGGCTGGTACGTTATGTGGGCGGGCATTTGTAATATTAAATCCCCCGTAACTCTTACTCTTGCCATCCCATATGGTCTGAGTTACATATTAGTGGGGTATATAAAACAATGTTCCCTTAGGAAACATCGGCCACAGCATCATGCAGGACGATGTGTCGACTTGTGGAGCACAGTTATACATAACTAGCTATAAAGACGCGACCGTAGAACACTGATAATGACAGGCTGTTTAGAAGTAAAATTACGTACTATAGACGGGCTGTTTAGAATTAAAATTACGTACTATAGACGGGCTGTTTAGAAGTAAAATTACGTACTATAGACGGGCTGTTTAGAAGTAAAATTACCTACTATAGACGGGCTGTTTAGAAGTAAAATAACGTACTATAATAGACGGGCTGTTTAGAAGTAAAATTACGTACTATACGCGGGCTGTTTGGAAGTAAAGTTACGTACTATAGACGGGCTGTTTAGAAGTAAAATAACGTACTATAGACGGGCCGTTTAGAAGTAAAATTACGTACTATAGACGGGCCGTTTAGAAGTAAAATTACGTACTATAGACGGGCTGTTTAGAAGTAAAATAACGTACTATAGACGGGCCGTTAAGAAGTAAAATTACGTACTATAGACGAGCTGTTATAAGTAAAATTACGTACTATAGACGGGCTGTTTAGAAGTAAAATTACGTACTATAGACGGGCTGTTTAGAAGTAAAATTACGTACTATAGACGGGCTGTTTAGAAGTAAAATTACGTACTATAGACGGGCTGTTTAGAAGTAAAATTACGTACTATAGACGGGCTGTTTAGAAGTAAAATTACGTACTATAGACGGGCTGTTTAGAATTAAAATTACGTACTATAGACGGGCCGTTTAGAAGTAAAATTACGTACTATAGACGGACCGTTTAGAAGTAAAATTACGTACTATGACGGGCTGTTTAGAAGTAAAATAACGTACTATAGACGGGCCGTTAAGAAGTAAAATTACGTACTATAGACGAGCTGTTTAGAAGTAAAATTACGTACTATAGACGGGCTGTTTAGAAGTAAAATTACGTACTATAGACGGGCTGTTAAGAAATAAAATTACGTACTATACACGGGCTGTTTAGAAGTAAAATTACTTACTATAGACGGGCTGTTTAGAAGTAAAATAACGTACTATAGACGGGCCGTTTAGAAGTAAAATTACGTACTATAGACGGGTTGTTTAGAAGTAAAATAACGTACTATAGACGGGCTGTTTAGAAGTAAAATTACGTACTATACGCGGGCTGTTTGGAAGTAAAGTTACGTACTATAGACGGGCTGTTTAGAAGTAAAGTTACGTACTATAGACGGGCTGTTTAGAAGTAAAATTACGTACTATAGACGGGCCGTTTAGAAGTAAAATTAAGTACCCAACACTCAGACCCGAAATATTTATATATTGTGCGAGAATGGAACCAGCGGTGTCTCGTTCGGCTAGTCATAGTGGCTGTGGTTTTGAAGTCTGTTTTTGGTGTTTTTAATTATAATTAATTGTGATATTTAGATGCCCTGTTCGGATCATGGAAGACCCCGTCGAAGTTGAAGAAGAACTTCAACTTACCGCAGCCCAAGATGGCCAACACTGACCTCACGCGTCTGCTCAAATCAGACGAGATCCGCAGCGTACTGCGTAAGCCCAAGTATGTATCATTGTTTATATATTACATATCAAAAATATAAAAGGAGTTATAGCTTAGCGGGGAGTGGTATGGACTGTCGCAGATTTGAAACCAGCTTCAAGAACATGCGATGACTTTTCTAGGTTACATGTATATTCATAGTTAATTATAGCTTGCTTTAACGGTTTTATTATTATTATTGTATGGTAAGTGATCTCCACCGCCCATGTACGCCCACAATACCAAAAGAATTATGGGCGCGTTGCCGACCTAAAAGGAAAGGGATAATTAAGGAATTGGGAAAGGGAAGGGTTTGGGTTCCGGATATCTTACCGTACAAAACGCAGCAGCAAGCTGCTACTTTACGCCGGTTTTCTGTGAGACAGTGGTAAACACCCGGACGAGCCAAAAACATCGGTGAAGGAAACATCGTGAGGAAACCTGCATACCTCGGAAATTCATAATATTTTCGAAAGTATGTGAAGTCTGTCAACCCGCATTAGTCCAGCGTGGTGGACTACGGCCTAACCCCTCTCATTCAGTAGAGGAGGCCCGAGCACAGAAGAGTGAGACATGTATAATATACACACGTACGCGCTCACGCCTGTTATCCCGGAAGGGGTAGGCAGAGGTGTAACCTGTACACCCACATTTCGCCGAGCGTATCTCCGTCCCTTATGTGAAACGGGCCGAGCCTATCGCCATACCGGGCACAAATTCCAGACTCCGAGCTGATACTGAGCATTTCGTAATAGAAAAACCCAATACCACTTTACCCGACCCGGGGATCGAACCCGAGATCTTAGCTTTGGCCTCAATCGTAACGCGTACGCATTACAATTGCGCCACCGAGGCAGTCTGTATAATATAGGGCTAGAATTATACCTCTACTATACTTCGGCAACGCATCGACAATTCCTTTGGTATTAATGGTGTCCATGGGCGACGGTAATCACTCACCATCAGGTGACCGACTTGCACCATTGCACCCTTTCGTTAAAAATATATATATAAATTTTTTGTAAACTAGGGGCTTTGCCCAAGTTTTCCACAAAACATAAATAAAAAAAAAACTTTAAGTCCGACGAATATGAGACATGTTACTTTCTTCCCCACATTATTCTGCATCGATTGGTATCGGTCTCGACCCCATACCCCCAGCGGTTTCGGAGGAGATAGCGTGACAAGCTTTTGGCAGCGGCGGCGCCAGTTACTATTTTTTTTTTTAATAGAGAGATTAATTTAAATGATGATACTTCTCTATCAGAGCATTGGGTTATGACAAACCGTGATTACTTACACGTTGACAACAACTGAATTACCACATCCCTCCTCCCCCTATACCCCTCATTTACCACCCAAATATAACATATGATATAATTACAGCAAGCGTATCATCCACTCCAAGACGAAATTGAACCCGCTGACCAACACTCGTGCAATGCTCAAGTTGAATCCGTTCGCTGCGGTGCTGAAGAGGAAAGCGTTGTTGGATCAAGTCCGGAGGAAGAATTTGAGGGCTCTGGCGCTCGCTGAGAAGCGTGGCGTGAGTATATATACACAGTATTCTTGGAATGTAATTCGTTGCTGGTTATACATCTGACTGTTGAACATGTCGTTAAGTGTGCTCATATAGATTTGTATTAGCACTAATATGAGACGCTCATAGCTAGTTGCACTCACTAATCAGTAAACGATAAGCGAGTTAAGCAACCCTTGGTTGCGGTCAGTCTATGGATGTGTGACCGCTTAGTGGTATTTCAACAGAGCGTCTCCGTGCTTTGGAGGGCACGTAAAATGTCGGTCCCGGCTGTTATCAACTGATAGCAGTCGTTAAGCCAAGTCGGAGGCCTTCGGCTGGCTTGAAAAACTCTAGGTTGGCCACTAACCATTCGATAAGAAGAAGCACTAATATAAACCTTAGTGGTTTCATAGATACTGTAAATTTATTTATGTAACTATGTTTAAATAAATGAAAAAAAGATGGCGGAGAAAGTGATGTACATAAAAAAAAATCATGTGTGCAATTCGCACGTGGGTAGAAGTGAAAACTTCAAAAATGTTGGCTTCAAGATAATGAGACGAATGTAAAATTTCGGGAAGAGGATAATTGTAGGTTTTAGTAATGATCATAGTGATGCAAAGTTTGATAATTATTTTACATTTTATTCGTATATATTACATAGATTTATTCAGACTCAGAGCTTACATTTTTGGGGTCTCCAGATATCTCACTCACCATATGAAACGCAGCAGCAAGCTGCTACTTTACGCCGGTTTTTTGTGAGACAGTGGTAACGAGCCGGCTCATTCATGCTGTGGAAAAAAGTGTCTACAGCGTGGCTCTACGACTCAATACAAATACTGAGATAATCTAGTCTGCAATCCCATGATAGTCTAAATTCACATGATGATAGTCTCTATCAGAGCATTGGGTTATGATAATCCATGATTACTCTTATCACGTTGACACATACTGACTTTATCACCCGCCAAATCCCTCAAAAAACTTCCTACACAGGTATTATAAGCGAAATCTTTCACAGGTGAAACTGCCCGATGACCATCCAGCAGTCAAGGCCCAGAAACTCAGGGAGAGGAGACGCAAGGCGATCAGCGCAGCTCTGTCCAAGAAACCCAAAAAGCCAGCGCCCAAGAAGACCGCTCCTCCACCACCCAAAAAGAAGACTTTGGAAAAGGCCGCCAAAAAAGCCGAGAAGAAGAAGAAACCGGCTGAGGCAAAACCCGCGGCCAAACCAGCGGCAAAACCTGTGGCCAAGCCAGCGGCTAAGCCGGCCGATAAGCCGGCCAAGTGAAGGGAATAAAGTTTTATAGACTATAGAATTGGGTTTTATTTTTTAGAATACGGTAGTTTTCTATGTTGATTTTTAAACATTACTAGCTGTTGCCCGCGGCTCCGCCCGCGTGAATGCCTATTTCCGGGATTAAAGTAGCCTAGTGGGCGCCCCCGGTGAGAAACGCGCTTGACAAAAATACTAATGTCGCTTTTAAAATATAGGGGTTGATCGTAGAGGGTTGAAAATTTAGGGTTGTATGTATTTTTTAATGATGTATCATAAAAAAATAAAATAAAATGTGGTCTAAAAAATAAAAATAATAATTTAGGGGTGGACCACCCTTAACATTTAGGGGGATGAAAAATAGATGTTGGCCGATTCTCAGACCTACCCAATATGCACACAAAATTTCATACAAATCGGTCCAGCCGTTTCGGAGGAGTATGGGAACGAACATTGTGACACGAGAATTTTATATATATTATCTACTTTCTCCGTGCCTCTTTCCAGATTATTTGGGGTCGGCCTAACATATACAATATGTAACAAAATCCCTGTTGGGTATTTTAACTGTGATAAAGAATCGATATTCAAATGCTATGAAAAACTCGCATACGAAAATTGGACTGTATAAATAATTATATTTATTTTTAAACGAATTAATTCATTGTTTATAAATCAATGACTTGGAGCCAGAGCGAGGGAGCAAGTTGCGGCGTCCACGTACATCAAACGTGCCGCGCCCACGGCTTCGTCAATACACAGAAATACAGATGCAAATAACATTTAAAAAAAAATCATTTTTAAGTTACATGTGTAAGGATAATATCTCGCTTCAGTTTATTATTTTTATTTAACTATTTTTATTAAGCTGTCTATATGTATATCTTCACGACCCAAAAAGGGTCGACAGGGTTTTTGTTACACACGGTATACATACATATACATTTATAAATTGTTTAATAGCAACAGAAAATAATACGCAATAGAAACCCTTTTGTTAAATCATAATAAATGACTAAAAGTTGGTATGAAAGTGGCGATATTACACTATCTCGCTCGCACACGTGCACTGTAATGACTGTAATGACCATTTTACATACACAGTGACGTCAAAGTTTGCGTCGTCTGTCATTAGACAAGTACCACTTCCATCAAATTGAATGCCAGCATATTTATAATCCGACGGATTTATAATTATTTCTACAATAAGTTTTGGGTAACGTAACTTATTGATTTAAATAATAAAAAAATCAAGTCTCCCCTATAATAGTACTACCATTTTATTGAGTGGGAGAGCCACGCTGCCCATAGTCGTCTTTGGCTCGACCGGATTGTTACCACTGTCTCACAAAAAACCGGCGTGAAGTATCAACTTGCTGCTGCGTTAAGTACGGTGAGTGAGATATCCGGAGGCCCAAATACCCAATCCCTTGATTATCCCTTTCCTTTAGGGTCGGCAACGCGCCCATGATCCTTTTAGTATTGTAGGCGTACATGGGCGGTGGAGATCACTTACCATCAGGTGTCTCACTTGCAATTACTAGTTTGACACTTCGACGGTAGTACTTTTATAAGAATTCGAAAACTGAACGTATTTGTGACTTGTACTAGACCTACTGTTGTATTCCGGTTTGAAGGACATTAAAGCCAGTGAAATGACTGTACATTACGAGACTTAACATCTTATGTCTCGGGGTGACTAGTAAAGTTCAGTGCCATGCAGTGGTTTGTAATTAAAAGTTCTTTACTGTAAATCTTATATTCCATTTAATATTACAACTGTACAATAATTTTAATAATCTGCCGCAGTATTCGCCAAATAATCTCGTCTGCCGATATTGGACGCTTGTTTGTTCTGCACCGCTTCCAGTTTCGGACATTCTGTTGACAAAAAAAATCAATTTGAATACACATCTACAGTTAGTACAAGTCTACATTAGGTACCTATAAACGCGTGTCTGTTCTGTAATAAGTACATTTTTTACGAATTGAGGACATATCGCACCTTTTTAAAGACAAACCGTTACTAAACGAAAATATAAAATTAAACAACAACTAGTTTATACACGATATTGCATTTAGCCAGCAAATATTATTTAGTTTTGTAACGGTCAAAATTAGCGCCATCTCCTAAAAGTGGTTTTTTTATGAAAGTGTATTCTTCGTTTATTTTACGTAATTTTGAAAAAATGGCATTAGTAACTCGATTCTTGAAAAATGTTGTTTAGTAACGGTTTGTCTTTAAAGGTGCGATTTTATACCGGTATATTTTTTTATACTGTGCACTGTACTGTACAATAACAAAAATTAAAACGACAAAAAATACTAAAAAGTAAAACAATTTTAAGTGGGTGCTTTCTACCTACTACATTTCTGCCATTACACTGAGATTGGAGAAACATGGGAAGTTACACCTCTGCCTACACCTTCGGAGATACAGGCGTATAAATAAATAAATACACCAACCAGTCACATAAATAGTCCTGACCCCACACTAGGTAAAACCTGTATCGTGGGTATCGGCAACTACGAGGGACTTGCCAACCCACAACACTCAGACCCGAAACAAATACTTGTGGATCACACAAACATCTGTCTCGGTGTGGGAATCGAACCCACGGCCTCTCGCTTCGCAGGTCACGGAGGCTGTCATATAAGTTCAAATTCAAATCATTTATTCTGTAACTTGGATCATAAATATCACTTTTACATGTCAATCATTTTTTAAGCTATATTACATTTACGACGGCATTTCAGGGCTAGCCATGAGAAGAAATGCCGAAACAAACTCATGGGTTATGGCCTCTTTTAATGTCCAGACATTGTTTTACAGAAATTATGCGAGTGTAATGTACAGAAATTCCTGGATTGGCCCTTTCAAGAGATAGCCAAAAGTATACCAGACATACGTAGCACTCGCACTCACATTAAAAAAATAAATGAAATAATTTATAACAAAAAAAAAAACAAAATGTCAATATTCCCTTACATACTAATATTGCGCCAATAGAGCAGTCAATATTAAATAATATAATATATAAAAAAAAAGAGAACTATGTACATCCAATTTTGTAAGGAGTGTAAGTACAGTGCGTTCCAATTACCGGGTGTAAGAGGAACACTTCCGAAAATGAAAATAGATGGTACTGCTAGTGATTACAGACACGATACAACTTAAAACATCGCGAAACATTTCAACTTTTTAAAATTTCTCAGCACAGGTTTGTTTGAATCATTAAATACAATATTTTATTAAAATAACAATTAGAATCGTATTTTTCTTAACGTAATGTAAAGCCAATAAAGAAAATCAGCTGACTCTCTGAATCGGCTGTACGGTGCGATGTACCTACTGAGTATTGGCGCGCGCGTGCCATTGACCCCGAGTTTAGAATATAACTGAACTGGCTTACATTTCCAAAACGGCAAGTAAGTAGCGAAAGAATAGCATTTTCCGTTTATATTAACTTTAATATAAACGGAAAATGCTATTCTTTCGCTAAAGTCTTAGTCTTAAAGTCCAAAAAGTAATAAAAAACTACTTACGTTTTTTATTACTTTTTGGACTTTGGAAGCTGTACCCTTACACCCGGTATAATTTCGAACTATTGAAAGTATTAATACAATACCTGTGATTCGATGTCCAAGTCCGCCACAGTACGAGCATCCCTGTCCGTCAGGCACAGGCACCTCCGGGGCTCCGATCATGTCCAGCAGGAATGGCGGGACCTGTAACAGATTTAGTAGCTTGTAGTTCCCTTCTATACGAGAGGATGTCTGGGTTGGTACTACCGCAGCACCCTATACTTCTGACAAGCGGAGCTGTTTCGATTTGAAGAACATTGAAGCCAGTGAAATGATCGGTCCTGCCTATCCTGTAGTGTAGTTACCTTCTGCCCTGCTTCTCTCAGCAGATGCGCCAAGTCCCGGAGCACGCTCTCATCAACAGCTCGTCCCAGGAGTGTAGTAGCCACGCCACCGCCACCAGCCCTGCCGGTCCTGCCTATCCGATGCACGTAGTTCTCTATGTCTTCAGGCATGTCGTAGTTTATGACGTGCTGTATATTGGCGAAGTCGAGACCTGGGGGCGGAAATTGTTGAATGTATATGTAAGGCGTTAAAGTATAATTCTCTTCTTCCACCTGCCCTTATCCCACTCGCAGTGGGGTCGGCGCAACATGCTATTTAACACATGTTACAGAAAGATTTGGCTTGTAGTTTTTACGACTGGCCGCCTGCCTGATGTCAAATCGTCTGGGGAGAAGCATTCTTCTGATATTGATATTCATGATTGTTTGCTTTCTTCTTGTCCTGTTTCTGTCTTTTCTCCTTTCACTAAAAATCTCAGATTTTTTTATATGCAGAGGACGTAAGTGATCTCCATTGCCGACAACCATCCACAGTCCTTGAAGAATCAAAGACGCTTTACCGACCTTAAAGGAAAGAGATTAAGTAGGAAAAGAAGATTTGGGTCTTCGGATATTGCAGTATTCACCAAAAAAACATGCACAATTAAATGTTAAATTTTTTAAGGTCCAGCGAGCTTCAGTTTAAAGACACACCTTTACTAGCAACATCAGTGGCTACCAGAACGTCCTTCTCTCCCTTTCTGAAAGCCTCCACGGCTCTGGATCGCTCCTCTTGATCCTTACCACCGTGAATCGCTACTGCTTCTACACCTGTTGTGGAAAATATAACAGTTAGATCAAAAATAGTTAATTTTAAATCACGAGGCCTTGGTGGTGATCTTCTAGCTAAACACTTAAATTTCCTAGAGACTTTTCCATTGTATAAGTTTTTTTTATTGCATAGGCCGGCAAACGAGTAAGTGAGTCACCTGATACGTACACACTACCAAAAGAGTTATTAAGGACGCGTTGCCGACCTTAAAGGAAAGGGATGATTAAGGGATTGGGAAGGGGAGGGGAAGGGGGATTTGGGCTTCCGGATATGTCACTCACCGTACGAAACGCAGCAGCAAGCTGCTATTTTACGTCGGTTTTCTGTGAGACAGTGGTAACGACCCGGACAAGCCGGCGCATTCATGCTGTAGACGAAATTGTCTGCAGCGTGGCTCTACCACTCGTAAAACTCCTGGTTCCTAGTTTCCCGACCCGGGTTTGAACCCAAGACCTCAGCACAGCAGTCGTATCTCGTACACATTACAACTGCACCATCGAGGCAGTCAGCTTCTAGAAGATGCTCCCCTTACCTTTAAGCAGCAGGTACTCGTGTATAGCGTCGACGTCCTGCTTCCTCTCGGCGAAGACGAGCGCCGGGGGCGGAGTCTTCTGCAGACAATGCAGCAGGTGCACCGTGCGCGCCTCCGCCTGCACCGCCTCCAGCTCCTGCCGCACGCTCAGCGACGCCGCGCCGGCGCGACCCACGTTCACCGTCACAGGCTTCACCAGCGCTGATCTGTACAGTTTCATGAGCGGGAGACACTTTAGAGCCACGCTCGAGACACTTTTTGTCTACGGCATGAATGGGTCGGCTCGTCCGGGTCGTTACCACTGTCTCACAGAAAACCGACGTGAAGTGACAGCTTGCTGTTCGTACGGTTAGTAAGATATCCAAAGGCTCAAACCCTCTTCCCCAAACTCTTTAATATCGATAATTCTTTAGTGTATTGTGGACGTTCATGGCCGGTGGGGATCACATTTTTTTTTAATTTCCTTGATTGATGAGACGAGTAGATCGCTCGCCTGTCGTTAAACGTCACGCCTGCCCGTAAACAGAAGCAATGTTAAGTCATATAATATAATGTCAACTGTAACATCCATCAACAGTCCACAGAGTTATATCTATTACGTCACTACGATGTACGCGTGCGAGGGAGATGGGATGTTCTCATTAAACACTCACCTTTCCTTATACCAATATTCAAAATTATAATTGCTGCCTCATTAGTGTTACCTAACCAAATGTAATAAAAAATACGCACTTAATTAAATATCCTAAAATAATAATATAATCTTTGACAGCCTCCGTGGCGCAGCGGGCGAGTAGCTGGTAGCGAAGCCGTAGGCCGTGGGTTCGATTCCCGCACACAGACAAATGTTTGTGTGATCCACAAATATTTGTCTCGAGTCTGGCTGTTGTGGATTGGCAAGTCCTTCGTAATTCCTGATACCCACGATACAGGTTTACCTAGTGTGGGATCAGGACTGTGTGTGACTGTTGGGTGTATTTATTTATTTAAAACTAGGGGAGTTTCCCATGTTTTTCCACAAAACATAAAATAAAAAAATTACTTAAGAGTCCGACGAATATGAGACATATCTTACTTTCTTCCCCACATTATTCTACATCGATTGGTATCGGTCTCGACCCCATAGCCCCAGCGGTTAGCGGTCAGTGGAGGAGATAGCGTGACAAGCTTTTGGCAGCGGCGACAACGGCGGCGCCAGTTACTTTTTTTTAGAATAGAGAGATAAAAAAAAAATAACACGTACCTAGCAAAATTCTGTATTTTCTTCGGCATTGTGGCACTGAACAGTAAAGTCTGCCGTTGTCCCGCGAAGTACGAGAATATAGTCCGGACATCCTCCTCGAAGCCCATGTCTATCATGCGATCGGCCTCATCCATACATAAATAACGACAGACGTTTAAACGAACCTGGGTGATAAGTATTTTAAATCCAATTAAATATTGTAGTATATATCGGAGTGAGAGGGTATCTTCAATAGGGTAGTTTCCTATATTGAATTTTATACATTATTTTATAAGCAACAGAAAATGATACGCAAAAGAAACGATTTTATTAAAACACAATCAAAATTGGTTCAGAAATATGCCCGCAGTTATGACTTTAAATGTTGGTATGAGGAAAAGTGGGTGCGTAGTAGGGATATCTCACTATCTCGCTTGCACGCGTGCACTATAATGAAAATTTTACACAGTGACGTCAAAGGTTGCATCGTCTGTCATTTGACAATTACCCCTTCCACAGGATTTGAATGGCTTCTATCTTATTTATTTTTGGTCCGATTTTTAAAATTCTTTCTGCAATAGATTTTGAGTAACATAACTTATTGATTTAAATAATAAAAAAAATCTAGTCAACTACCCTATTATAATTTTGTTTCTTTTATCCAAATTTCTTTAATTGAATTGTCTTTTACTACCGTTTCGGAACGTGCTGTGAAGAAGAAACGGCGAAAGAAACTCCCCCAGCAACACGAGCTTTAAAATTTGGAAACAACAATAATTATTACCATTACTTATTACACTAAACTCGCAATTTAAAATAACAACTTGTACTAATTAATATCTAGTGCCCAATAATAATCGCTTCGACTTTAAAAACTGAATGAACCGAAGGAGCGTCCGCCCGTTCCTTATATTGGGACTCAGTCGCCCCTGCAGTCCTCCCTTCTCTACCGTCCGATTGATTCAAAGACAACAGTAATACCGTATTCATGAAATAGTAGTCAATACAGCAACACTATTTTATTTTTTTTATTTATTTAATTAACTTTATATACAAATGTATAAAGGCGGACTTAATGCCAAAGGCATTCTCTACCAGTCGACCTTGGGTGATGCAGAGAAGAAACAAAGTAGGTGTATATAACAGACTTAAAATAAAAGAAAACCGAGAGTAGAGTAATATATACATTATAGAATACATATTATAAATAAATATTAATATATAAATACAATAAAAACTAGTGAAGAGAATCTGCCACTTGTCTGGTCAGTAATGCCCGAACTTTGAACTTGAATGTAAAACGGTTGGTGGACATCCTGATTTCAAGAGGGAGCGAATTCCATAAGAGTATAGATTGAACCGGAAAAGAAGAGTGAACGAAGTCAGTTCTGTGAGAGGGACACCCTAGAAGAAGGTTATTTGATGATCGAAGATTTCTGTCGTGGTTTGAACCTAAGTACTGAAAGTAGGGAGTAAAGTAAGAAGGAGGAGTAGATGACTTAAGAATAGGGTAGTTGACTAGATTTTTTTTATTATATAAATCAATAAGTTATGTTACTCAAAATCTATTGCAGAAAGAATTTTATAAATCGGACCAAAAATAAATAAGATAGAAGCCATTCAAATCCTGTAGAAGGGGTAATTGTCAAATGACAGACGATGCAACCTTTGACGTCACTATGTAAAATGTTCATTATAGTGCACGCGTGCAAGCGATATAGTGAGATATCCCTACTACGCACCCACTTTTCCTCATACCAACATTTAAAGTCATAACTGCGGGCACATTTCTGAACCAATTTTGATTGTGTTTTAATAAAAGGGTTTATTTTGTGTATTATTTTCTGTTGCTTATAAAATAATGTATAAAATTCAATATAGGAAACTACCCTATAGTAAAGAGAGTAGTTAGTGCATGAAGACTACGGCGTTGACGAATAGGTAACCACATGAGTTGAGAACGATAGGTTGACATGATGATACTTATGAAGATTGAAAATAAATCGAATGCAGTTATTGAGAAGACGGATTGAATGCAGTTATTTTAAAATCATACCAACAAGTTCATGGGCCGGTAATCAAATGAACAATTGTAATCAGTTGTCAGAGTAATGTTTCAAATACTCTGACATATATGTATAGTAATACTACTAGCCCTGTATTATATACGTCCCACTGCTGGGCACGGGCCTCCTCTACTGAATGAGAGTTAGGCCGTAGTCCACCACGCTGGCCTAATGCGGGTTGGCAGACTTCACATACCTTCGAAATTCATATGAAGAACTTATCACGTATGCGGGTTTCCTCACGATGTTTCCTTCACCGTTAGAGCATGTGATAATTAACAATTAATATAAAAAACACACATAACTTAGAAAAGTCAAAGGTGTGTGCTCTTGGGGCTGGTCTCGAACCTGCGACTTTCGTCTCGACAGTCCATACCACTCCCCGCTGAGCTATCACTGCTTTTTTTTAATATGTATAATATATGCTCTAATACATACGTAACATACGCACTCACGCCTGTAACCCCCGAAGGGGTAAGCAGAGGTGTAACCAGTACACCCACATTTAGCCGAGCATATCTCCGTCCCATGATGTGATAGGTTGCGAGCCTATCGCCATACCGGGCACAAGTTCCAGACTCCGGGCTGATACTGAGCATTTCGTAACAGAAAAATCCAATATCACATACATCCACATTGTAACGTTTAACAAACATCCAAACATTCACAATAAGGTTGTTTCATTATTTTATAAGCAACAGAAAATGATACGCAAAAGAAACCCTTTTATTAAATCACAATCAAAATTGGTTCAGAAATGTGCCCGCAGTTATGACTTTAAATGTTGGTATGAGGAAAAGTGGGTGCGTAGTAGGGATATCTCACTATCTCGCTTGCACGCGTGCACCATAATGAACGTTTTACACAGTGACGTCAAAGTTTACGTCGTCTGTCATTTGGCAATTACCCCTTCTACAGGATTTGAATGGCTTCTAACTTATTTAGTTATGGTCCGATTTATAAAATTCTTTCTTCAATAGATTTTGAGTAACGTAACTTATTGATTTGAATAATAAAAAAAATCTAGTCAACTACCGTATTATAATATTAGTAGAAAGTAATTTAAACATACCATTTTTTTGTCGAGCATGTCCATAAGTCTCCCTGGTGTTGCTACCATTATATGGACACCTCTTTGGACCACTTCCATACACTCGGAAACCGCTACACCTAAAATGTATGTAAAGTATAATTAATCAAATATTAAGATTTTTTAAAATAATTTTAGTTGCGAAATTCAAATTCAAAATATTTATTGAATACATAAAATGTTATACATTATTTAGATTCCGTCAAAATTCTACCGCTAGTTCGGAATGCTGTTTCGCTCGCGAAGAACGAGCAAGAAACTCCAGCGTAGCTCTTTTCAAAACTACTTTACAATTATTGCAGCATACGAGCTGGACAACATGTTAAGTCTCATTATGCCCAGTAATTTCACTGGCTTCAATGTGCTTCAAACCGGAACACAGCAGTGCTTACACACTGCTGGTTGTCAGTAATAGACGGCGCGGTGGTACCAACACAGACGACCTCTCGCATACGAGGGACCTACCACCTTCTATTTCCCTTCCATACTAGATGAAAATCGACCACCTGCATGTTTTTTTACTATATATAGGCATCGAAATAAGATGACAAGAAACATAACTCTAGCAAAAAAAATACCAATAGTCTCTAGTTGACACTAAATACGTTTTTTTGCGCGGTGCAGAACGTCGTATCTCGATTTAGAAATTTAAAATTTAAACATTAGCTTTTATGAAATAAAATTGATTTTGAACGTTCATTAATTGTTGTTGCGTGTATGAGTGTTACGTGTGATTTTACCTTTGCATGTGTAAGTAAGTGGAGTCGTATTTTTGGCAGATTATAATGAGAGTTATCGTTCTAGTTATCTTATTTCGATGTATATAGGCCCGTAAATATGCCACAGTGAGTCGCCTGATGATACTCCACCGCTCATGTACACCTACAATACCAGAAGAAGCATGAACGCATTGGCGACCTAAAGGTAAATGAATGTAGTTTGGGAAGAGGAGGGATTTGGGCCTCCGGTAATCGCACTCACCGTAGGAAAAGCCACAGCAAGCTGCTACTTCGTGTGTTTATGTGAGACAGTTGTAACAACCCGGTCGAACCGGCCTATTCATGCTGTAAACAAAATTGTCTACAACATGTCTCAACCATATAAATATAATGTGTTATACATCGAAATAAGATAACTTTTTTTTATTTTATTTTTATTAGATTGAATGACGAGACGAGCAGGTCGCTCGCCTGATGGTAAGCCTGACGCCTGCTCATAAACAGAAGCAACGCCACACAGAACTTTAAATAAAGCACTGCATGACACTGGACTGCGCTCGTCACCCCGAGACATAAGGTGTTCAAGTCTCATAATGCCCAGTAATTACACTGGCTTCAATGTCCTTCACACCGGAACACAACAGTGCTTACACACTGTTGCTTGGCGGCAGAAATAGACAAAGCGGTGGCACCAACCCAGCCGGTCTCTCGCAAACGAGGGACCTACCACCTTGTAAAACTAGATCGATAACTATCATATGAATCTGTCAAAAATACGGCTCCACTTACTTACACATGCAAAGGTAAAATCACACGTAACACTCATACACGCAACAAAAATTAATGAACGTTCAAAATCAACTTTATTTCATAAAAGTTAATGTCTAAATAATATATTTGTAAATTTCAAATTAATTTTAATTGTATAATCTGTGAAGAATGCGGTAGGTTGTACATTTATAATTCATAGTTATTTAGTCCCTCTTTATAAATTATACACAATTGTATAACTGCTTGTTCTTACTAAATAAATAAATAAATAAATTTATGAATGAACGAGCTGCACAAATTTTATTGCCCCGCCCCCTTGCACAGAGTTTTGGTGGGGTTTTTTTTTTGCCTGAGTTACGTTTCTCGTCATCTTACTTCGATGGTCTTATAGGAAAAAAAAAATGTATTTTTACCTCCAATAGCTAAACAGCTCCTGATCTCTGGACTTCCAGTGAGTTTAAGTTGTTTTATAAAATGTAATATAATGTCGTGAGTCTGCTTCGCCAACTCTCGAGATGGACATATAATCAGACCGTAGGGGCCTTCATTCCTGGAACATTTTTTTTAAATGGCATAGACCGGCAAACGAGCAACTGGGTCACCTGAACGATCTCCACCGCCCGTGAACGAAGCACATTACCCGAAGGGAAAGGGATAATTAAGGGATTGGGAAGGTGAGGGGGTTTGGGCCTCCGGATATCTCACTCACCGTACGAAACGCAGCAGCAAGCTGCTACTTTACGCCGGTTTTCTGTGAGACAGTGGTAACGACCCAGTGGAGCCGGCCAATTCATCTTCATGCTCCTATCTTCTGCCTGATGTAATACAGACTTCATGCCAGGGTCCGCCTTTCCATCATGATTTGACGGTGGATTCGGTATTATATGGTGCAACGCGCCATCTTACCCCCTCTTTTTAACAGGAACCACGTTTCGCCATTGCCTCATCCGTTATCAGAGGTTTGTAAAGATTAAGTTATGTATCGATATGCTTAAAAGTATTAACTTCTATACATCGATATACTCTTATCAGCTTGACATTTGAACAATCGTTATAATAATAATACCAGCCCTGTATTATACACGTCCCACTGCTGGGCACGGGCCTCCTCTACTGAATGAGAGGGGTTAGGCCGTAGTCCACCACGCTGGACTAATGCGGATTGGCAGACTTCACATACCTTCGAAATTCTTATGTAGAACTTCTCAGGTATGCAGGTTTCCTCACGATGTTTCCTTCACCGTTAAAGAAAGTGATAATTAACAATTAATACACACATAACTTAGAAAAGTCAGAGGTGTATGCTCTTGGTCTTGAACCTGCGACTTTCGTCTCGACAGTCCGTACCACTCCCCACTGAGCTATCACTGCATTTGCTATCCTATTAAGTTACTTGTAAAAAAATATCGATATTATATAAGCTTGTCATTTAGAGTCCTATTTTTAATCCTATAGAAAGCAAAGTTTTTATCATGATTTCGATGGTTGATAAAACTATCAATTGCCAAAATTATACATCGTCATAAATATCGCTTTATAAAGGAAATAATGCCAATCTGTTATTATTTTTGACAGCATCGAGTAGCCGGTTGCGAAGCGTGAGGCCGTGGGTTCGATTCCCGCACCTAGACAAATGTTTGCCTGATCCACAAATATTTGTCTCGGGTCTGGGTGTTGTGGGTTGGCAAGTCCCTCGTAGTTGATACCCACGATACAGGTTTACCTAGTGTGGGGTCAGGACTATGTGCGTGACTGTTGGGTGTATTTATTATTATTTACATACATACGCATTCACGCCTGTAATCCCCGAAGGGGTAGGCAGAGGTATACCTGGTTATAATCAGTACACCCACATTTTGCCGAGCGTATCTCCGTCCCATGATAGCTTATCGCCATATCGGGCACAATTACAGACTCCAGGTTGATACTAAGCATTTCATTATAGAAATACCCAATACCACTTACCCGACCCGGGGATCGAACCCGAGACCTCAGCGTCAGCCTTAGTCGTAACGCGTACACATTACAACCGCGCCACCGAGGCAGTCGATAAATAAAATATATCGTCACAAAATATCGATATATGGAGGAAAAAATTTCAATATTTTATTCCGCATGCATAAACATTGATCAAAATCCTGAATTCTTTACTTGATGAACGGCATCTTGAGCTCCTGCTCGAGACAGAACATGATGATGGGCAGAGTGAACACCAATGTCTTGCCGGACCCTGTGAATGCTATTCCTATCATATCCCTACCGCTCAGTACCGCTGGTATGCCCTGGACTTGTATGGGTGTCGGCTTATCTATACCCTTGGCTTCTAGACCACGGAGGATACCTGAAACGATACGAATTTGCAGGTGGGAGTATATCTGATAATTTTGAGAGAAAATCATTTATTCGGCGTATACAGACATACATCTTAATTAACACAAATAAAAAAATACATTACAGTTACCTAACAAATAAGAATAGGATCGTTTCCTATATTGAATTATGTACATAATTTTTTAAGCAACAGAAAATGATACGCAAAAGAAACCCTTTTATTAAATCACAATCAAAATTGGTTCAGAAATGTGCTCGCAGTTATGACTTTAAATGTTGGTATGGGGAAAAGTGGGTGCGTAGTAGGGATATCTTATCTGCACGCGTGCACCATAATGAACATTTTACACAGTGACGTCAAAGGTTGCGTCGTCTGTCATTTGACAATTACCCCTTCAACAGGATTTGAATGGCTTCTAACTTATTTATTTTTGGTCCGATTTATAAAATTCTTTCTGCAATAGATTTTGAGTAACGTAACTTATTGATTTAAATAATAAAAAAATCTAGTCAACTACCCTATTTTGATACTCTATAGCGACCACATGGTGAAAAGTCCGCCATTGTGATATAGCTTATGAGTGGTAGAGCCACGCTGTAGACACTTTTGTCTACAGCACGTATGGGCCGGCTCGTCCGGGTCGTAACCACTGTCTCGAAAACTGGCGTAAAGTAGCAGCTTGCTGCTGCGTTTCGTACTGTGAGCGAGATATCCGGAGGCCCAAACCCCTCTCCTTCCCAATCCCTTAATTATCCCTTTCCCTTAAGGTCGGCAACACACCCATGATTCTTTTGGTATTGTGGGTGGTGGAAATCACCATCAGGTGACCCACTTGCTCGTTTGCCTGCATATGCTATAAAAAAAAAAGTTTATAATAAGAATCCTTGGCGCCTTTAAAAAATAAAAGCAATGTACCTTTAGGGAACTTCATGTGTTGAAATGTCCTGATAGGTGGGGGGACATCTTCCCCCTCTACTAACACTCGTAGTTGCCTGCGGATGCGCTCGTGTCTCTCTTCAGGTTGGCTGAGGATCGACCGCGGCGGTCGCCATGACGTTTTTATCGGCTCTTCATATTGTATACCTGGAGAAAGGATTTGTGTTTTTCTACACTAATATTAAAATCTGTATTTTTGTATGCAACGAATAAACTTAAAACTACTGGACCTTTTTCAAAAATTCTTTTGCCGTTAGAAAGCTACGTTATCAACGCAGGCGGAGCCGCGAGCAAAGGCTAGTAAGATATATTTTTTAGAGCAGAGGCGGGTTAATGAGAATTTGGGTTACATGATGACATGGGGTCATGATGACCAGTCATCATCATATCACAACCCAAGAAGAATAATGGATGCGGCGGACCTTAAAAAAGGTAAAAAAAAACAAAAGGCTTCTTGCTCATACACTTATCTCTAAAAATTAAAATGAACAAACCTTTAGCCAACTCTGCAACACCCATCAGAGCTTTACTCTGCGCCACACTCTCCAGGATGTGCTCCTCTTCCCTCGCTTGCTTCTCTGCAGCGGAGAGTGCTCGTGCCTCCGCCAGCCTCTTGAGCTCACTGTGCTGGTCGAGCAGAGATATGTTGTACCTCCTGCCCCATTCTTCTTGAGATGCTGTTGAAAACACGGAATAAGTTTTTTTTATCAGATCAAAACAAGCAGTCCTTGATGGTGAGACCAGCAGGTCTCTTGCCTGATGGTAAGCGTCACGCCTGTCCATAAACAGAAGCAACGTTACACAAAACTCTGGATTACAGAGCACTCAACGTAAATACAAATACTTAGAAACTAATTACACATCTGCCTCGGTGGCGCAGTTGTAAAGCGTACGCGTTATGATTGAGGCCAACGCTGAGGTCTCGGGTTGGATCCCCGGGTCGGGTGTAGTGATATCGGGTTTTTCTCTTATAAAATGCTCAATATCAGCCTGAAGTCTGGAATAGGGTAGTTGACTAGATTTTTTTTATTATTTAAATCAATAAGTTATGTTACTCAAAATCTATTGCAGAAAGAATTTTATAAATTGGACCAAAAATAAATAAGATAGAAGCCATTCAAATCCTGTAGAAGGGGTAATTGTCAAATGACAGACGATGCAACCTTTGACGTCACTGTGCACGCGTGCAAGCAAGATAGTGAGATATCCCTACTACGCACCCACTTTTCCTCATACCAACATTTAAAGTCATAACTGCGGGCACATTTCTGAACCAATTTTGATTGTGTTTTAATAAAAGGGTTTCTTTTGCGTATCATTTTCTGTTGCTTATAAAATAATGTATAAAATTCAATATAGGAAACTACCCTATTTGTGCCCGGTATGGCGATAGGCTCGCCCTCTATCACATAAGGGACGGAGATACGCTCGGCGAAATGTGGGTGTACTGGTTACACCTCTGCCTACCCCTTCGGGGATTACAGGCGTGAGTGCGTATGCGTAATTACACATACGAAAATTAAGCCATTCAATTGGAGCCATATATGGCTCTAAACTACGATCATCAAACTAATAACTACTCACCATGTTATGTTTATGATCCTCACTTATATATCAATGTATGAAACACATTTTGCTCATCTACAAATTACCAACTTTGTAGGAAAATACATTTTAGTTGATATTTGCTTTGTGTTTGTGTGCGTGACGTTGCAAGTAAACACATGACACTTAGTGAATTTAAAACTTAGAAAAAGAAAGAAAGAAAGAAAAATATATTTATTTGTCGCAACACGACATGTACACGCTACTTGCTAGGATATAGCAGACAATAAAATAAAAACTAAAAAACAATAAAAATTAAGCAGTTGCATGCCGTGGCTGTGACAGGCAGGTGACCACTCAGCATTGCAAGTGGATTGCTAGCTTCTTGGACGGTCGGAGCATCAAAGTCGTTGTAAACGGCTGCTGCTCCGACACTATGTCCATTAATGCTGGCGTTCCACAAGGCTCAGTGTTGTCGCCCACTCTATTCATACTGCATATCAATGACATGTTATCTATTATCGATAACATGCATTGTTATGCAGATGATAGCACCATTGATGGGCGCTACACTGGCCAGCAGGGTATCCCTCGCAGCACTGTGGAAGAAAGACGGTCAGAACTTGTGTCTGAAATCGAGAGCTCTCTGGGGCGGGCCTCTGAATGGGGTGAAAGGAACCTGGTTCACTTTAACCCCACGAAGACACAAGTTTGCGCGTTCACCGCTAAGAAGGACCCATTTGTCATGGCGCCACGGTTCCAAGGAGTCACTCTCCGGGTTTCCGAAGGTATTGGGATCCTCGATATCGAGCAAGGTCCAGTTTAGGAGTCAAGTGGAGGACAAAGCCAAATTGGCAAGCAAGAAATTGGGCATCCTGAACAGAGCTAGGCGGTACTTCACGTCGGGCCATAGATTAGCGCTTTATAAGGCGCAAGTCCGGCCCCACGTGGAGTACTGTTCTCATCTCTGGGCAGGAGCGCCCAAATGCTTGCTTGACCCACTTGACTCCTTCCAGAGGCGGGCCGTTCGAATCGTCGGGGATCCTGATATCACGGATAACCTGGAGCCATTGGGGCTGCGGAGAGATTTCGGGTCTCTCTGCTTGTTCTACCGGTTGTTCCACGGGGAATGCTCCAAGGAACTGTTTAAAATGGTGCCAACATCACCATTTTATCATCGCACCACCCGACACCGCAGCAGAGTTCATCCATACCACCTGGAAACGATTCCGTCTAGCACGGTTCGTTTCCAGCGTTCATTCTTACCACGTACGTGCAAGCTCTGGAATGAACTCCCTGCAGCGGTGTTCCCTGAGCGCTATGACATGTCCTTCTTTAAGCGAGGCTTAAAAAGAGTTTTCCTTCAATGGTAGGCAGCAGCCTGGCTGTGCTCTTGCATTGCTAAGGTCCATGGGCGGCGGTAACCTCTTACCATCAGGTGGGCCGCCTGCTCGTCTGTTTATCTAGGGCAATAATATAAAAAAAACCATTTTATATGTGGCTCCATAGGGGACTGAATAGTTTAAAGATTACTTACTTTCATCGTCAGGATCATTATCACTAGAGCTCTTAGTCTCGGCCGCGGCTTCCGTAGTAAGCTGCGTGAGTCTCCCTAGCTTCATCAACTGTTGTTTTTTACGTTCCTTCACAGGAACATAGGGCTCGTAGTTATCCAAATCTTCCTCCGATTCTGATGATTTCGCTTCGCGTCTGTACCGTTTTATTGGCGGTGGCGCATCCTTTGGCTGCTCTGACATATTAACTTGTGTTATTTTAGGAAGTTTTAGCTGTCTAAAATGAATTTTATTTTATTTATGTACACAACTTGACTTCATAACAAAACAATACAGATTAAAAATCAAACTTATGGAATGTTAAATGTCAAATAAAATCGGCATAGGAAAGTGTAACTATGCAGCCTAATTATTTTGCTAATATTTATAACTTTAATCATTAATAAAAAATATGTGATATCTGGGGTTCAAAGTGTATTATACTAGATAAGGAAACTGGGGTTTTCAAGACTATAAATCATAGAACTGATTAGTGATTTCAGGACTGAAAAATGCCCGCCATTTTGTTTTTTTGTTAGTTTCAAAAAAGCAGTACCGCGCGTGGCTATGTAGCGTTCTATGTAGGTTGTAGGTATAATGTACTCTGTTATTTACTCACGGTCGGGGGACACGTAATTTGTAAGTAGAAAGTAGTTTCGTCCTACGATAACTACCACTTACCCTGCGTTTTTATAAACCTGAATAACTAGACAAGCAGGTGGCTTGTTAGGAAGATCGACGTACCCTGCCCTTGAATAATAACAACTCGAAGTACCTACTGCATGCCCTTTAGATCGCAACATAGTGATGTTACACACTGCTCGACTGCGCGATACATAAAGTGGTAATATAATAGAATTTTTGATTAAACTTACTTAGCCAGTATCCACCGTGACGTGACGCGACCCTTCATACAAAAGTTTATTTATTTATTTATTTATTTATTTTAGGATTACCAGAAGACGATACACTACACTAATATAAAAACATACGCAAACAAACAAAAAATATAGTGTTCTCCCATAAACAGGCAACCACAACTTACAATGGGTAACTAGCGCCATAAGAGTAGCAGTTATTAAATAACTTTAAATTAAGTTAAATTAAAATAAATTGGTAATTAAACATGCGTAAGCCTTAATTAAATGTTTTTAGTAGTTACTTAACATGAGATCATCAATAGTTGAGTTGTTGAAACAACAACAAAAATAAAACAAAACATTATGCATAAAGTTAACGAAAGACTGTAGGTATTCGGTATTACCTAGTAACCCTCATACACGACATAATATTTTATTTAATATGGGACGCATAATAAATTATTACCCATTAGCAGAGATGAATTATTTAAAACTAAAAATCTGGGCATATCATATCGTCGCTTAGCGAACAATATCGCGCAAGTTAAATTGGCTTAGTTTTCAGGAGAGACATAAAAATGAATATTTGTTATGAACATGTGTGATGTAACTAATGAATTACGCGGACAGAACTATTTGAATAACGTGCTTTGTGTAGTTAATTTAAATTGTTTTGTATATTTATTGGATATGCGGCAAAAACAATGTATGAAATGACAATATCACATGGTCAATTTTCGAGTTACGCGGTATGTTAACTAAGCGACGATATGTGATTTTTCCAAATGAAAAACTCGGACACAAATTAATTGTAATTTAGTTTTTTAACCCTGTACCTGACAGTTTCTCATCACAAGTACGCTGCCTATAAGTCTCTATGTTATTGCGGTAAGTACTTACGTTCTGTAATGGACGGTCCCATAAATCCATGCATTTTTAGCGTATTGTTAATATTTTAAGATTTACAGATAGATTCGTTTTGACAGATCTTCCATACAAATGTGTCAAACAGTGTCAAAAATTAACTGCGGGCGTAAGCAAATCTGTCGGTAAACAAAATATTGGGAATAGACATTTACTTATTACATTAATAGTTAGTTAATTTTTGAAAAACAAATGTTCGCTACATACGTCATAATCTACGTTATTTTTTTGGGTTCCATTTGAAAATCATGATGGTTGTCTGATTTTCTTTTCTCTAACGTTCCGTAAGTTTGTAACTGCACTAACAGCAGGTAGTGTCATACGTCAATTGTCAAATTGTGTTGACACGTAACTTTTGCAATTAAATTTAACAACATCCCGATCTCCAAATGTGCGAGTTTTTAATAAATTTTCACATGTAACCGGTGTTTATTATATCTAAATTATGTCCGACAAAAGTTTCGGTGATCAAACTAATCGGAACGTTGTCAAAAATCCATTGTTATTAAGTGCTGTTACTGGTGTTTCCATAGAGGATTTGACTAATAAAGCAATTTTGCTGCCCGTAACGCCGTCTCAGGGGCTGATCACGAGACCCGGTGAGTATTATTGTTTATTTTTATCCTACATGTGTATAAATAATGTTTTTTCTGTGACGTAATGGCGTAAATTGAGCCAAAAATATAGCGATCGAGGTTTTTTCGCAACTGTCAGTTTCACACGAGAATAAGTGAAAATTTCGCGTTGTAACTAATTTATGTGTATTGTGTAGTGTTTTGCAGTGCCTATATGTGTACAGATGTTTGACAAGTGTTAAAAGCGTATAAATCAAGAACATATTTAACAAGTAAAAAAAAAATGTCTTCATTTTTGTACAAGACGTACAGAAACGCGCCGTTTCAGAATGGTTTCACACCACAATTTCGTCTATCGTATCGTTCTAAACTCAAAAAGGTTCAAAGATTCTTGGATGATGTTATGATTGTGAGTAAACTAATATACTGACCCCATTTTTACAAAGTAATCCTTATTGAGCATAGACCACTTTACTTTTTTTACATGAATGATGACACGGGACACCCACAATAAGTACATAAACACTGAAATGAAATGCAATAGGCACATATTATCTATGTGCTTACTTAATTAATTTTGCTATAAAATACATTTTAAAGAATTTTTAAAAAGCTTGTATGTGACAAACACTACTGCAATTTTATAAATTAGTGATGCACTTTGGTGACATCATAGGCATTATGTAAATTCACCTTGGTGTAATAATATTGTCTATCTGTCAAGTTGTTTTTTAAAGCAAAGGATGCACTAAAATAAGTCCCTGTAAATGCAATAAGCTTCCATTAAGCTTTGACATAACTGATTTATTTACTGATGGGCCTCTCACTTCTTGTAACCTAATAAATGTTTAATTCATAAAATTGTTATGCTTGTGACCTTGATAATAGAATTTCAAAGTATAAATATACTTACTGCTTTGTTTAAAATCATTCAATAATAGTTTTAACTGTTGAATATTTTTTCTCTCTACTTTAGACTGATTGCTGTGGGATTGACAAAGATGCTACACTCAATAGTTAGTGGATAAATGTTAAAAAGTATGGCAATTAACTTACTTCGTTGATAATGTTCAGATTTGACATGCTTGTCTAATGTGAGAATAAAACAACATCTTCCAACTGTCCATATCCCACTAGTAGTGTGGTAGGCGCAACATAATTTGTAACACATGTTAAAGAAAGATGTGGCTGTAGTTTTTATGACCGTCCGTCTGCCTCACGTCAATGCTTCTGGATGAAAGTGATCCTTGTATATGTGGTAATAAAACAAAAATAGTAGATTATGAGAGCATCAAATGTTCTAGGATCAGCTAGTGTATATCCAGTTACTTTAGGCTGGCATAATTTTGCTGACCATATACTTCTCATCAGGTGTCATGTAACCACATTGCCATGTCAAGTTAAAAAATATGCCATTGTACATATTTTTTATAGCATAGAGAGGCAAATAAGCAAGTGGGTCACCTTCACCATTCTTACACCCCCACTATACCAAAAGTATCATGGGTGCGTTGTCAACCTTAAAGGAAAGGGATAATTAGCGATTGGGATGGGGAATAGGATTTTGGTCCCTGGACATCTCAGTCACCGTACGAAACGCAGCAGCAAGCCACACTTTACGACAGTTTTCTGTGAGACAATAGACAAAACTTTCTACAGCATTGCTCTACCACTCAAATTAATTTTTATCATATTTCGGATTATTTTCGGAACATTATGCATACATCTGGATTGGAGAAAGTCAATAAAAGAATTTTCCAAAATGCAATAATATTTATTTGTAAAAATACAATTTTACAAAAATATGGCTCATTGTTTTATACATGTTCAATATTATTTTATAATTAATTTATTGTACTACCCGTATATTAGTTATTTTTGAAATACATGAACAATTTGCATCTAAATCTGATTGAAAGCTGTATTTCGAATCTGTAACCCGTGTTTTTTTAATAGCTAAAATGATGAGACGATCAGGTCGCTCGTACGCCTATCCATAAACAGAAGAAGTTTGAATTACAAAACCCTGCATGGCATTGTACTGCTCTCGTCACCCCGAGACATACGTTGTTAAGTCTCATAATACCCAGTAACTTAAAACATGGTTTGGATAACATGATTGACATGTTGTTCTGCCTGAATGACTTCATAGGCTTGCCTTATGGTAAGTCCACGCTTGCCCATAAACATAAATAACACCATTTAGAACATTGAAGTATAATGGCACTGTACATATTGGTCGGCAGCGGTTTGGGTGTACCCTGTCATTGCTGAAGTCCATGGGTGGCGGTGATCGCTTCCAGGCGAGCCACATACTCGTCTGTGTACATGGGTAATAAAATAAAAACAAATATTAAATGTTGTCTCATAATGTCCAGTAATTTCACCATCAGAATGGCTGGTCACCACTCATAGTTCACATTCAAATAGTTTTTACAATTGCTATCTATTTGCAATTTGTACTTTACTTTAAAAGTTTATCATTTTTTGAGTTGACCATCTTGGCATCAGGATGGTTGGTCAGTTTCATCATTTACAGTTTACACAAACTACAGGGAATTGCCGTAGTGTTCTTTGACCAATAATTGCTACCTACATAGTTATTGATCTGGATCCCGTAACTTTAAAGTAAAGGAAGGAAAAATATTAACAAACTTATTTTATGAAGCCTTCAGTCATGAAGGCGTCAAATTAAAATAGCAAATCATGCTCACTGTGAAATAGTGTGTGAGCGGGCGCTGCATAATGAACTTTGTTCATAATACATAATACTTATTATTTACAAAACGCAGCTAATAACAAAGTCAAACAAATGATAAAAAATGTTAGTTTAATTAAAGACAATAATGTTTCGTATAAGATGATATATCTTTTGTTGATATGAACATTATATTAAACACAGGAAGATTCATTTTTCACTGGTTTAATGAAATATAACATTATTTAAAAACATTAAAGGAAAGCAATTGAGAAAGGGGGACAGTGTTTGCGCATACGGTTATCGCATTAATTATACAAAATATATCACCCTGCTATTTCACATTGGTTTTCCGTGATGCAGTGGTAACATTCCATTCAAGCCGGCCCATTCGTGCTGTAGGTTGTCTACGGCGCGTATAACTTGAACCCCGATGCAAAATACATGGTACGAATTTGTTTCATCGTCGTCATCGTCAGCGCCGTTTAAAATTAGAATGTGAAAATAGCAATTTTAAAGAACTATTTACAAAACTACGAGGTAACCAGCCATCCTGATGATCTCCGATTAACTTGATGTAAATGAGTGAGAGATCTGTTTAGAACCAAATGCAAATTGTTCAGACCGTTAAATCTATAATTACTGTTATTTTAAAATCTATTAAATACTTAATTATTGCTACTAAATAAACAGTTCATGATTCGTAAATTGTAATTAAAATTAAAGTCAATATTTGTTAATTGAGACTTGATAGTTAATTATTTTTCCACGATCATCCGGCTCGAAGGACCATATAGAGATTTCTATGTGATATTAAAATGATAGTTCGATCCATAACATAAACTGGTTTATTACACGACCAAAATAATGTTACACAGTCCATTGTGTAACGAAGGAGCACGCGTGGTGGTGCTGAGTATACCACGTGCTACAAAAACGTGTAGTCATAATTTGAAGTCATTACATACATCTTACAGTAAGTACTTATGTACCGGCTCTTTACAAAACCGCGAAATCCTAAAATTTCAAGTTTATTTTAATCATTCGTTTTTTAAAATTGATAAGATCGATACAGCACTAGATTATTTCCATTTTCTCTGCGCGCCTAGTAACGGCACATGAAGTAAGGCTTTATACGTATCAGATGTTTATAATTTAGTGTTGCCCAAAGTTGCAAGTCGAACATCAACATATTACTCGTTCAATGAAAAAGAAAACTAAAACCTGAATACGAAAGTCGTAACGCGTACGCATTACAACTGCGCCACCGAGGCAGTTTAATAGTTACAACTTTTTTAATCGCTTATAGCTATGTGTCCACTGGTGGACTTTCAATTTATAATATGCGTCTTCCCCTGTTGCATGTGTATGGTGCAACGACGCTTGCACGTTACACAAGTATGTAATTGATTGCAAGCTTACAGCGCATGCACGCACGTTGATCCGGGAGACATACGCCCATCGAAATAAGATGACAAGAAACGTAACTCAAGCAAAAAATTACTCCACCAAAACTCTGTGTAGCCCTTGCGGGGCTATAAAAATGCAGCTCGTACATTCATCAATTCAATAAAAATGGATTCATGATCTCTAGTCGACACTTAATACGTCTAATTTTTTGCGCGGTGCAGAACATCGTAACTCGATCTAAAAATTGAATATTTAGACATTATACTTTTATGAAATATAGTTTATTTTGGACGTTCATTAATTTTTGTTGCATATGTACGTAAGTGGAGCCGTATTTTTGACAGATTCATATGAGAGTTACCGTTCTAGTCATTTTATTTCGATGCATACGGCAGAGAAAGTCGCAAGTTGAGTATGAAAGTGCTCAAGTGTAAACATTTTGCATTCATTTTCATTATATAAACATCGCAAAAAGTGGAGTGTAACTGGGCCACCAACATCTTAGGTCAAAGTCAGCCTCACCTGCATGTGGCACGCGCAGTTTTACACATCTCTAATTCGCACTCCATCAATCTGATTGGCAGATTTATAAATGAATGAAACGCGGAATCAAGCGTGTGTTCACGATTCATGCCGGTAAAAAGTTAATATATTGATCAACTAAAAATGTCTGGATTTCTAAATACAATAACTATCACATTTAAAGTTACAATTTATGAATCATACCTTATCTAATAATGGCGAACAATAAAATTATAATTAATAAATCACATTCAATTTATATCGTTAAACAGTTTTTCCTCTTTCATATCACAATAATTTAGGTGTATTCCTTATTTGTTTTCTTTTGGATTTTTTTATAAAGGTACCCTACCTTATATTTTTTTATATCCGACTGAATAGCGACTACTTAATAGTTTTGGATTAATTAGCATTCGCATTAATTTTAAGCATGCTTGTCATTTAGCATTTAGCAAATTAAATACACTTGATAAATTATGTGAATTATGAATTCATTCGTCGCGCATTAATTCGTGTATTAGCGCGTCGCAGCAACGGTGGCAACGTGCTATCCCCTTCGCACCCGCGGGAACACTACATTATTGTGTCATATTAGCAAATAGCATTCGCACGAATGATAAGCGTGCTAAGACACGAGAATTTACATGCTAATGAAATTAAATCGTAATAGCATTAATTGCCATTACTACTTACCGGATCTAGGGGGGAGCAAACCGGGGCACCCGCCCCGGGCGGCAGTTTTAGGGGGCGCCAAAATCATAAAATAATATGTTTAAAAATAAAAAAAACTTGCTCCACTAACCGCCTAGCATACGGAAGCCTGGTTGGCTCACCGTCGACTTGTAAGAAAAAGGCGCCATACAGTTCCTTGTGCATCATTATTTTCTATTTTTTTAGTTATTTTATGTAATTTATCTCAAACGCTGGAGAGGGGCGGCACTATCAAGTTTCTGCCCCGGTTCGAAAAAATCGTAGATCCGGGACTGACTACTTAACAAAAAACCAAACATAGTGCTTCGTTCTGACGAAGACTGTTCCGGAGTCGAGACAATGTACATACATACGCACTAACGCCTGTATTCCCCCAAGGGGCAGGTAGAGGTGTAACTAGTACACTCATATTTCGCCGAGTGTATCTCAAACCCACGATGTGATAGGGGGCGAGCCTTTCGCCATACCGGGCACAAATTCCAAACTCCGGGATGATACTGAGCATTTCGTAATAGAAAAACTCAATACCACTTTACCCGACCCGGGGATCGAACCCGAGACCTCAGCGTTAGCTTAATCGTAACGCGTACGCATTACAACTGCGCCACCGAGGCAGTCAGTCGAGACAATGTATATACAAATAATTAATGCTGATATACTTCTGGCGATGTTCGACATTATAGCAATATGCGAATTTTAATCACTGCTGTGACAGAATTTAATTTTTTCTTTTTAAATACGATACATTTCTAGTTTCTACCAAGGACTTCAATGTATACTAATAGACGCGCTGTTTAGAAGTAAAATTGTGCCATATAATGCGGGAATTTGACAACTGACAGACAGGGAGCGCGAAAGGGGTTCTAGTTAACGAGTAAGAAAAGAAATAAAGAAAAATTGCTTTATATGACATCCGTGGCGCAGCGGGCGAGTAGCCGGCTGTGAAACCAAAGGCCGTGGGTTCGATTCTGACAGCGAGACATATGTTTGTGTGATCCATGAAGTAAGCGAGATACATGGTAATATTGTGTTGCGGTCATTTGACCATAACTTAGTTGCGCGATTTCTATGTACCGTGCAGCCGGATTAGTAGTATACATTGAAGTCATTGACTGCACCAGGTGAAATTTAGTTACTGTGCTGTGCCAGTATAAAAAAGTTCTTTTGAAAAATACGACACATTTCTACCGCATTCTTGAACCGCCAATTAGATTGCTTTTTATATCCTTATAACTTACCTCAATGATGAATTTGAATAAAAAAAAACACAAAACGAAGAATCTATTGGAACCGAATAATTTTCATTCTTTTTTGTAAAAATATCACGTATGATCTGCGTTCGTAAGTTTTTTTAAATCTAAATAAGTTAAATTAGTCGCGTCTTAATTTATAAAATACCTTAATTAACTATGAACTAAGGGTAACTTAAATTATAATATAAAAATCACATTTTGTTTACAATTTTTATGACGTCATGTCGTGGTTTATGTTTCGACCGGCAGAGGGCAGCACATGTTGTAATAAAACTTTAAAGGCCGCTCTACATATTGGGCGAGATATTTCGACTTAGTGTGGAGTGTTTTGTATCACCTCGCGTGGTCTCATAGATATATTAATCATATTTAATCCCTATATACATCGAGAGAATTTCTCGTGCGTACAATATAGGCGAGAATTTAAAAGGAAACTGCGAAAAGGCGATTATGTTTTCAAACTTTACGATGGGACCTTGTAAATAAGACTTTTCTGTTATATAAAGTTATATGCTCGACCTTACATACATAGGTGTAGCCAGTCACATTTATATTTCGCAGAGCTTATTACTGCCCCATAACGTGATAGGCGACGAGCTTATCGCCATAAATTCAGACTCCGGGCTTATACTAAGTATTTCGTGATAGAAAAACGGTGTTATGAGATGAACTTTCTCCATTTAAATTGACCATAACTTGGTAATTATGCGGCGAGTCTCGCCGTAACATAATTTATTTTTATTCTTAGAAATATTACTTTGATGATAATGATATACAGAAAAGTACAAATATTGTAGCAGATGTTCTAATGTAAACATTGGAAAATATTCAAGGTTCTTTTTTCGAAATACTTTTTTGAATTTACACGCTAGATGGCGTTATTAAAATCAATGCTTACCTTGACGTAATATTCTTTAATAGCATAATTTTTAGTATTTCTGGTTATTTAAATTTGGATCACGTAATACCGCCGTCTGCCGCTAGATGGAGCTGTTATAAATTACTTAACTAATATTCCTCGACGTGCTGAATGAGGGTAGTTCTCTTGACTCTTTTCTTTTCCTCACGCATAGACATATTAAGAAGATTATCAAAGCTATAAGAGCTATGGCTAGAATAACTCCCAGAACTATAGCTGCTATGGTGGCTTCTGTGAAATAATCTGTGGAACAAATTGAATTATTAACCAGGGACGGTTAACATTATCAAATGTTTACTGGTAGAATTATGAAAACTTAATTAAATTAAAGGAAAGGGATTGGGAAGAGGAAGGGGATTTAGGCCTCCAGATATCTCATTCACCGTAAGAAACGCAGCAGCAAGCCCTTACTCAACGTCGGTGTTCTGTGAGACAATGCTAACCCGGTCGAGCCAGCCCATTCTTGCTGTAGACAAAACTGTCTACAGCGTGGCTCTACCACTCCTTTACTTACTGGATATATCCACAACATAGCTATTCGTGTTTCCGAAAGCATCTATAGCGTTGACCAGCATTCTTGGGTTGCAGCAGGTCGCTCTGTACGTGGTCATCACCTCCTCCTTAGTCCCAGAGATGAAGTTATCGTTGTACGTGAGACCGGTTGGTGATGACGTGATGCGGAGTAGACCTTGGAGATAATAAAAACTATTGAATTCAATTTAATAATATAAAATACACACATATAGTCCTGACCCCACACTAGGTTAACCTGTATCGTGGGTATCAGGAATTACGAGGGACTTGCAGCCCACAACCACATCTCACACCACACATCATTATCACGTTATCGTGGCTTATTGCCAGGGTCAGCCTTCTCGTACCGTAGATTTGACGGTATTTGGTATTATATGGTGCGACCTGCCGTCTGACCCCCACAACCCGCAACATGAACCAAGTTTCACCTTTGCCTCGTCCGTTAATCACAGAGTGTACCACGTGCAAGTTAGGTTTTAGACCTACACTCCAAAATCCAATAGTTAGTTTTTTTTTATAGCATAGGCCGGCAAACGAACAAGTAGGTCACCTGATGGTAGGTGATCTCCATCGCCCATGTACGCCTACAATAGCAAAATAGTCATGGGCGCGATGGCGACCTTAAAGGAAACGGCTAATTAAGGGATTGGCAAGGGGCCTCTCTCCTTACCATTAGGTGACCCACTGGCTTTTTTACCGGCCTATGCTATAAAATTTGAGTATACGATCTCCTTAATTGATAAATCCTCTAAGCTTTCCAAACTCGAACCCACCTCCACCAGCGTCCCTTGCCACTATGGTAGCGGACCAGACATGCTGGGCGCAATCTTCGCCCATCCTGCCGAGGCAGCTGCCTTGGAAGTTGTGTCTCACTACTGGCGCCCATGTGTCTCGCATGGCGTTGTCTGGTGTCACTACATAGATGTAGGCTGATATGGACACTTGCTCGCTTTGGGCTGAAACAAATAGTAACTTTTTAGTATCGATACAATTGGTGGCGCAGTTGTAGTGTCTACTAGGAAGGGCAAATAATGCTATTAATTAGCGGGCTTATGGAAGACCAGCAGTTGCGGCCTGACTGCGACCTCACGCTGAATAAGCCCATTTGCAGACACACAATGATATTCGGAGTAATGCATTCAAATTTAATATTATTATGTTTCTTCCCACCATGCCAATATTCGTTGTATTGCATCTGTAGTGGTCTCGCCGATGGGTTGCGTCATTTGAGGAAGTAGGACGGGGCGCTTCATGTTTGACTGCTGTGGGTGTGTACAGCGTTTGTTGGTGTGTTGGAGGGAGCATGATGGTTTACCATCATCACCCTCCGGTTCCGAAGTACATATGTATATTGTGTTGTGTGCAATAAAGGTTTTTATTATTATTACGATTTAATTTGATTAGCATGTGAATTCTCGTGTCTTAGCACGCTAATCATTCGTGTTAATGCTATTTGCTAATATGACACAATAATGTAATGTTCCCGCGGGTGCGAAGGGGATAGCACGTTGCCACCGTTGCTGCGACGCGCTAATACAAGAATTACGAAGCGACGAATGAATTCATACTTCGCATAATTTAGCAATTGTATTTAATTTGCTAAATGACACTTCGCATGCGTAAAATGAATGCGAATGCTAATTAATCCAATACTAGACCTTCGCGGTACGATTGCTATGCTGAGGTTTTACAAGGTTCCATACAATAAGTACTTTGTTAAAGTTCTGAACGGCGGCATTGCTGCCCGTTTATCAGCAGGCGCTTACCATAAAGTGAGTGACCATATCATTCAGTTTTAATAAAAAGACGCTAACCGACACCCTAAAATCAAATCAAATCAAAAGAGGAGGTTTTCAAATATTTTTTTATTTGCTTGTATGACGAGACGAGCAGGTCGCTCGCCTGATGTTAAACGACACGCCTACAAATAAACAGAAGCAACGACACACAGAACTCTGGATTACAGAACATTGCATGCCACTAAACTGCGTTCGTCATCCCGAGTAATAAGTTGTTAAGTCTCATAATGCCCGGTATTTTGACTGGCTTCAATGTCCTTCGAACTGGAACACAATAGTGCTTACACACTGCTGCTTGTCAGTAATAGACGGCGCGGTGGAACCAACACAGACGGCCTCTCGCATACGAGGGACCTACCACCTTGTAAAAATATAATTGTGTTGCTTAATCACTTACCGTATGCAGTGAAAGTGACCAGGTCTCTGAAGCCTGGTTGCGCTGATGATGGTATGGTCGCCGATACTACCACGTTCACTGTCTGGCCGGATTGTAGTGTTTGACTATAAAAAATGACACTTTAGCATATACAATGTGTTACAGAAATGTGTGGTCAAATTTAAGTAGCGTATAGTGTACGATATAAGTATTTCACTCTCGGTAGTACTAAACCCGATTGCATTTCTAGGACATGTATAAAGCATTTTCTTTATTGTCAACGCTTTTAATTTACTCCAGCATTGTTCGCTCACGCACTTAATAGTGATGTAATTATATCGATCGTAATAAACGAGTGATCAAAATTAGCTTGAAATTGTTAAGATGTCTATATGTAACACTCACTGTCAGGTGTATGTGACGACACTTAAATATGATCACACCTTTTTGTAACACGTTGTATATACATACAGGGTTGATATTATTGACGATTTGTGATGATTTCTCTAAACGTTATTGGTTAGTTTCTGGCGCTAAATCAAAACAGACCAATCATTTAGGTATACAGAATCGGACTCTTGGAAAATAGCTTACTTAGGTATTTGAGAATATGCACTTTAGTATTCAGTACTTACGAGTAAGGGCTAATTCCAGTTAGAAATCTTAATTCTCCAACAGCACCAAATGTAAACCTCACCGATTGCTCCCTGTAGTTCGTCACTTCGAAATGTAACTGAAATTATGATGAAATTATTTAACCTCCAATAAATAGAGGGGTCTTATAAGCTTGACCTCTTCCTCAGTCTGTGGGTGTGTATTTGTCTGTGGCACTGTAGAGCCTAAACGAGCGACCGGTCGTAAAAACTACAAGTCATTTCTTCTGCCACAAGTATGTTGCGCCGATCTCTCAGCGAGTGGCAAGAGGTTGAGGAGGAGTTGTAAATGCTTCTAAGTGTACCTGAAGCCTTTCTCCTGGAGATCCATACAGCCTGGTGCTCAAACCAATTTGCACCGCAGTCAGGACGGTGCCTTGTTGATTCACCACCTGAGGAAGTTGAAAAAATAAATAGCTGTACAGTAAAAAACTAATTAATAACATTGCAATGGATGATGCAAAAGTCTTCATAATTCATTTATAAACTTACGCCTTTAAATCAAAAAGACGTTAGCAGAGGTGGAACTGTTGCTACACCCACGTGGTACACAATGTTCCCACGTACTTGATATGATATATCTTACCATGGGATCTGGACTATGTGACTTGCATATCTATCTAATGCTCTTTTTTCTTCCTGCCCTGCGTTATCTCGGGTCCGCTTCTCTAATCATGGCCTTTCCCAATATTCTATCTATAGTCGGATTTGCTTACAGGCAGTAAAATTTTGACATATTTTGTATGGAAAATCTGTCAAAATACTATTGATAGTAAGCAAATCTCTCTTTAAATAGATTATAGGGAACGGGATTTACAGATAGATTAGCTTAATCTGAGTAGTTTTTTGACAGATTTTCCATACAAAATGTGTAAAAATTTAAAAAATAGTAAGCAAATTTTGCGTTAAACCGAGTATTGGGAACATGACCATACCAAGACAGTTTCATTTCATCTTATCTACCATAGGTACCACTTTCAACCTCCCTCAAACGTGCTCATTCTTACAATATCATTTACCTGGGCAACAGCTCTGCTCAACATTTCCCCAGTATCGTTGTGCTTCTGGGAGTAGACTCTGGAGTTCTCCTCCTCAACTCTCTCCAGATCGTTGACAGAGTCCCGGAACGCTATGGATGCTGATCTGCCCAGACGGACCTCTGGTTGGTGTAAGGGTCCTGATAGACGGATGAAAGGTTCCCCTGGAAATTAAAGTTCTTTTTATTCGGCTGAGTGAGGTAACTCAAAATTGTGACAAAGTACTGCACTGTGCTCATCACTATGAGATGTGAGATGTTAAATCTCATAATGCCCAGTAACTTTTTACCTTCAATGTCCTTTAAACCAGAACACAACAATGCTTATACACAGCTGTTTGGCGCCAGAAATAGATAAAGCGGTGGTAAGTTCATGATTAATTCTGGCACACGTAGGTCATATGTAAATAAATAAATACACCCAACAGTCAATAGTCTGAAATAAGCTAATGTTATAGTACCTCTGTAATTCCTGCCGAAGATTTTCACGTACACCTTCGACCCCTTAACTGGTGGGAGGTTGACATCAGCTACCAGTTCTGAAGATGGGTCGATGCTCTCACTCTGGCCTTCTCCAGCCACGGGTTGGTAACTGTCGATTGAGGAAGAAATGATTTTGCCAATATAAATGTGTAGGTTAGTGTAATTACTAGTCAATCATGCCTTAATAGCGGAACGGATTCGGATGAAATTCGGCACACAGATTGATCATGACCTGGATTAGGACATAGGCAACTTTTTGTGCCAAAAAATAACATTCATGATGGTGGAGTTGCGAGCGAAAGGTAGTTAGGCAATTTTTTTAATCCTGACACGGCAAAGTGATGCTGGACCTGGTGTTAAGGACAGACGACAGTTCAGTCCAAATATAATGTCGTCCGTCAAGAGGCATTACGCCCCTCGACGGTTGGCTGAATTATGCCGTCTTGAAGTTACTGGATATACACTGCCTGACCCCAGAACCAGAAGTGGCCGCTATCCAGCCAGTTACAATTGTATCAGTTACTCATCCATCAGCGAACGTTTTCAAACAGCTCACCTTAATATTGCACATTGAAATATAACTAGTTTATACGGATTTTCTCTCCCGTGACCACGAAGGCTGAAAAGCTATCGAAACGCCGCGTCGGGACTAAAATAAAATTAAACCGCGATAAAATCCGTATAAACTAGTTTTACCTTCTATTCCTCCTCCTACATTTAACGAAGCAAAGCGGCTCTCCGCTACGATCAACATACGCACATACGCACTCACGCCTGTAATCCCCGAAGGGGTAGGCAGAGGTGTAACCAGTACACCCACATTTCGCCGAGCGTATCTCCGTCCCACAATGTAGGGGGCGAGCTTATCGCCATACCGGGCACAAATTCCAGACTCCGGGCTGATACTGAGCATTTCGTAATAAAAAAACCTAATACCACTTTACCCGACCCGGGGATTGAACCCGAGACCTCAGCGTTAGCCTCAGTCGTAACGCATACGCATTACAACTGCGCCACCGAGGCAGTCAAGCTACGATCAAGTTGGAGATATTCTCGAGAAAGGCCAGGTCAGGAGTGCCCTAAACCGACGTGCATGTATGAAAAATTTTATGAGGGTGAATGAGGCCAAAGAGGTATGCAAGGATCGTAGCAAGTGGAAATCTGTTGTATGTATCTAAACTAGTTTTATTTCAAAGCTCACCCTAAATGAATAAGTCATTGGCTGGTAATGCTATGGTAATTTTTTTACCTGAATGACAGTTTCGCCAATTCGGTGCCGTATTCATCGACCAGCAATGATTCCCGTACACTTGCCACTGGTCCGGTCACTCTAAGTTTGAGGGCATCTGTAAAATGAAACAAATTTATCGCTTATTAAACTTGATTTTATTGATTGCTTATATAATAGCATTGATAGCTCAGCGGGGCCACTCCCCGGACTGGACTGGATGTGGACTATGGACTGTTGAGACGAAATTCGCAGGTTCGAAACCAACTCTAAGGGCTGACGTTTTTGGGTTACGTGTGTATTAATTTGTTAATTATCACTTGCTTTAACGGTGAAGGAAACATCGTGAGGAAACCTGCATACATGAGATGTTCTCTATTAGAATTTCGAAGGTATGTGAAGTCTGCCAAACTGCATTGGTTTAAAAGAATGCCATTTGCAACTTTCTTGACGCTGAGGCTAGATCGGAATGATATTTTGAACATTGAAAATTACGAGAATTGGCCTACAGATGTTCTACACGTGTCATAGTCGGCGCTGATTGATTAATTTACAGTTTACATTAATACATTCATTAATAACCGATGTTATTAAATCTTTATGTATTGTAAGTTTATTGGAGTTCAGTTTGTACGTCGTCGCGTACCAGTGTAATCTAGACATCCTAAAATTTCACGCAAATTTTAATTTCACGTTTATTACGATTAATGAGATCGATCCTTCTTATAAATTAAGTGCGTGAACGAGAATAACTGCTGGAGTGAGACAAAATCTCAGCTGTTTATGATTTAATGTTGTCCATGGTTGCAAGTCAAGTATCGACATTGTATAAAAAAGAAAATGCTTTATTTATGTCCTACCAATGCAATCGGATTTGGTACTACGGGGGGTGAAATACTTATATCGTACACTATACGTTGCTTAAATTTGACCACACCTTTCTGTAACACGTTGTATAATACTTATATCGTACACTATACGTTGCTTAAATTTGACCACACCTTTCTGTAACACGTTGTATAAATAGAAACGAGAAGATCCGCGTGTAAATATAACATATCATTAGTAGTTTGTTATTCATATACGTTTATGATAAACTTTTGAACTATATTATCGCGTGACACTTCCTTGTTTTGGTTGCGTATCGAGTTTACTGAAGATTCTCATGGTTGCATACATGGATTGGACTGTGGGTTCGCTTCCTTTGTTCTAAATAGAGCTCAGACTAAAGTGATATTCGGTTAATCCATCAAGAAATGCTTAGTATCAACATTGAATGGTGCCCGGTATTTTTTCTTTTGTATTAGTTTGAATGACGAAACGAGCAGGTCTCTTGACTGATGATAAGCGCCACGCCTGCCCATAAACAGAAGCAGCACCACACAGAACTTTGAATTACAAAGCACTGTATGACATTAGACTTCGCTCGTCACCCCAAGACATAAGTTGTTAAGTACCCCCTGATTTACGCGATAGTCTGACGCTTAGTAATATTAAATTTAAACTTAAGTCGTACTTTCGAAATAATTTAAAAAATAAACAAGATTCATAGACAAAGCAATTATATCACACTCCTAATTTGATTATAAGCTAACAGTTGTAATACTCATCATAATTAACATCTTATTATTATTGCTGTTTGTTATTATGTATTAGAAATTTCATGTCAACTATAGATAGCATTAATACAAACCTTAGTGGTTTCTTAGATGCTATTACGGTACAATTATTTGTAATTCTTTGTAAACGGTAAATAAATGGAAAAAAGTATCAATGCCCAGAAATTTCACTGCCTTCAAAGTCCTTCAAACCGAAACACAAGTCCCTCGGACACTATAGTGGTATGGCGATAGGCTTGCCCCCTATCACATCATGGGACGGAAATAAGCTCGGCAAAATGTGGGTGTACTGGTTACACTTCTGTCTACCGTTTCGGTGATTACAGGTGTGAGTGCGTATGTATAATTATTTTTTGTTTATCTTGGCTGCGTCGGTGGCGCATTTGTAATACGTATGCGTTACGTCTGAGGCTGACGCTGAGGTCTCGGGTTCGATCCCCGGGTGGGGTAAATGTGATATTGGGTTTTTCTATTACGGAATGTTCAGTATCAGCCCGGTGTCTGGAACTGTGCCCGGTATGCCGATAGGCTTCCCCCTTTTCACATCATGGACGGAGATACGCTCGGCGAAATATGGGTGTACTGGTTACACCTCTGCCTACCGATTCGGGGATTACAGGCGTGAGTGCGTATGTTTGTATGTATGTACGGAATCCTCGATCTACGAGTCCTACTACTTCTTGACTGTTATTATAAATGTATACAGAATTATCATTAATGGAGTATCCAATCTAATCAACTTTTGTTTGCCTAAATTCCTTATCATAAATAAATCAATGAACAAACTACTGTTACCAATATTATATATATATATCTATATTATAATTAAACTGTACAATGGTATGACTGTGCGTTGAATATTATTTTGTTTTTAGATTTAGATAAGTTTAAACAAACCTTAACAATCTTTTTTATTATCTTGAATGACGGAACGAGTAGGTCGCTCGCCTGATGGTAAGACGCTTGCCCATAAATTAAAAAGCCTATAAAAGCATAAATTAATTAAAATTAAAGCAATTAAAAAGCATATAAATTAAAAACCATAAAAAATACAAACAAAAAAAAACTATGTTTTAGTTTTATTTGATTATTTAATTATCCACAAAACTGGTCGCTTCAGTTAATAATAAAATTAATTAGTAAAAAGCTTATTTAATCTTATCATGGTCTTCATTAAAGGTTATATTAAATCAACGAGTAAAGCCGTGTTTAATCATATAGCGGTTAGATAAATTTTTAAACTGTCTTAGTTAAGTGATAACGTTAACTCTGTATTGACGTTTTGAGTTAAATATGTGATGTGAGATTGATTTAGTTAAATTATTTAATTGTCTAACTTATATTGTGGTTATTTTAACTAAAGATTAACGGTAAATAAGAAAGAAAACAAAAAATACGTTTCATACAATTCGATGTTTAAAAATAATAAAAACTATATTTAAAAAATAATAAAAAAAAGTCATAAACGTAAATATGTTCATTGGCGGTGGAGATCGCTTACCGTCAGGTGACCCACTTGCTCGTTTGCTAGCTTTTTCGATAAAAAATGCGGAAGTAATCGTGATAATATAAACTGAACGATTTTTGGAACTAAATCGTGAAAATAATCGAATGTAGGTCGGAAAAAATGTCACATAGGATAAAAAAGTGATGTGTGGTTATTATCGAAATAAGATGACAAGAAACGTAACTCAAGCAAAAAAAATACCCCACCAAAACTCTGTGCAAGGGGCCGCGGTTATAAAAGTCTGTTCAGTTCGTTCATTCATCAATCAAAAATTGATTCATGATCTCTAGTTGACACTTAAAACGTCTAATATTTTGCGCAGTGCAGAACGTCTTATCTCGATTTAGAAATTTAATATGTAGACATTAACTTTTATGAAATTAAGTTGATTTTGAACGTTAATTAATTTTTGTTGCGTGTATGAGTGTTATGTGTGATTTTACCTTTGCATGTGTAAGTAAGTGAAGCCGTATTTTTGGTCGATTCATATGAGAGTTATCGTTCTAATTATCTTATTTCGATGGTAGTTATACGTACAAAAAATATATACGCGTATTGACAACCTCCTCCGTTTTTTTCTCGGTTAAAAACTGTCCAATAACAATACAGGTAATCGCTCTAAGTTTTATTTTGTCTTCAATTGTTTATCACTTGATCCGAATGTCAACAGCTTTGTTGGCATTTGGCAGTCGCAGTTATTTTTTATGGCTTTCTAAAGCATACGAAGCACCCGGCCCACCTGCTGGTAAGTGGTTACTGCCGCCCATCGTCATCAGCTAATACATACGGACTCACGCCCGTAATCAGGGTATGCAGAGGTGTTACCAGTACACCCACAATTCGCCGAGTGTGTCTCCGTCCCATGATATGATAGGGGGCGAGCTTATCGCCATACCGGGCACAGTTCCAGACTCCGGGCTGATACTGAGCATTTCGTAATAGAAAAACCCGCGGATCGAACCCTAGACCTCAGCGTCAGCCTCTGTCGTAACGCGTACGCATTACAACTGCGCCACCGCGGCAGTGGGACATCAACTAAAGAGTAAAAGTACTTTGTTTATATTCATTGTTAATTATCGCTTGCTGCAACGGTGAAGGAAACCTGTATACCCGAGAAGTTCTCCATAAGAATTTCCAATGTATGTGAATTCTGCCAACCCACATAACTAGCATTATGGTGAACTAACGCCTTACCCCTCTCTATTCTGTAGAGGAGGCCCGTGTACAGCAATGGTACGTGTATAAATTCCTTTTTTACACACTTATGTAAAAAATATGTCCAAATTGAAAATTATGTAAAAAATATGTCCAAATTGAAAAAGAAAAACAAGCACAAAATAATCGCGTAAACTTAAGGAGAAATTCATTTCAAAGTTGTTAAACGTATGTGGATTTATATCGAAATGTCTTGTTTCAAACCTGTTCCGCGACACGTGTACTATATTTATATATTTTTTGCAACAATGAAGGTTGTTTCGTAGATTAATTACATGACATTGTGAATTATTTTGTCTTGAAACCGGTGTATGGTAGAGTTATTTCCGGCACCTTTATTTGGCGCCAAAATGAAATATTACCATTTATCGTGCTGAGGTGTAAAAATGGAATGTACACCGTGTTACAGAAAGGTGTGGTCATAATTAAAGTGTCGTTACATACACCTGACAGTGAGTGTTTTGTACCGGATCTTATCAAAATATAGACATCTTATAATTACACGCTAATTTTCATCACTCGTTTATATGATCGATAAGATCGAACACATCCCTATTAATTAAGTGAAGTGTGTGAGCGAGAATAACAATGCTGGATTGAGAATAAAACTTCAGTTGTTTATCATTCAGTGTTGTCCAAAGTTGCAAACCGAATATATAAATGTTACTCATTCGATAAAAGAAATACTTTATTTATGCCTTAGCAATGCAATCGAATTTCATATACTTTTGAAATTCTTGTTTTAAATAAAGATTTAAAAAAGCAGTTGAATATATTACTATGAATTATACAGAAATTAATGCAACAAAAAAAAAAAGAATAGGGTCGCCCTTCAGCGGATAAAATACGCTAAACATTTAAATGTCAATTTTTTGCACTACTGTAAATAGCAGTTGCAAATCGACAGCTAAACGTTTTTAAGTAAAAAAAATACTATAAGCAATCGCTTTCAAAGATAAATGTATCTACATAAGCTAGGAAAGTAAAACATTTATTTAAATAACTAGGGGCTTTGCCCATGTTTTTCCACAAAACATAAAATAAAAAAAAACTTAAAGTCCGACGAATATGAGACATATCTTACTTTCTTCCCCACATTATTCTGCATCGATTGGTATCGATCTCGACCCCATACCCCCAGCGGTTTCGGAGGAGATAGCGTGACAAGCTTTTGGCAGCGGCGGCGGCGCCAGTCACTTTTTTTTGAATAGAGATAAAATCTTCATCCAAATTGGTCAAACCGTTCGCGAGAAACCATTTTATTTAACGAACAACATGAATCTAGATAAAATTGGGGAGTAAAAAATTATATTAGAGTTTATAAAAAATAACTAATCTAATCCAATTCGGTTGAGCCGTTTGGGGAACCAATGACTCGTAAAAAAAACTGATTACTCGTTGAAAATGTAGGATACACACACACACCTATTCAGTCACATTTTTACATGATCTGTGGATAAACAGTGTATGTTTTGTAATTCATAAAGTATTATTGTGTAAGTTATGTGTATATTCCAAGTTGTGAACCAAAAAAAATATTTTTGTCTATTTATATTGTTTTTTTTTGGTTGAAATATGAAATACTACGCGAGACTTTTTTGAGATATTTGTCTAACAATTTATCATGTACTGATCGACAATGCGTGGCGAGACGGCTACCAGAGAGAATAATATTTCCTTACAATAAATAAATATGACATGAATATCCGTGTGACATTGCTAATGGTAAACTGCGCAGGCGCTTCGTTGTAGTTGTCTGTACCAATTTGCGTCTTTATTTCCAACAAATTTTTTTTTTTTTAATTAATTAAGAGTAAAAATCAGTTAATTTAAATACATTAATTTGTACAAGAGATGTAACATAAATTAATTTAAGTTTTTCTGTACATCAATTAATAATAACATAAAAAAGTATCCAATCGAAGAGTATCAATAAAATTAAAATACCATAAGCAAAAAACAAATTATGCTTACAAAACATGCTCCATACCAGAGATGTGGTTGCAAACTGGTCGACATTTAGCGATTAGACTAGGTCGGACGATCTTGACCTGGATACGCCGAGGAGCTACGTTTAAAAGGTTAGTGTTTTTTTATTTATTATAAAACCCCTTGTGGTGAGATGTGGTGTGCTGAAATGTGTTATCCAACCCCCCCTAAACGCCTCGTTAAACAGACAGCAAGGCGTGGAGAACGAACCCGAGTCAATGCATTCATCGCGCTTAAATAAAGAAATAATAAATAATAATACACCCAACAGTCACACACATAGTCCTGACCCCACACTAGGTAAACCTGTGTTGTGGGTATCAGGAACTACGAAGGACTTGCGGTCCCACAACACCCAGACCCAAGACCAATATTTGTGGTTCACACAAACATTTGTCTCGGTGTGGGAATCGAACCCACGGCCTCTCGCTTCGCAGCCGACTACTCGCCCGCTGCGCCACGGAAATTACTCATTTATATGTGATTAGATTGAATTAATTACATTACAAGTAATATATCCTGATCGGTACCAGTCCCTGAATTGGAATAAAAACTTTTTAACAAAAATGAAACATTAAAAAAAGTTAAGAATAAAAATAAACAATTGAAATAAAACTAGTTTATACGGATTTTATCGCGGTTTAATTTTTATTTTAGTCCCGACGTTTCGAAGCTTTTCAGCCTTCGTGGTCACGGGAGAGACTGAGGTGTAGGTCGTCTCGAAAAGTTAACGTTACATTGCCAACCTGCATTTTTATATTGTACATTGATTTATTATTTTTAAAAAGTTAATTGTCACTGAAAGAAACAATTTTAAGTCGTTCGGTTTCTATCTATAATAATTTGCAATTTGCACCGACCCAATTTTTTTGTATGCTAATCTTTTTTGCGTTTTAGTTTTATTTTACTATTTTTAATGATAGAATATACATAAAAACCGCGTCGAATCGAAACTCTCCGTTTTAATTCGTCGGTAAAAAAAAAATACAATTTCCAAATCGCTTAACATTTAGTCAAACAGAACCCTAAGGGTCAATTAGATTAGGCGTTAGGATGCCATAGATAAATAAATGAGTAAAATTTATAACACCCCTCTTTTTTCGGGGGTTTTAAAAAAATATCGCCATACCGGGCACAATTCCAGATTTCGGACTGATACTGAGCATTTCGTAATAGAAAAACCCAATATAACTTTTAACCGACCCGGGGATCGAAACCTCAGCGTGAGTTGTAACGCGTACGCATTACAACTGCGCCACCGAGGCAGTCAGTGTCGGTTTATTACCGGTGTTTTGGTAAATACAAAGTTTTTTCATATCTTGCTTTAAAACCGGTCGCATTTAAATGCTAAAAAGGGTCAAGACACTTGCGGAAATGATGATGTCACCGCTTTACCCTCCGGTCTGGGTTATGCTTGCGAAATTTACAAGGTCCTTTGTAATAGCAGTGATAGCTCAGGTGGGAGTGGTATGGATTGTCGAGACGAAAGTCGCAGGTTCGAAGCCAGCCCCAAGAGTATACACCTCTGACTTTTCTAAGTTATGTGTATATTAATTGTTAATTATCACTAGCTTTAACGGTAAAGGAAACATCGTGAGGAAACCTACATACCTGAGAAGTTTTCCATAAGAATTTCGAAGGTATGTGAAGTCTACCAATCCGCATCAGTCCAGCGTGGTGGACTAAGGCCTAACACCTCTCATTCAGTAGAGGAGGCCCGTGCCCAGCAGTGGGACGTGTATAATACAGGGCTAGTATTATTATTATGTCCTTCGTATGCGAGAGGCCGTATGGGTTGATACCACCGTCTATTACTGACAACCAGTCGTGTGTAAGCACTGTTGTGTTCCGGTTTGAAGGACATTGAAGCCAGTGAAATTACTGGGCTTTATTAGACTTAACATGTTTTGACAGCCTCCGTGGCGCAGCGGGCGAGTAGCCGGCAGCGAAGCGAGAGGCCTGGGTCTGGGTGTTGTGGGACCGCAAGTCCTTCGTAGTTGCTGATACCCACGATACAGGTTAACCTAGTGTGGGGTCAGGATATGTGTGTGACTGTTGGGTAAAAGAAAAAAAAGTGGGTTCTTTTGTTACTCCTCTGCCTACCCCATCGGGCATTACAGGCCTGAGTGTGTATATATGTATGTAATTATAATATTTAATTCATATACGAGTACGTAGTGGTCTGTCCTTATGGATTTTTCATTCATTTATAACAATCCTTCGTAGTTGCTGATACAGGTTAACCTAGTGTGGGGTCAGGATTGTGTGTGACTGTTGGGTAAAAGAAAAAAAAGTTCTTTTGTTACTCCTCTGCCTACCCCATCGGGCATTACAGGCCTGAGTGTGTATATATGTATGTAATTATAATATTTAATTCATATACGAGTACGTAGTGGTCTGTCCTTATGGATTTTTCATTCATTTATAACAAGTATGCGAATAAAAAAGCTTCATCTTTTTACATCGACCTTCGTTATTACCATCGTTTTATTTGAATACCATCGATGGGTGTGTTTGTGTTTTGAACCTTTTTTAGGGTTCCGTGAGAGTTTTGTGAGTGGTAGAGCCACGCTGTAGACAGTTTTGTCTACAACACGAATGGGCGCTCGACCGGATTGTTACTACTGACTCACAAAAACCCGACGTAGAGTAGCGGCTTGCTGTTGCGTTTCGTACGGTGGTGAGATATCCGGAGGTCCAGCTGTCAGTCTGTCTGTCTGTCTGTCATGTCTAAAGTCTAAAAAAAACTGAAATTTAAGGTAGGAAAATTGATTTCAATAAGCAATGTTTTTGATATCTACACTTATATTATAAAGAGGAAAGATTTGTATTTTTGTATGTAACGAATAAACTTAAAAACTACTGGACCGATTTCAAAAATTCTTTTGCTGTTAGAAAGCTACGTTATGGCTGAGTAACATAGGCTACTTTATCCCGGAAAAGGCCGTTCACGCGGGCGGAGCCGCGAGCAATGGCTAGTATGGGATATTTTTGTTTACACAATATTCATTCATTTTGAGTACAGAACCCTTGATAGTCTGTGTCGGGCACACTTGACCGGTTTTTTTATATGAATACCTTCGATAGGTGTGTTTTGATCCTTTTTATTGATGACTGCATCGAAATAATATCGATGGATGGACTGGCATTGATGTATCGGTAAATAAATAAAATAAACATATACATACACGCACTCACGCCTGTAATCCCCGAAGGGGTAGGCAGAGATGTAACTATTACACCCATCTGTTTCATAATGTGGTAGGGGCCATATTCCGTTGAGGGATGGAAGCTTCGCATTTCCAGAGACATACCGAGTTTCATTGCTCGGTGTCGAAATATGTGTGCCACTGTCTATCCTGGATTACAGGAGTTACAGCGGCAGGTGTAAGGACGGGATTGTCTCTGCTCGGTACATTCTCAGTGCGTGCTGTCGATCCTGGCTTACAGGACGTGGGATAGTATCTAAATTTTATTCTTCTAGCCCATATCCTATTTCCACTGGGGTCGGCGCAACATGCTTTTAACACATGTTACAGAAAGATTTCGCTTGTTTTTACGGCCGGCCGTCTGCCTTACGTCATCCCCTCTGGGGCCTATCTAAAGAATACGGTAGTTTCCTATATTGAATTTTATACATCATTTTATAAGCAACAGAAAATGATACGCAAAAGAAACGCTTTTATTAAAACACAATCAAAATTGGTTCAGAAATGTGCCCGCAGTTATTACTTTAAATGTTGGTATAAGGAAAAGTGGGTGCGTAGTAGGGATATCTCACTATCTTGCTTGCACGCGTGCACCATAATGAACATTTTACACAGTGACGTCAAAGTTTGCGTCGTCTGTCATTTGACAATTACCCCTTCTACAGGGTTTGAATGGCTTCTAACTTATTTATTTTTGGTCTGATTTATAAAATTCTTTCTGTAATAGATTTTGAGTCATGCAGTCTTTGGAGAATGTTCAAGCCTATAGGGTGACATCATCAGGTTTAATGCAGTCAAGGATTTATTAAGGATTAATTTAATGATCCTTCTATTATTGTGAGTGTTCATAGGTTGAATAACGAGACGAGCAAATCGCTCGCCTGATAAGCGCAACGCCTGCCCATAAACAGTAGCAACACCTCACAGAACTTTGAATTACAAAGCCCCGCATGGCACTGGACTTCGCTCATCACCCTGAGACATAAATAAAATGTTAAGTCTCACAATAGGGTAGTTGACTAGATTTTTTTTATTATTTACATCAATAAGTTACGTTACTCAAAATATATTGCAGAAAGAATTTTATAAATCGGACCAAAAATAAATAAGTTAGAAGCCATTCAAATCCTGTAGAGGGGGTAATTGTCAAATGACAGACGATGCAACCTTTGACGTCAACGTGTAAAATGTTCATAATGGTGCACGCGTGCAAGCGAGATAGTGAGATATCCCTACTACATCCCCACTTCTCCTCATACCAACATTTAAAGTCATAACTGCGGGTACATTTCTGAACCAATTTTTATTGTGTTTTAATAAAAGGGTTTCTTTTGTGTATCATTTTCTGTTACTTATAAAATAATGTATAAAATTCAATATAGGAAACTACCCTATTCTCAGAAATGTCAGTGGCTTCAATGTCCTTTAAACTGAAACACACCAGTGCTTACACACTGCTGTCATAAACCATAGCTTCGTGGTCTCTTCCATCTCGGCTCGGACCAAGAGGTTCGCAAAATCTTACTTCTGTCGGACCATAAAGCTGTGGAATAGTTTGCAGGCGCACGTGTTTCCTCAAATTCAAATCAAATCATTTATTCTGTAAATTGGATCATAAATATCACTTTTACATGTCAATCATTTTTTAAGCTATATTACATTTACGACGGCATTTCAGGGCTAGCCATGAGAAGAAATGCCGAAACAAACTCATGGGTTATGGCCTCTTTTAATGTCCAGACATTGTTTTACAGAAATTATGCGAGTGTAATGTACAGAAATTCCTGGATTGGCCCTTTCAAGAGATAGCCAAAAGTATATCAGACATACGTAGCACTCGCACTCACATTAAAAAAATAAATGAAATAATTTATAACAAAAAAAAAAAAAATGTCAATATTCCCTTACATACTAATATTGCGCCAATAGAGCAGTCAATATTAAAAAATATAATATATAAAAAAAAAGAGAACTATGTACATCCAATTTTGTATGGAGTGAGCGGCTTAATTCCAAGCTGTTTTGTCTTCCAGGTAATCTTTCACATTATAATAACCTTTTTGGCAAAGCCTGAGTTTAATACATAATTTAAATTTATTAAGGCCTAATAGTTGAATATGGCTTGGAATTTTGTTGTAGAAACGTATACTTTGACACTTGAAAGAGTTACTAATTTTTTTAAGTCTGGTCATGGGCAATATCAGTTTATTCTTATTTCTACCTCTTTCCTATAACATGGGATCCTTTAAACGGAGTGTGAAGAAGCACTTAAGCAGGCCGGCATAATTCTGACGATCTAAGATAGATTCAGTGTCTATCGTTGGTCGACAGTATTCATGGATTGCGGTACACTTACCATCAGGTGTAGCGTAGTCACTTTGCCGAGACAGGATAAAAAAGAGCCCAGTAATTTCACTGGTTTCAATGTCCTTCAGACTAGAACATCACACTGGCAGAGGTGTAACCAGTACACCCACACTTCGCCGAGCGCATCTCCGTCCCATGATATAATAGGGGGCGAGCCTATCGCCATATCGGGCACAATTACAGACTCCGGGTTGATATTAAGCATTTCATGACAGAAATAAATAAATAATATAATAAATAAATACACCCAACAGTCACACACATAGTCCTGACCCCACACTAGGTAAGCCTGTATCGTAGGTATCAGGACCTACGAGGGACCTGCGGTCCCACAACACCCAGACCAGAAACAAATATTTGTAGATTAGACAAACATTTGTTTCGGTGTGGGAATCGAACCCACGGCCTCTCGCTTCGCAGCCGGCTACTCGCCTGCTGCGCCACGGAGGCAGTCATGCTGCTGCTGCTTAAAAAATTACTATGAATTTTACCTGCTCCATTGGTGGCCACGTCCAGGTGTATCTGGCCTCGTGCTGTGACACGAATACTGTAGTCACATGAGTCACAGCGAACGCTCAAGTGCCAAACGCCGACCAAACCGGCGTGAGCTTCGGCGTCCTCCAGATTAGCCGGAATTACCGAGAGACTGGAAATGGAAGGGATATGTTTAGAATCCCAGGAGTTTTTTTTATGTCACTAGGGGCTTTGCCCATGTTTTTCCACAAAACATAGAATAAAAAAAAAACTTAAAATCCGACGAATATGAGACATATCTTACTTTCTTCCCCACATTATCCTGCATCGATTGGTATCGGTCTCGACCCCATACCCCCAGCGGTTTCGGAGGAGATAGCGTGACAAGCTTTTGGCAGCGGCAGCGGCAGCGGTGGCGGCGCCAGTTACTTTTTTTTAGAATAGAGAGATAGGCCGGAAAACGAGCAAATGGGTCACCTGATATTTATTTATTGTTGAAGAAGGCTTACAGACTAGTATATAAAGTACAAATTTACCATATCCAACATAAGAAAAAATTGCTAATGACAAGCCTCACTATTTGTTTATATACCACATGTGCCATCGAAATAATGATAGAACGATAACTCTTATATGAATCTGCCAAAAAATACGGCTCCACTTAGTTACACATGCAAAGGTAAAATCACACATAACACTCATACACTCAACAAAAATTAATGAACGTTCAAAATCAACTTATGAACTTATGAAAACAAGTCATAGTCCGTAGTCTTTATTTGCATACTAAATGTACAATTTTGTTCTTAGATAATACATGTATGTGCTTAAACTTAGTAGCTTTTGTCAGGCATTGCAAAAGGCGTATCAAGTGTCAACTAGAGATCATGAATCAATTTATATGAATGGACGAATGAACGAGCTCCACAGAGTCTTTACGTCGGTTTTCTTGAGACAGTGGTAACGACCCACTGTGGTAGCGGCTTGCTGCTGCGTTTCGTACGGTGATTAAGATCCGGAGGCCCAAATCCGCCTCCTCTTCCCAATCCCTTAATTATCCCTTTCCTTTAAGGTCGGCAACGCGTCCATGACTTCTGGTATGGGCGGTGGAGATCACTTACCATCAATCAGGTGACAGGTAGTTTGCAGGACTATGCTATAAAATAATAAACCTCTGCCTACCCCTTCGGGGATGACAGGCGTGAATGCGTATATACTCACGTGTCGTCATCGGAAGTTGTGCCAGGGAACAGCAGGTAGACGTCCCTTGGAGACAGACCTTCAGTCCTCGACGCTGGTGAGAAGCCTGATACAGATGACGCGTTGTACAGATCTATTTGTGGGGCTGAAGAAATAGATTGACATGAAATGATATGATACATACATACGCACTCACGCCTGTAATCCCCGAAGGGGTAGGCAGAGGTGTAACCAGCACAGTTCTCCAGTTGTAAATGTCCTTGTACCTGAGGTTATGCCTCCTTAGTTCATTATTTTGTCTACCGCTTTGCTATGGAGGGAAGTGGACAATTAATATTTTCAACTCCTTAACTTCCTATTTGATTAATTTCGTTGCGGGACAAAGACAATTTAGCATTTCCAGAGACTCGCCGAGCTTCACTGCTCGGTGTCAACAATATGCGTGCCATTGTCGATCCTAGTGCACAGGAGTTACAGTGGCGGGTGTGTGGGCGGGATAGTCTTGTAGCCCTGTGTTATACGTTTTTTTATTGCATAGGCCGGCAAACGAGCTAGTGGGTCACCTGATGGTAAGCGATCTCCACCGCCTATGTACGCCCATAACATCAAAATAATCATGGGCGCTTTGTCGACCTTAAAGGAAAGGGATTCCGAAGGGGAAGGGGATTTGGGCCTCCGGATATCTCACTCACCGTACGAAACGCAGCAGTAAGCCGCTAGTTTACGTCGGTTTTCTGTGGAACAGTATTAACGACCCGATCGACCTGGCCCATTTATGCTGTAGACAAAACTGTCTGCTGCGTGGTTCTACCACTCAACAAATAAAAAAAACTTCTGAACTATAACTCCATCGGGTTTTTGTTGACTTTTGTCATCATGTTGACATTCCAAGTTCCGACAGATTGACATTTGACGGTGTTATAATGACGTAACGACCGGAAAATCAAGACCAGCCGTACAAGAGCAATCAGCGGTTACTTTAATAAGCTGCGAAACGACCGGAAGTCATTATTGATAATGAAAATAATGATTTCATGTCCACAACCGTTGTGATTTTCCAATTACGATTATTGTTCGTGCATTTTGTACGATTTTTAACCGACTTCAAAAAAGGACGAGGTTCTCAATTCGACGAGTTTTTTATGTTGCTTTTTTTATGTATTTTTTTATGAGATTGAATGACAAGACGAGCAGGTTCCTCGCCTGATGGTAAGCGCCACGCCTGCCCATAAACAGAAGCAACGCCAAACAGAACTTTAAATAAAGCACGGCATGACACTGGACTGCGCTCGTCACCCCGAGACATAAGGTGTTAAGTCTCATAATGCCCAGTAATTACACTGGCTTCAATGTCCTTCACACCGGAACACAACAGTGCTTACACATTGTTGCTTGGCGGCAGAAATAGACAAAGCGGTGGTACCAACCCAGCCGGTCTCTCGCAAACGAGGGACCTACCACCTTGTATATCGATTTGTCTGCCAATTGTGGACCGATTTTGTTGGAGACATTTCATTCGATAGAGTTTAGCTGCGATTTGGTCCCATATAAATGGTTAAGATCTGATGACGGAGTACACAGTAAAACATTTAAATCCCTCAATGAATAATAGCATAGTCATCGCGATTGCATCGCATTGGAATTTACATGCCATAGCAGTACCTGCCACTAAAAAATGGAAAATATTTTTTTTTAACAATCCATTAAACCGACTTACTGACAGCCTCCGTGGCGCAGCGGGCGAGTAGCCGGTTCCCTCACCTAGACAAATGTTTGTCTGATTCACAAATATTTGTCTTGGGTCTGGGTGTTGTGGGACCGCAAGTCCCTCGTAGTTCTTGATACCCACGATACAGGTTTACCTAGTGTGGGGTCAGGAGTACGTGTGTGACTGTTGGGTGTATTTATTTATTTATTTACTAGCCAGTTGCGAAGCGAAGAGGCCGTGGGTTCCCGCATCGTATGTCTAATCCACAAATATGGGTTTCGGGTCGGGGTGTTGTGGTATCATAAGTCCCTCTTAGTTAATACCCACGATACAGGTTAACCTAGTGTGGGGTCAGGACTATGTGTGTGACTGTTGGGTGTATTTATTTAAAAAAAATACTAAACTCACCATCATTAGGTGGGTACAGGATAGCGTGCTCCACAGCTCCTTCGATGTATATCCTGAGGGCTGTCACTCCTGACTCCACAGGAAGACCTAGGGGTATCGCCTCGCGAACTCCTCTGCGTGCTCCTCTGCGCACTAATATGGTCTGAGGATAAAGAAAGAGTGAGTTAGAAGTTTATTCTTTGGTTTTGAAGGTGCTTGTTTGACTTTGGGGTAACTGGCGTTCGTTGGAACGCTAATATTGCAATGTCTGTAGAGGGATGAATGACAGTGTTCTTCTGGAAAGGGTATGTAGGTCTTCAGTCAGGTGGATGTTTTACTTTTTTTGGCCCTTCCGATGGCTGCTGTTTGAAACTTGTGTTGTAACAGCGTCGCGCAAACTTTGCTCTCGCGAATCGCGATACAGGGTCTATTGACGTTTTGTGCGGTGAGTCTTATTAGGTGGCAGGTCCCATGTATCCCATGTATGAGGCAGTCTGAAATGGTACCATCGTTTTGGCTATTTCTGTGTACATATAAGCACTGTTGTGTTTCGGTTTGAAGGACATTAAAGTCAGCGAAATTACTGGGCAATTTGAAACTTAACATTTTATGTCTCTGGGTGACGAGCGCAGTCCAATGCCATGCAGTGTTTTATTATTCAAAGTGATGTGTGGTGTTGCTTCTGATTATGGGCAGGCGCTGGTTACCATCAGGCGAGCGACTTCATCGTTTCGTCACTCAAAGTAATAAAAAAATGGAGATTTTAATGGAAATCTATCATTGATGACATCGCGTCATATTATTTTTACAAACTGTATGACGTGAGCTCGTAAACAAGAGTTTTCTTTCATATTCTCTTCTGTATTATCATCATCATCATCAGCCACAAGACATCTACTGCTGAACATAGGCATCCCCTAATGCCTTCCAGGCCGACCTGTTGCAACAGAGGACGTCCACTTACAAGATGGACCGACGACCTGACAAGGGTTGCAGGAAGCTGATGGATGCAGGCCGCTTCTGTATCATGCTTTAAACTATCTCCATCCAATCTAGGCTAAATTTCTGCTTACATCAAATCTGTCAACGTCGACGTCCTGGTTGAATCTCCCGTGTCTTCCACTCATCACCAGCGGTTGCCATTGCATCTCGGTATCTGATGCCAAGTTGCTGGATCCATCTACGTCCTTGAAAATGAATGGCATTTAAATATCTGCGTTACTTAGCATCTGAGTTGTAATGCCTCGTAAAAATTAAAAGTCAAATTTTCCTGCAACATGTGTTAAGCGTGTTGCTCCGATCCCACTGCGATCCCACTGCGAATGGGATAGAGGCAGGTGGAAGTAGAAGAGTTACTTGGAACTGCCACTTGAATGACACTGAGCTGGTGAAGGTACTGGGCAATATGAGATCTTATGTTTCGGGTTGCTTGGTGCAGTCCAATGCTGTTTGTAATTCAAAGTTCTGTGATGTGTTGTTTCTGTTTATGGACAGGTGTGACGCTTACTATCAGGCGAGTGACCTGCTCGTCTTGTCATTGAAGTAATAATGTAGCCCATAACAATGATTGTTAGCACCAGGATTTTTTTTAAACTTTTTATATGCTTGTGTGTGTACCAAATCCGACTGAATTGCTGAGACATAAAAAAGCATTTTTTGAAGTGAAAACTTCTTTAGCCGCGTTGGGCACTTCGATAACGAAATAAGATGACAAGAAACGTAACTCAAGCAAAAAAATTAGCCCACCAACACTCTCTGTAAGGGGCGGGGCTATAGAAGTCTGTGCAGCTCGTTCATTCATAATAATTTATTCATGATCTTTAGTTGACACTTAATACGTCTAATTTTTTACGCGGTGTAGAACGTCGTATCTCGATCTAAAAATTTAATATTTAGACATTAACTTTTATGAAATAAAGTTGATTTTGAACGTTCATTATTTTTTTATTTTTGTTGCGTGTATGAGCGTTCCTGTGATTACCTTTGCATGTGTAAGTAAGTGGCGCCGTATTTTTGGCAGATTCATATGAGAGTTATCGTTCTAGTTATCTTAATTCGATAATATGACCATATATTTTTGTAACATATACAGGCGAATTGAGAGCCTCCTCCGTTTTGCTTCGTCTGTTAATTTTGTTGAAGGTGCTCACCATAACTTGCATGGAGTAAGGCAACACATCTCCCTCAGTATGCTGCGATATACTCCTGAGGCCTTCGAGCGCTCGTTCAGACTCCATCGATGGATAACTAGGATCCGTCCAAATGGTGTACACCTGATGATGAAAATTTTCAATGACTGTAGGGTTTATTACTTACTGCTCCACTCAGAAATGTAAACTTCTTTGTCACTAGTTTTTGCTCGCTGGTCCGCCCTTTTTCAGGATAAAAAGTAGCATATGTCCTAATCCAGGTCATGGGCTACCTGTGTGTCAAATATCACCCAAAACTGTTTAGCTGTTAAGGCGTGATTGACCAACAAACATCTAAATCCACAAACTCACAAACATTCAAACTTTCACATTTATAATAGCAGTAGAGGGCAAACGAGTAAGTGGATCACTTGATGGTAAGTGATCTCCACTGCTCATGTACGCCCACAATACCAGACGAATCATGGGCACGTTATCGACCTTAAAGGAAATGGATAATTATGGGATTGGGATGGGGATATGGGCTGCTTTACGTCGGTTTTCTGTGAAGCAGTGGTAACGAACCGGTCGAGCTGGCCCATTCATGCTGTAGACAAAACTGTCTTCAGCGTGGCTTTACCACTCAGCGTTTCAGTATTCTGGCTATGCTGCATTGTTACTGTCACCTAAAAGTCGGTTTTTACCTTAAGCCTCTTCTCCACCAACGTCCTCAAAGCCAGCGGCAGTCTCTGCAGGTCACCAGCCCCTTCATCGGTGACCACGAAGAGTGCGCTGTCGTAAGGCACCAGTTTGGCAGCTGATGCCAATGCCCTCATGGTTCCATCGCTTGCTGTGTCTGTGTGTACTCCCTGAAGGGGGTAAGGGTTAAAAATAACTGAGGTTAAAGGCCATTTTCAACGAGCTGTGTCTAATTTTAGTTGACCGTTAAGGTTTTTTTTAATTATTAGCCTGAATGAAAAAAAGAACAGGGCGCTTGCCTGATTATAAGCCTGACCATAAACACGGCCTTCTGGGCTGATACCATCCATTTCTGCCGTCAAGTGTCAGCAATATTGTTTCTGTTTGAAGGATAGTGAAGCCAGTGAAATTATTGGGCCTTATGAGACTTAACAACTCATGTCTCGGGATGACGAGCGTAGTCCAATGCCATGCAGTGATTTTTAATTCAAAGTTGTTTCTGTTTGTGGGCAGGCGCTTACCATCAGGCGAGCAACCTGCTGGTTTCTTCACTCATGTTATCAGGAATAGCCTTTGCTCGCGGCTCCGGCCGCGTGAACGCGCCTATGTCACTTGCACGGCTATTATTTCAAACTACCCGGCATTACATTCTCGGGCACCTTCGTTATCAATCGATAAATGATAAATAGGGGGTCCCCAACAAGTCTGGTTTTGTGATCTAACAAATGTTGCCTAACAATATTATTATTATTAGTATAGATTGACAGTCTCCGTGGCGCAGTGGGCGAGTAGCCAGCTGCAAAGCGTGAGGCCGTGGGTTCGATTCCCACACCGTGACAAATGTTTGTCTAATCCACAAATATTTGTTTCGGGTCTGGATTTTTGGGACCGCAAGTCCCTCGTAGTTCCTGATACCCACGATACAGGTTAACCTAGTGTGGGGTCGGGACTATGTGTGTGACTGTTGGGTGTGTTTATTTATTTATAGATTAACTTGGCTACGATTTTTTTATGAATTTGACTTACTTGATACTTTAGCAGGAGTTTTGATAGTGCCTCGACCACGTCCCGGTCCTTAATACCGTTGTTGGGTTGCAGGTTGTGCCGGGATCGCCAGTTCACTCCTGCACGAATAAAAATAATGAATAGGTATATCCAACAGTCATTTTCACGAGTGGTAGAGCCACGCTGTAGACACTTTTGTCTACAGCATGAATGGGCCTGCTCGTCCGGGTCTTTACCACCGTCTCGCAGAAAACCGGCGTAATGTAGCAGCTTGCAGGCGTTTCGTACGGTGAGGGAGATATCCGGAGGCCCAAATCCCCTCCCCTTCCCAATCGCTTAATTATACCTTTTCTTTAAAGTCGGCAACGCGCCCATATTTATTTTTTTATGGTGGTCGTACATGTGCGGTGGAGATCGCTTACCATCACTTGCTCGTTTGCCGGCCTTTGCTATAAAAAAAGGCTTCGTGACGCAGTGGGCGATTCCCGCACCGAGATAAAATTTGTGTGATTCACAAATATTTGTTTTGTGTGTTTTCTCCCCAGAGGGGTTTACGTCAGGCAGGCGGTCGGTCGTAATAACTACAAGTCAAATCTTTCTGTAATATGTGTTAAAATGTTGCGCCGTCCCCACTGCGAGTGGGATAAAGGCAGGTGGAAAGAAAAAGTACACCCAACAGTCATAGATATAGTCTTGACCTCAAGATACTAGGTGGTAGATCTCTACCATCTCCACCCACTGAGACAGTGGTGGTGGGTGGACCACACTGGTGGTAGGTCCCTTGTATGCGAGAGGCCGGCTGGGTTGGTACCACTGCTTTGTCTATTTCTGCCGCCAAGCAACAGTGTCTAAGCACTGTTGTGTTCCGGTGTGAAGGAAAAAGAAGCCAGTGTAATTACTGGGCATTATGAGACTTAACACCTTATGTCTCGGGGTGACGAGCGCAGTCCAGTGTCATGTAGCGCTTTGTTATTTAAAGTTCTGTGTGGCGTTGCTTCTGTTTATGAGCAGGCGTGGCGCTTACCATCCAGGCGAGCGACCTGCTCGTCTCGTCATTCAAGCTAATAATAAAAAAAGACGGTATATGTCCCACCACTATATGCCAAACACTAAGTGCTTGGCGCAGGTTTTCATTTGTACACTCCATTTATTTTAGATAATTTTTGACTATGATGTTTTTTTATTGTCCCAGATATATTGATTCATAAACAATAATTAACAGCTGTTTAATAAATTATGGAGACTTGTTAAATCTAACCGGTTCCGGTCATTGACATACGACCCGAATAATTGCGGGTCATCCGGATTTTAGACATAGTTTTATTTTATTAGTCTAGCTATAGTGCATCACAATTAATGTTTAGAAGTACATTTATACAACGTGTTACGGAAAGGTGTGGTCAAATTTAAGCAACGTGGCGGGCGAGTAGCCGGCTGCGAAGCGAGAGGCCGTGGGTTCGATTCCCGCACCGAGACAAATGTTTGTGTGATCCACAAATATTTATTTCGGGTCTGGGTGTTGTGGGACCGCAAGTCCCTCGTAGTTCCTGATACCTACGATACAGGTTAACCTAGTGTGGGGTCAGGACTAGTGTGTGACTGTTGGGTGTATTTATTTATTATTTATTATAGTGTACGGATATATGAATATACAACGTGTTACGGAAAAGTTTTGGTCAAATTTAAGCAACGTATAGTGTACAATATAAGTATTATACAACTTGTTACAGAAAGGTGTGGTCAAATTTAAGGGTCATTAAATTCATCTAACAGCGAGTGTTTATGTACCGGATCTTGAACCGGAGTTATGAAATTGCAGTTCTGTACGAAAAAAATATTTTTATTCCATATACGCACTCACGCCTGTAATCCCCGAAGGGGTAGGCAGAGGTGTAACTAGTACACCCACATTTCGCCGAGCGTATCACCGTCCCACGATGTGATAGGGGGCGAGCCTATCGCCATACCGGGCACAAATTCCAGACTCCGGGCTGATACTGAGAATTTCGAAATAGAAAAACCCAATACCACTTTACCCGACCTGGGGATCGAACCCGAGACCTCAGAGTTAGCCTCAATTGTAACGCGTACGCATTACAACTGCGTCACCGAGGCAGTCATTTTTATTCCATCTTTTCTATTTCTGTTAATCATAGTTACCACTCATGCTATCGCTGCATTTTTGCCAGCGCAGTGGCAATTTATCGGTGCCTTTCTTGAAGAAATCGGCTGGACGGGAGGCAACGAACTCTTCATAGGCATTTTGTACTGCATCTCGGGTATTCATGTTTTTCCCGCCAAAAAGTTTTCCAAATTAAATGAAATTAAAGTTTTGTTTTCTGGTGCAGGAGCTTGCACATTTGCGGCCAGCTTGTTAAAAGTATTAAATGTATATTTTATTTTAAAATTTAGGTTCATTATAAAATATTTTTCCGGTAATTGACATTTTCCGATTCTAACAATTTGTTCACAGACCGGAAATCGTAAACATGTCTAGTTTTTCGATGTTATTGAAACTAATCCAATATGTTTGTTGAATTAATATTTTGATATAAACACACGCCTGTATCCCCGAAGGGGTAGGAAGAGGTGTAACAACGATTCGCCGAACTTATTTTCACCCCATGTGATAGGAGCAAGCTTATCGCCATATCGGGCACAATTCCAAACTCCGGCGAAAGTCTATGATTGGTAGAGCCACGCTGTAGACCGTTTTTTCTACAGCATGAATGGGCCGGCTTTTTTTGTATTGTGGGCGTGCATGGGTGGTGGAGATCACTTACGATCAAGTGACTTGCTTTTTAGCCATCCTATGCATCGAAATAAGATAACTAGAACAATAATTCTCATATGAATCTGCCAAAACTACGGCTCCACTTACTTGCACGTGCAAAGGTAAAATCACACACAACAAAAAATAATGAACGTTAAAAATCAATCAATATATTTCATAAAAGTTAATGTCGAAATATTAAATTTTTAAATCGAGATACGACGTTCTGCACCGCGCAAAAATTAGACGTATCAAATGTCAACTAGAGATTATTATGCACAGACTTTTATAGCACCTGACACAGAGTTTCGGTGGCGTCATTATTTTGCTTGAGTTACGTTTCTTGTCATCTTATTTCGATGAGGCCTTTGTTATAAAAAGTGTGCTTTTCGAATCGAAAACTCGAATCTGGGAATCAAACACAGAATCTCAAGGTTTGGCAAATCTAAGTACGTTACCATTGTGGCGACACATTTTTAATATAGACTATGACATCATGCTTTATTTTTGTAGGATTTTTTTCCAACGTTTATTATTCAAAGATTCGATCTGGTTTGAGTGTTTGAATATAGTTTTATTGTAATTTTAAACATAATATATTTCTAACCTCTACTGTGTGGCGCAGTTGTACGACTGTAGTGCTGAGGTATCGGGTCCGATCCCCGGGTCGGGTAAAAGTAATATTGGGTTTTTCTATTACGAAATGCTCAGTATCAGCCCGGAGTCTGGAATTGTGCCCGGTATGGCGATAGGCTCGTATCACATCATTGGACGGAAATAATCTCGGCGAAATGTGGGTGTTCAAGTAACACTTTTGCATATCCCTTCGGGTAATACAGGCTTATGTATGTATAAATAAATACACCCAACAGTCACACACATAATCCTGACCCCGCACTAGGTTAACCTGTATCGTGGGTATCAGGAATTACGAGGGACTTGCAACCCACAACACTCAGACACGAGACAAATATTCTATTCCTATGTATGTATGTATGTATGTATAATTCTAACCTGACTATTTTTGACATATCAGTGTTCTTTTTTATGATGGTTTACTTATAGGTTTTTTTTAACTTTTTATTTGATAATTTTTATTAGTGGTAGGTTACTATGACATGTAAGTTCCAATACAATAACACAATCGCGATGACTATGCTGTTATCCGTTGAGGAGTTTCATTTTTTTACTCCGTACTTCGTCATTAGATCTACACCAAATGTATATAGGACCACATCGCATCTAAACTCTATCGAATGACATTTTTTCCAACAAAATCGGTCCACAATTGGCGGAGAAATCGATGTATATAAAAAAACTCGCAGAATTGAGAACCTCCTCCTTTATTGAAGTCGGTTAAAAAGGAGATTTAGCTGCGATGTGGTCCCATATAAATTTGGTTAAGATCTGATGACGGAGTACGGAGAAAATAAAACTCCTCAACGGACAACAGTACACTCGTCGCGATTGTGTTATTGTATTGGAATTTACATGATATTGCTTGAAGTCGGTTTCTAAGTTTTGTTAAACTTTATGTTATTTAAATAGCAAAAGAATATTTGATCGCTTTGATTGCACTGCCTACCCGTTCACGGCGCAAGCGTGCACGATAGACGTTGTTTTTATCGCTCAGTCAGACACAACTTACCAATGTAACCTTGTGCAGTGAATGTAGAGTTATGTAAAGGCAACGCTCCGTTTAACATTAAGTACTTGGACTTGATAAGTGAAAATATGTATCGAGTTATTAGTTTGAGTTAATAGCAGTGATAGCTTAGCGGGGACTGGTATGGACTGTCGAGACGAAAGTCGCAGGTTCATTGCTTTCTCAGACACCCTCAATATACCAATATTAAGAGAATACGCTAACAAAGGTTAAAATCAATGGCAGCGATAGCTCAGTGGGGAGTGGTATGGACTGTCGAGACGAAAGTCGCAGGTTCGAAACCAGCCCCTAGTGCATACATACACCTCTGACTTTTCTAAGTGATGTGTGTATTAATTGTTAATTATTACTTGCTTTAACGGTGAAGGAAACATCGTGAGGAAACCTGCATACCTGAGAAGTTATCCATAAGAATTTCGAAGGTATGTGAAGTCTGCCAACCCGCATTAGGCCAGCGTGGTGGACTAAGGCCTAACACCTCTCATTCAGTAGAGGAGGCCCGTGCCCAGCAGTGGGACGTATATAATACAGGGCTAGTATTATTACTATTTTTATTAGTTTAACACTTTTTATTATGACTCGACGTTGACTTTTTTTTTATTAGCTGAATGAAGAAACGATCACGTCGCTCGCCTGATGGTAAGCGTCACGCCTGCTCATAAACAGAAGCAACGCCACGCAGAAAATTTGAATTACAAAGCAATGCATGGCATTGGACTGCGCTCGTCACCTATGCCAGAAGAAGTCTCATAATGCCCAGTAATTTGACTGGCTTCAATGTCCTTCAAACCAGAACACAATAGTGTTTATACACTGTTGCTTGGCGGCGAAAATAGACAAAGCGGTGGTAACTAGATAAATGCTTCTCGCATACGAGGGTCATACAGGTTATCGGGCGAGCGAACTGCTTGTATCTTAATTCAGGCTATTAAAAAAAGGAATTCAGAAAAGAAGGGGGATTTGGGCCTCCGTATAACTCACCCACCGTACGAAACGCAGCAGCAAGCTGCTACTTTACGCCGGTTTTCTGTGAGACAGTGGTAACAAGCCGGTCGACCCGCTCCTTTTTTTTATATATTATAAAAAAAAATCGTACAGGAAACAAACAGTATTAAATATAAACTAAAACTAATATATTTAAGAAAGTAATTAAACCAAAATAATTTCCATACATACATACGCACTCACGCCTGTAATCCCCGAAGGGGTAGGCAGAGGTGTAACTAGTACACCCACATTTCGCCGAGCGTATCTCCGTCCCATGATGTGGTAGGGGGCGAGCCTATCGCCATACCGGGCACAAATTCCAGACTCCGGGCTGATACTGAGCATTTCGCAATAGAAAAACTCAACACCACCTTACCCGACCCGGGAATCGAACTCGAGACCTCAGCGTTAGCTTAATCGTAACGCGTACGCATTACAACTGCGCCACCGAGACAGTCCATAACAATATTAATTAATACACAATAATTTAATTTCCAATATTAAAATTATGCTGTTGACAACAATGTCTGCAGCGTGGCTCTACAATGAGATTTGAAATGTCCTGGTTTTACCCAAATCTTGTGTAACCAATAAGTATTAATAAAAAACCAAAAGGAGGACAATTAAGCAATCGGGTCCCTTAACTGAACATGCTTTAATGTCGCCGATAAAATTATTACTCAGATACCGATTGTATTATATGTAGTTGCCAGATGAAAAGTTTAAAAGTCCCGACAAAATAATATTTTACCTTTATTTTTTATAGCTTTTGCGCGTGGGTCGCCAGCGTGAACAGCGTTTTCACGGGATAAAAACTAGCCTATAATCGTGATAAGAAGTAGCCTATAACCGTCCTCAGCGTTCCTTCTATCTCTGTATCAGAATTCATTGAAATCGCTTCAGCTATTTAGGCGTGAAAGCGTAACAAACAAACAAACAAATTTTTGCATTTATAATATTAGTTAGGATTTATGATAATATTTGATCCACCAACAGATGATACGATAGTTTGCTAAAAAAAGGTTGATTTTTATAAAAAAAAGTCTAAAAGTCCTTACTTTTTCCACAAGCGCGCGTATTTCTATCATATATAATGTGTGCATTGGTTTAAATAATAGTTAGTCGAGTAAAGTTACACTTTTTGACAAAGAAGGTAATTGTATCCTCAAATATGTTTCTTTTTCATTAGAAGTGTACTCTGTGATTTAAATCATTATTCTTTTTTTAAATATTACAGTTAAAAATAAAGCATTTAAACATATAAAAAGTATCACCCTCCAACGGCGAGGACTAGGACCTAAGCCACTGTCATTACAAGTGTTATTATTAAGAAATATAATTAAACAATACTGAAATTATCAAAGCCCGACCGGAATTCTGACAAGCGCTTAAAATCCTGACATGTCTGGACAAATCCTGAAATCTGGTAACCCTAAATGTATGTGAATATTAATGTTCTGTGTTTTTGTTTCAGGTAAGTGGATAACTAATGGACGGAAATTGTGTAAGTTTATATTTCAGATCGATCACCTCACTGGTCTAGAGTGTACTAAGGCTGAGAACCGTGAGATCTTGGGTTCAATTCCCAGGACGGCCAATCCAACGGATGGCCTAGGATAGGACTTTGTGCCCGGTATGGCTATAGGCTCACTCCCTATCAAATCGGGACGTAAATGAAATCGGCGACACACGAGTGCCGCACTAGTTGCATCTCTTCGGGGATATATGCGTGAGCTTATGTGTGTTTTATGTGATTTTTTTACTTTTTCTTTTATTTTTGTACTGACTTGTCATGAGAGCTATTTTATTGTCATGATTAATTAACTATTTAATTTCATATGTTGTTGCGAAATCCGCCAAAACACATATTTTGAGACACCTTCAGATAAGGTACACTAAAATAGGAGTATATTATTATTATTATTTTTTTCATCCGGGGATGGAGTCGGGGTTATGCCGTACTCACCAGACTTCCCAGTTGTCTGAACGACGCCTGGGACGGGTCCTTAACAAAAAAAAAACCCACGCTGTTATACCGAATTAAAAGTGTTACTAATATAACGTTTAACAAAACTTAGAAACCGACTTCAATGTACAGCAATAGCATGTATATTCCAATACAATAACACAATCGCGACGAGTGTACTGTTGTCCGTTGAGGAGGTTTTTTTTTCCGTACTCCGTCATCAGATCTTACCCAATTTATATGGGACCACATCGCAGCTAAACTCGTATCGAGTGTATTTTTTTTCCTACAACTCAACTACACAATAGGGTAGTTGACTAGATTTTTTTTATTATTTAAATCAATAAGTTACGTTACTCAAAATATATTGCAGAAAGAATTTTATAAATCGGACCAAAAATAAATAAGATAGAAGCCATTGAAATCCTGTAGAAGGGGTAATTGTCAAATGACAGACGATGCAACCTTTGACGTCACTGTGTAAAATGTTCATTATAGTGCACGCGTGCAAGCGAGATAGTGAGATATCCCTACTACGCACCCACTTTTCCTCATACCAACATTTAAAGTCATAACTGCGGGCACATTTCTGAACCAATTATGATTGTGTTTTAATAAAAGGGTTTCTTTTGCGTATCATTTTCTGTTGCTTATAAAATAATGTATAAGATTCAATATAGGAAACTACCCTATTGGCGGAGAAATCGATGTACATACATAAAAAATAGCAATAAAAAAAATATACGCGCTGAATTGAGAACCTCCTCCATTTATCCTCCTCCTCCTGTATTTCGTACTGCCCTCCATCTCTGGATCGCACCGTAGTATGTAAATGTAGTACGAAGAACGATCGCTGGGTGTACACCACTGCACAGCGATCCCAGACGACCCCATCTTCGTCTCATGACTATCTGTCTACCCTACTACATATAATAATATAATAATACCAGCCCTATATTATATACGTCCCACTGCTGGGCACGGGCCGCCTCTACTGAATGAGAGGGGTCAGGCCTTAGTCCACCACGCTGGACTAATGCGGGTTAGCATACTTCACATACCTTCGAAATTCTTATGAAGAACTTCTCAGGCATGCAGGTCTCCTCACGATGTTTCCTTCACCGTTAAAGTAGGTGATAATTAACTATTACATACATACATACATAGACTCACGCCTGTTTCCCATAGAGGTAGGCAGAGACAACGGATTTCCACTTGCTACGATCCTTGCATACCTCTTTGGCCTAATTCACTCTCATTAAATGTTTCATACATGCACGTCGTTTTAGGGTACTCCTGTCCTGGCCTTTCTCGAGAATATCTCCAACTTGATCTTAATTAACTATTAATACACACATAACTTAGAAAAGTCAGAGGTGTATGCACTTGGGGCTGGTTTCGAATCTGCGACTTTCGTCTCGACATGCCATACCACTCCCCGCTGAGCTATCTTAGCACCCCACTACATACACCTTGAAAATACCCACGAGGATATTTTGGGCGAATAACAAAAAAAATAAACAACACTACCGGATCAGAATTCAATCAAACAAGTTTTTGTCGTCGCACCACATTTGCGAAACGTCGTAACGGTCATACAGAATGTATACAAATACGACATGTGGATATTGAGAGATTTTAAATTTATAGGTGTTAATAAAAAGCTAGCGAAATGATTGTATAGTTTCGATATTAATTATGTTTTGTTCGATGGTTTGTTTGTATGACACGTGAGCGTGACGGACACGTGACGAGTTTACGATCTAAAAATTAATAGGGTAGTTTCCTATATTGAATTTTATACATTATTTTATAAGCAACAGAAAATGATACGCAAAAGAAAACCTTTTATTAAAACACAATTAAAATTGGTTCAGGAATGTGCCCGCAGTTATGATTTTAAATGTTGGTATGAGGAAAAGTGGGTGCGTAGTAGGGATATCTCACTATCTCGCTGGCACGCGTGCACCATAATGAACATTTTCCACAGTGATGTCAAAGGTTGCGTCGTCTGTTATTTGACAATTACCCCTTCTACAGGGTTTTGGTTAGGCTTCTAACTTATTTATTTTCGATCCGATGTATAAAATTCTCTCTGCAATAGATTTTAAGTAACGTAACTTATTGATTTAAATAATAAAAAAATCTAGTCAACTACCCTATTATAATTACATTTCAATAATAATAACTTCATGGCATGGCAATACTTTTTCCTCCGGATATCTCACTCACCGTACGAAACGCAGCAGCAAGCTGTTACTTTCCGTCGGTTTTCTGTGAGACTGTACTGTGGAGTTTCTTGCTCGTTCTTCTCGAGCGAAACAGCATTCCGAACTAGCGGTAGAATTTTGACGGAATCTAAATAATGTATAACATTTTATGGATTCAATAAATATTTTGAATTTGAATTTGTGGTAACGACCCGGACGAGCCGACACATTCATGCACAAAACTGCCTACAGCGTGACTACCACCCGTATAAGGGTCCAAAGTTTTCTCTAAACGTATTAATATATAGATAGAGTAGCTGTCCCGCGTGGTTTCACCCGCAACTACAGCAGCGCCACCTACCGGGTCCAATTGTGAATCTAAACCATCTAGGGTGCCACCCAGACGCATACAAAAATTCATTCAAATCGGTCCAGCCGTTTAGGACTACACCGTTTTTACCGTCGTGTGTGAACGCACCTAAGTATTTTTTACAATCTTTTCATTCTAGTGGTTTTTGTATGTTTTTTTTATATTTGCCGCGTTGGTTATTTTTCACGGTCAATCTTATAGTAGTACCGAAATAAGCGGTTAATAGATTATATTAATAAGATAATGATACTATGCTGATGTAAGGCATGAATTATTTGTTTTTTTTTATCCTTGCTCGTTAAAGTGACTACGCTACACCTGATGGTAAGTGCAGCGCAATCCAAGAATACTGTCGACCGACGACAGACCATGTGTCTATCGTAGGTCGGCAGAATTATGCCGGCCTGCCTAATTGCTTCTTCACACTCCATTTTGGCCAAAGTCATGTTAATAATGAAATGAAATGAAATATTTTATTAATCATGTAGGCAATTAAAATAGCGCTTATGACAAGTCAGTACAAAATAAAGAAACTTATGTATAGAAATCATATCAACTAATGTATACATAACATACATAGCATCATCAGAATACACTAGGCAATTACACTAAATTATTTATTTGTCTTTTCATTTTACATTAGTAAAAATATCTGAAAGCAGTGATAGCTCAGGTTGGAGTGGTATGGACTGTCGAGACGAAAGTCGCAGGTTCGAAACCAGCCCCAAGAGCATACACCTCTAACTTTTCTAAGTTACGTGTATATTAATTGTTAATTATCACTTGCTTTAACGGTGAAAGAAACATCGTGAGGAAACCTACACACCTGAGAAGTTCTCCATAAGAATTTCGAAGGTATGTGAAGTCTGCCAATCCGCATTAGGCCAGCGTGGTGGACTACGGCCTAACCCCTCTCATTCAGTAGAGGAGGCCCGTGCCCAGCAGTGGGACACGTATAATACAGGGCTGGGATTATTATATTATATTATAAAAATATCTGTACTTAGGAAACGAACAGAATTATTTAATATTTTGATTCGATATGGAGCACAGGCATTTTAATTCAGTGGCAGTACCAGTGATGGCCAGAGGCGTTTCTAAGTTATTATACCATAGGCAGGTCATAAATACTACAAACCAAATCTTTTTGTTATAATGAGGTTATTACGTGTTGCCCCGGTGGCGCAGTTGTAATGCGTATGCCGGTAAGACTGCTGTACTGAGGTCTTCGGTTTGATCCTCGGGTCGTGTAAAAGTGATATTGGGTTTTTCTATTTCGAAATGCTCAGTATCAGCCCGGAGTATGCAATTGTGCCTGGTATGGCGATACGCTCGCCTCCGGGATCCGCCTCCTCATCACGGGACCGGAATAAGCTCGACGAAATGTGGTTACTGGTTACACTGCCTACCCCTTCCGCGATTACAGGCGTGAGTGCATATAAATACACCCAGTAGTCACACACATAGTCCTGACCCCACACTAGGTTAACCTGTATCGTGGGTATCAGCAACTACGAGGGAATTACCAACCCACAACACCCAAGCCAGAAACAAATATTTGTGGATCACACAACAATTTGTCTGTGTGGGAATCGAACCCACGACCTCTCGCTTAGAAGTCGGCTACTCCCCCACTGCGCCACGGAGGCTGTCATGTATATATGTTTACGTGTTTTCAACTCACCATTAGAGTCATAGCCCACAATGACTATATCTGTCACATTCAGCCCTTCCATTGTCAGGTCTTTCCAAACCGCCAACGCCCTGTTCAGCGCCATGGGTCTCAATGGCACCAGGACGGCGGCGGGCGGTCGCAGCCACGAGTCCTCCAGCCAACTCCTGAGCGTGGAGATCTTTGTGGTCGGCGGGAGTTGGGGCTTGTTCTCGTAGTTACGGATCACCGATTGTGTTGGATCAGCTGAAAATTAAGGATTGGTTAGGCGAGAATTGGGCGGTTTGAAAATGGATGCCGTTGGGATAGGGGTTTTATATCCTGGGCGTGATGTTAAGTACAGTTGAATAAAAATATAATGCTGAGCTTGATGAGACATTGCGTCCATCGACGGTTGGAATAATTATGCCTGAAGTTACTGGATATACACTGGCTGACGACGGAACGCGAAGGTCTTGTGTCTGAGTACAAAATAGTGTACGTGAGTAGTGACGCATTGAGATGAAATCGGGTCTTTTCAAATCAACTTAGGGCTTAGATTGTGGTCGGCCCCTCGTATACGAGAGTGTGTTCGATGGTAAGGGATCTCCACCGTCCATGAAAACCCACAATATCAGCAGTATCACGGATGCTGTGCCCGACATTAAATGAAGGGAAGGAAAACCGGCGTAAAGTAGCAGCTTGCTGCTGCGTTTCGTACGGTGAGTGAGATATCCGGAGGCCCAAACCCCCTCTCCTTCTTAATTCCTTAATTATCCCTTTCTTTTAAGGTCGGCAACGCAACCCATGATTCTTTTGGTATTGTGGGCGTACATGGGCGGTGGAGATCACTTGCCATCAGGTGATCCACTTGCTCGTTTGCCGGCCAATGCCATAAAAAAAGACAGTGGTAACGACGCGGTCGAGTCGGCCCATTCGTGCTTTAGACAAAACTGTCTACAGCGTGACTCTACCACTCAAAGGTATGTACTTCGTAAACTTTCATAATGATTAAAACTAGTTTATACGGATTTTATCGCGATAAAATCCGTATGAACTAGTTTTATTTCAATGTGTAATATTCGCGTAAACCTAAGAAATCACTAGATATACCCCATACTAACTTAGTCTCAAATCCCCGACCATAAAGTAATATACCCACAGTTTTCTGTGTTTAAGCTGCGCTGTCCAGTCGTCTCCAGGTCCTCTTCAGATTCTGATGACCTTACATTTGAAGATTCCTCGTCATCCATCGCCCTTGTAGTTGCGGGTGCTGATGTTGTTTCTGTCTGGAATTGGTACATTTGTATGTTTTTTTTACTAGCCCTGCATTAGATATGTCCCACTGCTGGGCACGGGCCTCCTCTACTGAATGAGAGGGGTCGGGCCTTAGTCCACCACGCTGGCCTAATGCGGGTTGCAGACTCACATACCTTCGAAATTCTTATGAAGAACTTCTCAGGTATGCAGGTTTCCTCACGATGTTTTCTTCACCGTTAACGCAAGCGATAATTAACAATTAATACACACATAACTTAGAAAAGTCAGAGGTGTGTGCTTTTCGGATTGGTTTCGAACCTACGACTTTCGTCTCGACAGTCCATACCATTCCCCACTGAGCTATCACTGCTTCCCTATTTGTATGTATAAGATGGTTATACGGTAATATAAGGTGACAGGCCCCTCGTACCGTCTGGGTTGGTACCACCGCTTTGTCTATTTCTATCGCCAAACAAACTGTGTAATGGCTTCAATGCATCGAAATAAGATGACAAGTAACGTAAACTCAAGCAAAAAAATTACCCCACCTAAACTCTATGCAAGGGGGCGGGGCTATAAAAGTATGTGCAGCTCGTTCATTCATCAATTCATAAAATTGATTCATGATCTTTAATTGACACTTAATACGTCTATTTTTTTGCGCGGCACAGAACGTCATATCTCGATCCAGAAGTTTAATATTTAGACATTAACTTTTATAAAATAAAGTTGATTTTGAACATCTATTAATTTTTGTTGCGTGTATGAGTGTTACGTGTGATTTTACCTTAGCATGTGTAAGTAAGTGGAGCCGTATTTTTGGCAGATTCATATGATAGTTATCGTTCTAGTTATCTTATTTCGATGCTTTAATGTACTTCAAAACGAAACAATAATGCTTACACTGTTGCTCGGCTGCAGAAATGGACGAAACGGTGGTACCAACGAAGACGGCCTCTCGCAGACGAGGAACCTACCACCTAGTAAACTACATCTATAAACCTACGGATGTACGGACATTGTTTTGTGTAATCTTCATCTATTGTGCACTAGATTCAAGTTTATAAACTTGCCTATGTTTAAGATATTAGATTAGATTGTATAACAAATATACCACTAGAGTTCACTAGATAGGAGGAGAGCAATCAATATGTACATTTAAACTATTGGTGCAAATTAATATTTAAATTTTTTTTATGTCCCACTAGATAGCGTTCACTAAACAACCCGCCATAGTTGCTTATTCAGGCGAGCAGCTTTCCAGGGTCAGTCAGTAGATATCCAGTAACATCAGCCGGCATAATTCTGCCAAACGTTGAGAGACGCAATATCTCTTGACAGTCGATTGTATTTATAATGCAATTTACTTAACACCAGATACAGTGTAATCACTTTGCATTGCCATGATAATAAAAGACAGACACACAATGATCTGGATTAGGATATAGGCTTCTTATTATTTAAGAAAAAGCATGAGAGCCACAACCAAAAGGGAATCTACAATATTTTGTGTAATTGATTATTAATCTGTAAGGTTTCCAACCTTATCATTATTTATGAATGCTAAGTCTCCGGGTTTATTTCCCAGGCTAGGCATTTCTAAGTGTAATTTTGTTTTGGATTGTAATTAATCAAATTTATAGAAAGGACCGCCTGTTATATCACACTTGTTACTTCTCTGCCTACTCTTTCAGCGACAACTTTAAAATTACTTACTTTCATCTCAACAGTACTGGGACTCGTGAATACTTCATCATCTATATAAAAATTCTCAGCACTCGATAGAGTGTTCTCTTCTATTCCTTCTGTGGTATCAACTACCGTGGTAACAACTTCTTCGCTTCTATCTCCTTCAGTCTCTACGTTCTTAAGACCCAAAGCTTCTGGCAGTTCTTCCGTAACATTGTATGCTTGGGTTGTTTGTGTTGCGTTTGAGAAGTCATCGGTATCGGGGATTCTTTCTATCGCTTCTTCTTCATCGATGTCTGTTATTAAATCTATTTCGTTAGGTTTCAGTTCATCACATATGTGTTTGTTTATTAGACATAATAATATTAATAAAATTCTTTGGTTTATTGAAGCCATTTTCGTTGTAACACTAGCACATTTTTGTTCTTAAAGTTTAATCTGTGAACAAAGAATTATATATTAGTTTTGTAGGATGTTACGATATTTATTAGATGATGGGTTCCTTCTAAACGAGATCCGTCTGGGTAGGTATTAACGCTTTGTCTGGTTCTGCCTTGGTGGCACAGTTGTAATGCGTACGCGTTACAACTGAGGCTGACGCTGAGGCCTCGGGTTCGATCCCCGGGTCGGGTAAAAGTGATATTGGGTTTTTCTATTACGAAAAATCTCAGTATCAGCCCGGAGTCTGGAATTTATGCCCGGTATGGCGATATGCTCGCCCCCTATAACATCATGGTACGGAGATACGCTCGGCGAAATGTGGGTGTACTGGTTACACCTCTGTCTACCCCTTCGGGGATTACAGGTGTGAGTGCGTATGTATGACTTTGTATATGCTAGCTAGTATGTACGAGCATGTCCAAATTTGGACGTTTTGCGTTACTAGTTCACCTTACTTGAACAATATTTACGTTAGTTAAATTATACGGATACTGCCTACCCCTTCGGGAATTACAGGCGTGAGTGCGTATGTGTGTATTTCTGAATTGAAACAGCATTGTTGCGTACCGGTTTGAAGGACATTGAAGCCAGTGAAATTACTGGGCATTATCAGACTTAATATCCTATGTAGCGGGTCGAGGAACGCAGTGCAGTGCTGTGCAGTTTGTTATTTAAATTGTTGCTACTATTTAAAGGCAGGTGTTGTCAACCGAGTGACCTCCTCGTCGCGTCATTGGCTAATAAAATGAAACAGGATTTCAAATCAGTTTCAAGAGTTTCTCTTTCAACTATCCATGTATAATGTTTGTTGCAATGAATACATTATTGATTTAATTTATGTGTTTACAATTATAACATGTTTTCTGAGTATAGAACGTGATTACAATTTATTTTGCATAATGGTTATTGAAGGAATCATTATCATTTGTATTTACATAATACTAAGTTGTAGTTGACTGTCTCGGTGGCGCAGTTGTAATGCGTACGCGATACGATTGAGGCTAACGCTGAGTTCTCGGGTCTTGGGTTTTTCTATTACGAAATGCTCAGTATCAGCCCGGAGTCTGGAATTTGTGCCCGGTATGGCGATAGGCTCGCCCCCTATCACATTGTGGGACGGAGATACGCTCGGCGAAATGTGGGTGTACTGGTTACACCTCTGCCAACCCCTTCGGGAATTACAGGCGTGAGTGCGTATGTATAAAAAATTTCAAAGTGAAAATTGAAAGGGGTTTGTACGGAATCCTCAATACACGCGTCCTAATAGCACTTGACATTAATGGAGTCTCCAATCTAATCAACTTTTGTTTGCCTAAATTCTATGTAAGTTGTAGTTGTAATGTTTTTTTATGTATCATTCGCCGGTAAACGTGCAAGTGGGTTACCTGATGGTAAGTGATCTCCACCGCCCATGTCCGCCCACAGTATTAAAAGGATCATGGGCATGTTGCCGAGCTTAAAGGAAAAGGATAACTAAGGGATTTGCAATTGAGGGGGATTTTCGCCTCCAGATAGCTAGCTGCTAGTTTTACGCCGGTTTTCTGTGAGACAGTGGTAACGAGCCGGTCCATTCATGCTGTAGACAAAACCGTCTACAGCATGGCTCTACCACTCAAATAGTGGTTGTGGTTGCCTGTTTATGGGAGAAGAATGTTTTTCTTTTGCTTGTTTACTTATTTTTTTATATTAATGTAGTGTATCACCTTTTGGTAATCTTTAAATAAATAAATAAATACTAGTGGTCCCGTGTTGGTCGAAATTTGACCTCTATATAAGCGCATATAATAATAAATAATAATAGCCCTGTGTTATACACGTCCCACTGCTGGGCACGGGCCTCCTCTACTGAATGAGAGGTGTTAGGCCTTAGTCCACCACGCTGGCTTAATGCGGATTGGCAGACTTCACATACCTTCGAAATTCTTATGAAGAACTTCTCAGGTATGCAGGTTTCCTCACGATGTTTCCTTCACCGTTAAAGCAAGTGATAATAAACAATTGATACCCACATAACTTAGAAAAGTCAGAGGTGTATGCACTAGGGGCTGGTTTCGAACCTGCGACTTTCGTCTCGACAGTCCATACCACTCCCCGCTGAGCTATCACTGCTTATAACCGCATAACTTAGAACAATTAGAGGTGCATGCTCTTGAGGCTGGTTTCGAACCTGCGCCGTCGTCTCTACACACCACTCTCCACTGAGCTATCGCTGCCATTGATTTTAACCTTTGTTAGCGTATTCTCTTAATATTGGTAAATTTAGGGTGTCTGAGAAAGCAAAGTTGGGTACACTGTAATAATAATGGTGCGATATAATTGTGGAAGGGTACTTAAATGGTATAAAAGAGATTGTCACCATAACTGGAAGTCTTTTGCCCGCAGTCAGTCGGTCAGCAGTTCACTAAGATCAGTGGTCAGTCGATAGTCCAAGTGTTCATTACGCGGTAGCTATGCTGGTTTACTATTCGGTTCTAGTTGTTCGAGTTATAATTAGAGAACGGTCTATAAAGAATCCTGACATGGGATTGTGGTCTGTAAAGTGGTAATATTGTAAATGTAACCAATAAACTATGAGTTAAAGTGATTACTGTCGTCTGGTATTAATAAAATAATATTTGTCTCGCGTAACTTCTAGCACCTTCTAGAAAAGCAACGCCAGATCCATACTACTGTAGTTACGCTAAAAATTCTCGGACACAATCGAAATTCAAGTATGATGTCATACGACGGTATATAAAAGGGTAAAAAAAAACAACGAACACCAAATACTCGTTTGGACGAGTAGAAATTTCACGTCGTTCGTGGCGGGTTATTATTATTTTTTTCCATTTCGTACTGCTTGTGGCTACCGGGGGCTTTTTTCTTTGAATGTAGTTTGTAAGGTTCTGTGTATATTTGAGATTTTTGATTGTCCTGTGTTATACAACGTGTTACAGAAAGGTGTGATCTTATTTAAGTGTCTGTACATATACCTGACAGTGAGTGTTTATGTATAGGATCTTATCAAAATATAAACATATTTTTTATGGCATATGCCGGCAAACGAGCAAGTGGGTCACCTGATGGTAATTGACCTCCACCGCCCGTGTACGCCCACAATACCAAAAGAATCATGGGTGCGTTGCCGACCTTAAAGGCAAAGGGATAATTAAGGAATTGGGAAGGGGAATGGGTTTGGGCGTCCGAGTATCTCACTCACCGTACGAAACGCAGCAGCAAGTTGTTACTTTACGCCGGATTTCTGTGAGACAGTGGTAATAATCCGGAAGTGTCTACAGCGCGGCTCTACGAGTACCACTCAATAATCATAATCATAACTCATATCTTAATATTTCACGCTAATTTAAATCACGATTTTTTTAGGCGTCACGCCTACCCATAAACACATGCATGGCACTGGACTGCGCTCCTCACCCCGAGACATAAGATGTTAAGTCTCATAATGTCCAGTAGTTTCACTGGCTTCAATGTCCTTCATACCGGTACACAACTACTGCTTACACACTAGCGTTAAGCCGGGATAACTAATAATAAATACACCCAACAGTCACACACATAGTCCCGACCCCACACTAGATTAACCTGTATGGTGGGTATCAGGAACTATGAGGGACTTGCCAACCCATATTTGTGGATCACACAAACATTTGTCTCGGTGCCGGAATCGAACCCACGGCCTCTCGCTTCGTAGCCGGCCACTCGCCCGCTGCGCCACGGAGGCTGTCAAAGACAACTCCAGGCAAAAACAAAGAGAGAAGATATTATTGTTCGTGTGAACACGACCTAACAATCAATTGTATGTGTGTGCCATCTCATGATGCCATTATGTGAAGTCTGGCTGTTTTTTTGACACTAGCAGTATATTCGGGTTCCTTTAGATGTGTTAGAAATCTTTTAGATATATTCTTTTTTTTTTTTACCTGATGGTAAGTGATCGCCAACGCCCATGTACACCCACAATACCAAAAGAATCAAGGGTCCGTTGCCGACCTTCAAGGGAAGGGATAATTAAGGGATTGGGAAGGGGAGGGGGTTTGGGCCTCCGGATATCTCACTCAACGTACGAAACGCAGCAGCAAGCTGCTACTTTACGCCGGTTTTCTGTGAGACAGTGGTAATGACCCGGACGAGTGGCCCATACCTACTGTAGACACGTGTCTACAGCGTGGCTCTACCACTCATAGCAATCAATCAATCACTTATTCAATTATTCACAGTAGTGATAGCATGGCGGGAGTGGAACGTCTGCTGAAACAGTGGTCGCAAGTTCGAAACCAGCCCATCGGGCACACACCGCTATCTTCGATGTTACGAGTTTATTCATAGTTATTTATTTATTTATTTACAATCGCGCTACAGACAACTGTTACAAAAATCATTTATCTAATTACATAGGTACATATTTGGTTTTATAACAGACAGGTGTCCATACATACATACATACGCAATCACGCCTGTAATCCCCGAAGGGTGTAACTAGTACCCCGATATGTCGTTTATTTCCGTCCATTGATTTGATAGGCTGCGAGCCTATCACCATACCGGCCACAATATCAGACTCCGGGCTGATACTAAGCATTTCGTGATAGAAAAACCCAATATCATTTTTATCCGACCCGGGGATCGAGCCCGAGGCCTCAGCACAGTAGTCGTATGCATTACAACTGCGCCACCGAGGCAGATGGTTATTTATGGCTCGCTTTAACCAGGGCTAGAAAAATGTGGCTAATTCATATTTCCTACGCCTATGTTTCTATTTGATTTATTTCGTTGCGTAATAGAGAAAATTTACAGAGACTCGCCAACGGTTACAAGGTGGGACTTCGTATACGAGAGGATTTTTGGGTAAGTCACCACCGCTTTGTCTATTTCTGACAGGCAGCTGTGTGTAAGCACTGTTGTGTTTCGGTTTGAAGGACATTGAAGCCAGTGAAATTACTGGACATTATGACATCGTGAGACGGAGATACGCTCGGAGAAATGCGGGTGTACTGGTTACAGCTCTGCCTACCGCTTCGGGGATTACAGGCGTGAGTGCATATGTATGTATGTGGCGCTTACCATCAGGCGAGCGGCCTGCTCGTTTAGTCATTCAAGTTAATAAAAAAGACATTGTTCGGCGTCGATAAAATGCGTGCCACTGGCTTACAAGAATTGCAGTGGGGCGTGTGAGGGTGGGATAGTCTGCCCGTTAAATTCTCAGTGCGTGCTGTCGATCCTGGCTTACAGGAGTCACAGTGGCGTGTGTCTTGGGACAATTTCGTGTCCGGAACCACGTCATAAAATTTGTCAAAACTTTATACGTAATTATTATTCTTGTTTTAAAACAAAACGTTCTTTATATAGGCACGTGCAAACTCGTGAAAGGAGCTCCCATCTTTGTGTGTTTTTTTCTCTCTTTTTGATCTTGTTTACTGGTTTAAGTATTGAATGAGGTTTCGTATTATCATAATATGATGTCATACTAATATTCACCTATATCTACAGCGGTAGAGGTACAATGCCTAGAATTTATTGTTGGCTTCATAATAGTATACATACATACGCACTCACGCCTGTAATCCCCGAAGGGGTAGGGAGAGGTGTAACTAGTACACCCGCATTTCGCCGAGCGTATCTCCGTCCCACGATGTGATAGGGGGCGAGCCTATCGCCATTCGCCATACCGGGCACAAATTCCAGACTCCGGGCTGATACTGAGAATTTCGTAATAGAAAAACCCAATACCACTTTACCCGACCCGGGGATCGAACCCGAGACCTCAGCGTTAGCCTCAATTGTAACGCGTACACATTACAACTGCGCCACCGAGGCAGTAATAGTAATAACACCATTTATTGGTGTTATTGGAGGTAGTCAGGAGAATAACTGTATCAAGTAGGTAGGTATAGGATAATGAGGCAGTTTACAAGGTGGTAGGCCCCTCGTATGCGAGAGGCCGGCTAGGTTCGTACCACCGCTTTGTCTATTTCTGCCGCCAAGCAACAGTGTGTAAGCACTGTTGTGTACCGGTTTAAAGGACATTGAAGCCAGTGAAATTACTGGGCATTATGAGACTTAATGTCACCTTGCCACACCTTATGTCTCGGGGTGACGAGCGCAGTCCAGTGTCATGCAGTGCTTTGTTATTTAAAGTTCTGTGTGGCGTTGCATCTGTTTAGGAGGAGGCGTGGCTCTTACCATCAGGCCAGCGACCTGCTCGTCCGTCATTCAAACTCATGAAAAAATGCACCGTTTATTGGTGTTATTGGAGGTACTCGGGCGAATAGGTATAGGATAGTGAGGCGTGGTGGAGGTGGTTGGTGAGGTATATAAGAGGATGTGTTATAATTTGTGGCAACTCAGTCGAACTTAGAACTTTTACGTGGAAACCCTGGTTAGATGCGGTTGTAATCTTTAGAAAAGTGATAGACATATAATACCAAATAACGTCAAATCTTGATGGGAAGGCGGATACTGGCAATAAGCGGGCAGAACACCAGAAACAAAGAAGTCAATTAATCAATTACAATTGAAACGTGAGAACCTTCTATTAGTTCAAGTAATACATTCTCATATTATGTAACACACATCTTACGAGAAAGGTATGGACATCACATATCACTTGCAAACGTGACCGGCTCGTAATGGCAACGCGACTTTCCATTTTTTTCCCATATGTGGGCGCTTCTTTGATATACAACGTCTTACAGAAAGGTGTAGTCAAATTTAAGCAACGTGTAGTCTTCAATATAAGCATTTCACCCTTCGTAGTACGAAATCCGATAGAATTGCTAGGACTTAAATAAATAATTTTCTTTTTGTCGAATCATTAACATGTTGATTGCAACTTTGGACTACACTAAATTATAAATAGCTGAGCTTTTGTCTCATTTCAGCATTGTTATTCTCGCTCACACACTTCACTTCTTTTTTTTTGTGTGGTAGAGCCACGCTGTAGATGCTTTTATCTACAGCATGAATGGGCCGACTCGGGGTCGTTAACACTATCTTACAGAAAACCTGTAAAGTGACAGCTTGCTGCTGTATATCTTACGGTGAGTGAGATATCCGGATGCCCAAACACGAACCATATTATATTTGTGAATCACAAAAACTTTTTTCTCAGTGCGGGAATCGAACCCACGACCTCACGCTTCGCAACCGGCTACTCGCCAACTGTTCCACGGACGCCATATTGAGTTATATGCATAAATGAACACATATTATGTCATTAACATTTGTTAACAAATTTTGATAAATGACTGCCTCGGTGGCGCAGTTGTAATTTGTACGCGTTACGTCTGAGGTTGATACTGAGGTCGCGGGTTCGATCCCTGGGTCGGGTAAAAGTGATATAGGGTTTTTCAATAAAGAAATGCTCAGTATCAGCCCGGAGTCTGGAATTGTGTCCGGTATGGCGATAGGCTCGCCCCCTATCATACCATGGGACGAATCTTCGAAATGTGGGTGTACTGGTTACATCTCTGCCTACCCCTACGAAGATTACAGCCGTGAGTGCGTATGTATTTTGATAAATCTTTATACGTATATAAAATGTCGTTTACAAAGCTTATTTTAATCTTCTCAACACACAATATACTCGACCCTGGCAATACCAGCGTTTGTTATTTCAAAGTCAACACGTGTTTTAAATGATTGTGAACGTTCAATTAAATGCCTTATATATAACGTTCGTGTTTAAATCAAAGATATTTCCCATATACGTATTCTAAAACTAATGTTAGGAATAGAAAATTGTAGTGAAGTGGTGTAAAATATCGATTATTATATCGATGTTTGCGATTAATGTTGAGTTCAAAAACGATGATGAATATTGTTTTTTATGCGCCTAACTGATTTTTTTATGGTAGCCAAATGGCAAAAAACGGAATTATAATTTCGTTATCTCCGTCTGTTAGTATGGTTTTTTTATTGCCCTATGTAGACAGACGAGCGGGCGGCCCGACTGATGGTAAGTGGTCACCGCCGCCCATGGACCTCAGCAATGCCAGAGCACAGCCAGGACGCTGCCTATACCTTTTTATTAAATCATGGCTTCGCATTTCCATGCATATAGCCAATGACTAGTATTTAATATATTTTCAAGTATTCACAAGAACAATGTGACTGATTTCAAAGTCTTGTTGCAGTTTTGGTGTCAATTCCTTCCAGTACGATGCTTCATAGACGATTTTCTCCAAGCGGATCGAACGACCAAGGTCGATCAATACACTTGGTCATAAATCACCTAAATCCACCAATTTCAATGATTCCATACACTTTTCATCACAGTCAATGTTTATTGCACAAATCCACACCACATTTATACAGCAAACACAACTTTAAACTAGTTTTAATAAGAGATACCGCACTGTCAGAATTCCCGCCAAACTTTGTTCATCTGTCCCTCCGTATGTCGCAGTCATTTTACTCGGAGACTATTAGCACTATATGAATGATATTTGGATGGTAGATGTGTTCTATGAACCGCTACACAAAGATGTAGTTAAATTAAGAAAAAAATACTTGAGGAATGTTTCATTGGATATTCATCATTGGATAGGTACTTAAAAATGATGAGGTTGCTAAATGACTTTTTACGTCGTTAGTTTGTGAGATATGAGTGTACAAAGTCGTGAAAAATGTGACCCCCGCTCTCCTCTCTAATTTGTAACTACCGGCTGGAAAAATCTTAAAACAAAAAAATGTCGTACTCAATTTCACAGTCTTATTCAGGTTCATAAATAAAATCACAACGTTCAGTACAGCTTTATACCTTAAAATTTATTTTTCAAAAATCCTGTCTTAGCCCTCTTCTACATTACACAAACTATCAGCTGATCAAATTTCATGATCCTGGCTTTGGTAGTTTTTGAGATTTATGATTAATAATTTAATATACTTAGATGATTTCACAGATATATTTTAAATCATACCTACGGATAGTGTTGACTAGGACATAGAAGAGGCATTACATTTGTCCCGTACATAGGAAACGAATGTAGGAGCGGCTCAATTTTTATTTTAAATCATAAGCCGGCAAACTAGCAAGTGGATCAACTTATGGTAAGTGATCTCCTTGTACGCCCACAATACTCAAAAGGATCATGAGCGCGTTGCCTACTTTAAAGGAAAGGGATAGTTAAGGGATTGGGAAATGGAGGAGGATTTGGGCGTCCGGATATCCAACTAACGCGCCCATTTTATGTCGCGTTACTTTGTTACTATTCCCATGACGTGTACTGCTTGTGTGAGGCTGAGAACGAGCGAGTAAGCTTCAACACGCCTCGCTCCTTTTGTAGTATCTTGTACTGGCTCAGTACAAAAACGACTGGTACAAACACATTTAAAAATTGTTTCCTACCCAACACTACCTACTAACATTATGCATTCAGTTGGTGAATGCGAAATCTAAAGTCCGTGTCAAATTTGTTCATGCAAAAAATGGGTGCATTCAACTAATAGTTTTTAGCTTTGATCAATTTGTCGTATTATTAATATAATTTTACAAGGTGGTAGGTCCCTCGTATGCGAGAGGTCGTGTTGGTACAACCGCTCCGTCTATTACTGACAACCAGCAGTGTGTAAACACTGTTGTGTCCCGGTCTGAAGGAGTTTAAAGCCAGTGTAGTTACTGGGCATTAGATACTTAACATCTTATGTCTCAGGATGACGAGTGCAGTTCAGTGCCATGCATTGCTTTGTAATTTCAAAGTTATGCGGGGTGTTGCTCTGTTTATGGGCAGGCGTGCCGTGAAGTGGCGGATCCAGAATTTCGGTTCGGGTGGGGACTTCACCCAGCTGAATGTAGGTTTTGTCAAGGTAAACGAAAGCGCAGAGAAGTTGCGCTCTGGATACTTATAATTCATGTAGAATTTTTTAAATTTTTAATACTATACCTACTTAAAATGGAATAAGTAAACATAAGCGATGAAAATTATATTTTAGGTAGTATATATATATAGTATATCAAGATTAATTTGAGATTTGTCAGTGGGCCCAAATTCTTATGCGGGAAGGGCTAGAGCCCCCTAGCCCCCTGGATCCGCTACTGCGCTTACCACCAGGCGAGCGACCTGCTCGTTTCGTCACTCAAGCTAATCAAGAAAACCCAGGCGGCCGGTCGTAAAAACTACAAGCCAAATATTTCTCGTTACATGTGTTAAAAAGCACGTCGCGCCAACCCCACTGTGAGTGCGATAAGGGCAGATGGGGATACGCTCGGCGAAATGTGGGTGTACTAGTTACACCTCTGCCTACCCCTTCGGGGATTACAGGCGTGAGTGCGTATGAAGAAGAACAGAAGACTATTTAATCGATGCCCGCCCATCACTTTGCGTCTGTCAGGTCGAAATTTATCTTACCATTTGCGTCGTATGCGTACGTGTGACCGCGTCTAGAATAACAATCGTGTTCAGGTGGACGACAGTGTACAAGGACGTTGTTTAAGTATGCGCGAGGTGAGCGTTCCGGGAGTAGGCAGTTGTGGTTTGGTGGTTGGTGTGGGTTTTTTGTGGAGACAAATGTGTTTTTACAAGGTTTCGCTCGTATGCGAGAGGCCGTCTGTATTGGTACCACTACGCCGTCTATTACTGACAAGCAACATTGTGTAAACACCGTTGTGTTCCAGTTTGAAGGACATTGAAGTAAGATTACTGGGCATTGAGAGATGATTGATGAGACTTAACTGATGTCTCGGGGTGACGAGCGCAGTCTAATGCCGTGCAGCGCTTCATTCCGCCGCACTGGTTACATGGCTCTTCATGAGCGGTGACTTACCATCAGTTGACCGATATGCTCGTTTCTGTTATTTTTTTAACAGCCTACGAAGACAGGCGAGCTGACGGCCCATCTGGTGGTAAGTGGTTACAGTAGCCCATAGACATTAGCAACGCCAGGTTCATAGCCAAGCCATTTCCTACCGCGAAAATACCTTTTTAAGAGTTTTTTTAAGAAGGACAAGTCATAAAGCAAACATCGCAGACGGAAGTTCATTCCAGAGTCTGAAAGTGCTTGGGAGAAATGACCTCTGTAGGTACTGGTGGTAGGTGGTTCCAGGTAGAACGGATGAACTTTCTACCGTTTGCTGACCTCTGACATGAAAAAAATCACTGTGACCTCGTGCCAATAGTTGATCATACACATGTACTCAAGCCTGTAATCCCCGAAGGGGTAGGCAGAGGTGTAACCAGTACACCCACATTTCGCCGAGCGTATCTCTGTCTCATGATATGATCGGGACGAGCCTATCGCTATACCGGGCACAATTCCAGACTCCGGGCTCATACTGAGCATTTTATAATAGAAAATACTAAAAATAATTTTACTCGACCCGGGGATCGAACCCGAGACCTCAGCATCAGCCTCAGTCGTAACGCGTACGCATTACAACTGCGCCACTGAGGCCGTTAATGGTTCATCAGCCCTGTATTAAGCCATTACAGGTTTCCAAGGCGAAGTGAACATTTAAAGCGGTCATAAGCTGCAAAATGCAATTTTAATTGTTGCAGTGGAACAATTTCCTTATTATCACTCAAGAATAAAACGAAGCTTAATGATACTGCACAACATTTCCTTAGATTTCGGGACAAACTCATGAAAATCTGTATATTATAATACTTATATCGTACACTATACGTTGTTTAAATTTGACCACACCTTTCTGTAACACGTTGTATAATACTTATATCGTACACTATACGTTGCTTAAATTTGACCACACCTTTCTGTAACACGTTGTTTAATACTTATATCGTACACTATACGTTGCTTAAATTTGACCACACCTTTCTGTAACACGTTGTATAATACTTATATCGTACACTATACGTTGCTTAAATTTGACCACACCTTTCTGTAACACGTTGTATATTAGATATTTTATCGGTTACAAGTGTGGCGAATTAAAAATTCAACAATTATGAAACCATATAATATTCTAATGGGTAGTTTAAAATATATAATCGTGCCAAGGTTAGACGCGTGCTGGTGTTAAAGCAGTCTATTTTTTACACAGTTTTTTATAGTGTTTACGATTTGATAGAGTTGTTATTATTAGTCACGCTGTAGGCACTTCTGTCTACAGCATGAATGGGCCGGCTCGTCCGGGTCGTTACCACTGTCTCACAGAAAACCAGTGTAAAGTAGCAGCTTGTAGCTGCGTTTCGTACAGTGAGTGAGATATCCGGAGGGCCAGACCCCCTCCCCTTTCCAATTCCTTTATTATCCCTTTCCTTTAAGGTCGGCAACGCACCCATGATTATTTTGGTATTGTGGGCATACATGGGCGGTGGAGATCACTTACCATCATTACCCACTTGCTCGTTTAGCTAAGCGACGATATGCTAAACTCGCAGGTGACCTGTTTGCTTGGTTCTGCTACAAAATAGACAATACGCTCGTATCTACCCAGACAGTCTCTCGAACAACCTGCCACCTGGTTAAAAGGTTATTTCCTAATCAAAGTTCAACAATGTATTTTTAATATTACAATAAATGACAATAGAGCACAATAAATACATTTATTTGTAATATCAAATTGATTATTGTGTAAAATTGGGTCAAAGCTTATGTTGCAGGTGTATTTAAATTAAGTTTTTTCATTAAAAATGTCTAAATTAGATTTACGAAATTCTTAGCTTGTGATACGCAATTAATTTTCAAATGTTTTGAGAGTTTCGGTAATGCAGTTGGAGAAGGCTGTTGTGAAACGAGAGGCCGCGGGTTCGATCCCCGCACCGAGACAAATAGACGTGGAGATTCACAAATGATTTTTTCGGCTTTGGGTGTTTGTTGTGTTTGTGGGATCGTAAGTCCCTCGTAGTTGAAGTGCATGCTCTTGGGGCTGGTTCCGAATCAGCATCTTTCATCTCGACAGTCCGTACCACTCCCCGCTGAGCCATCGGTGCTTTTTAGTAGATTTATAACTTCCTGATAAGTTCCTGTATCACCCTTACATTATGTCCCAGTTGGTAAACGGCATTCTTATGCCAACGAGGTCATAGGAACGCGTAAATGTCAGTGCGAAATATATCGCATTGTGCTATAACTAGTTTCGACTCTGTTATATTTAAAAAAACTATGTAGAGTACGTTTCATTAGGACTTGAAAACTGTGTTAGTAGTGTTTTTTTTATTAGCTTGAATGATGACGAGACGAGCTGGTCACTCGCCTGATGGAAAGCGCCACGCCTGCTGATGAACAGAAGCAACGCCGCACAGAACTTTAAATAACAAAGCAGTGCATGACACTGGACTGCGCTCGTCACCCCGAGACATAAGGTGTTAAGTCTCATAATAACCAGTAATTTCACTGGCTTCAATGTCCTTCAAACCGGAACACAACAGTGCTTACACTCTGTTGCTTGGTGGCAGAAATAGACAAAGCGGTGGTACCAACCCAGCCGGCCTCTCGCATACGAGGGAGTTCCACTTACACATGCAAAGGTAAAATCACACGTAAGACTCATACACGCAACAAAAATTAATGAACGTTCAAAATCAACTTTATTTCATAAAAGTTAATGTCTAAATGTTAAATTTCTAAATCGAGATACGACGTTCTGCACCGCGCAAAAACTTAGACGTATCAAGTGTCAACTAGAGATCGTAAATATTTTTTTATGAAGTTATGAATGAACGAGCTGCACAGAGCTTTGGTGGGGTCATTTTTTTGCTTGAGTTATGTTTCTTGTCATCTTATTTCGATGATACAAAATGAGGATTTTATTATATTATTTGTCATCGGAAACATACGACTACCGGTTGTATTAATATTAAATATGTTAATTATGTAACATCTACGACGATGAAAACTTTATAGATCGCCAAAAACAAAAATAAGTATGCGACAGAATTACTAAACATAAATTATATTAGCAAACTTGTAAATAAAGCTGGTCTTTAAACCCACCGCCTCGGTGGCGCAGTTGTAATGCGTATGTGTTACGACTGCTGTGCTGAGGTCTCGGATTCGATCCTCGGGTCGTGTAAAAGTGATATTGGGGTTTTCTACCACGTAATGCTCAGTATCAGCCCGGAGTCTGGAATTATGGTCGGTCTGGCGATAGGCTCGCCCCCTATCACATCATTGGACGGAAATAAGCTCGGTGAAATGTGGGTGTACCTCAGGCCTCTGCTTACCCCTTGGAGAATACAGGTGTGAGTGTGTATGTATATAGTTTTTGACCATATCTATGCTCGTTTGTACGTACCAAAGGTACGATTCCGCAGATGGCCGAAAGAAAAAAAAACATGCGTTGCAGTCTTTGGGGACTGCCGATAGAAGTGAAAACTAAGTAACTTGTGAATTGTATCGTCGAGCTACTAGATTATTATTTTTGGTTTGTAAACAAGTGTTAATGACCAATTTAATATATATGTAGAGAGATATACTCTTTGTATATATATAATGTATAGTAATAACGCACGGAGGTATATCTATGTACATATATACACAGTATACATATAGCTCATGGAAAGCGTTCGGTGACGATGACGCGAGTTCAATGATTTTTATTCACCCAAAAAGTGCTCAACACGCCTACAAAAGTTTTCAAAATTTAGCTTGTAGTGTTTATGACCGGAAACCCCTCTGGGGGATTTACCCTTCTATTATTATTTATCATCTTATTGAGTCTCCGAGTAAAATGACTGTGAGATACGGACGGACAGACTGAGATTTTGCTATAGAACCGTAAAACAGTGTTCGGTCGATGAATAATACATACATATAAAATAGAATATTAAGATGATAATAAAATATGGTAAGAATATCTATATGCAAATTATTTGTTTATTATCTTATATTGCAAGGTTTACCCGGTTTCATACCATATCATGCCTACTAATTTTTGCCAGGCTTTAAAAAAAACATCTAATAATAATAATAATACACCCAACAGTCACACACATAGTCCTGACCCCACACTAGGTAAACCTGTGTCGTGGGTATCAGGAACTACGAGGGACTTGCGGTCCCACAACACCCAGACCCGAGACCAATATTTGTGGTTCACACAAACATTTGTCTCGGTGTGGGAATCGAACCCACGGCCTCTCGCTTCGCAGCCGACTACTCGCCCGCTGCGCCACGGAGCTGTCATCCACCTCTCTTTATCCCACTTGCAGTGGTGTCGGCGCAACATGCTTTAAAACTACGTACGTCGTAATAACTACAAGCCAAATCTTTCTGTAACATGTGTTAAAAAGCATGTTGTGCGACGGTGGTCCCATTTAAATTTCAACCACAGCTTAATCGGAGTGTGAAGAAGCAATTAGGCTGGTCGGCATAATTTAGCCGACCTACGATAGACACATCGTCTGTCGTTGGTCGACAGTATTCTTGGATTGCGCAATTGGATCACCTGATGGTAAGTAATCTCCACCGCCCATGTACGCCCACAATACTGAAATAATCATAGGTGCGTTGCCGACCTTAAAGGATAGGGATAAGTAAGGGAATCGAAGGGAAGGGGATATGGGCGGCCGGACATCTCACTCACTGTACGAAACGCAGCAGCAAGCTGCTACTTTACGCTGGTTTTCTGAGATACAGTGGTATCGACCCGGACGAGCCAGCCCATTTATGCTGTAGACAAAATTGTCTACAGCTTGGCTGTACAACAAAAAAAAAATTGTTTAAATTTATTGTTAGTTTAAAAAAAATATTGTACATTTATTTTTGTTAAATAGTTTTTTTTAATAACGGTGAGGATTTTATGTTGTATAAAGGTAAGATATACTGTGACATAGCTAAGATTAACAACTGTAAAGGTGAACACGGTATAAAGTAGTTTTAACATGTAATTATGAAAATATGATGATGTCATTAACACAACAGTTTATTTTCCTCATGTAGCTGTCAAAATGTTAAGTAAGTAATTTTGCGAAATTTTTTAATCGTATTTTTTGTATTATGGCTTAATTAATTTTACTATTCAAATTTATCGTAAAAATTACAAGTAAACGGAGCTTAATTTTTTATTAACCGACTTCAAAAAAGAAGGAGGTTCTCAATTCGGCGCGATTTTTTTGTTTTTTTTAGGTATGCACATTGAATTGACTTTTCAGTGTTTTTATTTTGAAGTCGGTTTCTAAGTTTTGTCAACGTTATTTTATTTTTTTTATCACAATTATAGACTTTATCCATTCCAATTTAATCGCTTAAAGCTTAGAAAAAAGCAGCGGTACCACAGCGGGGAGTGGTACGGACTGTCGAGACGAAAGTCGCAGGTTCGAAACCAGTCCCAATAGCATACACCTCTGACTTTCCTAAGTTACGTGTGTATTAATTGTTAACTATCTCTTGCTTTAACGGTGAACGAAACATCGTGAGGAAACCTGCATACCTGAGAAGTTCTTCATAAGAATTTCGAAGGTATGTGAAGTCTGCCAAGCCGCATTAGGTCAGCATGGTGGACTAAGGTCTAACCCCTCTCATTAGTAGGAGGAGAATCTGGAATTTGTGCCCGGTATGGCGATAGGCTCGCCCCCTATCACATCATGGGACGGAGATAAGCTCAGCGAAATGTGGGTGTACTGGTTACACCTCTGCCTAGCCCTTCGGGGATTCCGGTTTGAGTGCGTTTGTATGTATGTAATATGATGAATAAGATAAATCAATTGCAAGATTTGATTCTCACAAAAAAAAATAACATGTTATTTTTAATATTGTTTGAGCGGGATTTTACCATGATCATAGGGATTTACGCATGTTATATCTTTTTGTTTGATTAGGGAAAAATTGATAAAAGATAAAATGTATTATCTAGTGTTTCCTGTATGTGTTTTTTATGTATTTAAATATTTTTTGTATTGTATCGAATAGTATAAGTGGTATTCATACCGTCCTATTCGAATTAATAAATGACCTTACCACAAGGTGGTAGGCCCCTCGTATGCAAGAGGCCTTTTGGGTTGCTAGTTGCGGCCTCCGTTTTGTTCTATTTCCAACGCGAATCAGCAGTAAAAATAAATAAATATATATATACACCCAACAGTCACACACATAGTCCCGACCCCACACTAGGTTAACCTGTATGGTGGGTATCGGGAACTACGAGGGACTTGCCAACCCACAACACCCAGAACAGAAACAAATATTTGTGGATCACACAAACATTTGTCTCGGTGCGGGAATCGAACGCGCGGCCTCACGCTTCACAGCCGGTTATTCGGACACTTCGTAGGCTGTCACGGAACGATCTGAATGCGTTTTTTTTGTTTAATAAAGATTGTTATATCACTGCCTGCAGACTGCCTCGGTGGCTTAGTTGTAATGCGTACGCGTTACGATTAAGCTAACGCTGAGGTCTCGGGTTCGATCCCTGGGTCGGGTAAAGTGGTATTAGGTTTTTATATTACGAAATGCTCAGTATCAGCCCGGAGTCTGGAATTTATGCCCGGTATGGCGATAGGCTCGCCCCCTATCACATTATGGTACAGAGATACGCTCGGCGAAATGTGGGTGTACTGGTTACATCTCTGCCTACCCCTTCGGGGATTACAGGCGTGAGTGCGTATGTATGTATGTTATATCACTATACTAGCTAACAATTTAATTGTATACATGTTTACATATCCAAAATCACTTTGACCGCGGGGTCAGTGACCACTTTAACGTTTTTTTTAATGCATTATGTACATCTATAATCATTCAATGTCCGAACATACAAGTTTAGTACAAGCAAAAACTGTCTCTGAGACAAAAAATAAAAATATATAGGTTTTTTTTGTTTTTTTTCTTTTATACTAGCTCGGCAAAGTGACTACGCTACACCTGATGTTAAGTGCAGCGCAATCCAAGAATACTGTCGACCAACGACAGACGATGTGTCTATCGTAGGTCGGCAAAATTATGCCGGCCTGCCTAATTGCTTCTTCACACTTCTTAGGTATCTTGTACTCATGGCTCCATGACACCTACATACATACATACGCACTCAACGCCTGTAATCCCCGAAGGGGTAGCGCAGAGGTGTAATGATATTATATTTTTGTTTTAAGTTTTCTGGTCTTATTATAACTTATTATTTGTTAGTATAGGTTACTTTTTATGATAATGATAGTACTAGCCCTGTATTACACGTCCCACTGTTGGGCACGGGTCTCCTCTACTGAATGAGAGGGGTTAGGCCTTAGTCCATCACGCTGGACTAATGCGGGTTGGTAGACTTCACATACCGTCTCTTACGAGTATAAAGAACGTCTCAGTTATGCTTGTTTCCTCGCGGTGTTTCCTTCACCGTCAAAGCAAGCTATTATTAACAATGAATACACACGTAACTTAGAAAAGTCTGAGGTGTATGCTCTTGGGGTTGGTTTCGTACGTCTCGACAGTCCGTGCCACTCCCCGTTGATCTAATCTATCGCTGCTTAAGTTTTTATCATAGAAAACTTTAAAGCGGGCGGAGGCGCGAGCAAACGCTTGTATGTAAGAAAAATGCGTAGTTAGCTGTTGTATTTACCTGCTAACCGAATAATTGGTCGTACAGTTAAAGTATACCTACCTTTTTCCTTGTTTATGAAATAATAAGAAACTTTAAAAGCTTACGCTTTGAACAATCCAACGCGTTGATGTCTTTTATATGAAGCAAAAGTGTTAACATTTATCTACATAAAATTTGAAGTGGTTTGCACTTTTGATAAGAATATGTATCGAATAACAGGGATTAGGCTTTTTAACAGGTTTGTCTACAGGATAAGGTGGTATGACCGGGTATTTGTCTCACAAAGCGGTGGGTAGAGCAACGCTGTACACAGTCTTATCTAGAGCATGAATGCGAAAGCTCGACCGGGTTGTTACCACTGTATCATAGAAAACCGACGTAACGTAGCAGCTTGTTGCTGAGTGAGATATCCGGAGGCCCAGGCGAGCGACCTGCTTGATTCCTTATTCAAGCTAATAAAACAAACATACTTACCTTACAAACATAAAAACCTTGCATTTATGTAAAGGTCAGTAGGAAATGTGAAATATCCTTGTATTAAATTAAATTGGCTTTGAACCCCACAACGCGTTGATGTCACGTACTGTGACACGGTTGAACTATTTTTTTTTTTAATCTTATATATAAAAAAATTCTATTGCTGTTCGTTAGTCTCGCTAAAACTTAAAAACTGTTGGACCCATTTTAATGAAACTTTTTGTGGGTGTTTGAGTAGGTCCCTAGATGGTTTACATTTACAATTGGACCCGGTAGGTGGTGCTGCAAGTGGTAGATGTTGCGGGTGAAACCGCGCGGGACAGCTAGTCAGAATTAGTATTTTACAAGGTGGCAAGTCACTGGTATTCGAGAAGTCGTTTGGGTTGGTACATACAGACTTACACACTCACGCCTCTAATCCTCGAAGGGGTAGGCAGACGTGTAACTAATACACCTACATTTCGCCGAGCTTATTCCCATCCCATGGTGTGATAGGGGGCGAGCCTATCCCCATACCGGGCACAAATTCCCGACTCCGGGTTGATATTGAGGCTGATACGCTGTAAACAGTGTTGTCTACAGCGTGAATGGTCCGAGTCGTTACCATCGTGTCACAGAAAAACGACGTAAAGTAGCAGCTTGCTGCTGCGTTTTGTACGGTGAGTGAGATTTCCGGAAGCCCAAACCAACCCCTTAATTATCCTTTTCCTTTAAGGTCGGCCCGCCTATGATTCTTCTGGTGTTATGGGGGTACATGTACGGTGGAGATTAGGTGACCCACTTGCTCGAATGCCGAATTTAAAAAAACGAAGTATCAAACACCTAGTAAAAGTTGTGACTTTTGGGACCGTAAGTCCGTCGTAGTCGGTACCCACGATACAGGTTAACCCAGTGTAGTGTCTCAGGACTACGTGATCATTTATTAATTTGCCCAATCCCTCGAAAACATTTCCTCGATGCAATATACTGAGCCTTTTTCATATAAATCGGTTCAATGAAATGTACGTTATTTTTGGTAATTGGTATTAAGTGACTGGTATCGATAATTCGCAGGTGGTTGAACTCATTTTATTAAAATGTATGCTCGTAAAGTACGCAAAAGTTAAATCCATTTTTGGTGTAAATTTCGTTGCTTTTTTGTTATTAGTACATACATACGCACTCACGCCTGTACGCTGAAGGGGTAGGCAGAGGTGTGACTAGTTAACTCACATTTCGAGGAGCTTATTTCCGTCCCATTATATGATAGGGGGCGAGGCTATCGCCATTCCAGGCACAATTCCAGACTCTGAGGTTGATACTGAGCATTTAATGATTGAAAAACCCAATATCACGTCACCCGACCCGTACCCGGTGGCGCAGTTGTAATGCATATGACTGAGGTTTCGAGTTCGATTCTCGGGTCATGTAAAAGTTATATTAGGTTTTTCTATCATGAAATGCTCAGTATCAGTCCGGAGTCTGGAATTGTGCCTGGTATGGCTATAAGCTCGCCCCCCTGTAACATTATGGGATTTAAATATGCTCGGCGAAATGTGGTTGCACCTTTGCCTACCCCTTCGAGGAATACAACCGTGAGTGCGTATGCATGTATGTAAATAAACGTTATTCTCGACGCAAACTACGCAAATATTAAGAATTTATAAATTTATTAGCATCTATTTTTCACAATTTCGTAAAAGAATATCATCAAGCTAAATTTAATCTAAATTTATACGATTATTAGAGTTCGAGTTTACCATGTCTAATTTATTCACAACATCGTCTCATTATAACGGCAGCGTTTATGTTTTACTTTACTCGCGGCTCCGCCCTCGTGGAAAGACTTTTCCGAAATAAAACGTAGCCTATAACCGTCTCCAGGGTCCCATCTATCTTTATATCAAAATTCATCAAATTTGGTTAAGTGATTTAGGCGTGACAGCGTAACAAACAAATAGATATTTTTTTTTATAAAAAGTATCCTATGTTACTTCTTATACCTCCAAGAATATGTGTAAAAAGTTTAATGATGATCGGTTAAGTAGTTTTCGCGTGAAAGCGTAACAAACAAACTTACATTCACATTTATAATATTAGTATGATTTGTCTGATGGACGTGACTAGACGTTCGCTCGCCTGATGGTGAGCACCAAGAATGCGCAGACTAAACGCCGCCTAAACAGTAGGAGCTCAGAGACTTAATAATATAAATGCAGAGACTGCCTCGGTGGCGCAGTTGTAATGCGTACGCGTTAAGATTAAGCTAACGATGAGATCTCTGGTTCGATCCCCGGGTCGGGTAAAGTGGTATTGGGTTTTTCTATTACGAAATGCTCAGTATCAGCCCGGAGTCTGGAATTTGTGCCCGGTATGGCGATAGGCTCGCCCTCTATCACATTATGGGACGGAGATACGCTCGGCGAAATGTGGGTGTACTGGTTACACCTCTGCCTACCACTTCGGGGATTATAGGCGTGAGTGCGTATGTTTCTTAGAGCAACTTTAGAGTTTTTTGTCTGTCCTTCTCTAGCGAAACAACATTCCGAACTGGCGGTACAGTTAAATATTGACTGAATCTAAATGATTTATAACATTTTATGGATTCAATAAACAATTTGTATTTGCATTCTGAGTGGTAGAGCCACGCTGTAGACATTTGTCTAAAGCATGTATGGGCCAGCTCGTCCGGGTCATTACCACTGTCTCACCGAAAACCGGCGTAAAGTAGCAGCTTGCTGCTGCCTTTCGTACCGTGAGTGAGATATCCGGAGGCCCAAAGCCCCTCCCCTTCCCAATCCCTTAATTATCCCTTTCCTTTAAGGTCGGCAACGCACCCATGATTCTTTTGGTATTATGGGCGTACATGAGCGGTGGAGATCACTTACCACTTGCTCGTTTGCCGGCCTATACCATAAAAAAACGAGAGGTCTCAGCCTGTAATTCCCAAATTGTAATTCGTATGAATGTCGCATCGATAACGAAGTTCTCAGACTTTAATCCCAATCTATCTGTTGGTACATAATATTTACTCTTAATATTAAACTTGTTTTCGTCCAGCGACACCCGAATTAACACATTCAAAAAATCGATAAACTTACATTGATAATTTTCGAAAATAACACTATTTTCACACTACACTACACTGACAATCACAGAACACTAGGAGAAAATATTTTGAAAATATAAATAAAAACACGATGGAATAAATATTTTGATTGTGGAATTACACACGTGTGCTCTCGGCGGAGGTTGGCGCAAGACTGCTTGACAGTGTGCCCGTGCGCAGGTGTCATTTGAATCAATGGTGGATCGGTTTATGCGTCATGTTACCATTTAAGGTGTGTCTGATTAGATTATTAGATAAGGTAGCTTTTGTTTAGTGAGGTTCACACCTCAGGAAGTCCTGGGTGTTTAAGTCGCAAATTTGGTTCGTAATTTTTTTAAACATACTTTATATATCGGTTCGAATAACATTGTAACCTAAGGACTAAAGCCTAGCCCTTCTCATTCAGTAAAGGTAATCGTTGAGGTGCCAACTAGTGGGATAATATAGGGCTAGTATTTTTATTATGACATTTAAACCAGTGAAATTACTGGGAATTATAAGGCTTATCATCATATGTCACGGAGTGACGAGCGCATGCAATATCTTTTTTTTAAAGTATTGGCCGACATATGAGCACCTGAGTCACTTGATGGTAGGTCATCTCTAACGACCATGTACGCCCACAATTTCAAAAGAATCATGGGCGTGTTACCGAACTTAAGGAAAGGGATAATTTAGAGATTCGGATTTGGGCCTCCGTATATCTCACTCACCGTACGAAGTGCAGCAGCAAACCGCTACTTTACGCCGGTTTTCTGTGAGACAGTGGTAACGACCCAGTCGTGCTATAGACAAACTGTCTACAACTTGGCTCTACCACTCTAAAAGCTAGCTTAGCTTGAAGTTCTTAGTGGTGTTGTTCCTATTATGGGCAAGCAAGTGATCGACCTCATCGCCTCATTTAATGGTATAATAAACCAAGGTTTGGTTTGTGCGTCAAATACATCCAACAGTCACACGCATAGTCCTGACCCCACACTCCGTTAACCTGTATCGTGGGTATCAGGAACTAAGAGGGACTTGCGCTTCCACAACACCCAGACACGTAACAAATATTTGTGGATCACACATACATTTGTCTCGGTGCGGGAATCGAACCCACGGCCTCTCGCTTCGCAGCCGGCTACTCGCCCGCTGCGCCACGGAGGCTGTCTGATACGGTCGTCATATTAGTTTATCTATTTGTGTTAGTAGGATAAGGTGTACCCTTTCCGTTGTGATTGGGGCATTTTTTTGTTTGTTTAGTGATCATAAGCAGTGATAGCTCAGCGGGGAGTGGTATGGACTGTCGAGACGAAAGTCGCAGGTTCGAAACCAGCTCCAAGTGCATACACCTCTGACTTTTCTAAGTTATGTGTGTATTAATTGTTTATTATCACTTGCTTTACCGGTGAAGGAAACATCGTGAGGAAACCGAAATACCTGAGAAGTTCTTCATAAGAATTTCGAAGGTATGTGAAGTCTTCCAACCCACATTAGGCCAGTGTGGTGGACTAAGGCCTAACCCCTCTCATTCAGTAGAGGAGGCCTGTGCCCAGCAGTGGGACGTGTATAATACAGGGCTAGTATTATTACTATTATTATTATTATTTGTGATCATGTGTAGGGAAGCGGTTCCTAAGCTTTCAAAGACACAGAACTTAATAAGTCTATTGTTTTACTGAACCCCGAACCAAATGAGGTTGTAGGTTACTCGTATGCAAGAGGCCGTATGGGTTGGTACCACCGCGCCGTCTATTACTGACAACCAGCCGTGTGTAAGCACTGCTGTGTTCCGGTTTGAAGGGCATTGAAGCAAGTGAAATTACTGGACATATTGGGACTAGTCGTCTTATGTCTCGGGGTGACGAGCACAGTCCAATGCCATGCAGTGCTTTGTAATTCTAAGTTCTGTGTGGTGTTGCTTCTGTTTATGGGCAGGCGTGGTGCTTACCATCAACCGAACGACCGGCACGTTTCGTCACTCAAGCTTATAAAAAAAGTCTATTCTACGATTGCACAATGAAAACTTGACCTTATACTGACGAATACTTTCCATTTCCTTAGAAACCAAACCTATGTTTGTTTTAAACGAATAGATAACTTTAACTGGACCGGAAAACGTTTAGCAATACCGATAAACTAAGTAAAAGTGTTTTTTTTTTGTTAACTAATTTATATATTTGTTTCGGACGTGAAGGAAAGAATATACTTGTGTATTTAGCGGTTTTCTCCATTATTTTGATAACAATAGGTCTTTACCTATGAAATTTCCGTGCTGTACGAAAAGAGTTCGTTGTTTTTTTAAATGAAATGAAATAGTTTATTAATCATGTAGGCAATTAAAATAGCGCTTATGACAAGTCAGTACAAAATAAAGAAACTTAAGTATAGAATTCATATCAACTAATGTATACATAACATACATAGCATCATCAAAGTACACTGGCCACAATAAAAAAAAAACATCTTTTTCTATTACTATTAATCAAAGTAACCACCCATGGTATTGATGTATCTTGCTAGAGCAGTGGAAATGTATCGATGCCATTCTTGAAAAAACCGGCTCGACGGTACGCAACAAACTCTTCAAAAGCATTGTAAATAAATAATAAATACACCCAACAGTCACACACATAGTCCCGACTCTACACTAAGTTAACCCGTATCGTGGGTATCAGAAACCACGAGGGTCTTGCGCTCCCACAACACCCAGACCCGAAACATTTTTTTGTGGATCACACAAACATTTGTCTCGGTGTGCGAATCGAACCCACGGCATCTCGTTTCGCAGCTGTCAAACGTGTTTTGTACAGCCTCCTAGGTGTTGATTTTTTCCCGCCAAAAGAACCACGTGTACGTGGCGATTCTGAATCTTACGATAACATTCATATGATGATGTCATATGAATAATAACATTTAATAATTATATTTCAATCATTAGAACCTATTATAATAATTATTTTTTCAATATTTGATTGCTCTGTATACACAAGTGTTTTGACAATTTGCGATAATTTGTCATCATTATTTTTGTCAATGTCGTCATTTATTATTTTATTTCTAAAATATAACATTACTAGCTTTTGCTCGCGGCTTCGTCTGTGTGAACGGCCTTTTCCGGAATAAAAAAAAAACTAAGCTATTTTCAAGGTCTTTCTTTGTGTACAATTTCATCCAAAACCGTTTAGCCGTTGCGCCGTGTTTTTTTTATAGCATAACCCAGCAAACGACCATGTAGGTCACCTGAAGATGAGCGATCTCCACCGCCCATCTACGCCCACAATACAAAAAAATATGGGCGCGTTGCCGACCTTAAAGGAAAGGGATTGGTAAGGGGAGGGGGATTTGTGCCTCCGGAGCAAGCTGCTACTTTACGTTGGTTTTCTGTGAGACAGTGGTAACGACCCGGACTAGCCGGCCCATTCATGTTGTAGACAAAAGTGTCTACAGCGTGGCTCTACCATTCAATACATGTGATTCACTAATAAACATCCAAATTATCAAACTTTCACATTTACAATAGTAGTTGGATAGTAGGCGGTAGGTCCCTCGTTTGCGAGAGACCGGCTGGGTTGGTACCACCGCTTTGCCTATTTCTGCCGCCAAGCAACAGTAAGCACTGTTGTGTTCCGGTGTGAAGGACATTGAAGCCAGTGTAATTACTGGGCATTATGAGACTTAACACCTTATGTCTCGGGGTGACGAGCGCAGTCCGTAGTCATGCAGTGCTTTATTTGAAGTTCTGTGTGGCGTTGCTTCTGTTTATGGGCAGGCGTGGCGCTTACCACCAGGCGAGCGACCTGCTCGTCATGTCATTCAATCTAATAAAAAAAAAAAAAAGTAGGATTACCTGCAGGTCTAATAATATTTTATGTACATAACATACATCGAAATACGATGACAAGAAACGTAACTCAAGCAAAACAATGACCTCATAAAACACTGTGCAAGGGGGCGGGGCTATACAAGTCTGTGCAGCTCGATAATTCATCAATTCATAAAAATTGATTCATGATCTCTAGTTGACACTTGATATGTTTAATTTTTTGCGCGGTGCAGAACGTCGTATCTCGATCTAGAAATTTAATATTTAGACATTAACTTTTATGAAATAAAGTTGATTTTGAATGTTCATTAATTTTTGTTGCGTGTATGAGTGTTACGTGTGATTTTACCTTTGCATGTGTAAGTAAGTGGAGCCGTATTTTTGGCAGATTTATATGAGAGTTATCGTTCTAATTATATTATTTCGATGATAAGTATATCCACGATAGTGTTAAATTTGATGGTAAAGGAATATCCTTTATAAAAAAAAGCGTTTTTTCATACATACTTACTTTTTTGTATAGCATTGGCCGGCAAACGAGCAAGTGGATCACCTGATGGTAAGCGATCTCCACCGCCCATTGTTTTTTTATCCCTCCCCCCTTTACTCTGCTGCTACTCTGCACCTTCATCGCCCATGAACCTTGAAAATTTGCCATCTGTGGTTTGTTTACTCTTTCATACAAAGTTCACTGACCCGGAGCATGTGCTTAAAATTCCTAGATTCAATCAGATTATTTACACAACAGGGCATGTGAGGTGACTTTAGTCATTTAAAATGTCATATAAACGTGTTTGGAATATTTATCGGTTTTATGTGATCTCGTTTGTAAATTGTGTTATTTTAATTCATATTAATGCAGACTGCGTCGGTGGCGCAGTTGTAATGCGTAAGCGTTACGATTGAGGCTGACGCTGAGGTCTCGTGTCCGATCCCCGGGTCGATAAAAGTGGTATCGGGTTTTTCTATTACGAAATGCTCAGTATCAGCCCGGAGTCTGGAATTTGTGCCCGGTATGGCGATAGGCTCGCCCCCTATCACATCATGGGACGGAGATATGCTCGGCGAAATGTGAGTGCACTGGTTACAACTCTGCCTACCGCTTCGAGGATTACAGGGATGAGTGCTTATGCAGGTCGATGCATGTCAGATGCAGGCCGCTTCCAACAGGTCGGCCTGGAAGGCATTAGGGGAGGCCTATGTTCAGCAGTGGACGTCTTGTGGCTGATGATGATGATGATGATGATGATGATGATGATGATATTATGTATGTAAAATTAATTAAAGATAGTTATAGTTTTGCAATATTTATACGCGTGCCTGATAAAATGATTTTTTTCTTAAATAGTTTTATATGAGATAAAATCTTGCATACGTGATTTTCTTGAATATGAATTGCTTAACTGTTCGCGGAAATTGGGCAACTGCGTATCGATGATAGGGAAGGTTCGTAGTGCTTCGAACAAGTCACTTAAGTGTAAGATATTAGGTTCGAATTGAACAGCAGTTTCTTGTCACAGCTTGAATATAAGTGGGCCACAAGCATCTCAGGGTCAAAGCCAACCTCACCTGCACGTGGTACACGCTGTTCATACACACACACACACACACACACACACCCCCCCCACACACACACACCCACACACCCACACCCACAGACAGATAAAACGTTGGGTCATATTTGTAAAAACGGTCCCTTTTATCAATCAATCATTTATTATTTATTTATACTTCATATAATAAATATATATTTACTTATGAAATGACCGTTCTGTACGAAAAAAGTTAAAGTATTTTTTCTTGTCTTTTTATTGCTATTAATCGAAGTAATCATTCATGCTATCGATGCATCTTGGCCAGCGCAGCTGCAATTTATCCATGCCCTTCTTGACAAAATCGGCTGGACGAGAGGCAACGACTTCAAAAGAATTTTATACTGCCTCTCGGATATTGGTTTTTTTCCGACAAAAATTGTCCAAATTAGCCTCAGTTAGTTCAGCCTATAGATTTTTGGTTTTCATCATACAAATTACTCATGTCAATAATATTGAAAAACAGTCGCATAAATCACAAAATAATAGTACAATTTACTCAGTCTTGCACACCGCCGACCACTAGTACTACGTTCCGAGAACAACCTGTACCCATTCATCTCTTTCACACACATCGCTATCCCGCTCGCACTTGTTTACCTATACGAATATAAACAATTTGGCAAATGCCATTCTATAATGTCTTGCATATTTATGTTATCCTGGTACTTGCGTGTAAATTCAGACTTTATATGAAAAGGGGGGCTCTGGTATATCTAGAAATAGGTAAGTTTGGGGAGGGGGTTCAAAACGATTCTTATGATCTACAGTTATTTGCGAATTTTATTAGATATGTAGCATTTTTTTATAAGCTTTAGATGAGACTGGCAGATCCTAGCCTGATGGTAAGCGCCACGCCTGCCCATAAACATAAGCACCATCAGAACTTCTAATTATGCAGTACTGCATGGCACTGAACTGCGCTCGTCACCCTGAGATATAAAGTGAAGTTTCAAACTGCTCAGTAATTTCACTGTATACCCAAATTTCGCCGAACTTATTTCCGTCCTACAATGTGGTAGGGCGCGACCACAGAGGGGTTGACGTCAGGCCGGTGGCCGGTCGTAAAAACAAGCCAATTCTTTCTGTAACATATGTTTAAAGCATGTTACGTCGACCCCACTGCGGGTGACATAAGGGAAGGTGGAAAGAAAGAAAAGATGTAATAGGGGACGAGTCTATCGCCATACCGGGCACAATTCCAGACTCCGGGCTGATAAAGCATTTAATGAGAAAAAAAATGAGAGTGAATGAGGTCAAAGAGGTATGCAAGGATCGTAGCAAGTGGAAATCCGTTGTCTCTGCCTACCCCTATGGGAAACAGGCGTGAGTCTATGTATGTATGTATGTATTAAGCATTTCGTGATAGAAAAACGGAATATGAATTTTACCCGAACCGGGGATCGGTTCCGGGCCTCAGCACAGCAATCGTAGCGCGTACGCATCACAACTGCGCCACCGAGCCAGTCAGACGGCCTTTTTTTTATTGTTTATTATGGCTTGATCATTATAAAGCTATAATTAATATTGCTCTAATTAATTGCATATAGCCAATGACAAGTATTTAATATATTATCGCCATATAGCCTATCGCCATTCCAGGCACAAATTCCAGACTCCGAGCTGATACTGAGCATTTCGTAATAGAAAACCCCAATACCACTTTACCCGACCCGGGGATCGAACCCGAGACCTCAGCGTTGGCCTCAATCGTAACACGTACGCATTACAACTGCGCCACCGAGGCAGTCTACTGCGCCAACGAGGCAGTATCTTTAATATGTATTGCGAAAATACTTTTATACAGGTATATTTTTAATTACATTTGCATTATTTATATTTTATGCTATGTTCAAACGGTCACAAGGTTGGAATGTCCAGCGACTGTCGTACGTTGAATTAATTACGAATTATTTTTTTTATGAAAAATACGCTTGTGATATAGATTTGAATCCTAGACAAGTCAAGATTATAATATTTATTGTAATAAATAAATAAAATATCTATTTGTTTGTTACGCTTTCACGCCTAAATCACTGAACCTATTTTGATGAATTTTGTTGTAGAGATAGATGGGACCCTGGAGTCGGTTATAGGCTACGTTTTATTTACGGAAAAGTGTATTCACGTGAGCAAAAGCTAGTACTATATTAACTTGGTCTTCCGCGTTTCTGCAGTGCATCAGGTATGTTCACACAAGCAAGCACAAATGACTTCTTCCCTATAATGCGCAAAAAAACTGCCTCGATGCTCTGCAGAATACGGGCTAGCTCCAATTCAATCCTGTAAATGATTGCTGAGCGGTATGACTCGCCACTTTTAGGCCATTGTATACGTAGGTGTATATCTACTGCACAATAGGGTAGTTGACTAGATTTTTTTTATTATTTAAATCAATAAGTTACGTTACTCAAAATCTATTGCAGAGAGAATTTTATAAATCGGACCAAAAATAAATAAGATAGAAGCCATTCAAATCCTGTAGAAGGGGTAATTGTCAAATGACAGACGATACAACAACCTTTGACGTCACTGTGTAAAATGTTCATTATAGTGCACGCGTGCAAGCGAGATAGTGAGATATCCCTACTACGCACCCACTTTTCCTCATACCAACATTTAAAGTCAAAACTGCGGGCACATTTCTGAACCAATTTTGATTGTGTTTTAATAAAAGGGTTTCTTTTACGTATCATTTTCTGTTGCTTATAAAATAATGTATAAAATTCAATATAGGAAACTACCCTATTGGTCTCCAAATAACGCATAACTTTTACAAACATAATCCGTAAGCAAATATTGTTACTAACATACTGACACACTAGAGTTCGAAATAAAACATATTTTATTTATTTATTTTATTAACTACTGTCGACTGCCCTTCTCCCGTCGACATTGGCACGTGTGTTCTAGTATTTTGATCAAGTCCGCCGGTCGCATAGTCACGGTTGCGGTTGCCATTGTTATGCAGGTACAAGCGTGAAGAGCGCGTCATACAGAACAAAGAAATGTTCGCTAAGTCACGACGTTACAGAACTATGCAAATAAGGAGAAGGAGAAGGTTCTCAATTCGACTGTTTTTAAAAAAAATGTTTTTTACCTCAGAACTTTCGACTGGATGAACCAATTTTGATGATTCTTTTTTATATGAAAGCTGGTGCTTCCGGTGTGGTCCCATTTAAATTTGGTTAATATCTGACAACGGAGACCGGAGTAAAAAAATAAAACTCCTCAACGGACAACAGTACACTCGTCGCGATTGTGTTATTGTATTGGAAGTTACATGCTATTGCTGTAACTGCCACTAAAAATTTTAAAATAAAATAACTTTGAACATTGAAGTCGGTTTCTAAGTTTTGTTAAACGTTATGTATTCTTATTATTTATTTTGTTTGAATCACGAAACGAGCAGGCCGCTTGTCTGATGGTAAGCGCCACGCCTGCCCATAAACAAAAGTAACACCACACAGACGTTTGAATTGTAAAGCACTGCATGGCACTAGATTGCGCTCGTCACCCCGAGACCGAGACGTGAAATATAGTATATAGATATAGAAGTATCATAATGCCCAATAATTTCACTGGCTTCAATGTCCTTCAACCCGCAACACAACAGTGCTTACACAGTGTTGCTTGACGGCAGAAATAGACAAAGAAATGGTACCAACGTTTTTATTGCATAGGCCGGCAAACGAGCAAGTGGCTCACTTGATGGTAAGTGATCTCCACCGCCCATGTACGACCACATAACCAAAAGAGTCATGGGTGCTTTGCCGACTTTAAACAAAAGGGATTGGGGATTTGGGCCTTCGGATATCTCACTCACCGTAAGAAACGAAGCAGCAAGCTGCTACTTTACGTCGGTTTTCTGTGATACAGTGGTAACGATCCGGACGACCCGGCCCGGCCCATTCATGCTGTATATAATATGTAACAAAAACCCGTGTCGGGCGTTTTAACTGTGATACCAGAATCGATATTCAAACGTAATGCAATAACTCGCATACGAAAATGACACTATAAAAATTATCATATTATTTTTTTATAATTTAATTATTTTAATGTGTGTGAACCGTATTTCGATTGGTTACCTCTGTAAGCGATATGACTCGGAACCAGAGCGAGATAGCAAGTTGCGGCGTCTACGTGTATCAAACGCGCCGCGCCGCGCGCGCGTAAGTCAGTACGACACATGAATTAGCTGTTCATCACTTTTCAGATGAATATAACATTTTTTAAATTAGTAAATTTTTTACGTTACATGTGTAAGGAATAAGGATAATATCTCGCTTCTATTGCTTTTTTTTTAATTAACTATTTTTATTAAGCTGTCTATCTTCACGACCCAAAAAGGGCCGACAGGGTTATTGTTACATACTGTATAGACTCGATATACACAAGGTGATCACTGAAAATCAGCGCTGTGTTGTGGTACGCGCCACAGCACAGCAACATGCTGAGTGTTCACCTACCTGTCACACCTGCGGCGCGCAATTGTACTTTTTTATTATATTTCTTATTTTTTTATGTTAATTGTAATGTATGAATGTAGCGATACACTCATAAGCGCGTTGGCGGCTGTACAAATAAATAGTTTTTCTTTCTTTCTTTCTTCTATATAGATAGATCATCAATAAACTTAATATCTAAGATTTCTCTGATATAAGACTCGGTGGCGCAGTTGTAATGCGTACGCGTTACGACTGAGACTAACCCTGAAGTCTCGGGTTCGATTCCCGGGTCGGGTAAAAGTGATATTGGGTTTTTCTATTACGAAGAAGCTCAGTAACGACCCGGAGTTTGGAGTTTGTGACCGGTATGGCGATAGGCTCGCTCCCTATCACATCATGGGACGGCGATACGCTCGGCGAAATGTGTGTGTACTGGTTACACCTCTGCCTACCCCTTCGGGGATTACTGGCGTGAGCGCGTATGTATGTATATTCAATTATTGTGTTCAAGATGTATAGACTCCATAGATAGATTATTAATGAACTTAAATATTATCTAAGATGTCTTTATATTACTCTGAGACAGTGCGTCGGCGTGAAAGTGTGGTCTAAGACCTTAATACTAGTAATGGGGCTTGCGTGACCTCATTTGTGTTGTGGTGTTGTGTTTTTCGGACATTTTGGAAAATGTCTAGGTTTTTTTTTTACTGAAATGAAATAGTGATTTCTTAGGTTTACGCGAATATTACACATTGAAATAAAACTAGTTTATACGGATTTTATCAGTCTCTCCCGTGACCACGAAGGCTGAAAAGCTTTCGAAACGTCGGGACTAAAATAAAAATTAAACCGCGATAAAATCCGTATAAACTAGTTTTATTTCAATGAAATGAAATAGTTTTCTTAATCATTTAGGCAATTAAAATACCGCTTACGACAAGTCAGTACAAAATAAAGAAACTTATGTATAGAAATCATATCAACTAATGTATACATAACATAGCGGCCGTGTGTAAGCACTGTTGTGGTTCCGTTTGAGTACATTAAAACCAGTGAAATTACTGGGCACTATGAGACGTATTGTCTCGTGTATTTTACGTATACGAAGACTGTGCTGAGGCCTCGGGTTCGACCCACGGGTCGGGAAAAGCGATATTGGGTTTGCCTATTACATAATGCTTAGTATCAGACCGGAGTCTGGAATTGTGTCCGATATGGCGATAGATAACTTCCCTATCATACATACATACACACTCACGTCTGTAATCCCCGAAGGGGTAGACAGAGGTGTAACCGTACACCCACATTTCGCCGAGCGTATCTCCGTCCCTTATGTGATAGGGGGCGAGCCTATCGCCATACCGGGCACAAATTTCAGACTCCTGGCTGATACTGAGTATTTCGTTATAGGAAAACCCAATAAAAAAACTCAATACTATGTGTGTGACTGTTGGGTGTAAGGTGTGTTGTGACTGTGACAAGGAACTGAATCTTGAGCGCACCAAACGCCTGTCTTCTATTTGTCTGCATGGAGTACTCCAATACTTTGGACATGTCTCGCGAAGAACTGCCGACAACTTGGAAAAGTTAATAATAACAGGGAAAATAGAAGGCAAAAGACCAAGAGGAAGGAACCCGAAACGTTGGTCTGACCAGGTGTCAGAACAGCTGGAGAAACCAGTCAACGTCGCAGTCCATCAAGCCGAAGACCGGAGCAAATGGAAAAAAAACCATTGCTAGAACTCTTGCACGGAGTCACGATCCTCAACAATGAAGGAACGATATAGGAGTAGGAGGTGGATGATGTGTGTGACTGTTGGGTGTATGTATGTAATATCACTTTTCACACTCCCTATCATCGGACGGAAATAACTACAAAATGTGTAACGGCGATGTGGGTCTACTGACTGATGGATTAGGGCCTAAGACTAAGCTATTTGGAAGTAAACTTGTGTCACATAACGCGGGAGTTTGACAGCTCACAGACAGGGAGCGCGATAGAGCTTCTAGTTGAGAGTAAGCGAGATGGTAATATTCAGTTACGGTCAATTGACCGCAACTTAGTGGTACAATTACTATGCACCGCGCAGCTTATCTAGTACTACACATTAAAGTCTTTGGTCACAATAAATAAATAAATAAATAAATACACCCAACAGTCACACACATAGTCCTGACCCCACACTAGGTAAACCTGTATCGTGGGTATCAGGAACTTCGAAGGACTTGCCAACCCACAACACCCGGACACGAGACAAATATTGGTGGATCAGACAAACATTTGTCAAGGTGCGGGAATCGAACCCACGGCCTCACGCTTCGCAACCGGCTACTCGCCCGCTGCGCCACGGAGGCTGTCAATAAACAATTTCGTGTTAGTTTATCGAATTTAACGTTCGCAGCTATTCAAACAACAACAATTGCTCTTGTCGATCTCTCGCGGGCGATTAAATGAGTTGCGGTCAATTGACCGTAACTAAGTGCACAATTTCTTTGTACCGCACAGCTTGTCTAGTAGTATACATTAAAGTCATTGATTAGGGCTAAGAAAACTCAGATTATGTGGGATTATGATATATTTAAACAAGAGAGCGTACGCACCATTACAGTAGTTTTTACAAGAAGAATGACATATGTCAAACTTCAATACATTATACAAAAGAACTTATGCGTTTTGTTTCTTAAATAAATACAGCCAACAGTCACACACATAGTCCCGACCCCACACTAGGTTACCTGTATCGTGGGTATCAGGAACCACGAGAGACTTGCCAACCCACAACACCTAGACCCGAGACCAATATTTGTGGATTAGACAAACATTTGTCACTATCTGGGAATCGAACCCACGGCCTCGCGCTTCGCAGCTGGCTACTCACCCACTGCGCCACGGAGGCTGTCAACATCACATCACATGTCACATCTTCAATGCTGTAATCGTGTTTAGTTTTATATGTAATGCATATGCATACATAATAGTTGACTAGATTTTTTTTATTAAATCAATAAGTTACGTTACTCAAAATCTATTGCAGAAAGAATTTTATAAATCGGACCAAAAATAAATAAGTTAGAAGCCATTCAAATCCTGTAGAAGGGGTAATTGTCAAATGACAGACGACGCAAACTTTGACGTCACTGTGTAAAATTTTCATTATAGTGCACGCGTGCAAGCGAGATAGTGACATCCCTACTACGCACCCACTTTTCCTCATACCAACATTTAAAGTCATAACTGCGGGCACATTTCTGAACCAATTTTGATTGTGTTTTAATAAAAGGGTTTCTTTTGCGTATCATTTTCTGTTGCTTATAAAATAATGTATAAAATTCAATAAAGGAAACTACCCTATTCCAATACTGATAACACCTCTGCCTACCCATTCAGGCACTACAGGCGTGAGTGCGTATGTATGTATGATACACCTAAACTTACACGCTCCCATCCGGTTAAGTTAACTATTTGACATAACTACACGATTACTCACTAACTGTTATGTGATAAGATAACTCTCGCACCTTTGTTTTACGACTTGTTATATGTGGCCACGAAATACGAGGGGGCATTGGCGGTGGCGGATAGCGGATAGAAGAGTTTTTTCATTCACCTAATGACCATTCCCAATAATGTTTTTTATGGTTTAGGTCGAAACGAGCTAGTGGTTCACCTGATGGTAAGTGATCTCCAACGCCCATGTATGTCCACAATGCCAAAAGGCTCATGGACGCGTTGCTGACCTTAAAGGAAAGGGATAATTAAAGGATTGGGAAGGGAGGGGATTTGGGCCTCCGTGATCTCACTGACCGTACGCAACGCAGCAACAAACTGCTACTTTTTGCCAGTTTTCTGTGAGACAATGGTAACAATCCGGACGAGCCGGCTCATTCATGCTGTAGACAAAACTGTCTACAGCGTGGCTTTGCCACTCGCAAGTTGGCATTGCCAGTAAACGCTCACACCAGAAGAATCATGGACGCTTGCCGACATTCAAGAAAAAGGCAGCCACAATGGTTTCTAACTTATTTATTTTCGTCACATTTATAAAATTCTTTCTGCAATACGTTTTGGGTAAGGTATCTAATTGATTTAAAATAATAAAAAAATCAAATCACCTATTGATGACCACAAAATTATGAAACTGTTAATTCGCTGATTTAGTGGCTTATACATACATACGCATTAAAACTTGGAATGCCCCTTTTACCCGATCAATAGGTACTTTTTTTTTACAATTAACTTGAACTTGGGTTTTTTGATTGTAAACATTATTTAATTTTTAACATGCATGTTTTAATTTTTTTATTATTTTGTTTTCGATATCTCTTTTAAATATTTTGAAGGATAATTGTTAATTGGCCATCTATTTTTGTTTGGTTTTAAAAGGTTTGATTATAATTGAGTATGTGATTAAGTTTTACGTGTGCTGGATGTTGGTTCAATGTTCTTAAAACCGAAACAGAACAGTGCTTCCACAATGCTGCTTGGCGGCAGAAATAGACAAAGTGCCACCAATATCTTAGGGTGACGAGCGCAGTCCAATGCTATACCATGTAATTCAAAGTACTGTATGGTGTTGCTTCTGTTTATAGACAGGCGTTGCGCTTACCATCAGCCGAGCGACTTGCTCGTTACGTCATTCAAGCAAATAAAAAAATTCAATGATTAAACTATTAACAAATAAGGCATTAAAGTAATATGTATGCAGTCATACACCAACTATGTTTACTTAGGTGTGTGTTTGCTGTTACACAAATCTTCATACACAAAGGTGTAAAAGATAAAATTTCACTTCTGTGTTACACGAAAGTCAATAGCGTTATTTGTGTTACATTTGACAGCTCCGTGGCGCAGCGGGCGAGTGGACGGCTGCGAAGCGAGGGGCCGTGGGTTCGATTCCCACACCGAGACAAATGTTTGTGTGAACCACAAATATTGGTCTCGGGTCTGGGTGTTGTGGGACCGCAAGTCCCTCGTAGTTCCTGATACCCGCGATACAGGTTTACCTAGTGTGGGGACAGGACTATGTGTGTGACTGTTGGGTGTATTTATTTATTATTTATTTTATTCAGTAATGAAATATATGTATTTCTAGTTTCTGCCCCGGTGGCGCATTTGTAATGCGTACGCGTTACGATTGAGGCTAACGCTGAGGCTTCCGGTTCGATCCCCCGGTCGGGTAAAGTGGTATTGGGTTTTTGTATTACAAAATGCTCTGTATCAGCCGGAGTCTGGAATTTGTGCCCGGTATGGCGATAGGCTCGCCCCCTATCTCATCGTGGGATACGCTCGGCTAAATGTGGGTGTACTGGTTACATCGCTGCCTACCCCTTCTGGGATTACAGGCGATATGTATGAACTTGATTTTTTGTAGCAGTGCCGGATGAACGAGCAAGTGGGTCATCTGGTGGTAAATGATATCCAACGCTCGTAAAAACCCATAATACCAGAAGAATCATGGGCGCGTTGCCGACCTTAAAGGAAAGGGATACTTAAGGGATTGGGAAGGGGAGGAGAATTTAGGCCTTAGGATATCTCACTCACCGTACGAAACGCAGCAGCAGCAGTTTACGTCGGTCTTCTGTGATACTTTTTTTTATTGGATTGAATGACGAGACGAGCAGGTCACTCGCCTGATGGTAAGCGCCACGCCTGCTCATAAACAGAAGCAACGCCACACAGAACTTTAAATAAAGCACTGCATGACACTGGACTGCGCTCGTCACCCCGAGACATAAGGTGTTAAGTCTCATAATGCCCAGTAATTACATTGGCTTCAATGTCCTTCACACCGGAACACAACAGTGTTTACACACTGTTGCTTGGCGGCAGAAATAGACAAAGCGGTGGTACCAACCCAGCCGGTCTCTCGCAAACGAGGGACCTACCACCTTGTAAAAACACATACAGTGGTAACGCCTCGGTCGAGCGCCCACTCGTGCTGTAGACAAAACTGTCTACAAGGTGGTGCTACCACTCAAGCAAGGTTTCCTCAACGCTATGCCATGTCCTTCAATCTTTCTTTCTTACTTTCTGCCAGACGTTAGCCCAGCTTAATGCCAGGATCCGTCTTACCGTACCGTACCGTACCGTAGATTTGACTTTATTTGGTATTATGTGGTGCGACCTGCCACCTGACCCTCACAACCCGCAACAAGAACCAATGTTTCGTCATTGCCTCGTCCGTTAATCAGCAGAGTGTATCACGTGCAGGTGAGGTTGGCTTTGGGCCTAAGATGTTGTCCCATTTACACTCCTTGTCCTTTAATACGCATACGCACTCACGCCTGTACTCCCCGAAGAGGTAAGCAGAGATGTAACCAGTACACCCATATTTCGCCGAGCGTATCTCCGTCCCTTAAGTGATAGGGGGCGAGCCTATCGCCATAACGGGCACAAATTCCAGACTAAGGGGTGATGTTATATGATATGTCCTTTAATAGAGGTTCAAAAAGTGTTTCTCCGTAGGCAGTGGCTTGGTTGTGCCCCTAGTTAATTATCGCTTGCTTTGAAGATGAAGGAAACATCGTGAGGAAATCTGCATACCTGAGAAGTTTTTCATAATAATTTCGAAGGTATGTGAAGTCTGCGAATCCGCATTAGTCCAGTATGGTGTACTAAGGCCTGACCCCTCTCATTCAGTATCGGCCCGTGCCCAGCAGTGGGACGTGCATAATACAGAGCAGCTCAATGGAACCCTATAAAACTTAGCATGGACTTTCAATGAGGTAACTGTGATATAACAAAAATCAATGTTTTTTTTTTTCAACCGTACCCGAACGGAGCCGCGAGCGAAAACTAGTCGCTTGTTACTTAATAATCGAAAGTGTGTCAGTCGGTCTGTTTGTGTTGTCGAGTGTATTACAAGGTAAATATTTTATTTTTTATTACTGGCGCAACTCTGTCCCTGGTACATGCGGTCGGAAGTGCAACGGTTTTGTGAAATATATTTTTTAAATGAAACCTCAAAAATCCTTAGTAACATACATAACATACGCACTCACGCCTGTAATCCCCGAAGGGGTAGGCAGAGGTGTAACCAGTACACCCACATTTCGCCGAGCGTATCTCCGTCCCCCGATGTGATAGGGGCGAGCCTATCGCCATCCGGGCACAAATTCCAGACTCCGGAATTTTGTTAAATGAAACCTCAAAAATCCAATAGCCAGTAGGTAATATTGTATTGGCAGGATTTGTTTTTTTTTTACCGTACTAGGGGCTTTGCCCATGTTATTCCACAAAACATAAAATAAAAAAAAAACTTGAAGTCCGACGAATATGAGACATATGTTACTTCCCCACATTATTCTGCATAGATTGGTATCGGTCTCGACCCCATACCCCCAGCGGTTTCGGAGGAGATAGCGTGACAAGCTTTTGGCAGCGTCGGCGGCAGTGACTTTTTTTTTAGAATAGAGAGATTGAAGTTCCGAAACTCAGAAGGAGTAGTCTGTATATTTTTTTTTATGTGACTGCCTCGGCGGCGCAGTTGTAATGCGTACGCGTGACGACTGAGGCTGGCTCTGAGGTGTCGCGGTCTATCCCCGGGTCGGGTAAAGTGATATTGGGTTTTTCTATTACATGGGTTGCATTACGAAATGCTCAGTCAGCCAGGAGTCTGGAATTTGTGCCCGGTATGGCGATAGGGTATTTTATGGTGAGACCCGCCGTCTGACCCCCACAACCCGCAACATGAACCAAGTTTCGCCATTGCCTCGTCCGTTAATCAGCAGAGTGTACCACGTGCACGTGAGGTTGGCTTTGGATCTAAGATGTTAGTGGCTCATGTACACTCCAATATAACTGATAACTCTCGAGTTATTAAAAGTTAGGTCGTCTCCCTGAATATCATACTTCACGCGAAATCTACTTAACCGATCATCATGAAACTTTGTACACATATTCTTGGAGGTATAAGAAGTAACATAAGATACTTTTTATGAAAAAAAAATATCTATTTGTTTGTTACGCTTTCACGCCTAAATCACTGAACCGATTTGGTGAATTTTGATGTAGAGATAGATGGGACCCTGGAGACGGTTATACCCTACGTTTTATTTCGGAAAAGTCTATGTACGCGGGCGGAGCCGCGAGCAAAAGCTAGTTTTTTATAAAATAAATAAATAAATACACCCAACAGTCACACACATAGTCCTGACGCCACACTAGGTAAACCTGTATCGTGGGTATCAAGAACTACGAGGGACTTGCCAACCCACAACACCCAGACCCGAGACAATTATTTGTGAATCATACGCAACATTTGTCTCGGTGTGAGAATCGAACCCACGGCTACTCGTCCATTGCGCCACGGAGGTTTTATACAGCCGAATGACCGAGACGAGCAAGCCGTTCACCTGATGGTAAGCCCGCCCATGAACAGTTGCAACACGAACTTTGAGTTACAAAGTACTGCGCGGCACTGCACTGGGCTCGTGCCTGGATATTTCCTACATTACCGTATTTTATACATAGTCCGCAGCAGTATTTGTCGTGTGAACGGTGGAATGCAACATGACTAAAGCTATTTACAAGGTGGTAGGTCCCTCGTATGCGAGAGGCCGGCTGGGTTGGTACCATCGCGCCGTCTATTACTGCCGTCAAGCAACAGTGTGTATGCACTGTTGTGTTCCGGTGTGAAAGACATTGAAGCCAGTGTAATTACTGGGCATTATGAGACTTAACACCTTATGTCTCGGGGTGACGAGCGCAGCCCAGTGTCATGCAGTGATTTATTTAAAGTTCTGTGTGGCGTTGCTTCTGTTTATGAGCAGGCGTGGCGCTTACCATCAGGCGAGCGACCTGCTCGTCTCGTCATTGAATCTAATAAAAAAAAATATTTAGTTCAAACACGCCTAAAACTAAATGATGCAATTTTACAAATAGTAAACACATTCTCGGAATTAAATGCCGATTTTAATGTTATTGAGTTGTTGTTTTAAAGCAGAGGCCCGAAAACTAGCAGGAGGGTCACCTGATGGTAGTGATCTCCACCGCCCATCAACGCCCACAATATGAGAAGAATCATGGACGCGCCGCCGACTTTAAAGGAAAGGCCCAAATCCCCTTCCCCTTCTCAATCGCTTAATTATCACTTTTGTTATTGTGGGCGTACATGGGTGGTGGAGATTGCAAACCATCAGGTGACACACTTGCTCGTTTGCCTGCCTATGCTATAAAAATAAAATTAATAAAGGAATAATTAAGGGATTGGGATTTGGGCCTCCGGATATCTCTATCATCGTACCAAACGTAACAGGAAGTTGCTACTTTACGTTGGTTTTCTGTAATACAGTGGTATCGAACTAGTTGAGCTGACCCATTCATGCTGTAGACATAACTGTCTACAGCGTGGCTCTACCACTCAAGTACAACAAAACAAAATCACTAATTATAATACTAGCCATACACATCCCACTGCTGGGCACGGACCTCCTCTGAATGAGAGGGGTTAGACCTTAGTCCAACACGCTGGACTTATGCGGGTTGGCAGACTTCACATACCTTCGAAATTCTTGGTAAATTTCTCAGGTATGCAGGTTTCATCACGATGTTTTCTTCACCGTTAAAGCAAGTGATATTAACAATTAATACACACTTAACTTCAAAAGTCAGAGGTGTATGCTCTTGGGTCTGGTTTCGAACCTGTGACTTTCGTCTCGACAGTCCATACCACTGAGCTAAGCTATCACCTGCTGAATTATCATAAGGAAATGAACCAATATCCCCACATTACCAAAGCTGGTTCCTCGGTAACCTGTGATAAATCACAAGTACAAATTAGCTACAAAGTGAAAACTAGTCATTAGTGACAACAGTCTATGCACCACTTTCTACTAGTCGTATAATAAGTCATAAGAGGGTAGTCGGATAGTAAAGTGTTGGGAATTAATTTTTAATATCATACATAGGCAGAGGTGTAACATTTCGTCATATCTCCGTCCCATGATGTGATAGGGGGCGAGCCTACCGCCATACCGGGCACAATTCCAGACTCCGGGTTGATACTGAGCATTTCGTAATAGAAAAGCCCAATGTCACTTACTCGACTCGGGGATCGAACTCGAGACCTTAGCGTCAGCCTCGGTCGTAACGCGTACGCATTACAACTGCGCCACCGAGGCAGTCAATTAATAAATTGCTATAGATTCCGTGGCATAGCGGGCGAGTAGCCGACTGTGAAACGAGAAGCCGCGGGTTCGATTTCAGCACCGAGATAAATGTTTATGTAATTCACAAATTTGTTTTCGGATCTGGGTGTTGTGGGACCGTAAGTCTCTCGTAGTTCCTGGTACCCACGATACAGGTTCACCTAGTGTGTCTCATATCTGGCGCGGTGAAGAACGCCGTATCTCGATCTAGAAATGTAATATTTAGACATTAACTTTTATGAAATAAAGTTGATTTTGAACGTTCATTAATTTTTTTTGCGTGTATGAGTGTTACGTGTGATTTGCATGTGTGTAAGTAAGTGGAGCCGTATTTTGGCAGATTTATTTTGTATAGCTCAGCCACTCCATTTTTTTCTATATTTACTACACCTTTGTGTAGCAGTTCATTGAATACAAATTTCCATGCAAATTTATTGAATTGAGACCGGCCCATGGTGTTTTTTACTTAGTTAAAAATCACTTGTGTACGTCCCTGTACAGGAATTTCCAGTGACAACGCTAACTGCTAAGCCCTTATTTTATCTGCTCATGAACAAGTGGTATATGCGAAATGTCTGCATCAAACAGACGTATACCTGATAATGATTGGACGTTGATAATAGCATGTCTATGAAATATATATATTATACAATATGTAACAAAAACCAGAAACATTTTTTTTCTTTTTTTTTTATTAGATTGAATGACGAGACGAGCAGGTCGCTCGCCTGATGGTAAGCGCCACGCCTGCTCATAAACAGAAGCAACGCCACACAGAACTGTAAATAAAGCACTGCATGACACTGGACTGCGCTCGTCACCCCGAGACATAAGGTGTTCAAGTCTCATAATGCCCAGTAATTACACTGGCTTCAATGTCCTTCACACCGGAACACAACAGTGCATAGACAAAGCGGTGGCACCAACCCAGCCGGTCTCTCGCAAACGAGGGACCTACCACCTTGTCCAAATGAAAACCAGCGTTAAGCACTTAGTGTTTGGCATATGCTGATTTGGATCCTTTTGGTGCGGTCGTGGTGAGATATATACTGTCTAGAGTGGGTGGGTATCTAGGTATCCCCACCTACAACGTTTAAAAATATTTTGTTTGCAACAATTGTTCATGTACCACCCAACGCCTGCCAATAAATGCTTTCTTTCTTTCTTTGTTTGTTGGGTGTTTTAACTGTGATATCAGAATCGATATTCAAACGTAATGAAACAACTCGCATTCGAAAATTGGACTGCAAAATTAATCATATTTATTATAAAAATTTTGATTAATTTATCGTTTGTAAACCGTATTTCGATTGATTACCTCTGCAACAGTGATGATTTGGAACCAGAGCGAGATTGCAAGTTGCGGCGTCCATGTACATGAAACGCGCCGCGTCGCGCGCGCGTTCGTCAATACACATAGAAATTCAGATGTAAATAACATTTTAAATATGTTCTTTTTTCTAAGCTACCAGTGTGAGGATAATATCTCGCTTCTGTTTATTGCTTTTTTAATTTAACTATTTTTATTAAGCTATCTATATGTCTATTTTCGGGACCCTAAAAGGGCCAACAGGGTTTTTGTTACATACTGTACATATATAATTGGACAGCCTCCGTGGCGTAGTTGGCGAGCCGGCTGTGAAGCGAGAGGCCGTGGGTTCGAGACAAATGTTTTTGTGATTCACAAATATTTGTTTCGGGTCCTCGTAGTTCCTGATACCCACGATACAGGTTAACCATGTGGGCTCAGGACTATGTGTGTGACTGTTGGGTGTATAATAACAATAATAAATCTATGAAATTGCCGTTCAGTACGAAAAAAGTTAAAGTAGTTTTTTCCTATCTTTTTTATTTGTATTAATCAAGGTAACCACCCATGCTATCGATGCATCTTTGCCAGCGCAGTAGCAACATCTTTTTTTCTTTCTTTCTATTTATGTCGGAGCATTAGCTAGTAACTAGGGTAGTCACGCAAACCATCCACCCGCGAAACGAACCCGAGACCTCAGCGCAGCAGTCGTGCCGCATACGCATTACAACTACGCCACCGAGGCAGACAAATAAGTACATAACCTAATACGTAGGTCATTTACCTCTATTTTCGAAATATCTGAAGATTATCGAAGGTCGACGCTTATAATTTAAATTGAACATACATACACATTCACGCCTGTAATCCCCGAAGGGGTAGGCTGAGGTGTAACCAGTACACCCACATTTCGTCTTGCTTATTTCCGTCCCATGATCTGTTGGGGCGAACCTATCACCATACAGGCATCCAGACTCCGGACTGATACTAAGCATTTCGTAATAGAAAAACCCAATATCGGTTTTACTCGACCGGGGATCGAACCCGAGACCTCAGCAGAGCAGTCGTGTCACGTACGCATTACAACTGCGCCACCGAGGCAGTAAATTTAAATTGTTGTATACAGTATTTTAACTGGAAGAAAAACATAAAATTATTAAGCAGTAATTAAATATTACCAAGAAATAATCTTTGGGTTATTTTTAAATCTTTAATAAGTTCAATGAATGCATTAAACATTTCCTTAATATTGTAACCGATTTCACAAGGTGGTAGGTCCCTCGTATGCGATAGGCCGTCTGTGCTGGTACAACCGCTCCGTCTATTACTGACAACCAGCAAAATGTAAACACTTTTGTGTTTGTGAAGAACATTGAAGCCAGTGAAATTACTGGACATTATGAGACTAAACATATTATGTATCTGGTTGACGAGCGCGGTCCAATGCCATGCAGTGCTTTGTGACTTAAAGTTCTGTGTGGTGTTATGTCTGTTTATGGACAGGCGTGGCGCTTACCATCAGGCGAGCGACCTACTTGTCTTAAGCTAATAAAAACCTTCGAAATTCTTATGGAGAACTTCTCAGGTATGCAGGTTTCCTCACGATGTTTTCTTCACATAAGAATTTCGAAGGTATGTGAAGTCTGCCAACCCGCATTAGTTCAGCGTGTTGGACTAAGGCCTAACCCCTCTCATTCAGTTGAGGAGGCTCCTGCCCAGTAGTAGGACGTGTATAATACAGGGCTAGAATTATTAATATATTATTTTAAATATATATTTGTAATCGCTAGCTAGTATGCCCGAGCGAGACCGGTGTACATCAGTGAGAAGAGTATAATACAGGGCTAGTATTATGTTTATTTTAAAATTGACTTTGACTGCCTCGGTGGCGCAGTTTTAATGCGTATGCGTTACGATTGAGGCTAACGTTGAGGTCTCGGGTCCGATCCCCGGGTCGGGTAAAGAGGTATTGGGTTTTTCTATTACGAAATGCTCAGTATCAGCCCGGAGTCTGGAATTTGTGCCCGGTATGGCGATAGGTTCGCCGCCTATCACATCATGAGACGGAGATACGCTCGGCGAAATGTGGGTGTACTGGTTACACCTCTGCCTACCCCTTAGGGGATTACAGGCGTGAGTGCGTATGTATGACTTTGTATATGCTAGCTAGTATGTACGAGCATGTCCAAATTTGGACGTTTTGCGTTACTAGTTCACCTTACTTGAACAATATTTACGTTAGTTAAATTATACGGATTTGTCTGTGCGTATTTATTGTGTTTGATTATTGATTTTTAACCGATGAAGGAAAAGGAGGAAAGCTCTCGATTCATCTGTATACTTATTTTAAAAGAACTTCAAAAAGTCGGAGGTTCTCAATTCGGCGAGATTTTCTCTATGTATATACATCGATATCTCCGCCAATTTTGTACCGATTTTAATAAATAATAAATAAATACACGGCCAATAGTCACACACATAGAATAGAGATCATGAATATGTTTTTATGAATTGGTGAATTGTACAGTTGCACAGAGTTTTGGTGGGGTAATTGTTTTGCTTGAAATAAAACTAGTTTATACGGATTTATTTACTTCTGAAGAAGTCTGCAGTTGCTGAACATTCAGATGAAGGCTCCAAACATTACCTTAGATTTGACAAACCACAAATCCTTGCCAAAGAACACCGATTCCTACCTAGGATGATTCGCGAGGCTATTGAAATTAAGAAACACCCAAATTTCAAATGGTTGGAAGCTTGCACAAGCCTGGGATCCAATTATACATTTAATTAAATCGGAACCCAAAAGACCAACTGCCAGACCTCAAGATACCGTGAGCTCTTTCTGCGTAGATCGGACTAGTGTCAACTAACTTTTTAAATAATTAAAAATAAATGTATAATTTTAAAATGAAGGTAGCCATTGTAACATTAACTTTTCGAGACGACCTACACCTCAGTCTCTCCCGTGACCACGAAGGCTGAAAAGCTTTCGAAACGTCGGGACTAAAATAAAAATTAAACCGCGATAAAATCCGTATAAACTAGTTTTATTTCAATGTGTAATATTCGCGTAAACCTAAGAAATCACTATGTTTTGCTTGAGTTACGTTTCGTGTCATTTTATTTCGACGGTTATAGACCCTTATAACAGCATATCACAAGACACACTGCCCGTCCTTTTTATACATTTTTTTTTACTCTGTAAGTTTATAATATTGTGTAACTTTGTATGATCTACATTGTATGTTGTGTATGCGTGCGGAAAAAACGTTTTCTTTCTTATTCTTTAAAAAAAAAACATGCGGGGATCGAACCCGCAACCTCTCGGTTCGCCAGCTGCGTCACTGAGGTTGTCAAAAAAAAAAAGTTGCCTCACCTGGGCTTCGAACCCAGGAACTCTCAGGTTCACAACCCTTATGCTACAAGACCAGGGTGTCGGTTTCAACACACAGACATAACTGGTTTATATAACTACTAGCTGTTGCCCGATGCTCCGCCCGCGTGAATAGACTTTTTCTAAATAAAATTTTGCCTATAACCGTCTCCAAGGTCCCATCTATCTCTACATCAAAATAGATAAATTATTTTCATATAAAAGTATATGTAACTTCTTATACCTCCAAGAATATGTGTACAAAGTTTCATGATGATCGGTTGAGTAGTTTTTGCGTGAAAGCGTAACAAACAAACTTACATTCACATTTATAATATTAGTGTGATCAGTACTCGTAGATACGTCATGTTAACTTGGCAATCAATAATGTGTTGATCCCAGATGAAGGGCGCAAGTACTGTACACTAAGGTCATAATAATATTGTTACCGTATTCCTTTTATTTATGTATTGAGGGTGTCTGGGAAAGCAACGTTGGGTACACTGAAATAATAATAATGGTGCAATATAGTTGTGGAAGGATAGTTAAATGGTATAAAAGAGGTTGTCGCCATAAATGGGGGTCTTTTTCCCGCAGTCAGTCAGACAGTCTCCAGTTCACTAAGATCAGTGCTCAGTCGATAGAGTTGATAAAGTTTCAGGGGGACACCAAAACCATAATATACATACATACATACGCACTCACGCCTGTAATCCCCGGAGGGGTAGGCAGAGGTGTAACCAGTACACCCACATTTCTCCGAGCGTATCTCGGTCCTACGATATGATGATAGGGGGCGTATGCGAGAGACGGTCTGGGATGGTGAGACCCGGATCTAGGGGCGAGGGAGAGGGGGATAAAGTTTCATGGGGGCACCAAAACCATAATATACATACATACATACGCACTCACGCCTGTAATCCCCGGAGGGGTAGGCAGAGGTGTAACCAGTACACCCACATTTCTCCGAGCGTATCTCGGTCCTACGATATGATGATAGGGGGCGTATGCGAGAGACGGTCTGGGATGGTGAGACCCGGATCTAGGGGCGAGGGAGAGGGGGATAAAGTTTCATGGGGGCACCAAAACCATAATATACATACATACATTCGCACTCACGCCTGTAATCCCCGGAGGGGTAGGCAGAGGTGTAACCAGTACACCCACATTTCGCCGAGCGTATCTCGGTCCCACGATATGATAGGGGGCGTATGCGAGAGACGGTCTGGGATGGTGAGACCCAGATCTAGGGGGGAGGGAGGGGGGGATAAAGTTTCTTGGGGGCACCAAAACCATAATATACATACATACATTCGCACTCACGCCTGTAATCCCCGGAGGGGTAGGCAGAGGTGTAACCAGTACACCCACATTTCTCCGAGCGTATCTCGGTCCCACGATATGATAGGGGGCGAGCCTATCGCCATACCGGGCACAAATACCAGACTCCGGGCTGATACTGAGCATTTCGTAATAGAAAAAACCCAACATCACTTAAACCCGAGACCTCAGCGTCAGGCTCAGTCGTAACACGTACGCATTACAACTGCGCCACCGAGGCAGTCTATGCCGGTCTACTATTAAAAAAAATGCAATTAAAAGTAAACTTCTTTCTTTCTACCAGGCGTTATCCCGGCTAGTGCCAGGGTCCGCCTTCCCACTAAGACGCCTCCACTTCGCCCGATCTTGAACATTCTCTTTAGACCGTTGGCTCTCATGTCTGTCTTTAATATTTAAGTGGTAGAGCCATGCTGTAGACAGTTTCGTCTACAGCATGGATGGGCCGGCTCGTTCGGGTCGTTACCACTGTCTCACAGAAAACCAGCGTAAAGTAGCAGCTTGTTGCTGCGTTTCGTACGGTGAGTGGGATATCCGTGAGAGGCCCAAATCCCCCTCCCCTTCTCAATCCCTTCCCTTTAAGGTCGGCAACGCGCCCATGATTATTTTAGTATTGTGGGCGTACATGGGCGGTGGAGATCACTTACCACCAGGTGTCCCACTTGCTCATTTGCCGGCCTATACTATAAAAAAGCCAGGAGTTTTTTTACAGTAAAGTCTTCACCAAAAAGTCTAATCTTAATATTCTTTTGTTACAGAATCAAACCAACGCACGCTGGCGCACCAACCGCCCGACCAAAACGCGAATGTTCAAAATGATCCTAAAAAAGAGGACGATTTTGACGTCAGCGAGTATTTCGCACGGCTACAAGGCACCAGATACGTCAGCGCCCCCATAAACAGTCAGCTGGATGATCTGGAAACTGAGAATCTGGAAGAGATCAACCTGGAAGTGGTCGAGCACGAAAGGGAGGCGCAGAGTCTGACCGCTGACATAGCTCAGAACTTCTCGCAGCTGCCAAATGTACTGCCGCACGTCGCGAGCGCGGTGTTCAGTTCGTTCTCGAACATGCTCAGTTTGAAGAGCCGGGAGGTTACGCCCGAGGAGGTAGTAAGGAAGGTGGAAGTGCCCCAGATGGTGGCGCAGGATGTCGCGCCGCCGCCGAAGGAACCACCCGTTGGTAGTAAGTTTACTATCATTATTAACTTAATTTGTAACTTTGTACACAATTATGTATAACATATGTACTTAGGACTTGAGGACTGCCTCGGTGGCGCAGTTGTAATGCGTACGCGTTCCGACTGCGGCTGACGCTGAGTTCTGGGGTTCGATCCCCAGGTCGGATATAAGTGATATTGGGTTTTTCTATTACGAAATGCTCAGTATCGCTCAGTAAAGCCCGGAGTTTTGAATTTTGCCCAGTATGGCGATAGGCTCGCCCCCTATCACATAAGGGACAGAGATACGCTCGGCGAAATGTGGGTGTACTGATTACACCTCTGCCTACCCACCCCTTCGGGGATTACAGGCGTGAGTGGGTATGTTTGTATATGTACTTACTGTTGATTAATGATCGTCAAAATGTTTTTGGCCTGTGTGTTGCATGTCGCGTGACGGTCGGCCGCGGAGTATGGATAAAGTGAAACGCGCTCGCCAGAGCAGCCAAGGCCAATAGGCACGCTATTTTGTTTGTTTGTTTTTATTAGTGTTTAATGTAATATTACTCCAAAAAAAAATTTTTATTAGCGTGAGTGACGGAACTAGCAGGTCGCTCGCCTGATGGTAAGCGCCACGCCTGCCCATAAACAGAAGCAACACCAAACAGAACTTTGAATTACAAAGCATTGCATGGTATTGGACTGCGCTCGTCACCCCGAGACATAAGATGTTAAGTCTCAGTAATTTTACTGGCTTCAATGTCCTTCAAACCGGAACACAACAATGCTTACACTTATGCTGTTTGGCGGCAAAATACACAAAGCGGTGGTACCAACCCAGACGGCCTCGCATACTTGGGACCTATCATCTTGTAAAATGATAGCTAATTATATTTTTTAGTGCGTGATAAAGACGTGTTTTTTTTTACTATTTCAAAAATCATCCCCTTAGAGAGTGAAATGTTAAGGGAGAGGGTTGTTCCGGATAAAGGCATTCACTCGGGCGGGGCCGCGAGTAAAGGCTAGTTAATAATTAATACACACGTAACTTAGACTTAATTTGACTGCCTCGGTGGCGCAGTTGTAATGCGTTACGGCTCAGGCTAACGCTGAGGTCTCGGGTTCGATCCCCGGGTCGGGTAAAGTGGTATCGGGTTTTTCTATTACGAAAAGCTCAGTATCAGCCCGGAGTCTGGAATTTGTGCCCGGTATGACGATAGGCTCGCACCCTATCACATCGTGGGACGGAGATACGCTTGGCGAAATGTGGGTGTACTGGTTACAGCTCTGCCTACCTCATCGGGGATTACAGGCGTGAGTGCGTACGTATGTACGTAACTTAGAAAAGTCGTCAGTACATGCTCATGCTCTGTTTTCGAACCTGCGACTTTCGTCTCGACAATCCGTACCACTCCCCGCTAAGCTATCGCTACTAATAATTGTATTATTGAGTAACAAATGTTTCTCCCACGGCGTGTAAGAAAACGTGTGACCTTTTGATCGTGACCCACGCACCGACCGTCTCATGACATCATCCATTCAACCTGATGGATACTACTATTATGGCAGAGGCTGGCAAACGAGCAAGCGGGTCACCTGATGGGAAGTGACCTCCACCGCCAATGTACCCCAAAATACCAAAAGAATCATGGGCGCGTTGCCGACCTTAAAGGAAAGGGATAATTAAGGGATTGGGCAGGGGCTCGGTTTTCTGTGAGACGGACGAGCCGGCCCGATCATGCTGTAGACAAAATTGTGTACAGCGTGGCTTTACAACCATCGAAATAAGATAACTAAAACGATAACTCTCATATGAATCTGCCAAAAAATACGGCTCCACTTACTTACACATGCAAAGGTAAAATCACACGTAACACTCATACACGCAACAAAAATTTATGAACGTTCAAAATCAACTTTATTTCATAAAATGTTAATGTCTAATTATTAAATTTCGAGATCGAGATACAACGTTCTGCACCGCGCAATAAATTAGACGTATCAAGTGTCAACTAGACATTATTACACACATGACACAGTACTTTTATAGCCCCGCCGCCTTGCACAGAGTCTTGGTGGGGTCATTTTTGAAGTGAAAACTTCTTTAGCCGCGTTGGGCACTTTTTGGTAGAGGAAAATCTTATGGGTTCGCGTCACCGACATGCTCATGACGCGCAGCGGCCGTGTGCTGTGCGCGTTATTTGCTTTAGTTACGTTTCTTGCCATCTTATTTCGATGTTTACCACTCAAAAAATACATACTTACGCACTCACGCCTGTAATCCCCGAAGGTGTAGGCAGAGGTGTAACCAGTACACCCACATTTCGCCGAGCGTATCTCCGTCCCTTATGTGATAGGGGGCGAGCCTATCGCCATACCGGGCACAAATTCCAGACTCCGGGCTGATACTGAGCATTTCGTAATACAAAAACCCAATACCACTACCCGACCCGGGGATCGAACCTGAGACCTCAGCGTTGGTCTCCATCGTAACGCGTACGCATTACAACTGCGCCACCGAGGCAGTCAAAATGAATAATGCCACTCAATACTTAACTTTTAGCTAACTACGGTACCCAAAGATTACCAAATATTTCGTAATTTGATGGCTGATGTGTCATTATGATTACTTAACAAAGTAATTTGGTGGTACATCAGTGAGGTGGGGTGGGTCGGTAGGTCACTTGAGTTCATTGTCGTCTTCATTTTGATGGCCGATCTGCAATTCTGTTTGCTATGTGTTACATACGCACTCACGCCTATACTCCCTAAAGGGGTAGGCAGTACTAGTACACCCACATTTCGCCGAGTTCATTTCCGATGTGATGGGGGCGAGCCTATCGCCATACCGGGCACAATTCTAGACTCCGGACTGATATTAAGCATTTCATATACATACATACTCACGCCTGTAATCCCCAAAAGGGTAGGTAGAGGTGTAACCATGTACTGGTTACCGACATTTCGCCGGGCGTATCTCGTCCCATGATGTGATAGGGGGCGAGCCTATCGCTATACCGGATAATTCCAAACTCCGGGCTGATACTAATTTCATGATAGAAAAACCTAATATCCCTTTACACGGCCCGGGGATCGAACCCGAGACTTCAGCATAGCAATCGTACCGCGTACACATTACTACTACACCACCGAGGCAGTTGTAATGCGAGTTGGAAAACAAAATTAACGTTACATAACTATCTCGCCTTTAAGTCTGAGGTAGGCAGAGAGACAACAGTTTCTCATTTCACCAACGGTTGGTTGAGCTTGTCCGTCCCATGATGTGATAATCTATCTCCAAGGAGCTTAGCATAAAGTCCATACTATGTATACTAATATTATAAAGCTGAAGAGTTTGTTTGTTTGGTTGAACGCGCTAATCTCAGGAACTACTGGTCCGATTTGAAAAATTCTTTCAGTGTTAGATAGCCCATTTATAGAGGAAAGCTATAGACTAGATAGATATATCACGCGCGGGCGGAGCCGCGAGCAAAAGCTAGTAAATTATAAACCTTGCATTTGCATTTCTGAATCGTCTACCTTGTAGAGGAGATTTTAAACACCATTTCCGTCGATGCTTTAAAATTAACCTTAAGTTTCTTTTGTTTCAGGCGGAGGCAACTTTCGTATAACGTCCAAAAAGAAGTACGCACAGATACCAGGTCTTAGCTGTGGAGGAACACAGGCTGGAATTTTCCCCCCCACAAACCAACCTTATCCCCCCATGCTAGATAATACTCAAACTGAAAGAGGACTGAATAATAACGAATCACATATTAATTTCTTTACTCCAGAAACGTATCCAAACACGTCGAATATTGAACAAACATTTGATGCAACCAATGTTAATGTTGGTCTTAATTATACTAATCAAAATGTCTATGCAAACACTTCTAATGTGGGCCAAACATTTGATATGATTGACGCTAAAGTTGGATCTAGTTTGTCGAACGTACAAGATAGTTTTAACATGAATATTGCAAAACAGCCAGATACAAAGGATATTGGAGTTAATATATACGCTCCTAAGGATGAATTTAATTTACCAGCACAAGTGAATCTAAATTTTGCAACACATTCAAAGAAAATTGGAGCTAATACGTTGCCGTCGAAGAATGATTTTCCATTACCGCCTCAGACAAGCCAGTATACTCCAATTCAAGGGTCAACACAAGTCATTCCTCCACCACCTATGTTTTCAAATAGAAGGGACAGTCAGTCTGCTGGGAAGTCTGTATTGCCACCGTCTGTGGCTAGGCGGATATCTGCAAATCATCCTGTAATAAAACCACAAGTTTCTGCACCAACAGTCATTGACAATATCTTTGTACCGACTTTTGATCAAGCAAACTCACAAGGTTCAGTCTCGCAAACGTTTACTCCAAATTTGCTGCCAATGTCTCAATCACAGCTATCTAATGTACCACTTTCGACATTTGTACCAACATACCCTGTTTCTTCGGAGAAAACTGAATCAACTTTACCGTCAATGTCAAGCATACAACCTAATCTAGAACCGCAAGCAGTATTAAAGCCACTAGAAAATGTTGGCTCAACACCTTTAGCACCAACTTTAGTCACCAATTTATACTTACCTCCAGAATCTAATCCGATATCACGACCTGAATCGAATGTAATAACGTTTAAACTAGGTTGTAGTTTATCAAGTATATCAAGTGAACCACCAATTACGCCAATTTCTTCAGAGACCAACATGTCTGCATCTTCAAATTCTGGGCCATCAATTTTCAGACCAACTTTGCCTCCAAAAACTATGGCTCTAAGTTCTACCATCGAACCATCAATTTTTAAAACTTCTTTACCATCAGAGAACATACCTTCTGCAGTATCGATGCCAACAAATAACCCATCAATACAAATGTATACAGCCAGCAATATTCCTGCATCTTCAAGCACTGGACCGTTAATTTCCACATCAATTTTGCCTCCAGAAGCAACTCCTGTATTATCCTTGCCAACTTCTGAGCCAGCAATATCAACAAATACTGCAAGTTTGAATCAAGAACCAACCATTTTTGATATAACTAACCCAATGACATCCACTAAATCCGATATTGGAACAACTGCATCATCATTATACGAACCCGTTCCGCCAATATTCTTCAATCCTTTGCAATATCAAAATAAATTAGAACAAAAGGCTTCAGAGCCAAATGTATCGGAGCCTAAACCGTTAACAGAACCGCCGAAAGCTATAGGAGCTTCAAACTACAGAATGAATAAAAAGCGTCCTCAATATTATTCGGGACCCATAGAGGGAGTTGGTGCTATTAGTAACAATGTAAAACCTGTACTACCTCCTCTAGAAACTGGGGTCTTTCATGGTGCTTTGTTAGCTCCTGAACCAACAAGTACTTTGCCATTCCCGGTGCAACCTTCCTTAGAATCGCATCCATCACAATCACCTTTTGATATTAGCAAGCCGTATACACAGCCGGAATATGACACAGCATTCGACTTTAGCAGACCTACTAGTGAACTCTATGATCAATGTCCACCACCAGAAAAGCTAGAATCGAAAACGTTTGGAATTATTGGGTCTTTAAAATCAAAACTCAGTTCGATTGATATTAATAAAATTCAAAATACCGTGACAACATTCTTCGATCCTACGTACAACGAGCCGAAAATAGAAGAACCTGGTGTAAAGGAAATTATGCCTTTTAAGCAACAGACTTCGCATCAATCTTCAACTCAGAGCAATTTCGAAATATTCGTGCCAACAATCGACCAACACAGTCAACCTTATAATTACCCAAATGACAATATAAGTTATTATGACCAAAATCAATACTATCAACAGGATTCTTATAATTATTATAATCAAGGTAATATTAATCCAGTGACTAGTTACTTCCAAGATCCAAATTATTATCAAACGCAAACTGGAATCAACATTAGCCATCAGACAAGTTCTAATTATGCACAACCAGTACCGACTAAAACAGATGTTCAACCTCATCAAGATACAACAATTTTGCCAATAATTCCAATTAAAACAGAAGTAACTGACAGATGTGATGCTAGTAATATCGCAAATATCGCAGTTTTTGAAACCATACATTCCGATAAATTAGAAGATTTAAGCAAAACGAAAGATATTATTCAAGAAAAACTAGATACAGCTAGTGAAATTACTTCAACTATTCCAATAGACATACAGAGACCAGCACCAAATACCGTTGCATCTGGTTTTGCAACTGTATGTTTTTTTGACTCGCCAATAACGAGTGAGATTCTACCCAAAGTAGAAAAAACTAAATCCATTGATTTATTATGGGCTACGGGTGATAAAACTGAAAAAGATACTGTAAATAAAGAAATTAAAACAAAAATGGATTTTATTCTGCAAGATCCAAATGATAGGGGAGAAGATAAGATTTTTGATGAAGTGCTGAGCTCAATAATTGGGGAAGAAACCCCCATTGGAAGTAAAGTACATTCAAAAGAAGAAGAATTAATTAAATCAAGTATAAAGGAAACGAAATCTTTATTTCCTGAATTAGCCGAACCATATAACCCAATGGGATTTATGAATCCGCTGGAAGTTAAAAAACCGGAGATTTTTGCTAATACAAATATTAAACAAGCAAGCCCGGTAATTAAAATACGTGAAACTAATCTTCTGGAATCTCTAACTACCGACGCAATTCCAATAATAGCAGTATCTTCTGTCCCTCTCTTTGGTCTGTCTACAATTATTGCTGATACATCTAAGGAACATTTTAAAACTGACGTCAAACCAGTATCTCTATTCGAGACTCCAAAGGATATCTTCTTTGATAAAAATGCTAGTGCAAGCTTTTTTGAACATATCACGCCTCAAAAGAAAAATCTAGAAGAAACTCAACATACCGAATACAATCAATTAGATAGGAAAATGTCTCAAAATTTAGCTGATTTGAAAACAGAAATTCAAAATATATCGTTATTTGATAGTCCGAAAGAAGAAGAAAAAGTAAAAGGTGTTTTTGAAGAGAAAACACCAAGTACGCCAGAATTATCAGAAGAAGCCATTTCGGAGTTAAGCATATGTGAGACATGTCGAGAATTTAATAAACCAGAGGAGAAAGAGACAGAAGATTTAACAACACAACTTATTGAAAACATAACATCTCGGATACAGTTATCAAATCCGGTCGAAGCTCTCTTAACTGAAGGAGATTCGGTTGAAAATAGAACTGAATTTGACAGTAATCAACTTGCAGAGATCACTCATATGACAGAAGAAACAATAGATACTATTAATGTGCAATCTGCTACCGAACTTTTAGATGATGAAATAAAAGAAATGGCACCTAGAAATTATGGTTGGAGTGAACCTGATGCGTATCCTTCGAAAGCATTATCTGATCATGATTACTCTTTTAAACTAGACCCGAGTTCTATAGGCTTTTCCGGAAACAACTCTTTATTCTTCGATGACGTACCAAACAATGCAAGCGATGAAATCAAAGCTGAACTCAAGAATTCTCATGAAGATATGATGTCTAGGCAAGTGAGCATCCCGTCTGCGCCTCCAGCAGAGGAAGATACTAAATCAGACGAAACTGGTGGATTGGATGTGCATTCGATTGAACAAGACGCAAATAAAGACTTTCCAATTTACGAAGAATTTGTCATAGAACCTTCTGAGACTGATGATGATAAAATAGAGTACAAAGAAAGAGAGAAATCAGAGGATCCTGTACCAGATATAGATTCTTTCACAAATCGCGTTGAAAGGTTTAAGAAGATGGAAGAAAACGTTGAACCAGAGGAAGTTTTTGATAAGAAACGCATCTTTGATATAAACACTAAGAACAGTCCAGCTATTTCCATAGCATCATACTTTGATACAGGCAATTATGCTGCTGAGACGCATTATAGGAATTCTTTGAGCTCTCCATCGAGCAGCTTTCAGTTCGGCTCACCGAACATACCTATACGAATTCCACCAGGATTCGAAGACCAATACCACAGACGTATGAGTGGGATATCTCTTCAAGATAAAGCTGAGATAGAAAGATTGAAATTAGACATACATTATGTCCCAGAAACGTGTACACAAACCTCTATAACTGCTACCACTACATACGTCAGCAGTCAGTCAGACGAAACCGAAGTTGGTTTCGATATAAAATCAAATTTAGTTAGTTTAGTTGAAGATGATTCTAACACTCCAATACCTACTGAAGCTAAAACAGAAAAAGATGATTCCGTCAATAAAAATATTATAAAAGAGGAAGTAAAACCCAACCTACCCGATCCTATAAATTTCTTTGCTAGCGAACCATCAAACGTTGAAGCACCAGAAACGTTTAACCGCTTAGCTAGTTACTTCTCATCACCAAAAGAAAACCCATCTTTTTTTGACTCAAATCAAAACAAAACGAGTGAGAATACAACAAAACCACACAAGTCTTTTTTTGAGTTAAGCCAGGGTCAAAATCATTTTATAGATAAGAATATACCGGATGATAGGCGAGCGGCTTTAGACGTCATGCGTGATTTAACGTCTATTCAGAATATAGTAGTTAGTAAGGAACAAGTAGTTAGGACAGTAAATTACTTTACAGTCGAATATGATAACGTCACTTTCGAGGATAAAACTAATAAAATAAAAGAGACACGTAATCAAATCGATGAAAATTTCACATCTATAATCGATTGTGAATTCTGCTTCAAAGATACTTTAGTTAATTTAATCGGTGGTAAATATAAAGTTAGACAATTAACGAATGATAACACGGAAGGGAAAAGAGATAGTGAAAGTATGGAAGCTAATAACGACCCAAGACGATCGGTTACCTTGAATTTGGACTCTTATTCGATGCAAGACGACGCAAAAGATGGAATTACTATCGTTCATGAGGTATTCTTTTCTCATTTATTGCTAATCTTCATAGTGTTGTATGTATTTATTTTTTATCTACCTTTGTTGTACAGTGGAATAACAGTATACAGCTGCTTATTTAAAGTGTTTGATTTTTATATATCGATAATTGTAAGAAGCATTTACGAAATGTTATATTTTTTTGCATTATTAGCCTTTTTTGTCTGGCGTTGTCTCGTGCTTCTAACAGTATGTAGTGCTTGTGTGTGTCACATGTCTGTAGATATCAATGGTACTTTATTAGTACTGAAAATTAATGAAACAACTTATAAACAACGTGGACCATCGCTTCTTATAGCTTTATTTATAATAACCCACGCTTATTTCAATATATTTCAAAAGAAATTACTCTAATATCAAACTAAATTATCTTCTTCTATTCTATCCTGGCCTTTTCCTAGGGGTTGCCTTCTCTTATGTAATAAGTAAATTTAGATAAGTAGTTTAAATTGTCTCCCCATGTTGCTAATAAGTTGACTTCGACAATAACTTTTCCCTATTCTGGCTCTTCAAAGTGTCTACGCTACACCTGATGGTACGTGCAGTGCAATCTAAGAATAATGTCGACCAACGACAACCCATGCATCGCAGGTCTCCAAAATTATACCGGCCTGCCTAATTTCTTCCTAACACTCCTTTGAAATTAATTGCTTCTGGACCATCAATTAATTATTCATCTGTAACAATACTTAAATATTCTTTAGTAAATATATTTTAAGTGGAATCTTGGGTAAATTTATTTTTAATGAATTCTTGTCTGTATACGGATTTGACGTCCGTACATACGTCGCCTTTGGCTTCTCATATTGCGCTGCAGTATTGCTTATGTAGTACTATGCATGCATGCAGCTGAATGAGAGGCCCATTTTTGGCGCAATAATTGCGTAGTACTTATAAGTTTGTAGTATTGTGTATTTTTTTGCTTTTTAAACTCTGCAATTATTGTTCCGATAATAAACTTCCTTCTTTCTTTCTTTCTTTATGACAAAATTTCCTTTGAAATTTCTAATGAATAAATATATAATTTTCAGAATCGTTCATCATCGGAATATTCTCCCGTAAAATACCATTGGTTTTATAGTGTGGATATTGATGACAAATCAATATGGAGAGGCTTTTCCATCTCTGATTCAAGGGCTTTAGAAGAAGCATATAATAGCAGTGAGTATTAAAGATATGCTGACAATTGCTGCTGATTTACAAGGTGGTAGGTCCCTCGTTTGCGAGAGGCCGGCTGGGTTGGTGCCACCGCTTTGTCTATTTCTGCCGCCAAGCAACAGTGTGTAAGCACTGTTGTGTTCCGGTGTGAAGGACATTGAAGCCAGTGTAATTACTGGGCATTATGAGACTTAACACCTTATGTCTCGGGGTGACGAGCGCAGTCCATTGTCATGCAGTGCTTTATTTAAAGTTCTGTGTGGCGTTGCTTCTGTTTATGAGCAAGCGTGGCGCTTACCATCAGGCGACCGACCTGCTCGTCTCGTCATTCAATCTAATAAAAAAAAAAAAAAAAAAAAAAACATCCTCCGTGGGTATTGACCGTGGTGGCCATGGAATCCGTAATCCGGATTTTCCTTACGGGGAAAAAAACAAGCGAGCGACCTGCTCGTCTCATACAGAACAGTAGGATAAGTATATGACGCTGATGATGTAATTTCAGCTGATCTGAACGAGAATACGATGGTGGCGACCGATGGAGGACGATACGATGTAAACATCATGAAGCGACTACGAACAGCTGTCTATTGGAGTGAGAAATCCACTGATGTTAGCAGGTTAGTAGTAATACACTAGTACTGCCTCGGTGGCGCAGTTGTAATACGTACGCTTTACGACGCTGAGGTCTCGTGTTTGATCATCGGGTCGGGTAAAAGTGATATTGTCTTTTGCTATTACGAAATGCTCAGTATCAGCTCGGAGTCTGGAATTTGTGCCCGGTATGGCGACAGGCTCGCACCCTATTACATCATGGGACGGAGATATGACCAGCGAAATATGGGTGTGCTGGCCATACCTCTGCCGACCCCTTCAGGAATTACAGGCGTCAGTGTGTAGTAATAGAAGTAGGTAGGTTAGTAGAAATTACTCCATTTACTCCACGCTGAAGGAGAAAAATGTGTCATGTTTGATGACATGGCGGCTTAGCATATGCCACACGAGATAATTTCGTCAATGCGTTTTGTCGTTTAAAACCAGCTGTATATCTAATGTCAGTATTAGATATCTAAATATCAGAGGTTTCCAATGGCAAAACTAGTCGAGAAAATTATCTCGAGGCGCTTTTATTTTTCGCTTGAATGACGAGATGAGCAGGTCACCCGCCTGATTGTAAGCGCCACGCCTGCTCATAAACAGAAGCAACGCCACACAGAACTTTAAATAACAAAGCACGGCATGACACTGGACTGCGCTCGTCACCCCGAGACATAAGGTGTTAAGTCTCATAATGTCCAGTAATTTCACTGGCTTCAATGTCCTTCAAACCGGAACACAACAGTGCTTACACACTGCTCCTTGGCGATTATGCTAAACCCGCTTGTTCCATCACTATATTTAACTATTTCTATTTAATTCCAGGTGCAGCTGGTTCTATAAAGGTCCTACGGATGCCAGATATGTGCCTTATTCGGAATCAGTTGCTGAAAAACTAGAGGTAACATTTTTTTTTATTGCATTTGTCGGCAAACGAGCAAGTGGGTTACCTGATGGTAAGTGATCTGCACCGCCCATGTACGCTCACAATACCATAAGAATCATGGGCGCGCGTTGCCGACCTTAAAAGAAAGGCAGATTAAGGGATTGGGAAGAGGAAGGAAGGGGGACAAACGGTATACCGACGTGAGGTAATAGCTTGGTGTTGCGTTTTGTATGGTGAGATATCTAGATCCCAAATCCCTCTCCTTTCCAATTCCTTACCTTTAAGGTCGCGCATCCATCAATCTTTTGTGAGCGATCTTGCGCGGTGGAGATCACTTACCATCAGGTGACCCAGTTGCTCGTTTATTGGACTGTATTAAAAATACTAGCTTTTACTAGGTGGTAGGTCTCTTATCCGTCTGGGTAGGTACCACCTCTTTGCCTATTTCTGCTGTCAAGCAGTAGTGTGTAACGCCTTGTCCACATTTTCCACCTTTGTTGAAATAAGATACCAAAATAACTGTGTGCGTGCCTAAAATGAGGCTTACGGAAAAATAGCACTATCAATGAATATTGGGCGATTTTGTTAGAAAAATATTTGGTCCTTCGAACCGGATTCGAACCGACGACCAGTAGATACAAAGATTGTTTCTGTCCTCAGGAGGAATTTCATCACGGCTTAACGACAGGGGAGTGGCACAGGCGTCTGCTCCTACCCAACAACGAGCTGGTGGTGATGCACGGTCCAAGTGTGATGGTGCATTTCCTACACAGTGGTACTGCTGATGCATTCAGTGCACCGCCCGTGAGTATATTCATTATTTATTAACTATTATATCCTGGCAGTTTACCGGTAAACTGATTTGCCAATCAGAATTCAACTTTATTGACACTCAATCAACCTCATTGACACACGACCTGCCACTCAAATCTGAGACTTAATGTGTTATTAATAAGAGTTATTATGCCATAAAAATACACTGACGTTTAGATAATTCTACCATAGAATTACCGATAAACCACCAGGGACGACTGATTAACCGCCTCAATTAATCAAATGTTCTCAATTCGTATATGAAACGTGTTACAGAACGGTTTTACGTGTTTAGAGTAGTAGAGCCACCTTGTAGACAATTTTGTCTACATCATGAATGGGCTGGCTCGACCGGGTTGTTACCACTGTCTCACAAAAAATGGTGTAAAGTAGCATCTTGCTGCTGCGTTTCGTACGGTGAATGAGATATCCGGAGGCCCAAATCCCCTCCCTTTTTCAATCCCTTTCCTTTGAAGGTCGACAATACTCTCATGATTTTTCTAGTATTGATGTGTGGTGGAGATCACTTACCATCAGGTGACCCACATGCTCGTTCGCCTTCACAAAACAACCCAGATTCCTTACCCATCCTAACCTAGCCCTATCCGACAGTTATTCGCATTCGGTAAGCGTGTGTACCGAAACCCGCCGAAAATACGAGTGGCCCGCGACCAACCGGTCAAGATGGACCATCTGATACTCCTCGTACACGGCGCTGGAGAGTACAGGAATCAAAAGGAAAAGATTGTTAGTTAATTATTATAAATAAATTGTAGCCAAAAGCCAAAGAGGCGGAACGCAAGTAATAAAAGAATAAAAAAAGAAAAATATACTTCAAATTTCGAATCATTATGGGAGTATCACATTTTCTCCTGTGCATGAGTGGTAGAGCCACGCAGTATATACACCGTAAAAAAAGTATTTCCACGGTAGGCTTGGCTGTGCCTCTGGCATTGCTCAAGCGGATCCGCCACTTCTTGGATATTTTTTTTTATTAGCTTGAATGACTAGACGAGCAGGTCGCTCGCTTGATGGTAAGCGCCGCCCACGTCTGCCCATAAACAGAAGCAATGCCACACAGAACTCTGAATTACAAAGCATTGCATGATACTGGACTGCGCTCGTCACCCCGAGACATAAGATGTTAGGTCTCATAATGCCCAGTAATTTCACTGGCTTCAATGTACTTCAAACCGGAACACAATAGTGCTTACACACTGTTGCTTGACGGCAGTAATAGACGGCGCGGTGGTACCAACCCAGCCGGCCTCTCGCATACGAGGGACCTACCACCTTGTGAGTACCATGTTTGTGAGTTTGTGAAGTTGGATGTCTGTTAGTCAATCACGCCGTAACAGCTGAACGTTTTAGGATGAAATTTGGCACACAATACATGACCTGGAATAGGAGATAGGTTATTTTTAATACAAGGCCGTTCACGCAGTAGGAGCAGCGAACGAAAGCCAATATTACAATACATAACATAGTATATTTTTATATAAATTATTTCATTTTTTGTTTTTTTGTTTAATGTGAGTGCGAGTGCCAAATATGTCTATGTATACTCTTGGCTATTTCTTGAAAAGGCCAATTCAGAAATTTCTGTACATTACACTCGCATAATTTCTGTAAAACAATGTCTGGACATTAAAAGAGGCCATAACCCATGAGTTTGTTTCGGCATTTCTTCTCATGGCTAGCCCCGAAATGCCGTCGTAACTGTAATGTAGCATAAAAAATGATTGACATGTAAAAGTGATATTTATGATCCAATTTACAGAATAAATGATTTGAATTTGAATTATTCCCACAGCAGTCCACATCTCGCCCACGCGTGGTGCGTCGTGGGCACGACGAGTCAGAAATAGAGGACACAGAACCCTCCAGCATAGACCACCTTCTGCTTTTGTGTCACGGCGTGGGATCAGCTTGTGACATGCGGTTCAGGTCCGTGGAGGAAGTTGGTGAGTGTACAGTGTAAAGACACTATTATTGACACGACTACCTCGGTGGGGCAGTTGTAATGAGTACGCGTTACAACTGTGTTGAGGTCTCGAGTTCGATCCCCGGGTCGGGTAAAAGTGATATTGGATTTTTCTATTACGAATGCTCAATATTAGTCCGGAGTCTGGAATTATGCCCGGTATGGCGATAGACTCGCCGCCTATCACATCATGGGACGGAGATACACTCGGCGAAATGTGGGTGTACCGATTCTGATACGAAAATTAGACTAATTTTATTATTTTATTGTTTGTAAACCGTATTTGATGACTCGAAGCCAGAGCGAGATAGCATGTTGCGGCGTCTACGTACAATAAACGCGTCCGGCTTCGTCAATACGTCACATCAGTCAGCTGTTCATCACATTTCAGATGAAAATATGTTTTTTGTAAATATGTTCATTTTTCTAAGCTAGGTCCGTGTGTAAGAATAATATCTCGCTTCTGTTTATTGTTTATTTAATTTAACTATTTTTATTAAGCTGTCTATATGTCTATTTGGCAGCTCCGTGGCGCAGCGGGCGAGTAGACGGCTGCGAAGCGAGAGGCCGTGGGTTCGATTCCCACACCGGTACAAATGTTTGTGTGAACCACAAATATTGGTCTCGGGTCTGGGTGTTGTGGGTCGGCAAGTCCCTCGTAGTTGCTGATACCCACGATACAGGTTTACCTAGTGTGGGGTCAGGACTATGTGTGTGACTGTTGGGTGTATTTTTTTATTTTATTTATTTATCTTCACGACCTAAGAAAGGTCCGACAGTGTTTTTTTACATACAGTATCATTGTTTCTAGTTGATGACTTCAGAGCGACCAGTCTTCAACTAGTACAAGCTCATTACAAGAACTCTTATGACAACGGAGTTGTTAGCAGAGTGGAGGTAAGATTTTTTTGTTTTTTTTTTATTATTATTGCATAGGCTGGCAAACGAGCAAGCGGGTCACCTGGTGGTAAGTGATCTCCAACGCTCGTAAAAACCCATAATACCAGAAGAATCATGGGCGCGTTGCTGACCTTAAAGGAAAGGTATAATTAAGGGATTGGGATGTGGAGGGGGTTTGGTCCTCCGGATATCTCACTCACCGTACGAAACGCAGCAGCACGCTGCTACTTTACGTCGATTTTCTATGAGACAGTGGTAACGACCCGGACGAGCCGGCCCATTCATGCTGTAGACAAAAGTGTTTACAGCGTGGCTCTACCACTCGTGAAAAGATAATTTTCTATGCTTTTGAAATAATACTAGTTCATACGGATTTTATCGCGGTTTAATTTTATTTTAGTCCCGACGTTTCGAAAGCTTTTCAGCCTTCGTGGTCACGGGAGAGACTGAGGTGTAGGTCGTCTCGAAAAGTTAACGTTACATTGGCTACCTTCATTTTAAAATTATATATTTATTTTTTAATTATTTGAAAAGTTGGTTGACACTAGTCCGATCTACGCAGAGAGAGGTCACGGTGTCTTTCAATTTGTAATATTCGCGTAAGCCAAAGAAAAAAATTCTATGCTTTTTCTAATTTAGTCTTGAGTGGTAGAACCTCGCAGACAGTTTTGTCTACAGTCTACAGCTCATCCGGGTCGTTACCACTGTCTCACAGAAAAACCTACGTAAAGTAGCGGCCTGTCGCTGCGTTTCGTATGGTGAGTGAGATATGCGGAGCCCCAAATCCCCTTCCCCTTCCCAATCCATTAATTATCCCTTTCCTTTAAGGTCGATAACGCGCCCAGAAGTCTTTTGGTATTGTGGGCGTTCATGGGCGGTGGAGATCACTTACCATCAGGTGACCCGCTTGCTAGTATAACAAAACATAGAAACGGACTCAAAATAAAAAACACTGAAAGTTAAATTACAAAAAAAGCGCTGAATTGAGAATTTCCTCCTTTTTTGAAGTCAGTTAAAAATATTTTTATTATATTTATACCATGGGGTGACCCACTTGGTCGTTAGGCGACATCTGCTATATTATTTTGATATTAACTGTGTCCAGGTGCTCCCCATATCGTGGCACTCGACGCTGCATTCAGGCGAGACGGGGGTGGACAGAAGGCTAGCTCAGATCACCCTGGACAGTATACCGAGACTTCGCAACTTCACCAACGACACTGTACTGGACGTATTGTTCTACACAAGCCCAGTGTATTGTCAGGTAATTATGACGTAATTTAGGGTAAGTTTGGTAACTATTGTGTTGGCCACGAATGACTTACTATGGCCATGTTCGGGTAAACTTTGGCAACGATTGGCTAACTATGGCAAAGATTTAATTTAGAAGGCAATTTTACTAATGACATTACTAGATGTTTCCTACAAATGTGACAAATGTTTGTCTAATCCACAAATATTTGTCTCGTATCTGGGTGTTGTGGGTTGGCAAGTCCTTCGTAGTTGCTGATACCCGCGATACAGGTTTACCTAGTGTGGGGTCAGGACTATGTGTGTGATGTGTATTTATTTATTTATTTTTGGCGCCAAACAAAAACGGACCTATCACGTGTAGAGGTATCGACACTTAGCAAAGAGCTCAATGGAATGTTGTTCTTGAATACGGGCCTCAGACATAAAACAAAGATTTGTGGATCACAAAAACACTTATTGGTCTGGGGATCGAACCCGACGGTCGGCTATTCGTCCGCTGCACCGCAGATGGTTTTTTTATGGCATAGGCTGGCAAACGAGCAAGTGGGTCACTTGATGGTAAATGATTTCCACCGTCCATATACGCCCACAGTACCAAAAGAGTCATGGGTGCGTTGCCGACCTTAAAAGAAAGGGATAATTAAGGGATTGGGAAGGGGAGGGGGTTTGGGCCTCCGGATATCTCATTCACCATACGAAACGCAGCAAGCCGCTACTTTACGCCGGTTTTCTGTGAGACAGTGGTAATGACCCGGACGGGCCGGCCCATACAGATGCTGTAGACAAAAGTGTCTACAGCGTGGCTTTACCACTCAAAGGTGTTATAAATCTTCTTGCAGAGCCACCTTATCTGTTTTTTTTTGTACTTACAGACAATAATCGACACAGTGTGCAATGAATTGAATCGCATATACAATTTGTTCGTGAAACGGAACCCAACATTCACCGGTCGCGTGTCCCTGGGCGGTCACTCGCTGGGCAGTGTGATCCTGTACGATCTACTGTGCCATCAGCCCACTGAGGTATGACAACACCATGTTATACAGGTGGTTAATCAATTTAGCTTTTTTTCTTTGAAAAGTAAAATTTAAAAAAAAAAAAAACATTTTTGTGTTGTCACTAATACAAAAATAAAGTCCCTAACTTATAGAAAAAAACATTATAAGTAAAAATCAATTATTATAAAAATTGCAATTTACCAACTGCAAACATCACTAAAAATTATAAAAAACATTGAAATAAAACTAGTTTATACGGATTTTATTGCGGTTTAATTTTTATTTTAGTCCCGTATTTTAGTCACGGGAGCGACCACGAAGTCTAAAGCTTTCGAAACGTCGGGTCTAAAATAAAAATTAAACCGCGATAAAATCCGTATAAACTAGTTTTATTTCAATGTGTAATATTCGCGTAAACTTAAGAAATCACTATGATAAAACCCCCAAAACAAATAATTCGATAGTGAAAAGATTAAACTGATTTACAACGTTTATAGGTTATTTTTCAACTCCGCGTTGCCTGGAAAAGAATTTAATATTATATTTTGCGTAAGATGACTAGAATCAGGAATACATATTTTTCTTTTTTGCTTTCGCCTCGTAGTTTTATCAATTATATATTTTTTGTATATTAGATTTTAAAAATAGTAGGACGTTAATATTGCAAAACGTTAATATTACAATATAAATAAACACCCAATTAGATATTGTATTTTTTTTACTTTGTACATTCTGTGAGACAACAGATCATAAAAAATCATATCCTATTGCTCAACTGTTTTATTGTTTTTTTTTTGTGTTTCAGCCCAAAAATGGCATCTTACCTGACAAAAAGCTTGTAACAGGACCGGCTGGTACGGGTCAACTTAGTGTCAAATACCCCAAATTACAGTTCAATCCTGCCGCTATGTACGCACTGGGAAGTCCTATCGGTGAGTACTTATTAACCACTAGTCCGTCCTTTTGATTTAATTTATAGCTTTCGCTCGCTGCTCCGCCCGCGTGAATAGACTTTTCCGACATAAAACGTAGCCTATAACCGTCTCCACGGTCCCATCTATCTCTACAACAAAATTCATTCAAAATCGGTTCAGTTTTAGGCGTGAAAGCGTAACAAACAAATAGTTTTTTTTTTTTTCATAAAAGTATCATATGTTACTTCTTATACCTCCAAGAATATAGTATAAGATCCCGTCATACAACGACCTTCACCGAGATGTTTATATGATGAAACGTATTTTATATTAAATTTAATATGTCAATAAATATATTGTATATGGGTTGCCTAACAAATTTCAGTCCAGGATATGATTAAATTAATATTTTTTTTTTTTTTTTTATATTTTACCGGTTTGATTATTAGACAAATTCTATACCAATCGAAAGTATGAAGCCCATAGAATATGCAAACGTTAGGTTGTCTATTCTTTTCCGGTCACAACTCTCGGATAGCCAGGTATAAACAGGTAAATCGATACTAGCATTTTGCACCGGCCTGATTATAGAATTAAAACTAGATGAAAATAAAGATTATTTCATTATGAACACGGTGATATAGGGTTGCCTACGAAAAATCAGTCCCGAATTCTGGTTGTCGAATTTTGAAAAGTGAAATATTGCTGCGAGTGAATATGTGCGACTGAGAGGTCCCATCCAACCATCCCATGTGATAGAAGAGGACACAGCATAGTAGCTGTTTGTTTTCAAACTAATAATCATTTCTCGTCTCCAAAAATTAATGGGTGCTACGATAGTGAGCGTAGACAGACTGTAAGACAGGTAAAAAAAAATTTTTTTTAATTATTAATTAATCATATCCTGGACTGAAATTTGTTAGGCAACCCATATGCAATATATTTACTGACATATTAAATTAAATATAAAATACGTTTCATCAAATAAACATCTCGGTGAAGGTTGTTGTATGACGGGATCTTAGACTACACGTAGAAACCGTCCATTTGAAGATTTAGTCGTCAGCTTGCAATATTTTTTCAGCTATATTCGAATGCATCCGAGGTGTGGAGGCGCTGGGCGCGGAGTTCCTGCTGCCGACGTGCGAGAGGTTCTTCAATATATTCCATCCTTACGATCCTATCGCTTACAGGTAAGCGTTTATAATAGTCATTTCTAATGTTTACGCGAATATGAGTGGTAGAGCCACGCTGTAGACACTTTTGTCTACAGCATGAATGGGCCGACTTGTCCGGGTCGTTACTACTGTCTCACAGAAAACCGACGTAAAGTAGCAGCTCGCTGCTGCGTTTCGTACGGTGAGTGAGATATTCGGAGGCCCAAATCCCCCTCCCCTTCCCAGTCCCTTAATTATCCCTTTCTTTTAAGGTCCGCCATAATTCTTTTGGTATTGTGAGCGTACATGGACGGTGGTGATCACTTACCATCAGGTGACCCATTTGCTCGTTTGTCGGCCTATGCAATAAAAAACAATTACACATTGTAATAAAACTAATTTATACGGATTTTATCGCGGTTTAATTTTTATTTTAGTCCCGACGTTTCGAAAGCTTTTCAGCCTTCGTGGTCACGGGAGACTCTCCCGCGATAAAATCCGTATAAACTTGTTTTATTTAAAAGCATTTATAATGTTTATATATAGCAGAGACGGACAAGTGGGTCACCTAATGGTAAGTTATCTTCATCGCCTATGAAAACTTACAATAACAGATAGCCCCGGATCTACGATTTTTTCGTACCGGGTTCAGGAACTTTATAGTGGCGCCCCTCTCTCCAGCGTTTGAGATAAGTTACATAAAAAAAATCACAAATATAATAATACTAGCTGTCCCGCGCGGTTTCACCCGCAACTACAGCAGCTCCACCTACCGGGTCCAATTGTGAATTTAAACCATCCAGGGCGCAACCCAATATTATATTATTACTAGCTGTTGCCCGCGGCTCCGCCCGCGTGAATGCCTATTTCCAGGATTAAAGGAGTCCCGGTGAGAAACGCGCTTGACAAAAATACTAATGTCGCTATTAAAAAATAGGGGTTGATCGTAGAGGGTTGAAAATTTAGGGTAGTATGTATTTCTTAATGTATCCTTAAAAAATAAAAACATAAATTTTTGTCTAAAAAATAAAAAATAAAATTTAGGGGTGGGTCACCCTTAACATTTAGGGGGATTAAAAATAGATGTTGGCCGATTCTCAGACCTACCCGATATGCACACAAAATTTCATACAAATCGGTCCAGCCGTTTCGGAAGAGTATGGGAACGAACATTGTGACACGAGAATTTTATATATAAGATAATGGTTGGCATTTTTATGATACGATAGGCTCGCCCCCTATCACATCGTGGGACGGAGATACGCTCGGCGAAATGTGGGTGTACTGGTCACACCTCTGCCTACCCCTTCGGGGATTACGGGCGTGAGTGCATATGTATAATGGTTTTGCATTTTTCGCGCCTATTTCTTACAAGTCGACGGTGAGCCAACCAGGCTTCCGTATGGTAGGCGCTTTGTGGAGCAAGTTTTTTTATTTTTGATCATATTATGAATTTGGTCCCCTGAAACCTGAATCTTTTAATCTTGCACCGATATATAGGTTAAAGATTTATCCTTTGTATTTTTTCAGGATTGAGCCGTTAATCCATCCTCGCTTGAGGAATGTAAAACCATCACTCATACCACATCATAAAGGCAGGAAACGGATGCACCTGGGTATGTAGATTATTGGTTACTAAAATATGATCATAATAATTTTAAACAATTTCTTTTTTAATTTTTTTTTTAGTTTTTATATATTATCTATTGGTTTTTTTATCTCGTTACAAAATACATGTTGAAGCGTGAAAACAAAAAAAAAACGTTTTTCAATTACTTTTTTAGAAAAAAAATTATATACTTCTTATTTTTTCAGAGCTAAAAGACACGATGTCCCGTGTGGGTGCAGATTTAAAACAAAAACTGATCGAATCTCTCCGGACCACTTGGAACAAATGGATGTCACAACCGCCTACTGATGGACAATTGGAGAAGGTATGTTATAAAAAAACCTTTGTGGAACGTTTATCTGAGAATGCAAATAATTACCACTCACTTATTAGACTGCGCAGTTGTAATGTGTACGCGTTACGATTGAGGCCAACGCTGAGGTTCGATCCCTGGGTCGGGTAAAGTGGTATTGGGTTTTTCTATTACGAAATGCTCAGTATCAGTCCGGAGTCTGGAATTTGTGCCCGGTATGGCGATAGGCTCGCCCCCTATCACATCGTGGGACGGAGATAAGCTCGGCGAAATGTGGGTGTACTGGTTTCACCTCTGCCTACCTCTTCGGGGATTACAGGCGTGAGTGCGTATGTTACAAATCATTACCAATAAAGTTTTTTTTTGCTGAGGCTGGCAAACTAGCAAGTAGGTCACCTGGTGGTAAGTGATCTTCTCGCTTGAACGTGCCTTGATGCTTAGTTTTTCACTATGTGTACGATGGTCGCTATACACTCGGGCACAAGAATGATCAAGATACCCTCAAGTGGTCAAAAAATATAGTAGTACAAAACACAAATATTTTTGTATTGTTTTTGCAGGTAGTTGAAGAAGAAATCGAAAAGGAGCAACTATGCGACGAGAGCAAGGAAGAGTTTGAAGCACAGTTGGTATGTTGTTTTTCGTGAATGACTTCATAAGCAGATATAAAAAAAAAACAATTTGAAAAAGATTATGTCTGCCTCGGTGGCGCAGTTGTAATGCGTACGCGTTATGACTGACACAGACGCTGAGGTCTCTGGTTCGATCCCCGGGTCGGGTAAAAGTGATATTGGGTTTTTCTATTACGAAATGCTCGGTATCAGTTCGGAGTCTGGAATTGTGCCCGGTATGGCGATAGGCTCGCCCCCTATCAAACCATGGGACGGAGATGCGCTCAGCGAAACTGATTACACCTCTGTCTACCGCTTAGTCGAATAGGCGTGAGTGCGTATATGTAAAAAATTAAGGCGGGTTACACGGACTCCTCTGTGTACAAATACGACTCGAACTTGACCATTTATTTTCTTACTGTCGACTAGAACTTGACCATTATTTTTTCTTACTGTCGACTAGAACTTGACCATTATTTTTTCTTACTGTCGACTAGAACTTGACCATTATTTTTTCTTACTGTCGACTCGAACTTGACCATTTCTTTATTGTCTACTCGAACTTGACTGTTTTCTTTATTGTCTACTCGAACTTGACTGATTTTTTTATTGTCTACCTACTCGAACTTGACCATTTTTTTTATTGTCTACCTACTCGAACTTGACCATTTTTTTTATTGTCTACCTACACGAACTTGACCATTTTTTTTATTGTCTACCTACACGAACTTGACTGGTTTTTTTCTTATTGTTTAAGGCTACGTCTGGCATGTTAGGCAAACTAAACGGCGGCAGGCGAGTCGACTACGTACTACAAGAAGCACCGTTGGAACTAATCAACGAATACCTGTTCGCTATGAGGAGTCATGTTGGATATTGGTAAGTAATTTTTTATGGCATAGGCCGGCAAACGAGCAAGTGGGTCACCTGATGTTAAGTGGTCTCAGGTAGGTAGGTATACCAGAAGAATCGTGGACAAAGAAAGGGATAATTAGGGGGTGAGAAGAGGATTTGAGCCTGTTATATCTTTTTTTTAATAATTCTTTTATGTTCATTAATAAGAATATTTTTATCTCTTTGTGGAAGGATGTGTGGTAGAAGAGGCGAAAGAGGTGTGTATACTGAATAGTTTCTGACTACCCCCTAGGGAGATAGAATTGTGTTACGTATGTGCAATAAGTTTATGGTCAATTAGTGATTTCTTAGGTTTACGCGAATATTACACGTTGAAATAAAACTAGTTTATACGGATTTATCGCGGTTTAATTTTTATTTTAGTCCCAACGTTTCGAAAGCTTTTCAGATTTCGTGGTCACGGGAGAGACTGTCTCTCTAAAATAACAATTAAATCGCGATAAAATTCGTATAAACTAGTTTTATTTCAATTTATGGTCAATTGTCTATTCTACATACATAGACTCACGCCTGATTCCCATAGGGGTAGGCAGAGACAACGGATTTCCACTTGCTACGATTCTTGCATACCACTTTGGCCTCATTCACCCTCATTAAATGTTTTCATACATGCACGTCGGTTTAGGGTACTCCTGACATTGCCTTTCTCGAGAATATCTCCAACACGATCTATGAAAGTTCGCCGAGACCTTCCCCTCCCAACTGTACCATTCACACTCGCCATGTATATCTATTCTGCAGGGAGAGCGAGGACACGATGTTGCTGATGCTGCGTGAGATATACGACGCTTTGGGAGTACAGCCTGACGGTACACTGCCGCAGCAGGGCATGACTGTGCAACGGACTAAGAACTCCAAGGTATATTCCATTCCGGCCTGGTGGTTTACTGCTAATTCTATGGTAGAATTATCTAAACGTCAGTGTATTTTTATGACATAATAGCTCTTATTAATAATGCATTAAGTCTCAAATTTGAAAGGCAGGTCGAGTGTCAATAGGTTTGATTGAGTGTCAATAAGGTTGAATTCTGCTTGGCAAATCAGTTTACCGGTTAACCGCCGCGCCGGAATAGAAAAAACAACTACGAAAAAATCTAGGTACTTCTCAATTCAACGCGTATACTTGTTACATAACAGCCTCCGTGGCGCAGCGGGCGAGTAGCCGGGTGCGAAGCGTGAGGCCGTGGGTTCGATTCCCGCACTGAGACAAATGTTTGTGTGATCCACAAAAATTTGTTTCGGGTCTGGGTGTTGTGGGACCGCTAGTCCCTCGTAGTTGCTGATACCCACGACACAGGTTTACCTAGTGTGGGGTCAGGACTATGTGTGTGACTGTTGGGTGTATTTATTATTATTATTATTTTATTTACATAAAGGTGTGGTCATTACTTATATTTGACAGCGTATGTTTATTTACCGGATCTTAATAAAATCTTAAGAAAATCAAACACGCTCATACTAATCTAAGCATTTAAAATTTCACGCTAAATTTAATTACTCATTTATTATGATCGATAAGATCACATCCCTATAAATAAAGTAAAGTACGTGAGCGATAATAACTGCTGGAGTGAGATAAAAGCTCAGCTGTTTATTATTTAGTGTTGTCCAAAGTTGCAATACAACACCTCTTACACCTCTGCCTACCCTTTCGGGGATTACAGGCGTGAGTGCGTATGTATGTATGATTATTTGTTTAATCGATATGGCTCTGAGTTATAACATCATGAGTTCGGGGGAACGAACTATAAACGGATGCAATATTATTATTTTTTTTCTTTTGTTTCAGGACGAAACTATTATTATCGGTAAGTGGACTTGTATTGTTTTTATCGCCTGGGTTAAATTTTTTTGTACTGATTTCAAAAAAGGAGCTCCTCTTTTTGGCGAGTATTTTTTGCTTTTGTATATCGATTTCTCCGCCAATTGTGGACTGACTTTATTGGGCAAAATTTCACTCGATAGAGTTTTTAGTTTATAAAAATTAAACCGCGATAAAATCCGTATAAACTAGTTTTATTTCAATGTGTAATATTCGCGTAAACCTAAGAAATCACTAAGCCAATGTTATTTTTTTTCAGATCATCCCTCGACTAGCCGTGGCAGCACGTGATAAGAAAAAAGAAAATACCGTTTTTACATATTTAAAATAAATAACATAACATATTTATCACAACAAAAATAAGGGAATTAGTTACAAAATTATTAAAATACAAAGATGAAATATTATAAAAAACAAAAAAAAATACAATATCTGAAATGCATCGTAATGATTCAATATTAGTTTTTTTAAAGTAAGCAATTTCGTTAAATCCAGACGATATGAAATAACAATTGTTAATATTTAAAAATTGCAAAAAAAATAATTAATGATTGCACACTAGTGTATAATTTCATTTCTTTTTTATTATATGATTTGTTATCAGAAATGTTTTTTATTGGTATTTCTTATTGACTTCTTAAAAAAAGGAAAAGAAAAAATTCAAATGAGACATTTTGAATCATGTCTTAAAAATTGATTTACCTGAATATATGTTTTTATCGTAAGTAGATATTTTCAGATTAATGTATACTACTAGACGGGCTGCTTAGAAGTAAAATAGCGTCACAGAACGCGGGAGTTTAACAGCTCACAGCCAGGGAGCACGATAGGGGTTCTAGTTGAGTAAGCGAGATGGTAATATTGAGTTACGGTCAATTGACCGCAACTTAGTGGTACAATTTTTATGTGCTAGCTTGTCTAGTAGTATACATTAAAGTCTTTGAGCAATATTGTTTTTTTATGTTGTTACTACCGTCCTTAGAATAACATAAAGAAACTAAGTACACGCACAAAATGTAAGCCGTTCAGTCGGAGCCATATATGGCTCCAAACTAAGATCAACATACTAAGGCACGTATTATAGAACAAAACTCCAATGAGCTCTGCTAGGTGTCTATTTCAGTACACGTGATTGGTCTATAATTGGAGCCAAACAAAAACGGACCAATCACCTGTACAGAAATCGAAACTTATCAAAGAGCTTCACTTGACTGTTGTTTAATACGGTCACGTAAAAATCAATGTATGAATGTTTTGCCATTCTAAGGTTTTGCCTATCTACAAATTACCAAATTATTAGGAAAATATTGGAAAATTCATTTTAGCTGCCAGTAATCACACTTAGAGTATTTTCAGCTTACGATTGTGAGTATGCGTTGTTTTGACATCTACCTTCGGTAAGTAGTTATTATAAGGTACCGTCATTATTTATTAAATTGTACCATCGCGTCGCGGCGTCGGTTCGACACGTATTTTTCCGATGCTTGATAATATAATCTTCGAGTTCATATAACTTCACGGGGAAAACGAAAGCAAAGCCGCAATAAAAGAATAGTACAAAAAACACAGCCGTGTACAACTGTATAGCTATTTTCAATTTATATCCATGAGTTGCAGTCAAAAAATCAGGTTTGGAATACAGTTTTTTTATACTTTTTTCTGTTTTTGTATTTATTTTCTTTGATTCCTTTTTGTGTAGATTTTTGGTTATATATTCCCCTTCTATATCCAATTTGTACCATGATTTATGTTTATCGAATACTTTAAATTTACAATTTGTGTGCATTTTGTTGTTTTTTTTGTAAATTTTATGACGTGACATTTGATATAATCAACTTTTTAAATTAACTTTTTATACAGACAGCCTCATGGCTGTTAATCATGAATTCCTTAGTTCAGTCTATACCCTGTGGACAGGCATCCCGGGATTGACCTACAGTCCCTCGTCAGATGGGCCTCCCAAATGCCGAAACTCAATACCTATAAGTATATAATAATAATAGTACTAGCCCTGTATTATACACAACTCACTACTAGGCACGGGCGCTCTACCTAAGAAGGGTTAGACTTTAGTCCACCACGCTGGCCTCATGCGGGTTGGCAGACCTCACATATCTTCGAAATTCTTATAGAGAGCTTCTCAGGTATGCATGTTTCCTCACGATGTGTCTTTGCACAACGTATTCAATTGATATTTTCTTTTCAATCTTGAGTGACGATGAGAGCCTCACCCCGAAACATAAGATGTTAAGTCTTATAATGACCAGTAATTTCACTAGCTTCAATGCCCTTTAAGCCGGAACACCACAGTGTTTACATACTGCTGCTTGGCGGCAGAAATAATAATACAAATATTGTAAAGACTGAAAACGCCGACGTGAGTGAGATATCCGGAGTCTCGAATTCCCTTCCCATTCCCTTAATCATCCCTTTCCATTAAGGTCACGCGTCCATGATTCTTCAGGTATTCTGGATGTTTATGGGCGGTGAAGGTCACTTACCATCAGGTGAGATAGATTTTTGGGCGTATACGTAAACAATTTAGCAGGAATTAAAATCAATTGAGTGGTAGAGCAGTAGTTAAACAGTTTTGTCTACAGCATGAATGGGCCGGCTCGTTACCACTGTCTCACATAAGTCCGTTGTAAAGTAGCTTGCTGCTGCGTTTCGTACGGTGAACGAGATTCCGGAGGCCCAGATCCCCTCCCCTTCCCAATTCCTTAATTGTCAACGCGCCCACGATTCTTTTGGTATTGTGCGTATATGGACGGTGGAGATCGCTTACCATTAGGTGACCCACTTACTCATTAGCCGGCCTATTCTATAAAGTAAAAAAAAATAAGCACACCGACATAATTCTGCCGATCTACAATAGACTCATCATCTGTCGTTGGTCGACACTATTTTTGGTTTGCGCTACACTTACCATGAGATGTAGCGTAGTCACTGCCGAGCCAGGATAAAGAAAAAAAAATATAAGTAATAAAGCAGTGTAACACAGGAAGTAGTCAGAGATACAGACGGCTCAGCGAGAGGTCCGCGTATGCGTACACAACCGTGGCGAGCGTAAGCGTACTGTGTATGTATGGAGGCCCGGAAACGTGCACTCCAGTAAACAAGTAATACTGCTTAGTATCCCGTACTAGCTCCGTACTAACTCTTAACTAGCTCATAATTCCGATTAGCTCCTTAACTGATAATATTTTCCCGCACTACTTATAATACACTTGCGTTGTAAACCATAGTGCGATGTAGTTTTGCGTGAGCGACATCTATTGAGCGCTGTCGTAAACGTATATTCATGTTCATGGTGTTACAGCAGGAATTAAAAACAACATTTTACCAAATAATCTTTATTGAGACGAATTTCGTTAGGGATACAAAATAAATGCTTTTTTTGAGACCGAATTTATCTTAAAACAAAATAAACTACCCATAAAATCTAGATATAGATATTCAGATATGCCATTTAGTGCCTATTTATTTAACTCTAAATAGTAAGCAGCGATAGCTCAGTGGGGGAGTGGTACGGACTATTGAGACTAAAGTCGCAGGTTCGAAACCAGCCTCAAGAGCATCAGACCTCTGACTTTTCTAAGTTATGTGAGTATTAATTGTTAATTATCGCTTGCTTTAACGGTGAAGGTAACATCGGAGGAAACCTGCATACCTGACAAGTTCTTCATAAGAATTTCAAAGGTATGTGAAGTCTGCCAACCCGTTTTAGTCCAGCGTGATGGACTAAGACCTAATCCCACTCATTCAGTAGAAGAGGCCCGTGCCCAGCAGTGGGACGTGTATAATAAAGCGCTAGTGACAATGGAGCCAGCCCTTTCATGCTGACATTGAAAAAGTGGCCCATACCAAAAAGTCAATACATTTGTTTCGGGTCAGTGTGGGACCGTAAGTCCCTCGTAGCTGATACCCACGATACAGGTTAACCTAGTTTGGGGTCAGGACTATGTGTGTGACTGTTGGGTGTTTATTTATTAACTTCATCGACATATTTATACATCGATATCTAGGTATATAATTATGCAATATAATAATGAAATAAAAACAGAAAAACCAACGAACCATGATAATCTTATATATAAAATTCTCGTGTCACAATGTTCGTTCCCATACTCCTCCGAAACGGCTGGACCGATTTGTATGAATTTTTTGTGCATATCGGGTAGGTCTGAGAATCGGCTAACATCTATTTTTCATCCCCCTAAATGTTAAGGGTGGACCACCCCTAAATTTTAAGTTTTTTGTTTTTATTTTTTTAAGATACAGCACAAAAAAATACATACAACCCAAATTTTCACCCTTCTACCATCAACCCCTATTTTTGAATAGTCATTTTAGTATTTTTGACAAGCGCGTTTCTCACCGGGGGCGCCCACTAGGCTACTTTAATCCTGGAAATAGGCATTCACGCGGGCGGAGCCGCGGGCAACAGCTAGTAATATGTAATAATATACAAGTTTATTCGTAAAAGGTGTACAAAGCCGAAACGACAACTTTTGAATTTCAATACTCAATACGTTTATTGCTCACCACAATGTTACAAAATGTTAATTCATAAAAATAATTTATTCTTAACTAGCTTTTGCTCGCGGCTCCGCCCGCGTGAACGGCCTGTTCCGGGATAAAAAGTAGCCTATGACCTAAACCAGGTCATGATCTAACTGTGGACCAAATTGTATCCAAAACCATTCAGCCGTCAAGGCGTGATTGACTAACAAACCATCCAAATCCGTAAATTCACCAACATCCAAACTTTCACATATAATAGTAGTAGAATTAATTAAAAGCTGCGAAGCGTGAGGCCGTGGGTTCGATTCCCACACCGAGACAAATGTTTGTGTGATCCACAAAAAAATGTTTCGGGTCTGTGTATTGTGGGTTGGCAAGTCCCTCGTAGTTGCTGATACCCACGATACAGGTTAACCTAGTGTGGAGTCTGGACTATGTGTGTGACTGTTGGCTGTATTTATTTATTATTAATTAATAACTACAAGTATTTAAATGTGCGACCAGTTTCAACGGATCCAGAGACCCGAAATTTCCCCCTTTAACTTCCCATTCCTTCCTTTTAATGTCGGTTACGCGTCCCTAATCTTTCTGGTAGTTTTGGTACTATGAGTATCTATGGCCGGTGTAGTTGCGAGGTTGCCACTTTGCGTTTTTATTTCAATATCATACTGCAGACTTAAACAACGTGTTACAGAAAGGTGTGGTCATATTTAAGGGTCATTACATCATCGAAATAAGATGACAAGAAAAAATTACCCCACCAAAACTCTGTGCAAGGGGGCGGGACTGTAAAAGTCTGTGCAGCCAGTTCATTCATAAAAATTGATTCATGATTTCTAGTTAACACTTAATACGTCTAATTTTAACGCGGTGCAGAACGTCGTATCTCGGTTGAGAAACTTAACTTTTATGAAATTAAGTTGATTTTGAACGTTCATTAATTTTTGTTGAGTTTCTCACGTGAGCTCATTTAGTGTTGTCCGAATTTGCAAGTCGATTATCGACATGTTACCCACTCGATAAAAAGACAATGCTTTATTTATGTCCTAGTAATGCAATAGGAATCTGTACTACGGGGGATGAAATACTTATATCGTACACTATACGGTGCTTAAACTTGACCACACCTTTCTGTAACACGTTGTATACTTGCAAAATATTCACTTAAAAAAAGTATAACAGTGCTTTTTAATATAATTTATTTTACAACGACGCAAGTAATTCCCGAGTTTTTTTTATTATTTATGCTTGAGTATACAATACTGTCTACAGCGAGGTGCTGATGATTTTGTGCCTGGTATGGTCTTAAGCTATGGTTCAGTCGTTCTCATAATGTACTTAGACATGAATTTCTCGCGTCGTCGCGTGCGTTTTGATATATACTTACAATTATTCACAATGAATACGTTTATCTACCTACAACCTACGTTTTGGAAAATGCAATCAAAACCGTGTAAAACGTTATATTGATGAATTCATGAACCACTTCCCTCCATCCCCAGAAGATAATCGAAAAAATTGTCATATGCCATTTCATAGGTCGTATAGAAGGGGAGGACTTGATACTGAAATCCAACCATCCCCCCACTACCCCGGCATCTTTCAAACATGGTTCCTATCTAGCCTGTTGTCCCCTCTGACCCATTTACTGGCAACATACTTATACGCCTATATTTTGATTTTCCCTCTTATCCGGTTAGAAGGACCAAAATTTAACTTTAATTATTTTCTTAATACCTTAATTTTTTTGATGTTTAAAAGATTTTCACTCAGAAAATGAAGTTAATAAGGTATATTCAGTAATTTTCACGGTTGTTTTAAACGGTTTCAATTGCAATGATTTTTTTACAAAAATACTCAAGGTACGATTAATATGCGTTTTTGATCACACGAGTAGAGATGCCTTATATATAGGGTTCCTTGTTAAAAATTAAGCTTCGAACTCGTGACTGTCGTGAGTTTTAAAGGCCATCCACGCTGAAAGAGTATCGATATTAGACCTTCAATATATCGATAAATATTTAGTTTCGGTATGTCGATATTATTTATCACTTATCGTAATCTTATGATAACCGATAAGATGCCAAGAAATCGAATGTCAAGCCGATATATCGATCACATTTGCTTGATGTATCGACACTTTTTAAAAATATCGATATATTTTTGCATTTTCTACATGCCTACTCAAACTAAACGTGCATTTTACCACAGACCAAAGGTATAAATCGATGCCGTAAGTAATCTGTTATATTGTACAATTTTTTTTCTTGAGTGATCAGACAGCCCGACATTGAGTGCATGTTCGTATTTTTCGGGATAAATGAAGATTGGCAGTGCATAACATTAATCCTAGTACTATAGTAATTTGCTATTACTAAATCTGCCAACCAAATACACTAGAAGATGCCATGATTAATTGAATTTTATGTTTTGAAAGGAACCCCAAATAATTTGTTATTTTTAATATCACTACATTGCAGTTCATAGAAGCTCGAAAACAATATTATAAGTGTTCAAAACCGTTAAGTCCATGAAAGATAAAAACAAATAAAACTCAAGATCATTTTTTCTGAAATAGAACATATTTTTTTAACCTCCGATAAAAAGTGGAGTTAATTTTGACATTTACACACTATGATATCATGATCCTATCTTTTTTGGGGGCTTAAAATAAAATTACAGATCTACATTTCATTCAGACCAAAACATGTACACAAAAAATACTTTTGAAAATTCTAATTCAAAAGGCGACGTTTCAAGGCTTTTTGGGGTCTCAAAGACTCAAGGTTATAGGACTTAACGGCTTCCAATACAATAACTACTCAAAAACAAGCGACGCGCTTGCGTAAGAGACTGAGGAATCTTGCATATTCGTACACTGTGAGGATTGTGCGTACTTCAGGAATTTGAGGGACATCCGGGGGGCGTTCGACTGCGACTGAAGCTTCGATATCGCCTGTCAAATGAAAAAAACATTTACTATAATGAAAAAAGTAAATAAATTTATTTCTGGACGTGACAAAAGAAATAAATTGAAAATAAAAAGAAAAAACAGAAAGTGAAAAATTTAATATTTTGTGGTAGAGCCCACCTGGACCGGGATGTTACCACTGTCTCACAGAATACCGAGACGTGAAGTAACAGCTTGCTGTTGCATTTTGTACGGCGAGTGAGATAACTGAAGGCCCAAATGCCCTCCTCTTCCCAATCACTTAATTACCCCTTCCCTTTAATGTCAGCAACGTTTTCATGATTCTTTTGATATTGTGGGTATACACATACCATCAGGTGATCTACTTGCTCGTCTTTCGGGGTACTATGTTTTTAAAAAATAAATAAATTTATTTTAAACCAGCTCCAAGATTCATTTTTCCAAGTTATGTGTGTATTCATTGTTAATTATCGCTTGCTTTATCGGTGAAGGAAACATCGTGACGAAACCTGCATAGCTGAGAAGTTCTCTATAAGAATTTCGAAGTTATGTGAAGTCTGCCAACCCGCATTAGGCCAGCGTGGTGGAATAAGGCCTAACCCCTCTCATTCAGTAGAGGAGGCCCGTGTAAACCAGTGGGACGTGTATAATACAGGGCTGATATGATTATATTAATTTACATACCTGTAATAGAACGCCGATGGGGTGTCTACCGCATATGGTGTTGCCATATTTATTGAGGTACTCAGTGAAGGGTCGCGGATCCAATTTCTCGATTATGTCCATACCCTGTCGACAAAAATAAACTAGTTTAAAAAACCAAACATAAATGTTTTTAAATAAGAACTTATATCGACAATAAAACTCCGGCTTGAAGGACCAAAAAACTGTTGAAATAAAACTAGTTTATACGGATTTTATCTCGGTTTAATTTTTATTTTAGTCACGACGTTTCGAAAGCTTTGCAGCCTTCGTGGTCACGGGAGAGACTGAGGTGTCGGTCGTCTCAAAAAGTTAATGTTAGTTTAAAGGTAATTTCGCGTAAACATAAGAAATCACCAAAGAACTGCTTTAAAGTTTAGTTTGCTTTGACTTAAGGTCTTATGTTGGATAATAAATGTTCTTTGATGATATGTAACAAACATAAGCTCACGCCGGTATCCCTAAAGAAGTAGCCAGAAGTGCAACTACTGCTGCACCTCACGGTTCGCTCATTTCCGTTCCAGTATGTTATACGTGGCCAGTAATATCCGACCGAACCTTCGGCTTCGGTTTCGGCTAAAATCAAACCTTCGGTCGGACACTAGTGGCGAGCCTATCGCCATATCGGGCGCAAATTCTAATCCCTGGCGATTCATTCACGAATTGAAAACAAATTGTGATATTTCGACTTAGAATTTGAACCTAGGACCTTATTCTATCTTGGCTTTACTACGCTACCAGTAGACCAATGAAGCGATCGTACTATACCATCATACTATGTTGCCAAAATATAATCCGGCTTGAAGGACCAAAAATATTAACAGGGTTCCATTAGCACTTTTTGGATACGGAACCATAAAAATCTAGTATAATATACCTGTTTATCCAACCACTCGATACTCTGGTATATGTGTCCGCGGCTGGAGTCCCTCCACGTGTACCTGAACCTTGATCCCCAGTGACAGAAGTCCGATGATATTACCAGAAGGTTCTGCGGATCCGCCAAGTAGGGGGCTAGAATTGCACCGTACCTAGAAGAAGGAGTTTTGGCTTTTTAGCTTACTTTGGGCTTCAATGGATAACTTAGACCATAGTTGCCATGACCAATACGAATTGGCAACCATATGCCGATTCCGGTATAAAGGTAAAAGTTTGGGAGTGTAAATGGGCGACCAACATTACGTGGAAGGTTCGTCGTATGCGAGAGGCCGTCTCGGTTACTACCACCGCTTTGTCTATTTCTGCTGCCAAATAAGCAGTGTGTAAGCACTATTGTGTTCCGGTTTGAAGGACACCGAAGCCAGTGAAATGACTGGGCATTATGAGACTTAAAATCTTATATCTCTGAGTGACGAGTACAGTGCAATGCCTTACAGTATTTAATATATTTATATTTCTATTTTTTTTTAGCGGTATGATGTCTGTAATCATCAGCACTACCATCTGTTTCACTTTTTAAGAGTTTCCTTTACACTGAGTATGACAACGTAAACTTAGTAGTTTTTTTTGAGGAATTTAAAGTACACCATTGTATCACTTACTTGGCTTCCTTTTCGGGTGTCAATGATCCCACTAGTATAGGAATGATCGTGAATCCTGTTTTATATCTGAAACACAAGTTAAAATATGCAATATTAGAACCACAATGCTGTCATCGGTTGAAGAATCTCCCAATTTTCCGTCGCACTCTGTCTTCAGATCTTAAACTATATTTTTAATAGAATAGACCGGCAAGCGAGCAAGTGGGTCACCTGATGGTAAGTGATCTCCACCGCCCATGTACTCCCACAATATCAGAAGAATCATGAGTGCGTTATTTACCCTAAAGGAAAGGGATAATTAGGAGATTGGGAAGGGGAGGGGGATTTAGGCCTCTGAATATCTTACTCTCCGCACGAAACACAACAGCAAGCTGCTACTTTACGTCGGTTTTCTGCTATAGACAAAATTTTCTACAGCATGGCTCTACCACTCGATGTATATGGAAACACCACAGAAAAATACAATAATAAAATAAAAGAAGTTATGAACATACATAAAACATATACAGTATGTAACAAAAACCCTGTTGGCCCTTTCTAGGTCGTGAAGATAGACATATAGACAGCTTAATAAAACAAATATAAACAGATATTATCCTTACACAGGTAGCTTAGAAAAATTAACATATAAAAAAACATTTTCATCTGAACACTGATGAACAGCTGATTTTTGTTACGTATTCACGAAACCGGATGCACAGATAAAACAAGTTTATACGGATTTTATCGCGGTTTAATTGTTATTTTAGAGAGACAGTCTCTCCCGTAACCACGAAGGCTGAAAAGCTTTCGAAACGTCGGGACTAAAATAAAAATTCAACCGCGATAAAATCCGTATAAACTAGTTTTATTTCAATGTGTAATACTCGCGTAAACCTAAGAAATCACTAGTATATATAGTATGTATATATTCTCAATTTTTTTAAATTAAATTTTTCGGTCAAGCAACAAACCAAAAGGCTGGATCCGCCACCGGTGGGACAGTATACAGAGCTGATATAACATACTTACTCCTCCATAACTTTAGCTATATACGGCAGGTGCATCTCTATAGAGTGCTCCTCTTCGTCAGTCTGTATGTCCATTGTTTCGAACTGACGCGTCGCTTCCAACTCAGCGTATACTACGGGGAAAAAATTAAACACACATACATACGCACCCACGCCTGTAATCCCCGAAGGGGTAGGCAGAGGTTTAACCAGTACACCCACATTTCGCCGAGCGTATTTCCGTCCCTTATGTGATAGGGGGCGAGCCTATCGCCATACCGGGCACAAATTCCAGACTCCGGGCTGATACAGAGAATTTCTTAATAGAAAAACCCAATACCACTTTACCCGACCCGGGGATCGAACCCGAGACCTCAGTGTTGGCCTCAATCGTAACACATACGCATTACAACTGCGCCACTGAGGCAATTAAAAAAGTTCAAAAATTAAACAGGTTTCGAAATTATCGGATAACTAGCATTTGCTAGTTACAGCCTTCTCCGGGATAAAAAAAGTAGCCCATAACCGTCTCCAGGGTCCCGTCTATCTCTGTAACAAAATTCATCAAAATCGGTTCAGCGGTTTAGGCGTGAAAGCGTAACGAACAAATAAGTAAACTCATTTTCGCCTTTATAATATTACATACATACTTACATACATAGGCTCACGCCTGTTTCCCATAGGGGTAGGCAGAGACAACGGATTTCCACTTGCTAGGATCCTTGCATACCTCTTTGGCCTCATTCACTCATGTTTTTTTTTTAATAATATTTGTTATGATTATCCATACTAATATTATGAATGTGAAAGTAACTCTGTGTATCTGTTTGTTACGTTTTCATGGTTAAACGGTTGAACCGATTGTGATGAAATTTGGTACAAAGAGAACTTGAACCTTAGGGAAGGACATAGGCACTTTAGCATTCGTTTTTCTATCGAGACGAGCATGTCGCTCGCCTGGTGGTAAGCGTCACGCCTGCCCATAAACAAAAACAACACCAAAAATACTGCATGGTATTGGGCTGAGCTCATCATAAGAGCATTCCGAAATAGCGGTACAATTTTGATATAATGTATAACTTTTTATGGATTAAATAAATATTTTGAATTTGAATGTGGACCTCTGTATATCTCACTCACCGTACGAAACGCAGCAGCAAGCTGCTACTTTATGTCGGTTTTCTGCAAAACAGTGGTAACGACCCGGACGAGCCGGCCCATTCATGCTGTAGACAAAAGTATCTACAGCGTGACTCTACCATTCATCTAACTTTTTTCGTACAGGCCAATTTCATTGGTAAAGATCTTTCATTATATCATGAAAGCGAAAGCTAAAGGCTCAACTGTCATTAACAATATCGGTTATGCTATGCCAAAAATCAAAGGCTGCAAAATCTAGAGAAAGAAAAAAGTTGTAGGTACTCACTCTGTTTGTCTATGGTGAGATCGTAGAGCGGTGTCTGGTATTTGTCCAGAGACGAGAGAGCACAGCCGCCGAGTCTGACATGATGGGAGGGACCCAGGATGAAGATACGTTTCCTGGAACAAAACAATCACATACTTAAATAGAGCAAACGAGCAAGTGGGTCACTTGATGGTAATTGATCACCACTGCCCATGGCCACACACAATACCAGAATACAATAACAACAATAGATCTTTCGCGGGGATTTAAGAAAAATTGAGATTTTTGTCCTCAGACGGGTTGACGTCAGGCAGACGGCCGCTCGTAAAAACTACAAGCCAAATTATTCTGTAACATGTGTTAAAAAGAATTTTGCGCCGACCCCACTGCGAGTGGGATAAGGTCAGATAGAAGGGTGATTTTTGAGCCTCTGGTAAAATCACAGACAATACCTTATTTTCTATAGAAATTCCGTTTCCTGCCAGAGAAATGTTTTAAAATCAAGTCAAATGAAGAATTTGATGTCAAATAGAGCCACTGGGCAACAGCACCAACCCAGACGACCTCTCGTATACCAGAGACATAATGCCTAGTGTTTTACTAGTGGTAGAGCCACGCTGTAGACAATTTTGTCTACAGCATGAATGGGCCGGCTCGTCCGGGTCGTTACCACTGTCTCACAGAAAACTGGCGTAAAGTAGCAGCTTGCTGCTGCATTTCGTACGGTGAGTGAGATATCCGGAGCCCAAATCCCCCTCCCCTTCCCAATCCCTTATTATCCCTTTCCTTTAAGGTCGGCAACGCGCCCATAATTCTTTTGTATTGTGGTTGTACATGGGCGGTGGAGATCGCTTACCATCAGATGACCCACTTGCTCGTTTGCCAGCCTAAACTAATAAAAAAAAATAAAAAAAAAATATTACTTTTGCCTTTGGCAATATAAAAAATACAGATCAAACACTCCCAGACAGACAACGGCGTCAAACTTCAAACATACCTCTTTTCTATCGGGGTTAATAATAAATAAATACACCGAACAGTCTCACACATAGTCCTGACTATCGAAATAAGATGCCAAGAAACGTAACTCAAGCAAAAAAAATTACCCCACCAAAACTCTGTGCAAAGGGGCGGGACTATAAGTCTGTTCAGCTCGTTCATTCATCTTAACAGTTAATACTTAATACATCTAATTTTTCCGCGGTGCAAAACGTCGTATCTCGATCTACAAATCTAATATTTCTAAATATTTATTATTATATTATTATATTTCATTAAAATTTATAAAATAAAGTTGATTTTGAACGTTCATTATTTTTTATTGCGTGTATGAGATGTTGCTGATTTTCAATGAAATGTATTAAGTTTATAAAAATTCGTAAAATAGTTTTATAAAACAATTTTTAAAATCATATATACAGTTAAAGAAAGGAATAAATAAAGAATTGTGAGTGGTGGAGCCACGCTGTAGACAGTTCTGTCTACAGCATGAATGGGCCGGCTCGTCCGGGTCGTTATCACTGTCTCACAGAAAACCGGCGTAAAGTAGCAGCTTGCTGCTGCGTTTCGTACGGTGAGTGAGATATTCGGAGGCCCAAATTCCTCTCCCCTTCCCAATCCCTAAATTATCCCTTTCCTTTAAGGTCAGCAACGCGCCCATGATTATTTTAGTATTGTGGGCGTACATGGACGGTGGAGATCACCATCAGGTGACCCACTTGCACGTTTGCGGGCCTATACTATTAAAAAAAATGTGTTGCGTATTTCTGCATATCCGGTAGTCAGAGGTGGGGCAGAGTAGAGTTGTTTACTATTGTGTATACAACGTGTTATAGAAAGGGGCGGGCAAATTTAAGCAATGTATAGTGTAGGGAAAAAGTATTTTATCTCCCATAGTACCAAATCCGATTGCATTGCTAGGACATAATTATAGATTTTTCTTTTTTATCGAATGAGTAACATGTCGATATCGATTTTCAACTTTGGACAACACTAAATGATAAATAATGATACTATAGACCTCCTTTCATTTAATTATTTTATAATTAAAAAAACATTAAACAGTTGTCAAATGTCAATATTTATTTGACGCAGTCAGTTCCGCAATTTCTGATTTTATGAAGTATGATTACGAGTTCAAAAAATATGTTGTATTTGACTAAAAACAAGTATTATGTATTGGTATATTGTGTTGGTGTAACTGATAACAGCTTTTAAGAGGATCGTCGACCATATTAAGCCAAATTCATAGATGGAAGACCCGAGAATGAAGTCTTTAAAATGTTTCTAGAGGATGGTGCCTATATTGTCTTCAGCACACAATCTCTTTCTGGTGTTAATTTGTGTTTAAATTACCTACAAGTTACGTACGTATGTCCGTAGAATTACGTACATCTTATTCAAGGTTCATAAAAAGTGAGTGTTGTTCACAATAACAGTGGCGCAGCCTCCGTGGCGCAGTAGGCGAGTAGCCGGCTGCGAAGCGTGAGGCCGTGGGTTCGATTCCCACACCGAGACAAATATTTGTTTCGGGTCTGTGTGTAGTGGGTTGGCAAGTCCCTCGTAGTTGCTGATACCCACGATACAGATTAACCTAGTGTGGGGTCGGGACTATCTGTGTGAATGTTGGGTGTATTTATTTATTTTATTTTATTAATAGTGATGTTATCAATCTTATCGATATTAATAAACGAGTGATTAAAATTAACGTGAACTTTTTGGATGTCTTGGTTTTGAAAAGATCCGGTAAATAAATACTCACTTTAAGGTGTATGTAATGACACTAAAATATGACCACACCTTTCTGTAACACGTTGTATAAAGGCGAGCGCCCTCCAGTAAGGAACACTTGCTTCGGAGATCTCAAAGAGAACGTTACTCTGCCCCCCCCTCGGTCTTATCTGACTCTGAGTACCTACATATTTGCAGATAAGTATTTTTTGTTGATTATTGTTATGATTATTTTGAATTGGTTTAATGTTAATATATTATTACTAACACTAATTATTAATGTTTAAATATAATTAATTCAACGTTATAATTGGTAAAGAATAGTGGTTTGAGTCGCAAATAAACTAAATAAATAATAGAAATAAAGGTATAACAGAAAATTATATATTTTTTTGAATGTCTTATATTGTCTACTTCTAACACGTGTAATGAGTGTTAGGTGTGATTTTACCTTTGCATGTGTAAATAAGTGGAGTCGTATATTTTGGCAGATTCATATGAAAGTTATCGTTCTAGTTACCTCATTTCGATGGTCCTGACCCCCCCACACTAGGTTAACCTGTATCGTGGGTATCCAGAACTACGAGGGACTTGTGGTCGCACAACACCCAGACGCGAACTAATTTTTGTGGATCTCACAAACATTTTTCTCAGTGCGGGTATCGAACCCACGGCCTCTCGTTTCGCAGCTGGCCCACAGCCAGCCTAACTAATAAAATGGAACAATACTTACACCACGACCGGACTGACTTGTCTGTAAGCGAACGCAGCGCAAGCACCACAGTAAGAATAACCAGCATGGCTGTAACAAGAAATCATACTAATATTATAAATGTGAATAAAAGTTTGTTTGTTACGCTTTCACGCGAAAAATACTTAACCGATCATCATGAAACTTTGTACACATATTCTTGGAGGTATAACAAGTAACATAGGATACATTTATGAAAAAAAAAAACTATTTGTTTGTTACGCTTTGACGCCTAAATCATCGACCGATTTTGATGAATTTTTATGTAGAGATAGATGGGACCCTGGAGACGGTTATATGCTACGTTTTATTTCGGAAAAGTCTATTCACGCGGGCGGAGCCGCGGGCAAAAGCTAATAATTTAAATTTATTTTTTTCTTCGCCTCGCTTTATCACGGCTTGGCCTAAGAACGCCTTTTTTATTTTATTTTTATAGGTCCCTCGCCTGATGGTAAGCGCCACGCCTGCCCATAAACGGAAGCAACACAACGACTTTACGAGTGGTAGAGCCACGCTGTACACAATTTTGTCTACAGAATGGGCCGGCTCGTCCGGGTCATTACCACTCTCACAGAAAACTGACGTATAGTAGCAGCTTGCTGCTGTTTCGTACGGTGAGCGAGATATTCGGTGGCCCAAATATCCTCCCGTTCCAAATCCCTTAATTAACCCTTTCTAATGTCGGAAACGCGTCCATGATTTTTCTGGTATTGTGGGCGTTCATGGTAGGGGGAGATCAGGTGACCCACTTGCTCGTTTGCCGGCCTATGCTATAAAAAGGTACATATAATATAACAATATCAGTCACGCTTCCTCCACTAATGAAACGGTTTATCAGTTTAGTCGATTGGCAGACTTCGACAGCGAACTGCCATTCAATCTTTTGTAAGACGGTGGTAATAATCCAGTCGAGCCGGCCTGTTCATGCTGTAGATAAAAATGTCTACAGCGTGGCTCTACCAATTTCATGCTAGTGTTCAATATACTTATTTCGAGATATAATTCGAAACAAGATGTATTGAATTGAATAAATAGTTACATAATATAGGTACTCACGGAGCAATAATTGCCCTTGCAGGTCCATGTGTTAGGTCGGCTTTGGACAGCCAGAGGTCCAGTTGGCGGGAAAGCTCGCTGCCTACAAATAAAAAAAAAACCTGTCTAGTACGAGTCGGACCCGCAACATTGCGAGTTACGTACTACTTTTTTTAAATAGGTTATCTGTTACGATATTCGCCATAACACATTAATCTATGAAAAAATCAGCCGGGTACCTACGGTTCACGATAGACTTTTAAAAGTAGGACACACTGTTGTTACTTTGGTTAAGGCGCATAATGTCCTTTTCTCGAAATGTCTTTTTCACAAAATGTCCTTTCTCATAAGAATCGATTCATTCGATGTTTTTTTTCGGTTTATTTCTGAAGGTTTCCTTGTAACGTCCGAGGATCGATACACATTGAAATTACTTATAGAAATATTTATTTTTGACTTTTCAGTGTTTTTATTTTGAAATCGATTTTTTTTTTTGTGGTAGTTATAGCAATATCATGTACATTCCAATAAAACAATACCACGAGCTTACTGTTGTCCGTTGAAGTTTCATTTTTTACTGTGTACTATCTAATAGATTTTTACCAACATAAATGGTCCATAATTGGCGGAGAAATCGATGTACATACATAAATATTTTAAAAAGTATACGCGCCGAATTTAGAACCTCCTCCTTTGTTAAAGTCGGTTAAAATGTAGTCCCCTTGACGTACCAGGGCGAAAAAAATACAGTTAAGGGTTATAGGATATATTAGGGTCTTAAAGAATATTTGAATTAATGCAACCAAAATTGTATGACCTTTTATTAGACAAAATTAGGTATTTACAAAATTAACAATAATGAATTATTGTTGCCACCATTATTAACTAATTTACATTTTTCTTTTTATAGCAATAATTATATTTCAGTATATGTCATATAAACATCTACTAAATAATAGTAAGTACCTAGATACTGCAAAAGTTGTAGTGAAAAAACAAATGTTTTTTTTTTATCCTAGCACAGGAGTGACTGTACACTGGACCTGATTTTATGTACAGTGCAGTCCAAATATACTAATGTTGACCACTAAGAGAATGTTTCTTGTAGAATTATGCCAGCTTGAAGTTTCTGTATATATATTTACTGACCCCAGACTAATTCGTCTGAAAAAAATCGTGCTATCCAGCCTCCCGCCAGAAAAGTAAATTATAGTAAAGATAAAATTCAAGTATTAAACAACGACCTTTATTAAATAACTAAATAGAAAACAAAATATCATTCATCGTTGTCCATCAACTTTGCGATGCGATCTGATGCCTCAGAAATCAACTTCTCGGTAAAATTTGGGAATCTCGTCTCAAACTCAGTCTTAAGACTTTCCAAATCAAATCTCTCCTTTTCAATCTCATGTAAACTCGTCTGGGACTTTTCATACTCTTTAAACTTTTCCATATTCAAATTTGAATGTTTCTTAATCTGTTCCAGGCCGTCTATGGCATCATTGACCGCATCTAAAAGTTGTCTATGACCAGTCTCCTTGTCATAACCAAAGTTAATGTTTTTTGTTTGTAATTTGTCAAGGGAAGCTTGTTCTGTGTTCTTTAGATTTTCCACCAAGTCTTTAACTTGTGATTTCTCTGTTGTCTCATAAAATTGTGAGCAATCTTGGTTTTTCAGGTCTAATAATCTAGAAATAAATAATGGATTATTTTATTATTTTTTTCAGCGAAGTAATAACTTTATCAGAAAAACATTTAAACTTGGAGCATCATATTAGTTTTTACAAATACAATTGATCAAAATGACTACCATAAGCTCACACTTATATCCTGTAGGGGTAAGCTGAAGTATAACTAGTGCTGCACTCAATTTGCCAAGCTCAGTTCTTCTCATGATGGGTTAGGAGCGAACCCATCGCCATACTGGGCACAAATTCCAATCCCTGGCAACTCCTGTGATTTTTTAAACTTTACAAGAAATTATAATTACACCATCTGGGATTTCATCCAAGGATCCCATGATTTTTCAGCCTAGGTATGCTGCCACTAAACCACAATGTTACCTAACAGTTGCACCTTAGCCTACCGGTCCGGAGATGCAGGCGCGAGCTTATGACTGCATAGATGTATTGCGTCATATTTTTTAAGTAAATATTTCAACATAAAAGCAGTTCAAAGTAGTGCTTACCTTTTCTGTTCTACAACAAAATTTATCTCCTTCAACCTCCTATTGGTTTTATCCAATTGATCCACAGTTTTTTGGAATCTATCCGCCAATTGTGCCATCTGTATATCCATTTGATTTTCTTCTCTCTCGACTTTTTCGTCCACTAAACACTCTTCAAGCATGGCGCGCATAAACTTCCCGTATGCAATTTGGCGATATTCCGTATCGAAATCCGGTGTCGACACATCCGGCTTGAAGATAGAGATGTCGCCCTCCGCTATGGTGGTATTCTTTTTCCGAATTTGAACATTTCTATCTCTGGTGGCATTTTGTATTGGTTTGCGACTAGAACTCGCGATCGATACGGATGATGGACGTTTCGGTTTTAAACTCTTCGATTGTGGGGCGAGAAAACCCCTTTTATCAGACATTTTGGTGTAAAATTCGCAAAAAATCACCTTTTGTTTACGAAAACTGTTTGACTTTGACGTTTATTCAAATCGCAGTCATGGCGACCGCTCGGATTTCGTTCAAAAATGGGATATTATAAAAACGTAGATTTATTTTATTTCTTGAAACACAGATTCCTTTTGAATAATTATTTTGAAAAACATTTAAATATTATTGTGAATATATTGTATTTGCATTTTCTAGTAGAAATTTAATTTCTAAACGAAGAACAATGTTGAACTTGAATGTAACCTTTCGTGATTATAATGCACAGCATAGATTGAATGACAGAAATATATCTCCACGTATTTGTGCTACATTAGATATGCCATTGTTACGGCTCTTATTTATTTATAAAGTGTACCTTCAGCAAAATGGAATAAAATTAACAAAGAAGTCAGTTGGGCTCGTCAAAATGCAGAGGTCATCAACCTTTTGACTTAGCAAGTCATTATATGCATTTACGGTCATTCTAATTCTATTTAAATAAACAACCTCTTTAGTCCCTTCTAACACAACAAAAATTGATAATATTCTACGTATTCTTAGTTTATTAGTGCCGCAATTAATAACTATACATCCAATAGGATTTACTTACCATTTTCAGTGTACCAGCTACCGGCGTGGGATGCGCAACGACACGACATTTTAGCGAAATGTAATGTTTACAAAGATGAGTGCGTAGCACGGATTCTTTTAAATTATGTAAAAGCACTTTCTCAATCACAAAAATAATACTTTGACGTTGACACTTGACAAATGTAAATACACCATAAACAATAGAGAATAATGATTTGGTGTGAAGTTGGCGTTAACTTTCATATTGTGAGAAGGAAGACTACATTAAATATTAATTTATTTTATATTTTTTAAGCAATAAGTTTTAAAATATATAATTGATACATTATTATTTTCGTTTTACATAACAATAATTTGTCTAATTAGTTTATTATTTTTCGATGTGATTTTGTACGATTTAGACCGGTTTGCAACACTATTATTTATAATCTATAAAAAATAGAATTAGATTGACATACGATTCGTTCAATATCGAAATATCGTTCAAATCAGTCATTCCACAACAGCCGACGAAAGTGGGATCGTGAAAAAATATTATTTGTAAATAATTAAAACTTAATAATAATTTATTTACATACGTATCTAAAGCATTTATTGTGTTTATTTTGTATTGATTTTATTTTACAACCCAAAAGCGAAGATGTTTCTTTCAAAATGTGAGTATTTGGTTACAATAAGGTCGGAATCAATATTTATCTAAATATGTAATTTATTAATGTTTCTATATAAACAATTCGAGAAATTACACGATGTTATGCACACAACTGTTTTAATTGCCACATAATAGTGTGACATTGAAGAATAATATCCTCATTCAATACATTTGGAATATTACGAAATAATCTAAAACCGGTTTATTATAATTATTTTTATTTGGTACTACATTAACAAATATTTGTTTTTGCATACATAATTAATTAACTTGTATAATTATTTGCTTAGATTGTGCAATATTTTTTCGTATGGATCAATTGATTCAGTGCACATGGTTACAAAATATGTTGACCCATTTTCATATCGTCATTTCGATATTAACGATATCATAAATCAAGGTTGTCGTAAGGCCATGCCTCAGTTGGAGCCTCATGGATATACAGATTGGGATCCATTTAGTGTTAGGGTATTCCCTTTTTATTGGTGTACTAGCTTTTACGGCCTATTCCAGGAAAAAAGTCTACACTGAAAAAATTCTAATCGGACCAGTAGTTCCTGAGATCAGCACGTTCAACCAAACAAACAAACTCTTCAGCTTTATAATATTAGTATAGATTGAGGGTGAAAACAATGTTGGGTACATTGAAATAATAATGGTGCTTTATAGTTATGGAAGGGTGGTTAATGTAAACTACTAGACAGGCTATTTAGTAGTAAAATTGTGTCGCATAACGCGGGAGTTTGACACTTCAGACAGAAAACTCAATAGGGGTTCTAGTTGAGAGTAAGTGAGATAGTAATATTGACTTGACCGCAACTTAGTGGTACAATTCCGATGTACCATGCAGCTTGTCTAGTAGTATACATTAAAGTCTTTGTTTACAGTTCATAAAGATCAGTGCTCAGTTGATAGTCCAAGAGTTCATCATGTGGTGGCTCTGCTGGTTTATTATTTGGCCCTAGTTGTTTTCAACATCTTCATCAGCCTGAATTCGTCCACTGCAGGACATAGGCCTTTCCAAGTTGGCGCCACCCTTATGGTCCTCTGCCTTCCTAATCCAGCCGCTTCTCTTTCTAGTTTTAGTTATAATTAGCGGTCTCTAGAGAATCCTGACATAGGGTTGTGGTATGTAAAGCAGTAACATTGTAAATGTAACCAATAAACGATGAATTGAAGTTACATTACCTCTCCTTTACATGACTTGTATGAAGAGTATAAAAAAAAGTTATTACTGTTTAGTATTAATAAAATAATACTCATCTTACATAACTTATAACATTAGAATATAAAAAAATACTTTTCCATCAAATTATAATTGAGGCCTCATATTTTCCTGATTGTTTTGTTTTTCATATTTTCTGTTGCATGTCATATTAATGAGGTGTCAGGATCGTAGTTTGTGGCACTCAATAGTCTCTGCCTACCCCCATGGGACAGGCGTGAGTGTGTATGTATGTATGTATAATATTAAACATAGTAAAGTACCGTATTTACTTGTCTCCAGGTCGTATGGCATCCATTCTACCTCGTATCTCAGCTGGCTATAGCACAGCCGCTGAGAGCACAGTGAAACCTAAGACTGCTATAATTATGCTCAACATGGGTGGCCCCGAGACCACTGATGAGGTTAATGATATTATGTACTAGATGTTAACCAGTTTTTATTTTCTTAGCTCTTTTACATTCCAGGACCCAGGGAAATAATCAACATGTTCCTAGGAATATTGTATAGATAGTAGTAAAATACCTAATTTTATGTACCTATGCTGAATTCATGTTTTGTTTTATGGCATAGGCCGGAAACGAGCAAGTCGGTCACCTGATAGTAAGTGATCTCCTCCACCGCTCATGTACGCCCACAGTACCAAACGAATCATGGGCCGTTACTGACCTTAAAGGAAAGAGATTGGGAAGGGGAGGGAGTTTGGGCCTCTAGATATCTCACTCACCGTACGAAACACAACAGCTAGTTGCTACTTTTCGCCGGTTTTCTGTGAGACTGTGGTAATGACCCGGACAAGCCGGCCTATTCATGCTGTAGACAAGTGTCTACAGTTATTTTTTTCTACCTGGTGTTATCCTGGCTAGTGCCAAGGTCGTAATTATGTAAATTATAGCATGTTTTATTGTAAATTACGTAGAGCAACCGGCTCATCTCGACGTCTAAAACTTTTAAAAAAGTTATCAATATTCCATTAAATTTTGCAATGTTTTTAACTTAAATTACCTAATGTACAGGTTGGGGACTACCTCCTAAGAATTATGACGGATAGAGACATGATACAGCTGCCTGTTCAGAGTAAACTAGGACCTTGGATAGCGTCCAGACGTACGGAGGAAGTTAAAAAGAAATACACGGAGATTGGTGGCGGATCGCCTATCTTGAAATGGACTAATACGCAAGGTGGGTGTGAATACAATGTTCTGCAGAAAGGTGTGGTCATATTTCAGGGTTCATAAAAACACCTGACAGTAAGTGTTTATGTACTGTCTTGTTTCACCCGCCCCTATCCCACTCGCAGTGGGGTCGGCGCAACATGTTTTTAACACGTTACAGCAAGATTTGGCTTGTAATTTTTACGACCGGCCGCTTGTCTGACGTCAACCCTTCTGGGGAGAAAACACCCAGACACGAAACATATTTGTGGACCACACAAACATTCGAATCGTGCCTGCGGCCTCTCGCTTCACAGCTGGCTATTCGTCTACTGCGCCACGGAGGCTGTCTGAGTGTTTATGTACCGTATCTTATCAAAATCTAGGCATACTAAAATTATACGCAAATTTTAGTCGATTACGATTGATCACATCCCCATAAATTAAGTGAATTGAGCGAGCGAGAATAACAATGCTGGAGTGAGACAAAAGCTAAGCTTGTTCATGATTTAGTGTTGTCCAAAGTTGCAAAGCGAATGTCGGCATATTACTTATTTGATAAAAAATTAAAATGCTGTCCTAACAATCCAATCGGATTTACTACTATGAGTTGTATAATACTTATAGCGTACACTCTACGTTGCTTAAATTTGACCACACCTTTCTGTAACACGTTGTATAATACTTATATCGTACACTATACGTTGCTTAAATTTGACCACACCTTTCTGTAACACGTTGTATAATACTTATATCGTGCACTATACGTTGCTTAAATTTGACCACACCTTTCTGTAACACGTTGTATAATACTTATATCGTACACTCTACGTTGCTTAAATTTGACCATACCTTTCTGTAACACGTTGTATAATACTTATATCGTACACTATACGTTGCTTAAATTTTACTAAATCTTTCTGTAACACGTTGTACATCGATCTTTTCTTCTAGGTAAACTATTAACTGAGGCGTTAGATCAAATGTTGCCAGAGTCAGCGCCGCACAAACACTACGTCGCATTTAGATATGTTCCGCCGTTTACAGACGAAACTTTCCAGCAAATTGAAAAGTAAGTAATTGAAGCGAAACTTCTTTATCGGCGTATGGGAAAATTTTTATAGCAATGTAAAAAAAAAAATATTGTAACGTGTTTCTGTTACGCGCCATCTTTATTTCTGGGTAAAATTTTTCCGTTACGCGCCATATTTATTTCTAAAGGTGCGCTCACAATGAGCAAAATCCTATCTAAATACACGTAGCTTGAGCGTTTTGAGCGCTCAGTGGAACACACCTTAAATTATTCCGTTACGCGCCATTTTTTTTTTTTTTCTAACATACAAAAACAAACTTAGGAACATTTAGCACCCGTTCCTCTACAGTATGTTTTTGTTAGTGTTTAATGTAATATTATTTCAGTTTTTTTTAGTTAAATGACTATAATGTGAAAAAAAGTTTCACTTCTATCGGCAGTCCCCAAAGACTGCCCCACATGTTTTTTTTTTTAACTAACTTTTTGAGTTTAGCAGTGTAAATAGGCCACCAACATCTTAGTTCCAAAGCCAACCTCACCTGCACGTGGTACACTCTGCTGATTAACGGACGAGGCAATGGTTGAAACTTGATTCCCGTTGCGGGTTGTGGGGTCAGGCGGGCGGGTCGCCCCATATAATACCAAATACCTTAAATGTATGGTATGAGAAGACGGACTCTGGTATTAAGCCGGGATAACGCCAGGCAGAAAAAACCTCACTTTTCCACCCGACTCAGCCCACGTGAATGTCTTCCAAGCCATACGTTACCTGTGTGCCAAATTGTATACAAATTCAATGTCATTAAGGCGTGATTGTTTAACAGTTACTAGGTGTTAGGTACCTTGTATTCGAGAGTAAATAAGTAGGTACCACCGCTTTGCGTAAGCACTGTTGTGTTCCGATTTTAAAGACATTGAAGCCTGTGAAATTACTGGGTATTTTCAGACAAATGTTGGTCTGATTCACAAATACTTGTCTCGGGTCTGGGTGTTGTGGGTTGGCAAGTCCCTCGTAGTTCCTGATACCTACGATACAGGTTATGCTAGTGTGGAGTCAGGTCTATGTGTGTGACTGTTGGGTGTATTTATTTTTTATTATTTATTTGTTAAATATTTTTTTATTTACAGAGACGGTGTGCAACGTGCGGTAATATTTTCTCAATATCCACAATACAGTTGCGCCACAACTGGTTCCAGTCTAAACGCTATCGCAGACTTTTATAAAAACAGGTTGGTTTTTTTCTACACCATATCGGTAAACGAACAAATGGGTCACCTGATGGTAAGTGATCTCCACCGCCCATGTACGCCAACATTAACAGCGGAATCATGGACGCGTTGCCGACCATAAAGGGAAGGGATGGGATTTGGACCTCTGGATCTCAAACCGCTGCTTTACATCGGTTTCCTGTGAGAGTGGTAACGACCCGTTCGAGCCGTCCCCTTCGTGCTGTAGACAAAACTGTCTGCAGCGTAGCTCTACCACTCTGAATGCCTTTACTCAAAGTAAAACAAGCTCTAAGTATTTGTTTTCTTGCAGACAAGTTCCAAGCAACATAAAATTCAGTTTGATAGAGAGATGGGCCTCTCATCCACTGCTAGCTAGTGTTTTTGCATCGAGGATTAAAGATAAACTGAAGCTGTTCGATCCCAAAATAAGGGATGATGTTGTCATATTATTCACTGCACACAGTCTACCTCTGAAGGTATGTATGATGAAGGTTTGAACGCTATTGCAGAGCCGTCTGTCTGTCTCTCATATAGAAAGAAAGGGAGAAGCATTTATCCAACAAAAGAGACATTTAGCACTAGGAAAGGTGATACAAGGTACACAACAATAACTAAATTGTATCGATATTTTTAAACTGTTTGTATCTTTTGAAAAAATTATTTTATTTTATATGGGAAGCTTACGGCTAATTTTACAAATTAGTTTGAAACATAAGTAGATATATACCAATTACAAGCTACCACATATGGTAAGAAACATTTGCAACATACAATAAAACTTAATTAAAGTAAACAGTCATGACAATAGTTCAACTGGTTCATAAGTCAAAATATTTTTTATATTACGTGTGCTATTGCAAAATAAGTCGATATGCCAATTGTGGTTTAACTTATTAAACAAACTGTGAACTCTTGGTAAATAGCTGTTGACATCCTCCGTGGCGCAGCGGGTGAGTAACCGGCTGCGAAGCGAGAGGCCGTGGGTTCGATTCCCGCACCGAGACAAATGTTTGTGTGATCCACAAATATTTGTTTCGGGTCTGGGTGTTGTGGGACCGCAAGTCCCTCGTAGTTCATGATACCCACGATACAGGTTATCCTAGTGTGGGGTCAGGACTATGTGTGTGACTGTTGGGTGTATTTATTTATTTATTTATTGCATCGATAGTTACTATGGCACCGAGGAACATGGAGTAGATTACTGGAACGTAATTTTCTAGTGGGGGTGATGAATCTAATATTACTGAGAAGATCCGGACAATCCAGTTTGCTTTGAGCAATATTCCACTATCATATTTGCATCATAGATCCATAATGATCTGTATGAATGAATGTCTTCATATATATAAATTACATTACTAATACTAAATTACTCTACTACCATAGAGGTGTACTAGTTACACCTCTATGGTAGTATATATGTATATTGGCTTAAATTTTCACATAATTGTTGTTATGGCGAATATCCTGACAATTAATAAAACATTCAAAAAATAAATATATAAGGGTGTGGATATGTAACCGTCAGTATGCAAGTCCGTCTCGCACTTGACCAGTTTTTTTATAATGAGTTTTTTTTTTATTGTATAGGCCGACAAACGAACAAGTGGGTCAGCTGATGGTAAGTGAACACCACCGCCCATGTACGCCCACAATGCCAAAAGAATCATGGGCGCGTTGCCGACCTTAAAGGAAAGGATTTAGGCCTCCGGATATCCCACTCACCGTACAAAACGCAGCAGCAAGCTGCTACTTTACGTCGGTTTTCTGTGAGACAGTTGTAACGACCCGGACGAGCCGGCCCATTCATACTGTAGAAAAAATTGTCTACAGCCTGGCTCTACCACTCGTAAACACTACTTGCTCTAGATGAGTTGAGTTCTCCTCAGAGGGGTTTATCGCAGGCAGGCGGCCGGTCGTAAACCCTACAAGCCAAATCTTTCTGTAATATGTGTTTAAAAGCTTGTTGTGCCGATCCCACTGCGAGTGGGATAAGGGCAGGTGGAAGGAGAAGAGTGAACTCCATCGCGCATGAACATTCACAATACCTGAAGAATCATGGACGCATTGCCGACCTTAAACGAAAGGGATAATTAAAGGTCCTAAAATCCAATACTCATCCCACAGGCGGTGTCGAGGGGTGATACGTACCCCCACGAAGTGGCGGCGACTGTTGCAGCCACTGTGGCTGAATTGGGGGTGCGTAACCCCCACAGGTTGGTGTGGCAGTCGAAAGTGGGACCGTTGCCATGGTTACAGCCCTACACCGATGATGCTATTAAGGTATAGTTGTCATTTTTTTTATTTTATTTTATACCAGCTCGGTGGCGCAGTTGTAATGCGTACGCGTTACGACTGAGGCTGAAGCTGAGGTCTCAGGCTCGATCCCCGGGTCGGGTAAAAGTTATATTGGGTTTTTCTATTGCGAAAAGCTCAGTATCAGCCCGGAGTCTAGATTTTTTAATTTTCATTGGTGGTATTGCGATAGGCTCGCCCCCTATCACATCATGGGGCGGAGATACGCTCGGCGAAATGTGGTTGTACTGGTTACACCTCTGCCTACGCCTTCAGGGATTATAGGTGTGAGTGCGTATGTATGTATGTAATTAAGGAATTCGGAAGGGGATCGGGATTTGGGCCTCCGGATAATATCACTGTACGAAACGCAGCAGCAGCAAGCTGATACTGCAAGTCGGTTTTCTGTAAGACAGTGGTAACGACCCGGTCGAGCCGGCCCATTGATGATGTAGGCCAGTGGTTCCTTAACTTTGAAGCCCATTGAATTTGAAATTTATTATTGTGGAATTGTTGTAATACTATTTGCGTCTAAATGAATCACATTTGACGACCGGCATTATGTTTTCACTGCACTGTATTTAACATCAGGTACAGTGGTTATTTAGCCTTGTGAGGAATAAAAAAAATAACCCTTAGGGTAACCAAAAATCCTTGCCAAATAACACCGATTCCTACCTAGGATGAAAAACACCCAAATGTCAATAGAGTAGATGGTTGGAAGCTTGCACAAGCCTGGGATCCAATTATACATCTAATTAAATCGGAACCCAAAAGACCAACTGCCAGACCTCAAGACACCGTGAGCTCTTTCTGCGTAGATCGGACTAGTGTCAACTAACTTTGTAAAAAATAAATGTATAATTTTAAAATGAAGGTAGGCAATGTAGCCTTGGATCCAATTATACATCTAATTAAATCGGAACCCAAAAGACCAACTGCCAGACCTCAAGACACCGTGAGCTCGTTCTGCGTAGATCGGACTAGTGTCAACTAACTTTGTAAAAAATAAATGTATAATTTTAAAATGAAGGTAGGCCATGTAACATTAATTCGAGACGACCTCACCTCAGTCTCTCCCGTGACCACGAAGGCTGAAAAGCTTTCGAAACGTCGGAACTAAAATAAAAATTAAACCGCGATAAAATCCGTATAAACTAGTTTTATTTCAATAACTCTTAGGGTTCCGCGGAACTCACTTTAGGCTACTGTATACAATACTGTCTTCAGCGTGGCTTTTATCATTCGAGAAGTTTTTGCTTAAAGATTTTCTTTTTCTGTTTTTTTTTCAGTCTTACGCAAAACAAGGACAGAAGCATCTCATATTAGTACCTATAGCGTTTGTGAACGAACACATAGAAACTTTACATGAACTGGATATTGAATACTGTGATGAAGTCGCTAAAGAGGTAAGAGTTTGATTAAGAACGGCTTTACATAGTTCTTTGTTTTAAATATTATATTATTTAATTTAATATTGACTGCCCTATTGGCGCAATATTCGTGTGTAAGGCAATATTGACATTTTGATTTTTTTATTATTATTTATTTTATTTTTTGTTTAATGTGAGTGCGAGGGCCAAGTATGACTGATATACTCTTGGTTATTTCTTGAAAAGGCCAATCCAGGAGTTTCTGTACATTACACTCGCATAATTCTGTAAAACAATGTCTGGACATTAAAAGAGGCCATAACCCTTGAGTTTGTTGGCTAACCCCGAAATGCCGTCGTCAATGCAATGTAGCATAAAAAATGATTGACAAGTAAAAGTGATATTTATGATCCAATTTACATAATAAATGATTTGATTTGGATGGCCAATTCTGCTGTGTCGGGAATCGAACCCACGGCCTCTAGCTTCGCAGCCGGCAAGACCCCCACTGAGCGACGGTGGCTGACAATACTACAAAAAAAATATGCGTCGAATTGACTTCCCTTTTTAAACTCGGCCGCATACATCGAAATAAGATAACTAGAACGATAACTCTCATATGAATCTGCCAAAAATACGACTCCACTTACTTACACATGCATTACCTAAGCAAATATAACACTCATACACGCAACAAAAATTAATGAACGTTCAAAATCAACTTTATTTCATAAAAGTTAATGTCTAAATATTAAATTTCTAAATCGAGATACGACGTTTTGCACCGCGCAAAAAATTACTCGTATCAAGTGTCAACTAGAGATCGTGAATCAATTTTTATGAATTGATGAATGACCGAGCTGCACAGACTTTATAGCCCCGCCCCTTGCACAGAGTTTTGGAGGGGCCATTTTTTTGCTTGAGTTACGTTTCTTGTCATCTTATTTCGATGGTCGCATACTACTAAACTACCATTTATTTCAGGCTGGTATCACCCAAATAGAACGGGCCGAGACACCGAACGATCATGCTACCTTCATAGCGGCACTCGCTGATGTGGTAGCGAGCCATCTCAAGAACGGACCCAAAGTGTCCAAACAGTTCTTAACTAGGTATGTTATAAACTAGTTTATCTCGCGGCTTTACCCGTGTCAAATTCTTTTTGGAGATAACTCGTTCTCGCCCGTAATAGATTCAATTTTAGAAAAACCTACTGTAGAAAACTATGAAGCTAGAAATAAATTGACTAGTTTTGACTAATTGTGAGTAAATTAATAGTCGATGATTAGTAAATTTTATTTTTTACTAGCTTTTGCTCGCGGCTCCGCCCGCGTGAATAGGCTTTTCCGAAATAAAACGTAACCTATAACCGACTCCAGGGTCCCATCTATCTCTACATCAAAATTCATCAAAATCGGTTAAGTGAATTAGGCGTGAAAGCGTAACAAACAAATAGTTTTTTTTTCATAAAAAGTATCCTATGTTACTTCTTATACCTCCAAGAATATGTGTACAAAGTTTCACCATGATCGGTTAAGTAGTTTTAGCGTGAAAGCGTAACAAACAAACTTACATTCACATTTATAATATTAGTATGATAGTTGTTAAACGTTTTTATTTTACTATTCTTAGTGTAATAATTATCTTTGCGCATTAATATTGAATCATTTTCTTCAAATTAGGTATAAATGTGCAATTGATAAATTTTATCGAACACAAAATCAATCATCCAAATTGGTCCACAATTGGTGGAGTCATGCGTGAACATACAAAAATATATATACTGAGTGTAGGTAAGGGAAATGCTTCCGAAATAAATAGGCAATAGTGCTGTTGATTACGGAACTGATACCGCTGAAAAAATAAGAAATAAATCTACCTATTCTTTCTACGACCACGCGCAGGCGGCGCTCGCGTATTACTAACGGTTGTTAACCCCGAGCGTCAGATGTTTTTTTACTAACGTTACATATCTATTTAAAAAAGTTTTAAACGATTTTATTAAAATTATTTTAACGTTTTTTTTTTTTTTTTTTAATTTATTGAGGATAACAAACAATTGTGTAATAAAGCTTAAATAAATACAATGAAAGAAACAAAATTGGTAATTACACAACCAACACCGTTATCCACTGAATAAGGTATCTAATTGAAGAAAAGAACACAGTAAATCACAGCTTAAGACAATCATGTCGTGTGATTTTAAGAGTAGCAGAGATACTTAAGTTATTTTACAGACTAATGGCCGATTTCACCGAATGAATCTGGACTGACTCGAGCCAAGAAAACTAGCGATATGCATACTAACATGACTTTCAAATTGTATTCAGGCAATAATCTCCGCATGTAGGATCGATCGGGAGATCCAATACAAGATCACTCGATGAAATCGACTGTTATACATTTAGCTATACTTGACAAATTCAAAGTTTACCCCGAACACCACCGGTGACAGGGATAAAAATACAATTACAAACGAGCTAATATAGTTAACTTGTTATGATAATAAGTCGACCATAGTAGCCGTCGTGCGAAACTTTACAACAACAGACACTTCGGAGGGATACGCTGAATATACCGTGATATATACATATACATGTGTGCAGCCACGTATACGCACATAGAACAGGTACACACATATTTACATATACCCAGACGTTATTATATGAATAACCGTTGTTTTATCTGCAATATATGGTATTGTCCGTACTGCCTTGCCTCGGTGTCGACATGTAATGCGTACGCGTTACGACTGCTGTGCTGAGGTCTCGGGTTCGCTTCCCGGGTTGGGTAGAGTAATATTATACGAAAAGCTCAGTATCAGCCCGGAGTCTGTAATTGTGCTCGCAATAGCGATAGGCTTACCCTATCACATCATGAAACGGAAATAAGCTCGGCGAACTGGTGGTGCACTGGTTACACCTCTGCCTACCCTTTCGGGGTGGCGTGAGTGCGTATGTATGTATGTATGTAATTAAGGAATTGGGAAGGTGTGGGGGATTTGGGCGGCCAGATATATCACCGTACAATATCAGGCTGATACTTCACGTCGGTTTTCTGTGAGACAGTGGTAACGACCCGGTCCAGCTAGCCCATTGATGATGTAGACCAGCGATTCCTAAACTTTCAAGACCATTGAATTTTAAACTTATTATTGTAGAATTGTTTAATACTGATTGCGTCTAATTCAATCTCATTTCACGATCGGCATTATATTTACACTGCACTGTATTTAACATCAAGTTCTGTGTAGTAATTTCTCCTGGCCAGGAATAAAAATGCGTATGTGTGTATGTATCTTCGTCCGTAATCACCAGCACTATCACCTATCTTAGTTTACCTATATAATATTTTTTACCAATGTCAATAATCTTATTCCAGGTGTCCACATTGCGTCAGTCAAAGATGTAGGTCTTCGAAGGATTTCTTCAAGCAATTATGTGGCGATATTGAAGTCGATAATATTAGATCTTAAGCAGAGATGTTGGCAGTGCCTCTAGTGGCGAAATTCGGAAACTTATTTAAAAATATCTCAGACTAGGTGTTGGGGCCTTCGTATGCTCTAGTGTAGTCCGTCTGGATAGCATAGCTTTGTGTATATCTGCCAAGAACATGTGTAAGCATCATTTAACCTTCCAGATTTTTTTTATTAGTTTCGAGTGACGAAAGGCTCCCTTCATGGTAAGCGCCACGCCTGCCCATAAACAGAAGCAACGCCATACAGAACTTTGAATTACAAAGCACTATATGGCATTGGACTGCGATCGTCACCCAGAGACATAAGATGTTAAGTCTCATAATGTCTAGTAATTTCACTGGCTTCAATGTCCTTCTAACCGGAACACAACAGTGCTTACACACTGTTGCTTGGCGGCAAAAATAGACAAAGCGGTGGTGCCAACACAGACGGCCTCTCGCATACGAGGGACCTACCTTGTAAAATCCGGATATCTAATTGAAACAAAGTCAGTTGCCACTTCACGTAGGTTTTTTAGACGGTAGTACCCCGGTCGAGCCGGGCCAATCATGCTGTTCTACTAGAAATCACTTATGAAAATTATTAGTGTAAGCGTAAGGCAACCGTCAATTTTACTTGGTCATGGGCCCATCAAAAGTATGATATATCGATACTGCATGTATTTATGGTACAAAATGTTATAGTAAATGGGGTATATTGTAGAAATATTTCAACTATATATGGAGGTGACATAATATGAAATGCTTTGTGTTTGGCTGCTATTCCACTATCATATTTGCATCATAGATTTTTTCTTTCACAATTTTCCCTTTTATTGGGAAGGCAAAGGGTTCAGGCCCGTACAGCCTCGTCATATGTAACATTTCTAAAAAATAATATATAATTAAGGCCTAAGCCAAGTCTATAAAATATTGCATCATAGATATATGATCATAGACAATATGAAGTGTATGTTGCTATTACACTGTCATACATTTCTCATATATGTATGGGCTATAGAAGTAGGATCATTTTTATATGATAGTGGAATAGCGGCCTTAGGTCTTGATATACTGCCACGGACCGAGTTTATTTTTGCGAGTTATTCGATAATTGCGTCTTTCGTATTTCGAAAACTGTATGCATCCGTACAGCGCCCCTTACGGATACTATTGATACGTATTAACTTCTTATTTATTTCTTGTATTGCACTGACGTGCAGTTATCGAAATAATTCACTACGGCTACGTCGAATAGCCATAATCAATGCATCGAAATAAGATGACAAGAAACTTAACTCGAGCAAAAAATGACCCCACCAAAACTCTGTGCAAGGGGGCGGGACTATAAAAGTCTGTGCAGCTCGTTCATTCATCGATGCATAAATATTGATTCATGATCTCTAGTTGACAATTAAATACGTCAAATTTTTTGCGCGGTGTAGAACGTCGTATCTCGATTTAGAAAATTAATATTTTGACATTAACATTTATGAAATAAATTTGATTCTGAACGTTCATTAATTTTTGTTGCGTGTACGAGAGTGTTACGTGTGATTTTACCTTTGCATGTGTAAGTAAGTGGAGCCATATTTTTGGCAGATTCATAAGAGAGTTATCGTTCTAGTTAACTTATTTCGATGAGTAGTATGAATCAGCATTTTAAAATAGAGGCCTGGTTACTACTGTTCCGTTCCGTCGTGGCGTGTTGAGGCTCTAAAGGGTTCTACGGGTGAAAGATTTTATAGTTGTATATATGGTGGATTTAATAAATGCTTTTGCACAATGTTCTTTTTTGTTTTCTTTTATTACCTTTTACATAGTGATTGCTCAGCGTCGAGTACTTCGGTCTGCCGAGAGCAGTTTCGTGTACCAAGAGCGTGTACCTCTGACTTTTCCAAGTTACGTTTATATTCATTGTTAATTATCGCTTACTTTAACGTGAGCTATGTTCAGATTTCATTATGAGAATCTTAAAGGTGTGTGAAGTCAACGCTACTGCGAGTGGGGTAATGGCAAGGCTTAATATTGTATATCGTTATATCAAATTAAAATATACCGACTAATAACGATGTATCGCAAAAATATATCGACATTCTTTCAACATCCCTAGTTAATGTTGGTTGTCATAGCCTGTTTTTACACGTAAGTCTCGTAGAGAGTATAATATTCTTTGCACGTAAGACTAGGCAGTATGGTTGAATGACTATAGCCTGTCCTTTAGACGAATTTTATAAAAAAAAACATAGCCTGTCTATTGTATTATTGTATTTTGATCTGTAATATTTGTAAAATGATTACTACTGAATAGTTTCAATTTTCTATAACAATCACGACTTAGTCAAAGGTTTATTTACTAAAAAATATTGTGCAGTGAATAAATTGTTCTATATTGTGTGTTGGAAATGTCTGAATTAAAGTTTTGCCGAATATGTTTGGATAGCAACGTCCGAATGCATCAAATATCGGGCTCAGAAGTTCAGGATGTGTATGAAAAGATAACAAACAAGAAGGTAAGGTTTGTATTGGCATTGTACACCGTTCTCAATAACGATACAAGTGGTTATTTAAAGATAGGTCATCCTTGGTAATATACTTGATAGCTTGAACTAGACCAGAGGTTATTTTGCATGCAGCATAAAACTATAAGATGTACGAGACATAACGTTTAACAACTTACGTCTCAGGGTATTATCACATTCCAGTGTCATGCATGTAATTCAAAGTTATGTGTGGTATGCGTAAAGACTTTAATGTATACTACTAGACAAGCTGCGCGGTACATAGCAATTGACCGTAACTCAATACTGCCATCTCGCTTACTCTCAACTAGAACCCCTATCGCGCTTTATGAGCTGTCAAACTCCCGCGTTATGTGATGCAATTTTACTTTTAAACAGCATGTCTAGTAGTATACATTTTAAAGTCTTTGGATATGCGTCGGTTTAAGGGCAGATGCGCGGCTTACCATCAGGCAATCAACTACTTAATGCTAGTTTCGTGATTCAAGCTAATGTAAACAAATTCTCCTACATGATACCCTATAGCAGTGTTTCCCAATTAGTGGTATGCGTACCCCCAGGGGTACGTGAAGTTGCATCAAGGGGTACGTGCGGCTATCAGTAAAAACAAGAACAATTTCCAAAATATTATTTTATTACAATCATCAGTAAAAACAAGAACACACACACACTCACAAACTTTCGCATTTATAATATTAGTGTGTTTGCTACAATAAGGGGTACGCAGGTTTGAGGTCTTTTTAGAAGTGGTACGCAGCAAAAACTAATTGAGAACCACTGCCCTATAGGGTAGTTTTTCCAGACTTATGGGTATAACAGCGACATCTCAGAGGGGACTGCCAAAACATGTGTTGCACGTTCAAAACCAACCCCAAGAGCTTGCACCTTTGAATTTTATAAGTTTTGTATGTATTCATTGTTAATTATCGCTTGCTTTAACGGTGAAGGAAACATTGAGATGAAACCTGCATACCTTGGAAGTATTTCGGAGATATATATATGAGTGACTTAGTACAGTCATGTGATCCTTTGAAGACTTATATCCGTTCCCTATATTCTATTTATAGATAGATTAGCTTACTATGAATAATGTTTTGACAGATCTTCCATACAAAATGTGTCAAGATGTTACTGCCAGTAAGCAAATCTGTCGATAGACAGAATATTGGGAACGACCATAAATGAAACTGAAATATTTCTAAGATATACCTCATGCAATTGATTTTTATTATTTTAGCCTCTGATTGGACACATTATTATATAGTGTTTAATAATGTATTTGGTGTTTGCTTATTTTTTGTATGTCCGTTTGCCAATCGGCAAAGGCCTCCTCCAGCCGTCTCCATTCTGTTCTCTCTCTGGCTACTCTGCTCCATGATGTTCCAGCAACCTGTCTAATGTCATCCCATCTTTTTTGAGGTCTACCTCTCTTTCTGTGACCTTCCCTTGGGTACCATTGGGTAACTATTTTACTCCACTTGTTCTCTCCTCTTACCATATATGCAATTGATATTTTAACTAATATTTTCAACCACTGAAAATATAGCAAGACTATTTTTTGGCTGCTGCTTCTCCTGTGTAACAGACTTGGTTAGATGGAAAACTTTTGGTTCATCCCTTCTCATAGGATTCTAAGGGTGTCATTTATGCTATATTATGGCAGTTCATGATCATGTCCTGATAGAAATATAAGTTTTAAGTTTTAGCTAAAATTAAATGGAGATATAATAAATACAGGTATGCTTTTTCATTGTTATTATAAAATAATAATTCAGAATATATTATTAGCTGTGCTGAGATCTTGGGTTTAATTCTCGGGTCAGGAAAAACAGATATTTGATTTTCCGAATACAAATTACTCAGTATCAGTCCGGAGTCTGGAAATGTGCCTGCTATGGCGATAGGCTCGCACAACACGGGACGAAAATTAGCTCAGTGAAATGTGCGTGTACTAGTTACACCTCTACCTACTTCTTCGGGGATTACATGATGAGTGCATACAAATAATATTTCTCAGAATATATTACTTTGATCCACAGGTTCAAGATGACAGCATGCTATACTTTGCATGTTACATATGTTATTGTCAACTAAAGAACTGCCAGCAGCTTGTTACAAAATCACACAAGTCTGAGGAGTTGCTTAAACAATTTTTTCCAGTTTGTAATGAGGTACAGCTATATTATCATTTATTTTTATCATATAATTTCTTCAGATTACTTTCACACAAGCAAGTCAGAATTACTATGGCCAAGTAACAGTGTTTATTCAATACAGTCTAATGCCCATATTACAAAACAATATTCAGGCATGAAACTAGTTTTAAATATGCTTTTAAGTATTGTTTTTATTTTAGAATTTTTAAAACTAGATTCATCAACTGGTGCTCAGCTGAGTAGTTTCATATTTTTTAATGGTATTTGATATGAGATTATTGCCCAAGCATCGATTCAATCGTGATTTCCATACGTAAAAACTGTCAACTCTCTTGAAAACAGATCAAGGATAGGCTCATGGACGAAAACAAGTCAAAAGACAAATTACTGGCGTTATTATTCTAAGGAATTACAATTATCAATTCGATACTTGAGTAGTTTCAGCTGAGTAGATATTAAAACCTCGTTCGGAAATAAAATGTATGCTTGAGTTTATATTTCAACCTAAAACTAGTATTGAATTATCAGAGTTTAAAAGCTGTTTGAGATGCTATTAATATATAAGTAAAAAATAATTTATTCTTTTCAGCTGAATCTGAAAGCCATTGCTTCATTAGATAGACTGACATATGGTCTGGTGAATTCATTGACGATTTACAACGTAGAGACCTTACAAATACCATTATACAATGAAATAATAAAAACGGAAAACAAAGATGAAAGTGACACTGAGGAAGTGATAGTCAAATGTGAACCTGATGACGAAAGTAAGTATCACATAAGAATTTCTATAGTAGCGGCACCATAGCTGTAATACTGTAGGAACCGCAATATAAAAGTACCTTTTATAATTTAGTTTTAGATGTCGAGACAAGCAGGTCGCTTGCCTGATGATAAGTGTCACACCCGCCCATAAATAGAAGCAACACCAATCAGACCTTCGAATTATGAAGTACTGCATGGCACTGAACTGCGTTCGTCACCCTGAGACATAGGTGTCGAGTCTCATGATGCCCAGTAATGTCACTGGCTTCAATGCCCTTCAGGCCGGAACACAACAGTGTTTACACACTGTTTCTTGGTGACAGAAATAGACTAAGTGGTGGTACCTACACAGGCGGCCTCTCGCATATAAGGAACCTACCACCTAGTACACCTACTGCTGATTCATTCTGCCTGGCGTTATCCCGGCTTATTGCCAGGGTCTGCTTTCCCATAATGATTTGATGTTGGATTTGGTATTATATAGGACTACACGCCGTCTATAGTTACTATCTCTTCTACAAACTCTGGGCCGAGCAGTGGGACAGTATAATACAGGGCATATATTATTTTTATTTGGGTTCTAAAATATTTTTTTATAACTCAAGGTGCACCTTCGAACATAAAACCTAAGCTGGAAGAAAAATATAACTTGAAACAAGATGAAGCTGAATTTATAGACAATGAAAAGAAGGAAAACATCTATGGAAATGAAACAAACACAGTGGCTTATGAAAATACGTCATCCCAGATAGTATGTGATGGAAAAAGTCAACAAGAATTAGTTATGAATGATAAAAAAACTTTTATATGCAACGATTGTAGTAAAACATGTAATACGAAAGCTCTTCTTATCAAACATATTAGTGGGCATACACCTGTGATTATTCAAACTAATGCTATATGTATAAAAACAGAGAAATCTTTATGTGACAGGAATATGACGGACAGCGAAAACTTGGAAAAACACTTTGAAATTCCTATAATATGCGAAAAACCGTTCAAATGTAAATACTGTAATTATACATCTAAATATAAAAGTCATTTAAATGAACATATTAGAACACATACAGGAGAAAATAATTTTAAATGCCAATACTGCAGTTATACATGTGCAAAGAATAGTAATTTAAAGAGACATATTAGAACTCACACAGGAGAAAAACCTTTTAAATGTCAACACTGTAATTATACATGTACAGATAATGTTACTTTAAAGACACATATTAGAATTCACACAGGTGAAAAACCTTTTAAATGTGTATACTGTCATTTTACATGTAGATCTGGTAGTTATTTAAAGAAACATACTAGAACTCACTCAGGAGAAAAGCCATATAAATGTCCATACTGTGATTATATGTGTAAATGGAAAGGTTCTTTAAATATACATATAAGAACTCACACAGGGGAAAAGCCATACAAATGTGAATACTGTAACTATAGATGTTCAGAAAATGGTACTTTAAAAGCACACATTAGAACTCATACAGGAGAAAAACCTTTTAAATGTACATATTGTAATTATACATGTCGAAAGAATAGTTATTTAAATAGACATATTAAAACTCACACAGAAGAAAAACCTAATTAACGAAAATAAACATAATATATAAATAATTAAATGCTCTTTTTCTTGCATCTGCCGGCTGCCTTTTTTATATAAGTTGCCGCCCTTAAAGGTAAGGGATAATTAAAGGATTGGAAAGGAAAGGGGGATTTTGGCTTTCGGATATCTCACTCACCGTACGAAACGCAACAGCAAGCTGCTACTTTACGTCGATCTTGTGTGAGACAGTGGTAACCACCCGGACGAGCCGGCCCATTCATGCTGTAGACAAAACTGTCTACAGCGTGGCTCTGCCACTCATAAAATGACTTCTGACGACGAGTCTGACGTCAATCCCTCTGGGGGGAAAACAACGAAAGACCCGAACAAATGTTTGGGGATCACACAAACTTTTTATCTTGATGTAGGAATTGAACCCGCGGCCTCTCGCTTCTCAGCTGGTTACTCGTCCACTGCGCCAATGAGGCTGTATTGGAGTCTGGACTGATCGATCTAAATTCTAAATCATAAATCGAAGTGCTGGGTTCCGTAATATGCGATCGCAATCTTGGAGGCGATCCTGCGATTTGCGGTGAGCTCTACTCACTGTGCAGCGTCCACCAATCAGAAGCAGTGACCCCCCCGTCAGTCGTCTTAAGTATATCGCGTAGCGTCCGTCCCTTTGGGATCGCCGGCGTTTTGATCGCGCGCGATCCGATACAAAATTTACTAGAAACACTATTTGCGAGCACAGATCGCGGCTTGCAATGCGTGGAAGCCTTGATGGTTTAAGAACTTAAGAAGTGTTATTTATTAATTGAGCAGAGTTAGTCGATTGTCGAACTTTTACCTGAAAACGCTGTGCAAGTGTAGTTGTGATTACTATCAAGTGTATTAAACTTTAAGAAACCTTAAAAATTGATTCTCAGTCTACGTTAAGAACTGGGTTGTAGTTTTGTATTTTATTTAAAGAGAACTGCTTTTTTGAACAGAGCAATTTTCAAATGAGCCGAGACGTCTTGAAGCTCACTCGCTCCTTCTCACTCATGCACGCAGCCCGCGTCATGGGAATAGTGAAAGAATAACACGACATAAAATTTGAAGTAGTACATGTAAAGAAGTTGAGTCGCTAGGCGCTAGCTCTTACATTATTTCGTTATGTACGGGACAAATGTATGCCTAGAGTATAATATTCATTGTGTATGCCTCTTGTAAATCCTACTCATCACTGCCCGTCATAATATTTGTTTTCTGTCATCAATGAAATATTGTTTTACATGTAAGACTTGGCAGTATGGTCGAAGGACTATAGCCTATCCTTCGGACGAACTTTTAAAAATAAAGAAATGTTTTTACAACTGTTTCACAGACTACTTAGAGAGAACTGAAATTGTTTTTACCATTGATATTCTACCTAGTTTTTACAAATAACCACAGACTATTTAGAAAGAACTGACGTTCAAATAACTAATAATTCAGTGTAGCACAGTGTTGTTTTACCTGTTTTACTTTAGGCAAACCGCAAATGTCTGAAATAAAGTTTTGCCGAATATGTTTGGATAGCAACGTCCGAATGCATCAAATATCGGGCTCAGAAGTTCAGGATGTGTACGAAAAGATAATAAACAAGAAGGTAGGATTCGTACTGTTTATATACCGTTCTCAATAATGATACAAGTGTTCACAACACGCGTAATAACACAATATGTTTTGTAGTTTTTACGACCGGCTGCCTGACTGAAGTCAACCTCTGTGGGGCAAACACCTAGACCCGAAACAAATATTTGTGGATCACGCATTTGTCTCGGTGTGGGCTTCGAACCAGCGGCCACTTGTTTCACGGCCTGCTACTGGCATGCATCACAGAGGCTGTTAGATATTTGAGTAAACTGACTAACTCAGAATTTATTGTTAATTTAATCCACAGGTTCAAGATGGAATGCTATACTATGCATGTTACATATGTTATTGTCAGCTAAAGAAATGCCAGCAGCTTGTTATAAAGTCACAGAACTCTGAGGAGATCCTTAAACAAATTTTATCAATTTGTGATGAGGTACAATTAAATATTCACTTTATTTAATAACAGCCTCCGTAGTGCAGTGGGTGAGTAGCCGGTTGCGAAGCATGAGGCCGTGGGTTCGATACCCGCACCTTGACAAATGTTTGTCTGATCCACAAATATTTGTCTCGGGTCTGGGTGTTGTGGGACCGCTAGTCCCTCAAAGTTCTTGATACCCACGATACAGGTTTACCTAGTGTGTGGTCAGGACTATGTATGTGACTGTTGGGTGTATTATTATTATTTCTGTTACTTTTGACACAGTTCTTTTTTCTACCAAGTTTTTTTTAAAAAAAAATTATTGTTATTTCGAACTTTTCTTTTTATTATACTATGTGCCGGCAAACAAGCAAGTGGGTCACCTGATGGAAAATGATCTCCACCACCCATGTACCCACAATACCAAAGAATTATGAGTGTGTTGCTGATCTTAAAGGAAAGTGATAATTAAGGGATTGGGAAAGGGAAGGGAATTTGGGCCTCTTGATATCTCGGTCACTATATGATATGCAGCAGCAAGCCACTTTACTTGGGATTTCTATGAGACTATGGCAACAACCAAGACGAGCCAACCCATTCATGCTATAGACAAAAGTGTATACAGCATGGCTCTACCACTTAATTGAATTGAACTAAGTCCATTTCTCGCCATTCGAAGGTCCCCAGAGAGCAGTTGACTACAGACACAAGTTGAGACAGTCTTTACTCCACGGTGATCAGAATAAGATAATGGAGAAGATATGCTGGTATCTTATTCTCTCATCTACTATTATATGTGTAAAAAGTAATGTGTTTATTATCTGTTGCAGTTGAATCTGAAATCGATCACTTCTTTAGATAGGCTGACATTTGGTCTAGTAAATGCATTTATGATAAGCAGCATAGAGTCCTTACAAATACTGGAATCTGATGATATGAAATCGGAAAACCAAGATGAAATTGACAGTGATGGAGAGATGGTCGATGATGAATCTGATGATGAAAGTAAGTGACGTAACACATAGGAATCTTGAAATGATATATAAATACATGTGTAAGCACGACAGCTTCCGTAGCGTATTGAGAGAGTATGGCTGCGAAGCGAGAGGCTGTGGGTTCGATTCCCACATTGCAACTAATGTTTTTGTGATCCATATCACCCTACTAATAATATAATATAATATGTATATAACTGGAGAAATTATTCTCTTTTATGGTGAAAAATAAACTTTTGATTGAATAAACACAATACATTTGAAAAAAAACGGGCGCGCTTGTAGCAAAAGTCAGGACTTTTATTTAATAGAAATCAGGGTTTTTGTCAGTACTTTTAAATACTTACTTCATTAATATGAGCATTAGAAGAGGAGACCCGTGTCCTGCAGTGGGACAATATAAATAAAAGACTGATATTTCTTATTCATATTTTTTTTCATCATTCTCAAGGTGCACCTCAATGGAAAACACTTAAATTGGACGAAAAATGTAACTTGAATAAAGATGAAGCTAAATTTATAGACAACGAAAAGGAGGAAAACATCTCTGGAACTAAAAAGAAAACTAATGAAATCACGTCATCCCCGATAGTAAATTACGGAAAAAGTGATCGAGTATTAGTTAAGAATGATAAAAAATCTAACACATGTGATACAAAAGCTCTTCTCATCAAACATATTGGTGATCATAAACCTGTGATTAATAAACCAAATGAAACTAATATAAAAATTCATAAATCTACATGTGACAGGAAATTGATAGCAGGCGATAAATTTAAAAAAGGTTTTGACATTCGTGGGAGTGGAAATACATTGAAATGTCAATACTGTTATTATACATCTGGAAATTATAGTAGTTTACAAAAACATATTAGAAGTCACACAGGAGAAAAACCGTATATATGTCAATACTGTAATCATACATGTGCAACAAAATCTAACTTAACGGCACATATTAGAACTCACACAGGAGAAAAACCGTATATATGTCAATACTGTAATCATACATGTGCAACAAAATCTAACTTAACGGCACATATTAGAACTCACACAGGAGAAAAACCGTATATGTGTCAATACTGTAGTTATAAATCTGCACAAATTGGTCTTTTAAATATACATATAAGAACACACACAGGAGAAAAGCCATATAAATGTCAACATTGTAATTATGCATGTACATATAAAAGTAGTTTAAAGAAACATATTATGGGAGTTCACTTGAAAAAGAAACCTTTTAAATGCCAATACTGTAATTATACAAGTACATATAATTGTAATTTAAAGAAACATATCAGTATTCATATAGGAGAAAAACCTTTTAAATGCGAATACTGTAAATATACTTGTGCACAAACAACTAGATTGAAGCATCATATGAAAACTCACGCAAATAAAACGCAATATAAATGTCAACATTGTAATTATACATGTACAAACATTAGTATTTTAAAAAGTCATGTTGCAACTCACAAACATAAGAAGCCGTATACATGTGAATACTGTACTTACACATGTACACAAAAAAGTGTTTTAAAGAAACATGTTAGAACTCACAAAGTGAAACAACAGTATAAATGTAAAAACTGTAATTATACATGTACACAGAAAAGTGTTTTAAAGAATCATGTTGAAACTCACTTAAGGAAACATACATTTAAATGTCAATACTGTAATTATACATTTGAATTCTATAGTGAACTACAGATACATGTTAGAAATCATACAGGAGAAAAGCCATATAAATGTCCACACTGTAATTTTACTTGTTCACGAAGTGGTCATTTAAATATACATATTAGAAGTCACACAGGAGAAAAACCTTTTAAATGTCAATTCTGTCATTATGCATGTACACGTACTAGTTATTTCGAGAGACATATTAGAATTCACACAGGAGAAAGGCCGTATATTTGTGAAATATGTGGCAAGAAATTTATAGATAATAGACATTTAAATATACACTTAAGAGTACATGACCAATAAAACTAGTTTAAATGGTAGCTAAAATTTTCATAAAAAAACTAAACTATTAAATTTTTCTCAGTATTGTTTGTGTTAATTACTTCAACCCATCCAATACCCAATGTATTATATTTTATTATGTCACTAAAGTCAGTGGCGGATCCAGGATTTTGGTTTGTACATGACCGAAAACTATAATTAAAGAAATATTTGTACGGATACTATCCATATCTATATCCCAGCCAATTCCTTCTAGGTTGCTTGGGGTATAATTCACTAGAAGTCCGGCGGGCTAATGATCAAATGAAAACAGCTATAAAAAATTTACGTGGAAGAATTGACGCCCCGGATCTTAATGACCTACTGTGTCGATTATTTGTGCCTAACAATTACTGCAGAAACAGGAAATATAAGCTGTTTGCGGTTCCTCCTTGTACGGTCGCGCGCACCAACTCGCCCATACCACGAGTCCTTGCCGCACTTAACGCTCTCCTTGATGTCAACCCTGGGTACGATATATTTGCGGAGAATATTATCAGAGTGCTTGAGATTTTGTGAGTGTGTTGTGTGATTGACATATTATTATAAATTTTATATTTCGTATTGTAATAATGAATGTAATTGGTGTAAACTGTTTTGATTTAAATAAATAAATTAATATACTATTATAACAAAACTTCAATACTGCTTATTCAATAAAGGATGTTATTTATTAAATCTTACAACTGCAATTCTTACACCAGTGCAATAAAATAATTAGCCACTAACTTCCCTATATATAAAAGTACTCTGTGCCACTAACATGAAACATCCCACAAATAATTTCCTTTAGTTATCATACAATAGTTAATTATAGTTATATTCTCTGAGTTAACTACCAACTTTTCCACATTTTATTACCATTCGCACCTTTTTTTGCGTTCCCGCCAATATTCCATCTTCTTTTATTCCCTCTCGTATCTAAAAAGGCACAAGCACAATACTGGTGCTGCCATATTTTTGTTTCATGAAACATTTATTTATTGTTCTTTGCATAAAATCATGACACTATACCTACTTAAAAAGGAGTAAGTAAGGATAAGCGATGAAAGTGATATTTTAGTTAGTACTAAGAAAGAAGGATAATATCAAGATTCATTTGAGATTTGTCAGTGGACCCAAATGTTTTTGGGAGGGGTTTGAGTCCCTTAGCCCCCCCTGGATCCACTACTATTTAAAGCGATGGAGCCTTAGATGGTGCAGTTGACGCAGCGAAGTGTATCCAGCCCTTTATATAGCCACAGAATTATGAGTAGTCTGTAAATATGTGTTAGAAACGTCATCAGTAGATAGTCTACATTCAGTGACAATTACGATAGTAAAATTGGGAAATGCTTACAATAACTACCTACTTACAGAAGTTAGTTTTATTAACTTGAATGGTGAGACGAACACGTTCCTCATCTGATGGTAAGCGCCACGCCTGCCCATAAACAGAAGCAACACCACACAGAACTAAACTACAAAGCACTTCATTATACTGGACTGCGCTTATCACCCCGAGACTTAAGTTGTTAAGTTTCATAATGCCCAGTAATATCACTGGCTTCAATGACCTTCAAACCGGAACACAACAGTGCTTACACACTGTTCCTTGGCGGCAGAAATAGACGAAACAGTGGTACCAACCCAGACGCCTTCGCATACGAGGGAGCTACCACCTTACCCAAACAACGCATACTTACAATCTAAGTTGAAAATTCGCAAAGTATACATACATACATAAGCACTCACGCCTGTAATCCCCGAAGGGATAGGCAGAGGTAACCAGTACACCTACATTTCATCGAGTGTATCTCCGTCCCACGATGTGATAGGGGGCGAGCCTATCGCCATACCGGGCACAATTTCCAGACTCCGGCTGGTACTGAGCAGTTCGTAACAGAAAAACCCAATATCACTTTTACCCCACCCGGGGATCGAACCCTAGACCTCAGGCTCAGCGTCAGCCTCAGTCCTAACCCGCCATTCCATGCATATAGTCATTGGCTATAAGCATGGAAATGCGAAGCCATTATTAAACAAAAAAACTTCATAACTTGACACGGGCATAATCAAATGACTAACAAATGCCAATAAAAAACACCGCACTGTCATAATTCCCGCCAAAATAGGGACTCGATTTTGGCGGGATTTAACAGAAGTAGGGGTTTTATAAAGTGTGTTCTGTATTTGTCTACGGCATCGTAAAGTTGGGTACATAAAAATATGTACACACAAGTAATAATTGCCACCGTAGCGGTATATTTACATAGATTGAGCAATAGACGCTTTCCCTAACGCACGCGCGGTTGCGCTGACTATGCGCGCCAAATACTAATCAGTTAACATGTAACAGGTCCTTATGTGTAACATCAATATAGGTTATATACATAGAATATCGTTAAATATATTAGATACGCATATGGATTTTTTTATATTAACTTGAGTGACGAAACGAGCAGGTCGCTCGTGATGGTAAGCGTCACGCCTGCCCATAAACAGAACCAACACCACTGGTGGAGCCGCCTAGTGTTCCTCTAGGATGACTTAATCAGCGTGGATATGGTCTGGGTGGAATTATTTTATCCAACCTGCTTGACGTGAGCTCGGCGTATCACCTCCTTGGCCGCCGGCCTGGTTTGCATGCTCCGTTCATTTAATACGGGCGGGCACAACGTCACATCGTTTTTAAATCAAATAACTTTCACATAAGTTTTTTGAGTGGTAGAGCCACGCTGTAGACACTTGTCTACAGCATGTATGGGCCGGCTCGTTCGGGTCATTACCACTATCTCACAGAAAACCGGCGTAAAGTAGCAGCTTGCTGCTGCGTTTCGTACGGTGAGTGAGATATCCGAAGGCCCAATCCCTTAATTATACCTTTCCTTTAAGGTCGGCAACGCACCCATGATTCTTTTGGTATTGTGGGCGTACATGGACGGTGGAGATCACTTACCTTTGCTGGCCTACACAATAAAAAAAAACAAACTTTTCGTCGATCTTTTTAAAGATGTCTACGTTTTGATCTTTATTTTTAGATATTGCTATTATAATACTTGTCATTGGCGAAAACATCGAAAATCGATGGGGCCTTAATCTAAAAATAAAATAGAATTTTTCGTCTTATTATTTCGCCCCAGCGAGTTTTCCACATTATTCTTTAGGATTACAAGAACCGCTATAATTTGTGCTACCGTGAATAGAAAAATAATAGTGGGTAGTGATTATCACATCCTCGTCTCCAATGTTGTATTTGTATGTTAGGGTCGTAATTAATTAATACGCCACGTTAAGTAGTAAGTACTATATTTAACTGTGAAAATCCAAGCCCCGCACACTGCCCGGAAAGCGCGGTAAAAACCCAGTGTTGCCACACATACACAACTCTCACACATACTCACTCTCTTACTACACAATCACTTTACGCAACGACACAAGTCGTCATAGTTTGTATTTCGGCACCACCTACTTTGTGACGTTTCATCCGGCGCACGGCCCGAGGAAGATCAGCGGCGCGTCGTCTTCGAGCTGCCTGACGGTCACGGAGTGGTGTGTCCGGTTCTGGACTACAGGTTGGTGGGACACTTTTTTCAAGCAGACCGAAACTTTCGTCGTGCTCGCCTAGACGGAACTTATAGGTAGATAGGATTGATAGGGTTCTGCTCAACCGAGCCCCTTGGTTCGTTTCGTAATTGGGCTATTTACATGGCCCAACCAACCACTCAGAGCCACTAAGATGGTCTTATAATACCCAGAAATTTCATTGGCTTTATATCCTTCAAACTTACACAACCAGAACTAACGTATTTTTTTTATATAGGTAGATATGAGAGATAATGGTCTTATTACAGAGGATGCTCAAGATCGGGCGAAGTGGAGGCTTTTAGTGGGAAGGCGGACCCTGGCATTAACCGGGATAACGGCAGGTAGAAAGAAATAAATACTAGCTCATTATACATGTCTCACTGCTGGGCATGGACCTCCTTTATTAAATCAGAGGGGTAAGACCTTAGTCCACCACGCAGACCTAACGCGGGTTGGCAGACTTTACGTACCTTAGAAATTATTATGGAGAACTTCCAGGTATTCAAGTTTCCTCACGATGTTTCCTTCACCGTTAAAGCAAGCGATAACTAACAATAAATAAACACGTAACTAAGAAAACTGGTCGGTGCTTGCTCTTGGGGCTGATTTCGAACTTGCAACTTTCGTTCCGACAGTCCGTACCACCTGTATAACTAATATGTTTCTAAACAAAATTAGGTAAGCGCGCCTGTTCATAAACATTAGCAACACTACTCGGAAAATTGAATTATAAAGTACTGCATAGCGCTGCTCTGCGCTTGACAGGAGACAGGAGTGTTCATACTCAGTGCTGTAGACAAAACCGTCTACAGCACGAATGGGCTGGTTCGACCGGGTCGTTACCACTGTCGTAACAGAAAACTAATGTAAAGTAGCAGCTTGCTGCTGCGTTTCGTACAGTGAGTGAGATATTCGGCAACCCAAATCCTCTTCCCCTTCCCAATCCCTTAATTATCCCTTTCGGCAACACGCCTATGATAATTTTCGTATTGCGGGCGTACATGGGAGGTAGGTACTAGATTATGTATCTATGGTACTACGTAGAGATTATTACCATCAGGTGGCCCACTTGCTCGTTTGCCAGCTATTTTGAGATCCGTCATCCCGAGACATAAGATGTTAAGTATAATGCCCAGTAATTTCACTGGCTTCAATGTCCTTCAAACCGAAACACAATAGTACTTACACACTGCTGTTTGGCGGTAGAAAATTAGAAATAGACAAATGGTGGTATGAGGTATCAACGCAGACGGCCTCGCGATGGCCCTACCACCTAAATCGGATAATATTGGAATACCAAGTTCCGTCTTGTAACATTAGTTCATTAGACCATCTTACATTAAAAACTTATAACAGAAATAAATAAAATACAAGTAATCATCTGTTAGCATCATAGTTAATTTGAAAGCGAGTGGGAAGCCAAATCAATCGCCTTTTAATATTGCTGTCTTTGTCGCACGTATTTGTTATAATATAAGTGTGAAAGAGAGGTACATATCACGTTATGACGGTCGATCTCGTCAGCTGTTCACTCGTTTCCAACTTCGCCACGCTTATTCAATAAATTTAGTTACGTACAGCCATCCTAGCGTGTTACACGTGATGTTAAAAAATATAACGACTTTTAAAATGTAAACAAACATTTTGTGAAACTCATCTGTGTGAAAACATGTTTAAAATAGCAAAAATGTACATTCCCTCCGTCAAATTCGTGCGTGTGTTGGTTTTCTTTGTGTTATTTGTGAATTTATTGGGTGTTTTATGCAACACATCTATTGTAGAGCATCAACATGTTCAATGCACGCACCAACACCCAAAAGCAGACCAAGTGAGTAGACTAAAAGAACTACATAATTAGTTTTTTTTTTATTTTACCCTTTGCTTTGAGGTTATAAATTTATAATGTACAGCCAGTGTTTATATGAATAATGTTTGTTGTTTATTTATGTGCAATTAAAAAAGTGTCATTATTGCTTTCCAGTAACAAAAACTAGATGAATTATTAAATTATGAAAGTGAAAGCAAATAAACTTGTTGGTTGTATGCACTTGGCAACTATGCTTGTTTCAACATAAAAAAATGTATCTAGAGAGAGACCCTTTTCACTTCTGCATCTATTCCTTATTATCGAATGAAAACGTCGATAATTTCTACAACTTATGTGATATGTAGACAGTAGTCTACAGAATAAATGGCCATTCATGCTGTAGATCGGGTTGTTAACACTGTCTCACAGAAAATCGAGGTGAAGTAGGTAGGAAGACTTTTCTTTTGGGTTTTCTACGGTGAGTGAAATATAAGGAAGCTTAATTATTAATGAATTAGCGACCTTTAAGGTCGACTAGCCGTCCATGGTTCTTGTAGCATTATGGGTGTACATGGGCGGTCGAGATTACTTACCATCAGGTACACGCTCGTTTATCAACCTATTCTATAATTGCTATAAGAAAATATAAGTTACAGAAAATAATTTATTAAGTAGGTAGGTAATTAAAAATACCTATTTACATTTTGCAGTTAGGTACTTGGCGTTTCAGAGTAGAGGTCGGTAACCTTGCGTTTCTTCGGGAAACATACAAACTGTAATGCCATTACATACACACTCACGCCTGTAATCCCCGAAGAGGTAGGCAGAAGTGTAACCAGTACACCCACATTTCGCCGAGCGTATCTCCGTCCCACAATGTGATAGGGGGCGAATCTATCGCCATACCGGGCACAAATTCCAGACTCCGGGATGGCTGATACTGAGCATTTCATAATAGAAAACCCCAGTACCACTTTATCCGACCCGGGGATGGAACCCGAGACCTCAGCGTTAGCCTCAATCGTAACGCGTACGCATTACAACTGCACCACCGAGGCAGTGTCAAAAGTGTATGTATGTAAAAAATCTTTATTGTACATACATACACACTCACGCCTATGTCTCATGGGGGTAGGCAGAATTTATGAGTGCCACAAGCTACGACCCTGAAACATCTATTTCGCCTCTTCCACATTCTGAGATTTCCATGTCTCGGTGCGGGAATCGAACCCACGGCCTCTCGCTTCGCAGCCGGCTACTCGCCCGTTGCGCCACTGGGGCTGTCAAGATCTTGTGGAGACTAGGAGTAATTTCCGTGCATTCCGGCGTTTTTGCCATACCTATTATTGGAATTCCAGTTTAACAGCTCACGTGATAGGACCCACTTAATGATATCCGTGGTGATTTGGACTGCATTGAAGCTATTTACATATTTTTTTTTAATAATTGTTGGGCAAAGTGACTACGCTACACTGGATGTTAAGTGCAGCGTAATCCAAGAATACTGTCGACCAACGACAGACGATGTGTCTATCGTAGGTCGGCAAAATTATGCCGGCCTGCCTAATTGCTTCTTCACACTCCGTTTAAAGGACAAGATTTTGCGAACTTTTTATTTCTCGCCGAGATGGAAGAGACCACGCTGTATTGGTAATTGGTTAGTGTCTGGATAAAATGACAATAAAATAATTTAACTTGATGGAATTTGTGGTTGTGAAGAGGCCACGGGTTCGATTCCCGATACAAAATGTTTGTATTATCCACAAATATTTGTTTCGGGTCTGGAAATTTCTGTCCAGAGGTGTTGACGTCAGCATAACGGTCGTAAAAACTACTAGCTGTAGAAATAACTGTCCACAGACGGACTCTACCACTTAGACTTAATAATAATAATAATAATAAGACTTTATTTCCCAAAAGAATACATTTTTTTTTTTTGAATTTGTAGAGAATTACTAATAATCGTTCAAGCAACATGCATTTCGTTAGTATATAATAATAATTATGATAATTCCATGAGTATTTGATAAGGGTATTGTAATATGTGGTATTTTAATTATTGGGTACCCATTTACGGGTGAAGGCCTCCTCCAACAATTGCCATTTCTCTCTATCTTGTGCCAGTCTTGTCCAGGTGGGGCCGGCCACGGCCACGATATCATCACACCATCGGCGTCTAGGACGGCCGCGGGGACGCGATGTGTCGCGCGGATACCAGTGTAGAACTCTTTCACTCCAGCGCCCATCTGAAGTTCTAGCTATGTGCCCAGCCCATCGCCATTTTAGTTTGCATGCCAATTCTACAGCATCAATAATTTTTGTAGTGGATCGTATGTCCTTACATCTTTTTCGGTCTTTGAGCTTAATACCTAACATACTCCTCTCCATAGCTCTTTGAAAATTTCGAATTTTGTTTGTTACTGCGTTGGTTAGTGTCCAACTTTGGCAACCATAAAGTAAGGTGGGTAGTATGATGTTGTCCATGGCTTTCTTTTTTAAACGTATAGGAATAGCGGATTTAAATATATCTCTTAGCGACCAGTATCTTCTCCAAGCAGTTTTTATTCTTCGGTCGATCTCATTTTCTGTTTGCTTTGAAAAACAAATGCTCTGTCCGAGGTAAACATAGTTTTCTATATAGTTAACTGGTGTTCCATGCATTGTCATAGGTATTCTCCTGCTATTAGTTAATAGGCATGTTTTTTCGATATTCATATGAAGGCCACATATTCGACTCTCTTCATCCAGATATTTCAACATATACTCTAGGACTGTATGGTTCTCACTTGGAAGTATGATGTCGTCTGCGAATCTTAGATGAGTCAAGTACTCACCATTTATTCTTATTCCAATGTTATCCCATTGAAGTTGTCTAAAAATGTGTTCCAAAACTGCATTGAATAGTTTGGGAATACCACTTAGACTTACTTCATCCTAAATAAACTCGCATCAAAAGATTTTGCTCAATTGGATTGAGCAGAAATAAAACATAATATTCAGAAAAAAACTCAAATACAAATGCCTCCGACATAAAAAAAGTTCTAATATGTCGAAGTTATTACCTGTGCGTTATACTAGCTATTGCTCGCGACTTTGCCCGCGTAAATATCTTTTCTTGCATATACATAATCGAACCTAACCGTATAAAACTCTGACGTCATCTACATACGGGGTAAAATATCCAAAATATTGGTGATATGAATGTACAATTTATGCATATAATAATTATAATGTCTTTACTTGTGATATTTCCGCTCTGTAAAAAACGATATTAACTATTTTTTTCCATAGTGATTTCTTATGTTTATGCGAATACTACACATTGAAATAAAACTACTAGTTTATACGGATTTTATCGGTTACGATAATTTGGTTAAGATCTGATGACGGAGTACGGAGAAAATAAATAAAACTCCTCAACGGACAACAGTACACTCGTCGCGATTGTGTTATTGTATTGGAATTTACATGCTATTGCTGTACATTGAAGTCGGTTTCTAAGTTTTGTTAAACGTTATTAATTATTGAGAATAGCGCGAATCAACTTAGTTATACATTTTATATTGATAGAATCTCCTATTTAAGCTCATTTTATATGTATAGATCTGAAGGCGGTATTCAAAGTTGGGATCCCAAAATAAACGAATGAAGGATTCAAGCTTAAACCTCTTTTGCGTCGAGGATTTGTTCTAAAAATAAATGCCTCATTAATTGTTTTTTTGTCGTGGCAAGGCAAGGGTCTACAATGATCCTCGTAGTAAATACTGGTAACCTGATCATTTTTGTACCCGACTGGATAGCTACCAGCCTCGGATTTACGATTTTTTAAACCGGGACAGAAATTTGTTTGTGGCGCCCCTCCAGCGTTTGAGATAAATTACTTTAAAAAAACTCGCAAATATATAATGATTGGCATCTTTCGTGAATGGCAGTATAAGAACTCTTTCTTTACCTAATAACTTTTTCATTTGTTGAAATAAAACTAGTTTATACGGATTTTATCGCGGTTTAATTTTTATTTTAGTCCCGACGTTTTGAAAGATTTTCAGCCTTCGTGGTCACGGGACAGACTGATTCATTCATCGTCATTTGTGTGACATGAAATTATGTACCCGGGAAAAAATAGAATAGATCTACGTTCAGTAGATCTATGTACACATCTCAATGTTGACTTTGAATGATGCACAAAGGGCCTGTGTAGAGCCTTTTTCTTACAAGTCGACGGTGAGCCAACCAGGTTTCCATATGCTAGGCGCTTTGTGGAGCAAGTTTTTTATTTTTAATCATATTATATGATTTTGGCGCCCCCTGAAACAGCCGCCCGGGGCGGGTGCCCTAGTTTGCCCCACCCTAGATTCTGGGCTGATAGCTACCAAAGTACACATGGTGAAAGACCCATCATAGTGGCTCGTTCAGGCGAGTTGCGTTCCGGGGTCAGACAGTGTATTTCCAAGGTAACTTCAAGCATGATTCTGCCGACTTTCGAGGGACGTAATATCTCTTGACGAGCGACATTATATGACAACAGAGAAGTGTAAAAATTACCTAGTTTTATCTCATCAGAATATAAATCGCTTCTCTGGCAAAATTTTAGAAATAGAACTTTTTAATAACAAATTTGAAATTGATATCTTGTGTTTTACAGAAACCTGGTTGAAGGCGCACCATATGCATTTTAATGTCAATGGCTTCAGGGTCGCCAGCTCGTTCAATAGGGTGTCAGCAGAGGGTGGGGGATCGCTAATATTAGTACGAGATAATATTACATTTAAGGAAAGAAAGGACATCTCTCACCTTTCTGTTGAACGAGTATGTGAGGTCGCATGTGCAGAAGCCGACTTATACATTATATTATGCGTATATAGACCTCCTTCATCTAATCTATTAAGTTTTATTTCTATAATGGAGGATATTCTTAAGAAATTTAAAAATGATAAAAAAATTATAGTGTGCGGTGACTTTAATGTTAATACTCTGGTTGATTCTCCAGACAAATGTAAATTTATATCATTATTTGGCTCATTTAATTTCAATTGTTTGTTTACTGAGCCAACTAGAATTACATGTGCGTCGGCAACATGCATTGACAATATATTATCAAATTTTAATATAAAAGATAGGTGTGTAACAACAGGTGTTCGGTCAGATCATAAATGTCAGATGGTCAAACTTAATAAAAATGTATGTAATAAACATAAACCCATTACATTAAGGCCTCTGTCAAAAACCAATTTACAGAAATTTAGTAATAATTTAAATTCATTTTTGTATTCTTTTACCCCAGGTTCTGCCAGTCCTAATGATATGTATAATGCCTTATTTAGTAACATTTGCAATGAATTTAATAAAACTTGTAAACCAAAAATATTAAAATATACCCCTAAAATTAGCTTTGCAGCTTGGGCTACTAAAGGCATACGGCGTAGTAGAGATGTTTTATATGACTTGTACGACAGAAGGTCCTATACACCTGATGTCAATTTTTCTAACTACGTTAAGAATTATTCTAAAATATTTAAAAAAGTATGTAGGCATGCTAAAGCCGCACATATTAGTGAAAAGTTAAGACAATCAAACAATAAAATAAAAACTACCTGGCAAATAATTAATACTGAAACTGGTAAAAATAGATTATGTGACAACTCGATAGCTTTAAATGTAAATGACGAACTAGTTTCAGATAAGCTCTCTGTTGCCAATTATTTAGAGAACTTCTTCACTAACATACCTATAGAGACAACAAAATGGTTGCAGTCATCAGCGACTTTAGCAAAATCTTTATTAATTGAAAATGTTAAACGAAATATGCCTAATTTTAACTTTGTCATGGTATCTCATAGTGAAATAATTAAAGCATTTAAGAAACTTAAAATAAAAGGTACTGAAGATTTATGGGGGCTATCTGTTAAAGCTATAGAAGCTATTATAGTAAATATTGCTCCCATATTGGCAGATATTTTTAATTCTTGTGTGAGTGACGGTATTTTTCCCGATTTAATGAAAATAAGCAAAATTGTGCCAATTTTTAAGAAGGGCAGTGTAAACAGCGCCTCAAATTATAGACCTATATCTATATTACCAGCTCTTAGTAAGGTTTTTGAAAAAATCATGCTGGACCAAATGCTGGCGCATTTTGATAGAAATAGGATATTACATAAGAATCAATTTGGGTTTACAAAAAATCGGTCTACTCAAGATGCTGGATCAGCTTTAATGACATCTGTGTTGGAGGCCTGGGAGGGATCGCAGGATGCTCTAGGGGTGTTCTGTGATCTCTCCAAGGCATTTGACTGTGTCGACCACCAAACCCTTATTGCTAAACTCAAATATTACGGAATTTGTGGCACATCACTTGATCTTGTAATATCCTACTTATCAGGTCGGGAACAAAGGGTATATATTGACGGTGTCACTTCAGTAGGATCTTCAGTCAAAATAGGGGTTCCACAGGGTTCCATTCTGGGCCCTTTTCTATTCTTAGTTTATTTAAATGATCTCCCTTACATGGTAGAAAAAATGACAGACATAGTGTTGTTTGCTGACGACACGTCGTTAATATTTAAAGTAAACCGTAAGGAGGAAGATCTGGTTACACCCAACAATATTCTTAATTTAATCTTAAATTGGTTCTCTGCAAATAACCTTTTGTTAAATGCAGGGAAGACAAAATGTATTCGATTTGCATTACCAAATGTTGCAAAAGTAAATTCACGCATAGAATTAAACGGAGAAACATTGGATCTAGTCTCCTCATCAGTTTTCTTAGGAATCACTTTAGACAGTAAATTGCAATGGGATCCACAAATAGAAAGATTATCTGGTAAACTTAGTGCTGCAGCTTTTGCTGTCCGGAAAATTAGACGCTTGACTGATGTTTCAACGGCTAGGTTAGTATATTTCGCATACTTTCACAGTATTGTGTCCTACGGCATTCTATTGTGGGGATCAGCTGCTGATATAGACACTATATTTATACTACAAAAAAGAGCAGTTCGTGCTATTTATGACCTGGGTAGCCGCGATTCCTTACGATCTGTATTTAAGGAAAGTAATATACTGACTGTGCCGTCTGAATACATCTATCAAAATATTATGTATGTTCGTAAAAATCTTTGTAAATTTTGTAAAAATAGTGACGTTCATAATATTAATACAAGAAACAAAAATAAACTCGTAGTACCCGCTTTTAGAATAGTTAAGACTAAAAAGTCATTTATGGGTAACAGCGTTAAATTTTATAACAAGCTCCCAAATAGTGTGATCGATATGCCCGAAAAAATGTTCAAAGCACACATTAAACGTGTGCTTATGACTAGGGGCTATTATAATGTTAAGCAATATCTAGAGGATAGAGATGTTTGGCGTTCGGTTCCTCCTTGCATACTGTGACCTCCTGGGGCCCTGTAGCTTGTAGACAATGTAGGGAATAATTTAATTTAATTTAATAAATGTAAATAATATATGATATGTTCAAGTAAGTACGTTATACATAAATTGCACAACAATATTAAATACCTACACTAAAACAATATATTAAATAAATGTATCAATAAAATTTAAATACCTAATAAAAAAGACGACCGATCACGTAAAATAAAAATTGGCAATTTTAAATTGACAAGTCATTATTGTTGAGATTATAGAAATTGGACCAAAAACAAGCCCACTGAGTTTGTTTCGCCGGGTCTTCTCAGACAGGGTCGCGTTTGGATCCGGTGGCAGTTTTAAAACTACAATTTAGAGGTACACATGGTCCGTATCAATCACCTTAAAATAAAAATAGGACTTTTTATTTCCCTAATTTATTTTGGTATGATAAATCGGACCAAAAACAAGCCCACTGAGTTTGACTAGCTGGATCTTCTCAGGACTGGGTCGCGCCGCGTAATATCCAGTGGTAAAGTAAGCCCACTGAGTTTGTTTCGCCGGGTCTTCTCAGGTTGGGTCGTTTTGGATCCGGTGGTAGTTTTAAACCACGTGCCGTTTCGGTAATGCCTATGGTCCATATCGACCTTTAAAACAGAGAAAAAATAACAATAATAATAATACTTAACAATCCTGGACTAATATAAAACAATAGTAAACTTTATAGTTGCCCAGTGTATTTTGACGATGCTATGTATGTTATGTATATATTAGCTGATATGATTTCTGTACTTACATAAGTTTCTTTATTTTGTACTGACTTGTCATAAGCGCTATTTTAATTGCCTACATGATGAATAAAACTATTTCATTTCATTTCATTTCATTTCATTTCATTTCATTTCATTTCATTTCATTTCATTTCATTTCAGACTGCACTGCACTTGACATCAGGTCCAGTGTAGCCACTGTCTGATAAAAATGCAGGACAGTCGAAATAAAATGTCTTCCAACGAGAGACGTATCTCTTGATGGTCACCAGAATATAGTAGTTGACTATGTTAATTTTGCACCACCAATTAAAGAATAAGATAGCTTTTTTTGAAAGTGCTTAGTAGAAATATTTCCGAATTTAAAATAATGTAAATTTACCAAAGATTTTAATGTATACTACGTATACCATATGTAAAGTCTTTGAAATTTACTCACAGGTAGTAATAGGCGGACGATGAACATAGTAATAGACGCTTAGGGTGACAGCAGGCGTAAAAAGCTACCATAAAGAAAGTTTCGTCAGCCTCTGGTCTCTTAAAATATTCGGTAGACATCTAATAGCAGTGGTCGAAAAACGTGTGATTTATAATCCCGCTTGTGAATTTATACATGGTACGTTAAAGTGGGTCATTATTGCACAAAAGCACACAATTTTTGCGCAATATATACATATATTATCAAAATTCCCGCAATTTTTTTCTTTTACCCATGGTACAAGGGCAAGTACGGCATGTGAATCCGTGGGAAAGTGATTATAAACTAAGTCATGTTTTGCAATTTTATACAAAATGACAATTCTGGTCAAGAACAAATTATCCTTTTGTCGTTTATTAAAAAAAAATCCATAAATAATGTTCGTCCTACATAATGAGATTCAGAAAGCGTGTCTTCGATCACAGTTGAATGTCAAACAATTTTGATTAAGTATTTTTTATTCATAAACGAATATAAGATTACAAATTAAATGTTAGATGTTTTTTTCCCTAACCCTATAAAAAAATAGTTGGAATCCCGCCATTTCAGTAAATGTCATACATAATTGATTCTTAAAAGAACCGGCAAAGGTATGGATGTCCACAAAGCCTTAATATTTGCAGAATGTTTATCTATTGTAACAAGTCCGATGAAATACGTGACGAATGCTATTATGGCCTTGCGGAGTTGTTGCGTCAACTCTTTTCGGTAAAGTCTTCTGACACAATCTTTATGGTTTAAAATTATTATACAGAGAAAGAAGATTTACATATTTTATTACATATGCAGATTATCTTCGTCTGTTTTAAACTCAAAAGATTGTATAAGAATGCCAAAAAAAACTCTGCAATTTACACTATTATACAGTTTTTATACTAAAAATGCACTGATGGCTGTGCAGAATTCTCACTCGAATACTAAATTTTACAAAACCTACATATTACTATCGTTAGACATGGCCAAGGTACCATAGTGCATCCCCCAGATGGATGGCTGTGCGAAATGTGCAATCGTCGAAGCCGTCTATATTGTGGGGGGGGGGGGGTTCCTGAATCCTCTAGGAGACGGGCCGCAAAGCGGCACAGCGTAGAGGCAGCTATCCAGAGTACACTCATATTCTCTCGGAACCGTTTTATTTGCGCTGAAGGCCGCGGGGTTTTTGGTCCGTATAGCAGCATATGTTTTTGGTTAGAGACCCGACCCAGCGGTCGTTCAGACAACTGGGTGGCTAATAAGTCCGACATAACCATCCCTCCTCCCCGGGACTGGGAAGGTATCCGTAATCAAGATTTTCCCCGCAGGAACAAAGGTACCATAGTGCATTCAGCTTATTCTGCAGTATTCTTTCCCGAAGTCCGATCGCTACTCAACGGCAGAGCAACTGTCTAATGAAGATTTATTTTGACAAATAGTGGGTCTTAATATATCTACGACGATCTTAAATGCTTGACTTGAGTTTTAAAATTCGGGCGCAAATAAAGGATGCGAATAATTGAATTTTTTAGCTGGGCGTCAGTTTACGTCTGCAGAATTTTCCAGAACAAGAATTAAGTGGGTCGCATATAACATTATTTACTTGTTTTTATGTTTCCGTCATGATTCATCTAGTGATAGCGCTATTACACAAAGTTATATAATTTTTATACATTAAATAATGATATAATGTATAAAAACCAGTTTTGTATACAGTTGAAATAAATGTCATTAAAGTTGCTGCCAGAAGTCCCGCCAAAACCGGCTGAACTTTTTAGGCACGAGCCAAGGAACCGAAGACATACAGCCATTGATAATAACATAACATTTTGTTTTTAATACATATTATTATCTATTTATTGATAAATATATGCTTTCTTCCATTTTTGAAGGTTATCAAAACAGCGTTAACAAGTGAATTTACATTTACTTTACAGCTAAGATGTTTGCACCGATTAGTAGTCAAATATTTACCCACCATCATGGGTCAGCTTGTCTTTCTTGCCTCGATACTGGCAAAATCATCGAAGCCGATGGAGTATAATATAAAATTGAATCGGATAGGTTTCTGCTTATGACTATAGCGCTTTGCACTCCGTGAGTGTCTTTACAGTAAATACATGCGTGATTCTATACACAAGTTGTTACAAATTATTGTTTATGGCAGAGGTCAGCTAACGAAAAGGGGGTCATCTGATGATGTGATCTCCATCGCTCATTAACACCCACAATACCTGAGGAATCATGGACACGTTGCCAACCTAAAAGGAAAGGGGTTAGAGGAAGGGCAAGAACATTTGGGACTAAGGATATCTCACTCACCGTACGAAACGCAATAGCAAGCTGTTATTTCACGTTAGTTTTTGTAAGACAGTGGTAACAACCCAGTTGAGCCGGCCCATTCATGCTGTAGTCAAAAATGTTTACAGCATGGGTCTACCACTCAAATTATGTCCTAGCAATACAATCGGATTTGGTACTATGAGGGGTGAAATACTTATATCGTACATTATACGTTGCTTAAATTGACCACCCCTTTCTGTAACACGCTGTATAATATGACTGAACATATATTTCCTGTTAATAAATGCATTTATTGTCCTATATATGAAAATATTAAGATATAATTGCAGAAAAACTAAAATACTTCGATGTAAACACCTATATTGATTTAATTGAGGAAATATACACGTGTAATAAACATTTAATTTAATTTATTAAGACTAAGGAAATCCTTTGAATAAAATATATAATTGTATGCGTTACATGGTAATTCCACTGAGCACACTGGACGGAAAATATGAGATGTTTTAGTACCTAAATAGGTGGTACTTAGGTATATCTTCTTCGACTATCCTTATCCCACTCGTGGTGGGATCGGCGGAACAGGATTTTTTAACACATGTTACATAAAGATTTGGATTGTAGTTTTTTTATCAGCGGCCGACTGTCTAACGTCAACCCTTCTGGAGAGAAAACACCCAGACCCGAAACAAATATTTGTGCATTACACAAACATTTTATTTCGGTGCCGGAATCGGAACTGTGGCCTCTCGTTTTACAGCCGTTTGCTCGGCCACTGCGCCACGGAGGCTGTCGAACCTAAAAAAACTATAACTACATTAATACAATTAAATAATTTTACAAGGTGGTAGGCCCCTCGTATGCGAGAGGCCGTCTGGGTCGAAACCATTGCTTTGTCTATTTATGCCGCCAAGCAACAGTGTGAAAGCACTGTTGTGTTTCGCTGTGAAGGACATTGAAGCCAGTGAAATTACTGGGCATTGTGAAACTTAACTTATTATGTCTCTAGGTGATGAGCGCAGTCCAATGCCTTGCAGTGCTTTGTAATTCAAAGTTCTGTGTGGCGTTGCTTCTGTTTATGGACAGGCGTGGCACTTAGGCTTAGGCGAGCAACCTGCTCGTTGAGTCATTCAAGCTATTAAAAAAAATACAAATAAGATTAAAGTTTCCTAGGAAGTATGAAAATACTTGTAACAGGAAGTCCCGCTTAAACGCTTATAATTAAAATGATCATTTTTGCCATTTGGCTAAGAAACCTTTAAAATATTAGTCGGTTTAAATATGGCACAACATTATTTAGCAGGGGCCTTATTATGACTGCCTCGGTGGCGCAGTTGTAATGCGTACGCGTTACGACTGGGCTGACGCTGAGGTCACGGGTTCCTCGGTCTCGATCCCCGGGTCGGGTAAAAGTGATATGTATCAGCCCGAAATCAGGAATTTGTGCTCGGTATGACGATAGGCTCGCCCCCTATCACATCAAGCGACGGAGATACGCTCGGCGAAAAGTGGGTGTACTGGTGTCTGGTACTGGTTACACCTCTGCCTAACCCTTCGTGGATTACAGGCGTGAGTGCGTATGTATGTATGGCCTTATTATGTATACAACCACGTAACGCGCATGTGTAACGTTTTCGTGAAGTCAGGAGCCATATTCCCCACGACCGTATAAAGTAGTAACACGACCGCGTTACGTGTTTAAAGCCAATGTTAAATGTTCATAACAAACACTTATAGATGCACCGCATCGTCAGGATATCTATGAACAGTGAAATTGTAAACCCAAGATACGAAAATCTAGACATGTTAATTTGTTTGTTTAGTGAATATAGACATTTCTTCATTTCACATTCATTTCTACAAACTAAGTAGTTAACTAAACCACTAAAACATCCGCTAACCCACCAAATCTAGGGATAATTCAACTTATTTGGAAACGTTGTCTATATTTCCATTTTCTGTAATTTCACACTAAGACCCGTACTACAGAACGATACTCAAGTGAGCTCATTGCTAAGTGTCCCCGTTTCTTTGAGTGGTAGAACCACGCTGTAGATAGTTCTGTCTACAGCATGAATGGGCCGGCTCGTCCGGGTCGTTATCACTGTCTCAGAAAACCGGCGTAAAGTAGCAGCTTGCTGCTGCGTTTCGTACGGTAAGTGCGTCCGGAGGCCCAAATTCCCCTCCCCTTTCCAATCCCTAACTTATCCCTTTCCTTTAAGGTCGGCAACGCGCCCATGGGCCATGATTATTTTAGTATTGTGGGCAGTGGAGATCACTTACCCTCAGATGACCCACTTGCTCATTTGCCGGCGTATACTATAAAAAAAGAAATAAAAAATGGTGATTGGTCTATTTTTAACGCCAAACAAAAACGGACCAATCGAATTGAAATCGACACTTAGCAAAGAGCTCAATTGAGTATCATTCCGTAATAATACGGGCGTAAGTGTGAAATGACAGAAAATGGAAATATAGACAGTGTTCCCAAAGTAGTTGGATTATCCCTATATTTGGTGGGTTAGGTAGTGTGTATTTTGATGTTGCTTAAATTTGACCACACCTTTCTGTAACACTCTGTATAATTATATCGTACACTATACGTTGCTTAAATTTGACCACACCTTTCTGTAACACTCTGTATAATTATATCGTACACTATACGTTGCTTAAATTTGACTACACCTTTCTGTAACACTATGTATATGTGTTGTCTTTTAAACGGGCGCTATATCTTTCCTTATTATGAGCCAGATGAGGTAAACTGGTTTATTCTGCGAACATACGTAGTGGTATTAATCAAACTGGTATTATGATTATACCTTAGAATGCCACAAGTTCATTTTTCAATCGACAAAAAAAGAGGTTCTTAATTCTTACCGTACTTATATATTTTTTATATATTACGCATAACTTTTAACAAAGTGATCCAATTTTGATGATTATATATTATTTGATCCGAAAAGGTATAGCTTAAAGTTGGTCCGGCTTAAGAAGAAATTCCACCCCTAAAGGGATCAAATCAGGTATGAAAGACTAAAGCCTTTTTTGTTTTTTTTTGGCGGAAAATCTGACAGTGCGGTGGGCCACTTTTTTTTTAGGTATTTACCTATGAAATTGCCGTTCGATACGAAAAAAGTTACAAGTAGGGTTTTTTTTATTTCTAATTATCAAAATAACCATCCATGCTATCGACGCATTTTTGCCTGCGCAGTCGCAACTAATCGATGTCCTTCTTGAACAAATCGGTTGGACGGGAGGCAACAAACACTTCAAAGGTTTTTTGTACTGCCTCACGAGTATAGTTTTTTTGCCCACTAATAAATTGTTCCGTATGGCAAAAGTAGAAGTCTGTAGGCGCAAAGTCTGGTGAGAACGGCGGATGATGCAGAGCTTCCAACTCTAGCTCTTGTAGCTTGGAGATCGTCTGTTGTCAAGTGCAATATGGGGTAGCTCGTTGTCGTAAAGGAGCAGCGCGGACGAGCTATAGACTAAAGCTGGCTGCAGATGTGCGTACTTGTCTATCAGAAAACAAAAAAAAAACAATGAATGAAATGGACAAGTTTTTGGCGGGAAAAATCAATACCTATTATTTTATAAACTAGTTTGAAGTTGTGTTAATAACATAAAAGTAGTGTCAGGACGAAAACAATTCATGAAAACATAAGTTAACTTTGTGTTTTTTTATTTTTGTTCGAGCGGGCTAATTGACTTTGTTCGATCCGGTTGTAGAATCGTCTGTGACGTATCGTACTTTAGGAAATTCGCACCAAACTCCGAGAAGACCTGCTACACCGATTATTCACATTGATTAACTGGATCATTAAATCTAAAATAACACTATTTAGAGCGTACTGCACATAATTCTACACTAGCAGCCTGTGGGATACATATACCCGAAAATCTTACCATCGACTCCGGGTTCCTATTCCATGCAGTGCATTATAATTCAAAGTCCTGTGTGGTGTTGCTTCTGTTTAAGATCAGACGAGCGACCTGCTCGTCTCGTCATTCAAGCTAATAAAAAATAACAGACATAATTTTTTTTTTAATTTTTTAAATACACCCCTCTTTTATACATAAATACATACGCAATCACGCCTGTAATTCCCAAAGGGGTAGGCAGAGGTGTAAACAGTACACCCACATTTCGCCGAGCGTATCTCCGTCCCATTACGTAATAAGGGGCGAGCCTAACGCCATACCGGGCACATATTCCAGACTCCGGGCTGATACTGAGCATTTCGTAATAGAAAAATCCAATATATCACATTTACCCGACCGGTACATCGAACCCGCGGCCTCAGTGTCAGCTTCAGTCGTAACGCGTACGCACTACAACTGCGCCACCGAGGCATTCAGTCCCTTTATAAATTGCAGCATATTGTATTTCAAATCTCCAATTACTTGACTCAGTAACCTAGTTTATAACAAGTGGGACTCAGGGCCTTTCACAGGCTTGAATTCACTTCTGGATGCATCTCAAATGTAGTTTAAATTGTGTTTAATACTCGTAAATGCATTATTACGTATTATGGTACGTATAAGAAATATAGAATCGCATCGTGAGAGAAAATCGACATTATTTTTTTATAGCACTAGGGGCTTTGCCCATGTTTTTCCACATAACAAAATAAAAAAAAACTTGAAGTCCGACGAATATGAGACATATGTTACTTTCTTCCCAACATTATTCTGCATCGATTGGTGTCGGTCTCGACCCCATACCCCCAGCGGTTTCGGAGGAGATAGCGTGACGAGCTTTTGGCAGCGGCGGCGGCGGCGCCAGTTACTTTTTTTTAGAATAGAGAGATAGGCCGGCAAACGAGCCAGTGGGTCAACTGAGGATAAGTGATCTCCACCGCCCATGTACGTCCACAATACCAAAAGAATCACGGGCGCGATGCCGACCTTAAAGGAAAGAGATAATTAAGGAATTGGGAAGGGGAGGGGAATTTGGGCCTCCGGATATCTCATTCACCGTACGAAAAGCTGCAGTAAGCTGCTACTTTACGCCGGTTTTCTGTGAGACAGTGGTAACGACCCGGACGAGCCGGCCCATTCATGCTGTATACAAAACTGTCTACAGCGTGGCTCTACCGCTCAACTAACAGAGCTTAGATTTGACATCGCTGTCAAATCAATTTGAGTTGCTGAAACGCTATTTAGTGAAAAAAAAGACTAATTGATCTCTCTTTAGTACCGTTTGACATACGGTGTTTCATATTAATTTGAAAATTATGTTAGCTAACATGTGTGTCAAATCAAAGGTGTTGATCACGCTTCTAGCAACTCAATTTCGACTTGACATGAGATTTGACATTTGATTAGTTAATTTAACATTGATCAGCCTTTCAGAAACCGGGCGTATATAAATACATACGCACTCACGCCTGTAATACCCGAAGGGGTAGGCAGAGGTGTAACCGGTACACCCACATTTCGCCGAGCGTATCTCCGTCCCAAGATGTGACAGGGGGCGAGCCCATCGCCATACCGGGCACAAATTCCAGACTCTGGGCTGATACTGAGTATTTCGTAATAGAAAAACCCAATACCACTTTACCCGACCCGGGGATCGAACCCGAGATACCTACCTACCTAGACTCTACTCCTCTCTACCTAGACCTCAGCGTTAGCCTCAATCGTAACGCGTACGCATTACAACTGCGCTACCGAGGCAGTCGGGCGTATATATTATACATTTTTTCACTAAATAACGTTTCAGCAATTACAATTGATTTGACAGCGGTGTCAAAATCAAAGTTCTGTTAGTGGAATCTAGATTTGATCAGCCTTTCAGAAACTAGGGTGACATTCTGGCATACATTTATACCGACCCATAGATTTTATACCTAAAGCAAAATGTCTACTACCTAGGAACTTTCAAAAATAGTTGTCATATAGGTACGTTAATGTTGCCACTTCATTGTCTATTTGTCTATGGTTGTGCAACGCTACGTAATCATAGACAAGTGATGAGATGAATGTTGCTTTTATTACGTGACCGATCATTAAATGGTATTTTGTATTAAGTACAACAATTTGTTGTGAATCGTGTTGTAGGCCAGTAAAAATAGTTATTTAAATAAGTCTAGAAATTAGTGAGTGGTAGAGCCTCCTTGGCGCAGTGGGCGAGTAGCTGTGAAGCGAGAGGCCGCGGGTTCGATTCCCGCACCGAGACAAATGGACTGTGATCCACATATATTTGTTTCACGTCTGGGTGTTTTCTGCCCAGAGGGGATGACGTCAGGCAGGCGGCCGGTCATAAAAACTACAAGTCAAATCTTTCTGTAAAGTGTAATAAACAGCATGTTGCGTCGACCCCACTGCGTGTGGGATAAGGGCAGTTGGAAGAAGAGTGAGTGGTAGAGCCACGCTGTAGACAGTTTTGTCTACAGCATGATTGGGCCGTCTGTCTCACATAAAACTGATGTAAAGTAGCAGCTTACTGCTGCATTTCGTACGGTGACGTTGAGATATCCGGAAGCCCATCCCTCCCTTTTCCGATCCCTTAATTATCCCTTTTCCTTAAGGTTGGCAACGCGCCCATAATTCTTCTGGTATTGTGAGCGTAATGGACGGTGGAGGTCACTTACCATCAGGTGACCCACTTACTTGTTCGCCGGCCTATGTAACAAAAACAAAGCGCCACGCCTGCACATAAACAGACACATCACCACACAGAACTTTGAAACACAAAGCACTGCATGCCGTGCAGTCTGATAATCCCCAGTAATTTCAATGAAACAACTTACACACTGCTGTTTGACTGCCTCGGTGGAGCAGTTGTAATGCGTACGCGTTACGATTGAGGCTAACGCTGAGGTCTCGGGTTCGATCCCCGGGTCGGGTAAAGTGGTATTGGGTTTTTCTATTACGAAATACTTAGTATCAGCCCGGAGTCTGGAATTTGTGCCCGGTATGGCGATAGGCTCGCCCCCTATCACATCGTGGGACGGAGATACGCTCGGCGAAATGTGGGTGTACTGGTTACACCTCTGCCTACCCCTTCGGGGATTACTGGCGTGTGTGCGTATGTATGTATGTATGCTGCTTGTCAGAAATAGACAAAGTGGTGGTACCAACCCAGACAGCCTCTCGCATACGAGGGACCTACCATCTTGTAAATATGTGTTTCTTATAACACGTACATTTATCGCAATGTATTATAATTTATAAGGAAATAAAATGCTTCCGTGCAACGTGTATTGTATGAACACACGACCTTTCTTTCATTCTGCCTGGCTTAATGCCACGGTCCGCCTTCCCATCATGATTAACCGGTGGATTTGGTATTATATGGGCGACCTACCGTCTGACCTCCACAACCCGCAACTGGAACTAAGTTTCGTCATTGCCTCGTCCGTTAATCAGCTAGCGTACTACGTGCAACAGAAGCAGTGATAGCTCAGCGGGGAGTGGTATGGACTGTCGGGACGAAAGTCGCAAGTTCGAAACCAGCCCCAAGTGCATACACGTCTGAATTTTCTAAGCTATGTGTGTATTGTACCTCAGTAAATAAGACTAAAGGCACACTAGCTCAAGAGGTTTTCGTTTAGCTCTTAGAAACCTATCTAGATCTTGACTTAAGTGTGACAGTGTAAAACTAATACTGTTATTGTATTTTTAAAAATTTTGTGTGTTACTAACACTTACCTAATATTGTATTGAATATTTATTAGCGGAGGCTTGTAATTAGCAACTTTAGTTATTTAAGATGTCCTACATATTATGCATGTTATTAGTCTGTAAGCCTTCCGACAAGTAAATAAATAAAAAAAAAAAAAAAAATAGTATTAATTGTTAATTATCACTTGCTGTAACGGTGAAGGAAACATCGTGAGGAAACCTGCATACCTAAGAAGTTCTACATAAGAATTTCGAAGATATGTGAAGTCTGCCAACCCGCATTAGACCAGCGTGGTGGAGTAAGGTCTAACCCCTCTCATTCAGTAGAGGAGGCCCGTGCCCAGCAGTGGGACGTATATAATACAGGGATAGTGTTATATTAGTACCACGTGCAGTTGAGGTTAGCTTTGGGCCTAACATGTTGCTGGTTAACTCACACTGTCTTTTCCCACAATATTCTGTTTACCGACCGATTTACTTAATTGCAGCTCGCAGTAAATTTTTCTACATATGTTGTATGGAAGATCTGTCAAATCTTTATTGATAAGCAAATCTATCCGTAAATATACTATAGAGAACGGCTGAATGTGGTAACATAAGTTTAAAAAAACTTAGAAACCGACTTCAATTTTCAGTGGTAGTTACAACAATAGCATTTAAATTCTAATACAATAACACAATCGCGACGAGTGTACTGTTGTCCGTTGAAGAGTTTTATTTTTTTACTCCGTATTCCGTCATCAGATCTTAACCAAATGTATATGGGACCACATCGCAGCTAATCTCTATCGAGTGAAATATTTTGCAATAAAATCCGTCCACAATTGGCGGAGACATCGGCACATACATAAAAAAAGCAAATGAAAAAAGACGCTCCGAATTGAGAACCTCCTTTTTTTTTTAAATCGTTTACAAATTATTACAAAACGCGCGAAAAAATTTGTCAATACAAACAAACAAAAAAAAAAGCTGATGGATGACATTACATTCAATCTTTCTGATTCTTTCATCGACTGTAGGTATTTGAAATTGTTTACGTTTTGGATATTCTCAATTGTAGGGTAGAATATCTATTATATATTTTTCCGCTTGCCAAAGCCGTGGGTGGTTGCAGTCTTACGCCGTCCGAGGCGAGTGGCTCTTCGCCCGGCGCCTCCGGCGTCGTCGCCGGTTCGTACGTCGAGGCTCTCGGTCGTGTACTTGATTCGACTCTTTCCGCAAGATTTTCTCGGTGCAATTTTTTTGAATCTCGAGATCGCGATGCGTGTGTTATGAACGGACCCTCGAAGAAGGAGGAGCGCGAAATATCAACAATTCCAGGCTAGAATCTGCGATCTCAGGTCAGTGTATATGTTCTCTCGTTGACTGCCCGCTTGGCAAGTACTTACTGTGATTTAAATTTGCAATCCTTAACTAGAATTCCCTATACAGTCCACTTTTTGTAACAGTAGGTATATCGACCACCGCACAAATGGTGACACACATAGTCGCTATTTCAGGCAACGAACGTTCTGGTGTTAGCTAGCGGTTGAGCAGTAGGCCTAGTACAAGATTTAATAGTTTTCATAAGCGATTAAAGTTTTCGTTTTCTTTACATACGTCAAATATTTGTAGCCACTAGTGGGAACTATGATGAATTAAAATTAATAATATGGTTAATTTTCTTTCATATTAGTCGAATATAAAATATTTTTCAAGAAGGAAGGATTTCCTTTATTACTGTATGAATTACTAGTTTGACACATCTACGGTAGTAATTTTATACGAATTCGAAAACTGTGAACGTATTTGTAACTCGTACTAATCCTACTGGCGTGACGCTTAACATCATGCGAGCGACCTGCTCGTCTCGTCATTCAAGTAAATAAAAAAAAACTGTCTATATGAACAAACCTAACTGTGAATTGAAGAGCGTCGCTCAGAGGGGCTAGCACGGAAACTTGCGAAAAGTTATTCGAGCTGTCATCGACAACAATTTCTATGAGATTTTAGTATAGCGCCTCTATCGTACGTAAAAGAAACTAATTTATATGGAATGATATTTGAGGAATTATCTATCGAGCCCTCGATACCTTTACATTACGATTTCGATAGTTTTCCGTGCTAGCCCCTCTGTTTGCTCTAGTATTGCCATTTAACGAATAATCATTCATTATGAGGGATATTTGAGGTTTTATGAAACAAATTTTTCACAATAAATTCGTTTATTTTCAACCAAGTTCCAGCAATTATCATAGTTACTTTCAGGATACCAAAAAATATATACCTGAATATTTATAAACAGTGAGTATACCCATGATCTGAAAACCTAGACATGTTAATCTGTTTGTTTAGTGAATGAAGACGTTCCTTTCCACTAAGAAGTTAACTAGATAGCAAAATTTAATCACCAAGTCTAGGGATAATTCCACTAAGTTTGGAAAGCTGTCTGTAGTTCCATTTTCTACCACTTTACAGTTAGGTTGATCCAACTATACATCCAGTTGCCTGGCATAATTCTGGCTACTGTCTAGAAATGTTCCCTTGTTAGCCAACATTTCGATTGCGCTGTTCCATTTATCAGGTGCAATGTGTTTACTTTGCCAGTATAAAAAATGGATACCTATTATTATAATCACAGCTTGACAGCTGTGTAAATTGGCGCCAAAACACAAGCAGCAATGACATTGTGTTTAGGGAGGCAATAATTTGTAGAATTCTACGAGATCAATGGTTTGGTGATATAAATAAAAGTAATAAAATACTTTTATTAACTGCTTCGGCGGCGCGGCTGTAATGCGTGCGCGTTACGATTGAGGCTAACGCTGAGGTCTCGGGTTCGATCCCCGAGTCGGGTAAAGTAGTATTGGGTTTTTCTATTACGAAATGCTCAGTATTAGTCCGGAGTCTGGAATTGTTCCCGGTTTGGCGATAGGCTCGACCATTATCACATCATGGGACAGAAGCTCGGCGAAATGTGGGTGTACTGGTTACACCTCTGCCCACCCTTTTAGGGATTACAGGCGTATGTATGTACTAAATAAAATTTTGCATAAACACCCACGTAGGCGACCAATTTATAGGAACCGTTGTAAAGAATGCTACATAGATTCACATTGTTAACCAAAATTACTTTCACTGTCAAATGACGTCATGAGATGAGACGACACGCGTTAACGTTGGTATTATGCAATCGAGCAGCACCATTTGTTACGTTGGTTGTAATAAAAATTCGATTCAATGATCACTTTATTGATTGCATTCTTTCTTTCTACATACATACGCACTCGCGCCTGTAACCCCCGAAGGGGTAGGCAGGTGTAGCCAGTACACCCACATTTCGTCGAGCGTATGTCCCATGATGTGATGGGGGCGAACTTATCGCGATACCGGGCACAAATTCCAGACTCCGGGCTGATACTGAGCATTTCGTAATACTAAAAACCCAATATCACTTACACCCGAGACCTTAGCGTCAGCCTGTCGCATTACAACTGCGCCACCGAGCCAGTCTGAACGGTATTGAATGAAATTTGGCACACAGGTAGACCATGACCAGGATTAGGACATAGGTTTTTATACCGGAAAATGCTGTTCATGCGGTCGTAGTCACGAGCGAAAGCTAGTAGAAAATATATTGTCTACAATGTAAAATGAATTCGATATAAAAACTTATTTCACATAGTTTCCGATGTGATGATGAAACCAATGATGTCGGAACTTCCAGTTCATTGTTTTAGATTTTGCAACCGTCCTTCGTGCATACGAACTGCGAATAAATCAAATGTGTCGCGCATAGAGTTATGATAGACTGAGAACGAATACTTACAAGGTTGTAGGTTCGTCGCATGCTGGAGGAGCGCGAACTCGTCGCAAAATAGGGTAGTTTCCTATATTGAATTTTATACATTATTTTATAAGCAACAGAAAATGATACGCAAAAGAAACCCTTTTATTAAAACACAATCAAAATTGGTTCAGAAATGTGCCCACAGTTATGACTTTAAATGTTGGTATGAGGAAAAGTGGGTGCGTAGTAGGGATATCTCACTATCTCGCTTGCACGCGTGCACTATAATGAACATTTTACACAGTGACGTCAAAGTTTACGTCGTCTGTCATTTGACAATTACCCCTTCTCATTGACCCCTTCTACAGGGTTTGAATGGTTTCTAACTTATTTATATTTGGTCTTATTTATAAAATTCTTTCTGCAATAGATTTTGAGTAACGTAACTTATTGATTGAAATAATTAAAAAAATCTAGTCAACTACCCTATTGGGGGACGACCTCTCGTTACCAGCTGTGGTTAAGGCCATGGTCGAGAGCGAGAGGTCGTGGAACGCGATGACCGCCTTCTGCGAAACAGTCATGTCGCGGAAGGAGGTGGCGGAGCGCGAGCGGGAAATCACATCCCAGCTCGCAATCCGCCGCCGAAGGGTCAGGCGCAGGAGGATGCGGCTATTCGCCGACTCCGCCACGGATGCGAGTAATCGATCGTACACAATATGCTTTTACATTTTAAAAGTACATAATAAAATTGAAATGTAAAATTTATCTTTAACATAATGTGAATAGCAGAGAACTGTTCGAGCGTAAATACTACAGACCTAGATCATAATAGACGTAGCAAATGCCTACTTAGCTTAAGAAACCGTAAGGTACTGGTTTCAAATCCCAGGTGGGACAATCACAATATTATTTTAAGCATAGTACGGCAAACGAGCAGGTCCCTGATGGTAAGAGATCTCCACTGCCCATGTACACCCACAATACCAGAAGAATCATGAGCGCGTTGCCGACCTTAAAGGGAAAGGATAATTTAGGGATTGGGAAGGGATTTAGGTCTCTGGATATTTCACTCACCGTACGAAACGCAGCAGCAAGTAACGACCCGGACGAGCCGGCCCATTCATGGTGTAGACAAAACTGTCTAGAGAGTGGCTCTACCACTCAAAAAGTAAGTAGACCCGTGTGGCATGGTCATCGTCACCGACTCCAGAAAAACATCTAGAAATTGTTATTTTTGACTTTTCAGTGTTATTTTTCGAAGTCAGTTTATAAGTTTTGTTTATGGAAGCCGGACATACTAGTACTCCGCTCCCTCCTCTTAGAAGTAGTACACTTGCGACGTCTATTAAGATGTATATCTGTGGGACAGTTCGAGCGTAAATTCCGTCTCGACTCGTTACGTTCCGTACCGCTTCACAGCAGTTTCTTTAAAGCGACGGCTTTATTAAAAAATATTTTGAAATCTTTACGGAGTTTAAAAATGAAAACAATATAAATGAAAAAGACTTTTTATTGATTCTTATAAATGAAAAAGGTTTTTCAAGTATTCCTAGAAATGAAAAATCTTCATCGTAAAATTCATAATGGTACAATACAATAGGTAATATGTCTCTATTTCTGTTTTGATTTGAAAGACCGTAATAAAGTAACAGATCCATAAATAAACAAGGATATTTACCAAAATAAGTTTATTGGTGTCGGTTTTACATATATTAAAACCACCTACTTACCTTACCTTACTCTTACCCTACCTTACTCTTCCTTCTTAATCTCATTTTTTTTTAATTTACTAGGTGCTTTGCCCATGTTTTTCCACAAAACATAAAATAAAAAAAAACTTAATGTCCGACAAATATGAGACATGTCTTACTTTCTTCCCCACAATATTCTGCATCGATTGGTATCGGTCTCGACCCCATACCCCCAGCGGTTTCGGAGGAGATAGCGTGACAAGCTTTCGGCAGCGGCGGCGGCGGCGCCAGTTACTTTTTTTTAGAATAGAGAGATTCATGTCCATGTTCATAATCTCACTAATAACAGTATTGCCATAGAAAAGCGTATTGCCTCCCTCACGATCGTACTATTGTCGACACTTGTGTTGCCAATTATTTTTATAAAAATAGTATTGTTGCTCTAAAACAAAATATTACAATGCCTGAATTATAATAATAATACTAACCCTGTATTATATACGGGCACGGGTCTCCTCTATTGAATGAGAGGGGTTAGGCCTTAGTCCACCACGCTAGCCTACTGCGGGTTGGCAGACTTCACATACCTTCGAAATTCTTATAAAGAACTTCTCAGGTATGCAGGTTTCCTCACGATGTTTCCTTCACCGTTAAAGCCAGTGATAATTATTAATAATTAATACACACATGACTTAGAAAAGTCAGAGGTGTATGCACTTGGGGCTGGTTTCGAACCTGCGACTTTCGTCTCGACAGTCCATACCACTCCCCGCTCAGCTATCACTGCTTCATTATTGCCTGAATTATTAAATTATAAATCCATTAAGTATCTCCGATATTTATTAATTATTCTTAACACTTATGTGTTTGTATTTTGGAAATAGACGAATATTGCCGAACCGCATAACTTAAGTTGTAATCTTCTTCCACCTCCCTTATCCCACTCGCAGTGGGGTCGGCGGAACGTGGTTATAAATACATATTACCGAAAGATTTGGCTTATAGTTTTTACGACCGGCCGCTTGCTTGATGTCAACCCCTCTAGAGAGATTACTTTAATTGTAGTATTGTAGATATATTTGTACAATAATTAAATCAATTGCCCTTGACACAAACCCGTTTCTTAGTAACTGTTCGTATAATACAAAACACAGTTTAAGCTAGATACATATCTATGCGGAATTTTCGCCTCGGACCTGTGGTGCAAGCGCAAAGCGGTGCGAATTTCCCAGTCCTTTAATTATTCATACATACATACATACGCACTCACGCCTGTAATCCCTGAAAGGGTAGGCAGTGGTGTAACCAGTACACCCACATTTCGCGGAGCGTATCTCCGTCCCATAATGTGATAGGGGGCGAGCCTATCGCCATACCAGGCACAACTTCAGACTCCGGACTGTGACTGAGCATTTCGTAATAGAAAAATCCAATATCCCTTTTACCCGGCCTGGGGATCAAACCCGAGACCTCAGCATCAGTCTCAGTCGAAACGCGTACGCATTACAACTACACCATCGAGGCAGTCCTTTAATTATTCCTTTCCTTTAAGCTCGGCAATTCGTAATTTTTCTGCTATTGTGGACATTCATGGGCAGTGAAGATCATTTACCATTAAGGGACTCTCTTGCTCGTTTGCTAGTCTATGGGTATAAAAAAGAACTGCAGTTGTCCAATTTACGCGCCAGTACCAAGTGGCAATATATTCAATGCGCGGAAATACGCGCGCGGATGACTCGCTTAGATCTGGCGCTCTCTGATCATTTCTATAGATAGACCAACCTATCTGTGAATTGAAGAGCGTCGCTCTGTTCACTCCAGTATTGCCATTTTACGAATAATCATTCATTATGAGGGATATTTCACTTGTTATGACGCACATATTACACATTAGGCAATTATTATTCATAATATAATATATCCAGAAATTATAAAATTGACTTGCAGGATACTAAATAAAATATATATACCTTCAACGTGAGCATCGTCATTTCTTTATAAAAATGGTCTGGATATTTATGAACAGTGCAATTGTATATACCCATGATCTGAAAACCTAGACATGGTAATTTGTTTGTTTCGTGGATGAAAGAAGAAAGAAAGAAAACAGTTATTCGAATCTATATTATAGGTAAAGGTAAATCATACAAAGATACACGATATAAACATTCACAAAGTTAAAAAATAGTATAAATGGACGGGCAGTGTGTCTTGTGATGAAGACATTGCTTTCCACTAACTGAGTAGTTAACTAAACATCCACTAGATTTACACACTAGCGGCGGGTTCAACTCACTAACGCCCGGTTTCTGAAAGGCTGATCAAATCAACATTCAACTAACAGAATATTGAGTTGACATCGCTGTCAAATGAATTCGAGTTGCTGAAACGTTATTTAGTGAAAGAATATAACATTTGATCTCTCTTTAGTACCGTTTGACATACGATTTTTCAAATTAATTTGAAAGTTATGTGACTCGTAGCTAACATGTGTGTCAAATCAAAGGTGTTGATCACGCTTCTAGCAACTCAATATCGACTAGACATGAGATTTGACATTTGATTAGTTATGGCCATTCCCAATATTCTGTCTATCAACAGATTTGTTTACCGGCAGTAAAATTTTGACACATTTCGTATGGAAGATCTGTCAAAACACTATCGATAGTACCCAAATCTGTCGATAGACAGAATATAGGAAATTGCCAATAATTTACATTGATCAGCCTTTCAGAATCCGAGCGATAATCTAGGGATAATTCAACAAAACTCCACTAAGTAGAGAACACTGTCTGTAGTTCCATTTACTGCCATTTTTCAGTTAAGTTAGTGGCTATTACGCGAATGAAAATGTTCAGCGTATTTCCGCGTAGATGTGTCCCTAACCTTATTCGTTTTAACTTCTATAGGGCATAGTTCAACGATGGTACTAAAGGTCTACGCCTAAGAAACTAGGGCAAGCTGTGATCCTTACTTTGATTGCTTGCTTACATTTAATAACCTAATAGTTAAACCCCGATATCAATTCAAAAGATCTGTTTTTAAACGACTGGTAACATAAATTCTTCAAAGATTTTTTTATGGCGTTTGTTAGACATTATGCCATATCTCTTTTTTCATCTTTATTTGTTTGGGAGTTTTTATCCATACGGATATGTCACCCTCATCGTATCTTATACTATTACAAGCAAATTAGATAAATACATTATTTATTGTGTTTATGAGTACGTCGACTATACAATTAAATAGAAATGGGATTTGAATTAGTGAGGGTTGCATGCCAGATCTTGGAAGTTGGAGTGCAAATTGGCCACTAACATTGAAATCAAACTAGTTTATACGGATTTTATCGCGGATTAATTTTTATTTTAGTACCGTCGTTGAGTCTCTCCCGTGACAAAGAAGGCTGTAAAGCTTTCGAAACGACGGGACTAAAATAAAAATTAAACCGCGATAAAATCCGTATAGACTAGTTTTATTTCAATGTGTAATATTCGCGTAAACCTAAGAAATCACTATGGGAAGTTGGAGTGCAAATTGGCCACCAATATCTTAGGTAGTGTTGCGTAGGGCATACAAGAGGCAGTACATTTGGCCTGTATATGACGAAATAATGTAAGAGCGGCTCATTTTTTTTACATGTACCACTACAAATTTTATATTACCTTTAACTATTCCCAAACAAACTTGTCATTGGCTGTATGCACAAGGAGTGCGAAGCCATAATAAAAAAAAACTAAACTATTCCCAAGACGCGGGAAATTGCCGCGCATTGATAATCCGATACGACGATAAAGAAGCAACAGGCAATTTATAGCAACTATTGCACAAAATGTTGCATATCAATGAAGCGTGCTACAATTACTAGCAATCAGAGTGTGATGGACTGTCATTGAAATTGCAAATGTTGATTTAAAGTTATCTTAAGTGGGGTAAACGAGCAAGTGGGTCACCTGGTAGGTCTCTTGTATGCGAGAAGCCGTCTGGGTAGGTACAACCGGTTTGTCTCTTTCTGTCGTCAAGCAGCAGTGTGTAAACATTGTGTTCCGGTTTGAAGGACATTGAAGCCAGTGAAATTACTGGGCATTATTAGACTTAATACCTTATGTCTCAGGGTGACGAGCGCAGTCCAATGTCATGCAGTGCTTTGTAAAATTCTGTGTGGTGTTGATGTGCATCAGGCGAGCGACCTACTCGTCTCGTCATCTAAAGCTAATAAAAAAAACCTGATGATTAGTGATTTCCACCGTATATGAACACCTATAAGAGTAGAAGTATCATGGTCGCATTGTCGACTTAAAGGAAAGGGATAATTAAGGGATTGGGAAGGGGTGGAGATATCTCACTCACCGTACGAAACGCAACAGCAAGCTGCTACTTTACGTCGGTTTTTGTGAGATAGTGGTAACGACCCGGTCGAACCGGCCCATTTATGCTGTAGACACAACTGTCTACAGCGTGGCTCTACCACTGAACCTACTATCTCCCTACTATCTTAAGTCCTATATACATTCTTATGCACTCACACCTGTAATCCCCGAAGGGGTAGGCAGAGGTGTTATTTATCAGATCATGGGACGGAGATACGCTCAGCGAAATGTGGGTTTACTGGTTACACCTCTGCCTACCTCTTCGGGGATTACAGGCATGAGTGCGTATGTATGTTTAGTTATTCAAGGTCATTGTGAGTAGGGTACAACCTTAATATACTTTTTTATATCATAGACTGACAAACGAGCAAGTGGGTCACCTGATAGTAAGTGATCTCCACCGCCCATGTACGACCACAATACCAGAAGAATCATGGACTTGTTGCCGACCTTAAAGGAAAGGGATAATTAAGGGGTTAAGTTTTTTTTCCTAGCCCTGTATTATACATGTCCCACTGCTGGGCACGGGCCTCCTCTACTGAATGAGAGGGGTTAGGCCTTACTCCACCACGCTGGCCTAATGCGGGTTGGCAGACTTCGAAATTCTTATGGAAAACTTCTCAGGTACATACAGGTTTCCTCACGACGTTTCCATCACCGTTTAAGAATGGGAAGGGGGATTTATGCCTCCGGATATCTCACTCCCCGTACGAAACGTAACAATCTGCTACTTCAAAACTTTATAAGTTGTTTGTACGTGATTATACAAGGAGTGTAGTCGCCGAGACCGGTTCAGTCTCTTTCGACCTCCGCGGTTTACGTGTAATGCATCCGTGAACTGTAACTGCATCGTACCGTTGGGAGTCTGCTAAAATGCAAATGTCATTGACCTCATCGTCCTAATAATACTTGTAGCGATAGCTCAGCGGGGCGTGGTACGGACTGTCGAGACGAAAATCGCAGGTTTGAAACCAGTCCCAAGTGCACACACCCCTGACTTTTCTAAGTTATGTGTGTATTAATTGTTAATTATCACTTGCTTTAACGGTGAAGGAAACATCGTGAGGAAACCTGCATACCTGAGAAGTTCTTTATAAGAATTTCGAAATGAAATGAAATAGTTTTATTAATTATGTCGGCAATTAAAATGGGGCTTATGACAAGTCAGTACAAAATAAAGAAACTTTGTATACAAATCATATCAACTAATGTATACATAACATACATAGCATCGTCAAAATACACTGGGCAACTATAAATTTTACAATATTTTTATTATGGAATAGTCCAGAATTGTTAAGTATTATTATTATTTTTTCTTCTTTTTTTACGAAAGTATGTGAAGTCTGCCAACCCGCATTAGGACAGCGTGGTGGAGTAAGGCCTGACCCCTCTCATTCAGTAGAGGAGGCCCATGCCCAGCAGTGGGACGTGTATAATATAGGGCTAGTAAAAGAAAAACAAGCCCTGTTTTATACACGTCCCACGGCCACCTTCTACTGTTCCTCCTCTGCCACACAGAACTTTGAATCACAAAGCACTGCATGGCACTGGACTGCGTTCGTCACCCCGAGACATAAATTGTTAAGTCTCATAATGCCCAGTAATTTCACTGGCTTTAGTTTTTTTTTAATTTTTTTATTGCATACGGCATATGCAATGCAAACGAGCCAGGGGGTCACCTGATGGTATGTGATCTCCACCGCCCATGTACGCCCATAATACCAAAATAATCATGGGTGCGTTGCCGACCTTAAAGGAAAGGGATAATTAAGGGATTGGGAAGGGGAGGGGGTTTGTGCCTCCGGATATCTCACTCACCGTATGAAACGCAGCAGCAAGCCGCTATTTTACGCCGGTTTTCTGCGAGACAGTGGTAATGACCCGGACGAGCCGACTCATACATGCTGTAGACAAAAGTATCTACAGCGTGGCTCTACCACCCATAAACCTCATCAATGTCCTTCAAACCGGAACACAACAGTGCTTACACACTGCTGCTTGTCAGTAATAGACGGCGCGGTGGTACCAACCCGGTCTCTCGCATACAAGCGACCTACCACATTGTAGCAAATAACCGCAGTGCAGTTAGATGCAGTTTGGAATAGGGTAGTTTCCTATATTGCATTTTTTACATTATTTTATAAGCAACAGAAAATGATACGCAAAAGAAACCCTTTTATTAAAACACAATCAAAATTGGTTCAGAAATGTGCCCGCAGTTATTACTTTAAATGTTGGTATGAGGCAAAGTGGGTGTGTAGTAGGGATATCTCACTATCTCGCTTGCACGCGTGCACCATAATGAACATTTTATACAGTGACGTCAAAGTTTGCGTCGTCTGTCATTTGACAATTACCCCTTCTACAGGATTTGAATGGCTTCTAACTTATTTATTTTTGGTCCGATTTATAAAATTCTTTCTGCAATAGATTTTGAGTAACGTAATTTATTGATTTAAATAATAAAGAAAAACTAGTCAACTACCCTGTTCAATGAGTGGTGTTTATACTGTTTACCAGCTCGTTCATTGTCTATATTTCAAACAAAAATACAATAGTTTTAAACAAAATTTAAACATATTTATTACGTATCTTATATTCCATACAGCGTACGATTCACGGACATTAGCGATTTGCATAACTTTAAATAATATAAATTTATTCATAAGTTTTAATTCTCTTACTATTTTAATGTAGTGATTTCTTAGGTTTACGCGAATATTACACATTGAAATAAAACTTTTTTTTTAAATAATTAAAAATAAATGTATAATTTTAAAATGAAGGTAGCCATTGTAACATTAACTTTTCGAGACGACCTACACCTCAGTCTCTCCCGTGACCACGAAGGCTGAAAAGCTTTCGAAACGTCGGGACTAAAATAAAAATTAAACCGCGATAAAATCCGTATAAACTAGTTTTATTTCAATTTTAATGTAGTTGTTACTCAGTTTTTGACGTAATACAATTATAGACGGATTTATGTTTAACTTTATACAAAAACGACCAAAATAAGGAAAAATATGTTCATATAAGATTTCAAATTATAAGACCTTTTTAAACGACTTCAAAATACGAGGAGTTTCTCAAGTGGACGGGGTTTTTTATGCTTTTTTTTGTATGTAAATCGATTTGTCCGCCATTTGTGGGCTGTTTTTTTTTGGAAAAAATCATTCGATAGAGTTTAGCTGCGATGTGGTTGCTGTAACTGGCATTAAAATTTTAAAAATAAAATAAGATTTAACAATACTTAGAAACCGTATGGGGAGCGAGCCTGTCGCCATACCGGGCACAATTCCAGACTCCGAGCTGATACTGAGCATTTCATAATAGAAAAACCCAATACCACCACTACCCGACCCGGGGATCGAACCCGAGACCCCAGCCCAGCAGCATTACTACTGCGCCACGGAGGCAGTCAATGTGCTATATAATATTCTGTTTCTTAATGCCTTTGAACTAACGCAGTCAGGTGAAATTTCATAATAAAGGTCATTGACCGTAAACATTTGAAATTAATTTATTCATCACGCTATCGCTAAAGATCAGAGAAAGATTTCTATTCTCAATAATCTCGCTTCATTGGTTTAGTGGAATTGTATATGATGTGAGGATTGGTGTTTGGATGGTCTGGAGTTCAAATTTTTCAGTATATAGAGGATTGGCTATGTATTTCTTATCAAGGATCTTTCGGAAGCTGTAATTTCATGCCTTTTATCGTGGGACGGTGGTTCCCCGATCGACCCGTACTATTTTATGCTGACATATATTAAGATCGGTCACGTTATCCGTATATATACGAGGTGGTAGGTCTCTCGTATGCGAGAGGCTGTCTGGGTAGGTACCACCGCTTTGTCTATTTCTGCCCCCAGCAGCAATGTGTGAACATTGTTGTGTTCCAGTTTGAAGGATATCGAAGCCCGTTAAATTAATGGGCAATATGAGATTTAACACCCCATGTCTCAGGGTGACCAGCGCAGTTCAGTGTCATGCAGTACTTCTTAATTTGAAGTTGTGTTGATTCGGTTTATGGGCAGGCGTGATTATGATAAGGCGAGCAATAATATAAAAAAAAAAACGATATATATAAATAAAGTTGAAACGTTTCCAATACAATCCGCTAGGGGCGTTGTACATCTGCATCACGGCTGAGAACGGCGGATGTCCAAAAATTCGCACTGACAAAATATAATAGAAATCAACTCAATGTCAATGGTGTGGTGAACCAATTTGTTGCAATAATACGGTCGATGGCTTGCTCTCTGAGCCGCGACTGCGGAAGAATTTTTACTACTTTTCATTCAAATACATACATTCATGCTTCTTTTTTTCGAATGGATTTGTGCTGAAAGCCTATATTGCTTTTACAGCTTCACCTGAAAATAAAGCCGGCGCTTATGGCGCTCTAGCCAGAAATATGTATAGTGTATTTAGTAGCGATTAAGCACAGTGGCGCCTTTTAGAAGGCTCAGACCTCTGCATGAGCAATCACTTGGGAGTATAGTTTAGGGCCGCCTTTGCACATCATTATGCCGAGGGTCAGTTGTGGGAGTTCTTCGGACTCGCAGGCGTGTTCTATGTCGGGGTCGCGTATTATTATTGCGATTCGGATTGGGCAAGGAAAGTGCTGCTTCGATAGCGACTGTGATGGAGTCGTTGGGATCTGCCAAAACATGTTTGGGACGTCGACGGCTATTCATGCTTCTACGGTCTGATAGTATCTTAGAATAACTTATAGCAACTAAGTACACGCACGAAATTAAGGCCGTTCAATTGGAGCTATATGTGGGATTGAATTATGGCATAAAAAACGATTGGCCCAAAATTTGATATAAAATAATTTGAGTATATTCTAAACTTACCTACTTAAAATGGAATAAGTAAGGATAAGCGATGAACATTAATGTTTTTTTTTTGGGCTTGACCCCTTAGCTCGCCCTTCCGGATCCGCTAGTGATTCCGCCCTAAAGTTGTCTGGCAGAGATCGCTATTTGTAATTTTTCCAAATGGTATATAATGGTATACTTAAATATTAAAGTTCAATCAATCAATATGTGAGTTGGTTTTTGGCGGAAATTGTGACAGTGTCTGAATTCTGTCAATTGCATAATATTTTAAGTTTTTCCTAAACTTGTTTAAAGTGGAGATTGTTGTATAAAAATAAATGTTAACAAAACTATAAACCGACTTTTCACTGTTTTGTTTCCCGACTGGCTTTGCATTGTTTTTATTTTGAAGTCGGTTTCTTAAAACTTATTTATTTTTAAATTTTTAGTGGTAGGTACAGCAATAGCATGTAAATTCCAATACAATAACACAATCGCGACGAGTTTACTGTTGTCCGTTGAGGAGTTTCATTGTTTTACTCCGTACTCCGTCATCATATCTTAACCAAATTTATATGGAAGCACATCGCAGCTAAACTCAATCGAATGATTTTTTTTCAAACATAATTGGTTCACTATTGGCACAGTAATCGATGTAGATACAAAAATAAGCAAAAAGGAACGCACCGAATTGAGAACCTCTTCCTTTTTTGAAGTCTGTTAATAAGGGAATTGGAGGGTTTTTGATCCAGGCGGATTGATCGACTTTGTTCGTTCGTCTATGAGGCATCATACTGGAAGTGAGTCTCACCGAAGCTCCCAACAAAGCACAAACAAACTTGAAACGGCACACCGGTATTTCCTCGTTCTTGTGAATATTGGAAAATATAATATTATAGGTACTTGTCATTGGCGAAATGCATAATAATGCGAAGCCATAAATAAAAATGAAGCTGAAGAATATGCGAGTTTGGATTTATAAGTTTGTTAATCAATCAATAGTTGAATGGATGCGGAAGTTTGTCATACAAGTAGACCATGTCCTGAATTAGGAAATAGTCATTTTTCCGAAAAAGAAATTCGTGCTGGCGGAACCGTTAGCAGCTACTAATCTATTTTGTTTATTTTATCCAACGTTGATCTAAATAAGTCTCTAATTAAGAGATTTATGGCTGTTACAGTGAAATCGTTCGAAGATCGCTGGCCAGCATAATTAGTAGAAATCACTCAGATCTCGGATCAATGTCAATGGCGCGATATTAATTATGTGCGGATGCCGACACGGCTACGGCTGTTGGCTGTAAACACGGAGAATCTTGGATTTATGATTGAAAAAAAATCGTTTTAAGAAATTTACTATGGTTTAGGTTTTAGCGGGAATTCTGACAGTGCGGTGTATCTCTTGTTTTAATTATTTTTATTTGTGGTGTGGTTTTGTGCAATAATCATTAACGCTGATTAATAGTGTATGGAAACATTGAAATAAGTGAATTTAGGTGATTTTTGACCAAGGGTATCGATCGACCTTGTGCGTTCGATCCGCTTGAAGAAAGTCGTCTAAGAAGCATCGAACTGAAAGGAATTAACACTAAAACTCCAGCAAGACCCTGAAATCGGACACACCCCCTTTCATCGTTCTTAGGAAATAAGAAAAGAATATAACTAATGACTTGGCAGTATGGTCTCTGTTCTTAGCCGGTTCCTTATGGAACAAATAAACAAAAAAAAACTATGGAGTAGGAGTTTTGGCGGGAATATTACAGTGCGGTTTGCAATAAACATTATCGATAATGAACAGTTTATGGAAACATTGAAATACCTAAGTGAATTTAGGTGATTTTTTTACCAAGAGTATTGACCTTCTGCGTTTGATTCACTTGAAGAAAGTCGTCTAAGAAGCATTATACTGAAATGATTTTTTATATAGCATAGGGCCGGTAAACGAATAAGCACCTGATGTTAATTGACCTTACCGCCCATATACGCACACAATACCATAGGAATCATCGACGCTTTGCCGACCTTAAAGGAAAGGGATTAGGAAGGGGAGCGGGATTTGGCCTTGCATCTATCATCTATCTCGCTCACCGCACGAAACTCATCAAGCTGCTACTTTGTCAGTTTTCTGAGAGAGTGATAACAACCCGGTGAAGCCGGCCCATTCATGCTGTAGACAAAACTGTCTACAGCATGGCTCGACTACATTAATCTATGTATTATGTTTTATAATTATTAAGTGATAATATTTATCGTGCGTAATTTCCGATGAGCGCGAGCGGTCCAATATTTTCCCGCGTAAACATAAACGCTTAAGGAAAATATTATGGAAACTTTTTGTACTAATAACTGTGCTTTATATTAACAACAACTCATTAGATTTTGTGGTTTGAGAACTAAATGGTACCTAATAATGTTTGTTTGTTATGAGTTATCTTTGCCTATTATGAAGAAGAAAAGAACAACTGCTTTATGGAGGGAATTCTTTTTTTTTTTGTTTAATTATGGCTTCGCGTTGTTATGCATTTTGCTAACGACAAATATATAATACATTTTCAAGTCTTCACAAGAAGATGACACACCGGTGTGGCCGATTTCAAAGTCTTGTTGCAGTTTTGGTGTCAATTCCTTCCAGTACGATGCTTCATAGACGATTTTCTCCAAGCGGATCGATTTGGTCCAACAATTTCAATAATTCCATATACTGTTCATCACAGTCAATATTTATTGCACATATAATATACACCACAGTTATACAAGAAACACAACTTTAAACTAGTCTAAGAAATAATTAAATACGCGTTACGACTGAGGCTGTCGCTGAGGTCTCAGGTTCGATCCCCGGGTCGGGTAAAATTGATGTTGGTATTTTCTATTACGAAATGCTCAGTATCAGCTCGGAGTCTGGAATTTTTGCCCGGTATTGCGATAGGCTCGTCCCCTATCACATCATGGGACGGAGATACGCTCGGCGAAATGTGTATGTACTCGTATGTATAAAAACAAAAAAAAAGAAAATCACAATAATTGCGAGTGAATAATTAATTTTTATTATTGTGCATAATATCTAACATTAATGAAACTTAAATATTGCCAAATAGTTTTTATTATTATTATATTTCATTTTTGTAATTTTAATGTTACATTTCTGAATAATTAGAAATACATAAATAGAGAGCATTAATTTACACTATTCGATGTTTCAATCAATTTATATACGATTAATCACAATTGACGCGATAATCGTTTGACCGAATGATTACATCCATACTAGTTTTAAATTAACGGATAGTTAAAGAAGTTATTTAATACAGCACGTTTTACGTAATTTTTTTTGCTTTCTATTTAGCATAGTGAAAGCTCTTAACTGCGTGACCTTTGCCATGACACAGACATATTGTTAATGGATTACACGCGTTCAGTCTGGCTTGATTAATTAATTATTATTTTATATAATATCCGACACCTGTGTCCCCGAAGGGGTAGTAGGCAAATACTAGACTATCCCGCCCACACACCCGCCACTGTAACTCCTGTAAGCCAGGATCGACAGTGGCACGCATATTTCGACATCAAACAATGAAGCTCGGCGAGTCTCTATAGGAATGCAAATGTGTCTTTATCCCGCAACGAAATTAATCAAATAGAAGGTTAGGGAGGAGTTGGAAATAATAATTGGGTAGTAGGCAAAACTTAAATTAAAGCAATTGTTTAATTTTTCAATGCTATTTTATTTTAAGGCGCTTATCAAAAGTTTCAAGCATGTATAATGAATGCTCAGCGGGGAGCAGTACGGACTTTCGAGTCGCAGGTTCGAAACCACCCCCAAGAGCATACACCTCTGACTTTTCAAAGTTACGTGTGTATTTATAGATGATTATCGTTTGCTTTGACGGTGAAGGAAATATCGTGAGGAAACCGGCATAACTATAAAGTTCTAAGTTCATAAGAATTTCCGAAGGTATTTATGTGAAGTTATGGCCATTTAATAAAACTACGATGAAATGCAGTCAGCCACTAAATTATCACTGCTTTTTTAATATGCTTTAATATGCTGCTGCAATTATATAATATGGTAATAAAATACAATCCATTGAAAACGACAATTATTTTTAAATACTCTCTAGCAATCGTTTGAGACCGTAACAAATGCTATTACATATTGCAATTTGCAGATTACACCCGATGCATGGTTCTTTGAATATTTTCAACAAGGTTATGGGCCCAGTATCCATACTAATTTTATAAATGTGAAAGTAAATCTGTCTGTTTGTTTTGACGGCTAAGCTACTGAACCGATTTTGATGAAATTTTTTATGCTATAATAATTATGCGCAATTACTGTTGAATGGGAACCCGAAACCCACGTGGATGGAGCCATAAAAACTAGTATTTTTTTTATTAGCGAGAATGACGAAACGAGCAGGTCGCTCGACTGATGGTAAGCACCACGCCTGCCCATAAACAGAAGCAACGCCACACAGAACTTTGAATTACATAGGACTTCATTGCACTGGACTGCGCTCGTCAACCCAAGAAATAAGTTGTTAAATCTCATGACTCCCAGTAATTTCACTGGCTTCAATGTGCTTCTCCTCCTTTTCAATATTGAAACAGAGAACGCGGTGGTACCAACCCAGACGGCCTCTCGCATACGAGAGTGACACACTTGCTCCTAAGCCGGGCTATGCTATAAAAACAGACTCCTAAAATACTACTCATAATTGTGCTATTACCTTCCTATCAAAGCTGCATGCGTAACGGTTTATAAATCTGCAGTTAAAAACTAATCAATTACCAGTAATTAAAGATGAAACCGTAAAATTTGAGCTTCCGTAAAAAAACAATCAAATTATTATGAGGGCCGTAAAACCTTTTACAAATGAACGTTACATCATCGTATACGCGTTCAAGCAGAGAACATATTCGTACACATATCTGTCAGAAACAAATTCGTACACAAATCTGTTATAGATAAAAAAGAGTCAGTTTTAAACGTTGACTGAGGTTTTAGAGGTCAACTGACAGCATTAGCCCGCGAATTTCAATATAATTTTGTTTTTTTGAAAATTGCAGCTCGATCCGTCGATTAAATGTGGATAAAAATTATTTTGCGCAAATAATCACAATGGTTAAACGGAATAATTAAAATGAAAACTATAACTATTTTAATGTCGAAAAAGCTTATTTTTCTCTCATATTAGTCATTTTAGAGAGAGCCACCGCACTGTCAGAATTTCCGCCAAAATCTATATTTTTTTTCATAATAATTTCTGATGCAGAGAAGGCAAAGGGATCTTAGTTCGTGCAGCCATTAATGTTAAAATGCTTTGATTTAATTCGTTATGTACGGATAAATTATGTGTATGTTTACTGTTTACCTAATTTTACCATATTTGAATGATATAAGTTTTATTCCCCTCTTTTTATAATTAAACCGAAAAGAAGGGTGGAAAATATACAATCTTCACGTAATCATTTAATTATTTATGCACCCGGCTGTATAGAGGCCGTAAGCATGGTGAAAACCCCGTCACTGTGAGTCATTATTTTTGGACCAGGCAATACAGATCCAGTTTCTTTAGAGGCCGACGTTCAAATTGGAATGAAATTCAAATTCCAGGTCGGGCAATTCAATAAAATTGGCCAGGATTTAAATGGCGATAGGCTCGCCCCCTAAAATATATTGGGATGTAAATAAGATCGGCGAATCGTGGGTCTGCTAGTTACACCACTGTCTAACCCTCTAAAGCAAAGACTTTAATATATACTACTAGACGGGCTGTTTAGAAGTAAAATTGCGTCACATAACGCGGGAGTTTGACAGCTCACAAACTGGGAGCGCGATAGGGGTTCTAGTTAAGAGTAAGCGATATGGTAATATTAACTTATTGGTACAATTTCTATGTACCGCGCTAGTGTTGTCTTGTCTTGTCTTGTTTGTTAGCTTATCTATACATTAAAGTCTTTGTTCTAAAGAGTCAGTTTATGTTACATACTCGTAATATTCAATGTAAAAAAGCAGCGATAGCTCACCGGAGACTGTCGAACGAAAATCGCAAGATCAGAACCAGCCTCAAGAGCCGGCACCTCTGACTTTTCTAAGTTACGTGTGTATTAATTGTTAATTATCGCTTGCTTTAACGGTGAAGGAAACATCGGGAGGAAACCTGCATACCTGAGAAGTTCTTCATAGGAATTTCGAAGGTATGTGAAGTCTACCAACCCGCATTAGTTCAGCGTGTTGGACTAAGGCCTAATACCTCTTATTTAGTAGAGGAGGCCCGTGCCCAGCAGTGGGACGTGTATAATACAGAACTAGTATGTTCAGTACTCTTTACTATAAAAGGATTTTTTACAATTTAAAATATTTAAAATTTAACTATTTTTATTAAGCTGTCTATATGACAGTCTTCACGACCTAGAATGGGCCCACAGGGTTTTGGTTACATACTGTATATTTATTTATTAGTTAATTTATACATAAATTCCAATGAAACAATGCATCCCGTACATCACATGACCTCGACGAATGAAAAGTAAGACTCGTGGATACTCGTAACATTATAAAGTCAATGTACTAGTGATGTCAATTATTATACGTCTTGTGCTTGTTATGAGCTCCTGGTACTTACTATCTGCTTTGGGCTGTTTTTGTAGATCGGCAAACGAGCAAGTGGGTCACCTGATGGTAATGGTGATTTCCACCGCCCATGTCTCAATATCAGAAGAATCACGGGCGCGTTGCCAACTTTCTGGGTCTGGGAAAATTATGCTCTCCGGATAACTCACTCACCGTACGAAACGCAGCAGTAAGTTACTACTTTACGTCGGTTTTCTGAGAGACAGTAGTAGCGGCAAAGTTGTTGAGTACCTGTGAGGTTTCATCACCTAGGAACAGTATAACATATACGCACTCATACATACGCACTCACGCCTGTAATCCCCGAAGGGGTAGGCAGAGGTGCAACCAGTACACCTACATTTCGCCGAGCGTATCTCAGTCCCACGATGTTATAGGGGGCGAGCCTATCGCCATACCGGGCACAAATTCAAGACTCCGGGCTGATACTAAACATTTCGTAAAAGAAAAACCCAATATCATTTTACCCGTCCCGGGGATCGAACCCGAGACCTCAGCGTTAGCGTAATCGTAACGCGTACACATTACAACTGCGCCACCGAGGCAGTCATACATATTATACAAAATCATAATTTTGTTAGTTTTGTTAGTGGTAAGCTGATGGTGTAATAGATAAATAAATAAGTCGATCCGGCCGTAGTAAACGAGTAATTAAATAAACATGCGGGGCAGTCTTTGGGGACTGCCGATCGAAGTGTAAACTAAGTAACTTGTCAATTGTATCGTCGAGCTATTAGATTATTATTTTTGAATTATTTTTGGTTTGTAAAGAAGTGTTAATGACCAATTTAATATATATGTAGAGCGATATACTCTTTGCATATATATAATGTATAGTAATAACGCACGGAGGTATATCTATGTACATATATGATGATGATGATGATCATCATCATCATCATCATCATCAGTAATAACGCACGGAGGTATATCTATGTACATATATACCCCGTATACATATAGCTCATGGAAAGCGGTCGGTGACGATGACGCGAGTTCCATGATTTTGTTCACCGAAAAAGTGCTCAACGCGTCTAAAGAAGTTTTCACTTTAATTTGCGAGATATTTTAGAATGTCTAGGTTTTAATAAGATGCGGTAGATAAACACTAATTTATGTAAGGACCCTTAAATATGACCACACCTTTCTGTAACACGTTGTACATGTTGCTTACGTGTTTTGCAAGGTTTTGTTTAATTATAAACAACATCGAAATAAGATGAGTACACAAAGATATATATATATATAATTTAAAAGAAGTATAAATGACACACGTACTTTTGAATAGTTTTCGAACACAATAATTCTTTTGTAATAAACAGAATAGCATTATAACAAATGAATGAATACGCAAAATGATTCTATTTGAATAGACACAAAATAGATACGTTTGGGTTGAACTTCTAAAGGTCGTAGGTTATTATTTCCACATCAGTGGTTGGATAGACTTGGTAGACTTTATTAAACTTTAAAAAAAGAATACATCGATTCCTCTGGCAGAATCATGAGGTGAAGGGAGGATTCTAACGTTCCATCATTACCTCGTAAATATGTATTTTGGTTCTTATTACAACTCAATAAAGGTGATTATAAATTTAATTTGACCTTTGAATGACAGTCTTTAAAATTCCTAGAACGTATAGGAACTATAAGTAAAATACTAACGAATTAACAATTGTAAAATATACGAAATCCTTGAATTGTAATTACAGTTGCACGCTTCCTAATGTTAAATTATTTTTAACAGATACAGCAATAAACATCGCAATTAAATTAAATGTATTTGCACTAAATGAGCACAGGTCGACATTATATTTTCCAGCTTCAGTGGCGCAGAGTAGCCGGCTGCGAAACGAGGGGTGAGGTTCGATTCCCGCACCGATCCAAAATGTTTGTGTGATGCACAAATATTTGTTTCGGCTTTGGGTGTTTTCTCCCCAGAAGGGTTGACGTACACGTTTATTAACATCGATAAGATCGATCAAACCCCTATAAATTAAGCGAAGTGCGTGAGCGAGAATAACAATACTGAAGTAAGACAAAATCTCAGTTGTTTATCATTTAGTGTTATCCAAAGTTGCAAGTCGAATAACATGTTATATTCGATAAAAAATAAAATGCTTTATTTATGTCCCAGCAATGCAATCAAATTTGGTACTACGGGCGGTTAAATACTCACATCGTACACTATACATTGCTTTAATTTGACCACACCTTTCTGTAACACGTTGTATACTACTTATATCGTACACTATAAATTGATTTGACCACACCTATATGTAACACGTTGTATATTACTTATATTGTACACTATACATTGCTTAAATTTGACCACACCTTTTTGTAACACGTTGTATAATACTTATATCGTACACTATACATTGCTTAAATTTGGCCACACCTTTCTATAACACGTTGTATAAATACTCACTGTCAGGTATGTAACGACGTTTAGATATATCCATACCTTTCTTTAATACATTGTATATACAAATACGCACAGATAAGAGGCGTGTAAGTTAGTTCAAATTATAATACTTCTTTGCTTCTCTAGCATACGCTTCTCTCTTCTTCGCGGCCATTTTAAGTATTCTCTTTACATAGGGATCACTTTTCAAAGCTTCTCTTACAGCCGTTTCGTCCACCATGGCCATGACTGTTTGTAATCTGACTGTCGTTGTCTCTGTCACACTTTCTGTAGTTGTATTTCCATCATTGTCTAATGTGATAATTCGAGCTTCTTTTCTCTCCTCAATACCTCTTAATAACTCATCGAAATCGTTTTTAGACTGTCTTAAATATTCATCGTATTCTAAAACTTTAGCTAATTTTCCTATTAATTGCGTTTGCTTTGTTAAAACTTTGATTAGTTTCTCGTTTTCGAAATTTTCTGATATCTCCACAGATCTTAAGTCTTTCGCCATGCTGGATTTGTCAAAATTGTTGTATGGTTCTGGAGTTCTATTTATATTAATTTTAAATCTTGAAATATCAATAATATCTGTATCGTCATATTTTTCATGCTTATTTATTTTTTCAATTTGTGTTTTGTTCATTTCATGTTTTTTAATTGACTCAAGATTAGATTTTTCTTTGCTTTCATATCTTTTCAATACTCTATTTATATTTGGAGCTTCATAAGTATGTGGAATGGTGAAATGCGTATTTTTTCTGACCATAACAAAGTCATCTAACTTTTTCTTTATCATTTCTTTATCTAATTTTGTCGGTTGAAACGGATTTCTTTCACTCTTTTTATTGCCTATGGTCTCGACTGGTTTATTTTTAAGGTTTTCCATAACATATCTTCCATGAACAACTGAAACAAATTATTAGTATACTCTGTAAAATAATTCGTTAAAGATAATGTATTGTTTTTATTTTTTAAGGTTCAGCTAATGCACATAACTGCCGTGTATACCATCATAGTTATTTTTATTTTTATTGTCCTTCAATTACTTTTGCATAGCACTGAACTTACTTTGGATTAGTGCCAGGTTTCGTCTTCCTACTTAGACGTTTCCACTTCACCCGATATTGAGTATTCTCCGGAGTGAGACCATTGGCTCTCATGTCTCTTAAATGTCAAGCCAGTGCGGGATCATTCCCCTGTACGATCTACGGCCGACGTACTCCAGTAGTTTCCAACATGACCACATCATCATCTTGAGCGATATTCCTGAAATGTATCTGCCACGTCGCAGATGCTTAAGCTGCTTCGGATGTACCGGCAACAGCTTTTATATCTGGGACACTATTAAACCTATCTTTTTCTACCATCTATCTATATTAGCTGTGATATCAGAATCGATATTCAAACGTAATGAAAAATCCCGCAGACAAAAATTGGACTATAAAAATAATCATATTTATTATTTAAACTTTTATTTATTTATTATTTGTATACCGTCTTTCGATTAATTACCTCTGAAGAGCGATGGCTTGGAGCAAGAGCGAGATAGCAAGTTACGGAGTCCACGTACATTAAACGCGCCCCCGGCAATGTTAATACACACATAAATTCAGATGTAAATAACTTTTTGAAATATGTTCATTTTTCTAAGCTACCTGTGTAAGGATAATATCTCGCTTGTTATGTTTTTTTTTATTTACTTATTTTTATTAAGCTGTCTATATGTCTATCTCCACGACCCAAAAAGAGCCAACAGGGTTTTTATTACATACTGTATATAAAAGCGAAATACCACTCACTCACTCACTGATTAATCACGATTTCTCAAAAACTGCTAAAGCTAAGACCATGAAATTTGGTCAGATGATAGTTTGTATAATGTAGGAGCCCGCTAAGAAAGGATTTTTGGAAATTTACATTTTAAAGGGGACTAGGGGTTCAGCCCGGCGGAGGCGCGGGCAGCAGCTAGAATAATACATGACTTTGATATAAAATATACATTTAAAGTAATATACAATAAAAATGAAATCTACTCACAAATAAACAAGAATAATATGAATAAATAATACATTTTACGAGCTTCCAATAAATCTATAATAAGATTTATTCATGTTACACAATCTATTACTTTCTAAGCGTTTTTCCATATATTATTTAATCAAGTATGCACAGAGAAAGGCTTTTCTGGTAACAAAACTTTATGGAGAAATGTGCAGTCTATTTTTTTGTAGCATGACCCGGCAAACTGGCAAGTGAGTCACCTGATGGTATGTGATCTCCATCGCCCAAGAACACTCATAAAAACAGAAAAGATCGCACTCATACGAAACGCAATAACTAGCTGCAATTTTACGTTGGTTTTCTGGAATACAATGGTAACACCCGACCGAGCCGGCCCATTCTAGCTATAGAAAACTGTGTATAGTGACTCTACTTTAAAATTATCGATGGTTGAGTTGTAACTGTTACGCCTGTATTTATTTTTGTTAAGAAGATTTTATTATCTTTTCTCCCCAGAGTGCTTGACGTCAGGTAGGCGGCCGGTCGTAAAAACTATAAGCCAAATCTTTCTGTAACGTGTTAAAAAGCATGTTGCGCTGATCCCACTGCGAGTGGGGTGGCGCAGTTGTAATGCGAACGTGGTAAGACTGATGTACTGAGGTCTCGGGGTCGATCCGCGCGTTGGGTAAAAGTGGTATTGGGGTTTATTTCACAAAATGCTCAGTATCAGACCGGAGTCTGGAATAGGGTAGTTTCCTATATTGAATTTTATACATTATTTTATAAGCAACAGAAAATGATACGTAAAAGAAACCCTTTTATTAAAACACAATCAAAATTGGTTCAGAAATGTGCCCGCAGTTATGACTTTAAATGTTGGTATGAGGAAAAGTGGGTGCGTAGTAGGGATATCTCACTATCTCGCTTGCACGCGTGCACTATAATGAACATTTTACACAGTGACGTCAAAGGTTGCATCGTCTGTCATTTGACAATTACCCCTTCTACAGGATTTCAATGGCTTCTATCTTATTTATTTTTGGTCCGATTTATAAAATTCTTTCTGCAATAGATTTTGAGTAACGTAACTTATTGATTTAAATAATAAAAAAAATCTAGTCAACTACCCTATTGTGCTCAGTATGGCGATAGGCTCACCCCCTATCACATCACGGGACGTAAATAACCTCGGCTAAGACTACAGCTCTGCCTACCACTTCGGGGATTACAGGCGTGAGTGCGTATCTATATATGTTAATTTTAAACTTGAAGCCTAGATTCGAGTCTTGAGACATTTGTATGCGTTATACTTATTGACATTAGCTGCAATGAATTAAAAATAGATGCACATGCATGCACATGTAACCTTTATCGTTTCCTTATTTTTAATTATATTTTGTGCACGTACATTTCGGCCTTTGAATTGAGAAACGAAATAGTAAATTATGTAATGTAACACGCGATTGTCGTTCGTGTTTTGATTATTTTTTAAGCGACGCGAAAAGCAAAGGTCTGATTTCGTCTGTATACAATATGTAACAAAAACCCTGTTGTTCCTTTTTACCGCGTTATCAGAATCGATATTCAAACGTAAAGAAATATCTCAAATTGGCGATCACCCGGTAGTTTATCAAAAATGGTAGTTACTCGGTACGGTAACTTTTTACTATTACAGCGAGTCGCCGCTTTACTAATACGCGCGTAAAACACAAAATTATAGTTTTTAGTAGTATTTCATTTAAAATACCACTTTAATTGAGCTGCTGGCCCACCATCCTTCCTATTTTTATGTTAGATTTTTCTCATTAGAGATATTTCCTTATGTTTGAATATTGATTCTCATAACACAGCTAAAAGGAGCAACAGGGTTTTTGTTACATGTGACCTATATTTTTTTTACATACATACACACGTACTCACGTCTGTAATCCCCGAAGGGGTAGGCATAGGTGTGACCAGTACATCCACATTTCGCCGAGCGTATCTCCGTCCCATGATGTGATAGGGGGCGAGCCTATCTCTGAAGCCCCCCTCTCTTATCCCCTATCTATATCCGTTGTACTGTAAAATAGAGTCAGTTATAAAAGACGCATAATTCGCATTTATTTCCAAATAATCCCTACAATATATTTTACGGTATTTGCATCGAAATAAGATAACAAGAAACGTAACTCAAGCAAAGCAAAATGACCCCACTAAAATTCTCAATTCATAAAAAATTATTCATGATCTCTTAATTGACACTTAATACGTCTATTTTTTTACGCGGTGCAGAACGTCGTCTCGATTTAGAAATTGAATTTTTAGACATTAACTTTTATGGAATAAAGTCGATTTTGAACGTTCATTAATTTCTGTTGCGTGTATGAGTGTTACGTGTGATTTTACCTTTGCATGTGTAAGTAAGTGGAGCCGTATTTTTGGCAGATTCATATGAGAGTTATCGTTCTAGTTATCTTATTTCGATGGGTAGTTGGTATTATATGGTGCGATCTGCCGTCTGACCCCCACAACCCGCCACAGGAACTAAGTTTCAGTATTGCCTCGTCCGTTAATCAGCAGAAGCGCCGCAATCCATGGCGCAGCGGAAGAGTAGCCAGCTGTGAAACGATAGGCGGTGGGATCGATTCCCGTACTGAGTCAAATGTTTATGTAATCCGCAAATATCGGTTTCGGGTCTGGATGATATGGGACCGTAAGTCCCTCTTAGTTGATACCCACGATACAGGTTAACCTATGTGTGTGACTGTTGGGTGTATTTATTTTATTTATGTTTATTCACTTACACTCCATTCACCTTGTAACATCCATTATACTTATTTAATAATGTTTTTTCTTTGCAGGTAGTTCGTGGGGTACATATAGAGCCAGCACACATAGTCAAAAAAAGGAGTATAGACCAACCCCTTAGGATAAGCATTTACTACGACAATTCTGTATATAGGTAAGATTCATTCTTTAATAGTGTTGATACAAGTTGTTGAAGCAGTGATAGCTCAGCGGGGAGTTGTACGGGCTGTCGAGACGAAAGTCGCAGGTTCGAAACCAGCCCCAAGTGCATACACCTCTGACTTTTCTAAGATATGTGTATATTAATTGCTACACTTGCTTTAACAGTGAAGGAAACATCGTGAGGAAACCTGCATATCTGAGAAGTTCTTCATAAGAATTTCGAAGGTATGTGAAGTCTGCCAACCCGCATTAGTCCAGCGTGGTGGACTAAAGCCTAACCCCTCTCATTCAGTAGAGGAGGCCCGTGCCCAGCAGTGGGACGTATATAATAAAGGGCTAGTATTATTATTAGTGTTGATGCATTAAGTTGAACATACATACGCACTCACGCCGGTAACCCCAGTATACTGGTTTTTTTATAGCATAGGCCGGTAAACGAGCAAGTGGGTCACCTGACGGTAAGTGATCTCCACCGCCCATGTACGCCCACAATGCCAAAAGAATCATGGGTGCGTTGCCAACCTTAAAGGAAAGGGATAATTAAGGGAAGGGGAAGGGGATTTGGGCCTCCGGATATCTCACTCACCGTTTGAAACGCAGCAGCAAGCTGCTACTTTACGCCAGTTTTCTGTGAGACAGTGGTAATGACCCGGACGCGCCGGCTCATACATGCCGTAGACAAAAGTGTCTACAGCGTGGCTCTACCACTCAAAGTTATAACAGTACACCCACATTTCGCCGAGCGTATCTCCGTCCCATGATGTGATAGGGGGCGAGCCTATTGCCATACCGGGCACAATTCCAGACTTCGGGCTGATATTTAGCATTTCTTAATAGAATTACCCAATATCGCTGTTACCCGACCCGGGGATCGAACCCGAGACCTCAGTGTCAACCTCAGTCGTAACGCGTACATATTACAACTGCGCTACCGAGGCAGTTACTAAAGTTTGATGAAATATTGGTCGATTTGGCCTCAAATATCAAGTGCCAATGTGTGGTAACAAGTGTCTACATGCGGTTAGATTTAGTTACAAGTATGGATTTCTCGCCCGCACTCGGGAATTTATTGACTGTTCTATACAGTACAACTTTTTGGCGGGAAATAATACCAAAGAAGCTGTGCAAAATACCTTTGAAGCAACTTTTCCTCCGTCGTCGTCCCAAACATGTTTTGGCCGATCCCAACGACTCCATCACAATCGCTATCGAAGCAGCACTTTCCTTGCCCAATCCGAATCGCAATAATAATACCCGACCCCGACATAGGACACGCCTACGAGTCCGAAGAACTCCCACAACTGACCGTCGGCACAATGACGTGCAGAGACCGTCAGTCGTAAACTATACTCCCCAGCGATTGCTCAAGCCGAGGTATGAGCCTTCTAAAAGGCGCCTCTGTGCTTAATCGCTACTAAGTACATTATACATATTTCTGGCTAGAGCGCCATAAGCGCCGGCTTTATTGTCAGGTGAAGCTGTAAAAGCAAACAGCACAAATCCATTCGAAAAAAAACCTTTGAAGAGTTCGTTGACTCAATAAGGACATCTATATATTGCTATTGCGCTGGCAAAGATGCATCGATAGCATGGGTGGTTACTTTGATTAATAGACTTGAAAAATATGTTTTTTTATTCTTTTTTTGTATAGAATTGCAATTTTATAGCAAAGACTAATTATAATTAAGGTACACATATACAACGTGTTATAGAAAGGTGTGGGTAGATTTAAGCAATGTATGCAATTACCAAATTTATAATTAAAAATATAAATAAAAAAATATAATTATTATTCTTTTGTTTTAGGTTAGAACCAGAAAAATTCTTGATGATAAACGTAAGTATTTTTATATACCTAATAGAATATTGGCAAACGAGCAATTGGGTCACCTGATGGTTATTCATCTAATAACTTTTGGAAGCTCTATGTGTAGCTATTTCACGGTTGGTCTGATCTCTCATTTACCCATAAAGCCCAAGGATATCTACGCTCTAGTGTAGTAGCGCTAGTCTAATAGGAAGAGAGATCGGACCGGAATCTGAAAAAAAAAGCTGTTTATTTAATACTAGGCTTTGGTCGCGGCTCCGCCCTCATGAACGGCCTTTTCCGGGATAAAAAGTAGCCTATGTCACCCGGGGATAGTGTAGCTTCCCAACAGTGAAAAAAAAATTCTAATCGGCTTAATAGTTTCTGAGCCTATTCAATGCAAACAAACAATCAAATCTTTTCTCTTTATAATATTAGTACTCGTATAGATACCTATTTATTAAATACACCTATTTGTTAAAATACCTATTTATATAAATCATCGAAATAAGATGACAAGAAACGTAACTCAAGCAAAAAATGACCCCACCAAAAGTCTGTGCAAAGGGGCGGGGCTATAAAAGTCTGTGCATAATAGTCTCTAGTTCACACTTGATACGTCTAATTTTTTTGAGCGGTGCAGAACGTCGTATCTCAATTTAGAAATTTAATATTTAGACATTAACTTTTATGAAATAAAGTTGATTTTGAACGTTCATTAATTTTTGTCGCGTGTAAGTGAGTAAGTGAAGCCGTATTTTTTGGCAGATTTATATGAGAATGATAATTCTAGTAGTTATCTTATTTCGATGATATAAATAAGTATTTTAACCCCCCCTTTCTGAAAGGCTGATCAATGTAAAAATTAACTTATCAACTGTCAAGTCGATATTGAGTTGCTAGAAGAATGATCAACATTTTAGTTTCGGCACACATGTTAGTTAAACTTTCAAATGAATATGAAAAATTTCAAACGTTATTAGATAAACATTACATATTAAATTATTCACTAAATAACGTTACAGTAACTCGAAATGATTTGACAGCGGTGTCAAAATCAAAATTCTATTAGATGAATGTTACTTGATCAGCCTTTCAGAAATCATAAGCATTACATACATACATACATAGACTCACGCCTGTTTCCCATAGGGGTAGGCAGAGACAACGGAAAAATGAAAAAAAATGCAAGTATGAAAAATTTAAGCAGAGTGAATGAGGCCGAAGAGGTATGCAAGGATCGTAGCAAGTGGAAATCCGTTGTCTCTGCCTACCCCTATCATAAGCATTGAACACGCTTATACTCGTCTAGCAGCTCCATTTTGACTTGACATGAGATTTGAAAGTTTATTAGTTAATTTTTACATTGATCAGCCTTTCAGAAACCGGGCGTAACTCACAGAAATTCAAGCTATAGTTCAACTCGAACCAGCACATTCATGCTTTAGACCAGAGGTTGCCAAACTTTTTTTTCTCATAAACCACTTTCAAAATTTAGCTGGTTCTGGTGGACCCCCTGCAGCTACATACATACATACATAGACTCACGCCTGTTTCCCATAGAGGTAGGCGGATACAACGGATTTTCACTTGCTACGATGCTTGCATACCTCTTTGGCCTCATTCACTCTCATTAAATTTTTCATACATGGACGTCGGTTTAGGGTACTCCTGACCTGGCCTTTCTCTAGAATATCTCCAACTTGATCCTGCAGCTACATTTCTACCATATTCCCAAGACTTGACAAAAAGTGTGAAGATAAGATCTAACTATGGACCCCCGTCGAGTCTCCCGTGGACTTCTGGGGGTACTAAAGCTTTAGACATAACTGTCTACCCATTTTCAAGTGCTTAAGCGATTTGTTTCATTATGGTATTTTTGTGACAGAAGACAATTCTCCCCGACGCGGTGAAGTTTTGGGAACAAGCACTGAAAGTAAGAAAGACTGGCGGACCTATCAAATTAAATAGGTAAGTACAAAGAATATTTCACTAATCTGGCAATAAGCTACATAATTAACAGAAATAATATTTATAGCCGAATCTCAACAAAATTATTATATAGGAAAATTTTTAAAAAAACACGCGATCGGTTATTTTTCTCTTTTTTTTATCGTAGGGTGTGATCTCCACCAACCATGTACGCTCACGATACCAGAAGAATCATGGGCGCGTTGCCGACCTTAAAGGAAAGGGATAATCAAAGGATTGGGAAAGGGAAGGAGATTTGAGCTTCCGGATATCTCTCACCGTACGAAACGCAGCAGCAAGCCGCTACTTTACGTCGGTTCTCTATGAGACAGTGGTATCGACCCGGTCGAGCCGGCCCATTCGTGCTGAAGACAAAACTGTCTACAGCGTGGCTCTACCACTTATCAATCTTACTGTCTTCTGAATTAGAGCCATATTTATACAACGTGTTACAAAAAGGTGTGGTCATATTCAAGGGTCGTTACATATACCTGAAAGTGAGTATTTAAGTACCGGATCGTATCAAAATATAGACATCCTAAAATTATCATTCCCCTTCCCAATCCCTTAATTATCCTTTTCCTTTAAGGTCGGCAACGCACCCATGATTCTTTGGTTATGTGGGCGTACATGGGCGGTGGAGGTCACTTACCATCCGGTGACCCACTTGCTCGTTTGACGGCCTATACCATAAAAAAAAATTGCGTGAACTAATTTTAATCACTCGTTTGTTTAGATCGATCACTAAATTATTTTCATGGAAGTATGGAATAGATTTCATTAGGTTACGTTGACGAACTTCGTTGCTACGTATTGCTTCATAACATAGGGGTCCAGTTTCGTGCTGAAGACAAAACTGTCTTCAGCTTCTCCTCCAATTTGACCGTAACTCAATATTACCATCTCGCTTACTCTCAGCTAGAACCCCCATCGCGCTCTCTGTTTGTGAGCTGTCAAACTCCCGCGTTATGTGACGCAATTTTACTTCTAAGCAGCCCGTCTAGTAGTATACATTAAAATTTTGAATGAAACTATAGATATATTTTAGTTACATATAATTATTATAATTGATGAATATTACATATATCACATTTTAATTTCATACATATACGCACTCGCTCTTGTAATCCTCGAAGGGTAGGAAGTGGTGTAACTACTACTTTAACAATATATGAAAAAAAGTTGTCTCGGTGGCGCAATTGTAATGCGTACGCGGTACGACTGAGGCTGACGCTGAGGTCTCGGGTCCGATCCCCGGGTCGGGTAAAAGTGATATTGGGTTTTTCTATTACGAAATGCTCAGTATCAGCGCGGAGTCTGGAATTGTACCCATTATGGAGATAGGCTCGCCCCCTACCACATCATGGGACGGAGATACGCTCGGCGAAAAGTGGTCTACTAGTCACACCCCTTCGAGGATTGCAAGCTTGAGTGCGGATTTTAATTCTGACTTCGCAATACAGTTTTATTTTCGTTTTTTGTTGGTTGCATATAAAATATTTTGGCCACATAATGAGAAATAACAAGTATGAACTCCTTTAACTAATCATTCAAGGGAAAATAAAGCGCAGGAGGAGGCCCGGTCGTAGGAGTATATCGTGGCTTAAAAATCTTCGTCAATGGTTTTCAACATGAGCCATAAAATTAAGATAGTCTGTATGATCGCCAACCTCCGATGGGAGATGGCACTTACGGCCGTTCCCAATACTAATCTTCAATTTCAAGATAGATAGAACAATACAAATGATTGACGATAGCTATCTACTTCTTGAAGTCAGATAAGTATGTCAGATGATCAGATAGCAATAGATAAGTAGGCTATCAGAAGGCCAATTCTCGTAATTTTAAACGTTCAAAATATCATTCCGATCTAGTTTCAGCGTCAAGAAAGTTGCAAATCGCATTCTCTTAAACCAATAGTCAACGTCAAATGTGAACATAGATCGTAATGAGATTGAATGTAGAATAAAAGTTGACTGAAGCCAAAACGGCATAATGCTACTGCTAATGCTAGGTGCATTTGACGTTGATTATTGGTTTAAGAGAATGCCATTTGCAACTTTCTTGACGCTGGGATTAGATCGGAATGATATTTTGAACGTTTAAAATTACGAGAATTGGCCTTCTGGGCCCTCTTGTGCGTTATGTAGGATAGCCGTTTATCGGTCAAAATCCACCGATAAAGATAAAAATAGATAACTTTATCGACAGATAGCACTTCAATGATATTGGGACACTTGAATTGTAATTTTCATAGTGTCGTATAATCTGTATTTAGCTATCAGTCCTCATCGATACACAGCAACGAAGAATAGGATTGACTATCATTGATAAGTTTATTGGGACGGTCAAACGGAAGATAGATACAATTTTCTATCGCCGGTATAGCAAAACCAGAGACAGACAGAATATAGGGAACGGCCATTAAAGAAGAAGAAGCGCACAAAATAATGTATAAAATTAGACTAAATACTCTATTCACACACACACAATTTTCTTTGTCTTCATTGGCAGTTCATATCCGATTACTTTGTTACAATTCGGGCAGAAGTGATTTTTGTTCTTCAAGCAGTCCATATAATAAATTAATACGACGCAAGGGATCATGCTGGAAAGAAAAAATAACAGATTTTATCGGAGCATAAGACCTCGGATGTCGTTTGTAGCTTACTAGCTTTTGCTCGCGGCTCTTCCCGCGTAAAGAGCCTTTTCCGGGATAAAAATTAGCCTATAACCGTCTCCAGAGTCCCATCTATCTCTGTACCGAAATTCATCAAATTCGATTCAGCGATTTAGGCGTGAAAGCGAAACAAACAAACTCACTTTCACTTTTGTCAGCCTTCTTGGCGCAATGGGCGAGTAGCCGGCTACGAAGCGAGAGGCTTGGGTTCGATTCCCACATCAAGGCAAATGTTTATGTGATGCACAAATATTTGTTTCGTGTCTGGGTGTTGTAGGACCGCAAGCCCCTGGTAGTTCCTGATACTCACGATACAGGTTTACCTGGTGTGGGGTCAGGACTATGTGTGCGACTGTTAGCCGTGTATTTATTTCTTTATTACGTGTTTATAATATTAACTTACCCAATAATAAGACATAATAAGGCGGATAAGTGGGTCATCATCCCCACTTCTTTGACGACTAGCGTGTGCACCTGCACGCCACAATGATGGCACCTTATGTACTGCCGGTCTGTGTTGAATGTGACACCTATAGGACCTAGGAAGGATACGAATTTAATATGATTTGTAACCACGGAGCCACCCAGATATCGATGTTGAAGTAAATTAACCTTAAAAAAAAAACTCGCTATGTTGTGCCAGTTTTTATTTTTATTCTTGTTTTCTGTAAATGTGTGTGCAATAAAGAGTTGTGTATTGTATTGGTGCTTTCTATTTAATTTTATCATTTATGATAACGGGGTTTTCCAGATATCGATTTGGAAGTTAGTCAGCCTTAGAAAAAAGAACAAAACGGTGGCCACTTTTTTCACTTCTAATGTAGGTTCCGTAATTTATGATTGCGGGGAAAATACCAGGGACTGTTCCAAAAAAAGAAGGTCCCAATTGGACGATTATTTTATGTTCTTTCATAACCACTTCTGTAGTAGGTCTCTTGTCTGATAGTCTATCTGGGTATTGGGGGTAGACAGCCTCGGATCTAGGGGGGGCAAATCGGGGCATCTGCCGGGCGGCAATGTCTGGTCATGTCTGGCAATGACCGCAACTTATTGGTACAATTTTATGTACCGCGCAGCTTGTCTAGTAGTATACATTAAAGTCTGCCTCATACAAATAATTATAAATATATAACTAGCCGTGTATTATATACGTTCCACTGCTAGGCACGGGCCTCTTCTACTGAATGAATGAGAGGGGTTAGGCCTTACTCCACCACGCTGGCCTAATGCGGGTTGGTAGACATCACACATCTTCGAAATTCTTTTGCAGAACTTCTCGGGTATGAAGGTTTCCTCACGATGTTTCCTTCACCGATAAAACAAGTGACAATTAATACACATGTAACTAAGAAAAGTCAGAGGTGTATGCTCTTGGGGGTCTGGTTTTGAACCTGCGACCTTCGTCTCGACAGTCCATACCACTCCCCGCTGAGCTATCACTGCTCAATAATTCAATCCAATAATTATAAATATGTTTTAATAATTATTTTGCCGCTATTCCCATTGAAATAAGATGACAAGAAACGTAACTCAAGCAAAATAATGAACCCACCAAAACTCTGTGCAAGGGGGTGGGGCTATAATAGTCTGTGCAGCTCGTTCAATCATTCAAAATTGATTCATGATCTCTAGTTGACACTTAATACGTGTAACTTTTTACGCGGTGCAGAACGTCGTATCTCGGTTAAGAAATTTAATATTTAGACATTAACTTTTATGAAATAAAGTTGATTTTGAACGTTCATTAATTTTTGTTGCGTGTTACGTGTGATTTTACGTTTGCATGTGTAAGTAAGTGGAGCCGTATTTTTGGCAGATTCATATGAGAGTTATCGTTCTAGTTATCTTATTTCGATGATGATCTAGTCCTGTGAGGTTGTTGTTTGTTTACAAGTAAATTTATGGCATAGGCCGGCAAACGAGCAAGTGGGTCACCTGATGGTAAGTGATCGCCACCGCCCATGTACACCCACAATACCAAAAGAATCATGGGTGCGTTGCCGACCTTCAAGGAAAGGGATAATTAAGAGATTGGGAAGGCGAGGGGGTTTTGGGCCTCCGTGTATCTCACTCACCGTACGTAACGCAGCAGCAAGCTGCTACTTTACGCCGGTTTTCTGTGAGACAGTGGTAATGACCCGGACGAGCCGGCTCATACATGCTGTAGACAGTGTCTACAGCGTGGCTCTACCACTCATAGAGCTAAGTAACCCTGTATAGACGCATTTGACTTTTTAAAGTCGTACGCACTCACGCCTTTAATCCCCGAAGGGGTAGGCAGAGGTGTAACCAGTACACCCGCATTTCGCCGAGCGTATCTCCGTCCCTTATGTGATAGGGGGCGAGCCTATCGCCATACCGGGCACAAATTTCCAGACTCCGGGCTAATACTGAGTATTTCGTAATAGAACACCCGTAATACCACTTTACCCGACCCGAAGATCGAACCCGAGACCTCAGGGTTGGCCTCAATCGTAACGCGTACGCGTTACAACTGTGTACAGTTTTTAAAGTCGGTTAAACAATTACCCTACCTGGTAAGATCACTTGCGTCGGCGGGGGTTGTCTAGGCTGGTCTTGTCTAGGCTGGTCTTGTCTAGGCTGGTCTAGTCTAGGCTGGTCGACGGTAGGTGTCTGTGTGGGTGTACTGACGTCATACTCCGTGTACGCCGGGGGTGGCTCCGGGAATGCTGATGTGGGAAGAGAGGCGGGCAGGTTCGATTCCGGTAAGTTGATATACAAATCTGGTAAATTTGATTGTACTGGGGTTGTTGGTGGGGTTCCTGGAATGTAAAAGTTTAAATAATATAAACGGTTAAAGAAATTTATTTCTCCAAAGAACAAAATATTCACTTATAAGAGAAACACTGGTTATCTTAAATCTATGTATATGCCACGAGCAAACACCAGCACAATACTTGTCGAACAGATAGCGATAATACAATTTATTAAATAATGACGGTAGTAATATCATAAATCACCAATACTGTACGCGCGAGTAATAAACATTGGTCATAGCAATGCCTTTATTACGTTTCATCGATGTCATGATTTTATTATAATATTATTATTTGTTTTAAATCTAGTCTCTCTTCACTTTTATCTTTACTATATAGGTTAGGATTTAACTTTTCTTTTTTATTTTAATATTATATACATTTTTATAATATTACAAGCCCATACATGATACAACATCTACAATAAGTAATGTATTTTTCTTAGGTTTTATTTTTAACAATATGATATTTTAATCTTCTTTTGAATAAATAAAAGGATCTGGTCTCTTTAATATCATTAGGTAAATTGTTATATAGCTGAGCTCCTTCGTATTTAATGTTTTTTATTCCATAGTTGGTTCGTGGTGCTCTCAGACATATATTATTTGCGTTTCTCATAATGCGTTGTTGGATTTGCGACTTTTTTGTGAATATAATTTTTGTGTGTATAGATTTTTCCAAAATTTTTCTTACTAATATACAAGTATTATATTTGTAAAGTTGTGTTATTGTCATTAAGTTAGTCTTATTGTAAACTATATTTGTTCTTGTTAGGTAGTCTAAGTGAAATAATAATTTTATAATTTTGTTTTGAGTGGATTGCAATTTTTTTAAATTTGTTTTCGTGGCAGATCCCCATAACTCAATAAGGTAGTTGAGATGTGATTTGATATAATTCTTCTTCTACCTGTGCGTATCCCACACGCAGTGGGGTCGGCGTAACATGCTTTTTAACAAGTTACAGAAAGATTTGGCTTGTACTTTTTACGATCTGCCTGACTGCCGGAAACTAATATTTGTCGATCACATTTTCTCGGTGTGGGAATCGAACCTGGGGCCTCTCGCTTCGCAATCGGCTCCTAGCCCACTGCGCCACGGACAGTCTCCGTACTCGGTAAATACTGTTATTAGGTCGATGTTTAATTTACATCGGTTTCAATTTTAGTTGATCGCATGCGATTAGAATCGTTTGAACAGTTATCCAATCGAACTGATTAACAAAAACAATAAAGATTTCATACACAGTAACGGCGAAGGAAACATCGTGAGGAAACCTGCATACCTGAGAAGTTCTTCATAAGAATTTCGAAGGTATGGAAGTCTGCCAAGCCGCATTAAGCCAGCGTGGTGGACTAAGGCCTATCCCCTCTCATTCAGTAGAGGAGGCCCGTGCCCAGTAGTGGGACGTATATAATACAGGGCTGGTATTATTATACACAGTAAGACATAATAATCCTTAACGTATATATTAGAATAACATTTGTAACTTTGAAATGACTTTTTTTATAAGCTTAAGTGACGTAACAAGGAGGTCGCTCGCCTGATGGTAAGCGCCACGCCTGCCCATAAACAGAAGCAACACCACACAGAACTTGAATTACAAAGCATTGCATGGACTTGGCATGCACTTGTCACCCCGAGACATAAGATGTTAAGTCACATAATACCCAGTAATTTCGCTGGCTTCTATGTCCTTCAAACTGGAACACAACAGTGCTTACACACTGCTCTTTGGCGGCAGAAATATACAAAGCGGTAGAACCAAGCCTGACCGCCTCGCGCATGCAAGAGTCCTATCACCTAGTACATTGAAGCCAGTTAAATTACTGGGCATTATGAGACTTAACACCTTACGACTGCGCTCGTCACCCTGGGTCGTATCTCAGGGTGAGGAGCGCAGTCTAATACTATGCTTCATAAGTTCTTGTTACCTAAAGCTAATAAAAAAGCCCACAATCCTCAGGGTCGAAACTTACCAGCACTAGATCCAGTTAAATCTACCGCCACAGTTCTTGGAATCCTTCGTCGACTGCCGACGCTTTCTTCGTCAGAGTCCAGGTTCTTGGGGGTGTTGGGTTCGATCCTACTGTCCCCGGCTACGGCGATCGTCTTGTTATCAAAGGGGTTGTAGAAAATTGTCTCCTGGAAATAAATTTTATATAGACATAATTGACAGCCTCCGTATCGCAGGCGATTAGCCGGCTGCGAAGCGAGAGGCCGTGGGTTCGATTCCCGCACCGAGATGTTTGTGTGATTTCGTAATGGCAATATTATCACGTATTAATTTAATTAGCATGTGAGTTCTCGTGTCTTAGCACGCTAATCATTCGTGCTAATGCTATTTGCTAATATGACACAACAATTTAGAGTTCCCGCGGGTGCGAAGGGGATAGCACGTTGCCATATTGAATTCAAATTCAATTCATAATTTTATAAGCAACAGAAAATGATACGCAAAAAACCCTTTTATTAAAACATAATCAAAATTGGTTCAGAAATGTGCCCGCAGTTATGACTTTAAATGTTGGTATGAGGAAAAGTGGGTGCGTAGTAGGGATATGTCACTATCTCGCTTGCACACGTGCACCATAATGAACATTTTACACAGTGACGTCAAAATTTGCGTCGTCTGTCATTTAACATTTACCCCTTCTACAAGATTTGAATGGCTTCTAACTTATTTATTTTTGGTCCGATATATAAAATTCTTTCTGCAATAGATTTTGAGTAACGTAACTTATTGATTTAAATAATAAAAAACAATCTCGTCAACTATCCTATTGCCATTACTAGTGTGGGTGTCAGGGCTGTTTACAGGCATAGCTATGAACACAATCTGAGGAGTACCTGGACGAATTGAGGCTCCTCTCGCCTCTGGTTACTCTGTGAGACGTTGCTGCCACTTTCATCTGGTAGGTCTATGTATACCACTGGGGTATCATTTGGCTCTGGTTTCACAGGTCGGGCGGAACTGGTTGAAGGTTGTGCCTGGAAAAAAAATACGTTTTTAACAATAATAATCAGTTAAAAATTCGGTCTCCCTAGAGGAGTTGACGTCAATCAGGCGGCCGATGTTTCTGTAACATGCGTTAAAAGCATGTTGCGTCGACCCCACTGGCGGTGGGATAAGGGCATATGGAAGAATAATAAGTTACTTTTAAGAACTTTAAAAGCCCAGTTCAAAACACCGAATCACAGTGTATTTTCTGTTTTCCGTTGAGTAGTTTTGCACGTACTCAACAACTGGGACCACGCTCAATCATAAAAAGCATCATTAAAATCAATCCACAGTTGGCGGAGATATCCTCTTTTCCACCTACCCTTATCCCATTCGCAGTGGAGTCCGCGCAACGTCTCTTTTTTGGCGCCAAACAAAAAGCGGTTCAATCACATATACAGAAATCCAACCTTAGCAAAGAGCTTATTCAAGGGTTGTTCTTGAAAACGAGCGTTAAGGTTGCGCTAGTTGGTTTTTTTCATAGTTGAGGGATAATTACTCCACTGTTTGATATCGTTACGTCGAAGGTTACACATGATTTTTTTTTCGAATGGATTAGTGCTGTTAGCCTATATTGCTTTTACAGCTTAACCTGAAAATAAAGCCGGCGCTTATGGCGCTCTAGCCAGATATATGTATAGTGTATTTAGTAGCGATTAAGCACAGAGGCGCCTTTTAGAAGGCTCCGACCTCAGCTTGAGCAATCGCTGGGGAGTATAGTTTAGGGCCGCCTCTGCACATCATTATGCCGAGGGGCAATTGTGGGAGCTATTTGGACTCGCAGTGTCCTATGTCGGGGTCGCGTATTATTATTGCGATTCGAGTTGGGCAAGGAAAGTGCTGCTTCGATAGCGACTGTGATGGAGTCGTTTGGGACGTCGATGGAGGTTTGGGACGTCGACGGAGGCTTGGTGCTTGATTTATCTGACCGTTATACAAAATGTAACAAAAACCCTGTTGGCCCTTTTTGGGTCGTGAAGATAGACAAATACACAGCTTAATAACACTGAATGACTGCCTCGGTGGCTTAGTTGTAATGGGTACGCGTTTCGACTGTGACTGATGCTGAGGTCTTGGGTTCCATCCACGGGTAAAAGTGATATTGGGTTTTTCTATTAGAAAAAAGCTCAGTATCAGCCCGGAGTCTGGAAGTTGTGCCCGGTATGGCGATAGGCTCGCCGCCTATCACATAAGGGACGGAGATACGCTCGGCGAAATGTGGGTGTACTGGTCACACCTCGGGGATTACAGACGTGAGTGCGTATGTAATAACAATAGTAAATTTACATACGATTCTGACATCACAGTTAAAACGCCAAACAGGGTTTTTGTTACATATGTTGTATATGTGTATACGTAAGCAGAATTGTAAAATAAAAAGTAATTTGAAAGTTACGAGTCTTGGAATATCCATATTTCGGTACCAGATTCCACGCAGATTAGGGTATAAATAAATAACATAAGGAGTACGAAAACTCCAAATCTAAATTCGTACAGGCATAGTTTAAATACCCAATACTTTAAATAACTTTATTTTGAATCAGTAAATTCAGAGATTATTTCATAAATACACTTCGGGGGAAGTGTATTCGTCAAGTTATATGTCCTTGATTTAACACAAATTGTGCTTTTCACTCTAGAGTTTCACTTAACCCAATGCTAGGGTGAGATAGCATGCTTTTTTGACTGCCTACTGACGAGTTAAAGCCGTTGTCTTTACGATTCAAGACTTACTTGATTGTTCTGTGGCCGCCTTTCCTGCCTGTGTACTGTGACGTCATTCCCTCCCTCTTCTGGAAGATCTATATACACAACCGGGTTTTCATTTGGCTCTGGTGGAATTGGCAGTGCCCTTGCTGCACTCGACGATACATCTCGCATCTGAAAATAAACCGACCTTTTTAAGCGACTTCAAAAAGGGAGGAGGTTTCCAATGCGGCGATGCGATAGGCTCGCCTCCTATCACATCGTGGGACGAAGATACGCTCGGCGAAATGTGGGTGTACAAGTTACACCTCTGCCTACCCCTTCTGGGAATTCAGGCGTGAGTGCGTATGTGTGTATGTAATTTGAATTTGAATACGTACCTCCAAGCCGCTTGTGTGTGTGTCTCGTTTGTGTGCATGAGCTGGTCTGCTTGGCTCACCGCTGATTTGTCTCCTGGGCAGGTTGGCCCAGCGGCCAGCTATGGCCGGGTCCAAAGTGGGAATATCAGTGACGGTAGGGTTCACGTAGGGATAGCCCTGGTATCGACTCTGGCTGGATGAGGAATACATGCCTGAAAATAATATAACGTTTAACAAATTCCAATACAATAACACAATCGCGACGAGTGTACTGTGGTCCGTTGAGGAGTTTAATTTTTTTTCTCCGTATTCCGTCATCAGATCTTAACCAAATTTATATGGGACCACATCGCAGCTAAACTCTATAAAGTGAAATTTTTACCTACAAAATCGGTCCACAATTGGCGGAGAAATCGATGTACATACATAAAAAACACATAAAAAAAACGCAGCGAATTGAGAACCTCCTCCTTTTTTGAAGTCGGTTAATAAGCATAAAATAAGTTCACGTATCCCCAAAGGGGTAGGCAGAGATGCAACTAGTACTGTACTTATAGACGCAGAGTTCTTTCTTTCTTTTGTTTAAATTACGGGTTCGCATTATTATGCATTTTGCCAATGATAACTTTACTTCTTTTTTTGATAAACTTAAATGACGAAACGAGCAGGTCGCTCAAATGTTGGTCAGTGCCACGTCAATTTTAAAATTCAAAATATTTATTGAGTCCATAAAATGTTATACATTATTTAGATTCCGTCAAAATTCTACCGCTAGTTCGGAATGCTGTTTCGCTCGAGAAGAACGAGCAAGAAACTCCAGCAATATTTAATTTATTTATTTATTTATTATTTATTTATTTATTATTAGGAAAACCAACAGCTAACACAATGTAAATATGTTATTGAAGTAACACTAGAAAGCCATTTATAGGTTTTCACGGATATGTACGAAATTATAAACTAGTAAAACACAGCGAGTAGAGCAACAGTGTCCATAATACTGATAATAAATACTATAGTGGGAAACATGACATAATTATTAATCACAGTACTACAAATGCTACTTTGGAACAAACTAAATTTTAAATAGAACAGAAAATGAACAGGTAAGGACATAATATGATATACAAATATAGTAAAGTCTAGTACTAATGACTTTCAAAAAACTTAAGTGTTAACTTGTGTGTTAGTGATTCTTTTGGTATTGCACGTGTTCATAGGCGGTGAAGATCATTTACCATCACGTGACCCACACCCTCGTTTGCTGGCGTCAGCTATAAAAAACATGTTTATGTGTTCATAAAGTAATTACCGAGGCTAATGTAAAGATAAGAATGCACGTCCATAACTGATTAGACTTTATCTAAACTTAATACAAAATAACTACATAGTTGATAATCGATTATTTAAATAATTGGATACAGTCGAACGCAAAAAGGATAATCGATTACGCAGTTGATTGAAAACATACATACATAGACTCACGCCTGTTTCCCATAGGGGTAGGCAGAGACAACGGATATCCACTTGCTACGATCCCTGCATACCTCTTTGGCCTCATTCACTCTCATTAAGTTTTTCATACATGCACGTCGGTTTAGGGTACTCCTGACCTGGCCTTTCTCGAGAATATCTCCAACTTGATCTATGAAAGTTTACCGAGGCCTTCCCCTCCCAACTGTATCATTCACACTCGCCATGTATATTTGTTTTTTTGATTGAAAATGATTGTGTATTTCTCGTTTCTTTTTTTTATGGCATAGGTCAGCAAAAAAGTGGGTCATCTGATGGTAAGTGATCTCCACCTCCCGTGTACGCCCACGATACTAAAATAATCATGGGAGGGTTGCCGATCTTAAAGGAAAGGGATATAAGGGATCTCACGCAGCGTACGAAACGCAGCAGCAAGCTGCTTTACATCGGTTTTCTGTGAGATAGTGGTAACGACCCGGATGAGCCGGCCCATCCAAAAACCTGTCCGTCTCTTAAAAACTCATTTACTTATAACATCGATATCGATTTTTCCGGGATAAAAAGTAGCCTATGCTCTAATCCAGGTCATGGTCTACCTGTGTGCCAAATTTGATCCAATAACGTTCAACTGATGACGGACGTGATGGACTAACAAACATCCAAACTTTCACATTTATAAATAGTAGTAGATTGTATTACATGAATAGTAAAACCATTATTTGTTTAAAATTAATCACTTTAATGTAACTTTCTTAACTTTTACTAACTAAAATAATTACTTTTTAATAAAAATACTACATACATACGCACTCACGCCTGTAATCCCCGAATGGGTAGGCAGAGGTGTAGCCAGTACACCCACATTTAGCCGAGCGTAACTTTGTCCCATAATGTGATAGGGGGCGAGCCTATCGCCATACCAGCCAAAATTCCAGACTCTGGGTTGCTACTAAGCATTTCTTAATAGAAAATCCCAATATCTCTTTTACCCAACCCAGGATCGAACCAGATACCTCAGCACAGCAGTCGTAACGCGTACGCATTACAACTGCACCACTGCAGTCTACTGACAAGCAAAGGCCAAGGTGATAACATTCGTTTATCTTAGCAAAACATTAAAGGCAATTATACTCTAAGGGCTAGCGCTTACATACAACTGTTGCATCGACTAAACTGTTTCGTCGAGTTGTGTACTTTTCGTGATTTCTACTCAACTGAACAGTTTAGTTGATGGAAGTGCGTATACAATCGATTTTATATCTTCTCAAATCGACCAGTCTTTATTCAGCAACGCTCGAGTCAAGGTGTTTAAAAACCATGTCAATTAACAACAAAGTTTTAGTTTGTGCTTTGCTTTATAGAAATTTTAAGAGAGATAAAAAAAGAAGATACTGTGTACATCCTGTACTCCTGTAGTCGCGGATCGACTGTTTAGTCGATGGTCTGCGCACATCAATACAATGCAATACAAATTGAGCGCTTGATCGATAGTTGTCCAACTTTTAAATCAAAAGCAAATCGATATAGCTTTTTGGCTTTTTTGTCGAACAACTATCGAGTTGACTGTATGTGCGCTTTAATATATTCTTTTAAACATATGATACACAACAAAATAGTTGTTCAACTAAAAGTTGTATGTAAGCGCTAGCCCTTATATGGAGTAGTTGCAACACTTAGATTAAGTATTTATTGTTATCGCAAGTGCATGCCAAGCTCCGGAAAGCGAAACATTGTTAGCATAGTCGTAAAAAGTAAAGATTGTGGAATGGCAACATTTAAGTTTTAGTACTCTACCTTTAATAAACAACTAATTGTTGTACCTTTTACAATGAGAAGATGTTGAATTCATCTATATTGATTTTTTTAATATATCAAGACATAAAAAAAAATGCCTCGGTGGCGCAGTTGTAATGCGTACGCGTTACAACTGAGACTGACGCTGAGACCTCTGGTTCGATCCGGGTCGGGTAAAATGATATTGGGTTTATCTATTACGAAATGCTCAATATCAGCCCGAAGTCTGGAATTGTGTCCGGTATGGCGATAGGCTCGCCCCCTATCATAGGACGGAGATAAGTTTGGCGAAATGTGGGTGTAATAGTTACATCTCTGCCTACCCCTTCGAGGATTACAGGCGTGGGTGCGTATGTATGTATAAAAAAATATTTGTGTTTCGGTGTCCTGGACATTATAACTCTAAAATACACAAACTTGAATTTGTTTTCCGCTTCTCTAATACGTCACTATTCACTCGTAAACCAATAAAAAAAATTGTATTTTACCTGTAGATGTGTAAAAATCCTCGGCAGTACCCAAAAAAACACTACACCAAATACATCTTTACACAAATATGTTAAACAATACACGACAACATGTTATTGTGATATATGAAAAATTTTACGTCCAGGACTTCGTGGTAATTGTTATCTATTGATAAGATATTATTATCATTTGGCTAGTGATAAAGACTTGCGATTGTTCGAGCAGCCAATACGATTGCAATGTTATTCAATAGTACAATTACGTGGTAAATAATTCGGCCGATCTGGGCCTCTGTTTGATGCAACGAAGTTCAGAAATGTAAATAGAGTTGAATAGGTATATTGTTAGGCAACATTTGTTAGATCGCATATTGTTGAGGACTCGCTATTTATCATTTATCCATTGATAATGAAGGTGTCCGAGAATGTAATGCCGGGTAGATTGAAATAATAGCCTTGCAAATAGTAAACAAGTTGTACGCCTGGTGGGGTGACAGTTGCTTTATAAGAGAGCGCTCCGTCATTGGGAGCTCAGTACTGTGAGTGCTCTCAGTTCTCTGGGTTCTGTGTGTTCTTGGTTCTCGGTAATCAGTCACCAGTCTCGAATATATTACTACGTGGTTACGCTGGCTCAGTTGAACTTATTGTTGCCTAGAAGCATTCAGTTCATTCAGAGTGCTTATGGGTTCTAAAAATACAATATGTAACAAAACCCCTGTTGAGAGTTTTAACTGTAATATCAGAATCGATAATCAAACGTAATGAAATAACTCGCATACGAAAATGAGACTAAAAATAATCATATTTATTTGTTATACTTTAATTATTTTATTGTTTGTAAACCTTATTACCGACGACCTGACAAGGGTTGCAGGAAGCCGATGGATGCAGGCCGCTTCCAACAGCGAGGCCTGGAAGGCATTAGGGGAGGCCTATGTTCAGCAGTGGACGTCTTGTGGCTGATGATGATGATGATGATGATGAAACCTTATTTCTATTTATTACCTCTGCAAGATTGATGACTCGCAGCCTGAGCGAGATAGCGTCTACGTGCAATTAACGCGACCGGCTTCGTCAATACGTCACATCAATCAGCTGTTCGTCACTTTTCAGATGAAAATAAAATTATTTATATATGTTAATTTCTCTAAGCTACCTGTAAGGATAATATCTCTCTTCACGGCCTAGAAAGGGCCAACTAGGTTTTTTAATATATTGTGGAATAGACATTACATTGAACAGACATTATAGAAAAATGTCTGTAACTTTTAACGGCTCAACATCGAAATAAGATGAAAATAACGTAACTCAACCAAGAAAATGACCCCAACAAAACTCGGTGCAAAGGGGTGGGGCTATAAAAGTCTGTGCAGCTCGTTCATTCATCAATTTATAAAAATAGATTCATGATTTCTAGTTGACACTTAATACGTCTAATGTTTTGCGCGGTGCAAAAAAAAAGTGTTACGTGTGATTTTACTTTTGCATGTGGAAGTGGAGCCGTATTTTTGGCAGATTAATATGAGAGTTATCGTTCTAGTTATCTTATTTCGATGCTCAGCAAACATAGTTAAGAATCATTGCGACAGACAGACAAAACTACACCTTCTTTTTGATCGGAGGTTAAAAAATTGTAGTTACTTTCTATCGTATATGCTACTAGGCCAAGAAGTCTGAATGATAACCTCAATTAAATGCTACCTGCGTCTGGAAGATTTTGGAGTAAACGAGATTTTAAGTGGTCATTGCCTCTTTAATGGTATGTGGGTTCGCTTCCGTCTGACTCATTACTTACGTATACGAATCACGCCAGCATCTCAGAATGGGTAGGTGGAGATACAAGTGCATAATACTGGGTGTAAGGAAGACTCTTCCGAAAACTGAGATAGCTATTGGCTTTAGATGACGAGACGAGCAGGTCGCTCGCCTGATGGTAAGCGTCACGCCTGCCCATAAACAAACATAAGGTGTGCCCAGTAATATCACTGGCTTGAATGTCCTTTAATGCAACGTTTACACACTGCTGGCAGAAATAGACAAAGCGGTGGTACCTAACTAGACGGCTTCTCGCATACGAGATACCTACCACCTATGTCCTAACAATGCAATATCGGATTTGGTACTACGGGGGGTGAAATACTTGTATCGTACACTATACGTTGCTTAAATTTGACCACACCTTGCTGTAACACGTTGTATAATACTTATATCGTACACTATACGTTACTTAAATTTGACCACACCTTTCTGTAACATGTTGTATAATACTTATATCGTACACTATACGTTACTTAAATTTGACCACACCTTTCTGTAACATGTTGTATAATACTTATATCGTACACTATACGTTACTTAAATTTGACCACACCTTTCTGTAACATGTTGTATAATACTTATATCGTACACTATACGTTACTTAAATTTGACCACACCTTTCTGTAACATGTTGTATAATACTTATATCGTACACTATACGTTACTTAAATTTGACCACACCTTTCTGTAACATGTATAATACTTATATTGTACACTATACGTTGCTTAAATTTGACCACACCTTACTGTAACACGTTGTATGGACGGCACTGTTTTACTATCAGAAGTGGAGACGCATTTCAGCGGCAAAATTTATTGACAACTAAGATTCGTTTTTCTTTTTCAGGAAGTGTCCGACGAGACAAGTGTTCGTGAGAGACGGAAGATCTCACTGCATAGACCGGTGTAACACCGATACTATGTGTGGAGAAGTGAAGGTGCCAGAAAAACATCTTAATGTAAGTACCAGTACCACTTCTGATATGAATAAAGAATATGTTTAAACAAAACTTAAACAGACAAAAAAAAATTTTTTTGACCGGCAGCGACACGGGCACCGACTCTTAACGATACCTTTACATTTTGATATTTTGACTTTTCAGTGTTTTTGTTTTTAGGTCGGTTTCTAAGTTTTGTTAAAACTTATTTTTTTATTGTAATTTTTAGTGGTAGTTACAGCAATAGCATGTAAATTCCAATACAATAACACAATCGCGACGAGTGTACTGTTGTCCGTTGAGGAGTTTAATTATTTTTACTTCGTACTTCGTCATTAGATCTTAACTAAATGTATATGGGGACTACATCGTAGATAAACCCTATCGAATGCAATTCTTTCCCACAAAATGGGTTTACAATTGGCGGAGAAATCGATGTACCTACTTAAAAAAAAATATCGCGCTAAATTGAGAACCTCTTCCATTTTTGAAGTCGGTTAAAAATTACGCTGATCCTCAAGTGATTCTTTCTGCCTGCCATTCTAGCTTAATGCCAGAGTGAAGTAAAATAGAAACTTGCTACGGTTTCGTACGGTCAGTAAAATATCTGGAGGACCAAATCCCCTCCTTCCCAATCCCTTTCCTTTAAAGTCGGCAACACGTCAATGATGTCTAATGTATTGGGGATAGAATAACTACTCGAAGAAACTAAGTACACGCATGGAATTGAAGCCGTTCAATTGGAGCCATATATGACTCCAAACTACGATCACCATACTCATAACTACACTGTTTATGGTCGTCACTTATAAATCAATGTATGAAACACATTTTTCCCATCCGCAATTTACCAAATGATTAGGAAAATACATTTTAGCTGATATTTGTTTTGCGTTCGTGTGCGTGTTGCAAGTAAACACATCACACTTAGCGAATTTTCAGCTTACGATTGTGAGTATGCGTTGTTTGGACATCTACCTTCTGTAAGTGTTTATTCTAAGTTTTTTTACCCAATAGGGTAGTTAACTAGTTTTTTTTCATTATTTAAATCAATAAGTTAAGTTACTCAATCTATTGCAGAAAGAATTGTATACATCGGAGCAAAAATAAATAAGTTAAAAGCCATTCAAACCCTTAGACGGGGTAATTGTCAAATCACAGACGACGCAAACTTTGACGTGACTGTGTAAAATGTTCATTATGGTGCACGCGTGCAAGCGAGATAGTGAGATATCCCTACTACGCACCCACTTTTCCTCATGCCAACATTTAAAGTCATAACTGCGGGCACATTTCTGAACCAATTTTGATTGTCTTTTAATAAAAGTGTTTCTTTTGCGTATCATTTTCTGCTGCTTATAAAATTCAATATACGAAACTACCCTATTTGAATTCTGCATTCGCGTAATAGTTTATTTTCCGTATTATCGTTTGAATATAAAATACAATAGTCAAATACCTTATTATGTTGTCTAGCTTTCAAATTGATGACTTTATAATAAGTTGAAATTAATTGTTCTAATGGTAAGGAGCGGCTTAATGGCTTAATCCCGATGGATTATTTTACTTCCACGAATATAGTTTATTTGGCAAACATGCTATATTTAGACCTTGTTGATTAATACATACATACGCACTCAAGCCTGTAATCCCCGAAGGGGTAGGCAGAGATGTAACCAGTACACCCACATTTCACCGAGCGTATTTCCGTCCCTTATGTGATAGCCTATCGCCATACCGGGCACAAATTCCAGACTCCGGACTGATACTGAGCATTTCGTAATAGAAAAACCCAATACCACTTTACCCGACCCGGGGATCGAACCCGAGACCTCAGCGTTGACCTCAATCGTAACGCGTATGCATTACAACTGCACCACCGAGGCTGTCGATTAATGTTGGAATTAATTTGTAATAGATTATTTAATATGAATATAGTACAGATACGTTTCTCGACACAAATTTGTTTTGGCAGATCCCAACGACCCCATCACAGTCGCTATCGAATCAGCACTTTCCTTGCTCAATCCGAATCGCATTAATAATACGCGACCCTGACATCGGACATACCTGCGCGTCACAAAGGGGCACAATGATGTACAGAGACGCCCCTTATACTTTTCAGCATTGTGCAAGCTGAGGTCTGAGCCTTCTAAAAGACGCCTCTGTGCTTAATCGCTACTAAATACATTATACATATTTCTGGCTAGAGCGCCATAAGCGCCGGCTTTATTGTCAGGTGAAACTAGAAAAGCAAAATAGGGTAACAGCACAAAAAAGAGTGAAATGTAGCGAAATTACACGGAAGTATGGACGTACCAATATAGGTGCCTAAATAGCCATAGGGCTCGCTTGGTAGAATGCTATATTCCCGCCAAGGCTTATAAGGATCTTCATTCAAGTGATGGTTACAAGTGAAATTTTTTTTTTTAGTCCCAATGTTTATTTCTCTTAAATTCCGTATCTTTAGTCCACCAATCTTCAGAAGGTATTTTAGGTAAAGCCACAGGCCCACTCGTAGCTACGTATTCCGCTTTCGAATATTTAGGATTATCGTACTGGTCGAATTCATTTCTCTCCTTTCTTGTAGTTATGGCTTTTTGTATATTTTCAAAATCATTCGGCTGTATGGTTTCATTTTTCTTAGAATTGGCGGTGAGACGAAAACGGTTGGGGCTTAGAAATTTGGATTTTGAGTTTGAGGCATCTTCTGGTACTGTTTTTGACTTTGGAGCCTGCTCTGCTAGCATTTTTTCCGCTATTCCTATAGTTGAATCTAGTTGTGGTATTTCAGTGGACTGTGGTTTGTTTCTCTTAATTTTGGGCCTTTCTTTTATTGTATTGGAATATTGTTTAGTAGGATTATATTTTTCAAAACTTTTTTCCGGTTCTTTCTTAACTTTATACAAATTTTCTGGTTCTTTTTGTGGCATATTTTTTAAATTAACTCTGCCAGTTCTTTTCGGCTTATTATCGATTGCTTTTTTAATATTTTTTGTCATTTTCTTTATATGTTTTTTTGGTAGATCTTCTTTTATCTTTTGATACCCTTGTTTAGGTCTTTGTTGGGTTTCTTTTTGATTTCTTTGACTAACTATGTTGTACATTTCGTTATTCTCCTTGGATATATCTTGGAAGTTGTTCTCTCTTCTTTCGTTTTCCTCCGATACATTAGTAATCACCTGTTCAGTGGCTTTTGCTATGAATTCGGCTATTTTGTCGGCTAATGATTCGGACACGAATTTCTTTGCTAGTTTTTTAATGTCTTCTACATTGGCTGTTAAAAGGACGAAACTTTGGGCCATTTGGTTTAGTAAGAATAGGTTTAGAACTGGAATAAATATATTTAGGTGATATGTATTAAACGCTTTCGTCTGTTAACACCCTACTGAAGGCGTCAGTAACGCTTATAGATGGACAATAATAATAATAATAATACACCCAACAGTCACACACATAGTCCTGACCCCACACTAGGTAAACCTGTGTCGTGGGTATCAGGAACTACGAGGGACTTGCGGTCCCACAACACCCAGACCCGAGACCAATATTTGTGGTTCACACAAACATTTGTCTCGGTGTGGGAATCGAACCCACGGCCTCTCGCTTCGCAGCCGACTACTCGCCCGCTGCGCCACGGAGCTGTCAATGTTCCCAACTTGTGGAATCCCTAAACTTGGTGAGTTGGACTCGCCGGTAGTGTATAAATTTTGCTATCTAGTTAACTACTCAGTTAGTGGACAGGAATATCTTCATCCACTAAACAAACAAATTAACATGTCTAGGTTTTCCGATCATGGGTATACAATTTCACTGTTCATAGATATCCAGACGATTTTTTTTAAAGTTTTTTTTTATGTATATTTTATTTGGTGTCCTGAAAGACACTATACTTTCCTGAATTTGGATGAAAATAAACGAATTACCTAATGTAAAATATGCGTATAACACCTGAAATATCCCTCATAATGAATGATTATTCGTAAAATGGCAATACTGGAGCGAACAGAGCGCTCTTCAATTCAGTTAGCTTGGTAGATGTATACGTATACTGGACTTTAATACATTTTAGTAGTGCAGAGTACAAACACGTTTACGAGTGGTAGAGCCACACTGTAGACCGTTTTGTCTACAGCATGAATGGGCCGGCTCATCCGGGTCATTACCACTATCTCACAGAAAACCGACGTAAAGTAGCTTGCTGCTGCGTTTCGTACGGTGAGTGAGATATCCGGAGGCCCAAATCCCCCTCCCCTTCCCAAACCCTTAATTCTCCCTTTCGTTTAATGTCGGCAACGCGCCCATGACTCTTGGTATTGTGGGCCGTACATGGGCGGTGAAGATCACTTACCATCAGGCGACACACTTGCTCGTATGCCTATGCAATAAAAAAAACGCAGATGCAGCGTCAAAGACGCGCGCGTCAGATGCTATCGCAAGTCTGCCTTGAACCCATCATTTTATTCATATGAAATACCTTACCAACATCGTAAAGCTTCATGTTCACTTACTATTATGAAATATTTTACGAGTAATAGAATATTTTTATTGATATTGACATTTTTATGAACTTTGTATGTTTATGGAATATATTTTATTGTACTGCCTGACTGCCTCGGTGGCGCAGTTGTAATGCGTACGCGTTACGATTGAGGCCAAAGCTGAGGTCTCGGGTTCGATCCCCGGGTCGGGTAAAGTGGTATTGGGTTTTTCTATTACGAAATGCTCAGTATCAGCTCGGAGTCTGGAATTTGTGCCCGGTATGGCGATAGGCTCGCCCCCTATCACATAAGTGACGGAGATACGCTCGGCGAAATGTGGGTGTACAGGTTACACCTCTGCCTACCCCTTCGGGGATAACAGGCGTGAGTGCGTATGTATGAGTGCGTATGTATTTTATTGTACATACTTAAGTACTTAGTATTATTTATATAGCATAGGTTAGTAGAAGAATTTACAAGGTGGTAGGTCCTTCGTATATCCGAGAGGCCGTCTGGGTTGGTACCACCGCTTTGTCTATTTCAAACCAAACAGCAGTGTGTAAGCACTGTTGCGTTCCGGTTTGAAGGACATTGAAGTTAGTGAAATTACTGGGTATTTTGAGACTTAAAATCTCATGCGTCAGTCGCAGAATAGTTAAAGACTATGTGGTGCAGTGGGCGAGTAGCTGGCTGCGAAGCGAGTAGCCGGCTGAGAAGCGAAAGGCCGTAGGTTCGATTCCCGCACCGAAACATGTGTTTGTGTGATCCACAAGTATTTGTTTCGGGTCTGGGTGTTGTGGGACCGCAAGACCCTCGTAGTTTCTTGAGTCGTAGAGCCACGCTGTAGACACTTTTGTCCACAGAGCGAATGGGCCGGCTCGCCTCGTTACAACTGTCTCACAGAAAACCATCGTAAAGTGGCAGCTTGCTGCTGCGATTCGTACGGTGAGTGAGATATCCGGTGGCCCAAATCAAATCAAAATGTTATCTTTCTGTTTGAGGCTCTGAGACTGCCTTGGTGGCGCAGTTGTAATGCGTACGCAGTGCGACTGAGGCTGACGCTGAGGTCTCGGGTTCGATCCCGGGTCGGGTATCAAATCGTCGATCGGGTCGGGTCGGGTAAAAGTGAAATTGGGTTTTTCTATTACGAAATGCTCAGTATCAGCCCGGAGTCTGGAATTGTGCCCGGTTTGGCGATAAGCTCGCCCTCTATCACATCGTGAAACGGAGATACACTCGGCGAAATGTGGGTGTACTGGTTGTAACTAGTGTACACCTCTGCCTACCCCTTTAAGGATTACAGACGTGAGTGCGTATGTATGTATGAATTATAACAAGACCGAAATAGGATTGAATAGTAAAGCAGCAGAACTATCGTGTAATGAACTCTTAGACTGTCGACTGAGCACTGATTACTAAGACCTGGAGACTGATTGACTGACTGCGAGAGCTCACAATGGAGAGCATGAATAATATTTCCATACAACTTCTTATTTTTCTCGAACACCCTATTAATTACCGATATATGAAATTAAATCTTATAGTTTTAGTTAATCAAGTCAAAGTCAAGTCATTACAAAATAAAGAAACTTATGTATAGAAATAATATCAATTAATGTGTATACATAGCATCGTCAAAATACACTGGGCAACTATAAATTTTACAATACTTTTATTATGGAATAGTCCGGAATTGTTAAGTATTATTTTTTATGGGTCGATATGGACCATAGGCATTACCGAAACGGCACATGTTTTTATTAGTTTAAAACATGTGCCGGATCCAAAACGACCCAGCCTGAGAAGACCCGGCGAAACAAAACTCAGTGGACTTACTTTACCACTGGATTTTACGCGGCGCGACGCAGTCCTGAGAAGATCCAGCTAAACTCAAACTCAGTGGGCTTGTTTTTAGTCCGGTTTTTCAATGCAAAATAATTAGAGAAATAGAAATAAATATAATAATAATAAAAACATTTATTGCACACAACACAATACACATATGTAGTACATTAAAAATTACACTCTTTGGAATACTGCTTCGGAACCGGAGGGTGATGATGATAATCCATCATGTTCCCTCCACCACACCAACAAAAGCTGCATACACCCACAGCAGTCACACTTGAAGCGCCCCGTCCTTTGAGGAAGTCCTCAAATGACGCGACGCATCGGCGAGACCACTACAGATGCAACACAACGAATATTGGCATGGTGGGAACATATTTAATTTGAATGCATTGTTCCGAATGTCATGGTGTGTGTGCAAATAGGCTTATTCAGCATGAGGTCGCAGTCAAGCCGCAACCGTTGGTCTTCCATAAGTCCGCGAAATAATGGGATAACCTAACCGTATATGATCTCTCTTCCAGCCTTGCTACGTCTGCAACAGCACAGGTCATAACTGCCGAGTCCTGCCTCGTCCGAGAGTAAGGATTCAGTTAGAAGAAACGACCACTGATATTAATACTATAAACGATGGGACTGACGAACCAACAACTGGACAACCTGACTTACCATCAGGTAATCTAGATTATACAATATGTAACAATTACCCTGTTGGGCGTTTTAACTGTGATATCAGTAGGCCTAGTATGAGTTACAAATACGTTCACAATTTTCGAAGTGTCAAACTAGTAATTCATACGGTAATAAAGAAAAGAATCGCTTCAGAACTAATTTCATACTCTATTATTATGAAATAAAATATGTATATAACCATGTAATTAATTTTAATTTATCATAGTTCCCACTAGTGGCTACTAATATTTGACGTATTGAGATAAAACGAAAACTTTCGTTTTACAAAACTATTAGAACTACTAGGCCTACTGAATCGTTATTCAAACGTAATTAAATTGCTCTCATACGAAAATTGGACTGTAAACAGTCATATTTATTTTTTAAACTTGAATTAACCCGTATTTCGATTGATTACCTCTGCAAGAGCGATTACTTGGGGCCTGAGCGAGATAGCATGTTGCGTCGTCCACGTACATCAAACGTGCCGCGCCTCCGGCTTCGTCAATACACACAGAAATTCAGATGTAAATATTTTTTTATATGTTTTCATTATGTAAGCTGCCTGTGTAAGGATCATCGAAATAAGATAACAAGAACGATAACTCTCATATGAATCTGCCAAAAATACGGGTCCACTTACTTACTTACTTGTGTCCTTCCGGAACACAAAAATGCTCACACCGCTGCTTGGCGGCAGAAATAGACAATGCGGTGGTACCAACCCGATCGGCCTCTCTCATATGAGGGATCTAATTTGCATAATATAGCTAAATGGGGTTACAAGAAGCATTTAAAGTTGTTAATATCTAAATTGTAGATGCAGTAACAGTAAGCGTTGAAGAAGATGATGAAGAGCCTCAAGGTGTGGAAGACACGGACTTCCTCCTATATGTAAGCGCAGTAGAGACAGAGAGATGTAGGCGAGGGCTTACCGTGGCTTACGCGTCGCATTGCCAGCAAGAATCGGCTTTAGACAGGTAATACTTGATGAATAGAGATAGAAAGAATGACAGAAAAAATAATGAAAGTAGGACCGAAACAAAAGAATGAAAGAGAGAAAGAACGAAACAAAGTAATGAAAGAAAGAAAGAACGAAAGAAAGTCTGAAAGAACGACAAAAACAAAGGCAGAAAACAGAAAGAAAAATGTACTGTATGAAATCATACATTAAATTGAAGAGTATTTCTTTTAAAAATTGCTAGTTCTGAGCCACTGTCACTTCTGAGAATATATCAAAACCAAAATGGTTACTTTGCAAGCCACTAAGGGCTCTTTTCTACGTCAATAATACAATTAACTACATAGAAAGGTTTCTACCGGTGTTTCGGAAATGCTCACAAATCTAGTGCCTAGTGTCACTTTGTGAGTCATGGTATCATGGAAATTTCAGGCTGGGATAATTCTGAGAATGTAATGTCTTTTCACGGCCGATATCATATTTACCTGCACTTTTTAGCATAGGCCGGCAAACAACCAAGTGGGTCACCTGTTAGTAAGTGATCTCTACCGCCCAAGTACGCAAACAATATCGGGAGAATCATAAGCGCGTTACCGACCTTACAGAAAAGGGATAAAGGGATTGGGAAGTGGAGGGAGATTTGGGCCTGCGGATATCTCACTCGTTTACTAGGTGGTAGGTCCCTCGTATGCGAGGCTGTCTGGGTTGGTACCACCGCTTTGCCTTTCTGCCGCCATGCAGCAGTGTATAAACACTGTTGTGTTTCGGACTGAAGGACATTAAAACCAGTGAAATTATTGGGCATTACGAGATCTTATGGCTCGGGTTGACGAGCGAAGTCCAATTCAAAATAAAAAAAATTAAAATTCCAAATATTGAATCCATAAAATGTTATATATTATTTAGATTCCGTCAAAACTCTACCGCTAGTTCGGAATGCTGTTTCGCTCGAGAAGAACGAGCAAGAAACTCCAGCGTTGCTCTTTTCAATACTAGTTTACAATTATTACAGCATAAGGTTTTACAATATTTTATTGGAATTAGAACAGCTCAATCAAGCAATTACAGGAATGATATCGCATTGGATTAACTTGCATGTCCTCCATAAGCATGACGAATAAATTAAGACCTTAAGATAGTGTAAACAAATAAAAGATAACAGTCTGAGCAGACCAGTCCACACAAGCAGCACCCGTTCACGAGTATGACGCATGTGCCAGCCATCGGCCTCCTCAACCATGTTACAGGGAAGTGACCGACCCGGCACACGACGCCGCTGCAAGCACAGACATAAGAGCGAGCGAGCAATGCCAGACATTGCTTTGTAATTCAACATTCTGCGTGGTGTTGCTTCAGGCAATTGCTTTTTTGAGTGGTAGAGCCACGCTGTAGACACTTTTGTCTACAGCATGAATGGGCCGGCTCGTCCGGGTTGTTACCACTCTCACAGAAAACTGGCGTAAAGTAGCAGCTTGCTGCGTTTCGTACGGTGAGTTTCTTTGTTTTTTTTTATCCGGAGGCCCAAATCCAACCCCCCCCCCCCCAATCCCTTAATTATCCCTTTCCCTTAGGGTCGGCAACGCTGGGTGCGTTCGTAATTATCGTAATTCTTTTGGTATTATCGGTGTACATGGGCGGTGGAGATCACTTACCGTCAGGTGACCCAATTGCTCGTTTGCCGGCCTATGCTATAAAAAAGAAAAAAATGCGTTGCGATTACTATCAGGGGAGCGACCTGCTCGTCTCTTCTTTCAAGATTATTGAAAGACACGTGTTAGGATTTTTTTTAATACCCGCTTACATACTGTGTCTTTTTCCCAGGCCAGTAGCAGGACACGCCAACTTCTGTCCAGGAGAGTTATCAACGAAATACAGGGACATGCCGTCCGTCCTGTCGACCGTCAAACATGAAATGTTACACGCGCTCGGGTTCAGCGTGTCTCTGTTTGCATTTTACAGGTAATCTTCTTATGGTCTTATTCATAATAAGTTATCGGAGCTTTATAAGGCCGTTATTAGATGATTGATAAAAATTGTTATTCATAATCGTTCAATAACGCTAAAACGCTCATTAACTCTCCTATAAAGTGTCACTATTTTATAGAAGCTATAACCCTTCTATAAACCTATTTTAAGTGTTCGATAGTGAAAAACATGGCCGACATTGGTCAGCTGTTTCATAATTGACGTATATTTTTACGACTGTCATTTTTTTTTTTATTCTTGTCTTTTTCTTTATTTATAACGGCTTCGCCCTTTTCAGTTCAATGCTTCTTAGACGGCTTTCTTCAAGCGGAACGAAAGCACAAGGTCGATCATTACCCTTGATCAAATATCACCTAAATTCCCTTTTTTTTATGTTTCCATACGCTATTCATCATCTTAAATGATTATTGCACAAAACCACACCACTTTTATACAACAAACACAACTTTAAACTAGTTTAGGAAATAATTAAATCAAGAGAGCCACCGCATGTCAGAATTCCCGCCAAAACTCCGTCAATTTTCTTTTTATTTAGTTTGTTTCCAGTCTTTCCAGAGACAAACCATATTAAAATCATTCAATCAATCAATCATTTTCTGTAAACTGGCAACTTTGTGTATGATAAACCTATTTTAGTTAACGGAGCTTTATCAAACGATTATGAATAAAGAATTTTATTGAACGTTCGATAGGCTTAAAATACGTTTTAACTAATGAAGGTTTATACCGATAAGCGTTTTATTATGAATAGGACCCTTAATATATAAAATTCTCGTGTCACAATGTTCGTTCCCATACTCCTTCGAAACGGCTGAACCGATTTATTTTTCATCCCCCTAAATGGTAAAGGGTGGCCCACTTCTAAATTTTATTATTTATACATTTTTTTTGTTTTTATTTTATGACAGCATTTAAAAATACATACAACCCCTTAATTTTCACCCTTCTACCATCAACCCGTATTTTTTAATAGCGATATTAGTATTTTTGTCAAGCGCGTTTCTCACACCGATCGCGATGACGGGACTCACTTGATGCGACTAGACTACTTTAATCCTGGAAATAGGCATTCACGCGGGCGGAGCCACGGGCAACAGCTAGTTTTTCTATATGTATGTTTGTCTGGGGCATGAGTCTATTTTTAACAGACTTAAAAATGTGCGTTTTTATTGCATTTGTTTAAATATTGTATATAGATTTCTCCGCCAAATGTGGACCGATTTTGTTGGAAAAAATAGAAGCAATATATTAAGTAATTTAAATGTAATTTTTTTTCTCAGATTAGTTATGTTGGACATTAAATAACTCTAGTAGCAATATTTATAATATTCATTATTATTATTCCTTATATCCATTGTGATTATTTGCGCAAAATCATTTTATACATATTTAATAGGAGGATCAAGATGCAATTTCCAAAAATAATGGCAGTTGTAGAGACTGCCGAATAGTGAATCGTTTTTTGCTAGGCAAGCGTGCTTCATCTTAGGCCACATCATCGCTTACCATCAGGCGTGATAGTGGCCAAACGCGAGCCTAATACGTATATAAAAAAAGTGAAAACTTAGTATTAAAATTTAAAATCATAATGTTTGAAACAAAAATTATCAACTTCAATCTGGTTTTCACAACTATTGACATTGCGAGCAACAATTATATACATGTTTATTTGGTTTTTTAGTACTCACTATTGTACTGCACAATGATTCTACAATTAAACGATTCAAATAATAATCAAACAAAAACACTATTTCAACAATGCACAGTATATACACATTGAACTTTTCACTAAATCCATTCAATTTCACTTATAAGATATACACAGCACTAATGTTGCACAATACGTCAGCTGTATAGCTACAGATAAACTGTTATAAGCATGTCGATGACGCGAACCCATAGCATTTTTTCCTACCAAAGTGCCCAAGGCGGCTAAAGAAGTTTTCACTTCAAAAAGCAAAACTAAATTGAATATCGCGGGCTCGTGCTGACATCCGATCTTAATTTGGTAACTCGTAACGTTAATTAACTAATACCTTAATACTTGTTACTTTGGATTTCAGAGATGATGCAGGAGAGCCATTAACTGAAAGAAGACCAGATACTGGTAGCCCACCTTTGGACGAAGAGTAAGTGTTCCTCATTAACCGACTTCAAAAAAGGAGGAGGTTCTCAAATCGGCACGTTTTTTTTCATTTTCATTTTTGCTTTTTTTATGTATGTGCATCGATTTCTTCGCCATTTGTGGACCGATTTTGTTGGAAATAATAAATTTCACTCGATAGAGTATCGCTGCGATGTGGTCCCATATAAAATTGGTTAACATCTGATGACGGAGTACGGAGAATAAAAATAAAACTGTAGTTTTAAGAGAATGCCATTTGCAACTTTCTTGACACTGAGACTAGATCGGAATGATATTTTGAACATTTAAAAAATTGCTTTCCGTTTTCGCTTTGTGGAGCAAGTTCATATTATGTTATGATTTTGGCGCTCCCTGAAACTGCCGCCCGGAGCGGATTTTTTCTACACACATATTTATTAATTATTTATTCAATTTATTCGGCACTGGGACGTGTATAATACAGGGCTGAACATCGAAATAAGATGACAAGAAACGTAACTCAAGCAAAAAAACCCACCAAACTCTGGGCGGGGCCTATAAAAGTCTGTGCAGCTCGTTCATTCATCAATTCATAAAAACTGATTCATGACTAGTTGACACTTAATACGTCTAATTTTTTGCGCGGTGCAGTACGTCGTATCTCGATTTAGAAATTTAATATTTAGACATCAACTTTTATGAAATAAAGTTGATTTTGAACGTCTATTAATTTTTGTTGCGTGTATGAGTGTTACGTGTGATTTTGCCTTTGCATGTGTAAGTGGAGCCGTATTTTTGGCAGATTCATATGAGAGTTATCGTTCTAGTTATCTTATTTCGATGGGGCTGATAAAAAAAATGTTTTTTTTTGACAGGTTACAAATTCATAAATGGTCAGATCGCGTGGTCAGAAACTTGACGCGACAATGGATGGTCAGCGGAGGCACCATGGAACGAACATTTAACATGATCGTCACTCCGAGGGTGGTTAAAGAGGTAAGTAAGGTCTTCCTCAAAAAATTTGAAATTTAGATTCCGTCAAAACTCTACCGCTAGTTCGGAATGCTGTTTCGCTCGAGAAGAACGAGCAAGAAACTCCAGCGTTGCTCTTTTCAAAACTAGTTTACAATTATTACATAAGGTTTTACAATATTTAATTGGAATTAGAGCAGCTCAATCAAGCAATTACAGAAATTATATCTACGCATTGGATTAACTTGCATGACCTCCATAAGCATGAAAATAGTGTTAAGTACTAGCTTACGCTCGCGGCATCGCTCGCATGATTTATTCCAGGATAAATAAACGCCTCGGAGGCGCAGTTGTAAAACGTACGCGTTACGACTAAGGCTGACGCTGAGGTCTCGGGTTCGATCCTCGGGTCGGGTAAAAGTGATAGGTATTGGGTTTTTCTATTACGAAATTCTCAGTATCAGCCCGGAGTCTAGAATTGTGCCCGGTGATAGGCTCGCTCACATCATATCGCTCATAATTAAAAACTCGCAACAAATGTGTTTCCAGACCAGGGTATTGAACCCAGGACCCTCACGGCTCTTAGCTTTAGTACGCTTAGTAGGCGATGAAAACCCTATTCTTCTCTTCCACCTGTCCCTATCCCACTCGCAGTGTGATCAGCGCAACATGCTTTTTAACACATGTTACAGAAAGATTTGGCTTGTAGTTTTTACGACCGACAACCTGTCTGACGTCAACCCCTCTGGGGAGGCCCTATGAAATCCCTATAGATGTAAAAACATCCAATCAATCTCTCCCGTGACCACGAAGGCTGAAAAGGTTTCGAAACGTCGGCACTAAAATAAAAATTAAACCGCGATAAAATCCCTATAAACTAGTTTTATTTCAATGTGTAATATTCGCGTAAACATAAGAAATCACCAAATAAATAATTTAGTGTAATTGCCCAGTGTATTTTGATGCTATGTATGTTATGTATACATTAGTTGATATGATTTCTATACATAAGTTTCTTTATTTTGTACTGACTTGTCATAAGCGCTATTTTAATTGCCTACATGATTAATAAACTATTTCATTTCATTTCACCATCCAATCAAATGTTATTTTTCAGGTCCGAGAGCATTTCAACTGCTCAAAGCTCGAGGGCGCGGAGTTAGAAGATCAGGGCGGTGATGGAACCGCCATGACACATTGGGAGAAGAGAGTTTTCGAAGTATGGACTTGTGGACATTGTTTATTAATTTAAATTATTTAATTAGAGCGGTATATCGGGTGTAAGTCGGCCATCAACACCTCTATGTTTAACTTTTGAATAACTTAACCGATGGAAGTCGTTATTCACACCATATATTTGTTTTGTGGAGACGATGATTTATAGCTATATATCATCACGCTACGACCTACAGGAGTGGAACAGTTATATACGAGTGAAATCGTGAGGAACAGCTAGTTGCAATATAACTTGATATACAATAGATTATAATTTACTAGCTTTTGCTCGCGGCTCCGCGTAAATAGACCTTTCCGAAATAAAACGTAGCCTATAACCACCTCCAGGGTCCCATCTATCTCTACATCAAAATTCATCAAAATCGGTTCTGTGATTTAGCCGTGAAAGCGTAACAAACAAATAGATATTTGTTTTTATGAAAAGTATCCTATGTTAGTTCTTATACCTCCAAGAATATGTGTACAAAGTTTCATGATGATCGGTTAAGTAGTTTTCGCGTGAAATCGTAACAAACAAACTTACATTCACATATATAATATTAGTATGATGTCTCCTCAGAACGAGGCAATGACCGGCACACACACGCAAAACTCAGTGTTCAGCAGAATAACGTTCGCTATGATGGAAGATACCGGGTGGTACCGCGCCAACTACGACCACGCCACCCCCCTGGACTGGGGGAAAGGGCTGGGGTGCAAGTTCGCCATGGCTTCCTGCAAAGAGTGGCTAAATACTCAAAGGTTGAGGTATACAATATTTGGGATTTGTGCTTTTAACATTGAGATATGTGCTTGCGGTGAGCAATTTGCTTGTAAATTTGCTTTCATTACTAAATGTAAGGGAAATGCTTCCGAAATCGAGGATAGTAGCTGGTGATTACAGACCATTTAAAACTCGCGAACTATGTGGGCGAGAAGCGAGAGGGGGTGGCTTCGATTCCCGCACCGATAAAAATGTTTGTGTGAAGTTTGTTTCGGGGTCTGTGTGTTGTGGGTTGGCAAGTCCTTCTTAGTTCCTGATACCCACGATATAGGTTAACCTAGTGTGGGGTCAGGACTATGTGATGACTGTTGGCCGTGTATTTATTTATTATTTCACGTTTAGTTTAATTTGGACGTATTAATGTAATGTTTTATTCAAATAATAATTAAAATCGTGGAAAGCTAAAAATCAGGTGACGTTCGGAGTCAACGGCCGCACTTTGTATCTACCTACTGAGTATTGCCGGGGATTTGTGCGCTCATTGACCCCGAGTTTAGTACGCTTTACATTGCGGATTTACGAAATATCGACTTTCCAAAATTATACGTAAACAGCAATTATGAATAGTGTTTGCGTTTATGTTAAGGTAATGTTTTACTATCGAAGCGTTCCCTTACACACAGTATGTATAACATATAATAAATATGATTTGGCGGCAGTATATGGCATGGCTTTCGGGTAAGATTTTCAAGTGGAATGATATTTTGGTTTGAGATGAAAGATACTTAAACTAATTCATAGTTGAATATTATGGAATAAAATGAACATTAATTATGTATTTTTTATAATTGCGAGCCTCAATTATTTTTTAATTTGCTTAATGGGAAAGAAGTCAACATGTAACAACTGTTATCAGTTTTTTTTTTTTATATTAGCTTGAGTGACGAAACGAGCAGGTCGCTCACCTGATGGTAAGCGCAACGCCTGCCCATCAACAAAAGCAACACCACACATAACTTTGAATTAGAAAGCGCTGCATGGCATTGGACTGCGCTCGTCACTCCGAGACATAAGTTTTAAGTCTGTTTTAAGTCTCATAATAAATAATTCACTGGCTTCAATGCCCTTCAAATATTAAATTGGTTAAATTACAATATGGTAGATTAGCCAATTGTTATATTCATTGTATTATTATTTCTCGTATACTTGTACTCTAAGTGTTGTACAATAAAGAATTATAAATAAATAAATTAGTGCTCGTATTAATATTATGAACAAATTGCTTACATTAGTAAATAATATTAAATTTAACGTGGTTTAATAGTTTTTTTGTGAGCTGGCTAATATCGATTTGTGGACAATGGCCATGAATAGGTTTTTGTATGGTTTCTGTAGGTGTTGATGAGTTTATAATACAAGCATGAAACTTAATGTGATTTGTGTTCGCTTTAACTGGACGAGCATTTACCTCAATATTATTTATTGTAGTCAATTGCAAATATGAGTTCAATGCTTCTTCTTAAAGATTGAGTTTGGTGCTCGTGATTCTGATTTTGTGTTATGCTACTTTGCTAGTCGGTGTTACAATTGAGTTTTTTGCTCGTGATAGGTTGAGCATTTTTCTAATATTATTCAAATATTTATTTTTAACGTTTTCTTACAAGCAATACCACGGATAACTCAACATTGGTGTAAGTTTCTAATATACTACATAGCTTTATTTTATTCAATCATATTTGCATTTGTGAATATAGTTACAGTACCGGCACTGAACGATGTCAGTTGGAACAAATGTATGTTCTTGAAGCATTTTTATAGCAAGAGCTGGGCAAGTGTGTCTTCTGATGGTAAGTCATCTTCACCGCCGAAGAATACCCATAATACCAGAAGTATCTTGAACGCGTTGTCTACCTTAAAGTGGTATTAAGGGTTTGGGATGTGGAGGAGGATTTAGGCCTCCAGAAGTTAAATAAATAATGACAACTACGAGAGAAAGAACAATTATAATTATAGTACTTCATAGTACTGCCTCGGTCGCGCAGTTGTAATGCGTACGCGTTACGATTGAGGCTATTGCTGAGGTCTCGGGTTCGATCCTCGGGTCGGGTAAAGTGTATTGGGTTTTTCTATTACGAAATTCTCAGTATCAGCCTGGAGTCTGGAGTTTGTGCCCGATATGGCGATAGGCTTACCCCCCCCCCCCCCCCCTTCAGATCGTGGGACGGAGATACGCTCTGCGAAATGTGGGTGTACTGTGGGAGCTATCAATTTACATCACTATTGTAAGTTGTCTCATATGACATCGTAAGGTGCCGGTACCGTACCGTAAAACAATTTTGATAAACAACCTGTAGAAATAATTGCAGTTAATATAACTTTTTCATTCATTGTTATTTATTTTATAAGCCATTCAAATGATTCGGAAATAGAGTAAGTTTTTTAATATTTTTTTTAACTAACTTTAGATCGCGGTTCCGCCCTCTTGAACGACCTTCTCCAGCATAAAAAATAACCTATGTCCCAGTTCAGATCATGTGTCTATGTGTGTGCAAAATGTAATCCGTTCGAAAACATTAACCTATTAAAAATTCAAGTGTCAACTATCAGAGTAATTTTATTTAAAATATTGTCGATGGGAGTTTTGGCGGGAATTCTGACAGCGTGGTTGATCTATTATTTTAATTAATTCCTAAACTAGTTTAAAGTTTTGTTTGTTGTATAAATGTGGTGTGGATTTGTACAATAAACATTGACGGTGATGAACAGTGTATGGAAACATTGAAACAAGTGAATTTAGACCATGTGTATTGATCGACCTTGGTCATTCGATCCGCTTGGAGAAAATCGTCTATGAAGCATCGTACTGGATGGAATTAACACCAAAACTCCAACAAGACTTTGAAATCAGCCGCACCGGTGTTTCATCGTTCTTGTGTAGACTTGAAAATATATTAAATACTTGTCATTGGTGACCATTTTTGAGTGAGAGCCACGCAATAGACACTTATCTACAGCATGAATGAGCCGGCTCGCCCGGGTCGTTACCACTGTCTCACAGAAAACAGAAGGCGTAAAGTAGCAGCTTGTTGCTGCGTTACGTACAATGAGTGAGATATCTGGAGGCCCAAATCCCCCTCCCCCTCCCCTTCCCAATCCCTTACTTATTTATCCCTTTCCTTTAAGGTCGGCAAACGTGCTCATGATTATTTTAGTATTGTGGGTGTACAAGGGCGGTGGACTTACCATCAGGTGACCCACTTGCTCGTTTGCCGACCTATGATAAAAAAAGACAAATGCGTAATAATGCGAAGCCATAATCGAACAAGAGAAACGTATATCGGTCGTGTCTGTTAATTCTCTTCAGAAATATATTTAAAACCAACCCTTGCCTTCATTGTTTTATTGTATTTATACAAGTTAGTCCACAAACATCACAATTATTGTTATATTAACAGGCGCAAGAACCCGACGCCATTTTGCGAGAGGATAAAAGGAAATCCCTTGAGAACAGAATGCTCTCCACGAAGAACCGCAGTGGTGCTCTGCAACTTGGTTCGACATGACAAAATGCTGCCCAAAATGTATCAGGTATTGAAATAAAACTAGTTTATACGGATTTTACCGCGGTTTAATTTTTATTTTAGTCCCGACGTTTCGAAAGCTTAAACCGCGATAAAATCCGTATAAACTAGTTTTATTTCATTGTGTAATATTCGCGTAAAACCTAAGAAATCATTCAATCATTGGTATAGCCACCCTGTAGACAGTCTCAAAGTGGTCGTGTCACGCTATAGACAGTCCCAAAGTGGTAGTCACGCTATAGACAGTCTCAAATTGGTATAGCCACGCTGTAGACAGTCTCAAATTGGTATAGCCACGCTGTAGACAGTCTCAAAGTGGTCGTGTCACGCTGTAGACAGTCTCAAAGTTGTAGAGTCACGCTATAGACAGTCTCAAATTGGTATAGCCACGCTGTAGACAGTCTCAAAGTGGTAGAGTCACGCTATAGACAGTCTCAAAGTGGTATATCCACACTATAGACAGTCACAAAGTGTTTAAGCCTTCTTGTTTACAGCATGAATGGGCGACTCGACCGGGTCGTTACCATTGTCTCACAGGAAACAAACGTAAAGTAGCGGATTGCTGTTGTTTCGTACGGTTACAGATAAATCTGGAGGCTCAAATACGAGGGAACAGTGTAGTCATTTTGCCGTTAAGAAAAAATAATGCGGGATTTTTTTTCTAGCATTTTGACTCCCTCCCGGACTTGCCGAAAGGCGACGTTGCTGCGTACTATGGAGGGTCGGTCTCGCTCGCGGACTACTGTCCTTATCTTCAGGAGTTCACTTGGAGACACAAGAGTGTGCTGGTCAGGGGAAGTCGGTGTTCGTACGAGGAAAATACGCCAAGTAAGTCGCTAATGCAGGTGGTACAAGGCTACAAGGTGGTAGGTCCCTCGTATGCGAGAGGCCGGCTGGGTTGGTACCACCGCGCCGTCTATTTCTACCGCCAAGCAACATTGTGTAAGCACTGTTGTGTTCCGATTTGAAGGACATTGAAGCCAGTGAAATTACTGGGCATTATGAGACTTGTTACGTCTCGGGGTGACGAGCGCAGTCCAGTGTCATGCAGTGCTTTGTTATTTAAAGTTCTGTGTGGCGTTGCTTCTGTTTATGAGCAGGCGTGGCGCTTACCATCAGGCGAGCGATCTGCTCGTCTCGTCATTCAAGCTAATGAAAAATAAAAAATAATATATGTAGGATGTGCGTTTCTTAGAATAAAAAACTTCTTGGAAGTTTATCAATTCTTATAATTTTTACCAGCACAGTCTTCACCATCGAAATAAGATGACAAGAAACTTAATTCAAGCAAAAAAATGACTCCATCAAAACTCTGTACAAAAGGGCGGGGCTATAAAAGTCTATGCAGCTCGTTCATTCATCAACTCATAAAAATTTATTCATGATCTCTAGTTGATACGTCTAATTTTTTGCGCGGTGCAGAACGTCGTATCTCGATTTAGAAATTTAATATTTAGACATTTACTTTTATGAAATAAAGTTGATTTTGAACGTGTATTAATTTTTGTTGCGTGTATGAGTGTTACGTGTGATTTTACCTTTGCATGTGTAAGTAAGTGGAGTCATATTTTTGGCAGACTCATATGAGTTGAGTTTGATGCTTGTTTTGTCACTCAAGCTAATAAGAAAAAAATAAAAAATTAAGTTCAGGATTTTTTGTCATGAAATAATTTGTATTCCAGAGATGGACGTCAACTTTGCTTTAGAGAATTACGGGGAGCATTCGAAATGTTTCGACCACAGCGACAAAGTATGGGAGCAGAAATCGTGTAGACAGGTAAATATCATCAGCTTTAGAGGCTTAACATACACTACACGATGAAATAAAAAAAAACAGAGTGGTAGAACCACGCTGTAGACAGGTTTGTCTACAGAAAACCGGCGTAAAGTAGCAGCTTGTTGCTGCGTTTCGCACGGCGAGTGAGATATCCGGACGCCTTAAATCCCTTTCCCCTTCCCAATCCTTATTCGCTTTCCTTCAATGTTGGCCAACGCGCCGATGATTCTTTTGGTATTGTGGTTCTTATAGCATAGGTTAGCAACCGAACAAGTGGGTCACCTGATGGTAAGTGGTAAGTGATCTCCACCGCCCATGTACACCTATAATACCAAAAGAATCATGGGTGCGTTGCTGACCGTAAAGGAAAGGGATAATTAAGGAATTGGGAAGGGGAGGGGGTTAGGGCCCTCGGATATCTCACTCACCGTACGAAACGCAGCACTAAGCTGCTACTTTACGCCGGTTTTCTGTGAGACAGTGATAATGGTTTAAGAGAATGCCATTTGCAACTTTCTTGACGCTGAGACTAGATCGGAATGATATTTTGAACATTTAAAATTACGAGAATTGGCCTTCAGGTTTCGATGAAATAGTGGTAGTGACTCGGTCGAGCTGGCTCATGTGTGCCGAAGACAAAACTGTCTCCAGCTCTCTACCACTCTTTTATGTGATGTTTATTAAATTTTTCAGATAAGAGAATGGCAACACTGGGGTTCCGGATGTTACAAATATAAATGCGAGAGCGGAAGACTTCATATCGTGGTAATTATAATAGGACATAAATTACATACTTGATAGCTCCGTGGCGCAGTGGGCGAGTAGTCGGCTGCGAAGCGAGAGGCCGTGGGTTCGATTCCCACACCGAGACAAATGTTTGTGTGAACCACAAATATTGGTCTCGGGTCTGGGTGTTGTGGGTTGGCAAGTCCCTCGTAGTTCCTGATACCCACGACACAGGTTTACCTAGTGTGGGGTCAGGACTATGTGTGTGACTGTTGGGTGTATTATTATTATTATTATTATACTAATATTATATATGTATGTGCAGTTTGGATGTTTTTGAATTTGGGTGTTGCTAATAATCTGTTTTAAAGTCTGAACGGACTTGGCACATAGGTAGACCACGACCTGTATAAGGAAATAGGCTACTTGTACTGTGTGTGACCAAATTTCATAGTCCTAGCTTTAGCGCTTATGACATTTTATGATTAATCAGTCTGTCAGTGAGTGGCTTGTATATTTTTTAAGTTCAACCCCTTTGTCTTTCCGTACGCTTGCAGACAGCGAGCGAGCATGCATGTTTGCGTGCGTTTATTGCGGGCATGCATGCGTGCGTCAATGCGTGCATACGTGTGTGCGTGTAAAGTGTTTTTTTTTCTCAATTTGAATGCATCCTTATTTGATTAAATGGTAAATAAACGAGATGGTTCTAAAGGTCTTTACATATACATGACAGGGAATATTTATGTACCGGATCTAATCAAAATCTAGATACCCTAAAAACATTGACGCTTCTTTTAATCATTCGTTTATTACTCATTTATGTTTCATTTTAGGAGAACCAACAAATAATAATAAAATTAACAGTAAGATATAGAATATAGAGTCCTAATAATAGGTTCTCACGGATAAAAAAACTACATCTATACATTTTACACAGTAAGATATAGAATATAGAGTCCTAATAATAGGTTCTCACGGATAAAAAAACTACATCTATACATTTTACACAGTAAGATATAGAATATAGAGTCCTAATAATAGGTTCTCACGGATAAAAAAACTACATCTATACATTTTACACAGTAAGATATAGAATATAGAGTCCTAATAATAGGTTCTCACGGATAAAAAAACTACATCTATACATTTTACACAGTAAGATATAGAATATAGAGTCCTAATAATAGGTTCTCACGGATAAAAAAACTACATCTATACATTTTACACAGTAAGATATAGAATATAGAGTCCTAATAATAGGTTCTCACGGATAAAAAAACTACATCTATACATTTTACACAGTAAGATATAGAATATAGAGTCCTAATAATAGGTTCTCACGGATAAAAAAACTACATCTATACATTTTACACAGTAAGATATAGAATATAGAGTCCTAATAATAGGTTCTCACGGATAAAAAAACTACATCTATACATTTTACACAGTAAGATATAGAATATAGAGTCCTAATAATAGGTTCTCACGGATAAAAAAACTACATCTATACATTTTACACAGTAAGATATAGAATATAGAGTCCTAATAATAGGTTCTCACGGATAAAAAAACTACATCTATACATTTTACACAGTAAAATATAGAATATAGAGTCCTAATAATAGGTTCTCACGGATAAAAAAACTACATCTATACATTTTACACAGTAAGATATAGAATATAGAGTCCTAATAATAGGTTCTCACGGATAAAAAAACTACATCTATACATTTTACACAGTAAGATATAGAATATAGAGTCCTAATAATAGGTTCTCACGGATAAAAAAACTACATCTATACATTTTACACAGTAAGATATAGAATATAGAGTCCTAATAATAGGTTCTCACGGATAAAAAAACTACATCTATACATTTTACACAGTAAGATATAGAATATAGAGTCCTAATAATAGGTTCTCACGGATAAAAAAACTACATCTATACATTTTACACAGTAAAATATAGAATATAGAGTCCTAATAATAGGTTCTCACGGATAAAAAAACTACATCTATACATTTTACACAGTAAGATATAGAATATAGAGTCCTAATAATAGGTTCTCACGGATAAAAAAACTACATCTATACATTTTACACAGTAAGATATAGAATATAGAGTCCTAATAATAGGTTCTCACGGATAAAAAAACTACATCTATACATTTTACACAGTAAGATATAGAATATAGAGTCCTAATAATAGGTTCTCACGGATAAAAAAACTACATCTATACATTTTACACAGTAAGATATAGAATATAGAGTCCTAATAATAGGTTCTCACGGATAAAAAAACTACATCTATACATTTTACATGCGAGTAATAATTATTATCAATGAGGAAAGCGAGTAAAAACAAATTAAAACGAATACAATTATCTACGTTACAATATAACCATATATACATTACGGTTGATAAGATCGATCACATATAAATTAAGTGAAGTGCGTGAGCGGGAATAATAACGCTGGAGTGAGACGAAAGCTCAGCTGTTTATCATTTAGTGTAGTCCAAAGTTGCAAGTCGAATAACGACATGTTAAAGTTTCGATAAAAAAGACAATGCTTTATGTATGTCCTAGAAATAGTAAACAATACGTTGCTTCAATATGACCACACCTTTCTGTAACACGTTGTATACAGTATGTAACAAAAACCCTGTTGGTCCTTTTAGGGTCGTGAAGATAGATATATAAAAAATACACCCAACAGTCACACACAAAGTCCTGACCCCACACTAGGTAAACCTGTATCGTGGGTATCAAGAACTACGAGGGACTTGCGGTCCCACAACACCCAGACCCAAGACAAATATTTGTGAATCAGACAAACATTTGTCTAGGTGCGGGAATCGAACCCACGGCCTCGCGCTTCGCAACCGGCTACTCGCCCGCTGCGCCACGGAGGCTGTCAATAAATAGCTATAAATAGATAAATAAAAAAAAATGAACAGAAGCGAGATATTATCCTTACACAGATAGCTTAGAAAAATGAACATATATATTAAAAAAATACTGAAAAGTAATGAACATTTGACTCATGTGTCGTACTGACGTAGCCGGGCGCGGCGCGTTGGATGCACGTAGACTCCGCAACTTGCTATCTCGCTCTGTCTCCGATTCATCGCATTACATTACATACACATCGCAGAGGTAATCAATCGAAATAAGATTCACAAACAATAAAATAATTAAATTATAAAAACAAAATATGATTATTTTTAAGGTCTCATTTTAGTATGCGAGTTATTTCATTTGAATTTCGATTCTGATATCACAGTTAAAGCGCCCGACAGGGTTTTTGTTACATACTAGGGGCGTTGCCCATGTTTTCCACAAAACATAAGAATAAAAAAAAACTGAAAGTCCGACGAATATGAGACATATGTTACTTTCTTCCCCACATTATCCTGCATCGATTGGTATCGGTCTCGACCCCATACCCCCAGCGGTTTGGAGGAGATAGCGTGTCAAGCTTTTGGCAGCGGCGGCGGCGCCAGATACTTTTTTTAGAATAGATTGTATAACAATATACAACGTGTTACAGAAAGGTGTGGTCATATTTTAGGGTCATTACATACACCTTACAATTCGTACTCATGTACCGGATCTTTTCAAAACCAACACATCCATAAATTTCACGTTAATTTTAATCACTTGTTTATTAAGATCGATAAGATTGATAACATCACTATTAATAATTATGAACGACACTCACTTTTAAATAAACTTGAATAAGATGTACGTAATTCTACGGAAATACGTACTTACCTAATAATTTATACACAAATTAATACCTGAAAGAGATTGTGTGCTGAAGACGATATAGGTACCATCCTCTAGAAGCATTTTAAAAACTTCATTCTCGCGTCTTCAATCTATGAATTTGGCTTAATACAGTCGACGATCCTCTTAAAAGCTGTTATCAGTTACACCAACACAAAAGTAGGTACCAATACATAATACTTGTTTTTAGTCAAATACAACATATTTTTTGAACTCGTAATCATACTTCATAAAATCAGAAATTGCGAACTGACTGCGTCAAATAAATATTGACATTTGACAACTGTTTAATGTTTTTTTAATTATAAAATAATTAAATGAAAGGAGGTCTATAGTATCATTGTTTATCATTAAGTGTTGTCCAAAATTGAAAGTCGATATCGACATGTTACTCATTCGATAAAAAAGAAAATTCTATAATTATTGTCCTAGCAATGCAATCGGATTTGGTACTATGGGAGATAAAATACTTATACCCTACACTATACATTGCTTAAATTTGCCCGCCCCTTTCTATAACACGTTGTATATTTGTTTTTAATTCAGGTTGGTAACTACACGTACACATGTTTCCACGCGGGCCAGATCCTGCAGGTGAGGATCATCAGGAACAGTTGGTTACACAAGGGACGAGTGGTATGTCCACCCTGCAGGGAAGTGTGCGGGGAAGAGTTTAAAGTGAGTATCTTTATATAGACAGCCTCCGTGGTATAGCGGGCGAGTAGCCGGCTTCGAAGCGAGAGGCCGTGAGTTCGATTCCCGCACCGAGACAAATGTTTGTGCGACATACATACGCACTCACGCCTGTAATCCCCGAAGTGGTAGGCAGAGGTGTAACCAGTACACCCACATTTCGCCGAGCGTATCTCCGTCCCTTATGTGATAGGGGGCGAGCCTATCGCCATACCGGGCACAAATTCCAGACTCCGAGCTGATACTGAGCATATCGTAATAGAAAAACCCAATAGCACTTTACCCGACCCGGGGATCGAACCCGAGACCTCAGCGTTGGCCTCAATCGTAACGCGTACGCATTACAACTACGCCACCGAGGCAGATGTGGATGTCCCCCTAATGGGGGATACGGACCTGGGCTCAGGACGGCCACTGGAGGGGGGCAAAGACATTTACGATTGGGGTTTAGGGGGATTTATAATCTACTTATAATCTAATTTATTAATCTTCATCGGCACGCGGGCCGGTCGAAGGGTCGGGGGTGCTTCGGGGGGCGCGGCGAGCTCCTCTTCGGCGAGGACGGAATGACGGTCTTGTGGAGTGTGCTTTAAATGTGTCTTCCTCTATCTCTCGGATGGCCAGAGTGGTCGCATCATCGGGATCGGCGAGGACGGAACGCGGTCTTCTCCTCTTTGCGCGATCAAAGGGAGTATATATCGACGCTCTACGAATGAGCGTGTTTGGATTGTGCGCGGCGCGATCGAAATAGCGTTTGCTAGCCACTTTCATGACTTGCCTGATGGTAGGCAGATTGGCATCTACGTGGAGATTGTGATTGCGCACAAACCACGGTGCCCCCAGGACTCTACGCAGAAAGCGATTCGTAGCGAGTTTGCATACGCTTATAACGGACTTCGGGTACATGAGCGAACGCCGGCGATGCGTACGTCATTATCGGCCTAATACATGTTGTGTATATCCTAATCTTGTTGCGGACGGACATTGGACTCTTTTTATTCAAGAGCCAATATAACTGACTGATCGCGTGTGCGGCTCGCGCGCGTACCGCGTTTACATGTGGCATGAAGGTCAACTTCTGGTCAAGGATCACTCCTAAATATTTGACGGTCTTAGTCCAGGGAATGACCACGCCGTGCATGGTGACATTCCGCGCTGGAACCGTGAGACGGGGATTTCTACAGAATAGAATCGCGGCGCTTTTGGAAGGGTTGATTGTGATTCGCCACTTGCGGAACCATTCGCCGAGTTCATCGGCGGCGGCTTGCAAGAGACGAATCACATCAGCCGGATTTCTACGAGAAGCGTAGATAGCGGTGTCGTCAGCAAAGAGTGCCAGATGGGCGTTCTTTGGACGCGGAATATCGGCTGTATACAGCGAAAAGAGATAAGGGGACAGGGTGGAGCCTTGCGGGACTCCAGCCGTTATTGTGTGTTGGGAAGAGAGAGTTCCCTCCACACGATATCGAAAAGAGCGATTCGACAAAAAGTCTCGTATGATGTGCACGAGCTGTAAGGGCATGTTCATGGTGTACAGCTTGTAAAGCAAGCCGTTATGCCACACTTTGTCGAATGCTTTTTCGACATCGAAAAACAGAGCTCCGGTAGTGAATTTAGATTTAATGTCTTTTTCAAGAATGTGTTCCGTGATGCGGACCACCTGATGCACGCAACTGTGCATCTCGCGGAAGCCAAACTGCTCCTCGGGGAGCAGATTGTGGGATTTGACAAATGACTTTAAGCGCTCGAGGACGATGCGCTCGTACATCTTACCCAGGGTACTGAGCAAACTAATGGGGCGGTAAGATGTCGGTTCAGTGGCGGGTTTGCCAGTTTTGTGGAACCCTATCACTACAGCCTCTTTCCACTGTTGTGGAAAGAGCCGGTTGCGAAGGGCCGCCTCAAAATTGGCTGTAAGGATTGCCAGCAGATGGCTGGGGAGCATTTTAAGGACTCGATTGTGAATGCCGTCGCCCCCGGGGGCTTTGCGGCGTTTGAGCGCCTTGACCAGAGACTTGACTTCTTCGATCGTCACCGGTTCGAGGAGAATGTATCTCGTACTAGCTCCGTACTACTTATATTACACTTGCGTTGTAAACCATATCGCGATGTAGTTTTGCGTGAGCGACATCTATTGAGCGTTGTAGTAAACGTATATTGATGTTCGGTGTAGTTTCATGGTGTTACATTATTTTTTTTCCACAGGAACGGAGTGAATACTGCAAGCCCGGAGAAGAGCCGTTACCACCGAATTTATATCCAAACGACATTTTGAAATGTGGCGCCGCTTCATTCGCGCCGGCGGCCATTTTGTCCACCGCCGCCATTTTGTTCAGTGTTCTATTTTAAATGTTGAACTTTAGACGATATTGTGTTATAGCTGGGTCCCACGGTTCGATTTTGGTTATAAATCACATGCGAATAGACAGCCTCCGTGGGGCAGTGCGTGAGTAACCGGCTGCGAAGCGAGAGGCCGTGGATTCGACCACCGCACCGAGATAAATGTTTGTCTGATTTACAAAATATTTTTTTAGGGTCTGGACCACAAGTCCCTCGTAATTCCTGATACCCACGATACAGGTTAACCTAGTGTGGGGTCAGGACTATGTGTTACTATTGACAGTAAAGAGAGAAGAAAAAAAAATGATCCATTAAATTGAATAAAAACCACACAGCATTTGATGATTCAAAACAGTTGAACAACTAAATTTGAACCGTGTGAAACTATTATGTAATTGAACGGCAAAAATATATTACTTTTCATATCCAAAGAGTGTAAAAGCAACCCTATTACTAATCGTTGTACTAACGCCCGATTTCTGAAAGATCTGTCAAATCTAATGTCAAGTCATTTGATGAGATTGGACAGTTGATTAATTTTTACATTGATCAGCCTTTCAGAAACCAAGCGTAAATGTTAAAGATGTCTGTCTGTTGTTCCTTTAAATGGCTCTATCTTTTAGAGCCGTAAAACATAACCGGTTGAATTTTCACCGATATTTATTGCTTTTTGTCGGATTATTTTTAATCTGTCATGGAAGATATTTGACTGACATTTATAACCGGGAAGTTTTGGCGGGAATTCTGACAGTGCGGTGGCTCTCTTGTTTTAATTATTTCCTAAACTAGTTTAAAGTTGTGTCAGTAGTATTAAAGTGGTGTGGTTTTGTGCAATAATCATTAACGCTGATGAATAGTGTATGGAAACATTGAAATAAGTGCGGGACGGCCACATATTTATTTCTTAAACTAGTTTAAAGTTGTGTCAGTAGTATTAAAGTGGTGTGGGGGTTTTGTTACAAACGGGTTGATCGACTTTGTTCGTTCGATCCGGTTGGAGAAAAACGTCTATGAAGCATCGTACTGGAAGGAGTTCACACCAAAACTCCAACAAGACATTGAAATCGACCACACCGGTATTTCATCGTTCTTTAAAGACTTGAACATATAATATACTCGTCATTGGCGAAATGCATAATAGTGCGAAGCCATTATAAAATATATATATATTTTTGCCGTTGATTATAAAAATGGTGGTAATAGTACCAAAAGTGGCACGAAATCTTTTCTATGTGATGTTTTACTTACTTATTAAATATTTGTGTATGTGTAATGAGACCTACACAAAAAATTACAAAAATCTCGCAACAAAAAATATGCGATTTGGCAATCTGCAGATATTTCGGAAATACGAAGCGTGATAATATTTTGACAGCCTCTGTGGCGCAGTGGGTGAGTAGCCGGAGCGAAGCAAGAGGTCGCGGGTTCGATTCACACACCAAGACTAATGTTTGTGTGATCCACAAATATTTGTGTTGGGTCTGGGTGTTGTGATTTGGGGAACCTCAAGTCCCTCTTAGTTCCTGATACCCACGATACAGGTTAACCTACTGCCTCGGTGGCATAGTTGTAATGCGTATGCGTTACGACTGCTATGCTGGGGTCTCGGGTTCGATCCCCAGGTCTGGTAAAGTCACATTGGGGTTTATTATCACGGAAAGCTCACTATCAGCCCGATGTCAGGAATTGTGCCCGGTATGGCAATAGGCTCGCCTCCTATCACATTATGGGACGGATATAGGCGAAATGGGGATGTACTATTTACACCTCAGCCTACACCTGGGAATTACAGGTGTGAGTGTGTATGTATGTACGTAGTAAATTGCCAAAGACCATAAATGTAATCGAATCACTGTAAATGTTCACATAGAAAAGATTTTTAATACCGTCCAACTCTATGGTTCATTACGACCCGACTTAAAAAGCTAGATTTACTTAAAACGTACCCCAGGCTAAGTCGGTAGATATCTAGAAAAGTATAATTATTATTAGGTAGCTTGCATTTAATTCAATTTTTTTTCTGCTGCGTTTCGTACGGTGAGTGAGATATCATAGAAGCTCAATCCTCCTTCCCTTCCCAATCCCTAAATATTCCCTTTCCTCTAAGGTCGGTAACGCGCCCATGCTTCTGGTATTGTGGGCGCACATGGGCGGTGGATATCACTTACCATCAGGTGACACGCGGTAGTTATAAAAATGTTATGACCTTTTTCAAAATTGCAATATACTTTTCTATACACTAAACCATAGTCATTACCTTATCTTGTTTATCTATCGACTGAAAGCCAAAGAGGAAGACGTCCAGAGCTTTTTAATTAGTATATGGTAGGTTATTAAATCGTGAATTGTGATTGGCGATGCGGACGGGCGGTTTTTTAAACGCTGAAAATTTAACACAATAGCACACATTATAGAACAATGTTATACATTCCAGTGTTATGAATGGCGTATAAAACAATTAGCTTAATTGTTTTGTACAATATCTTTTTATATAAAACATTTGAGGCAGTTTACTGAGATATTTTTATAAAGGCAATACTAGCGTCATATGCATATACACATTGAGAAATAGAGACGAAATAAACATAGTTAAAGTTTTAACGCCGAAAGATAGTTATCTTTTGGCGTTTAAATAAACGCTCGTCCGCTGGTCAAAGACTCTGAGATTCCTGAGCCAGAAACAACACTGGACCAACAAGCTGTAAATATTCTTTTAAAGTCTACTAACTTTAAGGTAAATGTATCTAACATTGACTATATATTTGCGAATACGAGAGAGATTATGAAAAATAATTTTAAAATATTAGTAACTAGATTTTACTCGCGGCTTCGCCCGCGTGACCGTTTTTATCCCCGCCCCTTTAGAGTATTTCATCCCTTACGAGTTTAATTTTCGAGACGCCGCAAAATACGTATTTGTTTTTAGGAATACGAAGTTTCGAGTCAAAATGCCTATTAAATATTTATTTCCTGTATTATATACGTCCTACTGCTTTGCAGGGACCTCCTTTACTGAATGAGAAGAGTTAGGCCTTAGCCCTACACGCTGGACTAATGTAAGTGGGCAGACTTTACTCCGAGATTCTTATGGAGAACTTAAGTATGCAGTTTTCCTCGCGAATTAACCTTCAGCGTTAACTATTTATAATAAAATTTTCTGTAATTTTAGTCAATGTTAAATATATACTTAATTTTCAACTTAAATGTGCTCTCGTATGCCATAACTTAATTTATTTTTATTTCTATGTTTTGTATTGTGATATAATTGTACTTCGATTCAGAATTAATTTATGTAATGTAAACAAATACATAACATATAATATTTCTGTGAGATGTGTTAAGAAGTATGTTGCGCCGTTCCCACTGTGAGTGGCATAAGGATAGGTAGAAGATGTAAATAAACCAAAGGATATTGTCAAGACATTCAAACTAAAGATAAGACTGCCTCGGTGGTGCAGTTGTAATGCATACGCGTTATGGCTGAGGCTGACGCTGGGATCTCGGGTTCGATCCCCGGGTCGGGTAGTGATATTGGGTTTTTCTATTATGAAACGCTCAGCATCAGACCGGAGTCTAGAATTGTGCCCGGTATGGCGATAGGCTCGCCCCCTATCACATCATGGGACGGAGATACGAACGGCGAAATGTGGGTGTACTGGTTACACCTCTGCCTATCCCTTCGGGGGTTACAGGCGTGAGTGTGTATAATAAAATATTTATTTAAAGACTGCCTTAGTGGCGCAGTTGTAAACTTCAACAATAAAATTGACAGCGTAGTACAATTTTATCACGGTAACGTTTAAAACCAGGGTAACAGGCGAGCGTTTTGACGCTCAAAGTACGGCGTCAAACCGCCCGTCTGCATCCCAGCTGTAAATATTAGTACTTAAGTGTATCAATTTCGGTGCTTTAATTGTGATTTTTCTTCATTCCTATGTTAGATTATTATTGACGTTTTAGTTGTTTTTTCGCCTATGTTTATTTTTTGCAAAAATATTGTGTGAAGTGAAAATGTTACATAAAAATTGTGACTAAGTAAGTAGTTATTGTATTACATAAATTTATTTTTACATTTACCTCTAATTAAATAATATTTCTTAGGACCGATTTATCAAAGTCCGAATAAATTATATGATAACGCATATGACAGCCAATTTAAGGACTTGTTTGCAATGTCCAAGTACTATCGCCTTATTGGTTCAGTGGCAGCGTACTACGGCTGAGAACCGTGATATCCTGGGTTCATTCCCTGGTCGGGCAATCACAATTTGTGTTTGAGTTTTCAATTCAATTCACACATCGTCACCTGTCACATCATGGGGCTGATATAGGCGAAATGGGTATGTACTGGTTACACCTCTGCCTACCCCTGGATATTCAAAATTTGCTCGGCGCAACGTCGTATGAAATGTGATATTTTTAACTGACTTTAAAAAAGGAGGGTTTCAATTTGGCGCGTTTTACTTGTTTTTTCGCACTCATAAAAATATCTGATAAAAAAAGTTTACTTGTGGGATTGATAAGTCGGCCTAGAATTTTATGATATTTCTTATTTATACATAATCACAGTAAATTATGGACATAATTAATGCCCGATACACAATCAGTTTCTCACATGAGAATGTGCCAGGAAATTCTCGTTTAGAATTGTCAGCGAAAATTGTAAAGCTTTCTGAAATTCTTCTATCAGGCTTCATTCTAAATGAAATGTGATAAAATCATGGTTGATTAAGTATTTTTTTTTGCGAACAATAGTCGGAAAATTATTTCTATAACAGACCACCTATTTATACACAATATTTTTGCAATAAATTGTACATCAAGTCTTTTAAATCCAACTCGTTGTAAGTATTGTACTGATTTATATTTAAAATAATATATATTTTGTAAATAATTGTTGTTTGAATATTTACCCTGCCCGCTTAGCATGACCTCACGAGAAAGTACCTTGTGCGCAAGAGAAATGTACTACTTTTTACTAGGAGGTCCCTCGTATGCGAGAGGATGTCTGGGTACAACCGCTTTGTCTATTTCTGCTGCCAAGCAACTGTGTGTAAGTTCTGTTGTTTCGGTTTTAAGGACATTGAAGCCAGTGTATTTACTGGGTGTTATGAGACGAGCGCAGTCAAATACCATGCAGTGCTTTATAATTCAAAGCTCTGTGTGGTGTTGCATCTGTTTATGAGCAGGCGTGGCGCTTACCTTCAGGCGAATGCACTTTCATGCCACTCCCCACTGAGCCATCACTGCTGCAGAATAAATAAATAAATACACACATAGTCCTGACTCCACACTAGGTTAACCTGTATCGTGGGTATCAGGAACTACGAGGGACTTGCCAACACACAACACCTAGACCCGAGACAAATATTTGTGGATTAGACAAACATTTGTCTTGGTGCGGGAATCAAACCCACGTCCTCTCGCCCACTGCGCCACGGAGGCTGTCATTTACCCAGCTTTTCTAGTACGAACATTTTGCTAATCAAATAACATTGTAATTACTGCCTCGGTGGCGCAGTTGTAATGCGTACGCGTTACGACTGTTGTGCTGAGGTCTCGGGTTCCATCCCCGGATTGGATAAAAGTGATATTGGGTTTTTTCTATTACGAAATGCTCAGTATTAGCCCGGAGTCTGGAAATGTGCCCGGTATGGCGATAGGCTCGCCCCCGATCACATCATGGGACGGAAAGGAAACGGACAAGTGGTAGGTCCCCTGTAGGTATGCGAGAGGCTATCTCGGTTGGTTGGTAGATACCAAGCGGTCCGCTTTGCCTATTTCTGCCGCCAAGCAACTGTGTATAAGCACTGTTATGCTACGATTTGAAGGACATTGAAGCCGTTGAAATTACTGGGCGTTATGAGACTTCAACATTTTATGTCACGGGATGACGAGCGCAGTCCAATGCCGTGCAGTGCTTTATAAGTTGTGTGTGGCGTTACTTCTGTTTAAGAACAGACGTGGCTTACCATCAGGCGAGCGACCTGCTCGTTTCGTCACTCAAGCTATGCTCAAGCTAATATAAAAAAGTAGCGTCAACATGCTGTCCCATAGAACTTACCTAGCTATTTATTATTATTGCGGACAATTTGCAATCAATTTACATTGTTATCAACTTCGCATTACAGCGTAATAAAAAATAATTAAATTTTCTTTGTTTAAATCGATTGTCAAATCATAAAACTGTATTTGCAAAATATTGTGATCAATATGCTGGTTATTGTAATATTAGGTAAGAATAAAATAATTGTGGTAATTTCTTTTCGTTTGGAGTGTAAATGGGCCAAACATCTTGGGCCCAAAGCCAACCTCATCTGTACGTGGTACACTCTGCTGATTAACGGACGAGGCAATGGCAACTGTGTTCCCTTTGGGCAAAGACTTTAATACAATAGACGTGCTGTTCAGAAGTAAAATTGTGTTGTATACGCGGCCGGCGAGGCGGGAATGACGTCTAAGACGTGGGAGCGAGAAGAGTTGAGAGTAAGAGAGATGGCAAAATAATATAGTTACTTCCGTAAAATAACTTCAAATTGAATGAATAATATATGCACGTAAATAATGACAATGTTTTATGCGTCACAATAAACAATTTCGTGTTAGTTTATCGAATTTAACGTTCGCAGCTATTCAAACAACAACAACTGCTCTTGTCGCTGTCTCGCGGGCGACTAAATGAGTTGCGGTCAATTGACCGTAACTAAGTACGCAATTTCTTTGTAGGTACCGCTCAGCTTGTCTAGTAGTATACATTAAAGTCTGCTTGTGGGGGTCAGACAGTTCGCCCTATATAACACCAAATACTATCAATTCATGATGAGAAGGCGGACCCTGGCATTAACCGCTGCTGCAGGATGCATGCTCCGTCATGTACAACGCAGTAGTGGTTACATACATTTTAAAAACCTTTATTTTATTGTGAGTGGTAGAGCCACGCTGTAGACACCTTTGTCTACAGCATGACTGGGTCGGCTCGTCCGGGTCGTTACCACTATCTCACAGAAAACCGACGTAAAGTAACAGCTTGCTGCTGCGTTTCGTACGGTAAGTGAGATATCTGGAGGCCCAAATCCCCTTCCCCTTCCCAAACCCCTTTTTTATCCCCTTCCTTTATGGTCGGCAACGCGCATATGATTCTTTGGAGTTGTGGGCGTATATGGGCGGTGGAGATCACTTACCATCAGGTGAACCACTTGCTCGTTACGAACAAATGCCAATAAAAAAAATATGCTAACATTAGAAATATACGTTTGTATACTAACACAACTTAGTCTCTGTAATTATTAAGCCGGGATAACGCCAGGCAAAAAGATAAATAGACATTTCGTTTCATTATGTAGATTTGACAAAAAAAAGTAGATCATACCGTAACGTATCTAATATTTATCGCCACAACTGAACAAATACAGTAGGTACAAATTAAGTTATGCTCTTCGATAATCTTCGTTTATTACTGTTTAGTCCGAATATGCAAACGATGTCCGACGTTCCACGCTTCGCCAAGTAAAAAAATGTACTTAACCCTTTAATGCTCAATTATTTTTACGAAATTTGGTTATTAAATATTTTGAATTTATGTCATATTTACTGCTTATAAATAACAAAATAACCATGGGGTTCGAGGGGCTCAAGCAACTACGGCGCTCAAGCCAAAAAGCATTTGGCTCCACTGACATATCAAATTAATCTTGATATGCTACTTTCTTAGTAGGTACTACCTACAATATAATTTTCATCGCTTATCCTTACGTAGGTATTTTATCTCAGCCTGTTGTCGTCCACTGTTGGACTTAAGCCTCCCCAAGTGAGCGCCAACCATCCCGGTCTTGAGCAGCCCGCATCCACCCGCTACCCGCCATCTTTTTCAAGTCGTCGGTCCACCGTGCAGCAGGGCGTCCTACACTACGTTTGCCTAACCGTGGTCTCCTCTCCAGCACCTGTCTGCTCCACCGACCATCTGTCCGTCTGCAGACATGACCGGCCCACTTCCACTTCAGCGTGCTAATTTTGCGAGCAATATCGATGACCTTAGTTCTCTGGCGGATGACTTCATTCCGAATTCTATCCACCAGAGAAATTTCAAGCATTGCTCGCTCCATAGCACGCTGAGCTACTTTGAACTTGTGGACCAGTCCGCTGGTCAGTGTCCACGTTTCAGCTCCGTAGGTCATTACGGGTAGGACGCACTGGTTAAAAACTCTCGTTTTTAAACATTGAGGGATCGACGACTCGAAAATGTTACGTAGGTATAGTATATTCTAATTTTTTTTATTCTTATTTTGGGTCAAGCCCTTCATACCATAATCCTGGATCCGCCACTGATAAGTACTTATAGTCTAATATGGCAATGGCATACAGACGCAAAGACGGACATGACGAAATTATAAGGTTTCTTGTTTTTTGCCATCGGCCCATACGAAACTCGTATAGTGTAGTAGTTACCTACGTGCAATTGAAATTCACCACTTACCTTATAACTTGTGGGTTTGAATCGTGAGCAGGTCACACAGTTGTCAGCCAGTATTTTCTTCGGGAAACAGGGATCCCACAAGTCTAAATTTACAGTACCCAAACCAGGGAAAATTAATGTTCGTCCTGGCCAGCGGACCCAACATGGCCACCACGTGCCGACCGCCTGATATTCACCGAACACTTCAACTGGATAAAAAAACATCTCGAACCAAATACTATCACTACAATTACCACAAAACAAGGGTCCCAAAGGCACTATAGACCGCGTTAAACAACCGAAAATCGGGCGTGATTACGACCACTGCTTAAGACCGAGACTAGACGTAGTGTCCTAGTATATCTGCCGAACACTAGACGCGGCACCGCACAGCCCGGTTAAAAAATGTTAATAATAATGAGGGTAGTCGATATTAATGGAATAATTTGTACTGCTCGATGGCGATAATTAATGTAGGGTGGATGTTCTTTTTTTTATTAGCTTGAATGACGAGACTAGCAGGTCGCTCGCCTGATGGTAAGCACCACGCCTGCCCATACACAAAAGCAACGCCACACAGAACTTTAAACAAAGCACTGCATGACAATGGACTGCGCTCGTCACCCCGAGACATAAGGTGTTAAATCTCATAATGCCCAGTAATTAGTCCTTCACACCGGAACACAACAGTCCTTAAACACTGCTGCTTGGCGGCAGAAATAGACAAAGCGGTGGTACCAACCCAGCCGGCCTCTCGCATACGAGGGATTTACCACCTTTTTGGATGTAGAATGAGTGCGTGAAATGCAACGGAGACCGGTGAGTGAAGGGAATTGCGAGGGAGCGAGATGGCGAACGGCAAGTAAGTTGATGTTGTGAAAGAAAGACGTGAGAAAGTCAAAGTCTTTAATGTATACTACTAGACAAGCTGCGCGGTACATAGAAAGTACAACTAAGTTGTGGTCAATTGACCGTAACTCAATATTACCATTTCGCTTACTCTGAACTAGCACCCCTATCGCGCTCTCTGTCTGTGAGCTAATTCCCGCGTTATGTGACGCAATTTTACTTCTAAACATCCGTTTAGTAGTATACATTAAAGCCTTTGGAGAAAGTAGCTAAATAAAACAGTGATTGTATTTGCTTTAAGTTTAAAGGTAAATAAGAAGGCCGGCAACGCACTGACAAATCCCCTGGTATTGACGGTGTCCATGGGCGGCGGTGATCACTCACCATCAGGTGACCCGCTTGCTACGTTGCCCCCTCTTTCATAAAAAAAATAAGAGCCTTTGAACTTCACTGGTAAGAAATTTATTGGTTTTACATCCCCGAATCCACATTAATAATTATTATTTCGATTAAGAGGGGTTTGGCTTTTGTCTACCACACTGGCATAATGCGAGTTGGCTGACTTCACATACCTTCGAAATCCTTATGAAGGACTTCTTAGGTATGTAGGTTTCCTGGTAAAGCAAGTTTTTTTTTCGTTCCTAAATAGGCAAACGAGCAGACGGCCCACCTGATGGTAAGTGGTTACCGCCGCCCATGAACCTCAGCAATGCTAGAGCACAGCCCAGCCGCTGCCTACGGTTAAAATATGTTTTAAATTTATTAAACACTCACTGGTTACTATCATGTATGTGCTTACATTATGAGACACATGTTTGATGGACAATAATTATAACCCAAAACGTGTGTTCTAGCAAGTAGGTAATATTTAAGTACGAGTTGTTGTTTATTATAAAATTATAATTAGAAAATGTAAAACTAACCAAGTAATACGGAAATTGAGTTACAGATTTGTGGTTACATTAACTTGGAAAATTTACAAAATTAAATAACACACATGACTTAGAAAAATCAGAAGGGTATATGATCTTTGAGCTGGTTTCGAACCTGCGACTTTCGTGTCAACAATCCATAGCACTACGCTGAGCTATAGCTGCTTAACTTGGTGAAAAAAAATGATTATTGTTTTAGGTTTATTCTTCATGGAAGCAGAATCTTACATGCTTCTTCAAGTAAGAAAGCAAAATAATTATTCTAACGTGGATGCTTTAATTCACAAAGTAGTTCCTTCAGAGAAATTCGACGAATTTAAAAGTAAATTAGGTGCTAAAGAATTTGCCCATGATATGAAGCCACAAGCTAAGGAAATTAAAATGAAGAAAAACGCAGAACATAAGAAAACAGATCGTGATTTAAAAAAAGAGAATTCTGCGGCGGATATAGAAAAAAATATTCTCAAGTTTGTTAAAAAAGACCAACCTATGTTTCGTTCACATGATGAGTACGTTAGTAAGTATTTAACCAATTTGGAAAAGGAGTAAGTCAATGTGTTTCCAAGTAGATTTTAGTGCAATGTTTTCGTTTTTAAACAAAATGTCTTGACGTAAAAATTATGGAAAGTGAGTGGCTAGAGTTATTAGGCGACTTCAAAAAGGAGGTTCTCGATTTGGCGCAATTTTTACACCATAGACATGTTTTTTTACTGTTGTGTTGAGATCTCGGGTTCGATCCATGGGTTGTTTATTGACCTCTGCTAACTTCTGCCTTTATCCCACTCGCAGTGGTGTCGGCACAACATGCTGTTTAACACATTTTACAGAAACATTTGGCTTGTAGTTTTTACGACCGGCCGCCTGCCTGACGTCAACCCCTCTGAAGAGAAAACACCCAAAGTTGAAAAAATAACTTGTGTATCCCAAACATTTGTCTCGGTGTGGGAGTCGAACCCGTGGCCTTTTGCTTCACAGCCGCTTTCTCGTCCACTACACCACACATGTTGTCAAGTAGCTGTAAATAAAAATAAATACACCCAACAGTCACACACATAGTCCTGACCCCACACTAGGTTAACCTGTATCGTGGGTATCAGCAACTACGAGGGACTTGCCAATCCACAACACCCAGACCCCGAGAAAAATATTTGTGGATCATACAAACATTTGTCTCGGTGCGGGAATCGAACCCACGGTATCTCGCTTCGCAGCCGGCTACTCGACCGCTGCGCCACGGAGGGTGTCAAGTAACTGTTATACATACATACATACACACTTACGCCTATGTCCCATAGGGGTAGGCAGAGACTATTGAGTACCACAAGCTACGATCCTGACACACCTCTTTCGCCTCTTCCACATTCATACATCTTCTCATACATTTTCGTCGTAACTGTTATAGAATAATAAATCTTTTTCAGAACCAAAATTCATCAATTTTAGAAACAATAAGCCGTCAGTCGTCTTTGAAATTGATTCTAATGCCATTGTGAAGACTTTAAAAGACTTGCTTTCATCCAAGACTTTTCAGGTGTATATGGAGAAATTCGCAAGAAAGGCGGGAGTTGTTTATAGAGCTATTAAAGAAGAAATAGATAAAGACTACAATTAGATTTTAATGTGTTTTAATTTAATACCCTTCGTTTAATGCGTGTAATGTTCCGTGCTGGTATCTATCCAGCATCCAACCAGCCCCGGATCTACGACTTTTTCGTATCGGGGCAGAAACTTCAAGGTGGTAGGTACTTCGTATGCGAGAGGCCGGGTGGGTTGGTACCACTGCTTTGTCTAGTTCTGCCGCCAAGCAACAGTGTGTAAACACTGTTGTGTTCCGGTGTGAAGGACATTGAAGCCAGTGTAATTACTGGGCATTATGAGACTTAACACCTTATGTCTCGGGGTGACGAGCGCAGTCCAGTGTCATGCGGTGCTTTGTTATTTAAAGTTCTATGTGGCGTTGCTTCTGTTTATGAGCAGGCGTGGCGCTTAGCATCAGGCGAGCGACCTGCTCGTCTCGTCATTCAAGCTATTAAAAAAAAACTTGATAGTGGCGAGCCTCTCTCCAGCGTTTGAGATAAATCACTTAAAACTCAACATTATACAATATTATGTAATAAAAACCCTGTTGGTCATTTTAACTGTGATATAGAATCTATATTAAAACGTAATGAAAAATCTCGCATACGAAAATTGGACTATAAAAATAATCAGCGGGCGAGTAGTCGGCTGCGAAGCGAGAGGCCGTGGGTTCGATTCCCACACCGAGACAAATGTTTGTGTGAACCACAAATATTGGTCTCGGGTCTGGGTGTTGTGGGTTGGCAAGTCCCTCGTAGTTCCTGATACCCACGACACAGGTTTACCTAGTGTGGGGTCAGGACTATGTGTGTGATTGTTGGGTGTATTAAATTAAATTAAATTTAATCATATTTATTTTTTAAAAATGACTTAATATGTTCTTTGAATTCGTATCGATCGTATTTCGATTGATTACCTCTGCAAGAGCGATGACTTGGAGCCAGAGCGAGATAGCATGTTGCGGCGTCCACGTACATCAAACGTGCCGCGCTCACGGCTTCGTCCAATAAACTGAGAAATTCAGATGTAAATAACATTTTTTAAATATGTTCTAAGTTACCTGTGTATGGATACAACACCCAGACCCGAAACAAATTGTGGATCACACAAACATTTGTCTAGGTCTGGAAAATCGAACACACAGCCTTTCGCTTCGGCTACTAGCCCAATGCGTCACGGAGGCAGTCATCTGCTGTGTTACTAAATAAAAAAGCACAAATAATTTATAACAAAACTATATATTTAATTGACGAAATAATTTCCATAAAATCAATTTATTATAAACTAAACAAGACAATAGTATTTACACATCGATACATTATATATGTAACAATAACAATAGAGTATTTGACTGCCCAGCGGATTAGCATGTTGAAGTGGCAGTGGGCAGGCCGCATAGCTCGCAGAACTGATAGCCGATGGGGTAGAAAAGTTCTCGAATGGAGGCCACGTACGGCAAGCGCAACAGAGGACGTCCACCTACAAGATGGACCGACGACCTGACAAGGGTTGCAGGAAGCTGATGGATGCAGGCCGCTTCCAACAGGACGCCCGGGAAGCTATTAGGGGAGGCCTATGTTCAGCAGTGGACGTCTTGTGGCTGATGATGATGATGATGATTTGACTATGTCTAATTTAATACATTTTATAATCAACCAACAATAATACGAAAACAGAATTAAAATTGAATTAAAAATGTGGCCGCAGTTCATGTTTTAACTATTGGTACAAGCAAGTGCTCACTATCTCCCTCGCACGCGTGCACCGTAATGACGCGACCTGTCTTGTGACGTAACTTGCCATGTCGTGCATTCTCTTTCCGTCATTTGACAACTACACCTTCCAGCAGATTTGAATGGCTTCTAACTCGTTTATTTTTCACATGATTTATATAATTCTTTCGATAATAGATTTTAGGGTACGTAACTTATTAATTAAGATATAAAAAAACATTCGTCTCAAATACCCTATTTATATCGATGTATGTATATTATTTTCTCAAGCACCATCGATTTCACATTTTTCTATTCCAATCCTAACCTAACTTATTCTAACCTCACTTTTGCATTATAGTGCGAATTTTAAAATCAACAATTGACAGCCCGTAACTTACGCCACAATGCAGTTTTAGGGCATTTAGTTTTAAACTAAAAATAATACTGTTTATATACTTATTAATAATTTAGTTGCTGAAATTAATAGATCAATTCTATCACACTTTTTTTTTGTTTTATTACGGATTCGCATTTCCATGCATATAGTCAATGACAAGTATTAAATATATTTTCAAGTATTCACAAGAACGATGTTACACCGGTGTGGCCAATTTCAAAGTCATGTTGAAGTTTAGGTGTCAATTCCTTTCAGTACGATGCTTCATAGGCGATTTTCTCCAAGCGGATCGAACGACCAAGGTCGATCAATACACTTGGTCAAACATTACCTAAATCCACCAATTTTAATGATTCCATACACTGTTCTCCACAGTCAATGTTAATTACACAAATCCACACCACTTTTACACAACAAACATAACTTTAAAACTAGTTTAGGAATTAATTAAAATAGGAAATCAACCACACTGACAGAATTCCCGCCAAAACTCTCTATCACTTATGTTTAAGCTTAACTTTATAATATACATAATAGTCTTGAGTAGGACACGATTTTTAAACGAGTTTGCAGAATACTCTTTTGTGTACTGAGCCAGTACAATGTCCCACTTCAAATGAGGCGAGACTGAAGCTCGGCGGTACATTTGAAGTATGCTAAGATTTGTATTGGTTCTTACAAGTGTGTTTGAAGTATAACATAACGAGAAGCGCCTATTGAAGTGGAACATACGACTCGCTCCTTCTGTCTCTTTCTGTCATAGGAGTAGTAAGAGTAACACGACATAAAATTTGAAGTAGTTCATTAATTCGTCATGTACGGGACAAAATATGTAATACCTCTTGTATGTCCCACTCAACACTAATACGTACGTATACGTTAGATAAACTTAAAAATAAGAATTATATTTAATAAAATAGCAGATAGCAGTGATAGCTCAGTGGGGAGTGGTATGGACTGTTGAGACGAAAGTCGCAGGTTCGAAACCAGCCCCAAGTGCATACAGAGGTGTATTGACTTTTCTAAGTTATGTGTGTATTAATTGTTAATTATCACTTGCTTTAAAGGTGAAGGAAACATCGTGAGGAAACCTGCATACCTGAGAATTTTTTCATAAGAATTTCGAAGGTATGTGAAGTCTGCCAATCCGCATTAAGCCAGCGTGGTGGAGTAAGGCCTTACCCCTCTCATTCAGTAGAGGAGGCCCGTGCCCAGCAGTGGAACGTGTATAATACAGGGCTAGTATTATTATTATTTGACTCTTACGAGTATAAGATTGTTCAAGCATACATTAGGTAACTTGTCTTTCGCTATCAACGCCATTTATAAAGTTTCTAGAAAGGGGCACATAGGTGTTAACTAATCAATGCTTGAATAACATTCATAAGTATGCTCTTATAATATCAGGCCCATACATAATGTCTCACTGCTGCGGATGGGCCTCTTACACTAATAGGAAAGGCCCTTTATCCACGTCGCAGATCTAATGCGGGTTGACTTCAAATACCTTCGAAATTCTTATGGTGTTTGAATACCTACGATGTTTCCTTCACCATTAAGGCGAGCGATAATTAAAAAGGAATACACACGTAACTTAAGGGTGTGTGTTGGGGGCTGGTTTCGAAGCTGCGAAATTCGTCTAAGCAGTTTGTACATCTCACAGCTTTAAATATTATTTACATTAATGAGATCGCTGACCGTTTATATGTATCATTAATATATTAAGCGTCTGTCTAACCACTACTCATTTAAATAAAATATGACACGTTAAATACAAGACACTCGGACATAATAGGGTAGTTTCCTATATTGAATTTTATACATTATTTTATAAGTAACAGAAAATGATACACAAAAGCAACCCTTTTATTAAAACACAATCAAAATTGGTTCAGAAATGTGCCCGCAGTTGACTTTAAATGTTGGTATGAGGAAAAGCGGGTGCGTAGAAGGGATATCTCACTATCTCGCTTGCACGCGTGCAAAATAATCAACATTTTACACAGTGACGTCAAAGGTTGCATCGTCTGTCATTTGACAATTACCCCTTCTACAGGATTTGAATGGCTTCTAACTTATTTATTTTTGGTCCGATTTATAAAATTCTTTATGCAATAGATTTTGAGCAACGTAACTTATTGATTTAAATAATAAAAAAAATCTAGTCAACTACTCTATTACCGGGAGAAAGCTAAAGGTACTTTACGTATTACTTACCTTAGAATAACTACATATAGAAACTAAGTACACGCACGCAATTTAAGCCGGTCAATTGGAGCCATATATGGCTCCGAACTAGATCCCCATACTAATAACTACACACCACATTTTGCCCATCCACATATTACCAAATTTATGGGAAAAACATTTTAGCGGACATTTATTTTTTAAGTAAACGCACACTTAGCGAATTTTAAACTTGCGATTGTGAGTATGCGTTGTTTGGGCATCTACCATCTGTAAATAGTTATTCTAAGGTACTTTAAACAATAGTTGTCTTCAAATATAATGTACCATTAGCAATGTATGTACCTACAATTAAATTTGAAACATTACTAACCATTAGTTATGTACTACTATTCGAAATATTTTAAAATCTAATATTCTTTGAATAAATTCGATAACATAATTGCCACGTTTTAGAGTTGCCATTTTACTGATTAAAATACGGACTGATATTTGTCACGCACACATCGAATGGAACACGGTCTCTTAAAATACAGGTTGTACATTTTGTAACTGTCATCTTTGTTACCATTACTTGTAATTTTTGTAACTGTTTATTAGTTTAGTTATAAATGTGCCAAGCTAAATGTGAAATGGTAGAAAATGGAAATATAGACAGTGTTCCCAATTTGTGGAATTTTCCCTAGATTTGGGGTAGTGAGTGTACATTTTGCTATTTAGAGCCTGGTGGATGTTTTAGTGGCTTAGTTAACTACTTAGTGGAAAGGAATGTCTTCATCAACTAAACAAACAAATTAACATGTCTAGGTTATCGCATCATGGGTATACAATTCCAAAGTTCATAGATATCCAAACGATTTTTTTATAAGAAATGATGCTGACGTTGAAGGTATATTTTGTTTGGTATCCTAAAAGTAACTTTAATAATTTCTCGAATTTGGCAGAAAATAAACGAATTACCTGAAATATGTATGTAAATAAGTGTATTTAAAATAAATATAACACCTTAAATATCTCTTACAATGAATGATTATTCGTAAAATGGCAATACTGAGCGACGACAGCGACGCTCTTCAATTCACAGTTACCTTGTTACATTTATACTACTGTAATGACAATACCTTAAAATTCTATAAACGACAGAATATAGCCTACCATATCGCACTTTTAAAGACAAACCGTTACTAAACGAAAATATAAAATTATACAATAACTAGTATAAACACGATATTGCATTTAGTCAGCAAATCTTATTTAGTTTTGTAACGGTCAAAATTAGCGCCAACTACCTCTAAAAGTGGATTTTTCATGAAAGTATAAAATTCATCGTATAGTTTACGTAATTTTGAAAAAATGGCATTAGAAACTCAATTCTTGAAAAATTTCGTTTAGTAACGAAAGGTGTTTCTTTAAAGGTGCGATATGAGCACACTTCATCTATCACAGGAATTGGCTCGGCATTCAATTTTAAAAGTATAGATTTAATTTATGTTATTTCTTTATAAAATTCGATCGCGGAGCTTATCTGGAAGAGTGTGGGAGTAAATAGAGATAGTAAGAGAGAGAAATTTATGAAAGACAGAGAAGAATTCACATAAATTGATGTAAGCTTTACGGGCTTTACCACAGTTAAGAATAGAAGCAAATAATATAGAAGTACAGAGGATATGTCAAACGTATTTGAACAATATCCATTTGAGCGCCGATTGGAGATTCTTGAATCAAAAAATATGTACTTAAAATTTATGTAGACCATAAATAAATGATAGCAAAATCTTAAAATTTAAATTAATTAAAAATAATAGATTTTAAATTAATTAAAAATAAAAGATTTTAAATTAATTATAAATAGGAGATCACTTACCATCAGGTGACCCACTTCGTTTCCGACCTATGCCATAAAAAAAATAAAAAAACTTTCATCGTCATCTTATAGCGAGTATTTTAGGCGGTTATTGTAAATTTAAATTATAACTCAGATTTAGATCCTAGACGGAAAACAGATTCTGAGTTTTTAAAAAATTACCTCCAAAATATATGTATAATGTTATGAGCATAATTTATTACACTTTATTTACTGACTAGCTTTTGCACGTGGCCTTTAAAAGTAACCTATGTCCTAATCTAGGTCATGGTCTAATTTTGTGCTAAATTTCATCAAAAACTGTTCAGTTATTAAGGCGTGATAGACAAACAAACATCCAAATTCACACACTCAAAAACATCCAATCTTTCACATTTATAATAGTAGTGGTGGAGCCGCCTAGTGTTCCTCTAGGTTGACTTATCGGCGTGGGCATGGTCTGGGTGGAATTGTTTATCCAACCTGCTTGGCGCGAGCTAGGCGTATCACCTCCGTGGCCGCCGGCCTCGTTTGCGTGCTCCGTTGATTTGATACGGGCAGGCAAACGTCACATCTTTTTTAAAATTCACATCGTTTTCAAATCACTTCTTGTCATTACTCTAAAATTACCTTTCATCTCTTATACTTTTCTTCCGGTTTTTCTTCGCTCTCGCGAGTTACCATTCTCTTTAAACACAACTCTCTCACATATACTTTTCTTTCACTACACGGACACATTATGCACCGACACCAGTCGTCATAGTTTTGTTTCGTCGCCACCACCGACTTTGTTACGCTTCACCCGGCGCACGGCCCGTGAAAGATCAGCGGAGCGCTGTCTGCGAGCTGCCTGACGATCACGGAGTGGTGTGCCCGGCTCTGGACTGCAGGTTGGTGGTACACTTTTTCACGCAGACCAATACCTTCGTTGTGCTCGCCTAGAGGGAACGTATAGGTGGTTTTGCTCGACCGAGCCCCTTGGCTCGTTTCGTGGTTGGGCTATTTACACGCCCAACCAAGTAGTAAGATTAAAATAGGTAAGAATACAGAAACTTTTTTTAAGTCGGTTAAAATGGCGGTATACCGATTATATTTTTTATCCTGCGGCAAAGTGACTGCACTGCACCAGATATTAAGCACAGTGCAGTCAGTATACAACGTGTTACAGAAAGGTGTGGTCATATTTAAGGACCGTTACATACACCTGACAGTGTATTTATTCAATATGTAACGAATACCCTGTTGTTCCTTTTAACTACATCAGAATCTTTATTCAAACGTAAAAAAATATTTCAATTAAGAAAATACTACCATAAAAATAACGATTAGCGATCACCCGGTGGTTTATCAAAAGTGGTAGTTACTCGGTGGAGAACGACGGCACATTTTTAGTATTACAGCGAGTCGCCGCATTACTATTACGGGCGTAAAAACGTTAAATTTATAGTTTTGACTAGTATTTCATTTAAAATACCACTTTCATTGATCTGCTGGCCCACCATCTGTCCTATTTTTATGTTAGATTTTTCTATTTAGAGATATTTTCTTATGATTGAATATCGATTCTGACACACAGCTGAAAGGACCAACCGGGTTTTTGTTACATATTGTATAGCGAATCTTTTCCAAAATTTAGACATCCTACAATTTCACACAAATATTAATCACTAGTTTATTACGATCCATAAGATCGACCACATCTCTATAAATTATGCACTTGAGCAAGAACTATCTATCGTTTAGCATTGGCCAAAGTTACAAGTCGCATATTCGACATGGTTTTTTATTTGAATGACGAGACGAGCAGATCGCTCGCCTGTTGTTAAACGTCACGCCTGCCCATAAACAGAAGCAACGTCACACAGAACTCTGGATTACAGAACACTGCATGGCACTGAACTGCGCTCGTCATCCCGAGACATAAGATGTTAAGTCTCAAATGCCTAGTATTTTCATTGGCTTCAATGTCCTTCGAACCGGAACACAGCAGTGCTTACACACTGTTGCTTGTCAGTAATAGAAAACGCGGTGGTACCAACCAGACGACCTCTCGCATACGAGGGACCTACCTTGTTACTCGTTCAATAAAAAAGAAAACGCATGCAATCGGATTTGTTACTACATGGAATGAAATACTTCTAACGTACAATATGCGTTGCTTAAATTTGACCACACCTTTCTGTAAAACGTTGTATATACATAATCGACGTCAAAAACGCTTCATGCTTCATGCTTCGACGATCGCCTGTATTATGCCGGGCTGTCTAATGGCCGTTCCCTATATTCTATCTATCGACAGATTTGCTTACCATCGATAGTGTTTTGACAGATCTTCCATACAAAATGTGTCAAAATTTTACTGCCAGTAAGCAACTCTGTCGAAAGATAGAATATTGGGAACGGTCATAACTGTATATACACTGACTGATCCCACAGAACGCTTGTCGCGTGAACGAGCCACTGTGTTTGATTTTTCAGTATGTATATCAGATACCCTCCGATCAACATGGATTCCTTAAGCCTTCCACCAACAGTCGCGATCTTTGCCCGCGATAAATGTTTCTAGTAAATATTGTATGGGATCGCGCTCGACCTCACCCGCTGCTGCGATCTAGATGGGACGCGACGAGATCCGTGCGATCTGCGATTTTTCTTTTTAGTACATTTTGTATGGACACGCGCTCGATCTTACCCACTGCCGCGATCCAGGCAGCGATCTACCGAATTGTGTTGCCAGAATGTATATTGGATACAAAAACTGTATAACAGGTTGGTGTTTTAAATAAAAACAAATCAATCATTAAAAAAGGTATAACATTTTCTGTGTGTAAATCTGAAAAATACTGTTACAGCCGAAAATATCTTAGCAACCCTACCTAAGATAACTGACGGGGGTTGACCGCCTCCGATTGGTGGACGCTGAACAGATCGCAAGAATAGATCGCGGCTGTGGGTAGCGATCGCAGATCACAGGATCACGGCCAGGGATCGCGGCTGTTGGAAGGCTTTAATCGACTTCAAAAAAAGGAAGTTCTCAATTCGGCGTGTAACTCTTTGTTCTCCTACATTATACATTGTGATTTATTATATGCTCAGAATTACTCAAATTCAAAAACTTTATTGTATACTACTAGATGGGCTGCTTCTTAGTAAAATTGCGTCGCATGATAGTTTAGACAACTGACAGACAGGGAGCGGGAGAGGGGTTCTAGTTACGAGTAAGAGAGATGGTAATATTGAGTTATGGACAATTGACCGTAACTTTGTGGCGTAATTTCTATGTACCGCGCAGCCGGTCTAGTACTATACATTGAAGTCAAAGCCCAAATCAGATATTTTACTATTTTAAATCTACATATAAAAGCAACAAATCCTAACTAATATTATAAACGCGAATAAAGTGTTTGTTACGCTTTCACACCTAAATCGCTGAACCGATTTTGATGAATTTTGGTACAGAGGTCCTGGAGACAGTTATAGGCTATTTTTTTTATCCTGAAAAGGCTAATCACACGAGCGGAGCCGCGAGCATAAGCTAGTTCTTTAGAAACCTGTAGCAGGTAGTAAAGGTGATTTTTTACTTGTCCATCGTCAAGTTAAGTCATTTCCGTCATCTACACATCCAATCACCTTTTTTAAAACAATAACTATGAAGCTCGTGGCTAACTTCAGATTGGCCAAGTTCGGTTTTAAATAACGAATATGGTACCTACACAAAAATTTACATTAAATTAAAAAAAAAAACCACTCTAGTCAAAAATTATTGAACATAAAAAATAATTTTAACAAAAAATATAAATCAACACACAAAATAATCAGTATGGCAAATGTCATAATTTTATCCATACCTCCTAGCGTAATGCTAAATTGAGCTTGAAAAGAAATTGTCACAAGATATAAATTTCAACTTCACCGGGTTTGTGCAAATGTACTTTTTCTTGGTGAATGTCGCTTTGAATTGTCTGTATTTGGTTTTTTTCATGTCCTTCATTAGTTGCCTGGCGGTTTTGCGTGTTTCTAATAAGGCTGCAGCATGTTTCCGCCAACTTAGATGGCTTTGCAAATTATCAAATACCATAACGTTACAGACGCTGCAGTGGTGGGTTGAGTTTTTCTGTAAAAAATAGACTTATTTACATACTGTACAAGATCTTTATCGTTTTTAAACGTAGATATTCTTTACCCAGTTTTTTTTTTATAGTATAGTCCGGCAAACGAGCAAGTCACCTGATGGTAAGCGATCTCCACCGCCCATGTACACCCACAATACAAAAGAATCATGGGCGCGTTGCCGACCTTAAAGGAAAGGGATAATAAGGGATTGGGAAGGGGAGGGAGATAAAATATAGTCTGTACTTTTTTCCATATTTTTTACATATGCACGCCTGTAATCCCCGAAGGGGTAGACAGAGGTGTAACCAGTATACCCACATTTTGCCGAGCCTATCTCCCTCCCACGATGTGATAGGGGGCGAGCCTATCACCATACCGGTCACAATTCCAGACTCCGGGCTGATACTAAGCATTTCGTAATAGAAAAACCCAATAACACTTTTACCCGACCCGAGGATCGAATCGATCGAATCCGAGACCTCAGCGTCAACCTCAATCGTAACGCGTACGCATTACATTCTCACCAGACCTACAGACTTCTACTTTTTCCATAATTTGTTGGAGGTGTAACCAGTACACCCACCTTTCGCTGAACTTATTTCTGTCCGATAATGTGATTATGCTTATATGCTTCATAGACGATTTCTCCAAGCGGATCGAATGACACAAGTGGTAGAGCCACGCTGTAGACAGTTTTGTCTACAGCATGAATGGGCCGGCTCGACCGGGTCGTTACCACTGTCTCACAGAAAACCGACGTAAACTAGCATCTTGCTGCTGCGTTTCGTATGGAGTGAGATATCTGGAGGCCCAAATCCCCCTCCCCTTCACAATCCCTCCCCTTTAAGGTTGGCAACGCGCCCATAATTCTTTTATTATTGTAGGCGTACATGGGCGGTGGAGATCGCTTACCATCGGGTGACCCAATTGCTTAATTGCCGACCTATTTTTTAAAAAAGAATAAAAGCTATAAATAAACAACAAAAATAAATCTCTCTATTCTAAAAAAAAGTAATTGACGCCGCCGCTGCCAAAAGCTTGTCACGCATCTCCTCCGAAACCGCTGGGGGTATGGGGTCGAGACCGATACCAATCGATGCAGAATAATGTGGGGAAGAAAGTAAGATATGTCTCATATTCGTCGGACTTTTAAGTTTTTATTTTATTTTATGTTTTGTGGAAAAACATGGGCTACGCCCCTAGTAAACAACAAAAAAACCACTAGGTCGAGTCGTCGCATTCATGTTGTACACAAAACTTTTTAATCGCGCCGAAAAATGATTAATATAAGATAACTTACCCATCGTATCATATTATCACTATAATGCTCCATATATTTAATGCCTTTCATGTTGTCCAAATGTTTACTACTCTGGACGTGCTCTTTTAAATCGTTGACTTGGGTCCAACATACAAAGCAGTATCTCGTCCCATCGCCAACTGGGACCAAACTGTTGTACGAATTGAATGTAATCTTAGCGTTGTAGTTTTTGAATTGCAAATAAATGAACTCCTCCATATTGTATGGTTCATTCAAACCTGAAGTTATTTCATTTAAGTCTGATTCATTTATTGACGAAGCGTCATTGGTTAAATCTTTTATCAATTCGATTTTCGAATCAACACATTCAAATTCATTTGTGTCCAACGTTTCTGTATTTGTGACGGATACGTCTTTATTTAATGTGTTGTCCATGGATGGAATGGACATAACGATAGCATTTTCCGCTTCTATATTTTCGTTTGTTATAGAAGTCGATTCACTTTTGTCGATTTCTTTACCCTCGGCTTTTTCTGCGTCATTTGTATCAATAGGGGAGACAGTTGGTACCAAATTATTTATTTGGTTTAACATATCGTTAGTCGGAACGTAAGTATTTTCCGCTTCTGCATAATCGTTTATTTTAGAAATCGATTCATCCATTTTTATTTCTTTCGAAGTACAGTCGACGATTTCTGGATTATTTGCATCTGTAGTGGAGATAGTTGGTACCAAACGATCTATTTGATTTGACACAGCGTTAGTGTTTTCTATTTCTATAACAGCGTTTATTTCAGAAGTAGATTTATCTTTTTCGATTTCTTTCGAAGTATCGCCAACCATTTTTCGATCATTTGCATCTGTGGTGAAGATATTTGGTACCAAATGTTCTATTAGGTTTGACACAGCGTTAGTGTTTTCCGCTTCCATATCGTAATTCATTTTCGAAGTCGATCCATCTTTTGAGATTTCCCTTGAACTACTGTTAGCGATTTCTGGATTATTTGCATCCGTACCTGGGACAGTTAGTACCAAATGTTCTATCTGATTTAACACAGCGTCAGTGTTTCCTACTTCTGCGCCATGTTTTATTTCAGATATCAATACATCTTTTTCAATTCCTTTTGAAGTACACTCTACTTTGTGAAGGTTATTTATATCTGTAGTGGAGACAGTTGGTGCCAAATGTTCTATTTGATTTGACATAGTGTCTGTTGGAACATTAATATTTTCCGCTTCTACAATATCGTTTACTTTAGAAGTCGATTCATCTTCTTCAATTTCTTTTGAAGCACCGTCGACATTTACTGCGTTATGTATTGTAGTGGCGACTGTTGGAGCCTCTTGTTTTATTTCTTTCGATATTTCGTTAGTCGGGACCTTAACGTTTGCCGTATTGACATCGTCATTAGAAATGACGTCATTTATTTCGACTATTTTCAACGAATCTTCGACATTTTCGGGAGTTTTCGTATTTACACCGAGGTCAGTTGGCATATTCGGTACCGGCATAATCGGCGAAGTAACACGTTGAACGAAGTACGGATTAAAAGCAGGTCGCGGATAAACCATTTGCGGTCCAAATCCAATCATGGGCACCACTTGATTCCCAAAAAAACGAGGCGCAGACTGCCACATAGGATTTGGGGCGGCGTTCATATTCTGTGTAAAGGTGGGTATACTAGAGAATATGCTGGATGGCTGTGCTCCAATTTGGACGGGCCCCGATGCTTTAGTAAGCAAGACTGTGTGTGGATTATTCATTATATGTGTAAATATGTTTTCGTGTGCGACGTAGATATTGCAGAGAGCGCAATGAAGTCTACCTTTGATCTGAAAAATAAATATATATGCATTCACGCCTGTAATCCCCGAAGGGGTAGGCAGAGGTGTTACGAGTACACCCAATTTTCGCCGAACTATCTCCGTCCCTTGATGTGATAGGGGGCGAGCTTATCGCCATATCGGGCACAAATTCCAGACTCCGGGCTAATCACTTTTACCCGACCCGGGGATCGAACCCGAGACCTCAGCGGTAGCCTCAGTCGTAACGTGTACGCATTACAACTGCGCCACCGAGGCAGGCAGTGAAAATAAATAATTGCACCTTTATTGATAAAGATAAATATATTTTTATTTCGTAAACATGGGTACATACTAAACTTGCAACGAATAGTATATTCGGGCACACGCCGAATACAGAATATTTGACAAAAAAGTATTTGACCGGAAACTTGTATCGACTTGTTTATTTCTCGCCTGCCTGTTCAACTGTAGTTACCTAACACGCGCCCGTATCATTGTTGCGCCGCATGTTTTGACAAGTTTATTTATTTATTTTACACACTTTTGATTTGATGATTTGATTGTGGGCTCCTTTTCTCCGCACTTAGCCCGTTGAATGTCGGGCCAATGTGCGTGAAGTTTGTGCCGGCTAGAGATCTAGCCAGCCTAACTCCGACCAGAAGCGCAGGATCCTCCTGGTGTCTCCTCAGGCTTCTCGGAGTGACCTCGGTGTATTGAGGATTCCCGTTGTGTAGCTACACCTTCACATTCCAGGATGACGTGTGAAGCTGTTTCATCAGCCGGCAGACATCCCCTACATAGGGGGCTGTCGGTTATATATTTTACACACTTTATACATAATATATGTACAGGCGGACTTAATGCCTGAGGCATTCTCTACCAGTCAACCTTTGGGTGGTGCACAGAATAAACAAGGCAGGTGTAAACAAGAAGAGAATGAAAAGAAAGTTTCGTTTGGTGCACATTTTAAATACATAAGCTGTTTATTGTGCTCTCTTTACTTTACTTTACTTTACTTTAAAAGTGAATTTACCAGCCGACGGATTTTGGCGACCGGCCGCCTGCCTGACGTCAACCCCCTGGGGAGAAACACCCAGACCCGAAAATATTCGTGGATCACACAAACATTCTATTTCGGTGCGAGAATCGAACCTGCGGCCTCGCGCTTCACAGCCGGCTACTCGTCAAATCTCTTTTTTGCCAATTCTCCGACTACACAACACTACAACAAATCTGAATCATTCGGTATACGGCTGAATAGTAACTAGATACGAGTTCCAGAGCCATCGAATGTTTAGGGGTTGTTCTGTGTACCTCAATCGCACGAGAGATATCCGCAACATCAGCACCACATAAAAAGCACCTCAAGTAACCCACACTGGTTTTCCCTAAGAAGGACATACTCGTATTCGGTATTATGCCGAATATGATAAATACGCACTCACGCCTGTAGTCCCCGGAGGGGTAGGCAGAGGTGTAACCAGTACACCCACATTTCGCCGAGCGTATCTCCATCCCACGATGTGATAGGTGGCGAGCCTATCGCCATACCGGGCACAAATGCCAGACTCCGGGCTGATACTGAGCATTTCGTAATAGAAAAACCCAATACCACTTTACCCGACCCGGGGATCGAACCCAAGACCTCAGCGTTAGCCTCAATCGTAACGCGTACGCATTACAACTGCGCCGCCGAGGCAGTCAATATGATAAAATTTACCAAATAGGTCGAAGAGTAACAGTATTCGTTGCAAGCTTAGTAAATACTATTGCTATATTTTTTATTAGCTTATCTGACGACACGAGCAGGTCGCTCGTCTGATGGTAAACGCCACGTCTGCCCATAAACAGAAGCAACACCACACAGAACTTTGAATAACTTAGCAATGGCACTCGACTGCGCTCATCACCCCTAGACATAAGTTAAGCCTCAAAATATCCAGTAATTTCACTGGCTTCAATGTTCTTCAAACCGAAAGAAAATTGCTAAGACACCGCTGCTTGACGGCCAGAATTTGTCAAAGTGGTGGTACCAACCCAGACCTACGACCTAGTGGTACTACAACTATTAAATAGCCATTGTAAATCTTACCTCTCTTATAAGATTATTGTTGTAGTTTGGTATGAACGGCGACACACGCACCATTTCCATGTGCCAGGTCCCACAAATATGCTTTACTGGGTCTATGTGGACCAAACAGTCACACAAACCACAACACATTTGTTTATCCACGTTGATATATACAGTATTATAACAGAGTAAACTTATAGTCAGCTCCAAATCAAAGGGGCGTATTTTTATTTCGCTGCAGAATACATCCGTGGGAATTTTAACGTTGTCCGAGATAAAGCGGGTGTCAGGACTGTCGGTTGTTCTGACTGAGTCAGAACTTTCAGTGGATCTGGCTGAGTCACAGCGGATTTGAGGACTGTCGGTGGATCTGTCTGAGTCACAGCGTGTTTGGGAACTGCCAGTGGATCTGACTGAGTCACAGCGGGTTTGGGGACTGCCAGTGGATCTGACTGAGTCACAGCGTGTTTGGGGACTGCCAGTGGATCTGACTGAGTCGCAGCGTGTTTGGGGACTGCCAGTGGATCTGACTGAGTCACAGCGGATTTGAGGACTTTCAGTGGATCTGACTGGGTCAGATCTGTCGCTCTTTATCGAGTCAGGACTAGAACTGCGTTTACTTAGAATACGTCGACGCGTTACGTTGGTATGTACATTCTTGGCCTTGGCAGTAGAAACATCAGCTTTAACTGGGCCAGACGTTTCTTGTTTCAATTTTTTGACATTTATCTCTTGTTTTGGCACGGTTATTAGTTTCTTTGCTTGTGGATGCGCTTCTGCGATGTGACGGTAGATGTCTGAACGAATTTGCAGATTGTTACACTGACCGCAATGTACGAATTTATCCGTTGCCTACAAAAAAATATTATAGATGTATAACAATAAATTAAAAAGTTTATAATTAATGCCCATTGTGTTTTAATTTAATTATATTCAGTTTGCTAATTTTAGTACAGTAGAACCTCTGTAAGTCGAACATCAAGAAAGACGCCAAAAAATTCGACTTATAGAGAACTATAGAGGATTACATCTATAAGTCTCAAATAATCAAGTTGTAAAGGTTGTAAAATAAACCATTGCTATGTTCGAGATACAGAGGTAAAATTTAATTTTTCGAGTTATGGAGGGAAAATATGTACCAAAATGGCTTGGAGGGACTCACTGATTATTTCGACTAATAGAGGGTTGAGATTTCGAGTTTTGGCGGTTTTCAACTTATCGTGGTTCGACTTAACGAGGTTCTACTGTATCTTATTTACGTAATGTTGGGATTCTAAGAATTAACAAAAACAATGCTCAATGATTAGTTAATCGATCCGATCACAAAAAAAAAATCAATTCATATTAAATCAAAACAAAATATAAAAAAGCAATAAAAACACAAACAAAAAAAAAACGTACCTCTCGAACAAAAAAATCTTCAAAGGCCTCAACGATAGCACACATCTGCAAGCTTTCTAAATGCTTGACACAGCAACAATGAAGCCATTTGTCTGTGATATTTGGTTCTTTACACGCCATACAGTAAAAAGTCTTATTCCGCCGAGTGATGATCATATGCCAAGAGTCGAATTTCACTTTTACCGTTTTATTTTTAAATTCTTTTATGAGATACTCTGGGATGATTACGGTCGGCTTCTTCGCCGCTGATGCGTACGAGAATGCATCAGGTGGGTTATTGTCAGGTGAATCCGGGGTATTATTCTGAGGTACATTACCTTCATTAATTGTATCATTATTATCAGTTGCCACATCATTTTTGACAGCTCCCTTTAGACTAGGGAAGTTTTCATTGTAATATGCCTTGGAAGGTTTAACCAAGCTAGGAACTGGTTTCACTTTATTACTGACTTTTAAATTAGGAGCCTTTAATTTATTGAAAGACCTAATAAAGTCTTGAAGTGACGCAGTGTTTTTGGCGTGTATGCCTAAATTAGAAGGCTTATTTAAGTTACGATTAATTTTAGCAGGTACATTCGCTTCATGTAATGGCTTTAAAATTTCATTTACCAATTTTGGCAAAGGTACATTCAAGTTACGTACTTGTACAGGATTGGTTGCAGGTGCATTGTATTTAACAACAGATCCAGAGTTATTGGAAGGTACATTCAAGTTACGTACTTGTACAGTATTGATTGCAGGTGCATTGTTTATAACATTCCCATAATTAACAACAGATCCAGAGTTATTGGGAGGTACATTTGTGGCCGGAGCTTTATTTGAGTGTGATTCTGTGACATGCCTACCTACAGATCTACTTATTTTATGTTCTGGTACATTATTTGGTGGTTTTTTATCAGATGTTTTAATAATCGCGAGTATATCATTTATTTTGTGTCCGTCAGTGGTCATATGAAATGAAATATCTTCACACATTAAGTTGCAAACGCCGCAGTGATAATAATTTTCAACCTGTAATAAAAAAAAATAACGAAAGATGCTACCATCAATCTATTATTTTAGGACATTAGGGGCCAGACCAGACATCAAAAAGACAATTTATAAAGTAAAATTTGGCTACAAGGTGGTAGGTCCCTCGTATGCGAGAGGCCGTCTAGGTTGGTACCATCGATTTGTCTATTTCTGCTGCCAAGTAGCAGTGTGTAAGCACTGTTGTGTTCCGGTTTGAAGGACATTGAAGCCAGTGAAAGTACTGGGCATTATGGGACTTAAACATCGACTTAAAATATTATGTCCCGAGTTTACAAGAACCCATAAACAGATGCAACATCACACATAACTTTGAATTAATAAGCACTGCATGGCACTGAACTGCGTTCGTCACCCCGAGACATGAGATTTTAAGTACCATAATGCCCAGAAATTTCACTGGCTATAATTTCCTTCAAACTGAAACACAACAATGCTTACACACTGCTAATTGGCAACAGAAATAGACAAAGCGGTGGTAGTAACCCAGACGGCCTCTCGCATACAAGGGACCAAATACATACATACATACATACATCTTGTAAATGCATGTTGTTTTGTTGCATATCGTTGGTGATATTGCAACTTGTTCTATCATTTTTTTATGTTTTTTTATTGCATAAGCCGGCAAACGAGCAACCGGGTCACCTGATGGTAAGTGATCTCCACTCCCCATGTACGTCCACAATACCAAAAGAATCATGGGTGCGTTGCCGACCTTAAAGGAAAGGGACAATTAAGGAAATGGGAAGGGGAGGGGGTTTGGGCCTCCGAATATCTCTCTCACTCACCGTCCGAAACGCAGCAGCAAGCTGTTACTTTACGCCGGTTTTCTGTGAGACAGTGGTAATGACCCCGACGAGCCGGCCCATACATGCTGTAGACAAAAGTGTCTATAGCGTGGCTCTACCACTCAAAGTTTTTGTCGAATCGGACCTAAATCTAATTATAAACGCGTCCGTAAAATAAATAAATACAGTTATTTAACAAGCCTATAAAACAAGTAGAGAGCCGAGTGGTAGAGCCACGCTGTAGACAATTTTGTCTACAGCATGAATGGGTCGGCTCGTCCGGGTCGTTACCACTGTCTCACAGAAAACCGGCGTAAAGTAGCAGCTTGCTGCTGCGTTTCGTACGGTGAGTGAGATATCCGGAGGCCCAAATCCCCCTCCCCTTCCCAATCCCTTATTATCCCTTTCTTTTAAGGTCGGCAACGCGCCCATAATTCTTTTGTATTGTGGGCGTACATGGGCGATGGAGATCGCTTACCATCAGGTGACCCACTTGCTGGTTTGCCGGCCTATACTATAAAAAAAAAGTATTACCGCAAACCGATAGTTTTTACAAATAAGTGTTACTCGCCTCTCCTGTAAAGTGCGCCAAAACTGACATGAAACGTATTGCAATATCAACGACGATACGCTAAGCTTCCTGGACGAACCGAATAAAAAATAATAGTTAAAAAACTAAAAAACGTTTTTATACAAAATTCAACTAAAACAATCAAAAATAAATAATAGTTTAAAATATATTTTATTGTGAAAAAAGCGTGGGGTGCATGGTGTCAATAGTTATAAATATTTTATTGACAGATATGAGTAGAAGGATTTAATTTTGATAATATCTTAAAAAGCACCCCACGCTTTTTTTACAATAAAATATTTTAAACTATTTTTCATTTTCTAGTTGGATTTTCTATAAAAGCGTATTTTAATTTTTTTTAAACTATTATTTATTTTCAATAAAATTAAAAATTAATTAATTAAATTAAACTTGAATTATGTTTTTGTATTGTTATCGGTCCTTGATAAGTATGCCAAATTTCGAGTTAATCCGAAGTTTTGAAGGGGGTCAAAATCATATTCAAAGTTTCCGTTACATACATACGTATGAAGCTAATAAAAGCGTATTAAATTATGGATATTTCGGCATAAAGAAAACGATTCTTGAGTGATTTCACAGGGTTTAATTAAAATAATAGTTTAAAAACACTTGTACAGCGAGAGAGCATAAGGCAGAGAGACATAACACTTGTCAAAGACAAGTGACATCTGTCAAACTAGAGGTTGCGTTTAGAAACAATATATTATTCTAACATTAAAAACCTTACCTTCCTAACGACGCTCAGTCCATACTCAGACAATGGCCTACACAGGTGCAGGTTGATTTTGTGGCTATCTGAGGATATATGATCATCATCACAGGTCAAGATTTCATCACACACAGCGCATTGGAACAGCCCACCCATTGACAGCAGAGTGTTCCAGTTGTGATGATTCAAATATGCCTTCGAATTGATTATCACACCTTTAGAAACCCTCTTCACTGTCAGCTCTGAATTCGATGTGGCATTTTCTGAAAAAACAATATGAAAATTGGGTATTGACTGCGTCGGTGGCTTAGTTGTAATGCGTACGCGTTACGATTGAGACTAACGCTGAGGTCTCGGGTTCGAACCCCGGGTCGGGTAAAGTGGTATTGGGTTTTTCTATTACGAAATGCTCAGTATCAGCCCGGAGTCTGGAATTTGTGCCCGGTATGGCGATAGGCTCGCCCCCTATCACGTCGTGGGACGGAGATATGCTAGGCGAAAAGTGGTGTACTGGTTACACCTTCGGGGATTATAGGCGTGAGTGCGTATGTATGTATGAAAATTGGGTAATATAAATTGGGAAGAAGGGGTGACGTCAAATCTTTCTGTAACATGTATTAAAAGGTATGTTGCGATGACCCCACTGCCAGTGGGGTAAGGGCATGTGGAAGAAGGTAACATAAATTGGCCTATGATTAAAACCACTGATAGCTTATGCTACCTTTGTAAATAAACTTTGGTAGGTGTTGCAACGTCGCACAGAACTCTAGATTACATAGCACTGCATGACACTGAACTGCGCTCGTCATCCCGAGACATAAAATTTTAAGGCTCATAATGCCCAGTAATTTCACTGGCTTCAATGTCCTTCGAACCGAAATACAACCGTGCTTATACACTGTTGCTTGCCGGCAGAACTATACAGTATGCAACATAAACCCTGTTGGCCCTTTCTAGGTCGGTCATATAGACAGCTTAACAAAAATAGTTAAATTAAAATATGTAATAATAAGCAGAAGCGAGATATTATCCTTACACAGGTAGTTTAGAACAATGAACATATTTAATAAATGTTATGTTCATTTGAAAACTGATGAACAGCTGACTGATGTTACGTATTGACGAAACCGGATGCACACGCGGCCTAGTACAAGTTTTAATAGTTTTCTAAAACGATGAAAGTTTTCGTTTTCTCTCCATACGTCAAGTATCAGTAGCCACTAGTGGGCACTATGATTAATTAAATTAATGAATTATGGTTAATTTTATTTCATATTAGTCGAATATGAAATTTGTTTTCAAGCGATTCTTTCCTTTATTACCGTATGAATTACTAGTTTGACACTTAGACGATAGTAATTTTATTCGAATTCGAAAACAGTGAACGTATTTGTAACTCGTACTAGGCCTACTGATATCGCGGTTAAAACGCCCAACACGGTTTTTGTTACATATTTTATTTATTATACGCAATAGAAAGAAACCACAGCCAGTACCGGTCCATGAGTCGCCTTTTCTGAACACCATTGTTTATTCTAACGCGTAGTATGTTTAAGTTTAGATATCTCAATGCGTGACTTCATTGTTTAGTCTTAAAATGTCGTATGTGGCTATTGTATTAAAGGGGAACGCCCAAAAAATGCCTGACATGGACAGTAACTTTTAATTGTCCTTTATTGTATTTAGAATAAAATATGTTTAAGAAATAATTCTCAAGTTTGTTTGACTAGTGCAAAAATATAACGATAATTAAAATATTAAACTTGATATCCGTCTAATTCATTATTATTGTTTATTGGTGGTCAATGTTTATTTGACATGAGTAAGGTAACATTTAGCCAAGCAAGAATTGTAAATAATTCTTCGGTAACTATTTTATAGAATTATTCCATAACATGTAACATAATAAAACATAACATAACATGAACAGAATTATTCCACAGTTATCAGTATTTTCAAAATAGATAACGTATCGCAGGCTGTATGAAACACATGTCCTTTGCCTTAGTGACAGTTTGATATACTGCATTCCATGTTTTCGATTGTTTACTTTTACTTGATTTATGGTTTTGCGTTTGCGATTTTAGTTACAGATTGCTTTTAAGATATTTAACGACGATTGTGGGCATTTTTTAAGGATTTTGATTTTACTTCTGCACACGTTACACATTTTTGAACACGGACTTACGATTGGCCCCGCCTAAACGACGACTCGGCTTTCTCACAACGGGTTGTTTTGGACTTTTGCCCTTTGTTGTTTCAAAATGGATAGAAACCTACACTGTAATATTTGCTATCTCGATATTGCAAGGATGAGACGTAACCTCATAATAGTGCAAAACGATGAAGTACGTTGTTTAATCCTTAACCTATATTTAAAAGAAAATTGTTGGGGCTAGCTTCTGCCTAGTTTTTTGATAATTATCGAAATTGTAATGGGTTTCCTGCGATTTGTACTACGATTTGGCGTATATTTGATTGTTGTACATTTCAGGCATTTTTTGTATGGCTGATGGGCATTGCCCTTTCATATAAACATGAGAAGTATGCATCGGAGACGCAGGGACCTTGGGGCAGAAGCAAAATGGGGCAGGGCTTTATTACTTGGAAGACAAAACAGCTTGGAATTGAGCCGCTCACTTCTTACAAAATTGGCTGTACATAGTTCTCTTTTTTTATATATGATATTGTATAATATTTACTGCTATATTGGCGCAATATTAGCATGTAAGAGAATATTAACATTTGGATTTTTTTATTATTAATTATTACATTTTGTTTTTTTTTTTTGTGAATGCGAGTGCCACCTATGTCTGGTATACTCTTGGCTATCTCGAAAGGGCTAATCCAGACTTTGACTTTGGCTACAAGTCTACAGTTACGCCCGAATTTTGAAACGCTACTGAACGGACGCCAGTCTATCTTTCATTAAGATGGGCGTTAGCAATGGAATGCTAACAATGGAGTTGCGTCAACCGTCGCATCAGTTATTAAAGTTATTGTAATAGAGTATTTTCCTATATTGAATTTTATACATTATTTTATAAGCAACAGAAAATGATACGCAAAAGAAACCCTTTTATTAAAACACAATCAAAATTGGTTCAGGAATGTGCCCGCAGTTATGACTTTAAATGTTGGTATGAGGAAAAGTGGGTGCGTAGTAGGTCAAAGGTAGTAGGGATATCTCACTATCTCGCTTGCACGCGTGCACCATAATAAACATTTTACACAGTGACGTCAAAGTTTGCGTCGTCTGTCATTTGACAATTACCGTAGATAATTGTACAATTGGGTAGTTTCCTATATTGAATTTTATACATTATTTTATAAGCAACAGAAAATGATACGCAAAAGAAACCCTTTTATTAAAACACAATCAAAATTGGTTCAGGAATGTGCCCGCAGTTATGACTTTAAATGTTGGTATGAGGAAAAGTGGGTGCGTAGTAGGTCAAAGGTAGTAGGGATATCTCACTATCTCGCTTGCACGCGTGCACCATAATAAACATTTTACACAGTGACGTCAAAGTTTGCGTCGTCTGTCATTTGACAATTACCGTAGATAATTGTACAATTGGGTAGTTTCCTATATTGAATTTTATACATTATTTTATAAGCAACAGAAAATGATACGCAAAAGAAACCCTTTTATTAAAACACAATCAAAATTGGTTCAGGAATGTGCCCGCAGTTATGACTTTAAATGTTGGTATGAGGAAAAGTAGGTGCGTAGTAGGTCAAAGGTAGTAGGGATATCTCACTATCTCGCTTGCACCATAATAAACATTTTACACAGTGACGTCAAAGTTTGCGTCGTCTGTCATTTGACAATTACCGTAGATAATTGTACAATTACTGTAGAAGGCTACAGGATTTGAATGGCTTCTAACTTATTTATTTTTGGTCCGATTTATAAAATTATTTCTGCAATAGATTTTGAGTAACGTAAGTTACGTTTATATATTGATTTAAGTAGATAGTATTGTGGTTTGTAATTGCTTTCACAAATACATTCTAACGTTTTGGTTTATCTCTACTTCAAAACGTCTATGACTGAATGTGTGTACGGAGCAATATCATCATTTCCGCTAGGATTTACGTTTGAAAAATCGATATCATGCTTTATAACATTATAGAGGAAATACTTTGCATGACGCGAGTATTATCTTGGATAGGTATTTCCGTGCGTTCCCGCGTTTTTTTCCACACCTATAACTAGAATGATGGGGCCAAAGACTTTAATGTATACTAGACAAGCTGCGCGGTACATAGAAATTGTAACTAAGTTTTTTTTTTTATGGTATAGCCGGCAAACGAGCAAGTGGGTCACCTGATGGTAAGTGATCTCCACCGCCCATGTACGCCCACAATACCAAAAGAATCATGGGTGCGTTGCCGACCTTAAAGGAAAGGGATAATTAAGGAATTGGGAAGGGGAGGGGGTTTGGGCCTCCGGAAAAGTTGCGGTCAATTGACCGTAACTCAATATTACCATCTCAACTAGAACCCCTATCGCTTTCCTTGTTTGTGAGCTGTCAAACTCCCGCGTTATGTGACGTAATTTTACTTCTAAACAGCCCATCTTGTAGTATACATTTAAGTCTTTGGATGGGGCCCATTTACGTAACATCCGTGGTGCCTTTACATCTGGCTGTATATGTCCATATGCTTAAGAATCCTTACTACCTCTTTAGTTCATTATTTTACCTCCCACCTTGCTATGGAGGGAAGTGGACAATTTATATTTACAACCCCGCCCCCCCCATCTTTCTACGCACTCACGCCTGTAATCACCGAAGGGGTAGGCAGAGGTAACCAGTACATCCACATTTCGCCGAGCGTATCTCCATCCCACGATGTGATAAAGGGCGAGCCTATCGCCATGCCGGGCACAAATTCCACACTCCGGGCTGATGCTGAGCATTTCGTAATAGAAATACGCAATACCACTTTACCCGACACGGGGATCGAACCCGAGACCACAGCGTTAGCCTCAATCGTAACGCGTACGCATTACAACTGCACCACCGAGGCAGTTTCTACTATATGATTAATTTCGTTGCGGGATAAAGACAGCTTCGCATTGCCAGAGACTCGCCGCGATTCATTGCTCGGTGTCAAAAACACTGGTGCTGCTGTCGATCCAGGCTTGCAGGAGTTACATTGGCAGGTATGTGAGCGGGATGACATTATGGGCCGCTACCGGCTAATTCACCGAACTTCGGATTTATGCAAATCTATGTTCGATTAGAGAGCCAATGATTCTGTCGTACCGCCGAACGACCGTCTAATGGCCAAAACGATGAACAACGATTTATGACATCATGAACTTCAATAAAACCGATTGATTAGAATTAATGAATGCCGCCCGCGGGCGATTAATCTGAATGGACTTGAACGCCGGCAGAGTTGATGAAGTCCGGCGAACTAGCCGGTACCGCCCCTGAGCAGCGATAGCTCAGCGGCGGTTGGTACGGCCTGTCGACACAAATGTCGCACGTTCGATCACAGCCCCAAGAGCTAGCACCTCTGATTTTTCAAGGTACGTTTTTATTCATTGTTAATTGACTGCCTCGGTGGCGCAGTTGTAACGGGTACGCGATACGACTGCTGTGCTGAGGTTTGGCTTCGATAGCTCGCTTGAACGGCTTTTTCTATAGACTAGACTGACAAACAGGCAAATTGGTCACCTGATAATTTGAAATTCAGAAACTCCTTTATTTTTCCATCGGTTAAACAAACATCACATACCTGTTTTTCCACAAACGGCATTAGGCATATCAAGTAGTTCATCTTCATTTTCTTCATTGTTACTAACTTCAAAATGTACCAATTCTGAATCATAATATTTCCGATGACATTCATTAAATATTGTTTCATCAATTTTATAAGTCAATTCAGGTGTCTTGTCAACAAAATGAGGTTTTAACAACTCTTCATCAACGTACAATGTGAATGGCAATAATTCAAACACATCTTTCAATATATTGCCATCCATTTTTCCTGAAACAATAGGGTAGTTATTAACTTGACAGCCTCCGTGGCGCAGCGGGCGAGTAGCCGGTTGCGAAGCGTGAGGCCGTGGGTTCGATTCCCGCACCATGACAAATGTTTGTCTGATCCACAAATATTTGTCTCGGGTCTGGGTGTTGTGGGACCGCAAGTCCCTGGTAGTTGCTGATACCCACGATACAGTTTTAACCTAGTGTGGGGTCAGGACTATGTGTGTGACTGTTGGGTGTATTTATTTATTTACTTGTAGTAATTTATAATAGAATTGTATAATTGTTTTTTGTTTTGTTTGTAGCATTTTAATCTTTGTCTTAGGTATATCAACTGCATTAACCGGGCATCTCTCGTCTGAGTGGTTTTACTCTTCAATTCTTATCGTGTGTTTGCCTCACTTGATGTTGGCGGACTTGTCCATAAGGATAGAGCCATAATTTAAAAAATAATAATATGTATGAATGATATTTTAAAATACGTGCCGTTTCGGTAATGCCTATGGTCCATATCGACCCATAAAAAAGATGAAGAAATAAAATAATAAAAATAGTCAGGAGGTGCAGTGCATGCAGGCCGACGAAACCACGCCATACCTAGACCCGACACCACCGATACACACCAACATTATTTCCGTTCCATGATGTGATAGGGGCGAGCCTATCGCCATTACACTATTAATAAATAGTAAATATAAATATTCGAGTGGTAGAGCCACGCTGTAGACACTTTGGTGTATGAAGTATGAATGAGCCGACTCGTCCGGGTCGTTGCCACTGTCTCACAGAAAACCGACGTAAAGTAGCAGCTTGCTGCGGCGTTTCGTACGGTGAGTGAGATATCCGGAGGCCTAAATCCTCCTCCCCTTCCCAATCCCTTAATCATCCCTTTCCTTTAAGGTAGGCAACGCGCCCATGATTCTTTTGGTATTGTGTGTGTACATGGGCGGTGGAGATCACTTCCATCAGGTGGCACACTTGGTCGTTTCCGACCTATGACATAACAACATAGTTCTGACTCCACACTAGGTTAACTTGTATTCTGGGCATTTGCTTTTATTAGCTTGTATGACGAGATGAGCAGGTTGCTCGATGGTAAGCGCCACACCTGCCCATAAACAGAAGCAACGCCACACAGAACTTGAATTATAAAGCTCTGGCACTGGACTGCGCTCGTAACCCCAAGACATGTTAAGTCTCATAACGCCCAGTAACTTAATTTCAATGTCCCACTGGTACACAACAGTGCGTACACTGCTGCTCGGCGGCAGAAATAGCAAAGCGGTGGTAATTACCCAGTTGGCCGCTTGCATGCATAAGAAACCTTTCACCTAGAGGGTATCAAGAACAACTAGGGATTTATAGTGCCACAACACTCAGATCCGAAATCTTTTTCTTCATCTCATCAATTTCATATTGTTGATATTGCAATACTTTTCATATCAGTTTTGGGCCACATCACAGGAGAGGCAAATAATATTTATTTGTAGAAACAATAACAGTTTTTTTTAATTTATGGACGCATTTAAAATTCGATTTAAGTCCGATACGAAAAAATATATATATCAAAACTAGCTTTTGCCCGCGGCTCCGCCCGCGTGAACGTCTTTTTCAGGGATAAAAAGTACCTAACCTATATGGAAATACAAAAATGAGAAACATGTGTCACATTATTGTTGATATTGCAATTGACAGCCTCCTTGGCGTAGCGGGCGAGTAGCCGGCTGCGAAGCGAGAGGCCGTGGGTTCGATTCCCGCACCGAGACAAATGTTTGTGTGATCCATAAATATTGGTCTCGGGTCTGGGTGTTGTGGGACCGCAAGTCCTTCGTAGTTCCTGATTCCCACGATACAGGTTAACCTAGTGTGGGGTCAGGACTATGTGTGTGACTGTTGGGTGTATTTATTATTTATTTTTTATTATATTTAAAGGAGAGCATATTATCCATCTACCTAAAGACAACAAACACTCACTCAAAATTTAATTAATTTAAAACTGCACTAACGCCATCTATCAGTTACCAGTGTAACCATATTAGTTGGTGTTCCATACAGCCACAAGCATACTCGTATATACAAAATGTCATACCAATTCAACCTATTTTATTTTGAACCAAAAGATTGAACTGCTACCAGCGCCACATATCCTGCACTAATGTGGTCATGTCGCCCTTTATATGTGTGCAAAGTTTCATATCAATTGGGCTAACGGTTCTCAAATGTTAGGTGAACATACATATACACATACATTTGCTTTTATTTATTGTATAGATGACATACAACAAATTGTAATATCAACGACAATATGCTGTCTGTTTAGGCTGAAATATATAAATAATAAATACACCCAATAGTCACACACATAGTCCTGACCCCACACTAGGTAAGCCTGTGTCGTGGGTATCAGGAACTACGAGGGACTTGCCAATCCACAACACCCAGACCCGAAACAAATATTTATGGATCACACAAACATTTGCCTCGGTGTGGTAATAGAACCCACGGCCTCTCGCTTTGCAGATGGCTACTAGCCCGCTGCACCATGGAGCTGTGAATGAGGTCAATATGAGGTCCTATCCTAGGTCAGACAATTACAGATTCTAATTCCTAAAATCAGACAGGGTTAGCTTGAGACTGGAATTTGTCCCAAGTAGGGAAATAGGTTCACCCCTTTAACATATCATAGGACTGAAATAAGGTCAGTGAAACATGGTTGTAGCACTAGATGCACCTTTGCCTACCCCTTCAGGGATACAGTCGTGAACTTATGTGTTACAGCCTTAAGATATTCTCCATTTCTAGTGTTGAGTAAGACATACAAGAGGCCATTACATTTGTCCCTTAAATGAGAATGGCTCAATGTTTTTACATGTACTACTTCAAATTTTATATGGCATTACTTTGTAACTATAACCATGAAGCGGGTTGTGTGTGAAAGAGTGAGACTTATGAGAGCATTTAAAATGGGATCTTGTACTGGTTCAGTACAAAAAAGAGGCTACTCTAAAATCTCATTTAAAAATTGTGTTTTTCTCAACACTAGCCCTGTGTATGGTGGTCTTTATCCAGTCAAATATAAAAATGTACCAGGTATACCCTCACAAGCCTAACAAAACATAGCATCAATACACAACTATTTTAAAAATAATAATTTAGGATTCAAACATACTACCTACTAGTCAACAGACAATCTTATATTAAAATATCATCATAAAAGTACCATATTAATATAATAGTCAATAATTAAAAAATATTTCTAAAATTATGATGAAACAGAGGAATTTGATTGCGTTACAATCTTAAAAAACATTTTTCTTTATTTATTATTGGCAACCCAGTAGATATGTATAGAAAGCAATTTGTGTTCATTCCATTTTTAAACAACATAACTTTTTGAGGATCTTGAGGAATGATCATGTATCTAAATAAAGCATGTAATTACTTAAGTTGTTATAAATAAATTGATCAATTTCAATAAATTGTTATAAATAAATTATTGTTCTCAAAGTTTTTAACTAAAACTTTACTTAAGTTTCAAGTTTGAATGACCTATGTAATACATACCTGGAAATATCGTTCGTTAATACATTATACAACTACAATTAGTTGTGATCACAGTGCCGGCACTCACTTCTAGAATAGTTTCATTATCATATTAGAAACATTTAGAAAAATGGCACTACGGTATATTAACTCCACCTGTATTAAATGATGTCAAATAATTCCATGTCTTAATTAATACCGCTTTTGTTATTAAAAGATTTAACACCTATACCCAATATTGGTATCAACTTGTATAAACTTGAAAAATTTAAATGAAAACAATACAGCATACAAAATGACTAATGACCGCTGGCGATTGGCGAATGGCGAATGGCAAGTGATGCGGAAATGCCTGTGGTTTTATATTATTATCGGTTTTGAATTATATCGATTATTATTTAACTTTGAGATTAATTTTAATAGTATAAATCGTTTGAAATGCAATATTTTCTCGGTATAAAGATTAAAATTTGTAAACAAATAATAACAACTTTTGGAATTTATATTTTCGAGTATAAGTTTAGATATAGCACCGTTTTGGGTGTATTTATTTTGTGTTTGACACGGATTAAAATTATCTGTCTTTATTTTACATATGTTAACTGAAATAATTAGGAATGGATAAAATATTTATTTCATTTCTATTTATTTAATACGATAAATAATATACATTACTCGATTCTAGTAATCGATACTTTTGTAACATTTGGTACTCTCTATTTTGTTTATATGTCAGGTAATACCTGACCATAAACAAAGTATAGTGCAAAGCACAGACTACTCAGAAAGAACTGACGTTGTGCGAAGTATTAGGAGCTACATTAAACATAGTCGATGGCAAATAACATATTTTAAAAACTGTTTAGCGCCTGTTTCGCCGCATTTGAGTGAATGGTACGAATAATTAGAAAGGACGTATGATCTGAAGGCCAATTCTCGTAATTTTAAATGTTTTAAATGTTTTAAACGTTGATTATTGGTTTTCAGGAATGCCATTTGCAACTTTCTTGGCGCTCAGACTAGATCGGAATGATATTTTGATCATTTATAATTACGAGAATTGGCCTTCTGATGATATATTATTATTTAGTACACTTTCAAATTCAATAGGGTAGTTTCCTATATTGAATTTTATACATTATTTTATAAGCAACAGAAAATGATACGCAAAAGAAACGATTTTATTAAAACACAATCAAAATTGGTTCAGAAATGTGCCCGCAGTTATGATTTTAAATGTTGGTATGAGGAAAAGTGGGTGCGTAGTAGGGATATCTCACTATCTCGCTTGCACGCGTGCACTATAATGAACATTTTACACAGTGACATCAAAGGTTGCATCGTCTGTCATTTGACAATTACCCCTTCTACAGGATTTGAATGGCTTCTATCTTATTTATTTTTGGTCCGATTTATAAAATTCTTTCTGCAATAGATTTTGAGTAACATAACTTATTGATTTAAATAATAAAAAAAATCTAGTCAACTACCCTATTATATATACCCTAATTATATACCGTTATTTGAAGATTAAATCTTACTGGGACATTGTGAAATAAGCCATAAATAATAATCTATGATAATATTATGAATTTGCCATACAAATTATTTATTTAGGTTAAATATCAAAAGCATTGAACATGATTTCGGATATTTTTAACCGACTTCCTTGTTACGAGACTATCCCGCCCACACACCCGCCACTGTAAGTCCTGTGCACCAGGATCGACAGTGGCAAGAATTTTTGTTGACACCGAGCAGTAAAGCTCGGCGAGTCTCTGAAAATGATAAATTGTCTTTGTCCCGCAACGAAATTTATCAAATAGAAAGTTAAGGAGGAGTTGGAAATAATAATTGTCCACTTCCCTCCATAGCAAAGCGGTAGATAAAATAATGAACTAAGGAGGCATTAACCTCAGGCACAAGGACATTTACAACTGGAGAAGCCAGATGTAAAGCACCACGGATGTCATTAATAGGGTAGTTTCCTATATTGAATTTTATACATTATTTTATAAGCAACAGAAAATGACACGCAAAAGAAACCCTTTTATTAAAACACAATATAAATTGGTTCAGAAATGTGCCCGCAGTTATGACTTTAAATGTTGGTATGAAGAAAAGTGGGTGCGTAGTGGGGATATCTCACTATCTCGCTTGCACGCGTGCACCATAATGAACATTTTACACAGTGACGTCAATGGTTGCATCGTCTGTCATTTGACAATTACCCCTTCCACAGGATTTGAATGGCTTCTAACTTATTTATTTTTGGTCCGATTTATAAAATTCTTTCTGCAATATATTTTGAGTAAAGTAACTTATTGATTTAAATAATAAAAAAAAACTAGTCAACTACCCTATTAAGTGGGTCCTATTACGCAAACTTGATTTCAATAATAGGTATTGCAAAAACGCCGAAAAGCACGGAAGTTCTTCCTAGTTTCCACAAGATCCATATAGTATACAACTCCAGATGTTATTTGCATACTGTCTAACATAATTTTGCGCTCTTGTTGCCAGAGACCACACTCCCAAAGAATATGATGTGCAGATTGTTCGTACCGGCAATTAGGTGTAGGACATGGGCACGTAGGCGAATCAACCAACCTAAATGAGAACAGTTTAAACTTAAAGTTGCCGTGGCCCGTGAGAAATTGTGAAACACAATGATCTACTTCCAGCCAAGTTTTTGTAAGACGATCGCGAACCGACGAAAAGTATTGATATAGATGCCGTCCCTTGGTAGAATTATCCCAACGCAATTGCCATTCGTTTATTAGATCGTTGTAATTTTCAGAACATGATTTGAAAAGTCGATTGATTCTTAATAGTTCACGCGGCGTAAGAAAATTTCATTGACTACCTTGTTAGTTAGGAGTTTTTTTCTTTCTTTGCTGTTTTATATCGATTTTGTCCGCCAATTGTGGACTTTATTGGAAAAAAATAATTCTAGATGCGATGTGGTCCCATATAAATTTGGTTAAGATCTGATGACGGAGTACGGAGTAAAATAATGAAACTGAAATACATACATACATACGCACTCACGCCTGTAATCCCCGAAGGGATAGGCAGAGGTGTAACCAGTACACCCACATTTCGCCGAGCTTATCTCCGTCCCACGATGTGATAGGGGCCGAGTCTATCGCCATACCGGGCACAAATTCCAGACTCCGGGCTGATACTGAGCATTTCATAATAGAAAAACCCAATATCACTTTACCCGACCCGGGGATCGAACCCGAGACCTCAGCGTTAGCCTCAATCGTAACGCGTACGCATTACAGTTGCGCCACCGAGGCAGTCAAACTGAAATGAAACACCATAAAGTTGTCCAAATTCTGGAAAAAGCATAGGTCTGCAGGCGCATGGTCTAGTGAGTACGGCGGGTGTCGGAGAGCTTCCAATCCCAGCTCTTGTAGCTTGGAAATCGTTTGGTTTTTTAGTATTTTTAGGAGATTGGTCTATTAGACATATACGATTTTGGAGAGAGGGTATGACCCCTATGACCCGCCACCCCCTTCCCCCCTTCGGGCCACTACTGCCGTCTATGGTATTAAAGTATTTGTAGCATAATTACTGAAATGAAATGAAATGAAAATGAAATGAAATGAAATAGTTTTATTCATCATGTAGGCAATTAAAATAGCGCTTATGACAAGTCAGTACAAAATAAAGAAACTTATGTAAGTACAGAAATCATATCAGCTAATATATACATAACATACATAGCATCGTCAAAATACACTGGGCAACTATAAAGTTTACAATATTTTTATATTAGTCCAGGATTGTTAAGTATTATTATTATTGTTATTTTTTCTCTGTTTTAAAGGTCGATATGGACCATAGGCATTACCGAAACGGCACGTGGTTTAAAACTACCACCGGATCCAAAACGACCCAGCCTGAGAAGACCCGGCGAAAATAAATCTACTAATTACAATATCAAGTAATTAAATACAAACAACATAATATTTAACTTGTCTATTATCCGAAAATCCCTGATTCGTCACTTTGAAGTTTTATTTATTTGATAGCTCGGCAAACGAGAAAGGGGGTCACCTGATGGTAAGTGATCTCAACCGCCCATGTACGCCCACAATACCAAAATAATTAAGGGCGCGAGGAAAGGGATAATTTAGAGATTGGGAAGGGGACGGGGCACTCACTCACGCAGCAGCAAGCTGCTACTTTACGTAGGTTTTCTGTGAGACAGTGCTGTAGATAAAAGTGTCTAAAGCGTGGCTCTACCACTCGAATAAATCCTCGCTGTAGTTACTAGAAAATCTTCGCCTCTTGTCTTTGTTAGTTCGCAACAGAATATTAAACATAAAACCTATTATGAAACAACAATATGTATGTCCCACTGCTGAGAACGGACTTCCTCTACCAATGAGAAGCATAAGGCCGTAGTCCTGCCTACTCCTATGGGAAACAGGCCTGAGTCTATTCATCTCTCTATTCTGAAAAAAAATTACTGGCCCCGCCGCCGCCGCCGTCGCTGCCAAAAGCTTGTCACGCTATCTCCTCCGAAACCGCTGGGGGTATGGGGTCAAGACCGATACCAATCGATGCAGAATAATGTGGGGAAGAAAGTAAGATATGTCTCATATTCGTCGGACTTTAAGTTTTTTTAATTTTATGTTTTGTGGAAAAATATATAATAATAAGACTGCCTCGGTGGCGCAGTTGTAATGCGTACGCGTTACGACTGAGGCTGACGCTGAGGTCTCGGGTTCAATCCCCGGGTCGGGTAAAATTTATATTGGGTTTTTCTATTACGAAATACTAAGTATCAACCCGGAGTCTGGAATTTGTGCCCGGTATTGTCACATCATGGGACGCTCGGCGAAATGTGGGTGTACTAGTTACGCCTCTGTCTACCCCTTCGGGGATTACAGGCGTGAGTGCGTATGTATGTATGTAATATAATAATAATAAATACATCCAACAGTCACGCACATAGTCCTGACCCCATAGTAAGATAAGAGTCTTGTGCCGTGGGTATCGGAAACTAGGAGAGACTTTCGGTCTCACTACCAGACCCGAATCAAATGTTTGTGGATCACACAAACGCTTCACGGCCGGTTATTCGCCCACTGCGCCACGGAGGCTGTCCTATGAGTCTATTTATGTGTGTATGTAATACGCATGCGCAAGATCTCATACTTAGACAATAATTTTCCACGCCACAGGAATACATTAGATATTATATAAAAGAATGAAACAGAACGATCAAGTATATCAAACTACTTTCATAAACAAAGTTTGACAGTTGACGTGTAGTCGTTTATCTTTTTCCTCGTAAAATTAGATAGAATTCATGTAAAAGTACAAATGCATGCTATATTTTGCTGTTGATAAGAACTTCGACTAATTATTTATATCATTTTCTATGAAACTATGGTGCATTGAAGCATTATACGGTGATAAAGTGATAGTGGAAAGAAAATGCCGGACTTATTTTTTCATTCGTAAGTATACCACGAGGCCAGTGATAGCTCAGCGCGGAGTGGTATGGACTGTCGAGACGAAAGTCGCAGGTTCGTAACCAGCCTCAAGTGCATACACCTCTGACTTTTCTAAGTTATGTGTGTAATTGTTAATTATCATTTGCTTTAACGGTGAAGGAAACATCGTGAGGAAACCTGCATACCTGAGAAGTTCTTCGTAAGAATTTCGAAGGAATGTGAAGTCAGCCAACCCGCATTAGGCCAGCGTGGTCGACTAATGCCTAACCCCTCTCATTCAGTAGAGGAGGCTCGTGCCCAGCAGTGGGACGTATATAATACAGGGCTAGTATTATTATTAAGTATACCACGCTATATCAGTAATAATGTTTTAAAAAAAATGATATATTGTGTTTAAAGTATTCTTATTGTAAAATTCTTCAATATTCTTTAGTATTCTCAGTCAAGGGTATTCTCCTTTGTATTCTCAGTCAATAATATTTTTATAGAGCCTCTTGTTTTGTGTTGCCTTGGTCATTCGGTTGTGTCTGTCATGGTTTTGGTTTGGTAGAATAAATACCGCAAATGTAAAGGTCTGTTATCCTTTAATAAATAAATAACAGTGGTCTTTAACGATAAATGGTGCATGATTAATCAAAAATTATGACGGTAATCAAAAATTAATTAATTCACAGATTTCATGATTGCTTGATTTTATATCGTAGCTGTAATAGCGCCGATTCATTTTGATATTGTGGCATTTCTTGTCAAAATGAAATTAGAGTTGTATTTTTTGTTCCAAATAACTTTTATTACGTGTAAGTAACAAGTAAATAAGTCTACCTACCGATGAGAGTGCATGAAGAGGTTAATGGAAGCAGATGAAGCGAAAGTGGTATGACAGGACCGCGTAAAGAGGACATCCATAATCTCTGCCTACCCCTATGGGATACAGGCGTGATATTATGTATGTATGTAGTAAATACGAGTAAGTCTATTGCACGATAGAGGCGAGAATATAAAAGTAAACAGCTATAAATAAAATTACAAGATGGTATCAAAGACTTTAATGTATGACTAGACAAGCTGCACGATACATAGAAATTGTACTACTAAGTTGCGGTCAATTGACCGTAACACAATAATTACCTCTCGCTTACTGTCAACTAGAACCCCTATCGCATGCCCTGTCTGTCAGATGTCAATTTCCTGCGTTATGTGACGCGATTTTATGTAAAAATATTTCCTCCACAGATTCCTTCGGAAGTAACAAGAAACCGGTGAAATATAATGAAACAAAGTAAGTGCTTATTTAATGTCAAGAAAAGATAACCGCTTGGTTTATTTCTGCCGCCAAACAGCAGTGTGTAAGAACTGCTGTGTTTCAGTTTGAAGGACGTTGAAGCCAGTGAAATTACTGGGTATTATGAGTCTTAACAACTGGGCTTTATGAGATGTCTCGGGATGACGAACGGGTCAAATGGTAAGCACTTCCGGTCAGCGACTTAGGTGTGCCTAGCATTACTGAAGCTTGGGCTTTGGGCTTCCGGATATCTCACTCACCGTACGAAACGCAGCAGCAAGCTGCTACTTTACGCCGGTTTTCTGTGAGACAGTGGTAATGATCTGGACGAGCCGGCCCATACATGCTGTAGACAATAGTGTCTACATCGTGGCTCTACCACTCAGAATATTTTGCAAAAGCATTTTGCGTTTCTGACAATTTCCGAATATTTCATAATGCGTTGCTGACATTCTATGCCGTAACCTTTTTAAATAGTTATATAGGTACAATTATTTTAGCTGGAGGTATCGTTTAACTTTAAAATACCCACCATCCAATCAACGGAGCGTTCCCCCTACTGTAGGTCTGAAGAGCCAAAAAGTCGTAGTTGAGTAGAAATTGTGAATGAGCACGAAATCAAGTGTTTTGATTTAAATTAAATTTATTTCAGGCCTTCAGCTAAATTTGACAATCCAAACTTTGTACGAGACCGATTCAAAAGTAAGTATTTTTTTCTTTTGATTAGCTTTTCCCAGCGGCTCCGCACGCGTGTAGACTTTAAAAAAGGCGCGTAAAATAAAACTTTTACTGGCCTTAGTCTACCACGCTGGACTAATACGGGTTGGCAGACTTCACACACCTTCGAAATTCTTATGAAGAACTTCTCATGTATGCAGGTTTCCTCATGACGTTTCCTTCACCGCAAAATCAAGCGATTATTAACAATTAATACACGTATCTTAGAAAAGTCAGAGATGTATGCTCTTGGGGCTGGTTTGGAACCTGCGACGTTCGTCTCGACAGTCCATACCACTCCCCACTGAGCTATCACTGCTAGTATTAAATAAATAAATACACCCAACAGTCACACACATAGTCCTAACCCCACATTAGATAAACCTGTATCGGGGGTATCCGGAGTTCCGGATACCCCCGAGTTCGTAGTTACGAAGGACTTGCGGTCCCACAACACCCAGACCCGAAACAACTATTTTGTGGATCACACAAACATTTGTCTCGAACCCACGGCCTCTCGCTTCGCAGCCGGCTGCTCGTCCGCTGCGCCACGGAGGCTGTCATTAAATTTAATTACAGATGTGATTACAAAGCCTCAGATGCCAATATCCTGGAAGAACAGGTTCCGGAAGCCGTTCCATCCAGCCTGGATGGACTACTGCGATCCTTACCATTGCAATGACTACCACAAACTTGCCTGCGGTCTCAACAGGAAGAATATGCGCTTCAAATGGTTTCAGAGCACTTGCCATATTATACTAAATAATCAGTGCGCGCAATATCGAGGCAGTTTGAGTGAGTTTTTTTTATGTGATGTGATGTGATGTGGCCAGCAAACGGTCACCTGATGGTAAGTGATCTCCACCGCCCATGTACGCCCACAATATCAAAAGTATTATGGGCGCGTTGCCGACCTTAAAGGAAAGGGATAATTAAGGGATTGGGAAAGTGGGAAGGGGATATTTCACTCACCGTACGAAACGCAGCAGCACGCTTCAACTTTACGTCGGTTTGTGTGAGACAGTGGTAACGACCCGCACGAGCTGGCCCATTCGAGCTGTACACAAAAGTGTCTACAGCGTGGCACTACCACTCAAAAAAATTATAAATTAGAATCACGTAACGAGGCGTTCGCTCGCCTGATGGTAAGCGCCACGCCTGCCCATAAACAGAAGCAACACCACACAGAACTTTGCATTACAAAGCATTACATGGCACTGGGCTGCGCTGGTCACACCGAGACATAAGATGTTAAGCCTCATAATGCCCAGTAATTACACTGGCTTCAATGTTCTTCGAAATGAAACACAACAGTGCTTACATAGTGCTGCGTAACGGCAGAAATAGATAAAGCGATGACACCAACCCAGACGGCCTCGCTCTTACGAAGGACCTACCACCTAGTATTTAACAGAGTTTTTAATCGATTACAAAAAAAAGAGGTTCTTAGTTTGTGTAATTTTTAATCCCTGACAAATTCTCATAAAGGTCTGTGGGTGTGTATGTGTATGTCATTACATCGTAGCACCTAGCAGCGAGTTCTAACGGTTCAATTTTAGTAGAATAGTAACTAAATCGAAATCGAATCGATCAAACTCAAAGAAACAAAGTAGCGGTCTATGCGTCCCTATAAAATTTTAAGGTTCCCCTCGATTTTTCTGGGATCCCATCATCAGATTCTGACTTGGTGCCAATGGGACTACCTGGGAAGTATACCCTTTTAAACAATAAAAGAATTTGTCGAATCGGTCCAGGCGTCTTCGAGTAATCGGGGAACATATATGAAAAAGATTTCGCTGGATTGTGAAACTCTCCTTTTTTGAAGTAGGCTAAAAATATACTCAATCAGCCTGTCCCACTGCAGGGTTTTTTTATTACACAGGCCGGCAAACGAGCAAGTGGGTCACCTGATGGTAAATGATGTCCACCGCCCATGTACGCCCACAATACCAAAATAATTATGGGCGCGTTGCCGACCTTAAAGGAAAGGGATAATTAAGGGAATGGGAAGGGGAGGGGGTTTGGTTCTCCGGATATCTGACTCGCCATACCATATTTCTTGTTGTTTTTCCAGAATACGACGTAGTTGATCCAAAGTTTTGCATGATATACGTTATGTACCTAAGATCTGGATGCACCGTTAACTGCACGGGAGAACCGCAGCCAGTGTGTGGTATCAGCACTTTCGACGGCCATATTGTTTTGTTTGTAAATAAATGTTCTTTGGAAAATGCTAACTGCAGAAGTTATCTCCAAGGTAGGTTACATTCAGCTTCGTGGGCTTCTCCATTACAGCTGGAACTAAGAAGGTCGCTAAATCTTACTTCTGCTGGACTATGTTTCTACCTGGCCTTATTGCGGCTAGTGCCAGGGTCCGCCTTCTCACTAAGACGCCTCCACTTCGCCCGAGCTTGAGCATCCTCCTCATCCATCATCCTCTGCATCCTCTCGATTGATTACCTCTGCAAGAGCGATGACTTGGAGCCAGAACTAGACAGCAAGTTGCGGCGTCTGCGTGCATCAAACGCGCAGCGCCGCGTACGCACTCGGCTACGTCAGTACGTCACATGAATCAGCTGTTCATCACTTTTCAGATGAAAATAACATTTTTAATATGTTCATTTTTCTAAGCTACCTGTGTGAGGATAATATCTCTCTTCTGTTTTTTTTGTTTTTTTTAATTTATCTATTTTTATTAAGCTGTCAATATGCCTATCTTCACGACATAGAAAGGGCCGACAGGGTTTTATTACATACTGTATAAGTGGGCCACCAACATCTTAGGTCCAAAGCCAACCTCACCTGCACGTGGTACACTCTGATGACTAACAGTAATAATTATAATATATTTTAAAGTATTCACAAGAACGATGAAACACCAGTGTGGCCGATTTCAAAGTCTTGTTGCAGTTTTGGTGTCAATTCCTTCCGGTACGATGCTTCATAGACGATTTTACCTAAGCGGATCGAATCCCGGGCGAATTAAATAGAATAGGAGATATAGATAGATCGACCGCACTGTCAGAATTCCCGCCAAAACTCTCGATCATTAGTTACTCATACTCACACTCATACTCCTTTATTCGTAATAAAATAACATGTGAAACAAAAATACAAATCAATTCATAAATATTGAAAATTACAAATGGAATTAAATAATACATTGATAATAATAGTAGAAATTTCATTATTTCAGTCTAAGAATTCCTCTACACTGTAAAACGCCTTCTCGACGAGCCAGGATTTTAACTTTTTTTTAAAGCAGAGTAGACTGGGGGCCACTATAACGTGGTTGGGAAGTCGGTTGTAGATGGCAGGGCCCATAACATGCGTAAGCTTATCAGACTTAGCAAGTCTATGAGCGACAACGGCCAATTTCTTTACGCCACGGGTGTTAATATTCTGACTATTATTATTATTTGTCCACAGAATACGAGGAAGTGACTATGGACACGTGTTTTATATATGTTAATTTACTTCGATGATAAAATTTTGAGTATTAAATCGTTATTACACGAATTGTTTTAATTTTCTGACAGTACCAAAATAGGAATGTAAGTTGGCCACCAACATCTTAGGGCCAAGGCCAACCTTTATTGTACTCTGCTGAGCAATAGACGAGGCAATGGCGAAACTTGGTTCCCGTTGTGGGTTGTGTGGGTCAGACAGCAGGTCGCCCCATATTATACAAAAACAGCAGTAGCAAGTAGGCAGCGGCTTGGCTGTGCTCTGGCAATGCTGAGGTCCATGGGCGGCGATAACAACTGGACCGCCTGCTCGTCTATCTGGGCAATCCATAAAATAAAAATACCACCGTCAAATCATATTACCTAGGCGGCCCCGGGAAAAAAAAGACTGTCAGTACCAAAATTATGAGGGGCTAGCTTAAAGTGTCGCTAGTCGGTATTATTTCCATACACGGTGCGGGATGATTACTTGAGTATTTGACATCCTACGGCGAGAGTTAAGCTTGATATTGATTTATCTTACCGTTATCTACGCCTGTACGTATACATAATTGTATAATAATAAGTAACTTGCAAGTTATAAGCCCTCAAAAATCCATATTACAACACTAATTTCCGCGTAGTTTTGAGCGTATATAAATAACATAAGGAAAAATTAAATCTCCAAAACTAAATTCGTACAGGCATAGTTTAAGTATCCGATACTATAAATAAATTTACTTTGAAACAGTCCATTCAGTTTTTAATAAATACTAAAGCATAGGAAATCATTAGTTTCCGTATAAATTATTTGGTATGTTTATAAATGCATGGTTTATTTTAATCAAGTGTTACTTTTATGAGCACACAAACTGAGTTCCATACGAGAGAACACGTAAAGGTTTTGGCTGGATAAATATGAAATTCCATTTAATTATCATTATATTTGGTAAGTTCGTAAATAAATAACACAATTGTGTCAAACGGCGCGGCGGGTCATCCCATTTAATACCAAATACCGTCAAATCATGATCAGAAGGCCAATCCTGGCATTTAGCCGGGATAATGCCAGGCAGAAAAAAAGAATAATTAAGTACCTAGTTGCTGCGCCAATCCCACTGCGAGTGGGATAAGGGCAGGTGGAAGAACAAGAAGGTTAAGTTCTTAGTTGTTACGCCAACCCCACTGCGAGTGGAATAAGGGTAGGTAGAAAAAGAGTAAGTACCTAGTATAAATAAATAAATACACCCAACAGTCACAGACATAGTCCTGAACCCACACTAAGTTAACCTGTAATATCAGAAACTACGAGGGACTTGTGGTCCCACAACACCCAGACCCGAAGCAAATATTTGTGGGTCACACAAACATTTATCTCTGTGCGGGAATCGAACCCACGGCCTCACGCTTCGCAGCCGGCTGCTCGCCTACTGCGCCACGGAGGCTGTCATATAGTATAAACATTTTTCATTTTCAAAATGACACACCTTATATAAATAAGCATTTCGCTACCTCCCTCGCACGCCTATACCGTAATGCGCATGCCTTGTGACGTCACAAGATATATTGTGTATCCTTTTATCGTCATTTGACAATTCTACCCCTTCCATCAGATTTAAATGGCTTCTAACTTATTAAAACAGTGATATCGCAGTGGGGAGTGCTACGGACTCTCGAAACAGACTTTCCTAAAGGCCATTCCCTATATTCTATCTATCGACAGATTACTATCGAAAGTCTGTTGACAGATATACATGGCGAGGATGAATGGTAGGTACACTTGGGAGGGGAAGGCCTCGACGAACTTTTATAGATCAAGTTGGAGATATTTACGAGAAAGGCCAGGTCAGGAGTACCCAAAACCAACGTGCATGTATGAAAAGATTAATGAGAGTGAATGAGGCCAAAGAGGTATGCAAGGATCGTAGCAAGTGGAAATCCGTTGTCTCTGCCTACTCCTATGGGAAACAGGCGTGAGTCTATGTATGTATATGTATGTTGACAGATCTTCCATACAAAATGTGTCAAAATTATACTGCCAGTGAGCAAATCTGTCGATAGACAGAATATTGGGAATGGCCATAAGTTAATTACAAATTGCATGGCATTCGACTGCGCACTTTACCCCTAATTATAAGATGTTAAGTCTCATAATGCCCAGTAATTTCACTGGCTTTAATGTCCTTCAAACTGGAACACAACAGTGCTTACACTTGTGGCAGAAATAGACACAACGGTGGTACAAATCCAAACGGCCTCGCTCATACGAAAGACCACCTAAGTAAAATAATGAAAAAGTCGAATCTAACACTGTTACAGGCTTAATAGAATTAACATCTTCAAAAAGAAGAGAGACGACATTAGGAGTACTCGAAAGAGTGAAATTACTAAAACACAGAATAGCTCAAGAAATAAAACAGAAGCAAATAGCGTTTGTGACGCCACTACTTGATGACTTTCCTGAGGAATACGTTGATATCGAATCAGAACCTATCACTCCGATAATGAGCTTTGATGAAAGAAAGAAAAAGAATAGATTCAATCTTAGGCAGTTGAAGACTACGAAGAAAGTTGATCAGAAAGTTACGACTAAAGGTAAGGTATTACGCATTCATGCCTGTAATCAGGCAGAGGTGTAACCAGTACACCCACATTTCGCCGAGCGTATCTCCGTCCCATGATGTAATAGAGGGCTAGCCCATCGCCATACCGGGCACAATTACAGACTCCGGGCTGATACTGAGCAATTCGTAATAGTTTTTTTTTTTTATTGCATAGGGCGGCAAACGAGCCAGTGGGTCACCTGATGGTAAGTGATCTCCACCGCCCATGTACGCCCATAATACCAAAATAATCATGGGTGCGTTGCCGACCTTAAAGGAAAGGGATAATTAAGGGATTAGGAAGGGGAGGGGGTTTGGGCCTCCGGATATCTCACTCACCGTACGAAACGCAGCAGCAAGCTGCTACTTTACGCCGGTTTTCTGTGAGACAGTGGTAATGACCCGGACGAGCCGACCCATACATGCTGTAGACAAAAGTATCTACAGCGTGGCTCTACCACTCATGAAATATAAACCCAATATCACTTTTACCCGAGACCTTATAGCGCCAGCATAAAGCATTATCTGCGCCACCGAGGCAGTAAAAAAATAATAGCAATAATAATCTTCTACCACCTGCGCTTATCCCTTATCGCAGTGGGGTCGGCGCAACATGTTTTAACACATACATGTACAGAAAGATTTGGCTTGTAGTGTTTTACGACCGGCCGTCTGCTTGACGTCAACCCCTCTGGAGAAAAGACTTTTACATATACTACTAGACGGGTTGTTTAGAAGTAGAATTGCGTCACATAACGCGGGAGTTTGACAGCTCACAGACAGAGAGCGCGATAGGGGTTCTAGTTGAGAGTACGCGAGATGGTAATATTGAGTTACGGTCAATTGACAGTAACTTATTGGTACAATTTCTATGTACCTCGCAGCTTGTTTAGTAGTATACATTAAAGTCATTGCTCTGGAGAGACGTTTTTTAGACTCGTCATCTATTACATCATGGGACGGTAATAAGCTTGGCAAACCGTGGATGTTTATTTTTTTTTAGTTCGGCGAACTAGCAAGTTAGTCACCTGATGGTAAGTGATCTCCACCGTCTATGTGCGCCCATAATACCGAAATAATCATGGGCGCGTTGCCGTCCTTAAAAGAAAGGGATATTTAAAGGATAGAGAACGGGAGGGGGATTTGGACCTCCGGATATCTATCTCACTTACCGTACGAAACTCAGCAGCAAGCTGCTACTTTACGTCGGTTTTCTGTGAAACAGTGGTAACGACCCGGACGAGCCGGCCCATTCATGCTGTAAACAAAACTGTCTACATGTACTATGTGGTATATCTTTTCTTTTTTTTTATATATAGTATAGGCCGGCAAACGAGCAAGTGGGTCACCTGATGGTAAGCGATCTCCACCGCCCATGTACGCCCAAAATACAAAAGAATCATGGGCGCGTTGCCGTCCTTAAAAGAAAGGGCTATTTAAAGTATAGAGAACGGGAGGGGGATTTGGACCTCCGGATATCTCACTTACCGTACGAAACGCAGCAGCTGCTACTTTACGTCGGTTTTCTGTGAGACAGTGGTAACGACCCGGACGAGCCGGCCCATTCATGCTGTAAACAAAACTGTCTACATGATACTATGTGGTATATCTATGTGGATATCTCAACCCACGTCTCGCTCACCGCCTCTCGCATACCAGAGACCTACGTTGTATATGTTGATAAACTTTATCAAACGTATAGTTCCAGATCTAAGAAACCAAGAGAAGAAAGTGACAAGAAAGGTCCGTAAGAGAAGACTGAAATCAAAGCCAATAGACATATTCTATAGGAGGGTATTCGATCTGGAGATGATGAAGGAGCCATTGGAATGGACGCATTGTCAGGACCTGATCACTCCATTCTTGACGGGGCAAAAGACTAACATTACTGCAGCTAAACGTGTGTCTGTGAAGGATCCTATTGTAGTAAGGTATTCTGGGTGATATTCTTTATCAAATTCATATTTAAAATATGCCGGTCTAGAAAGCCTCAGTGGCGCAGTTGTAATACGTATGCGTTACGACAGAGACTGATGTTGAGGTCTCGGGTGCGATCCCCGGGTTGGGTAAAAGTGATATTGGGTTTTTCTGTCACGATATACTTAGTATCAGCCCGGAGTCTGGTATTGTGCCTGTTATGGCGATAGGTCCGCTCCCTATCAAATCATGGGACGGAGATACGCTCGGCGAATGTGAGTGTACTGGTTAGTGGTGACACCACAGCCTACCCCTTCGGGGATTACAGGCGTTAATACGTATGCATGTAAATTCAAAATATTTATTGAATCCAAAAAATTGTTATACATTATTTAGTTTCCGTCAAAATTCTACTGCCAGTTCGGAATGCTGTCTCGTTAGATAAGAACGGGCAAGAAATTCCATTATGAGTGGTAGAACCCTGTATAGGCAGTTTTGTCTACAGCATGAATGGGCCGTTTCGACCAGGTTACCACTATCCCACAGAAAATTGACGTAAAATAACGGCTTGTGAGTGAGATATCCGGAGGCCCAAATTCCCCTCCGCTTCCCAATCCCTCAATTTATTCCTTTCTTTTAAGGTTGGCTGTGTGCCTATGATTCTTGTGGTATTTTGGGCGTACTGGTTTACATCTTTTGCCTACCCCTTTGGAGATTATAATCGTGAACGGCAGTACTGCGAGTGCTCTCAGTTCTCTGGGTTCTGTGTGTTCTTGGCTCTCGGTAATCAGTCACCAGTCTCGAATACATTACTACGTGGTTACCCTGGCTTAGTTGATCTTATTGGTGCCTAGAAGCATTCAGTTTATTCAGAGTGCTCATGGGTAATAGTTCTAACATCAGAAGTGGGATGTATGTATTTTTTGTTATATAATTTCAGATTAGTACAATTACTAAGCATGAATACTACAGGGCAAAGTAAAGACGATATTTACTCAATAATGTATCAAATAAGCAATTTACAACTGAGGTTGTTTCAATGGGACGTCACGGCTCTTAAGTTTTTGATAAAAAATCTCATTAAAGGTATGTAATAAAGAGGTAATGAGCAAGCAATGGCCGTGTGGTTACGTTAAAGCGACGCGTTCAAAGTCTTTAATACTATTAGAAAAGCTGCGCGGTACATAGGAATTGCGCAACAAAGTTACGGTCAATTGACTGTAACTCAATAATACCATCTCGCTTACTCTTAACTAGAACCCCGCTTGCGCTCCCTGTCTGTGAGCTGTCAAACTCCCGCGCTATGTGACGCAATTTTACTTCTAAACAGCCCGTCTAGTAGGTATAAAGTCTTTGGACGCGTTTCGTTAACTTTGTAAAATTAACATTGAATCATCGAAATAAGATGACTAGAACGATAACTCTCATATGAATCTGCCAAAAATACGGCTCCACTTACTTACCCATGCAAAGGTAAAATCACACGTAACACTCATACACGCAACAAACATTAATGAACGTTCAAAATCAACTTTATTCCATAAAAGTTTCCCGCGATGCCATACAAAATGTACTAGAAACATTTATCGCGGCCAGAGATCGCGATCGCAGATCACGGCATTGCGTGGAAGCCTTTCAGTGGCAGGTGTGTGGGCGGAATAGTCTCCATAGGTGCATGCACACTTCGTTATATCCTACTTGCTCGTTGATCTTACCTCTGCACCAAAAAACAGTTGCACATACAGTAGAACCTCGTTAAATCGAACCTCGATAAGTTGAAAACCTCCAAAACTCGGAAACATGATTTTTCCCTTCCCTTTAAACACCAAAACCTCCATTACTCGAAATCTCAACCCTCTATTAGTCGAAATAATCAGTAAGTCCCTCCAAGCTATTTTGGTATATATTTTCCCTCCATAACTCGAAAAATTTTTTTTTACTATGTTTTACAACCTTTACAACTCGATTATTTGAGACTTATGACCTCGAATAAGTCGAAAACTTTATAACTCGAATTTTTGGCGTCTCCCTTGACGTTCGACTTATAGAGGTTCGACTGTATTTTGTTTCATCAACTAAGGAATAAGTTTATTTACAGATAAGAAACACAGTTTCGCAGGACTAAAACATGGGCTGAAAGCTATTTTCGCCGCTTGGAATCTAGATATTACCAATACGACGAATTTGTTGAAACAAGCAAGAATATTCCGACCTCCCTGCGTTAAAATGACTGAATATGACGGTAAGATATTAGTGTTCATTGTAATACCATAAACTAAAAACTAGGTATCTTACTTCTTTCTATCTTATCCTATTTTCGACTTTCTAAATTCAAATTCAAATAATTTTTTATGTAAGTTGGATCATAAATATAACTTTTACAAATGCTTTTACATGTCAATATTTTTTTATGCTATATTACATTTACGACGGCATTTCGTGGCTAGGCATGAGAAGAAATGCCGAAACAAACTCATGGGTTATGGCCTCTTTCAATGTCCAGACATTGTTTTACAGAAATATGCGAGTGTAATGTACAGAAATTCGTGGATTGGCCTTTTCAAGAAATAGCCAATAGTAGATATACTTGGCACTCGCACTCACATAAAAAAAACAAAATGAAATAATTAATAATAAAAAAATCAAAATAATAAATAAACACACCCAACAGTCACACACATAATCCGGACCCCACACTAGGTAAACCTGTAACGTGGGTATCGGGAACTACGAGGGACTTGCGGTCCCACAACACCCAGACTCCAAAAAAATATTTGTGGGTCACACAAACATTTGTCAAGGTGCGGGAATCGAAACCACGGCCTCACGCTTCGCAGCCGGCTACTCGCGCACACAGATTAACTATTAGAACTACTCTCGCGCACAGCGCCACGGAGGCTGTCGATATGTAATGTTATATTTTTTATAGACAATACAATTTTCAGGATCTACAAAAACGTCTAGAACTTTGCGATATACTAAATCCGTGAAGAAGAAATGCTTGGAAGATGACGACGAGGAGGAATGCAGGGATCCTTAGAATTTGTATTATATTTATAACAACGAAAAAACAAATAAAATAAAAACCAAAAAAAAAAAAAAATGTCATCAGATCATTCTTCTTCGTCCAGAAAATGCGTTAAAATTGCCACTTAACATCCTGTCGCCATATTTGTTTCTATTTTGCTCTAACAATATCTTCTTTCCTTGTCTGACAGTAAATTTTGGCGGGAATTCTGTATATTTCATTAAATTCTGTATAGACAACGGTTGCAAACCTCTATTTGTGAATATATATTGGTTTACTGGGTTAAAATCATTTACTTTTAAAGGTATTTTTATTACTATAGGCACTGATGCTGTTGAAAATGTAATTAAAAATAATAAATAAAAAATGGGCGCCATTTTTTATTTAACGTAACATCAATATGGTTACGTTACCTTGGAATTTGAATTGAAAAATCCATTTTATGCACCAATTCTTTTGAAGATTAATCTGAACTTCATAAGTCGTAAAATAATCGTAAAGTTTCCATGATTCAGGTTAGTATGATTAATAAAAATGGCGGCAAAAATTTGGAAATGAAAACTTGTTTCTAAAACCGATTCTCCATCTTGTTTATTTCTCATACGTACGCCCTCACGCCTATAGTCTCCGAAGGGGTTGACAGAGATGTAACTCGAGGTGGCGCAGTTGTAATGCGTACGCGGTATGACTGCTCTGCTGAATTCTCGGTTTCGATCCGTGGCTCAGCTAAAAGTCATATTGGGTTTTTCTATCATGGGTATAATGCATGAAATGCTTAGTATGCGTTTGAAATGTGCCCGGTATCAGGCCCGGATCTAGGTTGCAAACCGGGGCACTCGCTCTGGGCGGCATTTTCAGGGAGCGCCAAAATAATAATGAACCTAATATGATTTAAAATAACAAACTTGCTCCACAAAGCGCCTAGCATACGGAAGCCTGGTTGGCTCACCGTCGACTTGTAAGAAAAATGCGCCACACAGGCCCTTTGTGCATCATTCTTTTATTTTCTTTTAGTTATTTTAAGTAATTTATCTCAATCGCTAGAGAGAGGGGCACCACTATTAAGTTTCTGCCCCTTCACATTATGGGACGGAAATAAGCTCGGCGAAATGTGGGTGTTACTGGTTACACCTCTGCCTACACCTTCTGGGATTACAGGCGTATGTATGTATGTATAGTTTTCTATGAGACAGTAACAACCTATTCGAGCTGGTCCATTCATGTTGTGTACAAAACTGACGACAGTGTGATGCTACCACTTGCTAACTAACTCAATATTGCAAGTATTATAGCAGAAATCATCGATGTTTTTATAAAACGATCTATGATTTTAAATGTCAGGAATTAAAAAATATACGAGAAAACATTTTTTACTAAAATTACAGTCTAACTTTCTTATTAATTCTAGCCGGCGGGTTTCTTATATGCTTCAAATTCTCAGGCTCTCTATCTTTCTCCGGCAAAGGCTCATCGAAATTATATTGTTCAGCGATTACTGGCAACTTTTTATAATAATCTGGTGAACTCATTTTATAATATTCTCTTGTGGGTATCATAGTACCTTTCCTTATATTTTTAGAACTGTGTAAAGCGCCATCTACTGTCCGACTGACACGAACTTCTTTTTCATCGTACAAAATACTTTCTGTCCTCGCTTTGAGATCTTCATAGTCTTTTGTAGAAATTCGTTTACTAACAGCTTTTGTGTTAATTTTCTGACGAATAGGTTTTCTTTTTGTTGTTCTAGTTTCTTCGCTTTCAAATATTTTTTCTTTATCCGGAGTTGTATAGTCTTCATAACTGTCGTTTGAATTTCTCAAATCGAATTCGTGAAATATCTTTCCGTCGTCGCCATATTGGTTTGGTCTTGTTTCAATTCTTACGCTTTCTTGGTAGTCTTTAGCCTCTTTCACTTCTTTATCTGTTACTCTATCATCTGAGACATCTATTTGAGATTTGATTTGTGATTTCTGACGTTTTGTTGTCACTCCCTTATATCCTTTTTCTACTGGTTCTCTATTCTCTGCTTTTTCATCATAACTGTTCTGACTGTAATCTATATTACCAGCATCTTCTTCGTTGGGAGATTGAATTATGTTCTGTGCATTTTTATTAGAATATTTAAGTTTTTGAGCATTCGTTGATGCTTTTTGATTTGGTTTATATTTGCCTTTTAGCAGCCTCTCTCTAACTTTCTCTACAAGTTCATCTATATTCACTTCAGGAATAGGTTTTTTAATGACGTACCGTTTTTTGGTTACAGCTTTAGGCATTTCTGCCGTGTCAGATCGTGTGTCGTCTCTTTCACTCTGATTAGATTCATATTCTGTGTCCTTTTCTTCAGCTTTCTTATGGTATTTAGCTGAAGATTCTGATGCCATTTCAGCTAGCTGATCAGCGAGTTTTTCTGGTATAAACTTTTTTGCTATACTTCTGAAATCATCGAGATTTGCAGCGAACAGTACGTATCCATGAATTTGATTTATTACTATGGTTAATAAACCTGAAAATTTACGTTGTATAGTTATGTTTGAAGCGTAGAAATGGAGTTAATCATTTTAATAAAAGTTATTTTTTTCTACACACGCGGTAGGCAGAGGTATAACCAGTACACCCACATTTCGCCGAGGGTATCTCCGTCTCATGATGTGATAGGGGGCGAGCCTATCGCCATACCGGACACAATTCCAGACTCCGGGCTATTACTGAGCATTTCGTAATAGAAAAACCCAATATCACTTTTACCCGATCCGGATCGAACCAGAGACCTCAGCGTCAGCTCAGTCGAAACGCGTAAATAAACGTTCTGATTGTTGCTTTAGGGATTTGGGCCTCCGGATATCACACTCTACGAGACGCAACAGCAAGCTACTTCAGTTTTCTGTGAGACAGTGGTAACTACTCAGTAGAGACGGCTCATTCATGCTATATAGTACTCTAAACAACACTGCTTACAGCGTCGCTCTACTATTTTTTTTTGCTTGAATGACGAGACGAGCAGGTCGCTCGCCTGATGGTAAGCGCCGCGCCTGCACATATACAGAACTAACGCCACACAGAACTTTAAATAACAAAGCACTGCATGACACTGAACACTGAAAGTAATTTCACTGGCTTCATTGTCCTTCAAATCGGAACGAACAGTGCTTACATACAGCTGCTTGGAGGCAGAAATAGACAAAGCGGTGGTACCAACCCAGACGGCCTCTCGCATACGAGGGACCTACCACCTTGTACTATATTTGTTTAAATTACCTACTCTTTAAATGTTGATTTATAAAACATTTTTGTTATCAATATGCAAAGAAATTGCACTTACATGTCCGTAGAAAACAGAACAAAACCATTTTATTTTATTGCATCTGCAATAAAAAAATGGAATAATATTTTTATGGAATATTTTTACGATAATATCAAAATGTGCTTGATTCTTAGAATAAGTACCTACGTATAGAATCTAAGTACACACAAGAAATTTTAATCTTTCAAATGGAGCCGTATTTGATTCCAAACTACGATCACCATACTCTACTATTAATAACTACTCACCATATTATGTTTATGAATCTCACTTATAAATTAATGTATGAAATATATTTAATCCATGTACAAATTACTAAATGTTTAGGAAAATACATTTTAGTTGACATTTCTTTTGCGTTTGTGTGCGTGTTGCAACTAAACACATCACACTTAGCGAATTTTCAGCTTACGATTGTGAGTCTGCGTTGTTTGGACATCTACCTACCTTCTGTAAGTAATTATTAACTTCAAGAATAACATTGGAAAAACAGTTCTTCTAATGAAATCCAGTAGAGTTTCAAATGGCAATAAATGAAAGAATAATTAAATAATCACAATATTTTATTAGTTTAGTATAATAATGACTAGATAATAACACAATTTCGTCCAAAACATTGTAAATAGTAAATGAATGCTTAGTTCATACTTCTCTTCGTTTCATATTAGTTCACTGACGTTTTATTCGTGCTTCTGGCTACTCGAATGTTCGGATAATCTGTGAACAAGAGATACCTAATAAAAATAACCTAAAATAACTATCCGATAAAAATTCCCGTGAGATCTGTACCTACGATCTTTGCAAACATATTTCACAGATCATTTTTCAAGAACCATTTGACACAGGTCATTTTATTCATTTCATTTTACCTCCTGTGGTAAAACACTGTGTGGTGAGTCTATGTATGTATGTGTATTTTTCAGGAATAGAATAATCGGACCAAAATCAAGCCCACTGAGTTAGACTAGCTGGATCTCAGGGTTGGTTCGCGCCGTGTTGAATTTAATCGTAAAGTAAGCCCACTGAGTTTGTTCTTTTTTTTATAGCTTAGGCCAGCAAACGAGCAGTGAGTCACCTGATGGTAAGTGATCTCCCCGCCCATGTACGCCCGCAATACCAAAAGAATCATGGGCGCGTTGCCGACCTTAAAGGAAAGGGATAATTAAGGGATTACGAAGGCGAAGGGATTTGGGCCTCCGGATATCCCACTCACCGTACAAAACGCAACAACAACTCGCTACTTTACGTCGATTCGTGTGGCAGTGGTAACGACCCGGTCGAGCCAGCCCATTCGTGCTATAGACAAAACCTCAACAGCATGGCCCTACTACTCAAAAACACTCAGTAATTACTTACCATAACTCAGTTCTCTGCCAAGTCGAGGGGAGAAGTTCATGGTGCGACCCAACCTGGGTGAGAAATATCTCGTCCTGGTGTCAATCTGCTCAGGGTCTGGATGGTACCTGAAAATAAATTGCAAATCAGATTAATACATATACATACATACCGTTAGCTTCATAATACTAATAGCACCATTTATTCGTGTTATTGGAGGTACTTGGGAGAATAACTATATCAAGTAGGTAGATATAGGATTGTGAGGCGTGGTGGTGGTGGTTGGAGAAGTATATAAGCCCACTGAGTTTGTCTAGCTGGATGTTCTCAGGACTGGGTCGCGCCGCGTAAAATCCAGTGGTAAAGTAAGCCCACTGAGTTTGTTTCGCCGGGTCTTCTCAGGCTGGGTCGTTTTGGACCCGGTGGTAGTTTTAAAACACGTGTCGTTTCGGTAATGCCTATGGTCCATATCAACCCATAAAAAGGAAAAATAATAATAATAATACCTAATACTTAACAATTCTGGACTATTCCATACAAAAAATATAGTAAAATGTATAGTTGTCTAGTGTATTTTGATGATGCTATGTATGTTATGTATAAATTAGTTGATATGATTTCCATACATAAGTTTCTTTATTTTGTACTGACTTGTCATAAGCGCTACGTTAGTTGCCTACATGATTAATAAAACTATTTCATTTCATTTCATATAAGAGGGTCCGTTATTAATTAAGGGAACTCAGTCGAGCTTGGGACTTTTACGTGATAGCGCTGGTCAAGTACGCTTGTAATCACTAGCAAAGTGATAGATTTCTTTCAATACACACTCACGCCTGTACTCCCCGAAGGGGTAGGCAGAGGTGTAACTAGTACACCCACATTTCGCCGAGCCTATTTTCGTCTCATGATGTGATAAGGGGCGAGCCTATCGGCGGGCACAATTCCAGACTCCGGGCTGATACTGAGCATTTCGTAATAGAAAAAACTTTTAGCCGAGACCTTGAGGCCAATTCTCGTAATTTTAAATGTTCAAAATATCATTCCGATCTAGTCTCAGCGTCAAGAAAGTTGCAAATGGCATTCCCTTAAACCAATAATCAACGTCAAATGTGAACATAGATCGTAATGAGATTGAATGTAGAATAAAAGTTGACTGAAGCTAAAACGGTATAATGCTACTGCTAATGCTAGGTGCATTTGACGTTGATTATTGGTTTAAGAGAATGCCATTTGCAACTTTCTTGACGCTAAGACTAGATCGGAATGATATTTTGAACATTTAAAATTACGAGAATTGGCCTTCTTAGCGTCAGCCTCAGTTGTAACAACTGCGCTACCGAGGCAATCGGTAAAAAACCAAGAAGATTAATCACATTGTGTATTCCTGATCAGGTGGTGTTGCAGGCATATCTTCAGACACTCTTCTACCGAGCCGTGGAGTGAATTCCACATTGTCGTATACTTGCTTCTCTTGGTACGCGTCGCCCAAACTCCTGCCCAACTTGGGGGTGAAAATCACCTTCTTTGCCACTGGAAATTAATAAATACACCTAATTATTACACATAGTCCTTTTCCGGGATAAATATAGAGTCTGAATCCAGTGGCCTTAGCGTACGCAACAAGGTGAGCAGCAAGCTGCTTCTTTACGTCGGTTTTCTGTGAGACAAGGTGGTAGGTCCCTCGTATGCGAGAGGCCGGCTGGGTTGGTACCACTGCTTTGTCTATTTCTGCCGCCAAGCAACACTGTTGTGTGTGTGTGTGTGTAAGCACTGTTGCGTTTCGGTTTGACGGACATTCAAGCCAGTGAAATTACTGGGCATTATGTAATACCTTATGTCTCGGGGTGACGAGCGCAGTCCAGTGTCATGCAGTGCTTTGTTATTTAAAGTTCTGTGTGGCGTTGCTTCTGTTTATGAGCAGGCGTGGCGCTTACCATCAGGCGAGCGATTTGCTCGTTTCGCATTCAAGCTAATAAAAAAAAGACTGTGGTAACGACCCGGACGAGACATGTAGACAAAAGTGTCTACAGCGTGGGTCTACCACTCAAAATTGGACTCATTTTATGGATTAAATAAATATTTTGATTTAATTTTACATTTTAATAGGTACAAAATGCACCAATGCTTATTCCGTTAGGCGCTACGATGCCACACACCCACAGACAGATAAAGGGGTCAAAATTATAACACCCCTCTTTATTGTCGAAGGTTTTTTTTTATTTAACAAATGCTTGTACTGCCGCTCTTATACTGCAGCATCATTATTCCCATAATTTTAGTTTTTCTTTCCAATTCATTTATTAGCTCCATTTCCCTTTTGGATTCTTTGGGTAACTTTTTCCGCGAATGCAAGAAATACTAAAGAGAAATAATAAATACATTGCCTGAGGGGCTAGCACGGAAAACTTGCGAAAAAGTTATTCGAGCTGTCATCGACAACAGTTTCTATGAGATTTTGGTACAGCGCCTCTATCGTACGTAAAAGAAACTAATTTATATGGAATATAGACCAATGATATTTAAGGGATTCTCTATCGAGCCCTCGATACCTTTACATTACGATTCCGTGCTAGCCCCTCTGGTCTCACTATTACCCATAATTTTACTGATTAGATTATAGCTTATTTTTGCGTTCATTTCCATCTCGCAATCGGGTAGTTGACTAGATTTATTTTATTATTTAAATTAATAAGTTACGTTACTCAAAATCTATTGCAGAAAGAATATTATAAATCAGACCAAAAATAAATAAGTTAGAAGCCATTCAAATCCTGTAGAAGGGGTAATTGTCAAATGACAGACGACGCAACCTTTGACGTCACTGTGTAAAATGTTCATTATGGTGCACGCGTGCAAGCGAGATAGTGAGATATCCCTACTACGCACCCACTTTTCCTCATACCAACATTTAAAGTCATAACTGCGGGCACATTTCTGAACCAATTTTGATTGTGTTTTAATAAAAGGGTTTCTTTTGCGTATTATTTTCTGTTGCTTATAAAATAATGTATAAAATTCAATATAGGAAACTACCCTATCGCACCCGCGGCGCCTCCCAAACATCGGACATTCTAAAAGAATTGTGCGCTCTCCCAGTTGCAGTCACATTGCGTTGTTTGTCGGAGGTGAAAAATAAATCAACGCTGATTACCTTTAGCTGGTTCGTCAACTTGTCTTTCATAGTAAGGCAACTGGTCATAGTAGAATTTGAGTGTGTCTGCCGCTTCCAACAATCTGAAGAATGCTTGTCTGAAAAAAAACAAGCAAAGGTCAGCGGAATGAAATAAAAATGACTTTAAAATAACTACTACTTACTTAATACCTACTTATTTTATATATGACTGTCTCGGTGGCGCAGTTGAAATGCGTAAGGACTGCTCTGCTGAGGTCTCTGGTTTCATCCTCGGGCCGGGTAAAAGTGATATTAGGTTTTTCTATCACGAAATGCTTAGTATTAGCCCAGAGTCTGGAATTGTGCCTGGTATGGCGATAGGCTTGCCCCCTAACACATCATAGGACCGAAATAAGCTCAGCAAAAAGTGAGTGTACTGGTTACACCTCTGGGCTGATACTGCACATTTCGTAATAGAAAAACCCAATATCACTTTTACCCAACCCGGGGATCGAACCCTAGACCTCAGCGTCAGCTTCAGTCGTAACGCTTAACTTAAACGCATTACAACTGCGCCACCGAGGCAGTCTTTCTGTAACATGTGTTAAAAAGCAAAGCGGAACCACTGCTAGTGGTAAGGGCAGGTGAAAGAAAATGCAATACAATATACGTATCCATTAAATTGAAGTGGAATGAAATAGTTTTATTAATCATGTAGGCAAATAAAATAGCGCTTATGACAAGTCAGTATAAAATAAAGAAACTTATGTATATAAATCATATCAACAAATGTATACATGATAACAAACGTATAGCATCATCAAAATACACTGGGCACCTATAAATTTTACAATATTTTATTATGGAATAGTTCAGAATTGTTAAGTATTTTTATTTAAGTTTTTTTCTCTTTTACGGGTCGATATGGACCATATCGATCAATAGACATTACCGAAACGGCACGTATTTTAAAACTAACACCGGATTCAAAACGACCCAGCCTGAGAAGACCCGGCGAAACAAACTCAGTGAGCTTGTTTTTGGCCCAATTACTATAACCTCAAAAATAATGACTTGTCAATTGAAAATTGCTTATTTTTATATTTACTATTATATTTTTTTTTTTATTTGGGATATTACGCTGTTACCCTTAAATGACTTTTTAGTCTTAACTATTCTAAAGGCGGGTCCTGCGAGGTTTAAATGTTTGGCAGAATGTCTTGGCTTCAACAATTGTTTCAATAAATGACCTCATGTAAATACATAATGGTTTCATTTACCTGTCATCTTCGCTAGACAATTTTAAAGATCTTTTGCCCAGTCTGGGTCCGAACCAAAGTGCCCCTCTGTCGCTGTGGGCTCCTCGGTCGCCTTCATCCTGTAAAATAAATACACCAATATACAACGTGTTTCAGAAAGTTTAAGTAACGTTTATGGTAGAACCATGCTGTAGACACTTTTGTCCACCACCCATGTACGCCCTTAATACCAAAAGAATCATGGGCGCGTTGCCGACCTTAAAGGAAAGAGATAATTAAGGGATTGGAAAAAGGAGGGCATTTGGGCCTCCAGATATCTCAATCACCCTACGAAACGCAGTAGCAAGCTGCTACTTTACACCGGTTTTCGTTGAGACAGTAGTAACGATCCGGACGAGCCGGCACATTCATGCTGTAGACTAAACTTTCTACAGCGTGGCTTTACCACTTAATAAGCTTTATACGTATATCACGCTAAGACCCATGGGAGCAGGGCAGAAGCATATAACTAACATAAGATAACTGCGAGGGATAATTATAAAATAATCTTACCTTAACATCATTCGTGCCAGTGAACACACAACCAAAAAGGCATAAGGCGATAATTTCAAACAATATGTGGGACATGTTGACTGAGTTACAGGATTGTGTGATGCAGGGGAGCGCTGCCCGGCTTTTATACCGAGGGATGTTTGTGAGAATGGTGATGAGGGGAGGCACGGGCGGTATAGACATGAGAAAAATATAAAGGAAAAGTTTTATTTTTAATGGTTACTAGATTTGTATGGTAAGCGTTATAATTTATTTCTTAGCTGTACAAAGAACAAAAAAAATATATACCTACCTATAATTTTTTTACCCCGATTTTTTTCCGGGCGTGTGCTCATCAAATCGTCATCGCTCTTGGTTTAATGGAATAGTAATAAATGAAACGCATTTTTCAGGCATACGTGATAAACAATAAAAGATTAATTGATAAAAGGAATATAAAGTTATTGTTTTTCATTAACGTAGAAAAACATTTGACCTACTTATGTTCAGTGCATCACTGAGATATGATTTCTTTAATTAAATTTCGTAACTTTTCAACAGATTTTTTAAACATAGATAAGAATCATCCCGATTAAACCTTCAAACAAACAAAAACACTTTCAAATCGGTCCATTCTTTTAGGTACTAGGCCACAGACAGATACACACATTGAAGCTAGTGAAGATGAAGAATGCCCAGTAAGCATTATGATACTTAACGACTAATGTCTCTGGGTGGTGAAAGCAGTCCAGTGGCATGTAGTGCTTTGTAAATCAAAGTTCTGTGTGGTGTTGGTTCACGCTTGTAATAAAAAAGGTCCGACGACCCGAAATATACCTAATGGCTTTTATTCTGTGCCAATTTTAGCTAATGGTTCAAAAGATAGAGCTATTTCATACCTTTAAAGAGCTCTCTCTCAGACAGACTAAGTAGACCCAGGCAGGCCAAATGTGCTATGGTCAGACGACATCGAAAAAAATTGCAAAGAATCGTAAATCTTAGCAAAACATAATTAGAAACATCTTAGAAAAATGGTAGAAACAGGAGCAGGCCTTTACCCGAGAGGGGTTCTAACCATTTAAAAAGTAAGTAATAAAAAACAATATCATCATATCATATCTAATTTCATTGTATCATTCTTTGGTTACGGAATAAACTGTTTTTTTAAATTATTTTATATCACTGCAAACAGAATGGCAAACGGCTTAGGTTCTATAATAGCGTTCCGCTGGTACCTTTTCGCATGCCCATATCCCCCTCCCCTTCCCAATCCCTTAATTATCCCTTTACTTTAAGGTTGGCAACGCGCCCATGATTCTTTTGGTATTGTGGGCGTACATGGGCGGTGGAGATCACTTATCATCAGGTAGCCCTGTGCTCGTTTACCGGGGTATGATATAAACTTTTTCCCCTAGGGTTTGGTTTTACAAAGCTAAAGTATCTCAAAAATATGAAATAAATGTCTTTTATTCAATATTTACATTGAAGTCCATTTAAACCCATTAGTTTTAGATTAAATCTTTCTAAAATTAACATTCTACCTACTTGAAATAATTGAAACGGTTAGACCCCGAGAGAATTAGCTCGTGTTCATGCAAATAGTGCTACTCGTGGTCGAGTGTTGATTGATAATACATTAGACTAACGCCCGGTTTCTGAAAGGCTGATCAATGTAAAATTTACTAATCAAATGACTAATCTCATATCAAGTCGAAATTGAGTTGCTAGAAGCGTGACCAACAACTTTGATTTGACACATGTTAGTAAACATAACTTTCAAATTAATATGAAAAATCGTATGTCACCTTTGTCTATTTGAAAAACATTTAAATTCGACCTAGACTGTAGACATAGAGTTTTTAACCCACGACAAAAAAGAGGAGTGTTATCAGTTTGACACCTTCGTCTAACTGACAAACATATAAATTCTACTTTTTTGCAAAATCTTTATTTCATCGCGTCCAAAGAAGTTTCACTTTAATAATATTTCACTTGCCCCCAACCTCCCCAAGCCTTAAAGTATTAGGCTTAAATTGAGACAAATCTTTCTGCACGCGCGTCGATTAACGATACCATTTGTAGTAGTCAGCCATGACGTCTCTATTTCTAATTCAGATAAGCTCAAGCGTGAATATTAAGAGGTAGGCAGTGGTACAACCGACGCTCGCCGGTTTATGTTCGTCCCGTCCCAATATCAGGCCAGATTTTTATTAAAAAAATCTGTTTAAGTAATCAAATGTCTTTTTTAATTACAGTCATCGAAAAATGGAGTGAATTTAGATCAGCACATGAGAAATGTTAAAGGAAGACCTTATAATAAAATGTGCCATCATTGCGGAAAAGGATTTCCGGTAAGTAATTTTTTTATAGTATAGGCCGGCAAACGAGCAATTGGGTCACCTGATGGTAAGTGATCTCCACCGCCCATGTACTCCGGCAATACCAAAAGAATCATAGGCGCGTTGCCAACCTTATAGGAATGGGATAAGTAAGGGATTCGCCCTCCGGATATCTCACTCACCGTGCGAAACGCAGCAGCAAGGTGTTACTTTACGGCAGTTTTCTGTGAGACAATAGTAACGACCCGGACGAGCCGGCCCAATCATGCTGTAGACAGAACTGTCTACCTATAACGTGGCTCTACCACTCGAAATTACTTGAGGTACAAAACCCGTGTCTTTTTCCTACGAAAATCACGTTGTTTACTGATTCCCACACAATCCCACAGGACACGTTTTACTTTAATTGAAAACTATTTTGGTAACTTTATATTGGTTTCTTCCAATGGGCTGATTGATTCGGACAAATTACACAAGACAGAATGGGGTCGCGTAAATTGAGAAGGGAAGTAACTTTGTAAAAAAACTCGACTGAAAAAAAATACTTTAAAAGTAATGTACTAAAAAGACCGAAACAAGATTGAGAATAGAAAACAAGATTAAAATAAACTGTAAACAAAGTGCCAATTTGGAAAGGCCTATGTCCAGCAGTGGACGAATTTAGGCTGGTGATGATGATGTTGATAAACAAAGTAAAATAATCCATAAACAAAGTGAACGGAATGCGGAGCCCATTAATTTTCTTTCGGTTTATAATTTTCAATTGGGTCTGCTACTAAACTTAATGCGGGTATTTAACTTAGACTTTCAGCTCATAATATAGTCTGTTAAACGAACCGAAATAAGATAACTATACTAGAACGATAACTCTCATATGAATCTGCCAAAAATATGGCTCCACTTACTTATACATGCAAAGATAAAATCACACGTAACACTCATACAAGCAACAAAAATTAATGAACGTTCAAAATCAACTTTATCTCATAAAAATTAATTGGTAAATTAAATAAATTACTCTAATAACGGTAAGCAGCGGCTTGGCTGTGCTCTAGCATTGCTGAGGTCCATGGGCGGTGGTAACCACTTACCATCAAGGCCGTCTGCCTATCTAAGCAATAAAAAAAGTTAATGTATAAATATTAAATTTCTAAATCGAGATAATATGTCGTTCTGCCCGCGCATAAAATTAGCGTACAATTACCTAATTATTTATTATTATTAATTGACAATTATTCGCAGCCAGCTATTCGCCACTGCGCCACGGAGCTGTCAATGAAATAAAGTTGATTTTTGTTAATTTTTGTTGCGCGTATGAGTGTTACGTGTGATTTTACTTTTGCATGTGTAACTAAGTGGAGCCGTATTTTTTGGCAGATTCATATAAGAGTTATCGTTCTAGTTATCTTATTTCGATGTTTGGATGATACGAGGTAATAAATAAATTTACAAACAAACATACATACAAAATACGCGTGAAAAACATAACCCTTCCCCCCTTTAAGGTTAAAAAATCCATTCAAATCAAAAGAACTTAAAATAACACTAAGCAATTTTGATATACAACGTGTTATAGAAAGGGGCGGGCAAATTTAATTTATCTCCCATATTTTTTATTTTATCTCCCATAGTACCAAATCCGATTGCATTGCTAGTACAATAATTATAGAATTTTCTATTTATCGAATGAGTAACATGTGGATATCGACTTTCAACTTTAGACAACACTAAATGATAAACAATGATACTATAGAGTTATAAAGTTCCTTTCATTCAATTATTTTATAATAAAAAAACAACAGTTGTCAAATGTCAATATTTATTTGATGCAATCAGTTCGGAAATTTCTGATTTTATGAAATATGATTACGAGTTCAAAAAATATGTTGTACTTGACAAAAAAAAAGGATTATGTATTGGTACTTTGTGTTGGTGTAACTGATAACAGCTTTTAAGAGGATCATCGACTGTATTAAGCCATATTCATAGATGGAAGACGCCAGAATGAAGTCTTTAAAATGCTTTTAGAGGATGGTACCAATATCGTCTTCAGCATACAATCTCTTTCAGGTGTTAACTTGTGTTTAAATTACAAGTTACGTACGTATGTTCGTAGAATTACGTACAACTTATTCAAGTTTATTAAAAAGTGAGTGTCGTTCATAATAATTAATAGTGATGTCACCAATTTTATCGATCTTAATAAACGAGTGATTAAAATTAACGTGTAATTTTTGGATGTCTTGGTATTGAAAAGATCCGATACATAAGTATGAATTGTAAGTTGTATGTAATGACCCTAAAATATGACCACACCTTTCTGTAACACATTGTATACATCGTGTTACAGAAAGGTGTGGTTATATTTAAGGGCCGTTACATACACGTGACTATAAATGTTCATGTACCGGATCTTAACCTTTAAAGCGAAACACAACAGTACTTACATACTGTTGCTTGATGGCAGATACAGACAATGCGGTGGTACCAACCCAGTCGGCCTCCCGCATACGTGAGACCTACCACCTTTTAAATGTGTTGTTCAAAATTGCAAGTCGAATATCTACATGTTACTCATTCGATGAAATAGAAAATTCTATAATTATCTATGTCATTTTAATATTTTTTTTTGTGGAAAATAACCATCAAAATTGCTGCCTATCAAGGGCTGATTGTCAAAATCAAATTGGGCAAATTACCTATATGGGGATTTTAGACGTACCTACAGCTAAGATGTAAAAAAAACAATACATTATTTAATATTTTTTATTCAATAATCATAACACACAAAAAAATACTTAAATGAATACAAATGAATTCATTTAGGTACAAAAATGACGTTAAAATCGATATATGAAATTCTAAATTTTAATTAGGTAACTAATAAATTACATGATAATTGTTTCTTTTTTTTTTTTTACCCGACAAATCGGGGTTTTTCAATTGCTACATTTAAAAATATTCGTTTCGCATTCATGTTCTCGTCGTTTAGGCGTTTTTACCCTGATCATCGGTGTTTTGTTTTTAATTAGCTACATCAAAGATCGAAATGTTTTCGATATTCAATAGGTATATCTTCTTTTCTTTTGAAGCACATACAATATGGACCGCCCTGCTTATGCGGCTTGTGACCGTGCTTGTGTACGACGTTCACGCTACTGCTGGCTGCTGCGCTAGCAGCGGCGCCATGTGGTGATGCGCTGCTGGCTGCTGCGCTAGAACTGTCAGCTACAACAATGGTTGGCACTGGTCTATGCTCGTGTCCTGGTTTATGAGTTGGTCTGCGACTTCGCTCGTGACTTGGATGTGGTCTTGGGCCAACATGTTTACTAGTACTATCACTCTGGCTACTACTTCCAGTGATCACAGAGCCAGAAGGTGAAGATATAATGCCAAACGCAGCGCTGCCAGCACTAGCAGCGGCGCCGTGTGGTGATGCGCTGCTGGATGCTGCGCTCGAAGTGCCAGCTACAACAGTGGTTGGGACTGGTCTATGCTCGTGTCTTGGATGTGGTCTTGGGCCAACATGTTTACTAGTACTATCACTCTGGCTACTACTTCCAGTGATCACAGAGCCAGAAGGTGAAGATATAATGCCAAACGCAGCGCTGCCAGCACTAGCAGCGGCGCCGTGTGGTGATGCGCTGCTGGATGCTGCACTCGAAGTGCCAGCTACAACAGTGGTTGGGACTGGTCTATGCTCGTGTCTTGGATGTGGTCTTGGGCCAACATGTTTACTAGTACTATCACTCTGGCTACTACTTCCAGTGATCACAGAGCCAGAAGGTGAAGATATAATGCCAAACGCAGCGCTGCCAGCACTAGCAGCGGCGCCGTGTGGTGATGCGCTGCTGGATGCTGCGCTCGAAGTGCCAGCTACAACAGTAGTGGGGACTGGTCGGTGCTTTTCATTATGTCCTGGTTTATGAGTTGGTCTGCGACCTCGCTTGTGACTTGGATGTGGTCTTGGGCCAACATGTTTACTAGTACTATCACTCTGGCTACTACTTCCAGTGATCACAGAGCCAGAAGGTGAAGATATAATGCCAAACGCAGCGCTGCCAGCACTAGCAGCGGCGCCGTGTGGTGATGCGCTGCTGGATGCTGCGCTCGAAGTGCCAGCTACAACAGTGGTGGGGACTGGTCGGTGCTTGTCATTATGTCCTGGTTTATGAGTTGGTCTGCGACCTCGCTTGTGTCTTGATTCTGGTGATTCGTCATAGTCATCAGTAGGCTCTGATTCGGTTTCAACAGTGTAAACAGTATCTGTTGTTTTACCTAAAACAAGTAAATATTGGGTTAAGTGGTGGTTTGAGGCGATTAGATTCAGTCGTTGAACGTTTTGGCATATTGGCCAACTCTAGCACGTGAGATGGGCATAATGAGGTTGACATATCCACAAAGGATAAAAACCCCTAAAGCATAAAATTTAAATAGAAAAAACAACCGATACCCGATAGGAGTTTATCGGTAATTTTCAATAAACAATCTAAGTTTGGTTATCTGCATAGATACCAAAAAGAAATCAATCAAGGTAAGCAATTTGTACTCGTGATCTTCAACCTGTATTATGGTGGACTCATTTGTGCAATGTATCTGGGTATAAAACTAATATAGTTTATTGAATATGGCCGTAAATGGTTAAAGTTAAGCCAATGTTAGCTCAAACTCTTATGATTTTTCCGTCTCGTTATGAATAAAAGAAAATATTTGCTTTTAGTGTCATTTATCACCACTGTATTCTGTCAGGCACGGGTCTCTTTTATCAAGAGGTTAGTTACTTAGTCCACCACGCCTAATGCAAGTTGGTGGACTTCATATACCTTCGGAATTCTTGTGGCAAACTCTCAGGTATGCAGAAAACTGCGAAGCTTCCTTTTATCGTTAATAATAAGAGCGAGCGAGCGATAATAAAATCTTTCGTCTCGACAGTCCTCAGCTTCCATGTAATAAGAGCAACAAAAAATACCTGATACGACTGTAGAAGATGAACTGCTTGTACCAGTTCTGGTTGTTATAACGTGATGGTCATGCACCGGTTTTGGTTTCGGTCGTTGATGATGGTGATGGTGATGGTGGCGTCTAGGCTTATGTCTGCGATGATGGTGTTTATGGCCAGATCCATGTTTGTGATGTTCTCCTGGGCCATCTGGTTTTGGTGTTCGCTTGGGATAAGTGCCAGAGGCAGACGCGCTGCTGCTAGCAGCAGCTGATGAGCCAGATTTTGGAGAGGAACTGCTAGACGCGCTGCTGCTAGAAGCAGCTGATGAGCCAGATTTTGGAGAGGAACTGCTAGACGCGCTGCTGCTAGAAGCAGCTGATGAGCCAGATTTTGGAGAGGAACTGCTAGACGCGCTGCTGCTAGAAGCAGCTGATGAGCCAGATTTTGGAGAGGAACTGCTAGACGCGCTGCTGCTAGAAGCAGCTGATGAGCCAGATTTTGGAGAGGAACTGCTAGACGCGCTGCTGCTAGAAGCAGCTGATGAGCCAGATTTTGGAGAGGAACTGCTAGACGCGCTGCTGCTAGAAGCAGCTGATGAGCCAGATTTTGGAGAGGAACTGCTAGACGCGCTGCTGCTAGAAGCAGCTGATGAGCCAGAATTTGGAGAGGAACTGCTAGACGCGCTGCTGCTAGCAGCCGCTGATGCGCCAGAATGTGATTTATGAGTCGGATGTGGGGTCGGTTTTCGGGTCGGTTTTGGAGTTGGTTTTTGGGTCCATTTTGGAGTTGGTTTACGGGTCGGTTTTGGAGTTGGTTTTCGGGTCGGTTTTGGAGTTGGTTTTCGGGTCGGTTTTGGAGTTGGTTTTCGAGTTGGTTTTCGGGTCCATTTTGGAGTTGGTTTTCGGGTCCATTTTGGAGTTGGTTTTCGGGTCCATTTTGGAGTTGGTTTTCGGGTCCATTTTGGAGTTGGTTTTCGGGTCCATTTTGGCGTTGGTTTTTGGGTTGGTTTTCCTGGTTTTGGTTTATCATCATTGTGGTCGCCATCATCATCATCATCATCGTCATCGTCATCGTCATCGTCATCGTCATCGTCATCGTCATCGTCATCGTCGTCGTCATCGTCATCGTCATCGTCATCATCATCATATTCATCACCATCATCATCATCATCATCATCGTCATCGTCATCATCATCATCGTCAATAGATTCCCCTGGGGTATAATAATCATCTTCGTAGGTCGTGACTGTGGTACCGTCAGTGTATGTTGTTACTACTGTAGTACCTGTAAAATTAATTGAATTACCGCTTAATCAAAGATCCATTTTTAGAAACACCATCGCATTGCTTATTTCTGCCAAGAAGTGTGTATGTTTGTGTTCTGGCTTGAAGAAAATTGAATCCAATGAAATTATTAGCCATTATGAGGGTTATTGCAGGTTCAATCGGTTTAATTTTGGTTGGTTGGGGACTGGTCTACTGTAATTGTCAGACAGTCATTAGTTAGTTTAATTTTCGTTAAATCTATCCAATTTTTATTTTTCATATCATTCGTATGAAGCAACATTCTATAGGTAATTTTATTTTATATTGTTTAAGACCAAATATTACACGTAAAGAGAGCGAGATAGCACGTTGCGGCGTCCAGGTGCATCTAACATGCCGGGCCCCCAGCTTCGTCAAAATTCAGATTAAAATATATTTTTTTAAATATGCTAATATTTAAGTTACCTGTGTAAGGATAATATCTCGTTTCTGTTTTTTTTTTTTATTTAGCTATTTTTATTAGCTGTCTATATGACTATCTCCATGACCCAAAAAGGGCCATCAGGGTATTTATTACATACTGTATACCTACACATATCAAGGGTTTTCAATTATTTCGACGTAATGTCACAAAGGGATCCGTTCTGAGTTCTGACACTTGATTAATTGTTTTTTTTTATAGCAAATGTCGACTAACGAGCATGTGAGTCACCTGATGGTAAGTGATCTCCACCGCCCATGTATGCCTACAATGCCAAAAGAATTATGGGCGCGTTGCCGACCTTAAAGGAAAGGGATTGGAAAAGGGAGGGGTATTTGTGCATCCGGATATCTCACCCACCATACGCAACGCAGCAGCAAGCTGCTACGCTACGTCGGTTTTTTGTGAGACAGTGGTAACCCTGACGAGCCAGCCCATTCATGATGTAGCCAAAGTGTCTAAAGCGTGGCTCTACCACTCAAACTAATGAACATTCTGCCGTTCCATGTGATAACTCTCTTTCACGCTAAGTATAGGAAATACGTGAGACAGCTACTGACCCCGTATCCCCGTATCTACTGACCCAGTGCGGTATGTTACATATTATTAACAACTTTTAAGCAAATATTATTATGTTATTCCTGTTTTATTGTCGATGCAGCAAAAGTAGCAGAAATATATTTACCATCCGAAAATACACCTTAAAACATGGAAGTGTAGAAATCCAATTCATTGTATACCGCTTTTAATTCGTATTGTAAGTGGCAGTGTACGCTTTAGACATTTGTCTAGGTCTACAGCAGCAGCATAAGGAGGTGGCATCAGCATTAATTATTTAAGATTTAAGTGTTAGTAAGTACTTACCACTCTTGGAAGTAGACACATTCCTCGTTACAATGTCCTTGCGCCCCGGTCGTCTTCTAGGATGTCCATGTTTACCAGAAACAACGTAACTGCCACTCGCACTGTTGCTATTAGCTGAAGATGTAACGCCATGTGGGCCAGAAGAGGCTTTGCCACTCGCCTCGCTGCCACTAACTGAATATGTTTTGCCACCTCGGCCAACAACGACACTGCCACTCGCACTGTTGCTATTAGCTGAAGATGTAACGCCATGTGGGCCAGAAGAGGCTTTGCCACTCGCCTCGCTGCCACTAACTGAATATGTTTTGCCACCTCGGCCAACAACGACACTGCCACTCGCACTGTTGCTATTAGCTGAAGATGTAACGCCATGTGGACCAGAAGAGGATTTACCACTCGCCTCGCTGCCACTAACTGAATATGTTTTGCCACCTCGACCAACAACGACACTGCCACTCGCACTTTTGCTATTAGCTGAAGATGTAACGCCATCTGGGCGATTATCTGGTCTTCTACTGATACTAGGTGAATCATTGTCATCATAAACCACATTACCATATTTGTCGAAGTACACTTCATCGTAAATGGTGTCGTCTATGTCACCAATGACGACAGTCGCGGAGCCTGCAACAAAAGAGATACTAGAAAATAGTTGGATTATCGTAGATAAGTATGTATCAAAGCCTTGGCCCCACAATAAAATACTACCTATTATCAGGTGCTACGCGAGATTTTTATACTAAAACTACATAGAGTAATGTGATATTTCGATTGTTCAATTCTGAAATGAGCCCGGAATCAGCGGCGATATGGTGATAAGCTCACTCCATATTTTTTTTACTAGCCCTGTATTATACATGTCCCATTGCTCCTGGGCCTCCTCTACTGAATGAGAAGGGTTAGGTTAGCCTTAGTCCACCACGCTGACCTAATGCGGGTTGGCAGACTTCACATACCTTTGAAATTCTTATGGAGAAATTTTTAAGTATGCAGGTTTCCTCACTATGTTTCCTTCACCATTAAGTCAAACGATAGTTAACAATTAATACACAAATAACTTAAAAAAGTCAGAGATGTATGCTCTTGGGGCTGGATTTGAACCTGCGACTTTCGTATTTGCAGTCCATACCACTCCCCACTGAGCTAACGCTACTGTTTACTCAATATCAGGCAAAAAATTATTGACCATCTACGGGTGAAGCAAAATTTGAATACAAAAATTATTACGGAGACGGGACGGAGATACGCTCGTCGAAATGTGGGTGTACTGGTTACACTTCTGCCTACCCCTTCCGGGATTACAGGAGTGAGTGCGTATGTATGAAAATAAATAGTAAATCTGATAGTTTTTACAGGGATTTCTTGAAATTCAACCCCTAAGTGGAGAATGAGGGACAAGTTACAAGTTAGTCTGGAAAATAATATTTATCAAATTTACATTACACGGGCGAAGCCGAGAGTAATAGCTAGTAAAGTAATTAAACGGAAAGTCAAATTTACCTGCTCCACTGGCACTAGCACTGGAAGAGCCACCTGGTCCAGAAGAAGAAGAACTACTGCTACTACTACTGCTACTACTGATAGTCGGTCTTTTAGTTGGTCTTGGAGTCGGTTTTTTAGTTGGTTTTGGAGTCGGTTTTTTTGTTGGTCTTGGAGTCGGTTTTTTTGTTGGTTTTTTAGTTGGTCTTGGAGTCGGTTTTTTTGTTGGTTTTTTAGTTGGTCTTGGAGTCGGTTTTTTTGTTGGTTTTTTAGTTGGTCTTGGAGTCGGTTTTTTTGTTGGTTTTTTAGTTGGTCTTGGAGTCGGTTTTTTTGTTGGTTTTTTAGTTGGTCTTGGAGTCGGTTTTTTAGTTGGTTTTGGAGTCGGTTTTTTAGTTGGTTTTGGAGTCGGTTTTTTAGTTGGTTTTGGAGTCGGTTTTCTAGTCGGTTTCGGAGTTGGTTTATGAGTCGGCCTGGAACCCGTGATTGATGCAGTAGCGCTGGATGAGCTACTAGCTGAAGATTTGGAGCCATCTGTACCTGAATGGGAGCTGCTAGAACTGCTGCTGCCACTGGATGCTACAACTGGAATAGATAAAAAAGTTTTTTGAATATACGTTTCGGGCTTTAAGGAGGCGGTTCTTACTTGGTCGTGTAAATTTTTGGTGTATGCTACGCGATATCTTCAGCAAATGTTGTCCGATGACTCGTTTTGAGCATACATCAAATGTAAAGTCACAAATAAGAATTTATAAAGGTCTTTTTGGCATCAGTGCCGGTGCAGCTGTCGGTCAAATGAAATCGCACCGACTCCAAAGAGACCTATAGAAATTGTTACTTTTGACTTTTCATTATTTTTTACAAAGAAATAAAGAAAAATAAATTTATTTGCCGCAACACGACATGTACACGCTACTTGCTAGGATATAGATGACAATAAAAAAAACAATAAAAAATAAGCAGTTGCATGCCCTGGCTGTGCCCAGGTGACCACTCAGTAAATCGCTGTATTGCGCATGAACCACAACACAGCACTGATTTTCAGTGGTCACCTTTTTGAAGTCGGTTATTGAGTTTTATTAAAACTTTTTCTATTATAATTTTTTTAGTGGTAGGTACTGCTATGGCATTTAATTCCAATGCAATAAACAATCGCGATGACTATGCTTTTAGCCGTTGAGGAGTTCCATTTTTTTACTCCGTCAGATCTTATCCAGATTTATATGGGACCACATCGCAGATAAACTCTATCGAATGATTTTTCAACCAAAATCGGTCCACAATTTGCGGAGAAAAAGATGTACATACATACATAAAAAAAAAACAAAAGCAAACTCGCCGAATTCAGAACCTCCTTTTTTGAAGTCGTTTAAAAAAGATCATATTTAATTTGGTTTCGATCAGATAACGAAAGAATACGAAACTCCTTAACGACTAACAGAAAAACATTTAAAATCGATATTAGTTATACTTAAAGACGACATCAATTAGCGGCTTGCTGCTGCGTTTCGTATGGTGAGTGAGATATAAGGAGGCCCAAACCGCCTCCCTTTCCCAATCCCTTAATTATCCCTTTGCTTTAAGATCAGCAACGCGCCCATGATTGTTCTGTGGGCATACAAGCACGGTGGAGATGACTTACCATCAGTTACCATCAGTAACCCAGTTGCTCGATTGCTGGCCTATGCTATCAAAAGCGTTACTACTTATTATTATACATACCTGTTGTAGGATGATGGTCATGATGATGATGGTCATGAGGATGATGGTCATGGGGATGATGGTCATGAGGATGATGATCATGAGGATGATCTTTGTGTGGTGGATGCGGATGAGGTCCTGAATGTACAATAGGCACAGGGAATGATACAGGAGCACCACTGCCGGGGATAAAAGGCACCTGGTGGTCGTAAAGTTCTGGGTAGCTTACACCTGAAAAATAATATAATACATTAACTTATAGTCCATAGACTGCCTCGGTGGCGCAGTTGTAATTCGTATGCGTTACGGCTGAGGCTAACGGGTAAAGTGATATTGGGTTTTTCTGTGATGGAATGCTTAATATCAACCCGGAGTCTGGAATTGTGCCCGATATGGCGATAGGCTCGCTTGCTGCGTTTCATACGGTGAGTGAGATATCCAGAGGCCCAAATTCCCCTCATTTTTCCAATCCCTTAATTATCCCTTTTCATTAAGGTAGGCAACGCGCTCATGATTCTTTTGATATTGTGGGCGTATAAGGGCGGTGGCGATCACTTACCATCAGGTAACCGACTTGCTCATCCGACCTATGCCATAGAAATAGATAATTTAAAAAAAAATTAAATAATGTTTTATTTACCTTGTGAATGATGACCAGAGTGTGGTTCTGTAAAAGAAAATTATGACCTCAATTAAAATCTTAACTGATTAGTGTTGGGACACGATTTTGAAATGAGTTTGTACGAGATGCCTCTTTTTTGCTTGCGTCTTTTTTTATTTTTTATTTTTAATAAACTCTACCTAAGATTGTTACAATATTACTTACAACAAAATACACATTCTTGACTTATTCATCTAATTACACTACCACTTACAGGCAGATACTACCTACTAATCCAACGACAGACTTAACATTTATAAAATCCGTATAAACTAGTTTTTTTTTCAATTTATTATTATTATTTGTGCTTGTATATGTATATATTATATACTGGTACATATGTCTTGAAGCTCACTCGCTCGTTCTGTCTTTTACGCACGCAGCCCGCTTCAAGGGAATAGATAAAGAGTCAAAGCGACATAAAATTTGAAGTAGTACTTAAGTCACAGTAGTCACAATAGCATATGTGGATAATCATAGCTTGAATGACGAAACGAGCAGGTCGCTCGCCTGATGGTAAGCGCAACGCCTGCCCATAAACAGAAGCAACACCGCAAAAAACTTTGAATTACAAAGCATTGCATGGCATTGGACTGCGCTCGTCACCCCGAGACATAAGATGTTAAGTCTCATATTGCCCAGTCTCACTGGCTTCAATGTCCTTCAAACCGGAACACAACAGTGCTTACACACTGCTGCCTGGCGGTAGAAAGGGACCTACCACCACTAAGACAAATGCGTGACGTGTCATTTATGAAAATGTATAAAAGTGTTTAGGTACAGTGAGTGCCAAAGAAATAGTTCACGGAACAGGTAAAAAATGACTTACCAAGCACTGGTATAAGTTTCATGGTTATAACTGGCAATCCTTCTTCCACGTCTTCGAATGACACTAACTCATAAGTTAATTCTTCGGCTGAAAAAAAACAATCCAATTTTGATACACATAGAAGCTTAGTTGCGTGTGAGGTATATGTGAGGCGTGAAGATGGCAGATGGAACAGAGCGCTGGACGAATGGTGGTCAAGAGAATGTAGCAGATTGTCAGGCAAACCAGCCAGATGGGCAGATGACACGGGTAGCGGAAAAGCAATGGTTTAGATTGGCACAAGACCGCAAACATTGGCGTGTAAAGAGTTTATACAGGTTGATTATTAGAAAGCCGTAAGAGCAGAACCTTTTCAACTATTGCGTTATTTATTAGGTAGTCTGAATGTTGTCCAACTTTTGCGTTACATATTAGTCTGAATGTTGAGATGCTACTCCGTCTGATGGTATACCACGCCTGACCATCAACAAATATCGACACCAACCAGAATTTAATATTACACTTTTTGCTACTGACTGTGGTCGTCACCCAGAGCACAGGAGAAGTTTCAGAATGCCCAGTAATTTTACTGAGTTTAATTTCGAAGTACACAAAGCTTGGGTACCTACCAAACGGACTATCGCATAGGAGAGATTACCACCTAGTCTTTAAAACGAGATAAAGTCTTTATTTGTGCCTGGCGTAACCCCGCCTGAAATCCAGGGTCTGCCTTCTACCATACCTTATACCATAGATTGAGAGATTGACGGTACATAATATTGTAGAACGACCCGCCGTCTGACCTCCACAACCCGCAACGGGAACCAAGTTTCACCATTGCCTCGTCCGTTAATCAGCAGAGTGTATCACGTGCAAGTGGGGTTGGCTTTGCATCTAAGATGTGGCCTACTTAAACTACAGTAAGACAAATACTCACGGTTAGTGTATTCCGACGCGGATGATGAGCTTGAGCTGGATTTAGTACTACTGCTTGAATGTTTGCTTCCATCATTCTTCTTAATCACATTGCTTTCGCGCTCATATTCTGATGCGCTTTGAGTTCTTTCTGAATGACTTCCATGTTTATCAGCATAGTATTTACTATCTTCACGTTCATGCCTACCAGCATCTCTACTATGAATAGCTGTTATATCTTTGTTTTTGTAATAAGAATCAGATTCCTCAGTTCGTTGTGAATCTCTTGACGCCGAGCTAGCTACCTTATCTTTATCGGCATAGAAACTACTGTTATCCTGGTCCACAGCGTCAGATCTACCAGAGCTTATAAACTTTTCATCGGGACTACTGTAGTAACTATTGTACTGTTGGTTGTCTGTTCCATAGTTAGCAGAATTTCCAGCAATGTAGTCTTTGTTGCCGTGGTAATTGCTGTTATGACCAGCGGCTCTTCTACCACTTGTGTCTGAAGCAGACACAACCCCAGAGTCGTCGTCGCTATAGTAGCTTCCACTGCCATAATTTGTTTCGGAATAGTCATGATGGCCACCAGAGAAGCTATCGGGTTTATGTTTTGGATGGTGAGCTGGTTTTTCATAATCTGCAATAAATATAAACCGTCACGTCGATGCCAAAAGAAGTTTTGACCGAAAAAGTATAAAAGCTACCTCGGTGGTACAGTTGTAATGTGTACGCGTTACGACAGCTGAGCTGAGGTCTCGGGTTCGATCCCCGGGTCGGGTAAAAATAATTTTGAGTTTTTTCTATCACGAAATGCGAGTATCAGCCCGGAGACTGGAATTATGCCCGGTATGGTGAAAGGCCTTCCCTCTATCGCAGAGAGGCAAGCCTATCACCACACCGGGTACAAAATCCAGTCACGGGCAATAGATGTGTGATTATTTTATCGCAAACTCTAACACAAATCGTGATTGCCCAACCTGGGAATTGACCCCAGGACCACGCGGTTTCTCAGCCTACGTACACCAGTGAGGCTATTTATGTTTATTACTTATTTTAGCAATCAGTAAAAGGGATTACATAAGTAAGGTGTATCACTTACCGCCTTGCACGCTCAAGGTCTGTAAAAAGAAAAAAATATTAAAAAATTAAGATAATTAAATATAATAAAATAATGGTCAGAGTTTTGGCGGGAATTCTGACAGTTTGACACTGGCAGATGCACAAACCGGGCCTTGCCAAGTTGAGAAAAAAATCTCGTAGATAAAATTAAGAAATTGATAATTTTTCAAAATTCTTGAAAACATAAGAAATCGTACATAAGCGTATACAGTATGATGAGGCTGTATGCCTACGCACCTACATTTTATTAGAAAATTATTGTACAACAAAATCTTTAGCTACCACAGGATTCCATATTATCTAAGTCAGAAAAATATATGAAATTATTTTTATAACAATATTCTTATAGAACAAAGGCTTCCGGGGCATACAGCCAACTTGGAAAAAATGTAGAAAAATATATACTGAAGTATAACAAAGTTTTTGGAAAATAAAGAAACTTATACAGCCACCGTAAAATATAAAAAGGACTTACACTGAGCGTGACGACCAAAAGACTAATCACCAGACGCATTTTGGTCCCGTGGATCGGTAGATCCGATATCAACCGATGTAGACTGTAATTTCCTAATCGTAAATAGGTCCTTATATACCCCTAGACATGCAAAACATTTGCAGTAAATAACATCTGTGTATACTTTTATTGAATTATTGATAATTATAATAAAGGTACTATTATTTGTACAGAGGACATTAATTTATTGATTCTCACCTGTAGTGTTGTGCGTTTTGATTTTATTAATAAACTAGCCGTCCCGCGCGGTTTCACTCGCGTGGCTATTGCTGCTCCGCTCCCGTGGGTCGTGCGGTGCTATATAGCTTAGCTATGAATCATCATCTCCACAAAACATTAATATGGTGTTAATAAATGATATCCATCGGTCAAGTTATTCAAAAGTTACATTTTTTTTTTATTAGTTTGTATGACGAGACGTGCAGGTCGCTCGCCTCATGGTAAGCGCTACGCCTGCTCATAAACAAAAGCAGCACCATACATAACTTTGAATTACAAAGCATTGCATGGCACTGGACTGCGCTCTTCACCCCGAGACATAAGTTGTTAAGTCTCATACTTAATAGCCAATAATTTCCCTACCTTTAATATTTTTCAGACCGAAACGCAATAGTGCTTACACTCTGTTGCTTGGGGGCAGAAATAGGCAAGGCGGTAGTACCAACCCAGACGGCCTCTCGCATACGAGGGACCTACCACCTAGTTTATAGTAAGACGCAAACTACAAAGTTCAGGTGTTTCGAGTGGAATTATACAAAAATGTGAAACACGTGTCACTACTAAGTTGCGGTCAATTGACCGAACCTCAATACCATCTCACTTACTCTCAACTAGAACCTCTAACGCGCTCCCTGTTTGTGAGCTGTCAAACACCCGCGTTATGTGACGCAATTTTACTTCTAAACAGCCCGTCTAGTAGTATACACTAAAGTATTTTGGGGCAGTTGAAAATTAGCGCTAGATAGACCATCAACCTAAATATTCTGAACGGACCCCCATTTGGTGCAAAGCAATATTTTAACATATAAATATTGGACAAAGACAATTTAGCATTTCCAGAGACTCGCCGAGCTTCACTGCTCGGTGTCAACAAAAATGCGTGCCACTGTCGATCCTGGTGCACAGGAGTTACAGTGGCTATTAGGTACGTCTATGTCATTATTTTTCTTTTTGTTTCCAATCTGTGTTGCACCAAATAATTATTTTTCTTTTATTCTTTCTTACGGCCGGTTTCTGAAAGGCTGATCAATGTAAATTATCATTAATTATATTATTAGATATTAACTTAAGTCCCTCAATTTTGTTGCTTTATGAGATGTACAGACAAAAAGACAAAGAAACTCATTATTATATGTATTAATAAATAAAGTGCATAATAATAGAAATATTGTATTAAATAATAGAATTGTTATTTATGATAATATATGTATTTGTTTTTACGTAATAATGTCACTTTTACATTTAATGCAATCAAGGTAGGACCTGTAGCGTAGTCGTATAGTGGAATTATTTTAATGAAGAAATTATAAATAACGTGATGTTTATTTAATGCTGCGAAGCGTGAAGCCGTAGGTTCGATTCCCACACCGAGACAAATGTTTGTCTAATCCACAAATATTTGTTTCGGGTGTGGGTGTTGTGGGACCGCAAGTCCCCGTAGTTCCTGATACCCACGATACAGGTGTACCTAGTGTGGGGTCGGGACTATGTGCGTGACTGTTGTGTGTATTGATGTATTATTTATTTATTTATTTACAGTTTTGTATTTTGGACAACGACTAGGTATCTAGACAAAATAAAGCCAATGATTTCCCGCCAAACAGCAGTGTAAGCGCTGCTTTGTTCTGGTTTGAAGGACATTGAAGCCAGTGAAATTACTGGGCATTATGAGACTTAACAACTTATGTCTCGGGGTGACGAACGCAGTCCAATGCCATGCAGTGCCTTGCAATCCAAAGTTCTGTATGGAGTTGCTTCTGTTTATGGGCAGCCGCGCTTACCATCAGGCGAGCGAATAAGAAAATGCGTGTCGGACCATAGTGAAGAGTTCCGTAACCACTATCCCGCCCTCACACCCGCCACTGTAACTCCTGTAAGCCAGGATCGACAGTGGCATGCATATTTCGACACCAAGCAATGAAGCTCGGCGAGTCTCTAGGAATGCAAATGTGTCTTTATCCCGCAACGAAATTAATCAAATAGCAAGTTGGTTCCTCCGTCGTCGTCCCAAACATGTTTTGGCCGATCCCAACGACTCCATCACAGTCGCTATCGAAGCAGCACTTTCCTTGCCCAATCCGAATCGCAATAATAATACGCGACCCCGACATAGGACACGCCTGCGAGTCCGAAGAACTCCCACAACTGACCGTCGGCACAATGATATGCAGAGACGGCCCTAAACTATACTCCCAGCGATTGCTCAAGCTGAGGTCTGAGCCTTCTAAAAGGCGCCTCTGTGCTTAATCGCTACTAAGTACATTATAGGTACATATTTCTGGTTAGAGCGCCATAAGCGCCGGCTTTATAGTCAGGTGAAGCTGTAAAAACAATATAAATAAGCTAACAGCACAAATCCATTCGCAAAAGATAGCAAGTTGGAGTTGGAAAAATTAATAATTGTCCACGCACAAAGACAAACGGACATGACGAAAGTACAAGGTTTTCGTTTTTGCCATTTGACTATGGAACCCTAATTAACTGAAGGATAGTAGCAGTCGATATTTTTAACATAATTCACTGCCTCGGTGGCGCAGTTGTAAAGCGTACGCCTTACGACTGAGGCGGACACTGAGGTCTCGGTTTCGATTCCCGGGCCGGGTAAAGTGATATTGGGTTTTTCTACCATGAAATGCTTAGTATCAGCCCGCAGTCTGCAATTGTGCCCGATATGGCGATAGGCTCGCCCCCTATCACATCATGGGACTGAGATACACTCGGCGAAATGTGGGTGTACTGGTTTCACCTCTGCCTATCCCTTCGGGGATTACAGGCGTGAGTGCGTATGTATATATAATTCAAATAAGTGGTAGAGCCACGCTGACGATAGTTTTGTCAACAACACGAATGGGCCAGCTCGACCGAGTCGTTACCACTGTCTCACAGAAAACCGACGTAAAGTAGCGGCTTGCAGCTGCGTTTCGTACGGTGAGTGAGATATCAGGAGGCCCAAATCCCCTTCCCTTTCCCAATCCCTTAATTATCCCTTTCCTTTAAGGTCCGCAACGCGCCCATGATTCTTCTGGTGTAGTGGGCGGTGGAAATCACCAGATGACCCAGTTGCTCGTTTGCCGGCCTATGCTAAAAAAACTGAAATAAGTCGACTTGAAAAAAGTCTAATTAGCCGCGGATGATCCGACTTTTGAGCACAAATATTGACAGAATAAATTAAATCTCATAATGTTATACGGTTAATGAAGATGCGCAAGCTTATTGTAATATAAAATCTAATATATAAAATTCTCGTGTCACAATGTTCGTTCCCATACTCCTCCGAAACGGCTGGACCGATTTGTATGAAATTTTGTGTGCATATCGGGTAGGTCTGAGAATTGGCCAACATCTATTTTTTATCCCCCTAAATGTTAAAGGTGGTCCACCACTAATTTTTTTTTTTTTTTTAGACAAGATTTGTAGTTTTTATGATACAGCATACATACAACCCTAAATTTTCAACCCTCTACGATCAACCCCTATTTTTTAATAGCGATATTAGTATTTTTGTCAAGCGCATTTCTCACACCGATCGCGATGCTGGACTCGCTTGATGCGATCAGCCCCACGCATTAGGCATGCACGCGGGCGGAGCCGCGGGCAACATCTAGTTGTAATATAAAATAATATATAAGTATTCAATAACAATTTGAACATCTGTAATACTAGGTACGTATGTATGTATTGTAAATAATAAGTTAACGCATAACATAATGGAAATCACTAGCGGATCCAGGGGGATCTAAGGAGTTCATCCCCCAAAAAAGCATTTGGGTCCACTGACAAATCTCAAATTAATCTTACTTTCTTAGTACTACCTACAATATAATTTCCATCGCTTATTCTTACTTATTCCATTTTAAGTAGGTATAATATATTCCCAATTATTTTAATTATAACTAGGCGTTGCCCATGTTTTTCCACAAAACATAAAATAAAAAAAAACTTATAGTCCGACGAATATGAGATATATCTTACTTTCTTCCCCACATTATTCTGCATCGATTGGTATCGGTCTCGACCCCATACCCCCAGCGGTTTCGGAGGAGATAGCGTGACAAGCTTTTGGCAGCGGCAATGTTTCTTAGCGGTCGACATTATCTATACTTAACACCAGCAGGCTAACCATGAGTTTGTCTCGGTAAAATCTCTAGCGACTTTTTTTTCGAATGGATTTGTGCTGTTAGTCTATATTGCTTTTACAGCTTCACCTGACAATAAAGCCGGCGTTTATGGCGCTCTAGCCAGAAATATGTATAGTGTATTTAGTAGCGATTAAGCACAGAGGCGCCTTTTACCTCAGCTTGAGCAATCGCTGGGGAGTATAGTTTAGGGCCAGTTGTAGAAGTTCTTCGGACTCGCAGGCCGCGTGTATAGGACACGGGTTGGCGTATTATTATTGCGATTAATATTGGGCAAGGAAAGTGCTGCTTCGATAGCGACTGTAATGGAGTCATTGGGAACTGCCAAAACATATTCAGGACGTCGACGACGTAAGATATTTATATGAAAAACATAGTGGCGCCTCTAGCGGATACGTGAGAAACTAAATTTTGTCATACAAATATTTTACGTTGTTGCTACCGATTTTACTGGTTTAAACACAGTCCAGTGTAGTTACTTTGCCGTGCCTTGATACAAATAAAATTTTAAAAAAACATTGTGAATAAAAGTAAGTATTTTATTATTTGCCAATAGTCGAACGGCTGTGTACATATTGATATAGCTATAATAAAACAAAGGATAATTATTATTGTTTTAATAGTGACGGTTACTCTCTGTTATGCACTGCACCAATAACAAGTATACTAAGTAGTACCAATTGAAATAAAACTAAATTATACGGATTTTACGCGGTTTAATTTTTATTCCCGACAGCATAATAAAAATAGTTAAATTAAAAAAATAACAAACAGAAGCGAGATATTAAACAGGTAGCTTAGAAAAATGAACATATTTAAAAAATGTTATGTTCATCTGAAAACTGATGAACAGCTGACTGATGTTACGTATTGACGAAACCGGATGCACACGCAGCGCGGCGCGTTTGATGCCCGTAGACGCCGCAACTTGCTATCTCGCTCTTTCAGCGGTAATCAATCGAAATACGGTTCACAAACAATAAAAAATAAAGTATAAGAAATAAATATGATTATTTTTATAGTCCCATTTTCGTATGCGAGTTTATTCATTACGTTTGAATATCGATTCTGATATCACAGTTAAAACGCCCGACAGGTTTTTTTACATATTGTATTATTATATATTTTTAAGTCTTCACAAGAACGGTGAAACCCCAGTGTGGCCGATTTCAAAGTCTTATTGGAGTTTTGGTGTCAATTCCAGTACGACGCTTCATAGTTGCTTGGGGGCAGAAATAGACAAAGTGGTCGTAACAACCCATACGACCTTTCGCATACAAGGAATCTACCAGACTGTAAATTCTGTGCAGGCGATTCGAATCGCAAGCGATTTAGAAATTTATCAAGTAAAATAGAGCCGTGAGAGCTCGATATCCTTTACTAATGTGTTTTGTTTTACTAGCCCTTTATTATACGTGTCCTACTGCTGTGCAAGTGCCTCCTCTACTGAATGAGAGGGGTTAAGCTTTAGTCCACCACGCTGGCCTAATGCGGATTGGCAGACTCCACATACTTACCTTATAAATTCTTATGAAGAACTTCTCAAGAATGCAGATTTCCTCGTGATGTTTTCTTAACCGTTATAGCAAGCGACAATTAACAATTAATACACACGTAACTTAGAATAGTCAGAGATGTGTGCTCTTGGGGCTGGTTTCGAACCTGCGACTTTTATCTCGACAGTCCGTACCACTCCCCACTAAGCTATCCTTATGTGTATGTCTAACAAAAAAGTTTTATCCATGCGTCATAATCTTAGACCATGTGCGCTTAAAACTATCATACGCACTCACGCCTGTAATCCCCGAAGGGATAGGCAGAGGTGTAACCAGTACACCCACTTTTCGCCGAGAGTATCTCCCGTCCCATGATGTCATAGGGGGGAGCCTATCGCCAAATTCTAGACTCAGGGCTGATACTGAGCATATCGTAATAGAAAAACCTAATACCACTACCCGACCCGGGTATCGAACCCGAGACCTCAGCGTTGGCCTCAATCGTAACGCGTACACATTACAACTGTCAACGGTCAAAACTATCATGTATAAAATAAAATTACACAGGAAATATTATGTTACGTTTTCCTTAAAATATGTTTTGTATTAGTCATGCATTATGACAGCTTCCGTGGCGCAGTGGGCGAGCCGGCTGTGAAACGAGAGGCCGCGGGTTCGATTCCCGCACCGAGACAAATGTATCACACATTTGTTTCGAGTGTTTTCTCCCCAGAGGGATTGACGTCAGGCAGGCGGCCGGTCGTAAAAACTACAAGCCAAATGTTTCTGTAACATGTGTCCAAGTATGTTGCGCCGACCCCACTGCGAGTGGGATAAGGGCAAGTGGAAGAAGAAGAGTCTCTATTTACCTTCAGAAGATAGTTACAAAAAGACTCGTAGTCAATTCAAAAGACCCATACAAATTTTGCAGGTGGGAAAAGCCCATACGGAATATCCAAAATCATTAATAAAACCTTAAAAGTTTGTTTATTTTTGAGAAGCGATATAAATTACATCTTTTTTATAGCATAGTCCAGCAAACGAACAAGTGGGTCACTTATTACTATGGTAAGTTATCTCAACCGTTCACGTACACCCACAATACCAGAAGAATTATAGGCGCGTTACTGATCTTAAAGGAAAGGGATAATAAAGAGATTGAGAAAGGGAGGGGGTAAAAAGGGGGGATTTGGGCCTCCGTATATCTCACTCACCGTTTACGACTCAAAAATATCCTAAGACCTACTAATTCATTTATTTAACGCCATCTATGTTTTACATGCGAAAACTATCAGCGCCATCTATTTTTATGATTCGGAATTGATTTTTCCAATATAAAAACCAAAAATAGACAAGAAATATACACGTTGACTGCCTCGGTATGACTGCTGTGCTGAGGTCTCAGATTTGATCCCCAGGTCGGGTAAAAGTAGTATGGGGTATTTATATCACGAAATGCTTAGCATCAGCCCGGAATCTCGAATTGTACCCGGTATGACGATAGGCTCGCCTCATATCACATCATAGGACAGAAATAAGCTCGGCGAAATGTTGGTGTACTAATTACGCGACTGCCTATCCTTTCGTGTATTACAGGCGTGAGTGCTTAAGTGTATGTGTAAATATACACGTAACGAGGAAAACACGTTGCAAATTGTGGTTGCATACTTGTTCCACGATGATTATTCAAAATAAAGTAACCTTATATGTTTTTATGAATGAAATGAAGTAGGCAAAGGCATTCGAACGGAATGACGCCAGCCGCATTGCAAATAGATCAATCACTGTGATTTCAGTTAGGCATTTAATAAGTGGTTAGTATTTAAATAACAAAGTTATGTTGTAATTTACTCAAATACTTAATGCTATGTATAAAAGGTAGAGGAACACAATAGGTTGACCTCCGTCGACGTCCCAAACATGTTTTGGCAGATCCCAACGACTCCATCACAGTCGCTATCGAAGCAGCACTTTCCCTGCCCAATCCGAATCGCAAGAATAACACGCGACCCCGACATAGGACACGCCTGCGAGTCCGAAGAGCTCCTACAACTGGCCCTCGGCATAATGATGTGCAGAGGCGGCCCTAAACTATACTCCCCAGCGATTGCTCAAGCTAAGGTCTAAGCCTTCTAAAAGGCGCCTCTGTGCTAAATCGCCACTAAATACACTTTACATATATCTGGCTAGAGCGCCATAAGCGCCGGCTTTATTTTCAGGTGAAGCTGTAAAAGCAATATAGGCTTTCAGCACAAATCCATTAGAAAAAAAAACAATAGGTAGGTTTTAATGTGGTAGAGCCACGCTGTAGACAGTTTTATCTTTTTTTATGGCATATGTAACTATGTAAGCAATCGAGCAACTGATCTCCACCGCCCATGTACGCCCACAATACCAAAAGTATCATGGGCGCGATGCCGACCGTAAAGGAAAGGGATAATTAAGGGATTGGGAAGGGGAGCGGAATTTGCGCCTCTGGATATCTCACTCACCGTACGAAATGGAGTAGCAAGCTACTTTACGTCGGTTTTCTGTGAGTCAGTGGTAATTATCCGGACGAGCCGGCCCATTCATGCTGTAGACAAAACTCTCTACAGCGTTGCTTTACCACTCTTAAATGTACTCATTTTGATAAGTCTTTCACTAAAAATAATGATAAAACTAGTTTGTACGGATTTTATCGCGGTTTAATTTTTATTTTAGTCCCCGCGACGTTTCGAAAGCTTTTAGCCTTCGTGGTCAGGTTTTTTTATTTTTTTTAATAATTAAAGAATAAATGTATAATTTTAAAATGAAGGTAGGCAATGTAACATTAATACGCATATTGTGCCGAACCAAGTGCGAGTGGGACAAGGGCAGGTGGAGGAAGAAGCGATGTTACTCATTTCACCAGCTTATATGTAGAGAAGACATGCTGTCACTTCAGGCTGGGATCCAGGGTGGGGGGGCAGCAATCGTTGCAACTGCCTCTCCTAAGCCAAGTAAAACCACTTGAAAGCACTTTCCTCGCCCTTCTCCTCGCTTCATCGAACAAAAAATCATTAGGATTTATCGTTTGGGGGGCCCCATCAGGACGATGGTCAGCCCCGGATCTAGGAGGGGCAAACCGGGGCATTCGCCCTAGGCGGCAGTTTCAGGGGGCGCCCAAATCATAATATAATATGATTAAAATAAAACTTGCTCCACAAAGCGCCTAGCATAGGGAAGCCTGATTGGCTCACACAGAAGCAAAAGCGCCACAAAGGACCTGTTCCTTTGTACATCATTCAACGCCAACATTTAGATGTATATACTACCATACTGTATACATCTACTAAACGTAGATCTATTCTATTTTTTCCCGGGTATATAATTTCATATCACAGAACTGAAAAAGTTATTAGGTAATAGAAAATAAAGTGACAATAAACAAATAAAGATACAAATTTATTAAAGAGTTCTTATTGTCCCATTCACGGCCCCCGTTTCGAATAAATCGTAGATCCGGGGCTGATGGGGGTGCTGGGCTACAATAGGACAGAGATGCTTCTGGCAGCAATCAAGAGTACACTCAGGATGCCCCAGACCGTCAATTGCGCCGAAGAAAACCACCACGGAGTCGGTATAACAGCGTAGAGTTTCTGGTTAGGGACCCGATCCAGCGGTCGTTCGGTTAAAGACAACTGGGTTGAAAGCTTGAGTCCTGCATAACCATCTGACCTGCCACGAGCTTGAGAAGGTCTCCGTAAAAGGAATTTTACCTCCACGCGTCCATAGGGTAAAAAAAGAACCACCATCCTCCGACTAGTAGTAGCATAGATTTCTGCCTCCAAGCAGTGTGTAAGCACTGTTGTGGTTCGGCATTAAAGCCAGTGAAATAACAAATACTTTATTGTATACTACTAGACAAGCTGCGTCAATTGACCGTCACTCAATATTACCATCTCGCTTACCCGCAACTAGAACCCCTATCGCGCTCCCTGTTAGTGAGCTGTCAAACTCCCGGATTATTTTACTACTAAACAGCCCGTCTAGTAGTATACAAAGTCTTTGTGAAATTACTAGACATTATGAGACTAAACAACTTATAAGTCTGGATGAGGAGCGTACTCAATGCCATGTAGTGCTTTGTGAATCAAAGTGTTGTGTTGCTTCTGTTTAGGGCAGGTGTGGCGCTTAACATCAGGCGAGCGATCTGCTCGTCCCGTCAGTCCAGCTAATTAAAAAATATCTTCTCTAGCAGCTATAGCTCAGCGGTGAGTGGTACGTACTGTCAAGACGAAAATCACAGGTTCAAAAGCAGCCCCAAAAGCATACACCGCTGTTTTTTTTTTTATTTATTACATTGAATGACGAGACGAGCAGGTCGCTCGCCTGATGGTAAGCGCCACGCCCGCTCATAAACAGAAGCAACGCCACACAGAACTTTAAATAAAGCTCTGCATGACACTGGACTGCGCTCGTCACCCCGAGACATAAGGTGTTAAGTCTCATAATGCCCATTAATTACACTGGCTTCAATGTCCTTCACACCGGAATACAACAGTGCTTACACACTGTTGCTTGGCGGCAGAAATAGACAAAGCGGTGGTACCAACCCAGCCGGTCTCTCGCAAACGAGGGACCTACCACCTTGTAAATTTTTACAAGACTTTTATAAGTTATGTGTGTATTAAAAGTTAATTATCGCTTGCTTTAACGGTGAAGAAAACATCGTGAACAAACCTGCATACCTGAAAAATTTCCGTAAAAATTTCGAAGGTATGTGATGTCTGTAAACCACCATTAGGACTGCGTGGTGGACTAAGGCCTAACCCCTCTCATTTAGTAGAGGAGACCCGCACCCAGTAACGGGTCGTGCATAATACAGGCACTGGCGGATTGTGCAAGGGGCTCAAGGAAAATTTTAATAGATTTGCAGTTATGTTCCATTCTATTACACATTTTTCGCAATTAATTTGTAAAAATTACATGCGTACAAAACTTGCAAAAAAAAATTGAATAAAGCGCGTCAAAGGTTTTCAACTATAGTTGTCCTCTTCTAGCAGCAGTTATCAATGATATGGCTATCTCTGTCGTAGCCGATGACGCACCTGCCATAAATACACTTTCAAATCAAGAAATGTGAGCAGGAAAACCAGATTTGTACTATTTTGGTAGAATTTTAATGTTTATGTGGTTATTTTGTTTGCTAGGTTAAGTTTCGTGGATTTAATATGTATAAATTGCTACACACAAGTCGTTACAAAGAACGAGCATTAATTTTTTAAAAGTAGTATAATAGCTTTATTTATTAAAGTATTAATTACTTAATATTTATATATATATCCATTGTAATATAATTACTAATGGTTTAGCTTACGCTAAATACCGTCACAATTAAAGGCAAAAAAGCCATGCATTTTCAAGATCAAAACTGGTACATACAATTTAAAACGTAATGAAAACCTTACATTAATTTCAAAATAAATATTCAAAGATGAAATAATAAGAAATATTAGAGACTATTTCACTGTGTAATATAAAATTTTAACCACCTGTTATATCAATAAACAACCAATTTAGGAAGCAGCAACTTGACATTCGCAACTTCGTTAATATTGACAGGGCGATAATTATGTATTTCGCAGTCATAAATTTTATTTGTTAACTAACGATCTTTTTGACATGCACTAAATGAAAAGGTTGTACGTGAAAAATATTTACTTATGTAGGAAAAAAATATTATTTTACATACCTATAATATGGAATATAGAACAAAACTTTCACGTAAAGAAATAAAATAAATAAGTGGCCGTAAAAAAATATTTTATTTTTATTTTTCGGTGAATAAAAAGATATTCGTGCCATTATTAAAGCAAGATATTCCTGAATTATTCTGACAATAATATAATAACTATAAATTGTTTATATGTACCCAATAACGTAATGGTACGTTATTGGGTACATATAATAAAAAAAAAGGAAATATATTACGAATGCTTGTTTTATTAAATTAAACATATGCTTCCACCCTCGAAGGGATAAAGATAGATGATAAGACTAACGATGAACACCACACTAGAAAAATGGAAACTCAACTATCAAAAAAAATAATTAGCGTAAAAAACCTACTACTAACAAAGAGGTAGAAAACAGATAAAATAATTGGCAACACTGCAATCAAATTCGCGACCCGCGCCATTGCTCTCGTGCGCAACGTTGCAAGTGTGTTTGTACTTGCGCCCGCGGTTTATCAAAATAATTCCAAGAATCAGTGGCATTAGTGTTTTAAATAAAATACTGGATTGCAGTGTTATTGTTTTAAAATTGGTGAATTGTTTTTACACATTTTCGATTCGGACAAGGTGAGTTTTAATTTGCAAAAATATTTTAAGGTCTAAATTACGTCATCGGATTTGGTTGTTAGCAAACGCCAATTTTTTATTTAGCATCATTGAGAGCAAACACTTCACTCGCAAATTGCTAAAAAAACTTCCTAGTGAAAGTTGTTCGTACAAGTGTACTTTGCACAAATTTTATGCGCGGTAATTTGAAACTTACGAGTACAATTTATGTTATGTTACCTATTAAATAAAACATATTACTTACACCGCATATTACTTACATTATGGAGGCAAATCAAATAGTAATTGCTTTTATTTACTTTCATTAAGACTCACGTAGAAAGTCCCGAATAAAAGTAATGTATTACAATCATTTTCTGTACTTTTAAATTCAAGACTCGGTGGCGCAGTTGTAATGCGTACGCGTTACGACTGAGGCTGACGCTGAGGAGGTCTCGGGTTCGATGCCCGGGTCGGGTAAACAGTGATATTGGTATTTTCTATTACGAAATGCTCAGTATCAGCCCGGAGTCTGGAATTGTGCCCGGTATGGCGATAGGCTCGCCCCCTAGCACGGAAAACTATCGAAATCGTAATGTAAAGGTATCGAGGGCTCGATAGATAATTCCTTAAAATATATCATTGGTCTATATTCCATATTAATTAGTTTCTTTTACGCACGATAGAGGCGCTGTACCAAAATCTCATAGAAATTGTTGTCGGTGACAGCTCGAATAACTTTTCGCAAGTTTCCGTGCTAGCCCCTCAGATGTTAAATCTCATAATGCGAGTAATTTCACTGGCTTCAAAATCCCTCAAATATGATTGCATAAATACTTCGGCTATACATTTTGTTTTTGTTTTTTTTTGTATAAACAAAACGATGTTACCTAACTAGATGGACCAGAGAATACCTACGAGAGACCTATTACATAGTAGGTAGCTAAGGTAGGTAAATTATTTAACCGCCTTTCGCTTTACCGTAAAATGTGGGTGAATAGGGGGGAGAGAGGGTAAATCAAGACGAAACTTACATTACATTAAATACGGCATTTAAGAACAACACTCAAGTGTACTGAAATCGACACTTAGCAAAGAGCTGACTTGAGTGCAAAGACTTTAATGTATACTACTAGACAAGCTGAACAGTACATAGGAATTGTTCCACTAAGTTGCGGTCAATTGACCGTAACTCAATATTACCATCTCGCTTACTCTCAACTAGAACCCCTATCGCGCTCTCTGTCTGAGATGTCAAACTCCCGCGTTATGTGACGCAATTTTACTGCTAAACAGCCCGTCTAGTAGTATACATTAAGTTTTTGTTGTTTTATAATACGGGTCTGTGTCTATTACAAATATAGATCGACCAAAATGTTATCCAAGCTTAATTCTTAGTAGTTTATTTTTTAGTTAATATCAGTTTATTACATTTTAACCGACTTCAAAAAAGGAGATTCCCAATTCGGCGAGTATATTTTTTGTATGTGTTAATAAACTAAACAAGTTTTGTTTCTATTCACTCCATTTTACCGTACTGTGTACGACTGGCTATCCGGCGTCGTCTACTACATCTGAATTAAATAATGGTAAGCGCCACGCTTGCCCATAGACAGCAGCACAATTCACTACTTGCCTTCATCCCCAAAAAAAAAACAACAGAAGATGCATTTGTCTATTGGTTTAAAACCGATCATGGAACAACAATAAGATGTTCTTTATTTGAAATTTGAATAGTATGTCTCTTTGCTCATGAAATATTAAAATCCAAGTGACAACTTTTGCTAATACAAATCCGACCTTATTTGCGAGTTTTAAAACTGGTTTTATATGAAATCAATAATCGTTGTTACATCTTGTTCTGAGAATACTCGACCGTTCTATTGAAATGAGTGCACAATAGAATAGGTAGGAACCCAAAGTAGGAACCTATTACATTTTTGCTTTTATTTTTTTTGTGAGCGTCTGGCGTACTTAATTTGCCAGTGTTATTAAAAGTGGGCCATTCAGTCCCGCATGCAACTTGCAAGACGCGGATGCCACGCCGCACTGCAGAAGTTTCTATGGTTTATTTTTATTTTTTTTCGAATGGATTTGAGCAGTTAGCCTATATTGCTTTTACAGTTTCGGCCAATAAAACCGGCGCTTATGGCAGAATAATGTATTTAGTAGTGATTAAGCACAGATGCGCCTTTTAGAAGGCTCAGACCTCAGCTTGAGCAATCGCTGGGGAGTATAGTTTAGGGCCGTCTCTGCACATAATTACGCCGAGGGTCAGTTGTGGGAGTTCTTCGGACTTGCAAGCGTGTACTATGTCGGGGTAGCGTATTATTATTGCGATTCGGGTTGGGCAAGGAAAGTGCTGCTTCTATAGCGACTGTGATGGAGTCGTTGGGATCTGCCAAAACATGTTTGGGACGTCGACGGAAGATGGTTTCTATAGTCCTACATAGCAACTATTTCATTGACACCGAGTAATGAAGCTCGGCGTGTCTCTGGAAATACGAAGCTGTCTTTACCTTCCTTTCTGCCTGGTGTTTATTTACATACATACGCATGTAATCCCCGAAGAGGTAGGCAGAGGTGTAACCAGTACACCCACATTTCTCGGAGCTTATCTCCGTCCCATGATTTGATATACCGGGCACAATTCCAGACTCCAGGCTGATACTGAGCGTTTTGTAATAGAAATACCACTTACAACCGACCCGGGATCGAACCCGGGACCTCAGCACAGCAGTCGTAACGCGTACGCATTACAACTACGCCACCGAGGCAGCATTGTAATATATTTATTACAATATTAACACAATTTAAATTACAAACGTATATCGTTATTTATAAATAATTTTATCAGCTTTATGTGGTTAATTAGGCATGTAATAATAATGTAATTTAATATCTGGTATAGAAGCGATAGCTCTGCGGGGAGTGGTACGTTCTGCTGAGACCAAACTTCGCAGGTTCGAAGCCAGCACAAAGACTCTTCTGAATTTTATAAGTTACATGTTTATTAAATGTTGACTATCGCTTGCTTTAACAGTGAAGGAAACATCGTGAGTATGCCTGTATATATTATATACGAATTTGGAATTTTGGTTGGTGAAGTCTGCCAACCCACATTAGGGCCAGCGTGGTGGAGTAAGGCCTAACCCCTCTCATTCAGTAGAGGAGGTCCGTGTACAGCAGTGGGACGTATAATACATAGCTAGTATTATAAATAAACACTGCCTCGGTGGCGCAGTTGTAATGCGTACGCGTTACGACTGAGGCTGATGTCTCGGGTTCGATCCCTGGGTCGGGTAAAAAGTGATATTGGGTTATTTTTATTACGAATTGCTCAGTATCAGCCCGGAGTCTGGAATTGTACTCGATATGGCTATAGTCTCGCCGCCTATCACATCATGGGACGGAGATACGCTCGGCGCAATGTTGGTGTACTGGTTACACCTATGCCTACCCTTCAGGGATTACAGGCGTGAGTGCGTATAAATGTATGTAACTTATAAAAGTTAGAGGTCTATGCTCTTGAGGCTGGTTTCGAACTTGCAACTTTCATCTCGACAGTCTCGACTCCCTGCTTTGCTATCGCTGCTTGAGGTTGTGTTTTATTTTATTTATATTTTTTTTATTTTAGCTTGAATGACGAGACGAGCATGTCGCTCGCCTGATGTAAAGCGTCACGCCTGCTCATAAACAAAAGCAGCGCCATACAAAACTTAAAAACAAAGCACTGCATGACACTGGACTGCGCTCGTCACCCTGAGACATAAGATGTTAAGTCTCATAATGCCCAGTAATTACACTGGCTTCAATGTCCTTCACACCGGAACACAACAGTGCTAATGAATCTTAAATATGACCACATCAATAAATATAAACCATTACAATGTGTTTATGAAAAATATAGTCAGTAATGATATTGATAAGGGACGAACTGCGCAGGTCGTTCCCTGGTCTGTGCCTCAACCATGAGTTTTTCTCGGTAAAATCGCTAGCGACAACGTAAAATATTTGTATGAAAAACTCAGTGGCGCCTCTAGCGGATACGTGAGAAACTAAATTTTGTCATAGAAAAATGTTATGTCGTCGCTAGCGATTTTACTAAGACAAACTCATGGTTGAGGCACTGATAACAAAATTACTCACCAATATACTGATCGGGATTTTTTAACACTCTTTTATTACGTTCATGCGTATGTATGTACTAACTTTTGCTCGCGGCTCCGCGGTCCCATCTATCTACATCAAAATCGGTTCAGTGATTTAGGCGTGAAAGCGTAACAAACAAATAGATTTTTTTTTCATTAAAAGTATCCATGTTACTTCTGTTACCTCCAAGAATATGTGTACAAAGTTTCATGATGATCGGTTAAGTAGTTTTCGCGTGAAAGCGTAACAATGAAACTTATTCACATTTATAATATTAGTATGATGTATATAACGGAAACTTTGAACATGATTTTGATCCCCTTCAAAACGTCGGATTAACTCGCAATTTGGCATACTTATCAACGACCGATGAAAATCAAAAAAATCAAATAAATTAATTAACTAATTTCAATTTTATTGAGAATCATTGAAAATAAATAAAAGTTTGAAATATTTTATTGTAAAAAAGCGTGGGGTGCTTTTTAAGATATTATCAAAATGATAATCCTTCTACTCATATCAGTCAATAAAATATTTGTAACTATTGACACCATGCACCCCACGCTTTTTTGACAATAAAATATTTTTAACAATTATTTTTCATTTTATAGTTGGATTTTCTATAAAAACGTGTTTTTTTCGTTTTTTTTACATTATTTTACATACGCCCTCACTGTAATCCCCGAACAAGGCAGAGGTGTAACCAGTACACCCACATTTCGCCGAGCGTATCTCCGTCAGACAATGTGATAGGGAGCGAGCCTATCGCCATACCGGCCACAAATTCCAGACTCCGGATTGATACTGAGCATTTAATAATAGAAAAACCCAATATCACTTAAACCCGACCCGGGGATTGAACGCGAGACCTTAGCGTCAGCCTCAGTCGTAACGCGTACGCATTACAACTGCACCACCGAGGCAGTAATTTTTTTGTTTTTTTTAAGTATAGGCCGGCAAACGAGCGAGTGGGTCACCTGATGGTAAGTGATCTCCACCGCCCCTGTGGCGTACACAAGGAGAATCATGGACGCGTTACCGACCTTTACGGAAATGAATAATTAAGGGATTGGGAAAGGAAGGGGATTTGGGCCTCCGGATATCTCACTCACCGTACGAAACGCAGCAGCAAGCTATTTTACGTCGGTTTTCTGTGACCGCTCTACAGCGTGGCTTTACAACTCAAAAAATATGATTATGCCTATAATGTTTTACAAGGCGGTAGGTCCCTCGTTTGCGAGAGGCCGGCTGGGTTGATACCACCGCTTTGTCTATTTCTACCGCCAAGCAACAGTGTGTAAGCACTGTTGTGTTCCGGTTTGAAGGACATTGAAGCCATTGAAATTACTGGGCATTATGAGACTTAACACCTTATGTCTCGGGGTGACGAGCGCAGCCCAGTGTCATGCAGTGCTTTGTTATTTAAAGTTCTGTGTGGCGTTGTTTCTGTTTATGAGCAGGCGTGGGCGCTTACCATCAGGCGAGCGACCTGCTCGTCTCGTCATTCAAGCTAATAAAATAAAAAAAAATGTTGGTGGCGCACTATTGGATGTATTTATTTACATAAAGACTATCCCCTTCAGAGTAGGCAGACAAACACACTTCGCCACAATATTTCCGTTCCGCGATATGATAAGCTTATCATTATATCAGTCAAGAACGATTTCGGGGAAAGTTAACTGATAACATATACTATGGGCAAGTGATTAGGCGACATTACATTCTGTAATCTTAGCATCGGGAATTTAACCACTGCAACATTTATGCGGTTGTTTTTTTGTCTCTGCAAAATGACTACCCTACACCTGTTTTTCTATGACATAGGTCGGAAACGAGCAAGTGGGTCATCTGATGGTAAGTGATCTCCACCGCCCATGTACGCCCACAATACCAAATCAATCATAGGCGCGTTGCCGACCTTAAAGGAAAGGGATAATTAAGGAATTGGGAAGTGCAGGGGGATTTGGCCTCCGGATATCTCACTCACCGTACGAAAAGCTGCAGCAAGCCGCTACTTTACGCCGGTTTTCTGTATGATAGAGGTAACGACCCGGACGAGCCGGCCCATTCATGATGTAGACAAAAGTGTCTACAGCGTGGCTCTACCACTCAAAATGATGGTATGTGTATCGCAATCCAAGAATAGTATCAACCAACGAATGCCGGCCTGCTTAATTGCTTCTTCACACTCCGTTTAAAGGATCCCATGTTGTAGGAATAGAAACACGTGTGCCGGCAAACCATTCCACAGCTTTATGGTCTGACAGGAGTAGGATTTTACGAACCTCTTTGTTGCGAGACCACGAAGCTATGGTTTTGCAAGCCAGCACGCGTGGTTCTATTAAGAAAGGTGTGGAAGGAATAAGATCAAACAAGACTGCCTCGGTGGCGCAGTTGTAATGCGTACGCGTTACGACTGAGGCTGACGCTGAGGTATCGGGTTCAAACCGCGGGTCGGGTAAAAGTGATATTGGGTTTTTCTATAATGAAATGCTCAGTATCAGCCCGGAGTCTGGAATTATGCCCGGTATGGCGATAGGCTCGCCCCCTATCACATCATGGGACGGAGATACGTTCGGCGAAAAGTGGGCGTACTGGTTACACCTCTGCCTAACCCTTCGGGGATTACAGGCGTGAGTGCGTATCAACCAATTCTTTCGCGCTTTGGCCGCTTTTGCGTTCGATCGCTGTATAGAAATCTCGGACTGTTTTGATACTGGATCATGTTGTGGTGATTTGCTGCATTTGATTGTGGTGTCGCGCATTTTGGCGACTGCTTTGATACTGCATCGCGTTTGGCGACTTGCTGCGTTTGATGCTCGCGGAGTGGTGAAGTGAAAGAGAGAGCGGGATGATAGTAGCACGGGCCATCGCTGACTGTTCACTTACACATAGAATATAAAAAACATGCGGGGCAGTCTTTGGGGACTGCCGATAGAAGTGAAAACTAAGTAACTTGTGAATTGTATCGTCGAGCTATTAGATTATTATTTTTGATTTGTAAAGAAGTGTCAATGACCAATTTAATATATATGTAGAGACATATACATACATACGCATTCACGCCTGTAATCCCGAAGGGGTAGGCAGAGGTGTAACCAGTACACCCACATTTCGCCGAGCGTATCTTCGTTCCATAATGTGATAGGGGGCGAGCCTATACTCTTTGTATATATATAATGTATAGTAATATCGCACGGAGGTATATCTATGTTCATATACAGTATACATATAGCTCATGGGAAGCGTGCGGTGACGATGACGCGAGTTCTATGATTTTTGTTCACCCAAAAAGTGCTCAACGCGCCTAAACAAATTCTCTTCAACACTGATACGTGCTGTAGACAAAACTGTGTAAAACGTGGCTCTATCACTCGTTTGGCAACCTATGTTATAAAAAACATTAATGTTTTTAATCCCTGATATAAGAGGGGAGCAAAAAAGCCGGGGAGTGGTATGGACTGTCGAGACCAAAGTCGCAGGTGTATACACCTCTGACTTTTCTAAGTTATGTGTGTATGAATTGTTAATTGTCATTTGCTTTAACGGTGAAGGAAACATCGTGAGGAAACCTGCACACCTGAGAAGTTCTTCATAAGAATTTCGAAGGTATGTGAAGTCTGCCAACCCGCATTAGGCCAGCGTGGTGGACTAAGGCCTAACCCCTCTCATTCAGTAGAGGAGGCCCGTGCCCAGCAGTGGGACGTGTATAATACAGGGTTAGTATTATTATTATAAGAGGGGAGTGTCATAAGACCCCTATGACACCTATGCATGTCATACATACAAATAAAACCTGTATGAATGACAAAGGAGATGTGCCTTGTCATTTGTTTGTGTATGATGACGCAATGACATAAATATTCATGAGTTATTAGTTTATCATTGTGGCTTAAATGCTTAGGACTCAAATGCCCCAGTTTAAACCATTTTAATAAGTTAATATCTGCCCTGTATACTGTCCCACTGCTGGGCATAGGTCTCCTCTAGTCAGAAGTTAGGCCTTAGTCCACCACGCTGGCCTTATTCGGGTTAGCAGACAATAGGTAGAGCCACGCTGAAGACAGTTTAGTCTACTCCCTCTGGGGAGAAACACCCTGAACCGAAACAAATATTTGTGGGTCTCACAAACCTTCCTACGGAGTTGCAACGTGGACACTGACCAGTGGACTGGTCTACAAGTTCAAAGTCGCTCATCGTGCTATGGAGCGAGCAATGCTTGGAATTTCTCTGGTGGATAGAATTCGGAATGAAGTCATCCGCCAGAGAACCAAAGTAATCGATATTGCTCGCAAAATCGTGGGTGCGTTGCCGACATTAAAGGAAAGGCATAATTAAGGGATTGGGAAGGCGAGGGGTTTGGGCCTCCAACACTCACCGCACGAAATGCAACAGCAAGCTGCTACTTTACGCCAGTTTTCTGTGAGACAGTGGTAATGACCCGGACGAGCCGGCCCATCATGCTGTAGACAAAAGTATCTACAGCGTGGCTCTACCACACTTTAAAGAAATTTATTCTCAAAAAAGCCTACAGTCACTTACATGAGAATACAATTTGCATTATGTAGACATAGAATTGGACATTCGCTCAAGGATACACTTCTAACACATTCGCCATGCTGATGATCATACCATGATGATCCACGGATTTGGCACTATGGGGGATGAAATACTTATAATAATAATAATAATACACCCAACAGTCACACACATAGTCCTGACCCCACACTAGGTAAACCTGTGTCGTGGGTATCAGTAACTACGAGGGACTTGCGGTCCCACAACACCCAGACCCGAGACCAATATTTGTGGATCACACAAACATTTGTCTTGGTGTGGGAATCGAACCCACGGCCTCTCGCTTCGCAGCCGACTACTCGACCGCTGCGCCACGGAGCTATCCGATCGTATACTATACATTGTTTAATGGCCGTTCCCTATATTCTGTCTGTCTCTAGTTTTGCTATACCGGCGATAGAAAATTTTATCTATTTTCCGTTTTACCGTCCCAATAAACTTACTAATGATAGGTAATCCTATTCTTCATTGCTGTCTACTGATGAGAGGACTGATAGATGACTACAGATATACAACACTATGAAAATGACAGTTCAAGCGTCCCAATATTTTTTATGTGCTATCTGTCGATAAAGTTATTTAGTTTTTTCTCTATCGGTAGATTTTGACCGATAAACAGATATCCTCGGCTGTAAAAAAACGAAATAAATAACGCATTTTGAAGAAATAGCCATGAGTATACAATGCTTACATGGCACTTGCACTGCAATACAAAAAACTAAATAACTTATGTAAAAATCTAAAAGAAAATATAAAAAAATTCTAAAATTCCCATAGTAAAAATAATGCACCGTTTTGATAATTAAATTAAGTGCAAGAGACATATAAATATTTGTTAATGCGAACAAAATAATTCCCCACTTCAGTAAAATCCCCCAAATTCGCTTGGGATTTTTGTTCAAAGGACTTGTATTCAGAGCCGTAATGTATTGACAGTAAAACGTTTCGTTATTACATTGTGTTTTGCAACATAATAAATATTTCTCGTTATTATTATTTCATTTACAGTGGTAAAAAATAAGAATTATAGATAAATGTTAAATTAAAACTTATATTTCTAATCTAAATCATATCTTCATATTTTCTAACATAAATTAAACAATGGAACTATTTTCTTTCTCAGCTTGTATGAACATAACGCACAAGAGGGCCCAGATAGACTGCCTATCTATTGCTATCATAGTATCCGACGTGCATATCTAAAAAATAGGGACGATTCCAAGCAGTAGATAGAACAATACGGATGTTTGACGATAGCTACCTATCGTGAAATTGAAGATTAATATTGGGAACGGCCATAAATGTACATACACCTTTCTGTAATACGTTGTATATGTATGAATAGACGCTAACAAAATGACCTCGAAAGTAACATATATCGTATACTATAAACAAGTTTTTTGCATAAAACTTGTCGTCGGGGAAACACACAGCGAAGTTCATTTTGTAAATCCCATAAAGGAGTTTTATACTTTTTGCTTTCTGCCTGGCTTTATGCCGTCTTGTTACCAGGGTTCCACTTCGCCCAATCTTGAGCCATTGACTCTCATGTCACCCTTCAATACGTCAAGCCAAACACTAATGTATACTACTAGACGGGCTGTTTAGAAGTAAAATTGCGTCACATAACGCGGGAGTTTGACAGCTCACTAACAGGGAGCGCGATGGGGGTTCTAGTTGAGAGTAAGCGAGATGGTAATATTGAGTTACAGTCAATTAACCGCAACTTAGTGGTACAATTTCTATTTACCACGCAGCTTGTGTAGTAGTATACATTAAAGTATTTGCGTCAAGCCAACGCTTTTTGGGCCATCCGCGGGGTCGTACTCTTTTTACTAGGTAGGTCTCTAGTATGCGAGAGGCCATCTGGGTTGGTACCAAAGCTTTGTCTATTTCTGTAGCCAAGCAACAGTGTGTAAACATTGTTATGTTCCGGTTTGAAGGGCATTGAAGCCAGTGAAAAATATAGCAAAGATCGGCAATTGGGTCATCTGATGGTAAGTGATCTCCACCGCCCACGTATGCCCACGATACCAGAAGAATCATATGTGCTTTGCCTACCTTAAAGGAAAGGGATTAGTAAGGGAACTGCTTCGGTGGTGCAGTTGTAATACGTACGCGTTACGACTGAGGCTGATGCTGCGGTCTCGGGTTCGATCCCCAGGTCAAGTAAAATTATATTGAATTGTGCCCGGTATGGCGATAGGCTCGCCCCCTATCACGTCATGGGATGGAGATAAGCTCGGCGAAATGGTGTACCTATCATTAAATTAGTATACTTTAAATAGGTCTCTGTAAATAAGTATCTGACCTTCAACCAAGTTAATAGATGACGTCAAACCGATATGATCCCCCCCCCCCCCCTCTCCCTACATCATTAGCAACGCCGCGACCTTATCATTTGCGGTCAATAGTATTAACACATAATTAACAGCAATAAATAAATACACCTATCTAGTCACACACGTAGGCACTAGGTTTTTATTTATAGCATAGGCCGGCAAACGAGCAAGTGGGTCACCTGATGGTAAGTGATCTCCACCGCTCATGTACGCCCACAATACCAAAAGAATTATGGGCGCGTTGCCGACCTTAAAGTAAAGAGATAATTAAGGGAATGGGAAGGGGAGGGGATTTGGACCTCCGGATATCTCACTCACTGTACGAAACACAGCAGCACGCTGCTACTTTACGTTGGTTTCCTGTGAGACAGTGGTAATGACCGGGGCGAGCCGGCCCATTCATGCTGTAGACAAAGGTGTTTACAGCGTGGCTCTACCACTCAAAATCCCGTTACGGAGCGAGAAACACTGAAAACTATTTAAAACGATTCCGTCTAGCACGGTTCGTTTCCAGCGTTCATTCTTACCACGTACGTGCAAGTTCCCTGAGCGCATGTCCATGTCCTATGACATGTCCTTCTTTAAACGAGGTTTAAAAGGAGTAATCCTTCGACGGTAGGCAGCGGCTTTGCTGTGCCCTGGCATTGCAGAAGTCTATGGGCGGCGGTGACTACTTACCATCAGGTGGCCCGTTTGCTCGTCTGCCTACCCAGGCAGTAAAAAAAAATATATATATTATTGAATTAGAAATATTACAAAAAATTGTTAAGAGTTGTTGATAAGATCAGAGATGGGAACGAAATGACTCAAAGATTGGAGGGATGGAGTATTCAAAGGGTGTAACACACTAAACAAATATATTTTTCGTGTTGTGTCTTGATGTCAAGAGATGGCGCCACTACTATAGCGCGATGCATTTATTATGGCACGCCTACATCGCGATGTCAAAATTCTCCGGCGAAATATGACTTCCGAATATAAGTTTTTGTGAAGATTCCTCTGTATCGTAGAATAGAATAGTTGACTAGTTTTTTTATATTATTTAAATCAATAAGTTACGTTACTCAAAATCTATTGCAGAAAGAATTATATAAATCGGACCAAAAATAAATAAGATAGAAGCCATTCAAATCCTGTAGAATTTGTTTTTGTTGTCAGTGTAAAGGGTTTCTTTTAAGTATCAAAAGAAACCCTTTACACTGACAACAAAAACAAAATCGGTCCACATAAGGCGGAGCAATCGATGTGCATACATAAATAAAGCAAAAAAACAAACCAAAACGCCGAGTTGAGAAATTCCTCCTTTTTTGAAGTTGCGGTGCCAAGCCGCAAGAATTTGGATTTTATTTTTTTAATATCGATAAAAAGTCGTTGATCCCATAACGGTGTGTTACTCGTAGCACGAGCGAAATAAATCAAATGACACCGCAATGTTTTTTGGGCATAAATTGACCTCCGTGACTAATGACCGTTGCGATCAAACTGGAACAACGTCTTATCCGAGAGTAAATCTCGAGATAAGTAAGATGATTAATATATCCGGAGGCCCAAATCCCCTTCCTTTCCCAATCCCTTAATTATCCCTTTTCTTTAAGGTCAGCAACGCGCCCATGATTCTTCTGGTATTGTGGGCGTACATGGGCGATGGAGATCACTTACCATCAGGTGACCCACTTGCTTGTTCACGGCCTATGCTATAGGCCTATATGGCTTACAGGAGTGGCGGGTGTGAGGGCGGGATAGTCTCTGCTCGGTACATTCTCAGTGCGTGCTGTCCATCCTGGCATACAGGAGTTACAGTGGCATGTGTGAGGGCGGGATAGTCTCTGCTCGGTACATTCTTAGTGCGTGCTGTCGATCCTGGCTTACAGGAGTTACAGTGTCAGGTGTGAGGATGGGATAGTCTCTGCTCGGTACATTCTTAGTGCGTGCTGTCGATCCTGGCTTACAGGAGTTACAGTGTCAGGTGTGAGGATGGGATAGTCTCTGCTCGGTACATTCTCAGTGCGTGCTGTCCATCCTGGCTTACAGGAGTTACAATGGTGATTGTGAGGGCAGAATAGTCGTTATCAGTGTTTAATAGGTATATTACATTTTAATAATGCATTGTAAATAATAACTCAGAAATCATTGTGGTTTGCTATAACCGCTGTTAGTGGTTATGGTGATATGAGATGAGTCAGCATTAAAGATAGGTCACCAATGTTAAAAAACAATTGACAATATACAATATGTAACAAAAACCCTGTTGGGCGTTTTAACTGTGATATCAGAATCTATATTCAAACGTATTTAAATAACTCGCATACGAAAATAAGACTATGAAAATAATCATATTTATTTTTTATTCTTTATATATTTTGTTGTTTGCAAACCGTATTTCTATTGATTACCTCTGCAAGAGCGATGTCTCGGAGCCCGAGCGAGATAGCAAGTTGCGGCGTCTACGTGCATCAACCGCGCCGCGGCGTCGTCGATATATAATTCAGATGTAATTTTTTATTTTTTTTTTCTTTATTTATCCTGCTTCATAGTAATCTGTTTAAACCAAACAATAATCTAATCTGTTGTCAGATGATAATCATCAGAGAAATGTTAGTCCTAAAGAGGTCGATCCAATGATGCCTCGCTCAGTCGTTTTCTGTGAATCTCTCCACTAGGTCAGGTATACTACTTCTTTTTAATCTAGAGAATCGAAGGCTGCCATAGCCCTGCAATTGTGCCGCCAATTCATTTTTATGTTGTTCCAGTCTGATTTTGTATTTTGCACTGTATGTTGCTATTTCTTGTTTAACTGTTCGTAGTTTGAGGTCAAGATTCACATATTTATTGCTAATATGTATTGGTATCTTGAACATAGTACGCCTGGTCTTAGTCTGAAATCGTTCCAATATTTCTATATTGCTGTGGCTGGCTGAACCCCATAACTGTATGCCATATGTCCATATTGGGTTCAGTATAGCCTTGTAAATAGCCATCTTGCTTCAGATGTAAATAACACTTTTTTAATATGTTCATTTTTCTAAACCTAAAGGGCTCAGCCTTCTGAGCAATATATGGAGACGGGCCCCGCAAGGTGGCACCGCGCAGGGGCGGTTCCGGCCGAAGCCGGGGCGCTTCTTGCCTCGCCCAACATAACCGCTTCGCCCCGCTCCGGGGTGGGGCGGTAGCAATAATACGCTTTTCCCAGTGACAAAAAAAGCAGTGTGTTTCAGTTTCAAGGACATTGTAGTCAGTGAAATTACTGGGCTTTATGAGACTTAACATATTATGTCCCCGGGATGACGAGCGCAGTTCAGTGCCATGCCGTGTTCTGTAATCCAGAAATCTGTGTCACGTTGCTTTTTTTTATAGGCACGCGTGACGCTTAACATCGGGCGAGCGACCTGCTCGTCTCTTAAGCAAATGATAAGAAATAAATATCCCGATATCTCACTCAACATACAAAACGCAACAACATATCGCCTGTATCTCTAAAGGCGTAGGCAGTGCACCTATGATGTGATACGCGGCGCACTTATCGTCATACGAACGCCACCGGTTTCAAACCCTAAGTACGCTTAACTAACAAAGCGATAAATCTAGTACTTAATTGAAAATCGATTCGGTATTCAAATCGATACAAAAATATTTTCACACTAAACTTCTATCTATAATCGCTTTAGATCTTTTAAATTGAATATCGAATCTGTCTAACCCCATTTAAATGTATTCCAAAATCAATTTTATAAAAAATAAAATATCGTTTTCCAAACTTATTTTTCTCCCGCTATTGTGTACTGGCTTTAACGCCAAAGTACGTAAAAAAATAAAAACGTGCGTACCTGTCTGTACCTAGCACTGTTAATACCTTTACTTAAAAACCAACCATATTCGATATATATAAAGTCGAAAATCCTACAACTAGTCAATGAGAAACCTGCTTTTTTTGCAGACAAGCGTTGATAATCACAAATAGACCTTATCTGATTGAATTCAGAATTTATTTTGTTTACAAACGTTGGCATGCCTCGAAACTGTTTTAGCAAAAGTATATTGATATGTTGTCAAGGTGAAATGGTCTTTATTTATAAAGAATTAAAGATATTTTTGTTAATCACAGTGTGGCACAGTGGCTGCCTCGGTGGCGCCTCTGGTTTCGGTTTCGAACCCCGCGTCGGGTAAAGTGATATTGAGGTTTTCATCATGAAATGGTTAGTATCAGCCTGGAGTGTGGAATTGTGTCCGATATGGCGATAGGCTCGCCCCCTATCACATCATGGGACAGATGCTCGGCGAAATGTGGGTATGCTTACTCCAGGTTACTCCTGATATGATCACATTGTAAAAAAATATGCGCACTATAATTGTTAAACTCTGTAAAAGTAAAATAAAACCTTATTTAAAAAATAAAATCGACACATAGATTTTTTTTTATTCTCATAATGCCCAGTAATTTCGGTGGCTTAAATCCCCTCAAACGGAAACACAACAGTGCTTTCACACTGTTGCTTGCCGGCAGAAATAGACAAAGCGGTGGTACCAAGACGACCTCTCGCATAAGAGGGACCTACCACCTTGTAAAGTATACATACGAATAGGGTAGTTTCCTATATTGAATTTTATACATTATTTTATAAGCAACAGAAAATGATACGCAAAAGAAACCCTTTTATTAAAACACAATCAAAATTGGTTCAGAAATGTGCCCGCAGTTATGACTTTAAATGTTGGTATGAGGAGAAGTGGGTGCGTAGTAGGGATATCTCACTATCTCGCTTGCACGCGTGCAACATAATGAACATTTTACACAGTGACGTCAAAGGTTGCGTCGTCTGTCATTTGACAATTACCCCTTCTACAGGATTTGAATGGCTTCTAACTTATTTATTTTTGGTCCGATTTATAAAATTCTTTCTGCAATAGATTTTGAGTAACATAACTTATTGATTTAAATAATAAAAAAAATCTAGTCAACTACCCTACTGAGGACAATCTTCCGATATTTTCATCAGAAATAAAATATCGATAGGTAATATGTACAAAAATAGACTCGATCTGTTCATAATTCATTTGAAACATAAAATTTGCATAAAACATGGACATGATATTTTTTATTACAACAGTAATTATTTGTAAAACAAAGTGTGTCAACTACAGGATGTCTGATAGTGACTTACATAAATGAGTAAAGAAAAACATGCGGGCAGTCTTTGGGGACTGCCGATAGAAGTGAAAACTAAGTACGAGTGGTAGAGCTACGCTGTAGACAATTTTGAGTGAGTGAGGTGAGTGAGATATCCGGAGGTCCAAATCCCCCTCCCGTTCTCTATCCTTTAAATATCCCTTCGGTCCACAATTGGCGGAGAAATCGATGTAATTAAAATGCCAAAATTAAGCGCTGAATTGAAAACCTCGTCCTTTTTCGAAGTCAGTTAAAAATATCAACTTATTTAAATTTATACGATGATCGTCGATTTGTGTGTTTGGATGTATGTAACTTGAATGCAAGATTTGCGTAAACACTATAAGGAAAAAGCTGTAAAACTAGTTGTATTTGAATCCCATGCTGGAATGCACTGGTACCTCATATTCATACTTTTAACACCTGATAAAATATGAGGTGTTATAAAGCCGGGTCCGGTGAAAAGATGTGGTAGGGGGCGAGCCTATCGCCATTCCTGGCAAAATTCCAGACTCCGGGCTGATACTGAACAATTCGTAATAGCAAAACCCATTATAACTTTCCCCGACCCGGGAATCGAACCCGAGACCTCAGCGTCGCCTCAGTCGTAACGCGTACGGATTACAACTGCGCCACAGAGGCAGTCCAGCAGGAGACAACGTGTATATAAACAAAATTTGCTATGTGTAGTGTGTAGAGAAAAACATGTACAGGAGACCAAGCTCAAGTTCGACCCCATTGTCTATGTACCCTGAAAATCATGCAGAAAAGAAACAGGAAAATTAAACATAACAGTGTTAAAAATTATTATACAACGTATTTTAGGGTCATTACATACACCTTTTCAATACCAAGACATCCAAAAATTTCACGTTAATTTTGATCACTCGTTTATTAAGATCAATAAGATTGGTGACATCACTATTAATTATTATGAACGACACTCACTTTTTAATAATCTTGAATAAGTTGTACGTAATTCTACGAACATACGTACGTAACTTGTAATTTAAACACAAAATAACACCTGAAAGAGATTGTGTGCTAAAGACGACATTGGTACCATCCTCTAGAAGCATGTTAAAGACTTCATTTTCGCGTCTTCCATCTATGAATTTGGCTTAATATAGTCGACGATCCGCTTATAAGCTGTTATCAGTTACACCAACACAAAGTACCAATACATAATATTTATTTTTAGTCAAATACAACATATTTTTTGAACTCGTAATCATACTTCATAAAATCAGAAATTACCGAACTGACTGCGTCAAATAAATATTGACATTTGACAACTGTTTAATGTTTTTTTAATTATATAATTATTAAATGAAAGGAGGTTTATAGTATCATTGTTTATCATTTAGTGTTGTCCAAAGTTAAAAGTCGATATCGACATGCTACTCATTCGATAAAAAAGAATATTCTATAATTATTGTACTAGCAATGCAATCGGATTTGGTACTATGGGAGATAAAATACTTATACGCTATACTATACATTGCTTAAATTTGCCCGCCCGTTTCTATAACACGTTGTATATCAAAATTATATTTTTTGTAATAATTAACATAATTTAACAACATATATCAGTAAAATATGGACTTATTGGCATGTTATATAATAAATAAATGAAACCCAACAGTCATACATAACCCTTGCCCCCATAGTAAGACATGATTATCTTGTGTCGTAGGTATCAAGAATTACGAAAGACTTTCGGTCTCACAACACCCAGACCCGAAATAATATTTGTGGATCAGACGATTATTTGTCTCGGTGCGGGCATCCAACCCGCAGCCTCACATTACATAGTCGCCCACGGGGTCACGGATGGTATATTATCATTGTTTATAACAAATTATAAAACGGTCTTCAGCGCCTGCCTGTCTGCTAAGATTACTAATTAAAAAAAAATAAGCAAAACAAAACGCGCCGATTTGAGAATTTTGGAAGACGGTTAACAAAATGCTATAAAATCATCGAAATAAGATAACTAGAACGATAACTCTCTTATGAATCTGCCAAAAAATACGGCTCCACTATAGATGGACAAGTTCGTGTGCGACCGTCCTGCGGTCCGTGCAGCGGGGAAGGGAAACAAATGCAACCGCCGCTATGTTTCCCAACACTGCACAAACCGCCCCCGCTAACATCTAGAGAACCTCGCCCCCCCCCCCCCCCCCCAACGTCTTGTACCCCTTGTAAAGGTAAAATCATCAAACTCATACACGCAACAAAAATTACTGAACGTTCACAATCAACTTTATTTCATAAAAGTTAGTCTAAATATTTATTTAAGTTAAGTTAGTCTAAATTATTTAATTATACTAATTTATTTAAGTTAGTCTAAATTTTAATTTATTAATTAGTCTAAATATTAAATTTTTAGATCAAGATACGACGCTCTGCACCGCGCAAAAAATCAGACGTATCAAGTGTCAACTAGAGATTATTATGCACAGACTTTTATAGCCCCGCCCCCTTGCACAGAGTTTAGGTGGGGTAATTTTATTGCTTGAGTTACATTTCTTGTCATCTTTCGATGTGCACAAATGACGGAACTCTTCACATTGCGTGGTCCGACACTCGCTGGGCCGGTTTTTATATTATATGTTTACCTGGTCGATGACTTCACAGAACATATAATAAAAAGCCCGAATTGTAGACACATAAAAAGCTATTTCCACAACAAAAAAAAAAAGTGACTATTTTATCATCTCAATTCTTGAATGTCGGCGCACACTTCTTGCAAAGAATTTTAAACGACTTTTTGTCGATTCACGATCTAAATACGACAATTTCAGCAACGGAGGACAGTAAAATGTAAAAGTTTTTCTTGTCGTAACAATTATTAGTTTTTTTTTTTTTTTACATAGCCTCAGTGGCGCAATGGGAGAGTAGCCGGCGGCGAAATGAGAGGCTGTGGGTTCGATTCCCACACCAAGACAAATGTTTATGTGATCCACAAATATTTATCTGGGTTTTGTCTGGCAAGTCCCTCGTAGTTCCTGATACCCACGATACTGATTAACCTATAGTGTGGGGGCAGGACTATGTGTGTGACTGTTGGGTGTATTTATTATAGCAGAGGCCGGCAAACGAGCAAGTGGGTCACCTGATGGTAAATGACCACCACAGCCCGTGAATATTCACAATATCTGAAGAATCATGGATGCGTTGCTGACCTTAAAGAAAAGGGATGATTAAGGGATTGGGAAGGGGAAAGGGGATTTGGTGTTCCGGATATCACACCATACGAAACGCGACAGCAAATTGCTTCAGTCATTAATAGTAAAATAAAAAAAAAAACAATAAAATCACCTCAAAAACAAAACATTGAAGGTAAAAATAAAAATAAACTATTTTGAATCGGTGCTTTCTACCATTGAATTGAAATAGCACCGACTAAATATTGATTGTTTAGAATTTTTAGCATTTTTTAGCGGATTTATTTTTGTTATGAAGTTTTTTTACGATTTAACCTAAATAACATCATTCATTGGCCATAAGATTACATAAACAGGTAACAACTCGTATAGCCGGTTCGTCACGTATGGTGAGTGAGATATCCAGAGGCTCAAACCCCCTCCCCTTCCCAATCCGTTAATTATCCCTTTCCTTTAAGGTCGGCAACGCATCCATGATTCTTTTGGTATTGTGGGCGTACATGGGCGATGGAGATCACTTACCATCAGGTGACCCACATGCTCGTTTGCTGGCCTATACCATAAAAAAAATTGTTGGTGGTGCTTAAAGAGGAGAACCTGCCACCTCTGAAATGGCGCATTGGGAGGATACAAACATTATTCCCGGGATCCGATGGAGTATCGCGGGTGGCTGACATGGCTACTGGCAATGGAGTGGTTCGTCGAGCTCTGACCCGGCTCTGTCCTCTTTGGCCGACTGAAGATGAAGAAGGGTTGAAGAGTTCTTCTCCAACGGGGGAGGACTCAATGATGATGATATCCTGGTCACATTTTCTTGTTTGGGCAACAAGAAAACTCGGCAAATAATTATATCTTCTTTTAATGTCTCTTAAGTATACAATTTCAGCTAAGGTGCAATACCGTGCGTGTGCGTCGGCTCTCGTCTGACCGGTGTCTGGCCGCCGCGGTGGGGTAGGTCGAGCGGTCGCAGCGGAGTGTCACCCCCCTGACCCTACGTTGTGAATCATACGCTCGACGCGTGAACATAATTGAAACCGTATAGCTTGTTTAAAGTCCCACTCAACTCAATAAGTGCTAAAATCCTTGGATGATATATTGACAATTAAGGTTAAAACACAATTTAAAACTCTATTTAAAGACAACACGAGAGCGGCGCGTGTTTGGGTTGGTGTAAGATTTCCCGTTATTTAGGGTATTATTAACATGTATCTAAAATAGTTTTGTATATGTGAATTGACATTCGTTATTAATAAACATAAGTCCACGACTTTATCCCCGAAGAGGTAGGCAGAGGTGCAACTAGTGCATTCACAGTTCGCTGAGCTTTTTTCGTCCCATGGTGTGAAAGGGAGATAACCTATACTAAATAAAATTTGGGCTGATTTTAATGTCCTGTTTTTCTTTACAGGTAATTTAAACGTCAGTTTAAGATGTCTTGAAGACGTTATTTTTCACAAGTTCTCATCGGTTTTGATATGTAGGTAAGATATATTTTTTTAACCGACGACAATTGCGGAGACGTTTCTCGAATTCGATGCGTCTATTTATTTTGAAGAAGCTGTCGTGGATGTGCTGCGTTACACGACTGAATCGTATACGTGTCGAGTACATCTGCGGTAGCCTTCGAGTCCGCGACGTGGCAGATAAACTTCAGGAATGTCGCTTAATGTGGTTTGGTTACGTTTTGAGAAAACCACTGGGGTATATACTACATACTACACACGAAGGGCTAGGCAGAGGTTTTTTTATGTCATAGGCTGGCAAACGAGCAAGTGGGTCACCTGATGGTAAGTGATCTTCACCGCCCATGTACGCCAACAATACCAAAAGAATTATGGGCGCGTTGCCGACCTTAAAGGAAAGGGATAATTAAGGGATTGGGAAGGAGAGGGGGATTTAGGCCTCCGGTAATCTTACTTACCATTCGAAACGCAGCAGCAAGCTGCTACTCTACGTCGGTTTTCTCTGAAGCAATGGTAACGACCCGGACGATCCGGCCCATTAATGCTGTAGACAAAACTGTGCACAGCGTGGCTCTGGCAAAAATAGATAAGAGGTAGGGGTAAATGAAACTTTAATCTGACAACACCAGTTCCAATTACTCATTCGCGTACAGATTTCGCATCGCTTCATCGCACACGCATGTCGCTGTCTATCATCAAAAGTGGGAAAGAGATGGCATACATGATTAATGTTAATAGGAGCTTTTCAAGGTATATTGCTGTCTCTGTCTAACATAAAAGGAGTGAAAGAGATGGCATATAATTAATGTACAGCAAAAATTGCAGCCACGTTCAAAACATGTTATATTATACATACGCCCTCACGCCTGAAGTCCCCGAAGGGGTAGGCAGAGGTGTAACCAGTACACCCACATTTCGCTGAGCGTAACGTAACGTTGTGACGTAACTTGCCATGTGGTGCATCCTCTTTCCGTTATTTGACAACTACCCCTTCCAGCAGATTTGAATGGCTTCTAACTCGTTTAATTCTATAATAGATATTAGGAAACATAACTTATTTAATAAAAATAATCAAGTCAAATACCATATTATAAAAAACGCGAGTTGACTGACTCACGATCCGCTATCGCAGTATATAGCAGATTACTATACTAACGGAAATGATTCATTGTTTTTGAGATATACATATATATGTATAAATATTATTAACACGTTGTATAATACTTATATCGCACACTATACGTTGCTAAAAATTGACCACACCTTTCTGTAACACGTTGAATAATACTTATATCGTACACTATACGTTGCTTAAATTTGACCACACCTTTCTGTAACACGTTGTATAATACTTGTATCGTACACTATACGTTGCTTAAATTTGACCACACCTTTCTGTAACACGTTGTATAATACTTATATCGTACACTATACGTTGCTTAAATTTGACCACACCTTTCTGTAACACGTTGTATAATACTTATATCGTACACTATACGTTGCTTAAATTTGACCACACCTTTCTGTAACACGTTGTATAATACTTATATCGTACACTATACGTTGCTTAAATTTGACCACACCTTTCTGTAACACGTTGTATAATACTTGTATCGTACACTATACGTTGCTTAAATTTGACCACACCTTTCTGTAACACGTTGTATAATACTTATATCGTACACTATACGTTGCTTAAATTTGACCACACCTTTCTGTAACACATTGTATACGTCTACATACGATATTCGAAAGGGACACAAACAAGTTGAAAAACCCGTCAAGTAAGGACACAGGTATAATACTGGTATGTCAGGTTTTACTGAACATTTACTTATCTTAACAGCATCTTAAAGCTAGATGCATGTTTAAGTAGGGGAAGGCCCTGGCGACATTTAGTATACAATATACACACGCCTGTAATCCCCGAAGGGGTAGGCAGAGGTGTAATCAGTACACCCACATTTCTCCGTCCCACGAGGTGATAGGGGGCGACCATATCGCCATACCGGGCATAAATTCCAGACTCCGGGCTGATACTGAGCATTTCGTAATAGAAAAACCCAATATCACTTTACCCGACCCGGGGATCGAACCCGAGACCTCAGCGTTGGGCTCAATCGTAACGCGTACGCATTACAACTGCGCCACGGCAGACAGTTAGTATACAATATATAGACCTATATCTATGAATCCACCTGCATTTACCTTTCGGCGTTTACCAAGAAGTAGGAGGGACAGTTTGCGGTCCCACAACACACAGACCCGAAACAAATATTTGTAGATGACACAAAAAAAACTGCCTCGGTGGCGCAGTTGTAATGCGTATGCGTTACAGCTGAGGGTGAAGCTGAGGTCTCAGGTTTGATTCCCGGGTCGGGTAAAGTGACATTGGGTTTTTCTATCATGAAATGCTTAGTATCAACCCGGAGTCTGGAATTGTGCCCGATATGGCGATAGGCTCGCCCCTTATCACATCATGGGACGGAGACACGCTCGGAGAAATGTGGGTGTACTGGTGTAACCTCTGCCTACCCCTTGGGGGATAACAGGCGTGAGTGCGTATGACACAAAAATAAATTCTCGATGTGGGAATCGAACCTTCATCCTCACGCTTCCCATCCGGCTACTCGCCCACTGCGCCACGGTGGCTATCAAAATATCTGGTATAATATACCAACGGCACTATATTCATCATGGGCCAAAACCATACACGTTTCGTCAAATCAGCATACATTATCCATAAGTGTCCTTGTCGAAAACTTTACAACATCCTCAATTAATTCTGTACATCCAGAGAGGATTAGCATAGCGAGGGCACGCTTGGTGACCTCTGGTGATGTCAACGAGTGACGTCATCACCGGGAGCAGTCATTTTAGTAGCATCTGTGCTCGAAAAACAACAAGCAGTGATAGCTCAGCGGGGAGTGGTATGGACTGTCGAGACGAAAGTCGCAGGTTCGAAACCAGCCCCAAGTGCATACACCTCTGACTTTTCTAAGATATGTGTGTATTAATTGTTAATTATCACTTGCTTTAATGGTGAAGGAAACGTGAGGAAACCTGCATACCTGAGAAGTACTTCATAAGAATTTCGAAGGTACTCGTATGTGAAGTCTGCCAACCCGCATTAGGCCAGCGTGGTGGACTAAGGCCTAACCCCTCTCATTCAGTAGAGGAGGCCCGTGCCCAGCAGTGGGACGTATATAATAGGGCTAGTACTATTATTATCTGTGCTCGAAAAACTAGGTGGTGGATTAAGGTGGTAGGTCCCTCGTATGCTAGAGGCCGTCTGGGTTGGTACCACCGCTTTCTGTTTCTGCCGCCAAGCAGCAGTGTGTAAGCACTGTTGTGTTCCTGTTTGAAGGACATTCAAGCCAGTGAAATTACTGGGCACTATGAGACTTAACATCTTATGTCGCGCGATGATGAACGCAGTCCAATGTCATGCAGTGCCTTTTAGTTCAAAGTTCTGTGAGGTGTTGCTTCTGTTTATGAGTAGGCGTGACGATTACCATCAGACGAGCGACTTGCTCGTTTCTTAACTAAAGCTAATTAAAAAAACCTGATGGTAAGCAATTTTTGTGGATCCCACAAACATTTGTCTCAGTGCGGGAATCGAACCCACGGCTTCTCGCTTCGCAGCCGGCTGCTCGCCCGCTGCGCCATGGAGGCAGTTTGGACCATCGAAATAAGATGACAAGAAAACTAACTCAAGCAAAAAACTTATCCCACCAAAACTCTGTGCAAGGGGGCGGGGCTATAAAATTCTCTGCGGAATAATTTGTAGTTGACACTTGATACGTCTAATTTTTTGCGTGGTGCAGAACGTCGTATCTCGATCTAGAAATTTAATATTTAGACATTAACTTTTATGAAATAAAGTTGATTTTGAACGTTCATTAATTTTTGTTGCGTGTATGAGTGTTACGTGTGATTTTACCTTTGCATGTGTAAGTAAGTGGAGCCGAATTTTTGGCAGATTCATATGAGAGCTATCGTTCTAGTTATCCTATTTCGATGGTTTGGACACCTACGGTACTGATGTAAAATCATATATGTATGGGAAAGGATAAAGGCTTCTCATAATAAAGCCAATTATATTATACCACGTTTATCATTTGACCTGGCAAAAACGAGCTGAGTATATTTATAACATTGTGTTCATACGTTTTCCTTGTAGCTGTTTTTCCTCCCGATAAATGAAAATATTCTCAAAAATAATCTTTATTTGTATTGTGGTAGAGTTAATTGTGTAGATCCCTCGTATGCGAGAGGCCGTCTGGGTTGGTACCACCGCTTTATCTTTTCCCACCGCTAAGCTACTGCGTGGGCACTGTTGTGTTCCGGTATGAAGGACATTGAAGTCAATGAACTGGGCATTATGAGACTTAACATCTTATGTCTCGGGGTGACGAGCGCATTCCAATGCCATGCAGTGTTTTGTAATTCAAAGTTCTGTGTTGCATTTCATTTTACCATCAAGCGAGCGATCTTACAATAGGGTAGTTTCCTATATTTAATTTTATACATTATTTTATAAGCAACAGAAAATGATACGCAAAAGAAACGATTTTATTAAAACACAATCAAAATTGGTTCAGAAATGTGCCCGCAGTTATGATTTTAAATGTTGGTATGAGGAAAAGTGGGTGCGTAGTAGGGATATCTCACTATCTCGCTTGCACTATAATGAACATTTTACACAGTGACGTCAAAGGTTGCATCGTCTGTCATTTGACAATTACCCCTTCTACAGGATTTGAATGGCTTCTATCTTATTTATTTTTGGTCCGATTTATAAAATTCTTTCTGCAATAGATTTTGAGTAACATAACTTATTGATTTAAATAATAAAAAAAATCTAGTCAACTACCCTATTGCCATTAATACTTTTTTATAGCATAGGGGGCAAACAAGCAAGAGGGTCAACTAATGGTTAGTGATCTCCACTGCCCATTTACGCCCACAATAGACTTTAAAGGAAAGGGATGAGTTAGGGATTGGGAAGGGAGGGCAATTTGGGCTTCCGGATATCTCACTCACCGTACGAAACGCAGCAGCAAGCTGCTACTTTACGCCAGTTTTCTGTGAGACAGTGGTAACGACCCGGACGAGCCGGCCCATTCATGCTGTAGAACTGTCTACAGCGTGGCTCTACCACTCAAAAGTCTACAGCGTGGCTCTACCACTCTAAAGTTCACTCAGTCTACCCGATTATAGTTGAACTACACCCTCCGTGGCGCGCCGGGCGAGTAGCCAGCTGCGACGCGAAAGGCCGTGGGTTCGATTCCCACACCTGAGACAAACATTTGTTTCGGGTCTGGGTGTTGTGGGTTGGCAAGTTCCTCGTAGTTCCTGATACCCACGATACAGGTTTACCTAGTGTGGGATCAGGACTATGTGCGTGACTGTTGGGTGTATTTATATTTATAGTAGAACTGGATCAAATCCGCCAGCCATTTCACCATTATACAAGTTCTTCGGACAACATCCGGCAATTGTGAAACGAGTTCTGTAACAGATATACAAGGTGTTACAGAAAGGTGTGGTCATGTTTAAAAGATGTTCATAAAACCTGACATGAGAGTTTATGTACTTACTAGATCTTAGCAAAATTTAGATATCCTAAATTAATACTCGATGCCTGCCTCGATGGCGCAATTGTAATGCGTACGCGTTACGATTGAGGTCAACTCTGAGGTCTCGGGTTCGATCCCCGGGTCGGGTAAAGTGGTATTGGGTTTTTCTATTACGAAATGCTCAGTATCAGCCCGGAGTTTGGAATTTGTGCCCGGTATGGCGATAGGCTCGCCCCCTATCACATAAGGGACGGAAATACGCTCGGCAAAATGTGGCAAACATTTGCCGTTCTTCAATGCCATAGCCGGGCTTCGAATGTATGTAATGAATACATTGATGAAAATAAACTTGAACGCGTCGGAACGCCTCGTTGATATTCCTCGGTCATCCCACACGGCTTTATTTTATTGTACTCCGTGTTTGTGCACGCCATTTTGTTTTTGCATTTTCATTACTTCTTTGTTGTAATTTGCATGTCTGTTTTTGGACCACGGTAAATAATAACCGGTACAAAACCCACGACGCGACGTCGAACAGAATAACTCCTGTAGCTTTTAAACGCGTTTCTTCAAACATCTTGAACCATTCGACTGCCTCGGTGGCGCAGTTGTAATGCGTACGCGTTACGACTGAGGCTGACGGTGAGGTCTCGGGTTCGGTCCCCGGGTCGGGTAACAGTGATATTGATTTTTCTATAACGAAATGCTCAGTATCAACCCGGAGTCTGGAATTTGTGCCCGATATAAGGACATATTTGAGGCGTCGCTAGCATTGCGTCCGGGTGTCACTTAAGGTGACCACTGAAAATCAGCGCTGTGTTGCGGTTCACACCACAGCACAGCATTACGCTGAGTGGTCACCTATCCTGTCTTACCTATTACATAATTTAAAAAGATGTATGCATGTTGTGACAAATAAATTACTTTTCTTTCTTCTTCTATTTCTATATGGCGATAGGCTCGCCCCCTATCACATCATGGGACGGAGATAAGCTCGGCGAAATGTGGGTGTACTTGTTACACCTCTGCCTACCCCTTCGGGGCTTACAGGCGTGAGTATATATGTATGTATGTTAATTTTGCGGGCTAGTGCTATAATGTGCTGAAGTCTCGCAGTCCAGAAGAACACTTCATAATAAAATAGTGTTGAGTATGTGCGGACCGCTTACAATCAGACGAGTGACCTGCTCGTAGTCACTCAGTTGTATAGAAAGATTATTGGATTAATTTATTTATTTATTTACTAATTTATTTATTTATTTTATTTTAGGAGAACCAACAAATAATAATAAAAATAACAGTAAGATATAGAATATAGAGTCCTAATAATAGGTTCTCACGGATAAAACTACATCTATACATTTTAGATGCGAGTAATAATTATTATTAGTGAGGAAAGCGAGTAAAAACAAATTAAAACGAATAAATCATCCACGTTACAATATAACCATATCTTCTCTGTTGAGAAGAAGTCTCTGCTCAGCCGTTGCCTTGCCGTGTTAATATTTGTGCAGAAGATATCAATGTCCATGCGCTTACTTAGCTTGTTGAAATTGTCGCTTGTTCGCCACAAAAATGAGTTTTGTCTATAATTTGTTGCTACTATAGGAAGATATAACGGGTCATTAAATCGAGTCGGCTTAACAGGAACACTTAGAGACTGAGGTGTAGGTCGTCTCGAAAAGTTAATGTTATAATGGCTACCTTCATTTTAAAATTATACATTTATTTTTAATTATTTAAAAAAGTTAGTTGACACTAGTCCGATCTACGCAGAAAGAGCTCACGATAAAAATTAAACCGCGATAAAATCCGTATAAACTAGTTTTATTTCAATGTGTAATATTCGCGTAAACCTAAGAAATCACTAGGAACACTTAGATTAATTTTATTAATAATTTCGGGACAGTCAATCGCGTTAGAGGTAATTTTCAAAAGGAACAATAAATCCGCAATTTCACGTCTATAGTAAAGTGGCAGAAACCCAAGTATTTCCTCTGGGCATCCCAAAATCCTGGCACGTACAAAGATTTTATTATAACAAAAACTGCTTCCTCCATACATACTTCCTTATACCTTCCGTGATAGACAATACAAAGTATTGTACACATGGCGGTTGTTTTTTATCCTAGCACAGCAGTGACTACACTGGACATGGTGTTAAATACAGTGCAGTCCGAATATAACGTTGACCGTATAGATATGTTGCGTCTTTCTGAAGTTACTAGGTACACTGGCTTTTCCTCAGACGTGACTCGTATGAACGACAAAGGTTGTATTTTCCCCATGTATATATGTATATGGTAGTAGCTACCCATTTCGGTACAAATATGTATCAGGCACTCTGACACAAAGAAAATAATACTTGGTTTATGAAAGGTTGATCAATGTAAAATGAACTAATCAAATGTCAAGTCGAAATTGAGTTTGCTAGAATTGTATGTCAAATGCTACTAAAGAGAAAATAAATATTATATATTTTTTCACTAAATATCGTTTCAACATTGAAATAAGGTGACAAGAAACGTAACTCAAGCAAAAAAAACATGCGGGGCAGTCTTTGGGGACTGCCGATATAAGTGAAAACTAAGTAACTTGTGAATTGCATCGTCGAGCTATTAGATTATTATTTTTGAATTATTTTTAGTTTGTTTTTTGTTTTTTTTTTCATGTCCAATTTAATTGTTTATACATATATGTATAATGTATACTAATAACGCACGGAGGTATATCTATGTACATATAGCTCAAGGAAAGCGTTGGGTGACGATGACGCGAGTTCCATGATTTTTGTTCACCCAATAATAGCTCAACGCTTTCAAAGTTTTCACTTCAAAAATAACCCCATCAAAACTGCGCAAGAGTGGTATATGGGCAGGTGGCAGAAGAAGGAATAGCAAGAACCATCTCGATTAAATTACCTGTCGTACAAAAATAACCGCATTCATATTAATACTCACGCACGCACACACGCACGCACGGTTGAAGGTCGCAACGCATCTATACTCTAAGGCAGTGGTTACCAATTAGTTTTTGCTGCGTACCATTTCAAAAAAGACCTCAAATCTGCGTACCCCTTATTGTAGCAAACACACTAATATTATAAATGCTAAAGTTTGTGAGTGTGTGTGTGTTCTTGTTTTTACTGATGATTGTAATAAAATAATATTTTGGAAATTGTTCTTATTTTTACTGATAGCCGCACGTACCCTTTGATGCAACTTCACGTACCCCTGGGGGTACGCGTACCACTAATTGGGAAACACTGCTCTAAGGCATCTGTAGTTCCTCTGTTATTGCAGGTCTCCATGGGCGGTGGATATAACTTACCATTATATTATATACTAGCTTTTGCTCGCGGCTCCGCCCGCGTGAACGGCCTGTTCCGGGAAAAAAACTTTATATAGCCTATAGCCTTCCTCAATAAATGGGCTATCTACCACTGAAAGAATTTTTCAAATCGGACCAGTAGTTCCTGAGATTAGCGCGTTCAACCAAACAAATTCTTCAGCTTTATATTAGTATAGATACGGTATGTAACAAAAACCCTGTTAGCCCTTTCTAGGTCGTGAAGATAGACATAAAAAGATAGACAGCTTAATAAAAATAGTTAAATTAAAAAAATAATGAACAGAAGATAATTATCCTTACACGGGTAGCTTAGGAAAACGAACATAATAAAAAAATGGTAAGTTCATCTGAAAACTGATGAACAGCTGACTGATGTTACGTATTGACGAAACCGGGTGCACACGCGGCGCGGCGCGTTTGATGCCCGTAGACGGCGCAACTTGCTATCTCGCTCTGGTTCCGAGACATCGCTCTTGCAGACGTAATCAATCAAAATACGAAAAATAAATATGAATATTTTTATAGTCTCATTTTCGTATGCGTATTATTTTATTACGTTTGTATATCGACCTAATACCGCAGTCTTCTTCTTCTTATCGAATGGTTAGTGGCCAACCTAGTGTCGAGAGTTTTTCAAGCCACCCGAAGGCCTCCGACTTGGCTTAACGACTGCTATCAGTTGATAACAGCCGGGACAGACATTTTACGTGCCCTCCGAAGCACAGAGACGCTCTGTTGAAATACCACTAAGCGGTCACCCATCCATAGACTGACCGCAACCAAGGGTTGCTTAACTCGCTTATCGTTTACAGATTAGTGAGTGCAACTAGCTATGAGCGCCTCAGTTACCACACAATACCACAATTAAAACGCTCAACAGGGTTTTTGTTACGTATTGTATATAACAACAAGGTTGTAGGTCCTTCGTATGCGGGAGGCCGTCTGGGTTGGTACCACCGTGCAGTCTATTTCTGCCGCAAAACAGCAGTGTGTAAGCACTGTTGTGTTTCGGTTTGAAGAACATTGAAGCCCGAGAAATAACTGGGCTTTATGAGACTAACATCTTATGTCTCGGAGTGAGGCGAGCGCAGTCCAATGTCATGCAGTGATTTGTAATTTAAAGTTCTGTGTGGTGTTGCTTCTGTTTATGAGCAGGCGTGACGATTACCATCAGGCGAGCGACCTGCTGGTTTCGTCACTCAAGCTAATAATTTAAATAAAATTACCTACTATCTCGTTTACCGTTTATATAATAATAATAATAATACTAGTCCTGTATTACACACGCCACACTGCTGTGGCCGGACCTCCTCTACTGAATGAGAGGGGTTAGGCCTTAGTCCACCACGCTGACCTAATGCGGGATGGCAGACTTCACATACCTTCGAAATTCTTATGGATAATTTCTCAGATATCGTCGTTTAGCTAACAATACGCGTAACTCGAAAATTGGCCATGTGATATTGTCATTAGATAAATTGTTTTTGCCGCGTATCCAATATATATATACACAAAAATCCCCGAAGGGGTAGGCAGAGGTGTAACAAGTACACCCACATTTCACCGAGCGTATCTGCGTGATAGGGAGCGAGTCTATCGCCATACCGGGTACAAATTCCAGACTCCGGGCTGATACTGAGCATTTCGTAATAGAAAACCCCAATACCACTTTACCCGACCCGGGGATCGAACCCGAGACCTCAGCGTTAGTTTAATCGTAACGCGTACGCTAATAACTGCGCCACCGTGGCAGTCGGTGTCATTTTTTGTATGTTCTATTTTTAGGTAATTATTACAACAAAATAATGTATATTTAAAAATAGAACATACAAAAAATGACAGCCACAACAAAGGTTACATTCTACAACAAAATTAACCATACAAAGCACAATATTCAGATATTTCTGTCACCGCGTAATTCAGATATGATGATATATGACAGATGTTAATAATTAATAAATAACTACAAGGTGGTAGGTCCCTCGTTTGCGAGAGACCGGCTGGGTTGGTACCACCGCTTTGTCTATTTCTGCCGCCAAGCAAAAGTGTGTAAGCACTGTTGAGTTCCGGTGTGAAGGACATTGAAGCCAGTGTAATTACTGGGCATTATGAGACTTAACACCTTATGTCTCGGGGTGACGAGCGCAGTCCAGTGTCATGCAGTGCTTTATTTAAAGTTCTGTGTGGCGTTGCTTCTGTTTATGAGCAGGCGTGACGCTTACCATCAGGCGAGCGACCTGCTCGTCTCGTCATTCAATCTAATAAAAAAAAAAAAAAAAAACTAGCTGTTGTGTGTAGCTGCGGCTCCGCCCGCGTGAATGCCTATTTCCAGGATTAAAGTAGCCTAGTGGGCGCATCGAGCGAGTCCCGGTGAGAAACGCGCTTGACAAAAATACTAAAATGACTATTAAAAAATAGGGGTTGATGGTAGAAGGGTGAAAATTTAGGGTTGTATGTTAATACATATTTAATACTGTATATTTAATACTGTATCATAAAAAATAAAAAATAAAATTTTTGGTTGGACCACCCTTAACATTTAGGGGGATGAAAAATAGATGTTGGCCGATTCTCAGACCTACCTGATATGCACACAAATTTCATACAAATCGGTCCAACATGGGAACGAACATTGTGACACGAGAATTTTATATATTAGATAGATATTCAGTTTTATGTCTCTTCTGAAAACTAAGCCAATTTAACCTGCGCGCTATTGTTAGCTAAGCGACGATATGCAGATTTCCTTACGACGTTTCCTTAACCGTTAAGGCAAGCGACAATTAAAAAACATCATTTAAATAAACACAATTGTAACGTTTTACATAAAACGACCGCGAATTACTTTTGTGAATTGCGCAAACATTTTCGTAGAAATTCTTTTATGTTCAAATTCTTAGAACGCAAATACGTTTTTTCGTCAGTTATAAAACTGTAAAGTATATTTTATTTTGAAAATGTACTAACAACCGTAGTGAGTAGTCTGCGGTGAATTGTGAGGTCGCGAGTTCGGTCTTGGCACCGAGACAAATGTTCCCAATTTGCAAATATTTCTAATGGGAGCGATCAGCGAAGATTCCCCATAGTTACGTAGTTAGGTATCTTAATCGAATTCAAGACAAGAGTGTCAATCCTGTTGTCACAACATAAACATAATCATCTCTTTTCTCTTTTATTCAAAAAAATTCTAAAAAAAAGTAACTGGCGCCGCTGCCAAAAGCTTGTCACGCTATCTCCTCCGAAACCGCTGGGGGTATGGGGTCGAGACCGATACCAATCGATGCAGAATAATGTGGGGAAGAAAGTAACATATGTCTCATATTCGTCGGACTTAAAGTTTTTTTTTATTTTATGTTTTGTGGAAAAACATGGGCAACGCCCCTAGTAACGTTTAACAAAATTTACGAAACCGACTTCAAGCGATAGCGTGTAAATTCCAATACAATAACACAATCGTGACGAGTGTACTGTTGTCCGTTGAGGAGTTTTATTTTATTTCTCCGTACTCCGTCATCAAATCTTAATCAAATTTATACGGGACCACATCGGAGCTAAACTATATCGAGTGAAATTTGTTCCATCAAATCGGTTCACTATTGGCAGAGAAATCGATGTACATACATAAAACGTGCCGAATTGAGAACGTTCTCCTTTTTTGAAGTCGGTTAAAAATATACCGGCCAAGTGCGTGTCGGACCACGCACAGAGAAGATTTCCGTAGTGTAACCGAAAATATCCTATAATTCAAAATCTATAAAAACTAGCTTTATTGAAATTTATTTTCGTTGAAAGTACCTTTTAAGTTGACCTATTGGATTTTACCACGCTTCTAGCAACTCAATTTGGACTTGGCATAGATTATATTAGCACTAGATTTTTTTTATTATTTAAATCAATAAGTTACGTTACTCAAAATCTATTGCAGAAAGAATTATATAAATCTGACCAAAAATAAATAAGATAGAAGCCATTCAAATCCTGTAGAAGGGGTAATTGTCAAATGACAGACGATGCAACCTTTGACGTCACTGTGTTCATTATAGTGTGAAAATGTTCATTATAGTGCACGCGTGCAAGCGAGATAGTGAGATATCCCTACTACGCACCCACTTTTCCTCATACCAACATTTAAAATCATAACTGCGGGCACATTTCTGAACCAATTTTGATTGTGTTTTAATAAAATCGTTTCTTTTGCGTATCATTTTCTGTTGCTTATAAAATAATGTATAAAATTCAATATAGGAAACTACCCTATTTACAGTTGATTATGTTACCCTCATATTAGTAATAGCTCCGTTATTGGTGTTAGTGAAGGTAGTCGAGGGAATAACTATGTAAAGCGGGTAGATAATAACACTGAGATGTGGTGGAGGTTATTGCTAAGGTATATAAGCGGGTGCATTATTATTTGAGGGAACTTAGTCGTGCTTAGAACTCTTTCGTGGTAACGCTGCCCGAGTGTAACTAGAATTGTGAATATTCATAGCAAGTGTAATAAATTGTGAACAGTAATATAATATTGCATTTAATGTGAATAGACTATTAAACTTTTTGAACATCCTGACGAAGTTATTTATCTTTATTGCACAAAAGTGATAGTGAGCTTACAATAGGGTAGTTTCATAAATTGAATTTAATACATTATTTTAATAGCAACAGAAAATGATTTTAATGATTGTATAGTTATAAAGTTGTACTAATGTATTGATTGTACTCTGTTTTGCGTCTTAAATAAATAAAATAAAGATACGCAAAAGAAACCCTTTTATTAAAACACAATCAAAATTGGTTCAAAAATGTGCCCGCAGTTATGACTTTAAATGTTGGTATGAAGAAAAGTGGGTGGGTAGTAGGGATATCTCACTATCTCGCTTGCACGCGTCCACCATAATGAACATTTTACACATTGACGTCAAAGTTTGCATCGTCTGTCATTTGACAATTACCCCTTCTACAGGTTTTGAATGGCTTCTAACTTATTTATTTTTGGTCCGGTTTATAAAATTCTTTCTGCAATAGATTTTGAGTAACGTAACTTATTGATTTAAATAATAAAAAAGTCTAGTCAACTACCCTATTAGTTAATTTTACATTGATTAGCCTTTCAAAAACCGGGTGTAAAATTGTAACATATTTGTGACTCATAATACATCTACAGTATGATGTTACATTTCACCACTTGGCGTACATCCAACATAATGTTTATCCTCCCAGATTGATGATATGCTTTCACGGATACAGCCGTAATATCTAAAATTGTCTGGCCTTGTCAGTTTTCACTTATTTTACCCGGTCTTAAATATGGAGGTTCTGTTTTCGACCCGTATGTATGTATACAGTATGTAACAAAAACCCTGTAGGCCCTTTTTGGGTCGTGAAGATAGATATATGTATAGACAGTTCAATAAAAATAGTTAAATAAAAAAAAACAGAAGCGAGATATTATTCTTACACAGGTAACTTTGAAAATGAACATATTTAAAAAAAATATTTACATCTGAATTTCTGTGTGTATTGACGAACCCGGGGGCGCGGCATGTTTGATGTACATGGACGCCGCAACATGGTATCTCGCTCTGGCTCCAAGTTATCGCCCTTGCAGAGGTAATCAATCGAAATATGGTTTACAAACAATAAATTAAGAGGAGGCTCCCAAAATTTTACGTGACTTTGGATAAATATACTGCATTAATTATATATCCAATCAATGTCAAATTTTGATATATGTTTTTTCAGGCCTTATTCTATCGGTTTTCAAGCCAGTTACGCAATTGGATTATTTTTCCTCGATACATTTTTATTTCGAAAACGATGTCTTTTCGGGAGAATTTGACATTTTTCTAATAAACGGCTTGAGTTTTGTATTTAAAAAAAATACTCAATGATAGTAAATACAATTTATTATTTGCCATCAAGCCAAAATTTACCTAGATCAATTAAAACTCATAATATAAATTAAAATAGATTTGCGACTTACGTCATTTACTTCTGTGCATAGTTAAGGTTCAACGGTGCGCGCAATATTAAACCTAATGTTTTTACTCTTAGTGTGTTATAGCAGTGCTCGCTAGCGGCTAACTCAGTACCGCCCCGTGCGCCAAGGAGAGAACACGTGTTTTATTGTATGCCGTACGCTCTGCCCGAGTGTTATTAATTATTATACAAAATAGTAACATTATTTCTAAAATAGAATTAAATTATTTACATTATGAGAACTTATTGTTAATACGATCATAATAATGACTTGTTTACAGTTTTTTTTAGTTAAATAATTAATGACAAATCGTTATGATTTCGGAACAAGGAAAGCCAGTGGAGTCGCCTCATTATTTTATTTAGTTGCTACTAATGTGATCGCGGATAGGCGGACTGCCTCCGTGGCACAGTGGGCGAGTAGCCTTGAAGGGAGAGGCCACGGGTTCGATTCCCGCACCGAGATAAAATGTTTGTGTGATCCATAAATATTTGTTTCTGGTCTGGGTGTTAACTCCCCTTAGAGGTTTACGTCAGGCAGGCGGTCGGTCGTAATAACTACAAGCCAAATCTTTCTGTAATATGAGTTAAAAAGCATGTTGTGCCGACCCCACTGCGGGTGGGGTAAGAGCAGGTGGAAAGAAAGAATACAAATTTCATATACAACGTATTACAGAAAGGTGTGGTAATATTTTAAGGGCATTACATAAAACTTACATTAAGTATGTACCGGCTCTTTTCAAAACCGAGACATCTTAAAATTTTATGTTAATTTTAATCACCCGTTTATTAAGATCGATAAGATTGATCACATCACTGTTCATTATTTATCGTGGGTTTTATAAGCAGTGGAGATCACTTACCATCAGGTGATTCACTTGCTCGGTTGTCTGCCTATGCTATAAATAAATGGATAAGGATGAAAATTATGATGATCTTGAGTGGACTTGAGGCTCATGTATAGATAGTCAAATCTACCCGCGATCATTCCCAGAATGGTCATTCCCGATCATACTCGCCCTAATCCTGCGCACCAGAGATGCACACCATTTGCGCATAGTGGCATAGAAATTATCCACTCTGGCCTCGGCAAACATACCCCATGCGCTACAGAAACGTGGCAGTCCCAACAGTATCCTGAAAGCATTATTATACTGGATGCGAAGAGCGTTGTACACTTTCTGAGTATATCTGGCCCACAAGCTGCACGTATAAAATGAGCTTTACTCATTTTATACGTGCTACTAATATACTATACTGGGGTCAAAAGATGGCTTAAATATTTAAAAGCATATACTCGCCTTAACGGCGTTCCGTACAAATACACAGACTGCATTGTTTTCGGACTTTTACCCCTAGACTCAAAGACCATGATCTCACTTTTTTACGTTATAAAGGAGCCCATGGCTTTTGCATATATTTCACATATAGCTAAAAGTTTACGCAACCCACAGAGTGAGGCGCTCAGTAATGCCATATCGTCCGCATAAGAGATGTTATTGACACATATACCATCTATGTAACATCCGACCCTGGTTACACTGATCTCTCCGATCAACTCGTAAACGTATAAATTAAAAAGCGTAGACGATGTTAATCCCCCATGCCTTACCCCGCATTCCAACTCATACGAGCGCCCTACAGCCCCTGCACATCATACGCTATTAACCTGGTATCCGTACCAATATTTCAAGATATTGGTAATTTAAACCTATGCAATTTTTTCCATAAAATATCGTACGGAACCAGGTCAAAGGCTTTGGAAAGGTCGAGAAAGCAGCAATAGACTGAAGTACTGCACTTCGCGTAATAATTGACAGCATGCTTTAGACACAGAATAAAACTCTCCGTTGAAAGCGTGGGGCGAAGACAAATAGATTTTCATGAATTTTAATGTGCTTATTTAACTAAGCATTAAGCATGCCGTCTAACACCTTTGCAATGACAGTGGCCAAGAAGATTTATTTTTGTCAGATATATTGCCTGTTTTAGTTTTTACGATTTTACTACCACTGTACGCAAGGTAGACCTGTGTATGTAACTATGATTGACCCAGAAAAAAATTAAGTGTCTCTTTGCTGTTAGCTATGAAGGTAATAAACTAAAAGTGGAAATTTTTGAAAAGGACGACGAGTTTTGGAGAAAGGAAATGGAACCTAAACTTGTCTCTTTTTATATAGATTGTTTACTACCCGAGTTAGTAGATCCCTTCTATCCAAAGAAAATAATGATACAGAATTTAATCGCAAGAAGAAACGGGCTCCGAAGGTGAAAAAGCATTTGAATCTGATGATTTAAAAAAAACTGATATTTTAGAAATTGACAGATTAAATTTTAATAAATTTAAAAAAAAATTGTTTTAATTATTTACATATTATACACATTATCACAAAATAAAAATACATTTAATCAAAACTTCAAAAATTAACACTCAAAAGTCGCAATTAACATTAATTTAAACTATATTTTTGTAATCGCCGGTGCTGATAAAACTAAATTGGACTGAATTCATGATGATTGGGCTACTCTAGTATTCTGACTGAAAGAAATTCGTGTTATTTGTGATTGTAAGTTTAAATTTTAGAAGTCTAAAACTTATTAACATTTTAGACTTACCCACTTTTCTAGGAGATTGCCAACTTTTACTCGTACTCTTTCAAGTGTAAGTCAAAGTCTAAAGTCAACCTCACCTGCACGTTCTGCTGATTAACGGACGAGGCAATGGCGAAACTTGGTTCCCGTTGCGGGTTGTGGGGGTCAGATGGCGAGTCGCCCCATATAATACCAAATAACGTAAAATTTAACCACCCTTCTGCTGAAGGTGCACCCTGGTGTTATGCCGGGATAATGCGACAGAATGAAAAAAGGCTTTCATCATAGCTAAACTCAAATTATATGGGATTTTTTATGAGTGTCTAATATTTTTGTTAAAAAGTTTTTATTTCACTATTTTTAGTGAAAGAATCATCCGAACCGGTGTATAAATGTCGACGGTTTAATGTTTTATCCCTCGATTTCATAACCCTTAAGTTTCTTTCTTCATAATTAAACGGTACCACCATCTGAGTAAGCAAATACAAAATATTTATCCAAGTCGGCGGAGTTGTGAGTGAACATACTTAAAAAATATATACATAATTCACAGACGATTGATTACCATCGGTAAAAAAATATGTGAAAATAACATCAAATACTCTAAGTTTAGAAATATGGTAAGAAACTGCGAAAGTCCTGTCCAAATCCATTCAGTGGGTTTTGTATAATATACGCACAAACATATAGACCAAATAATAAAAAAATTTAATCAGTATCGAATACATAGTCAATCTTTATCATTCTACTTCCACCTGCCCTTATCCCACTCGCAGTGGGGTCGGCGCAACATGCTTTTTATTAATACATGTTTCAGAAAGATTTTGCTTGTGGTATTTACAACCGTCCGCCTACCTGACATCAACCCCTCTGGAGACTGATTTATCATTACTTTTTAAATATCTCAAATACGGCTCGAATACTATTTTTTTTATATTATCGACAAAATATTTATCTTTAAAAGCAAAATATATTATTAATAAAAAAAATAGTCGCATAAATCTCCATGTTTTTATGTTCACTATTACAACTTCAAGAGCGCTGAGACGCCGCGCGACGTATAAATTGAGCGGGTAGCGGGGTGGGTGGGCGGAGCTAACGGCTGGGAATATTTTTGACTGCATGGTCTTAATACAAGTTTTAAAAATAAATATGATTATTTTTATTGCACAATTTTCGTATCCTAGTTTCATTACGTTTGAATGTCGATTCTGATATCACAGTTAAAACTGCATGACACTGGACTGCGCTCGTCACCCCGAGACATAAGGTGTTATGTCTCATAATGCCCAGTAATTTCACTGGCTTCAATGTCCTTCAAACCGGAACTCAACAGTCCGTTGCATATAAAATAATGTATAAAATTAGTTAAAGTCAAATATCAAATAAATGTAAGAATATTTTGGAGAGTAGCATGCCTTTTTGATAGAATCAGTATTTCGCCGAAACAAGTTATCCAAGTCTATCTATTCTATTGTTTTATTTAACAATGGCGACAAAAACTATTGTGTTCTATGTATTTACATGAAGTTAGTCATTAATATAATTTATTAATTAACCTACCTTAAGAAGGATATACCCTATATAAGATTTTTTGGGAGTTCCCGCATAACACCGACAAATATGCAACAATTTTGATGATTCTTTCACTAAAAATCATCGAAATAAAATGACAAGCAACGTAACTCAAGCAAAAAATTACCCATCCAAAACTCTGTGCAAGGGGGTGGGGCTATAAAAGTTTGTGCAACTCGTTCATTCATCAATTCATAACACTGGATTCAAGATCTCTAGTTGACACTTAATACGTCTGTTTTTTTGTGCGGTGCAAAACGTCGTATCTCGATCTAGAAATTTAATATTTAGATATTAACTTTTATGAAATAAAGTTTATTTTGAACGTTCATTAATTTTTGTTGCGTGTATGAGTGTTACGTGTGATTTTACCTTTGCATGTGTAAGTAAGTGGAGCCGTATTTTTGGCAGATTCATATGAGAGTTATCATTCTAGTCATCTTATTTCGATGCTAAAAATAAATAAATAAATACTTTTTAACAATAACAAAACAGATTCAATAAAAAATAAACAAAACAATAATTTTAAGTTGGTGGTATCATTGACTATTAAATTTTAATAGCAAATATTTAGCTGATTGTTTATAATTGCGGCTTACGAATAAATGTTATTCGCAGTTCAATGCCAAAACTTAAATAAACAAATACTCCACACACATAGTCCTGACCCCACACTAGGTAAACCTGTATCGTGGGTATCAGCAACTACGAGGGACTTGCCAACCCACAACACCCAGACGCAAAACAAATATTTGTGGATCACACAAACATTTGTCTCGGTGATCGAACCCACGGCCTCACGCTTCCCACTGCGCTACGGAGGCTGTCGTCGCCTTATCGACTTTCTTTACAAGATTTTTTCTTGCATCGTGGTCCCATATTTTGGTTAAATCCTGATGGACGAGGAAAAATAGACAGTTAATGGCAACCAGCAAATGCACAGTGATTCGGATGAAATCGGTTTTTTTTTATTAATTTTTATTTAAAATCGTGTTGTACCGGACGGGCGGACTAAAGCGTTGCAGAAAAACACGTGGAGGTACGGGAATTAGTATATTTGCGTATAATACTAGCGAGTAACAATGAATGATCCCAACAAGGGTGGAAGTCATTCGCTACACAAACTACTTAATTAAACGTATTCTGCTTTCAACGAAAGATCCCATCATGGTGGAAGTCTCTCATTTACCACAGAATATGTACCTAGGCTAATCCTGACCATTCCACCTCATTTACAACCTTGTGTTCGGAAGTAATGTTTTGTCGGAGAATCTTGCCATCGCGATGTAGATGTGCCATACGTTTTGCATCGCACTATGGCAGTGGCGCCATCTCTTGGCGTATTTGGTAATTAGTGTAGTCATGGGCGCTACAGTGTGATATTACTTTTCGTAGAAATTAATTCATTATTTCTTCGGAACATTTATTATGGAGTATATAGACATATATGTAATGTATTTTTCATAGAATTAAATAAAGCGACGATGGTTATACCTGATTTATATTTTTTCCATTTTCCTAAGTGACACACACGCACTCACGCCTGTAATCCCCGAAGGGGTAGGAAGACGTGAACCAGTACATCCACACTTCGTCGAGCGTGTCTCCATCCCATGATGTGATAGGGTACGAGCCCATACAGGGCTCAAATTCCAGAGTCCGGGCTGATACTGAGCTGTTCGTAATAGAAACACCCAATATCACTTTTACCGGACCCGGGGATCGAACCCGAGACCTCTGCGTCGGCGTCAGTCGTAACGCGTACGCATAACAACAGCGCCACCGAGGCAGTCAAAGTGACCTAATTTATTTGCTTGATTTATGTTTATTGCTCAATTATTATGTTAATTTTATTTTCACGTTTCTTAATAATACTAAAACTTATACCAAAGTGGATTTTTTTGTTGTATTAGAGGATTTTTATTGATTTTTTACAGTTCCCTGGTACTACTTGTAGTTTAACCTTGGTTAAAAGTGTTATTTGTATAATTTATATTAATACCAGCATAATTCTGGCGACAATGTATAAAAATAAACATTTAATGTAACAGCCTCCGTGGCGCAGTTGGCTGCGAAGCGAGAGGGCGTGGGTTCGATTCCCGCACTGTGTGATCTACAAAAATTTGTTTCGGGTCTGGGTGTTGTGGGTTGGCAAGTCTCTCGTAGTTGCTGATACCCACGATACAGGTTTACCTATTGTGGGGTCAGGACTTTGTGTGTGACTGTTGGGTGTATTTATTTATTTACTGTCCAGTGTATAAGTACTGCTATAAATAGTTTTGGGGATAGAGGATCTCCCTGTCTGACGCCTCGTTCTATGTTTATTTCGTCTCCTCTAGTTTCTAATTTTATTCTGCTCGTGCTTTTAAATAAATATATTTCAAGATGTTGATGTATTTAGAATTAATGTTTGATTGTTGTAGTGCGTTCCAGATAGGTAATATAACAACAGCTAATTTGTGTTTGACAACTTGTTAATATAATTAAGTTTAGTATTGTTCTCAAGGAAGTGACATTGTCTTATTGAGAATTAATTTCATTAAACCTTATATCTTTGTTTCAGGATGTCCAACGATTACATGTGAATAAGCGAAGTGTATCACTAAAACTCTCGATAATTATGGGCAGTGCTAAAGTTTCAAGCGCAACGATCACAATGAGCGACGGCGACAAAAAAGGCTTAAATTTCTTCAAAAAACTCAAACTCGGTTTCGGCAAAAAAGATAAGAAAGATGACAAAAAGGTAAAAGAGGAAAAGGAAAAGAAAGAGCAACCAAAGATAAATCCAGTCGATAGAGTGCTGGAAAAATTTCAGAACTTGGAAATAGATAAGAAAGACAAACAAAAGGACGATGATGATGATGAATCACAATTCTTCTCGTACAAGATAGTTAAAGATGATGCAAGAAACGAAAGGATTGATTCGCAGTCATCAGAAGACAGCGGTTTTGCCGAAAAACCAGAGGATGACGTCGTTGAGTCGATAAAGAATTTGAAAATACAAGACGGTGATAAGAAAACAGAAGATGATGACAAGAAGAAGACTAAGACGGTGAAGATAGCTCGCAGGCCTATCAAAGGAACTGTATGCGACTACAGACCACGAGACCCGTACACTGTGCGTCAAGCAGACAACTCTTACAGACAGGTTAGTATTGTTATTATAATATGAGTGGTAGAGACACTTTTGTCTACAGCATGAATGGGCCGGCTCGTCCGGATCGTTACTACTATATCACAGAAAACCGGCGTAAAGTAGAAGCTTGCTGCTGCGTTTCGTACAGTGAGTGAGATATCCGGAGGCTCATATATTGGCCCTTTGCATCGGTCTTCTTCAAACTTGCCGAACGTCTAGCTAGATGGTGCACTTGCTGGATATCAATTAGACTTACACCCGGTTTCTGAAAGGCTGATCAAATCAACATTATAACAGAACTTTGATTTGACACCGCTGTCAAATCAATTCGAGTTGCTGAAACGTTATTTAGTGAAACAAATTAATAATATTTGATCTCTCTTTAGTACCGTTTGACATACGATTTTAAATATTCATTTGAAAGTTATCTATCATGTGTGTCAAATCAAAAGTGTTGATTACGCTTCTAGCAACTCAATGTCGACTTACGTGAGATTTGACATTTGATTAGTTCATTTAACATTGATCAGCCTTTCAGAAATCGGGCGTCAGACTTAGAATTAGACTTGTGTTGGCCTAGGTTCGACCAACATGTATTGCTGGCTTAATAAGGATAAAAAACTTTATTATATGCTCTTCATCTAGATCGGTCATAATGAGACAAGTATACTGATGCTGTAGAATGGCACTGTTTAACATAATAAATCGCTTTGAATCCAGGTCATACTTTGATAACTTCTCGGTAAATCTTTTCAGTGGCGGATCCGGGATTTTGGTTAGGGGGAGGCTTGATGCAAAATTAGAATTAAAAAAATAATATACTATACCTAATTAAAATGGAATAAGTAAGCATAAGCCATTAAAATTGTATTGTAGGTAGTACTGAGAAAGTATATATTTTATATATCAAGTGTTAGGCAACATTTGTTAGATCGCAACACCAGATTTGTTAGGGACTCCCTATTTATCATTAATCGATTGATAATGAAGGTGTTCGAGAATGTAATGCCGGGTAGATTGAAATAATAGCCGTGCAAGTAGTAAACAAGTTGTACGCCTGGTGGAGTGACAGTTGCTTTATAAGAGAGCGCTCCGTCATTGGGAGCTCAGTACTGTGAGTGCTGCGAGTGCTCTCAGTGCTCTAGGTTCTGTGTTCTTGGTTCTCGGTAATCAGTCACCAGTCTCGAATACATTACTACGTGGTTTCGCTGGCTCAGTTGAACTTATTGTTGCCTAGGAGCATTCAGTTCATTCAGAGTGCTCATGGGTAATAGTTCTAACACAAGATTAATTTGAGTTTTGTCAGTGGACCCAAATGCTTTTGGGGGGGCTTGAGCAACTTAGCCCAAGATCAGCTAGTGAATCTTTTAGTTTGTGTTGCCTGACCCCCCTATTATAAACGTTACTATGAAACCTCTGGATAGTCTCTTATCAGGAGACTGTCCGTTTTCACCAACGTACCCTCAAACACTTCCTAACTAAGGGTCCCTTAACTTAAGGAACTCCTTAAATCTATCCCTTACCTAATTTCTTTTTGACGTAGTTAAGGGCATAACCGTTCCGCCTCCCCCGGCGGTAGCAATAATACGCTTTCCCACGCGACAACAAAAAAAAAAGTAAGGGGTACTAGCCTAGGTGACGGATTTTTTATGTTGTAGAATATCCGAGAATCGTAGATTTACCGATATAATTATTTTGTTAAAAATACATGAATACTAATGCATTTCGGATGTTCATAAAATCCGTATCATCATCAGCCTGAATTCGTCCACTGCTGGACATAGGCCTTTCCAAGTTGGCGCCGCCTTTGACGGTCCTCCGCCTTCCTTATCCAGCCGCTTCCCGCTAAGTCTATCAGAAGTTTGAGAAATCCGTATAAACTAGTTTTATTTCAATGTGTAATATTCGCGGAAACATAAGAAATTACTATGTATTTCAGATGGTTTCTAAACCCGTTGGATAAACAGTCGGCTCGATGGACGGTAGTGTGGAGCTGCTAAATTTTCCCACATCCGCAATCTGCTATGCCAATCTACTTTGGCACGCGATTTTATATGCGCTACGTATTGTGCATTTTAAATTCTATCATTGTTGGACGGAAAAACCGGTGTACGATTATACTGGACAATAAGGCTGGTGTAAACTTTATGGGATATGATGTTCTAACAATCAATAATAATACTAGCCCTGTATTATATACGTCCCACTGCTGTGCATGGACCTCCTCTACTGAATGAGAGGGGTTCAGCGTAGGCCGAAAAACGCGCAAGTGATGGTAAGTGATCTCCACCGCCCATCAACGCTCATAGTACCAGAAGAATCATGGCCGCGTTGCCGGCCTTAAAGGGAGGGTATAATTTAAGGATTAGGAAGCGGAGGGGATTTGAGTCTCCGGATATCTCACTCACCGTACGGCAAGCAAGCTGCTACTTTACATCGGTTTTCTGTGAGACAGTGGTAACTAGCCGGTCCATTCATGCTGTAGACAAAACTGTCTACAGCGTAGCTCTACCACTCAAGATCAGGGTCTACTCAAGATCAGGGTCTAACTGGACTGTTTAAATATGACATGAATCAAGGTCTTCGGACCGAAATAACGGTAACCTAAAATGTCTGAAAAATGTTTCTATTGTTAGACATAAATGACAAAAAACTGCGTTGACTTTAAAATAAATTAAATTGGTTCTTGAATAGAGTAAGGAATTGACAATCTCCGTGGCGTAGCGGGCGAGTAGCTGGAGAAGCGAGAGGCCGTGGGTTCGATTCCCGCACCAAGACAAATGTTGGGCATTACGAGTATTACAGATATAAATTGTAATCAAATTTTTATTATTACAGATATAAATTGTAATCAAATATTCATTATTACAGATAAACCAAATCAACAAAAACACCTTTACCGGCGGCCAAGTACTTGTGAACTCTGACAATTACTCTGAAGTGGACATCGCTTTGAAAAGCGTCGAGAAAATCTCACAAAAACATCAGAAAGATAAAGAATATTTCGAAGACGTATTGGCAGTCATACACAATGACACCCAAACCGCTGACAACGATTTCCTATCAGACTTCATAGAAATACAAGCGGAGAATTTCGAACAAATCGACGTGGTACCGACAGAGACTCCTGAACCGAACCCTATCGATGAATTCTCATCATCACCACACGTGAACTACGAAGATTTCGGAGACATGACCAATATGATACTTGGAGCGTTAGAGGAAGAGAGCCAGCAGAAAAGCTACATATTCCCAACCCCACCCCGGTCTGAAACAGTGCCTAGTCCCTTGTCAGAATCACAGGCTTCGTTCTGTCCATCCACTTCTGATTACACACTCTCCCCGGAAAGATCTTCGCCGATATGCAACAGTGATTATGAGAAGTATCAAGATTTGACCGGATTTGAAGAGTTCCAACATTCGAATGACACTTTGGAGAAGAGGGAACGAACATCTTCAATATCTTCGATGACGATGAAGCAATTTAAAGATTTACAAAAGGATATTGCTAACGGGTTCTCTAAGATGGAATGCTGTGATATAAATAGGAAATCTTGTAAAGATATATTTCAAGAGTATTTGTCGAAGCTCAAGAAGGTTGAACGGAAGAATTTGTGCTTGAAAGTGGCGAAGTTAGACCTCAATACGGCTTATGGGTATGTATTATTTGACTTATCTTTAATGGGAGTACACAAAATAAGCGAAGTACCAAATGGTGATGTATTCCAAGCCGATTTCGGCCACGGCGACTTAGCTTCTGCTTAAATGAGTAGAGCTTCGCAGGTGTGCTCTGATATGGCTTACATATCCTATTTTGGTTGTAAATGTGCGCTTACAGTAACTGCACGTTAGGGTATTATTGTCGTAATAGTAAATTATATTTGAAGGCGGTCTGTTTTAATGTCATCACGTTTTTTATCAAGCTCACGCCTTCTGGACTCCTCATAAGTACTAACATTCTTTTGGATAAGTTTTCTCCACCCCTGAACTTTTGCCGCTAATGATTCCCTACAAGAGGGGTCAATGTCGCATCTTTTCATGTGTCTTTTCTGAACATCCTTGTTCCCTCGCAGCGAAGCGAATTACCAAATGTTAGCTTATTGAAAATTAATGTCTTGATTTTATATCACTTACTGTTTATTTTACATTTTTTTCAGTGTGTATTATAGAACAAGTACATAAGTTGAATCATGGCGGAAGTCCTGCTAAATTAAAATATTAAACTACTATTTAGTTTGCCTAAAAACATGTTGATTTTAACTTGTATTTTTAAGAAGTTCACTTCCAATGTTGATTATAATATGAATCCTAATTATTTAGTAGCTCAACGACGCCTGACATTTAGTAGCTCAACGACGCCTGACATTTAGACAGATATTAGTCAATTGAGTACTAGTGAATTTTTGTCACCCCTTTGAGGTCGCAAAAACAGTCGGTCGTCGTTCAGCTACAAAGCGGATACATCGAAGTAAGAGGAGCTCTGGAGGCCAATTCTCGTAATTTTAAATGTTCAAAATATCATTCCGATCTAGTCTCAGCGTCAAGAAAGTTGCAAATGGCATTCTCTTATACCAATAATCAACGTCAAATGTGAACATAGATCGTAATGAGATTGAGTGTAGAATAAAAGTTGACTGAAGCCAAAACGGTATAATGCTACTGCTAATGCTAAGTGCATTTGACGTTGATTATTGGTTAAAGAGAATGCCATTTGCAACTTTTTTGACGCTGAAACTAGATCGGAATGTTATTTTTAACATTTAAAATTACGAGAATTGGCCTTCTGGTGACTAAATAGTGGTTATAAGACTCGAGTTTCAATTAAAGGAGTTTACAACACAAATAATGTAATCAAGTGTCCTTCGTAGCGTCCTGCAGAACATCCTGCTGAGTCTGTCAAGAGGCGCGGAGCAGGAGGATCTCCAGTACTCTCTGTTCGCACTCATATGCGAGAGGCTACTTGCGCAGAAACCGAACCTGTTCGCTCACGACTTTGGTAAGTGTTTTTTTTTTTTTTTTTTTACTGCCTGGATAGGCAGACGAGCAAACGGGCCACCTGATGGTAAGTAGTCACCGCCGCCCATAGACTTCTGCAATGCCAGGGCACAGCAAAGCCGCTGCCTACTAAAGTGTCTTGCAAGATGTCAATTTCATAGTCTGCAATGGGGTATTTGACTATGCCCAGTGGCGGATTCAGGATTTAGGTTTTTTCGGGGGGCGCGGGGGCTTGATTGGCGAAAGGAGCTGATCGCTCGCCTGATGGTAAGCGCCACGCCTGCCCCATAAACAGAAGCAACACCACACAGAACTTTGTATTACAAAGCACTGCATGGCATTGGTGTGCGCTCGGCACCTCGAGACAAGATGTTAAGTCTCATAATGCCCAGTAATTTCACTGGCTTCATTGTCCTTCAAACCGGAACACACCAGTGCTTACACACTGCTGCTTGGCGGCAGAAATAGAAAACGCGGTGGTACCAACCCAACCCAGACGGCCCGTCGCATACGATGGACCCACCATCTTGTAAAACTAATGTACTTGTGTCTCGGGTATTGATTTTTCCAAAGATTTTAATGTATACTACTAGACAAGCTGCTCGGTACATAGAAATTGTACCACTAAGTTACGGTCAATTGACCGTAACTGAATATTACCATCTCGCATACTCTCAACTAGAACCCCTATCGCTCGCCCTGTCTGTGAGCTGTCAAACTCCCGCGTTTTGTGACGCAATTTTACTTCTAAACAGCCCGTCTAGTAGTATACATTAGTTTGGATATTTCCCGCCAAAAAGTTATCATATTTTTTTTAAATTCCAGGCCTAAGTCTGCTAAAGTCAGCAGCACTCCGTTGTCCTCACAGACCTTTGCTGACACGCTATATCGTGCAGTGCATACGGGTTGCTATCAAAATCGATACCACCATCACTGCCGGGAAGGACAGCGTCTTTCAAGAGGTAAGCTTGGAACAATAATCATATTATTATCCTCTTCCGGAAATGTTACATTCGTCTCATTATCTTGCAGCCAAAATTTTTGAAGGTTTCACTTCTACCACGTGTGAATTGCACACATGATTTTTTTAATGACCATGTGTGATGTAATCAATGAATTACGCGGTGACAGAAACTATTTGAATGTCGTAGTTTGTATGGTTAATTTAAATTTATGGGTACTTTTATTGGATACGCGGCAAAAACAATTTATCCAATGACAATATCACATGGCCAATTTTCGAAATATGCGGCGTTTTTAGCTAATACCTGAGAAGTTCTTCATAAGAATTTCGAAGGTATGTGAAGTCTGCCAACCAGCATTAGTCCAGCGTGGTGGAGTAAGGCCTAACCCCTCATTCAGTAGAGGAGGCCCTTGCCCAGCAGTGGGGCCAATGACCAATTTTCGAGTTACGCGGTATTTTAGCTAAGCGACGAAATGTATTTTGCTTGGTGGTGATGCAACTAGAAAGTCACTGAAAAAGTTGACATTTTCTGTTAGCAACACAGATGTTGTCACCTTTTACTTGTTTCTTCTTATAATTAGCTTGAATGACGAGACGAGCGGGACGCTCGCCTGATGATAAGCGCCACGTCTGCCCATAAACAAAACTATGATAGGGATATCAAAACTCTCTTGCCCATATCCCACACGCACTGGGGTCGAGGCAACACATTTTTTTTTGAGTTTTACGACCGGCCTGACAACCTATCTCACCACGGTGGGGCGGAAATAACTCCGTACAGTCGCACGGTTCATCTCTGCCTACACCTTCCGGGATACAGGTGTTAATTACGTTTTAGACATAATTGAAGTCCCTTCAGCACGCTTATTGCATGCGAGGTACTCAACAAAAATAGGCCTAATGCAATGCAAAAGGACTATAAGTCCAATTTGCACATTGACGATACGCCCATCGGCCTGGGTATATGTATTTAGCTCGTCGTGTAAACCATATCGCGATGTATTTTTCGTTGTAGCGCCATCTATTGGTGAACGCGAGAAACTAAGCCTTATATACTTTTTCCACTTTGTGGCGCCATCTATTGGTGATCGCGGGAACAACTCGAGACTAAAGCGTATCTTTTCACAGAGTGGTACGATTTTGACTAATCTTTTTTTATTAGCGACGGTATAGGTAATAAGTTGGTTCCTTTTAAATCTGGAGTAAAAATTCCGCCCCTAAGGTCTTTAAATTGGGGATGATACTATAAATTCGGTATTTCTGCATTGATTTTGATTTTTTGTCTGTTTACGAATAAAACTGCAATAGTATCTGCTCAAAATTAGTTGGGTTAGATAAGGACCTATTTTTTTACTTTTTTATTTTGTTTTATTTGTGTTAAATATTTTAATGATATTATTACAAAAAGGAAAGAATATTTTTACACATTAATTGACACAAAAATGTATACACAATGTAATATTGCGAGAGTTTTGGTGCGCCCGTATTTTCGAAACAGACTAAGATTACCAAAGCGTATAATTTAAATTGTTGTACTGTATAGTATACCCAATGTGTATTCCCGTCTTTAACGAATGGGCATCCCGGGCACAGGCCCAGAGCGTCAGGCCTGATGGGTGGCCCCTAAATATATTTATTTATTTATAAATACATTATATATAAATAAATATAGTTCATTCAAATCGCAAAATAATTCGCTTCACATTATTTGATAGTAATTTCGATATTATAATAGAAAAAATATATATTTTGTTTTTGTTGAGCTGTGATAGCTCAGCGGGGAGCGGTACGGAGTCGAGACGAAAGTCGCAGGTTCAAAACCAGCCTCAAGAGCGTACGTAAAAACGAGCATACCTCTGACTTTTCTAAGTTACGTGTGTATTCATTGTTAGTTATCGCTTGCTTTAACGGTGAAGGAAACATCGTGAGGAAACCTGCATACCTGACAAGTTCTTCATAAGAATTTCGAAGGTATGTGAAGTCTGCCAACCCGTATTAGATCAGCGTGGTGGACTCAGGCCTAATCCCTCTCATTCAGTAGAAGAGACCCGTGACCAGCAGTTGTAAGTGTATAATACAGGGCTAGTAAAAACCATTTTTTTTTACAGGTGGACGCCCAAGGCGACAGCTTGGTCACAGCTTGCGCCCGAGCCGGCGATGCATATGCAGCCGTACTGGCAGAAATAGTTCGCAACGATACCGACCAACCACCACTGTTCCGCATTCATCATGCTAATACTGACGGTGAGTGTGCACTCGTTTAGTAGGTTAGTAGGAATGTAGATTGGTAGAAAAGTAGTTTGGTAATAAGGTAGGTTAGTAGGTTGGTAGGAAAGTAGTTTGGTAATTAGGTAGGTTAGTAGGAAAAAAAACTTTTACTTGTAATAAATTTGTTTCAGAAAGGTGGAAGTTTAAATATGTCTATTTTTGAGCATTTTAGGAAGCCTATTTTGTTATTGTGTGTGAAAAGTAATATTACAATGGAAGATTTTAACAATTATTGTACTGGTATTAGGTAAAGGAATATGAACGCAGCCACAAGTTTATCTATGGTGAACTTCAAAAAGAATATTGTTCTTGTCAGCTATTGTCTGTGCCTTCTGAATAAAACGGCTCGTGTACGTACGTAGCCTTCGGTATTTTTATATTGCCCTATATAGGCAGACGAGCAGACGGCCCACCTGATGGTAAGTGGTTACCGCCGCCCATGGACCTCAGCAATGCTAGAGCACAGCCCAGCCGCTGCCTACCGTTAATATATAATTTAACTCCTTTATTTCCTACATAAACTAACTGGAATATTTCATAATCATTATATTTTTTCATTATTAGGCTACACAGCTCTACACGTGAGCTGCAGCCAACACAGTGCGCATGCGCCGCGTCTCCATACAATACACGTGCTCATCAACCACGGGGGAGCTGACGTGTGGAAAGGGGTAAATAACACATTTATATTTATTTTAACCTTTATGACAAAACGAGCAGGTCGCTCGCCTGATGGTAAGCGCCACGCCTGCCCATAAACAGAATTGACGCCAATGTAAGCGACACGATTTTAGTGCACCTATACAACCTATATCATTTAAGTAGATATGTATTGTAAAGAAAGGACGACGACGACTGCCTCGGTGGTGCAGTTGTAATGCGAACGCGTTACGATTGAGGCCAACGCTGAGGTCTCGGGTTCGATCCCCAGGTCGGGTAAAGGGGTATTGGGTTTTTCTATTACGAAATGCTCAGTATCAGACCGGAGTCTGGAATTTGTGCCCGGTATGGCGATAGGCTCACACCCTATCAGTTCATGGGACAGAGATACGCTCGGTGAAATGTGGGTGTACTGGTTACACCTCTGCCTACCCCTTCGGGGATTATAGGCGTGATGCGGGTGCGTATGTATTGTAAAGGAAGCGCGAGGGGTAAGAGGGCGCGGGAAAAAGGCACTCGGGCGGTCATTCGGCCGCTGCCCGCTAGCCGTCACTCGCTAACTAGACGTCTAATAAGAGTCCCCGTACGTTGTGCGCTTCCGTTTTCTGCCATATTGTATAATAATAATAATACTAGCCCTGTATTATAAACGTCCCACTGCTGGGCACGGGCCTCCTCTACTGAATGAGAGGGGTTAAGCCTTAGTCCACCACGCTGGCCTAATGCGGGTTGACAGACTACACATCCCTTCGAAATTCTTATGAAGAACTACTCAGGTATGCAGGTTTCCTCACGATGTTTCCTTCACCGTTAAAGCAAGTGATAATTAACAATTAATACACACATAACTTAGAAAAGTCAGAGGTGTATGCACTTGGGGCTGGTTTCGAACCTGCGACTTTCGTCTTGACTTCCATACCACTCCCCGCTGAGCTATCACTGCTTATATGTGCCATATCGTACCGTCATAAAAAATAAAAAAGTATTTTGATTCCAATTCGTGATTTTCCTTCACTGCATCGCCTACAGCCAACCAGAACTTCTAATTATGAAGGACTGCAAGACATTGAACTGCGCTCGTCACCCTGAGACATGAGATTTCATAATGCCCAGTAATTTCAGTATCTACAATGTTGTCTATAGGACGTAAAGGGTGGCGACACATCGGTCCACCTGGCGGTCAACTCTGCCAACTGCGACCTTCAGCTGATCATGATGCTGTTCAAGGGTGTCGACAGAAAACTGTGGAAGAGTCTGGCGCATTGCCGTAACATGAGGTAAGAGATTTCAATAATTTTACAGAGTTCAAAAGGCTCAATAAATAGGTTTTGGGTATACAACGAGTTACAGAAAGGTGTGGTTATGCTTAAGGGTCGTTACTTACACCTGACAGTGACTGTTTATATACAGGATCTAATCAAAATCTAGGCATACTAAAATTTTCTGCTAATATTAATCACTCGTTTATTAAGATCGATAATATCGATCACATCTCTATAAAAATAAAATGAAGTGCTTGCGCGAGAATAACAGTGCTGGAGCGAGACAAAAGGTCAGTTGTTTATCATTTAGTGGTGTCCATAGTTGCAAGTCGAATATCGAGGTTACCCATTCAATAGAAAAGAAAAAGCATGTCCTAGCAATGTAATCATATTTGGTACTACAGGTGTGAAAGAATTATGCCGTACACTATACGTTTCTTAAACTTGACCACACCTTTCAGTAACACGTTGTATAATACTTATATCGTACACTATACGTTGGTTAAATTTGACCACACCTTTCTGTAACACGTTGTATAATACTTATATCGTACACTATACGTTGCTTAAATTTGACCACACCTTTCTGTAAAACGTTGTATAATACTTATATCGTACACTATACGTTGGTTAAATTTGCCCACACCTTTCTGTAACACGTTGTATAATACTTATATCGTACACTATACTTTGCTTAAATTTGACCACACCTTTCTGTAACACGTTGTATAATACTTATATCGTACACTATACGTTGCTTAAATTTGACCACACCTTTCTGTAACACGTTGTATAATACTTATATCGTACACTATACGTTGCTTAAATTTGACCACACCTTTCTGTAACACGTTGTATAATACTTGTATCGTACACTATACGTTGCTTAAATTTGACCACACCTTTCTGTAACACGTTGTATAATACTTGTATCGTACACTATACGTTGCTTAAATTTGACCACACCTTTCTGTAACACGTTGTATAATACTTGTATCGTACACTATACGTTGCTTAAATTTGACCACACCTTTCTGTAACACGTTGTATAATACTTATATCGTACACTATACGTTGCTTAAATTTGACCACACCTTTCTGTAACACGTTGTATAAGCGCAATATTATACCTTATCGAACGAGATTTATATTTTGTACATATTATATTATATTACTAAGATATTTTTATATGCAACTCAATGTCGAAACCAACAGGTCACTCGCCTGATGGTAAGCGCCTGTCCATAAACAGAAGCAACACCACACAGAACTTTGAATTGCAAAGCACTGCACGGCATACTGTGCTCGTCACGTAGTAGTTGCACTGGATCTAATGTCCTTCAATCCGAAACTCAACAATGCTTACACATTGCAGCTAAGCGGCAAAATTAGACAAAACTGTTTTACCTATCAGAGGGTCTCTAACACACGACAGACCTACCTTACCTTTTTTTTTTTTTTTTGTCGCGGGGAAAGCGAATTATTGCTACCGCCCCGCCCCGGGGGAAGGCGGAACGGTTATGTTGGGTTCACCGGTCTTACGACCCAGCGTTAAGCCGCCCGGGAGAGATGTTAAATCCGAGCGACCGCTGGGCCGAGTCCCTAACACTATATACAACCTACACCGGCATACCAACTAAAACCCCGCGGTGGCCTTCTTCGGCGCATGTGGAGCGGCCCCGGGGTATCCCTAGCTATATCTAAGGATTGCTACCGGAACCGCCCCTGCGCGGTGCCGCCTAGCGGCCCGTCTCCTTATGGGGGGCTCAGAAGCCCCCGCGCACCGAAGGACGCCCTCGGCGTCAACGGCAGACACGAGGCCGACCACCCGTGCTGCCGTCCATCCCGGGGTCGCACGTACAAGAGTACAAAACGGGCGCTACGACAGCCCCCGGCTGCGCGCCTACGACCCCCGATGGCCCCAATTAGACGCCTCTTACGACAGGCAGGGGATACCGTGGTGGAATTCTCCAAACGCCCCCATTCCACAGGGCGGGAGACGCCGGTCAGTCGTCCACCCGACGCCTCCTACGTCTCCTTTGGCGGCGCGCGGGATCGTTCTGCTCACGATCCCGCTCGGCGCTCTCCGCGGGGTCGTACTCCTGGTACGTTCTGATTTTTTATTTTATTTTTTTCGTTTCAGCTCGGTAACGCCTCTGGAATACGCCCGCTCTGCTATGAAATCCACCACAAGGCAGAACTACCCACAAGAAGTATTGGATTTCTTGAAAAAATGCCGTTGAAATGTTACCATGATTTTGTGTTGAATTTATTGGTATTTTATTCGTTTTAAAGGCTGGCAAGCCTAATTGTGAAAAGCAAGAAAATATGTTTGGTAGTTTTTTGCGGTGCTGGTATTACCAGATTATGTTGCCAATTAAAATGTGAAACATGTATGACAAAAATAGTAGTTTTTGTTATTTGTTGGTAATAGTTGTCTTCCATAAAAATTGTATTGAAAGAAATGTTTTCGTAAATTTAGCACTTAAAATACGTCACAAATGACAAACGTAATTGTTTTGGTATTCTTTTAGTTTAGAGGCTGGCAACCTCTTTGTCATGTGATATTGAAATTTTGAAAAATTGATAATACTAAGAACAAATTTTACTTTACAGTTTTTTTCATATATTTTGTAGTTTTGGACCCAAACAGTGGTCTATCTTTTGTACCTTATTATAATAAAACAAAACATATTTTTATAAAAAGTATTTTTTGTTATAAGTCGATATGCATTTTGATATCGGCGAGTATAATTTTTAAACGTTCGTCGAAAAATATTAGAAATAAATAATGATTAAGGAACTAAATCATGGTTTTAAATTGATATTTGTTTTTTTACTTAATCCGCATCCATATAGGTCAATGCGGTTAGGTCCTACGATGCTACCATAGACAATGGGATCAAACGCATAAAACTTTTTTAGATTATCACGCTCATCCCTTACAAAATAAATTAATATTAGCCCTGTATTATATACGTCCCACTGCTGGGCACGGGCCTCCTCTACTGAATGAGACTGGTTAGGCCTTACTCCACCACGCTGGACTAATGCGGGTTGGCAGACTTCACATACCTTCGAAATTCTTATGAAGAACTCGAGTATGCAGGTTTCCTCACGATGTTTCCTTTACCGTTAAAGCAAACGATAATTAACAAATACGTAACTTGGAAAAGTCAGTGCATGCTCTTGGTCGGGTTTCGAACCTGCGACTATCGTCTCGGCAGTCCGTACCACACTTCGTTAAGCTATCGCTCCTTTTTTCACAAATTATGTCAATTTTCTTGTTTATCATTATAGTCAACAATCCATGTATGGATTTTTTACAATATAAGGTATAAAAAAATCCAAAAACATACCCTTTGTAATATCAAATGATTATGTAATTAATGTTTAATATACATTATTATAAAATAGTAGTGCTAAAAGAATTTTTTATGACCTTTAGGTATTTACGATATCTACGGACATAAGGCTTGGCACACACTGTGATGAAACGCGGACGGTTTTGTTCCGCAAACAAATTTAATGCATAGCTTTTTATACAAGCACTAATGGGTTTTTTTCAGTGACCGATTTTAAAAACATATCGTGTATCGTGATTAGCGCTTAGCGTTTTAAAAACGCGTAAATTTGTATAATACATAAGATCCAAAAAATCAACCAGTAGTGCGTGTTCGTGCGCAGTTTGGTTTTTTCAACTGTTTTAAAACAGTTTCCTTTTAGGCGTTGAGTCCTAAGCCTTAGGGCGAAAATTTTCGATAACGCATTTAAAAATACATACATACGCACTCACGCCTGTAATCCCGAAGGGGTAGGCAGAGGGGTAACCAGTACACCGACATTTCGCCGAGCATATTTCCGTCCCTTATGTGATAGGGGCGAGCCTATTGCCATACCGAATATTGGCACAAATTCCAGGCTCCGGCTGATACTGAGCATTTCGTAATAGAAAAACTCAATGCCACTTTACTCGACCCGGGGATCGAACCCGAGACCTCAGTGTTGATCTCAATCGTAACGCGTACGCATTACAACTGCGCCACCGAGGCAGTCGTTAAAAATACAGATGTTTTGAATTCTTAATTTGAGAATGCAGGTTTTTTATTTTCCACATTTGATGATGCGGATTAATCCGCTGTCTGCAATTTGCAAAAGAAAATGCGGAACTTTTATTTTTTTGCATTGAAAACTTGAATGCTATTTCTATGGTTCAAAATTTGAAAATGCGGATATTTTAAATACTACGTTTCAAAATGCGGATTTTTTTTATTTTACATTTGTCGATGCGGATTAATCCGTTATTTACAATTGCAAGTAATGTTAAGTATTATTTTACATCTGCATAATAATATACGTAAAGGACGCCAAATTAATTGGAGTTTCAATTGTGATGATAGAGATTCGCTAGATGGAATATTAAAGTTGTTTTTTTTTAACAATATGTATCATGGCTTTTGATTTTCGACCAGGAAATGTTGTAAGACGTATTTTCTTAAGTTTTTGACATTATTTTATTAAGTTTTTAGGTTTAATAATATTTTTCATAAAAATGTATGAATTTATGATATGTAAATAAAATGAAGATATTTTTCATTATGACCGTAGTTTTATTTTTTAGCTATACTGGCACTAGAGTTTTGAGTGGTAGAGCCACGCTGTAGACACTACTGTCTACAGCATGTATGGGCCGGCTCGTCCGGGTCATTACCACTGTCTCACAGAAAACCGGCGTAAAGTAGCAGCTTGCTGCTGCGTTTCGTACGGTGAGTGAGATACCCGGAGGCCCAAACCCCTCCCCTTCCCAATTCCTTAATTATCCCTTTCCTTTAAGGTCGGCAACGCACCCATGACTCTTTTGGTATTGTGGGCGTACATGGGCGGTGGAGATCACTTACCATCAGGTGACACAGTTGCTCGTTAGCCGGCCTATGTCATAAAAAAATGAGTAATAGTTTTTTTTACGTAATCCATCTATGAGCATTTTGGAACTTACATACTACATTTCGGTGTAATGGTCCAGTTTAATGTCGTTGCATACTCGAGGCTGGTTTCGAACCTACGACTCGTCTCAGCGCTCCGTACCACTCCCCGCTGAGCTATCGCTATTTCCATTTGTTTCGACCTTAAACATCGTATTACCACCTACAACTATTATAAAAAAAGTGAAAGATTGGATGTTTGTTAGCGGTTTTGGGTGGAACATTTTATCCCTGGAAAGGCTCATGGGCGTAGCCGCGATCAAATGCTAGTATTGACAGCTCTATTGACAGCCTTCGTGGCGCAGCGGGTGAGTAGCCAGCTGCAAAGCGAGAGGCTGTGGGTTCGATTCCCGCACTCAGACAAATGTTTGTGTGATCCACAAAACATTGTTTCGGGTCTGCGTGTTGTGGGTTGGCAAGTCCCTCGTAGTTCCTGTTACCCACGACACAGGTTAACCTAGTGTGGGGTCAGGACTATGTGTGTGACTGTTGGGTGTATTTATTTATTTATTAAAATAAAAAACAAACGACTAGTCACGTTTTATTTAACAATATCTTAAATAAATGTAAACATAACTTGCACGCCCAGGAACATAATATATAATATCCATTTATATACTCCACACCCCACTGTACTTTCCGAAACTTAATATAATTCTAAATGCAGTGATGCGACGAATATGGTATGCGAATTCGTAATATGCGGAAAATAAATTTACATGCAGTGCCGTAAGTTTTTTTTTTAGACTAATTTTAGAATTAGCTATAGATTAAAACAGTGCTACTAATCAAAATATGTTTCATATTGGATAAAAAAAAAACAAAAAAATACGTAAATTCCATTTTTTATGACTATAAATGTACTTTCTACCTATAAAAAAATTGCTAAATAATTAGGTAGTCTATGAAATATAGTAAAAAAAAACCTTTGTATCCATGAATTAAAAAAAACACGTAATAAAAAATGTTAAACTAACACAAGTGTAAAACACATTCGTCACGTCACTTCGCATACTTATGAGCAAAATACAATATTGCACGAATGCATGTACTCGAATATAATTAAACATAAATGATACAACATTATGGCAACACAATTGCACCAAAGACAAATGACACGTACATAGAGATCATTTCAACAAATATTTTTTGGGGCCAAGTGGGTTTAAAACCAAAATTAGGAAGACATTTCAATTGTTCAAAAATATTTTTTGGCCCTCACGGTAATTTTACGAAATGTTTGATTCGAAATTTGAAGAAAATAAAAGTGTGGCAATTACGAAAAATTACAAAAAAAATGCGATAATTGTTTTTTTTTTATATTTCAAACATATTATTATTTGCTCTTTATAAAAAAGGAATAATCAAGTGACACAATATTTTTGCGCTATTCAGAATCAAACATTACGCGAAATGCGAAATCAAAACGAGCGTGACACTCGATTGACATACAATGTTAAATGCGTATTTATAACAAATGGGAGCAAAGCATTAGAATTAACACAACATCAAAAATAGCAGTTGTTGATTTAAATCATTGCAATATTTACGTCCACGCATTGAAACAAAGAACTAATATTTTATCTGATTAATTAAAAATATAACCCCGTGTGTTATTTTGGGTTGCTCAAGAATAAAAAGGCATTTTTGATAAACTGTTATATATAAATTTATTTTAAAAAAACATAAATCATCAATAAGCAAGAACATAAATCAACAGCTAATATTTTAATATTAAAATCAACAATTTCACATTTTTAACGAAACACTATTTATTAAAAAAAGAACTCGTTGCTAGAAAATAATTTTGCTGCTGTTTTTTTGGCCTCGTCTCCCATTTTTTTCATTTCTCCTATTTTTTATTTTGATATGTATTTTAAAAACAATTGTAAACACTGGACATCATATGGCAAGTATATTCAGTTGGAGATACATTTGGATTATGCAAAGTTTAAATAGTACTGATAAAAAAAATCCTTGGATATTTCTAAAATTGAAATAGTACAGAGGGGCTAGCACGGAAAACTATCGAAATCGTAATGTAAAGGTATCGAGGGCTCGATAGATCATTCCTTAAATATCATTGGTCTATATTCCATATAAATTAGTTTCTTTTACGTACGATAGAGGCGCTGTACTAAAATCTCATAGAAATTGTTGTCGATGACAGCTCGAAAACTTTTCGCAAGTTTCCGTGCTAGCCCCTCTGATCAAAAACAATCATAAGTAGAAAGAGTGCATGATCACTCAAATGGTTAATTTTATTTCACAAATTCCTTTCCTAAAACCGCGATATAACTTGGCCCAAAAATAATTATGAGACTATCGAGTTATTATTATATAATTTAATGGTAGAGCCATCTATATTATCGCAATTTTAAAGACAAACCGTTACTAAACGAAATTCTTCAAGAATTGAGTTACTAATGGCATTTTTCTTAAAATTACGTAAACTATACGATCAATTTGACACTTTCATAAAAATTCTACTTTTAGAGGTAGATGGCGCTAATTTTGACCGTTACAAAACTAAATATGATTTGCTTGCTAAATGCAATATCGTGTTTATACTAATTAGTATAAGGGGATTTTTCAGTAATTAATTATAATCGAAAAAAATATAATGGCAAAGTATTACTATAAAAATAAAAAAACATAATGAACAATGTTCTATTTAAAAAAAATAACTTTTATATATTTTATGTAGTGCAAATAAATATCCATCATTATGACCTCAAAAGATGGCTCAAAGCACCATGATCTTCAATTTTATTGCGAAAAAGCCGTTTTTTTTATTTTAGCTCCTGTGTAAAATTTTATATTTTCGTTTAGTCACAGTTGGTCTTTAAAGGAGCGTTATGTAATTTTTTTATGATTCAAAATCATATAAAAGTGCACGCGAAACAATTATTAATCTAAAGAATCTAATCCAAATGTAACCAACCAACTTGGTAAACTTCAGTTATGATTTAGGAACATTTTTCTCAAAATACACTTTTATAGCGAATTTCCATTGACTAGCTCATTTAAAAGATCTTCCATTTGCCATATCTACACTAAAACTACTTATTTTTAATATTTTTTAAATTTTCATTTTTAATAAAACTTAGCACCGTATTAAATGAAAAAAAAAAACAAAAATATACATAAAGTATTTTTTTCGAAACTGTTTTTAGTGGATTGTTTATAACGTAAGATCAAATTAAGAGATCTATAGATATGGATATCCTATCGATGCATCAAGCGACAGACGCGCGCGTCATTAACGCAAAAAGGTAAAAGTGCGCGACATTTACGTGGGCGTCTGTTGCCGCGATTCCGCGTTCAGTTACCGAGTACGCATTAATTTTAAATGACGTCTAAATGACAATTACCTAAAGTAAATCAACGTTACTGATTGCGACAGTGAGCTTAAACGAAGACCCTCAATTTCTTTACTATTATCCCACTAGGTGGGATCGGATTGGATGGGATTAACATATCTCTAAATCCTTGGAAAAGTCAATTTAATGGTAACCAAATTCTTATCCTAAATGCCAAAACACTTTATTGATAAACTTTCTTAAGCACTGCTTAATTAAACACTTATCATCTCTGTCTACCCACATTATAAATCGCGTTGACAGAAAAAGACAAAAGAGTGTTTAACTATTCAATGCATAAGACGTGTCACATTGAATACCGTTTAAAATTCCATTTCGGTTATGACAAAGTCTTTTTCTTCTTTTACATACTTTTAAAAAAGGGCCCCAAACTCTGTACTTGGGCATGGCCGCGACGACCCTGGGAGTCACATAGCCTATCTATAACCGATACTGTAAATTTTTATATTTTTTTTCAATTCATTCAACCATATTAGCCTTCCCAAACAATAACATACCGAGATGTTTTACATCTCGAATCGTTTTAAACGTTCAAACCACTAAAAACAGTTTCAATATTGCAACACCCTTACCGTATTAATAATAAAAAATGAACGTTTTTAATACCACAACACCGCAAGACATAAAATAATACCGACGTAAAAACCGCCAGATATTTTAAAGGATCCGCCATGCCACGACATAAGCGTGTTTAAACACAGCATTCGATCCGAATCCGAAATGAGAATATTCGAGATTTCGGAAAACGGAATTCGGATTAAATGTGCAACCTCTCATACAAATAGAAGTTACGGCCAAAATTATTCGAATCAGTGCTGTGCGAACAATTTTCAAAAATGTGTGATTTTTAAAAACCTGTAGCATCCGCAACTCGACATAGGTTGTGTCGAAGTATGGCGGGACCCTCAATGTTATGTACGTCACACGTAACAGACCAGTTACATCACTAGCCATGGTGTTGCAACTGTCAAAAATATTCTACCAATTGGTAGTTTTACTATTATTATAGTTATTAGATAACATACGTTATAATGGTTGCAATAGAAAAATATAGAATATTTTTTTCTGACAAATAAAAGATTCAGTGAAGCTTCGACTAATAGAGAGGCTAATCTAACGCATCTTTGTAAATAGTGTATCATCTAACTATAAATAGCATTTTCTTTTAATTTTCTTACAAAATATCAATGGGCAATTTAACGCGATTTTGGCGATAACTAGTGATATTCACTTTTTAAGGTTTTTTATCATACAACAAATAAGCTTTTGAAGTTATAAATTGTAGTCATGCAACAAAAATCTACACTCCGCAATTTTCACTCTTTTTAAACCATTAAGCTTTTTTAAAGTTGCAACACCACAACCTATTTTACTCCCATCATTTCACTTTCCCTACTCTCCAATACACACACGAGCGACACAAAAGAACAGCTATGTCCGAAATCCTTAACATTAATATACCTAATATGAATTTCTACGAGAAAGTTTTTAAAAAGACATTTTTTTTCTTTAAAAATTTTGTACTCAATGTCGGCCGAAACTTTTTTAAAAATCACCCAACCTCAACCAACCAATGATTAGCTTTTTCAAAAAAAATATGCATTGGAACATATCTCACTTCTCTTTTTTATTTGATTTTTTAATACCAAAAAATTAGGCAAAGATATGGAAAATGCATGAATATTAAATTTTTACCGAATCAAATAAAGGAATCTTACGAAGGAAATAAAAATTTGATAACACCATTTCAAAATGTATTTTATGAGCCATATAATACTGTATATTTTCTTGGTCAACTAAAATAAACCTTGGATTACACAGTAACCATTTTTTATTATTTAATACCGTCAGTAAAAAATAGACATCACATCAAGTTGTGTCACATTACCAAAAAATTTTTTCTGAAAAAGCGAACCCCCATACAAATGTTCAATTTCCTCAATAATAAACTACAATCACATTATGCCATTCTGATCACAGATATTTTGACCCTGCCTCATGCCGGGTGCTTCTGTCATTTTATAGATGAGTTTTATTAATTTTGACAATAAAAAAATATGTTTTCAATACAAATTTAACAATCCCTTTCTTCCACTTGCCCTATTTGGAGTCTACAATCTAAATCTATAAAGATTATTATAAACATATATTTTAAAATAAATTATAGAAAATTCTACTGAAATATTGCAGTTATATTAAGGCTCAACTTTTAAGTCAGTGAAAAAGGGACCACATTTTTTGTTATAGAATTTAACTATGGCAAACGACTTAAAGATGAATATAACCTAAAATAACATGATCACTCCAGATTCAATTAGTTGTTTTTATAGCATAGGCCGAGCAAGTGGGTCACCTGATGGTAAGTGATCTCCAGCTTTTACCAACTATAAAATAACAGAAACACCATCACATACCCTTAACTACATTCCATCACACCATTATCTTACCAATAAAGATTTAATCTTAATTTTTTCACCTAGCTTTAGCACTAAAAACTAAAATTTTATCTTTTTAAAATAAAAAAAAGTACCGGTTGCCATTTTGAGTTCCACATTTTTAAATATATACGCATGTTAGCCCAATAAGACCAAAAATTTTCAAATTTTCACGAGACTTTATGCATGATTATTCAAGTTGAAAAGTAGAAACATCATATTAGAACATAAAAGGCAGAACTTCCTTTTTTAGGATCGAGTTAAAATATCAGAGATAATACAATACATTTTTTTCAGGGAGGGAAATACATAGTGTTCCGAAATCGTAACTAAATAACTTTTGGCGCGATATACAGAGTGTTTCACGGAATACGACCTGCGTAATAACCGTTTATTTTATAATAAGGTTTATGTTTTTGACAGCCTAGACTAGATTTTTATAAGCATTTCAACAGAGAAACAATAAATGCCATAGTTGAGCTACGTAGAAACCCTTTATAGTGAAATTTTAAAAAAAATACATTTTCGATAAAAAAACCCCAGAAAGTATGAAAAAAAACTCAAAAACTTATTTCTTTTTAATTATCAACCTGCATAATAATGCCAACATACTTTTAACATCACAATCCCGACTCTAACCTACAAGACTTAATTTTAGATAAAAAAAATGGCAACCGGCCTGTCTGTTACCAGTTTATGTTGGTTTCGCGTGTCGTTGTTCAGTTTTGGACAATATTGTATCGTCCACAATGTGTGACATTGCAATGTGACGTCTGGAATGAAATACATATATACATACACACTCACGCCTGTAATCCTCGAAGGGGTAGGCAGGGGTGTAACCAGTACACCCACTTTTCGCCGAGCGTATCTCCGTCCCTTATGTGCTAGGGGGCGAGGCTATCGCCATACCGGGTACAAATTCCAGACTCCGGGCTGATACTGAGCATTTGGTAATAGAAAATCCCAATACCACTTTACCCGACCCGGCGATCGAACCCGAGACCTCAGCGTTGACCTCAATCGTAACGCGTACGCATTACAACTGCGCCACCGAAGCAATCAATATGGAATATTTAATGGAATTAAATATTCGTGTGAAATTTCTTATGCTGGTGGAAGGGTATCAGATATATATTCAAGGGCGGGTCTATGGACGTGACAATTGCCTCCCTCCTGTAAATTTAACCGAAATTGCTCCTCCCACCTTATCAACCAAAAACTACCCGCTCTGCGAAATACTTTTTTTTATTGCACTAGGGGCTTTGCCCATATTTTTCCACAAATAATAAAATATAAAAAAAACTTAAAGTCCGACGAATATGAGACATATGTTACTTTCTTGCCCACATTATTCTGCATCGATTGGTATCGGTCTCGACCCCATACCCTCAGCGGTTTCGGAGGAGATAGCGTGACAAGCTTTTGGCAGCGGCGGCGGCGCCAGTTACTTTTTTTTAGAATAGAGAGATAGGCCGACAAACGAGTATGTGGGTCACCTGATGGTATGAGATCACCACCGCCCATAAACGCCCACAATACCAAAAGAGTCATGGGCGCGTTGCCGACCATAAAGGAAAGGGATAATTAAGGGATTGGGAAGGGGAGGGGATTTGGGCCTCCGGATATCTCACTCACTGTACGAATCGCAGCAGCAAGCAGCTACTTTACGTCGGTTTTTTATAAGACAGTGGTAACGACTCGGTCGAGCCAAACAATTCGTGCTGTAGGCAAAACTGTCTACAGCGTGGTTCTACCACTGCCTACCTCTCTGGGAGTACAGGCGAGAGCTTATATTACGTCTGTAGTAGAAATTATTAAAGAATCAATATATACCTCAATCCTCTTTCCCCTCGGCAAGACAAACTACACATAGTGCATTGTTTATTTTCTGTGTTGGCAACCTTCTCATTTTTCATAGACAAATCTGTTACTTCACTCTTGTCTATGGGCTTTGTGTTAGTTTCTTCCGGTTTAGGCGTGTCTATGGTTTTAGTGGCGGGTTTTGCTGTGTTTTTCGGTTGCTTCTTTTCCGGTGTGTACAGTTTTGGCTTCAGATCTAAAAAAAAAATTTTTTTTAGCCATATGCATAAACGAAAATCTTTTAATTTCGTCATCTATATAGTGTTAATAGTTTACAGCAGATGGACATGACGAAATTATAAGGGTTCCATTTTTGCCATTGGGATACAGAACCCTAAATATGCATTTAGATCGGTCCATTTGTGTAGATCAGAGGTTCTCAACCTTTTCTAGACCAACCCCTTTAGAGGAAAATATCTATTTCAAATATGTGTAAACAATATTTTAATAACTTTTTTTTAATATTGCTAATGATTATTTTGGCAGTCTCCGTGGCGCAGTGGACAAGTAGCCGGCTGTGAAGCCAGAGGCCGTGGGTTTAATTCCCGCACCGAGACAAAAATATTTATGTGATCAACAATTGTTTGTTTCTAGGTGTTTTTTTCCCAGAGGGGTTGACGTCAGGCAGACGGCCGTTCGTAAAAGTTACAAGCTAAATCATTCTCTAATATGCGTTAAAAAGCATGTTACGCCGACCCCACTGCGAGTGGGATGTAGGCAGACGGAAAAAGATTTTAAATAAATATTTTCAACATATTGAAGTAGGTACCCATCATCACCGGCTCATATGTAATATATATAATAATATAATATTGATATGCTCATTTAATGCTGGATTAATTACTACATGCTGGCTTTAGCGGCCACTGGGGGTATGGTATCATCCTCGTTGGGAATCTATGGTTTAGGTATTACAGACAGGCATCCACACAATGAGGTCAAATAATAACACCCCTCTTTTCATCTGGAATTAAAAAGGTACTCACTAGCAACAATGACAATATTAGGCACTCCCATGACACTGTGAGGTTCCACCTGATTGGCCTTTACGCATTTAGCGTCGAGTTCTACTATGCGACTGAGTGGCGCCTCGTCGCTAGACGCGTCTGAGTCGCTGCGATTCTTAGACTGAGATTTTTTGACTCGTTTACGGAACCTGTAACGTTAAGGTAAATGTGTTTAGATTTTATTGTTTCGTGCCTTCCTCGGTGGTGCAGTTGTAATGCGTACGCGTTACGATTGAGGCCAACGCTGAGGTCTCGGGTTCGATCCCCGGGTCGGGTAAAGTGGTATTGGGTTTTTTTTTACGAAATGCTCAGTATCGGCCCGGAGTCTGGAATATGTGCCCGGTATGGCGATAGGCTCGCCCCCTATCACATAAGGGACGGAGATACGCTCGGCGAAATGTGGTTAACATAATATTATAAAAATAAAATAAATTTAATATTAGGTGGTTACCTTTTAAAGGTATTATTATTACAGCCTACACAACATTATAATTTACAGCCTACACAAAATAATATCAACGTCATAATAACCTAATAATTATTATATATACATACGCACTCACGCCTGTAATCCCCGAAGGGGTAGGCAGAGGTGTAACTAGTACACCCACATTTCGCCAAGCGTATCTCCGTCCCACGATGTGATAGGGGGCGAGCCTATCGCCATACCGGGCACAAATTCCAGACTCCGGGCTGATACTGAGAATTTCGAAATAGAAAAACCCAATACCACTTTACCCGACCTGGGGATCGAACCCGAGACTTCAGAGTTAGCCTCAATTGTAACGCGTACGCATTACAACTGCGCCACCGAGGCAGTCATAAAATAATAATTATTATTTTATGAATTACAAGTTATGATACACACACATGCATTAAAATAATGTTATTTTATTTTAAAGGGCCATGACACATGTTAACTAAGTATGATGAAAAACACATAACTTAATTTTATTTTTAAAGAGGCCAATGTTATTGCTTAATATGTCAGCGTCAATACAATTTGTGATCTGCAATCACATTAATTAAGAATAAGTAATTGTCGTTTTCATAATTCCACACACCGTTTCCTGGGCCTCTTGTATGTAACATCCAACTTTTTCTTCATCTCCTCATTGTTATTTATATTGATGTACTTCTCACAAGTTGCTGCCGGTCTCTCATCCGTACTGCTTGATATTGTGTCCGTCTTATCGCAAGCAAAGAGGTCCGTCTCGTTACTTAGCTCATTGCTGTCTATTTGATCACTGGAATTAGATGCAATCATAATTGATAATCATTTTACCTTTTATTTTAGTGATAGTACCGTGCAGTTTTGCTTTTAGCACGAATGGGCCGACTCGACCTGGTCCTTACTACAGTCTCACAGATAACTGACGTAAAATAGCAGCTTATTGCTGCTGTGTTTCGTTCGGTGAGTGAGATATTGGGAGGTTCGAATTCACCTCTAGTCCCCATCCCATAATTTTCCCTTTCCTTAAAGAATACCAATGCGAACATGATTCTTCTAGTATTGTGGGTGTACAGTGGAAATTATTTGCTTTTTTGCCGGCCTATGCTATATAAAAAAACTTATAAGCTTGTTTTTTTTATCTTGCCATGACTACACTGGACCTGATGTTAAGTACACTTCACTCGTCACTTTACATATAATGTCGACATGCAGCCAATATGCCTACAAATACAATATATTAAAACACCCATTATGGTATATTTGCTTGGCTAAACATCTTGATTTTTGTTGTCAACTATCCTATAAGATTCTAATTGGACAATTATTTGTCCTCATTTATACTCACACTTCTTACAACAAAAAATGTCATAATAATGTCGAGAGAACATATAAACTGCCTTGGTGGCGTAGTTGTAATGTGTACACATTATGAATGAAGCCGACGCTGAGGTCTCGGGTTCGATCCCGGGGTCAGGTAAAAGTAGATATTGGGATTTTCTATTACGAAAAGCTCAGTATCAGCCCGGAGTCTGGAATTTGTGCCCTGTAATGCGATAGGCTCGTCGACTATCACATCATTGGAGGTAGATACGCTTGGCGAAATGTGGGTGTACAGGTTACACCTCTGCCTACCCCTTCGGAGATTACAGGCGTGAGTGCGTACGTACGTAGAACATATAAACAAATAATGTTTCATCATACCTGTGCTCAGAGACATCACTTTGTGTTGCTTCCAAATTTTTAATCTGAAATGTTATGTTAATCCTCTTATATATCTCCTCTGTAATGTTTCTGCATTTCTCATACTTGGACTCCAGTGGTTTTCCAGACAATGTCCAAGGTCCTGCGTTTTGTATAGTAGACATGTTGAAAATACTAAATTATACTCGACTCCGCTTACATTCTCATCAGTCATTTGTCGATTACCACCGCGTAATGAGCACCACAGTGAATATTGAGCAATCCAACCATTGCCGCAGAGAAAAAAACACAAAATATGTTACATGTACAAAGACTATATTTTAATGGATTTCTTCCATTTGCTGACACTTTTAAACGTTGTGTATGCGAGGAGGATGTGTTGGGAGCCTTAAAACCCCAATTTAGACTCGGTTTCGGTGTATTACGTCGCGGAAATCAAGTTTTATCCGCGTTCAAAGCACAAAGAACCGTATACTTTACATTTAATGGCACCATAAAACTGTCAAGCATCTAGAATTGCAAGTTCCCTAAACGTAATACTAAAGACTAGATAAAATTATGGTTGTTAGACTCATGACGAGTATTTCATAACAACAATTAATAAACAAATAACAATAAAAATAAAATCTACAGGCGCGATTGCGGCATTTTTGTGGATTTTTTGACGTTTTAATTTAGTGTTGCTACGTACGCCTTTTTTTGATTAATTGCACATTAATTATTTTCATGTTCACCATAGACAATTTTTGTATGTGCGTTATGTTACAAGTCATGCAGATCATGTAGGAAGCGTTTTGATTTCTGAACGATATGTAAAAAATAATTTCCCGCCAAATTTTGCTTATCGCCATTGTTATTTTTGGGTTGATATTTGGAGTTTTGTTGTAAAATTTTATGTGATACGTTTCTTTAGCCATGTTGATGTTTAGATATTATCGGAGACGATTATAAAACAGTGTTTTCGTTTGATGCTGTGAGTTTTATCAGAAAAAGTAGTGCAATATGGCGCTGCGAAGGAATGCAAAACGAAATTTCTTTTCCGCCAAACTCGTCACTGAAAATAGAGTGCCGTGCGCCTTTTGCCGGCGTGATGTGGACGATGAAATAATTTACGGAAAATTGTACGCCATTGGCGATATACAATGTCATTATTTTTGTGTGGTATGTCACTGTAATTATTTTGTATCCAATGTTTAGCTTTGACCTCTTGTAATAAAGTCCCGGCCATTCGATATGTTTTAGGTTTTATTAGTCAGAACTTTATAAAGCCAAGTCTAACAATTGACACTAAAAAGCCAAACATGGGCGATATTCAGACCATTTAAAATCTTGGGACAATATTGTTGAAACCACTCCAGCAGTCTTGATGGTATATTGATTCTACAACTATGTCCAATAGTGAGCAATGGACACATTTCGTCTACCTTTATTTAATATGGGGAATACGTTTACTCTCCAAGCCAGAGCTTGAAGGTATGTCAGCCTCACCACTCACCAGCCTAGGCTGACTAAACACTGCACTGTTACTGTCTGCCATATAGCAAGTATCAGAGGTCACGGAGTACATAAATGCATGCAGACACAACATTTTGTGTACCTTGGCCTTATAAATACTTTTATAGCAAGAAATTCTTCTTGAAAGGGTTACAAACATTGTATTTATGGTGGGGTCGCCTGCGAGTTGCACAGACAGGTGATCAACTCACATTGATAGAACCATTTCATCCTTCTACAAGCATCATGATTACCAAGCCTCTGTGAGACGTTAGAGATGTAGAATTTAACTTGCAGAAAGTTATTATAAATACACCCAACAGTCACACATAGTCCAGACCCCACATTAGGTTAACATGTTCTCCCTGTAAAGTTAAAGTATTTCCATAGTGGGCAGTGGCTTGGTTGTGCCCCTGGCATTGCTAATGTCTATAGGCGACTGTGACCACTAACCATCAGGTGGGGTGTCAGCTCATTTGCCAAGCTAATAAAAAAAACATGTATCATTGGTATAAGGCCAATGAGGTACTTGCCCACAACAACTAAAGCAAAATATATTGATATTAATTTAGGTTTAATCTATCTTATATTCCACCATAAGATTTCATCACACATCAATGGTTTCCATGAAGCTTAAAATTTTCTAACCTGAACTGCACATTTTACGAGTGGTAGAGCCACGCTGTAGACAGATTTGTCTACAGCATGAATGGGCCGGCTCGTCCAGTTCGTTACCACTGTCTCACAGAAAGCCGACGTAAAGTAGCAGCTTGCTGCTGCGTTTCGTACGGTGAGTGAGATATCCGGAGGCCCAAATCCCCCTCCCCTTCCCAATCCCTTAATTATCCCTTTCCTTTACGGTCGGCAACGCGCCCATGACTCTTTTGGTATTGTGGGCGTACATGGGCGGTGGAGATCACTTGCCATCGGGTGACCCACTGGCTCGTTTGCCGGCCTGTGCAATAAAAAAAAATATTAACTTCTTCTTCTTCTTTAAAAAAAGAATTTGGCTTCCATCAGAGTGATGGTGATTCCACCAACAACGAAGTTTGCAATGACACTGTTGGAGATGTTGTATGATCAGTTTGTCAGACATCTTGAATTTTGACATTGGGCGGTTAGGATATTATTTCAGGTTAAGGGTAATAGACACAGACAAAATATTATGTATTACTATGGAATTCAGTTAAGGGAGGGACTGGTATTAGGATGGGGCAAACATATATTATTGGGGTTAGGCAATTTTATTGATATTAATAATAGATATAATATGATATATAGGGTTAGAAACAATTATATTCTGATATTATTGATAAATATTAACTTTCAATTTACAGGGAACATGACTGAGACTTTTCTTTTTTCCACCTTAAAAATTTAATTGGAAACAAATATCCCAGCTTTTCTGATGCAGTCTGTATAGCTGTGAATAAACCAGTATTTTAACTATATTTCAGCTACTTTCCTCATGTCTGGTGCAGAAAGGTAAAGATGACGATGGTCTTTTTGGATTCATGTACAAAGACATTTTGGCAGAAGTGGAGAGAAGTAAAAAACATGTGAGTTAATAATTTATACACATTTTAACCCAGAAAATATTTACAACCAGTTACAAAAAGGTGTGGTCATATTTAAGGACCATTATTTATTTTTGTAATTTAAAAAAAAAACCAAATCTAAGACAATAGTTTAGTGTTCCCGCGGGTGCGAAGGGGATAGCACGTTACCACCGTTGCTGCGACGCGCTAATACAAGAATTACGAAGCGACGAATGAATTCATACTTAACATAATCTAGCAACTGTATTTAATTTGCTTAATGCTAAATGACACTTTACATGCTAAAATTTTATGCGAATGCTAATGAATCCAATACCTGTACACTACTACTACTAGCCCTGTATTAAATAAACATGTCCCACTGCTGGGCACGGGTCTCCTCTACTGAATGAGAGTGGTTAGGCCTTAGTCCACCACGCTGGCCTACTGCAGATTGGCAGACTTCACATACCTTCGAAATTCTTATAGAAAACTCTTCACGATGTTTCCTTCACCGTTATAGCAAGCTATAATTAACGATGACATGTGTACACGTAACTTAGAAAAGTCAGAGGTATGCTCTTGGGGCTGGTTTCGAACCTGCGACTTTCGTCTCGATAGTCCTTATCACTCCCCTCTAAGCTATCGCTGCGTAATATTGTACACTATACTTGCTTAAATAATAAATAATATTTCTTTTTAGAAATGTTCGTACTGCGGTGTCGAAGGCGCTACACTAGGTTGTGCGGTGTCACAATGTCGGAAACAGTTCCATCTACCATGTGGCAGAGAGAAGAACGCCGTCTCATTATTCTATGGAAATTACAAGTGGGTTATATAATTTTTTCCTAAATTTAAGCGCCACGCACTAGAGATAGAGTAAGAAATAGTAAGGTATGAGAGAGGGTGTAGTGATGAAGATTAAGAAAGGAATACTAAGATGGTTTGAGCATGTAGTTAGGATGGATGAAACAAGATTGACGAAACAAATATACATGGCGAGTGTAAATGGTACAGTTGGGAGGGGAAGGCCTCGGCGAACTTTCATAGATCAAGTTGGAGATATTCTCGAGAAAGGCCAGGTCAGGTACTCCTGACCCTAGAGTCTAGGCAGACTCCCTAAACCGACATACATGTATGAAAAATTTAATGAGAGTGAATGAGGCCAAAGTGGTATGCAAGGATCGTAGCAAGTGGAAATCCGTTGTCTCTGCCTACCCCTATGGGAAACAGGCGTGAGTCTATGTATGTATGTATTAAGCGCCACGCCTGCCCATAAATAATAGCAACACTACACAGATTATTAGATTACACTGTATTCGTCAACCTGAGACACAGGATTTGAAGTCTCGTTAAAGGCGCAGTAATTTCACTGGCTTTAATTTACTTAAAACTGAAACTACAGTACTATTTGGCTGCAGAAATAACAAAATGGTGGTAGATCCACTCTGTGGACACTGCATGCATTTGCCAGCTTTACCAGTTTGTTGCCACTGTCTTATAGAAAACGGGTCTGAAGTATCCGCTTTCGTACGGTGAGTGAGATAGGAAATAATACATACATACATACACACTCACGCCTATGTCCCATAGGGGTAGACAGAGACTATTGAGTACCACAAGCTACGATCCTGACACACCTCTTTCGCCTCTTCCACATTCATACATCTTCTCATACATTTTCGTCGGTTGAGGGTACTCGTGACGTGCCCTTTTCGGAGAATGTCATTTATTTGATCCGCATATGTTCTCCTCGGGCGCCCTCTTCCAACCCTACCATTCACATTCGCACGATAAATACCTTTCGTAAGTCGTCTTTCATCCATCCTCTCCATATGCCCAAACCATTTCAGCATACCCTTTTCGATCCTAGTCACCACATCATTCTTCAACTTACAGCGATCCCTTATCACACTATTCCTCATCCGGTCAGCAAGGGTGACTCCACACATACTACGTAGGGAACGCATTTCCACCGCATTTATTCTACTTTCATGCTTCTTCTGCCAAACCCAACTTTCACTGCCATACATAAGTGTCGGTACCAGCACACCATTGTGAATAGCCATTCGTGCCTTATGTGACACCGACTGGCTGCTCATTACTGCGTGCAAGGCACCATTCACTTTGTTACCTGCCGTCACTCTCCTTTCAATATCCCCCTCGCACTTCCCATCTCTCGTTATCTTGTTACCCAGATACATAAATTCTTTCACTAATAATAAATAATACTATAAAAAAATATGGATAGACAACCTCCTCTATGGTAGATTGTCTTATGTAGGAATTTAATCTCTCACCTTTTTTTTATCCTGTCTCGGCAAAGTTACTACGCTACACCTGATGGTAAGTGTAGCGCAATCCATGAATACTGTCGACCAACGATAGACATTGAATCTATCGCAGATCGGCAGAATTATGCCGGCCTGCTTAGTTGCTTCTTCACACTCCGTTATTGGTTATTGGTAACACCTGGTTATTGCAATGGATCCATGTCACCAATTTATTTCTAACAGTAATTTGACAATGTTTCAGATCATTCTGCCAAACGCACGCTCACAAACAGAAAATACCTGACAACATTATGGAGAAAGCTAAACTAAGACGGAGGGAAGCTAATAAAAAGATTAAAGGAGGTGACATCTTGGAAGTCAACAGAAGTGACATGAGTAAGGGAAATATATTTTTAATATACGTTTTACTTGTGACTGAGCCTTCATCTTAGGTCCGAAACCAACCTCACTTGCACGTGGTACACTCTGCTGATTAACGGACGAGGCAATGACGAAACTTGGTTACCGTTGCGGGTTGTGGGGGTCGGATGGTTGGCTGTACCATATAATACCGTCAAATGATGGTACGATGGACCTTAACATTAACATGGGATAATGCCACGTAGAAAGGAAAAAATACGTAGAGCTACGCTGTAGACAGTTTTGTCTACATGAATGGGCCGGTTCGTCCGGGTCGTTACCACTGTCTCACAGAAAACTGGCTAAAAGTAGCAGCTTGCTGCTGCGTTTCGTACAGTGAGTGAGATATCCGGAAGCCCAAATCCGAGGGGGATTCTGCGAAAAGTGGGTGTACTGGTTACACATCTGCCTACCCCTTCGGGGATTACAGGCGTGAGTGCATATTATGTATATATACAAATAAATAAAATTGAAGTGTCTGTTTGTAATATTAAAATAACCGCTTTTAATATGAAATACGGTACATATACCGAAATAATATTTTTTTTAAATTTTGTCTGTCTGTTTGTTCCGGCTAATCTCTGGAACGGCTGGACCTATTTTGACAAGACTTTCACTGGCAGATAGCTGATGTAATAAGGAATAACTTAGGCTACTTAGGTAAATTTTTATCCTGGAAAATGACATAAACAAATTTGAATGTTTATTTCCAGGGTCATTTAAACTGGAGCCCGAATGCGTGTGCGTGATATGTTATGAAGAAGTTGAGGCGTATCCTACATTACAGACGTTTTGGCCGCCATGTTGCGCCAGAGACGCTTGGTTTCACAGGACTTGTCTACAGGTATGACATTATAATACTTTCGAATGGGCTGGCCTGCTGTATTGCTACCACTGTCTTGCAGGAAACTGAAGTAATGTAACCGTTTGATGATGCGTTTCGTACGGTGAGTGATATATCCGGAGGTCCAAATCGCTCTCCCCTTCCGTGAATGTACATGGAGGGTGATGATCACTTACCATCAGGTGACCCACTTGCTCGTTTGTCGACCTATGCAATAAAAAATATTATTCTGATTGGCGTTGTGTCCGTTTCTGATCAGATGTGACGATTACCATCAGACGAGCGACTTGCTCGTCTCTTCGTTAGCGCTAATAAAACAAAACCTTTATTGACATATTATGACATTATATGACAGCCTCCGTGGCGCAGTTGGTGAGTAGCCGGCTACGAAGCCAGAGGCCGGGGGTTCTATTCCCACACTGAGACAAATATTGGTCTCGGGTCTGGGTGTTGTGGGTTGGCAAGTCCTTCGTAGTTGCTGATACCCACGATACAGGTTAACCTAGTGTGGGGTCAGGACTATGTGCGTGACTGTTGGACGTGTATTTATTTATTTATTTACTTCCAGCGCATGGCGTTAAGTGCCGGCATGCATTATCTGAAATGTCCATTGTGTAACGACAAGGAGCATTTCTACGAAGCTGTTATTGATCAAGGATACTACGTACCAGACAGGTGAGTGTTTTTTGGCGGTTTTCACACATCCTGTTTTTTATTTGGTCGAGCCACGAATGTGCCAGCTCGTCTTGGTCACCATTTCATCTGTTTATAAAGATGGCAATAACTAATGAGCACCAAATATGTTAAGTTATAAGGGTAATGTTGAAATCTCCGTTGATGGTCCTTAAATAAAATAAATAGATAAAACTGGCTACAGTTGTAGGTAATTGTAATGTAAGAATTATAAATATTATAGGAATATAAAAAAAATTTAATGATTATAAATATTTTCCCACGGATTTTATCGCGGTTGTAATGCGTACGCGTTCCGATTGAGGCCAACGCTGAGGTCTCTGGTTCGATCCCCGGATCGGGTAAAGTGGTATTGGGTTTTTCTATTACGATATGCTCAGTATCAGCCCAGAGTCTGGAATTATGCCCGGTATGGAGATAGGCTCGCCCCCTATCACATAAGGGACGGAGATACGCTCGGCGAAATGTGGGTGTACTGGTTACACCTCTGCCTACCCCTTCAGGGATTACAGGCGTGAGTGCATATGTTATTAAGTTTATTAATCTGTTTGATTTCATTTACAGAGACGCTGCATGGGAATTAGAACAGAACGCATTCTCTGAGATATACGAGAGAGTGTTGCGATGTACTGCGGAGATGTGTCAGTGTCCAATGGGACGGAGCCATGATGCTGATGAAGGGTACAATATCTTTCTTTTTTTTATAGTATAGGCCGGCAAACGAGCAAGTGGGTCACCTGATGGTAAGTGATCTCCACCGCCCATGTACACCCAGAATACCAAAAGATTCATAATAAGGGTTTTTGTTATATGTTGTATATTATGATTTTGGCGCCCCCGAAACTGCCGCCCGGTTTTCCCCCCCTAACTCTGGGGCTGCTACCTGCACGTCTCGTCATTCAAGCAAGTAAATAAAAAAGTTTAATAGATTTATAAGTGGTAGAGCCACGCTGTAGACACTTTTGTCTACAGCATGAACGGGCTGGCTCGTCCGGGTCGTTACCACTGTCTCACAGAAAACCGACGTAAAGTAGCAGCTTGCTGCTGCGTCACGTACGGTGAGTGAGATATCCGGAGGCCCAAATTTCCTCCCCTCCCTAATCCCTTAATCATCCCTTTCCTTTAAGGTCGGCAATACGTCCATGATTCTTTTGGTATTATGGGCGGTGCAGATCACTTACCATCACGTGACCCGCTTGTTGGTTTACTGGCGTATGTTATAAATAATAAAACAGAATCATTAACATTTCAGTTCATGGGACATCCTGTCGTGCCTGCTGTGTGGTGGTGCAGGATGGCACCGCGCGTGTGCTGGTGACCATGCAGTGCACACTGTCAGTGCGGACGGCGACCATCCTGACCATCCTGACCAGCACACTGCGGCGGTGTGTCACGCGTGTCGACCAGCCGCGTCTGGTGACTTGCCTTCACTAGCGGCCGCTATAAATGCTGGTAAATATATTCACTGCCTCGGTGGTGCAGTTGTACTGCGACTGCTGTGCTCAGAGATCTCGGGTTCGATCCCCGGGTCGGGTAAAGTGATACTGGGTTTTTCCCCAAGACCAAAGCCACCAGTGGTTAGGACCCCAGAGTGAGGAACTTCCTCACAATGCGTGTCGTTATATAACACTGCTTTCTGAATCTACATCCTGTACTCTCTTTACTTTCTTTTCTTTTATTATTTATGTATTCTTTTTGTCCACTTTAGCATGCCGTGGCAACTTGTAATTAAGACAACATTTAGCCATAAGACACCTTACCTATTGTACGAAATACTCTTATGATTGTATGTTTTGTAAATTGCTCGAATAAATAAATAAATAAATAAATAAATCTGGCTCTTGACCCAACGACCAAAACCAAACTTCTGGAGGTGTTGGTCGAGGCTCTTTGGTATCAAACCTTTAGCAGAAACGACTATCGGGACAATCATTGTTAATATTATTATTATTATTTCAGTGATACAAGCGGAACAAAATGAGAACAACCAGACATGTAGAGCGCGACCGTTGATGTCGAGTCGTATGTCACTGCGCAGGACCAAACGAATCACGCGCAGCACTGCCTCTACTAGCCGATATAACGTTGTCACAGGTATGCTCACTATTTATAATTATACTAGCTTTTGTCCGCGGCTTCGCCCGCGTGAATAGACTTTTCCGAAATAAAACGTAGCCTATAACCGTCTCCAGGGTCCCATATATATCTCTACATCGAAATTCGTCAAAATCATTTCAGTGATTTAGCCGTAAAAGCTTAACAAACAAATAGATAAACTTATTTTTTTCATAAAAAGTATCCTATGTTACTTCTTATACCTCCAAGAATATGTGTACAAAGTTTCATGATGATCGGTTAAGTAGTTTTCGCGTGAAAGCGTAACAAACAAACTTACATTCACATTTATAATATTAGTATGATTATAATGTTCCTCATCGGCATAAGTTGAGCTGCTCTAACTGTATTCAAAATTAATTGTAATATTACATACATACGCACTCACGCCTGTAATCCCCGAAGGGGTAGGCAGAGGTGTAACCAGTACACCCACATTTCGCCGAGCGTATCTCCGTCCCACAATGTGATAGGGGGCGAGCCTATCGCCATACCGGGCACAAATTCCAGACTCCGGGCTGATACTGAGCATTTCGTAATAGAAAAACCCAATACCACTTTACCCGACCCGGGGATCGAACCTGAGACCTCAGCGTCAGCCTCAATCGTAACGCGTACGCATTACAACTGCGCCACCGAGGCAGTAATTGTAATATTGTAGTGCAAATATTGTAAATAAATTTTGAAAAGAGCAACGTTAGAGTTTCTTGTCCGTTATTCTCTAGCGAAACAGCATTCCGAACTGGCGGTAGAGTTAAAACTTGACTGAATGTAAATGATGTATAACATTTTTATGGATTCAATAAATATTTTCATTTAATTTTATTTTCATTGATTAAGATACATAAAGCAGTGATAGGTCAGCGGGGAGTGGTATGGACTGTCAAGACGATAGTCGCAGGTTTGAAACCAGCCCCGAGTGCATACACCTCTGACTTTTCTAAGTTATGTTTGTATTAATTGTTAATTACCACTTGCTTTAACGGTGAAGGAAACATCGTGAGGAAACCTACATACCTGAGAAGTTCTTTATAAGAATTTCGCAGGTATGTGAAGTCTACCAACCCGCATTAGTCCAGCGTGATGGAGTAAGGCCTAACCCGTCTCATTCAGTAGAAGAGGTCCGTGCCCAGCAGTGGGACGTGTATAATACAGGGCTAGTATTATTAAGATACATAAAAACATCGAGTCATGTTTTACCTTTCTGTTACAGATGATAAAAAAAACGTACTAGTAACAAGTCGGCAAGAATTAAATCTGAAATCACCAAAAAAACTTATGAACCAACATTTAATGCTCAAGTTCACTTCGCCCACAAAACTGATAGAGCAAGGGTTCAGGGAGAAGATAGACAGTCTGGGGGTTAAAATGAAACTGGACCACGTATTGGATGAAGTGAAACAACAGCTGAAGAAGCCTCAACCCTTGAGCGAGAAACGGAAAGCTATCAAGTGAGTATCGAGCCAAACAAAAGTGTGTAAGCACTGTTGTGTTCCGGTTTGAAGGACATTGAAGCTAGTGAAATTACTGGGCATTACGAGTCTTTAACACCTTATGTCTCGAGGTGATTTGATTTGATTGTGGGCTCCTTTTCTCCGCACTTAGCCCGTTGAGTGTCGGGCCATTGTGCGTGAAGTTTGCGCCGGCTAGAGTACTAGCCAGCCTAACTCCGACCAGAAGCGCAGGATCCTCCTGGTGTCTCCGCAGGCTTCTCGGAGTGACCTCGGTGTATTGAGGATTTCCGCCCGTTGTGTAGCTACATTCCAGGATGACGTGTGAAGCTGTTTCATCAGCCGACAGACATCTCCTACATAGGGGGCTGTCGGTTACACCTAGAACATATAAATGTTTGTTAAGTGGGCAATGTCCTGTAATATTGCCTACGATTATACGTAGGGATGTCCTGTCTAAGGATAGCAGGCGCTTTGTTAAACGTGCATCCGGGTGTGGCACCGTTTCCCGGGATTGTCTGCACGCACTGGTGTTTGCCCATTGATCTGCATGTTGTTCAAGCGTTCTGTGGCGTCTGATTAAAGGGTAGTGGAACTATTGGACTAGGGCCAAACACCCTCTGTTCCGACCCTTTTCTCGCCAGCTCGTCTGCTGCGTCATTACCTAGAGAGCCACAACATTAGGTCTAGTGTAGTCACTGTTATACCAGCATAAAAAAAAACCATGCAAGGCAGTCTTTGGGGACTGCCGATAGAAGTGAAAACTAAGTAACTTGTGAATTGTATCCTCGAGCTATTAGATTATTATTTTTGGTTTGTAAAGAAGTGTTAATGACCAATTTAATATATATGTAGAGAGATATACTCTTTGTATATATATAATGTGTACTAATAACGCACGGACGTATATCTATGTACATATATACACAGTATACATATAGCTCATGTGAAGCGTGCGGTGACGATGACGCAAGTTATACCCAAAAGGTTTCAAACGCGCTTAAAGAAATTATCACTTCAAAAACTTTTTCTTTTCAGCCATATACTAGATAATATTTTGGACAATGCTTTGAAAGAGCCTAAACAGAAAGACGAGCCTAAAGAATGGTGTTCACCACGGAAATGTGGAGACATCGTAGAAAATAATGAGGTAACAAAACAAGCAATACTTTCATTTGTTTAATCTTTGGGAAACGGACGGAACCATACAAAAATAATGAGGTGACAAAACAAGCAATACTTTCATTTATTTAATCTTTGGGAAACGGACGGAACCATACAAAAATATAAATTGTGTACTGGTTACACAAATGTGGGTGTAACCAGTAGGTACACCCACATTTCGCCGAGCGTATCTCCGTCTCACGATGTGATAGGGGGCGAGCCTATCGCCATACCGGGCACATATTCCAGACTCCGGGCTGATACTGAGCATTACATTATAGAAAAACCCAATACCGCTTTACCCGACCCGGGGATCGAACCCGAGACCTCAGCGTTAGCCTCAATCGTAACGCTTACGCATTACATCTGCGCCACCGAGGCAGATGAACTATGTTTAGTATGCCTTAATACTAACAATTTTCTTACAGCAACCACAACAAATCAAACCAGACCCGGAAATGCCCGTAAAATCAGAAGACCCCCAACCAGCAGAAAGCGACGACTCTTCAAGCACTTTCCAACTGCCGTCAGAGTTCATAGCGGATCATAACAGCGATGACAGCATGCCCATATTCAACACGCCGAAGAAACTCAAGACGGTGGACATACAGAAAGATTCAAGTTTAGAAATATCGGCCAACGACCAATCTCTGGACATCAATGTGGTGAAACTCGAAGACAATGATAATGTGGAATTTTTAAACAGTCTGTCCATAAAAAGCCCGGTGAAAAACAAAAAGTGTTCCTTCAAATTCAGCCCCATAGACAAGGAAGTGTTGCAAGAGAACAATATTGGCATCGATTTGGAGTGTTTCAAAAATCATTATTTAAATGAAGTCGTCAGAGAGTGTCCTAGCGAAGTGCCTGATAGTATAGAAAAGGTAAATAGGAAGAGAAAGATAAAAGATACGAAGCGGAAAGGCGGGAAGAGAAGGCGACCGAACGACTTCAAACTGAGGTTTGATGGGAAAATACGAGAAAAACGTGCGAAAATGAAGAAAAATGTCAAAACTCGCGTGTCGATATCCAACGATAACATACAAGTGAAAATTAAATGGAAAACGGAGCGGTTGGACCTCAAAATTACTGAATCGAAAAAGAGGAAGCTTGTTAAGGATAAACAGCCGTGTTTGAAGCAATATGTGCTGCAGTACACGCAGGATTGTGTGCAGGATGTACTCGTGAAGCCAGAGAAGGCAGTGTCTCCTTTAAAAAGGAAGTACATTAAACAAGAGAAGTCTCCAGATAATTTGGTACAAACGTCAATCCAACGTTTTTTCACCATAAAGAGTACTAAAGACTGATTTTTGTGGCAATTAATAAGAAAAATACAATTTCACTGACGTGAAACTGTCACACTGTCACTGTCGTGTCATGGTTTGAAGGACATTGAAGTCAATGAAATTACTGGGCATTATGAGACTTAACACCCGATGTTTCGAGGTGGTGAGCGCAGTCCGTGCTTTGTAGTTCAAGGTTCTGTTTATGGGCAGGCGTAGCGTTTACAATTAGACGAGCGACCTGCTCGTTTCGTCATTCAAGCAATATAAAAAAAACGGCTCGAGTATGAGCTGTAAGTACTTCTGGAACCGACTGACCGACCGACAAAAAACCAAGCGTGCCAATTTTTACTATGTACAGTGACGTCATCACGGTGAGCATACATTATAATACGCGTTGCGCAAAAAGTTACACTAAATGTCGATACGTGATGACATACGATATCTATTATCAACCGACTTCAAAATGGAAGTTCTTTAGTGTCATGTCTGGTTCTTTTGAGATATATTTGAGTACATTTTTGAGTGGTAGAGCTACGCTGCAAACAGTTATGTCTACAGAATGAATGGGCCGGCTCGTCGGGGTCGTTACCACTGCCTCACAGAAAAAAGTGCGGCGTAAAGTAGCAGCTTGCTGCTGCGTTTCGTACGGTGAATGAGATATCCAGAGGCCCAAATTCCCTCCCCTTCCCAATCCCTAACTTATCGCTTTCCTTTAAGGCCGGCGACGCACCCATGATGATTGGGCGGTAGAGATCACTTACCATCAGGTGACCCACTTGCTCGTTTGCCGGCCTATACCTACTATAAAAAAAACATTGACCATTTTAGTCAATTATTTGTGTATTAGGTAATTATTAATTTATATATGAAAATTTTAAAATTATAGATAATAAACAGTTCCTTTTGTATGTACATTTTTATACTCTTGTATTGAAATTGTTTTATCAATAATTCCCGTTGTACTATTTTTTCACACTGGCAACTCTGTTTATTATTTATGATATGATAAAATAAACTATATGATACGTAATAGTGTGCGATCAAAGACTTTAATCTATACTACTAGACGGGCTGTTTAGAAGTAAAATTGCGTCACATAACGCGGGAGTTTGAGAGCTCACAAACAGGGAGCGCGATAGGGATTCTAGTAGAGAGTAAGCGAGATAGTAATATTGACCGCACGTCCGTTTAACCGACGTAAAGTAACAGCTTGCTGCTGCGTTTCGTACGGTGACTGAGATATCCGGAGGCCCAAATCCCCCTCCCCTTCCCAATCCCTTGCCTTTAAGGTCGGCAACGCAATAATTCTTTGGAGTTGTGGGCGTATATGGGCGGTGGAAATCACTCACCATCAGGTGGACCACTTGCTCGTTATGCCATACGACCGATATGTCGACCTATGCCATAAAAAAAAACTTTGTGGTACTATTTCTATGTACCGCGAAATTTGTCTAGTAGACATTGAAGTCTTTGTGTGCGATGGCTCTATTTGTCTACTCATGGTCGTTCCCTATATTGTGTATATCGACAAATTGTCTCAAAATTTTACTGCCAGTAAGCAAATCTGTCTTTATACAGTGTATTGGGACGGCCATTCGTTTCTAAACGTATTCGTTCTCGACTATCCGGGATTTCCCGAGACGAGATACTTCCCGAGAAAATAGCTAGTCCTCACTATTTGAACAAACAAAAATACGAACTTTAAATACTGCCAGATTTCTTCTTTGATCTAACTTATTTTATTTGTTAGTTAGCTAATTTATTCCTTCATTATCATATTAACATCAACTGAAACAAGCAATCATCCCCCTAAAAGTGATACAAATTATTACGTAACTATTGTCGATTTCTCTCGAATTCCAAAATGGAATTTGAATTTTATAGGTTTCTAGCAATGTTGCCTTGAACAAAAAATGTACCATTTAGTAGTTTTATATTTTAGACTAGTTTATTTTTTATGTATTATTTACGCATAATGTTGACATTTAATAAAGCGTTATTTGTATTATGTTACGATTTGCGTTTACTAGTTTTTAATCATAGTAATATTATGTAAGTTTATCACAATTTGAAATGATATATTTAGTTTTAATGTTGATAAGTATGTTAATAAAGTATATAAGTTATTTTTCGTATTTCCTTTAATAATCCAACAAATATACATTCATACGCACTCACGCCTGTAATCCCCGAAGGGGTAGGCAGAGGTGTAACCAGTACACCCACATTTTGCCGAGCGTATCTCCGTCCCCTATATGATAGGGGGCGAGCCTATCGCCATACCGGGCACAAATTCCAGACTCCGGGCTGATACTGAGCATTTCGTAATAGAAAAACCCAATACCACTTCACCGGACCCGGGGATCGAACTCGAAACCTCAGCGTTGGCCTCAATCGTAATGCGTACGCATTACAACTATTCTACCGAGGCAGCCAACAAACATGTTAATATGTTTTATGGTAAATGAAACATATAATGTGTTTTTTTTATTCCGTACACTTGACAGATACAGGGCTTTGATGAAAAAAAGTTATATCTAACCAAAAAGGCCATTAAACACCGCAGGAATCTTTCGCTAATAACAGGTTAAAATAAAATCTTATGTAATAGCGGTCACCAAAGACTTTAATGTATACATACTACTAGACAGGGTGTTAAGAAGAAAAATTGCGTCACATAACGCGGGACTTTGACAGCTCACAGACAGGGAGCGCGATAGGGGTTCTAGTTAAGAGTAAGCGAGATGGTAATATTGAGTTACGGTCAATTGATCGCAACTTAGTGGTACAATTCCTATGTACTGCGCAGCCTGTCTAGTAGTATACATTAAAGTCTTTGGCGATTACTGATTTTATTTTCGGTCCCAAAACATGTCACCCATAGACAACGAAGGCAACGCGACAGGAAATATGGCTTGGTAATTCCTACTGCTATTATTAAGTAAAAGTTTGGATGTATGCGAGTTTGTGAATTTGGATGTATGATAGTCGACCACGACTTATCGGCTTATTACCTCAGCAGTGTGTAAGATCGTGAACATCCCCATACAAAATGTACTAAAAACAAATATCCTAATATTACAAAACGTACGGACATACAGCATCCTACTGTAAAGGTATCACCAAACTATAAATCTTGAATTATCACTTTATACAAAATGAAAAATTATTACCGATATGCTCAATTAAAATGGTAGATTTTCTAGTGGTAGAATTTTATTTCTACACTGGTAACATCGACCCATTGTTTACAACGCCAGACGAAACAAAAACAAGTCCGAAGGAAACCAGTTATTTTTGTGCCTTCAAGTGATCAAGTTGCTGCCATTTTATTAAATTATTTCCAATTTCAATTTAATATCATTCTTTTTACATAACTAAATATTAAACAATAGTACATAAATAATAAGTTTTGACTTACGTACCTAATTCTGAAATAAGTGTTCGTTACCCTTTGTTTGAATAGAAGTTTAAGCGACGTTGCCGCTCCGACTACGGACTTTTGTTCATCAGATAAATCTTCAGCCATAGTTTAAAAGTTAATATTTTCGGTTTTAAACAAATCTGTGACATTTTTTACCCGAGATTAATAATAAGTAATGTTTGTGTGCTTTGAAATGTGTGCATTTGAACGCTGTGAACTTTCTGACGCAACATCAATCTGGCAACAGCGCGCGGAGTCCGAATGAATTCGTCTTTCTAATGTATTAGCGAAACCCACATCGGATTTCATCCGATTTTACACAATCATCCCATTTTTATGAGGTAAGTTGTTTTAAACTATTTTTCATATAAAAATATTCAATAATTTATATTTTTACGATGATAAAGAAACGCAAAACGGCATTCAATTTTCCCGCGTAATGACGTAATTCTCGAATCGCGCCGCCATCTTTCAACGTCCTATTCAGTCATCTGTTTGTCAGTACTTTTTGGATTTCTCTGTGTGAAGTGTGAAATAAAAATCTCATCATATAGGGTGGCTTTTTGAAAAAAAAACCACCACGGGAGCATCCGGGTGAGTTTTTATTGTTTATTTATGTGAAAAATTTAACTGTTGCGTTTCTTTTTCATCATTTTGTTTCATTATTACGAACCTAACCTATCTCTGTTGCTAAGGAGTTTTTGGGTCAACCAGTGTTCACAGATATTTCTTATTTGCATGAAAATTTGCATACCGTCGTCGTCCTTACGCTAGTGAAATATGGATTCCTAAGGTACACAAAAGAAATTATACATATATTGTAGAAAATTTCGATCTCAGCTTCCTATAACGGTCATATTGGCTTTTCTTTGTAGTTTAGACATATATTATGACTTACTATCGTCTCCAATCTCTTAAATATCTTGCATTGTGATTGTAAAACAACTTTAAATAGTTTTAAAAACTTTTTATAACCTCTATTTTATAACAACTTTATCTTCCCATCTTGACATTATTCCGTAGATTCACAGTTCTATCACAATTATGTAACGTATATTTGTGGTGAAAAGTATATATGGTCGTTAAAGTTTTAACTTTCTCACTTTTCTAGAAGTTTCCATAAAGTTAATTTTGGTATAAACTTGTCTTAACTTGTATCATTGTTATGACGTCATAATAGTTAGTCATTACTTTACTATAGTGGATATAAAATGTGTAATAGATTAGAGTAAAAGTAGATTTTCATGTAAGGTAGTTACAATTAATGTTCATATTACCTATATAGAGTACTTATTATGCTTCCTTCCTTTAATATTCGATTTATTAGTTGCACAATCCAACTAGAATCCTAAAAAGAACATTTGAAGATATTGAGGATTAAAATGATAATTACAGGTTGACTACTAGACTGAAAGAAAGAAGTTTTAAGATACAATAGATGAATGCAGACCGAATTATCCTGTTATTTTGATTACCTATAGTGCGAAATGTATTTATCAAATATATAAACTTATGAATATTCTGTGATTATTTAAATATATATTTTCTATGTCGTACACTTCAAAATAGCTTAGTTGAATTTTTACATTACCTGTGGAGTAATCATTTAAATTGTGAACTTTTATGATGTTTGGACAATGGAAATAGATACGTGAAGAATAAATCCTTTAATGTTGATGTCTCTTTGAAAATATGATGCAATTGGACTAAGAAATATTGTACCGTCTGATTAAATATTACTATGCTATTGTAGTAGACCAACTCTTTCTTTCTGCCTGGCGTTATCCTGGCTTGACTTCGCCTTTCCATTTAATTGCTCCTACGTCACCCGGCATTAATCATCCTCTGTTAGACCATTGGCCCGATCCGACTGCAGGATCGTGGTATCATATTATGCTACTACCATTTGCTCGCGGCCCCACCCTCGTGCATGTCTATCCGGGACTAAAAGTACCCTATGTCCTTCACCAGGATATAACCTATCTCCTTACCAAATTTCAATAAAATGCGTTCAGCCGTTTACCCGTGAAAATGTAACAGATACTTACTTTCGCATTTATAATATAGTATGAATGGTATGGATTAATATCTGGATTTTTTTATCGAGGATAAATCCAGTGTAACAAGGTTTAAATCTGGTATAATGCATCATACTATATTTAAGGTAATCTACTTACATACACACTCACGCCTGTAATCCCCGAAGGGGTAGGCAAAGGTGTAACCAGTACACCCACATTTCGCCGAGCGTATCTCCGTCCCTTATGTGATAGGGGACGAGCCTATCGCCATACCGGGCACAAATTCCAGACTCCGGGCTGACACAGCATTTCGTAATAGAAAAACCCAATACCACTTTACCCGACCCGGGGATCGAACCCGAGACCTCGGCGTTGGCCTCAATCGTAACGCGTACGCATTACAACTGCGCCACCGAGCAGGTAATCTATTTCTGTAATTATAAATTGTATTATTATAAGGATAAATGATGCCTTTGTGGCTATGTTAGTCTAATACAGGATGTGCGTTATAAACCGTTATCAAAGCAAATGTTGGTGTTATCCTCAAATATTTGTTACAAATCTGTGTGTTTTAATGTCCCTCGCAGTGCCTTAACAGTAGTGGGTTTTTATTAATGAATGCAAGATGACCAGCCACCCTTTCTCCGGGATTCTGAAAGGCTGATCAATGTAAAATTAACTAATCAAATGTCAATCTCAAGTCGAAATTGGGTTGCTAGAAGCGTGGTCAACACCTTTGATTGGCCACACATGTTAGTTAACATAACTTTCAAATTAATATATCAAAAGCTACTAAAGACACAATTTTTTTTTCACTAAATAAAGTTTCAGCAACTCGAATTGATTTGTCAGGGGTGTCAAAATCAAAGTTCTGTTAGTTAAATGTTGATTTGATTAGCCTCTTAGAAACCGGGTGTTAGAATGCAAAATATTCAAAATGAAATGTTCCATCGCATCGTCTCAGCTTTATATCGTATGTCACTCGTTGTCTCTCTGCCAATCACATGCATACGAACGTTTGTATCGTATTTTTACACTACAATCTAACCCCGCTGATCGCTCGCTTAATGGTAAGCACACCTGCCCATAAACAGAAGCAACACCACACAGAACTTTGAATTATAAACTCCATAGCACTACACTGCGCTTATATACCCGAGACGATGGTAGTTTTCCCAGTAATTGAGCATCAGTGTCCTTCAAATCGGGACATAGTGGTGCTTACACTTGGTGCTTGGCAATGCAGATGTACTTCTTACAAGGTTGTAAGCGAGAGGCCGTCTGGGTCCGCTTTATCTATTACTATCGCCAAGCATTGTGTAAACGTATTATGGTTTAAAGGACATTGAAGCCAGGGGAATTACTGGACATATTTTTTTACAGCATAAGCAAACGAGTAAGTGGCTCACCTGATGGTAAGTGACTTCCACCGCCCATGCACGCCTACAATACCAAAAGAATTATGGGTGCGTTGCCGACCTTAAAGGAAAGGGATAATTAAGGGAATGAAAGGGGAGGGGATTTAGGCTTACATTATGATACTTAAAATCTTATGTCTAGGGGTACTTCATAATTTGAAGTACTGGTTGGTGTTACTTCTGTTTATGGGCAGGCGTGACATTTACCAGCAAGCGAACGACCTGCTCGAATCGTCATTAACGCTAATAAAAATAACTACCCAGACGAACTCTTATACGAGAGATCTAGGTGTCACACAATTTCAAACACGTGGTTATGAACGTGAAACATAGTGTTCAAAAGATAAAAAAAATTGGGGCATTGATAGTGAACCGGGCTAAATGATTACGTTATATATTTGGGACATACGTAAATCCTGATAAGTATTTCATGGATGTTGAGAAATATGATTTTTGGTGGATCATAGACAATAGTGGAGACAGGAAGGCTAAACGTAGAGCCTCCTCATTGGTCTAATGGTACGTACTTGGGCTGAGAAATCTACGAGGTCATGGGCTCAGATCCCAGGACGGGCATCACAATTTGTGTTCTATTTTTCGATTCACAATATCAAATGAATTGCCTGGAAATGGAATTTGTGCCTGCTTGGCGACAGGCGCGCCCATCATCACATCATCATCATCAATCGAGGAGTGGTAGAGCCACGCTGTAGACAGTTTTGTCTACAGCACGAATGGGCCCGCTCGGTCTGGATGAGAGGGCTTAGCCCTTAGTCCACCACGCTGGCTTAACTTAGGTATGTAGGTTTCCTCCCGAAGTTTCCTTTGCCGTCATAATTAACCAAGAATACACATGTAACTCATGCTCATGCGATTGCATTGGAACATGCCACTTTCGTCTTTGCAGTATGTAAGACTCCCCGCTGAGCTGTCGCTGATTTTTAACAAAATACATAAGGATTTTTTCATTTTATTAGTAGCTTACGCCTTATGTTTCAAATAATAAATGACAGCATGTGGCGGTTAGAGTTAATAATTGGGTCAAAGTAATAAAATTGAACTATGGCATTATTTTTAACAGTATTTTGCAATGCGTTGGGAAACACATTGAGAAGATTATCCGAAAACTGTATTCTATTTAACTTCGACATCTGGCGAAAATAAATGGAATCGCATTTTACGCATATAATTCACGCCTTGTATTCCGTAAGGAGTAGGCAAAGGGGCAACTAGTGCACCCGAGTTCAACCGTGTTTATTTCCGTCCCTTAATGTGATAGTATGAAGCCTGTCGCCATATTGGGCCCAAATCCCGAATAACTCGCGTGATTTTTCGAATCGATTACCAACAGAAATTACCCGATAAGATTTTTGAATTCTGGGCCTCACGGGTTTTATTATTTCAATTTGTCTAAATGTCTTCATGAGCAGGTCGCTCGCCTACGGGCCTCCTCTACTGAATGAGTGGTGTTAGGCTGTAGTCCACCACGCGGGCCTAATGCGGATTGGCAGACTTCACTTAGATTTCCTCACGATGTTTCTTTCACCATTAAAGCAAGTTAAAAAGATAATTAACAATTAATATACACGTAGGCTCTTGGGGCTGGTTTCGAACCTGCGACTTTCGTCTCGATAGTCCATACCACTCCCCACTGAGCTATCACTGCTTACATAATATATTTAATCAAAAACTTTTATTTGGACACTGGAACAAGCGCTCATAATTCCCCTTGTATATTGCCATTACCTGTTTATCGATTATAACACGGTGAAACAAAGCTTAATTCATCCGGGAACCATGCGTCGCTTATTTTAGCCACCCCTTGCGAATCACCTGCATTGCATTTTCGACTCTAATTCACGTTGTGTTGGGTGTAAAATCGTTTGCAAGTCAGTAACGTCAGTTGGAAGTAATTTGATAGTACGTTAGGGGTGCGTTATTGTGAATCACGCTTTAAGTAATTAATAAAAAATCGGTCAATTGTGGGCGGAGTAGTTCCTAACTTAGTGGAATTATCTCTAGATTTGGTGGGTTGCACCAAATGTTGTTGTGTAAATTGTGTTATCTAATTAAGTGGAAAGGAATGTCTTCATCCACTAAACAAACCATTTAACAGTCTAGGTTTTCCGATCATGGGTATACAATTTCACTGTTCATTAATATCCAAACGAAATTTTTTCTTCAAGAAATGACTGTTGCCTGACGTTCAAAATATATATTTTTTGGTATCCTGTAAATCACTGATAATTTCAGAAGATCTATACCATAGATTAGCTTCTTGTATTTGTCTATACCATAATAATGCGATCAACAAGCGTGCAATATAAATAGAACGCACCAACGCAATTGCGTCATTAGAAATAACATGGCGTTTTATGATCAAATGTTATTGAACTGAATTAGAAGTCACGGATTTCTCAGTGAAAGTGACTTCTCTGGACTTCTCTGTATGTCCTTTTGCCGTAGGACTGAGGATAAAGGATTTATTTGCTCATTTCCCGCCAGCACGCTATTCCATTTTGCAGCCGCTTCCGACCGCTACAATGTGTCTCTCTCAAAGAATTTAATGTATACTACTAAACAAAGCTGCGCGGTATATAGTAATTGTACCACTACGTTGCGGTCAATTGACCGTAACTCAATATTACCATCTCGCTTACTCTCAAATCAAACCCCTATCGCGTCCCTTGTCTGTGAACTGTCAAACTCCCGCGTTAAGTGACCTAATTTTACTTCTAAACAGCCCGTCTAGTAGTATACATTAAAGTCTTTGGACTCTCTAGATTATTTTTACTGTCCAACGATTGTTATGATCGGACAAGAAGGGATAGGCAGAGGTGTAACTAATAAAACCATATTTCGCCGAGCTTATTGCCATCACATGATGTTTGGTCTTTCGGATATCTTCCACCATACGAAACGCAGCAGCAAGTTTCCTGTGAGACATTGATAACAGTTGAACCGGCTCATTCATGCTGTAGACAATACTGTACAGCATGGATCTACCACTCAATTAGCCAGCCATTTTGAAATTATCAATATTTTTCTAATATGCCTCGGTGGCGCCGTTGTAATGCGTACGCGTTACGATTGAGGTTAACACTGAGGTCTCGGGTTCGATCCCCGGTTCGGGTAAAGTGGTATTGGGTTTTTCTATTACGAAATGCTGAGTATCAGCCCGGAGTCTGGAATTTGTGCCCGGTATGGCGATAGGCTCGCCCCCTATCACATAAGGGACGGAACTACGCTCGGCGAAATGTGGGTGTACTGGTTACACCTCTGCCTACCCCTTCGGGGATTACAGGCGTGAGTGCGTATGTTTTCTAATATGTCGGGGATTTTATCGATTAGGTTGGCACGCCATAGACATGCAGTTTAGTGGTTGCTAAAAATAACTAGTAGTATTAAAAATGTAATACTTCGATGCTCGAATAAGTTTTATCAAGAATAGAGATAAGGAAGATTAAAGATCAGCAATGGCAAATATTGAACGCGTGAACAGAGTATAAGCACACGTAGTTTCAGCAAGGTTATAAATTTTGAGATAAATAGGGCCTTACTGTTCAAGCACTGATTAGTTAAATAATAATACTAGCCCTGTATTATATACGTCCCACGGCGGCACGGGCCTCCTCTATTGAATGAGAGGGGTTAGGCCTTAGTCCACCACGCTGGCCTATGCGGGTTGGCAGACTTCACATACCTTCGAAATTCTTATGAAGAACTTCTCAGGTATACAGGTTTCCTCACGATGTTTCCTTCACCGTTACAGCAAGATAATTAACAATTAATACACACGTAACTTAGAAAAGTCAGAGGTGTATGCACTTGGGGCTGGTTTCGAACCACTCCCCGCTGAGCTGTCACTGCTATTGATTAGTTAACTCATATTTATTTATTTATTACACTTCTTAAACATAGAGTATAAAGGCGGACTTAATGCTAAAAGCATTCTCTACCAGTCAACCTTTGGGTGGTGCTGATGTGTTTAAAGATACCCACGACAATAACAATAGAAACTCATGTCTCTCTGTCAACGTCATTTATAAAATTGCTAGAAAGAGACAACAGTTTTTAACTAATCGGTGCTTGAATAACTTTTATAAGTAAGGTCTAACTCGTTATTCGTAGAGGGAACATTTTGTAGGGCCAATTGTCAGAATAAATTTTATCTGCCAGATAAAACATTGACTACTTCCGCTAGTCGACAGCTTGGACTCGTCAGTGGGCAGAGTATAAAATGCTTGCTATCTCACTTTAGCATAGTGCGGTGTGAACCGTTGGAGTGAAATGCACAATAATGCGTGCTAAAATCGAGCGCTCAAACATGTATTAATACACTTTGAGATAATTGTTTTTACAAAAAAGTCATTGACTGTATCGATTTAAAATAATTAATTTAAATTATTGAATAATTAAACTATGCCTGTATGAATTTAGTTTTGGGGATTTTATACTCCTTATGTTAATCACTTACGCCCAAAAATGCGTAATACTGAAATATGGATTTATTAGGGCTCATAACTTTTAAATCACTTTGTATTTTACAATTCTGTTTACGTACAGGCTTAGATAACGGTGAGATAAATCAATAACATGTTTAACTTCCGACGTACCCTGTCAAACGGTGGAGTAATCACCCCCCAACGTTTGTATGGAAAAATACCGAACGTAACCATAAACAACCAATTTTTTTTTATTTCATCAACTTAAAATAACCTACTGTTACCGTGTCTTTTCCTACCTTGACATTGACAAAATCATCGTACTCCGATAGAGCCACAATATAAAATTGGATTGCATTTTGATATAAACAAAAAGTAAAAAAAATTACGTTTCCGTTTTCCCAATATTTTGTCTACGGACATATTTGGCAGTAAAGGTTTGACACATTTTGTATGGAAGATCTGTCAAAAAACTGTTGATAGTAAGCAAGTCTATCTTTTATGGCCGTTCCCAATATTAATCTTCAATTTCACGATAGGTAGCTATCGTCAAACATCCGTATTGTTCTATCTACTGCTTGGAATCGTCCTTATTTTTTAGATATGCACGTCGGATACTATGATAGCAATAGATAAGCAGTTTATCTGGGCCCTCTTGTGCGTTATGTTCATACAAGCTAAAAAGAAGAACTATTGTATAATTTATATAAAACAAATATGAAGATATGATTTAGATTAGAAATATAAGTTTTAATTTAACATTTATCTATAATTCTTATTTTTTACCACTGTTAATGAAATACTAATAACAAGAAATACTTAATAAGTTGCAAAACATAATGTAATAACGAAATGTTTAACTGTCAACTGAATAAAAGTCCTTTGAACGAAAATCCCAAGCGAATTTGGGGGATTTTACTGAAGTGGGGAATTATTTTGTTCGCATTAACAAATATTTATATGTCTCTTGGCACTTAATTTAATTATCAAAACGGTGCATTATTTTTATTTATGGGTTTTTTTTTTTTTATTTACTTTTAGATTTTTACTTAATTTATTTAATTTTTTATATTTCAGTGCAAGTGCCATGTAAGCCTTGTATACTCATGGCTATTTCTTCAAAATGCGTTATTTATTTCGTTTTTTTACAGCCGAGGATATCTGTTTATCGGTCAAAATCTACCGATAAAGAAAAAACTAAATAATTTTATCGACAGATAGCACTTAAAAAATATTGGGACGCTTGAACTGTCATTTTCATAGTGTTGTACAGATATCTGTAGTCAGCTATCAGTCCTCTCATCGGTAGACAGCAATGAAGAATAGGATTACCTATCATTAGTAAGTTTATTGGGACGGTAAAACGGAAAATAGATAATATTTTCTATCGCCGGTATAGCAAAATATAGGGAACGGCCATTAGATAAGTACTTGAAGATTCATAAATCGGCCTTATGTATCCAAAATGTGTACAATGATTTATTGTCCATTCGACGCAATTATTGCATTAAAATACATTGTTTTTGAAACATGAATAATATTGTGAATTAAAATTATTATATTTATTCAACTGTGTCGAGGTTATAAAGAACTGCGCATTTAAATATGCGAAACGACTCGTCACAACAACTCAAAACATGTGACCGCGTTTAGACAATTGGAGTTAATTAAAGTCTAGATTTATTACCATTTTGGTCATAAATTGCTTAGTGATTTCTTAGGTTTACGCTAATATCACACATTGAAATAAAACTTAGACTAAATCAATGATTAAACCGCAATAAAATCCGTATAAACTAGTTTTATTTCAACATAAATTGCTTTTTAAGCTGCATAGGCAAATTAGCAAGTGGATAGATAGTAGTAAGCCACCATGGCGCAGGGGGCGAGTAGGCTGTGAAGCGAGGCCGCGAATTCGATTCCCGCACCGATGTGAAATGTATGTGTGATTCACAAATATTTGTTTCGGGTTTGGGTGTTTTCTCCCCAGAAAGGTTGATGTCTGGCAGGTTCGTAAAAACTACATGCCAAATCTTTCTATCACATATGTAAACAAGTTGCGCCGTTCCCACTACAAGTGGGATAAGGGCAGGTGGAAGAAGTTAGTGTACCATGCCGTAACGACTGAATGGGTTTGGATGAAATTTGGCACACTGGTAGACCATGACCTGGATTAGAGAAATATTGACATTACAAAATACCTTCCGTACTTAGTCAATATATGTAATCTAAAGAAATATTTCAACTTAGGCCAAAGACTTAAATACTACTAGACAAGTTGCGCGGTACATAGAAATTATACCACTAAGTTGCGGTCAATTGGCCGTAACTCACCACTAATATTACCATCTCGCTTACTCTCAACTAGAACCCCTATCTCACTCCCTGTCTGTCAGCTGTCAGCTGTCAAACTCCCGCGTTATGTGACGCAATCTTACTTCTAAACAGCCCGTCTAGTAGTATACATTAAAGTCTGACTAAGGTCAAGTTATTTAGGGTCAGAATGGAGGTACATACATAAAAAGATTTCCTAATACAACCTACAACCTTGGTAGAAGCGTGATGCGTTAACAATCGGAATATTTGAAAGTTAAAGGCAATTTTCGATAACCTCGGATAATTTCTGGCAAAAAATAGTTTCCTCCATATTTTTTATAGTATAGGCCGGAAAACGAGCAAGTGGGTTACCTGATGGTAAGGGACCTCCACCCCCCCAATGTACGCCTATAATACTAAAAAAAACATGGGCGCGTTGCCGACCTTAAAGAAAAGGGATTGGCAAGGGGATAGGATAGGGGATTGATTTGGGCCTCCGGATATCTCACTCGCCGCACGAAACGCAGCAGCATGCTGTCACTTTGCGTCGGTTTTCTATGAGACAGATTTCAAACCAACTTTTATTTTATTAGCTTGAATGACGCGACGAGAAGGTCGCTTACCTCATGGTAAGCGCCAGGCTGCCTATATACAGAAATGACGCCACATAACTTTGCACAAAGCACTGCATGGCATTGGACTACACTCGTAACTCTCGAGACATAAGTTATTAGTAATTTCACTGGCTTCAATACTTCAAACCGGAACACAACAGCGCACACTGTTGCTTGACGGCAAAAATAGATAAAGCGTTGGTAGTAACCCAGGCGACCTCTCGGAGGTTCTCAATTTACCTGTACAAGTTTGTTTTTTTTAAATCTATTTTCAGGCATAACTCTGATAAATGTGCGCCCATTTTCTCATATCTTTTTTTTAAACTAGGGGCTTTGCCCATGTTTTTCCACAAAACATAAAATAAAATAAACTTAAAGTCCGACGAATATGAGACATATGTTACTTTCTTCCCCACATTATTCTGCATCGATTGGTATCTGTCTCGACCCCATACCCCCAGCGGTTTCGGAGGAGATAGCGTGACAAGCTTTTGGCAGCGGCGGCGCCAGTTACTTTTTTTTAGAATAGAGAGATACTTTACTCATTAGTGGTTTCATATAACTGGTTTTTCTTCACAGAAGGGTTGACGTCAGGCAGGTGGCCGGTCGTAAAAACAACAAGGCAAATCTTTCTGTAACATATTGTGTTAAAATATCTTTATCACTATGTACATTTGGTGCAGAATGGTAATGCCCTACACACAAATTGGCATCAAACACATATTTTTTTAATAGGTTTGTAGTTATTTATGAACCTCTGTCAGCCTCGCAAGACTTAACAGATTCATCTGATGCGTTGGCGAGCGCTTTAACTAGAATTTGTGGCGGTTAACTCAAGGGCATCTTATGTATAAAGGACGCTGCTTAGTACTGTTGTTGGGCCAAGTAACATAGGCCGACAAACGAGCAACTGAGTCACTTGATGGCAAGTGATCTCCACCGCCCAAGTACGCCCACAATACCAGAAGAATCATGGACGCGTTGCTGACCTTATAGGATAGGGGTTGGGAAGGGAAGGGGGATTGAGGCCACCGAGTATCTCACTATACGAAACGCAGCAGCAAGCCGCTAATTTACGTGAGTTTTTTGTGAGACAGTGGTAAACACCCGGTCGAGCCGGCCCATTCATGGTATAGACAAAACTGTCTATAGCGTGGCTTTACCACTCATAAAGTAAAATTAACTAACTTTGCCAGTGTAGAAATCTTCGCCTAGAAATACTTCTTGGAATTGAAATTGGCATTAGACTCGCCCCTATCACATTATGGGATGGCAATAAGCTCGGCGAAACGTGGATACAGCACTAGTTGCACCTCTGCGTACCCCTTCGGGTATAAAGTCATGAACTATGTATATATCTACTATTTAGGTAAATACTTATTAAATAAAAAATATGTCGGTTATAAGTAATTTATCAAACTGTCGCTATTGTTATTCAAAAACAATATAAGCTGTATAAATAGCATTAACTAAATAAACATAATTATATGTTGTTCTAGTTTGTAATAGAGTCTGATTGGCTGAATGGTTCCATTTTCCAAGATGGCGGAGGTATAGTTAACCTAGAAGCGTTTTGTTTGTCTTTAAATGGCAGCCGAGTTTTATGTTTTTTTATTCTGGCACGACAAAAATTAATACGCCCTTTCAAAGCATTTCACCTCCTAAGGCGATGATTTTCGAGATATCCGAAATCCATAGTTGCTTATTTGTTTTTTGGAGTACTCACGAAGATTTGAATTGAAATGTCTATTTAATATCCGTGGCGCAGCGGGCGAGTAGTCGGCTGCGAAGCGAGAGGCCGTGGGTTCGATTCCCACACCGAGACAAATGTTTGTGTGAACCACAAATATTGGTCTCGGGTCTGGGTGTTGTGGGACCGCAAGTCCCTCGTAGTTCCTGATACCCACGACACAGGTTTACCTAGTGTGGGGTCAGGACTATGTGTATGACTGTTGGGTGTATTATTATTATTATTAATATTTTTTTCGCTGCATAAAGTTACACACCTTATTTTACCCCTCTAAAGAATTTTCAAAAATCCCATATTAGTATTCACTTACGTCATTAAGTAACCTTTGTGTAAATTTTCAAGTTTGTAGCTAGCGGTTTAGGCAGACCCGGATCTAGGGAGGGGCAAACCGGGACACCCGCCCCGGGCGGCAGTTTCAGGGGGCGCCAAAATCATAATATAATATGATTAAAAATTAAAAACTTGCTGCACAAAGCGCCTAGCATACGGAAGCCTGATTGGCTCACCGTCGCCTTGTAAGAAAAATGCGCCACATAGGCCCTTTGTGCATCATTCTATTCTTTTAGTTTTTTAAGTAATTTATCTCAAACGCTGAAGAGAGGGGCGCCAGTATCGACTTTCTGTCCCGGTTCAAAAAGCTTGTAGATCCAGGGCTGGGTTTAGGCTCTGCGTTGATGAATCAATTAGTCAGTCAGAACAAGTAATTATGCCTCTATATAATATGTAAATAAATAAACCAATATATTGTCTAGTTATACCCAAAGACTCATGTATACTACTAGACGGGCTGTTTAGAAGTAAAATTGCGTCACATAACGCGGGAGTTTGACAGCTCACAGAGAGGTAGCGCGATAGGGGTTCTAGTTGAGAGTAAGCGAGATGTTAATATTGAGTTATGGTCAATTGACCGCAACTTAGTGATACAATTTCTATGTACCGCGCAGCTTGTATATATACATAAATATATAATGTATAGTATATATTGTATATATACTATACATTAAAGTCTTTGGTTATACCTCGCATTTTGCACGCACACAATTACCCATCACGGTTACTTACATCTACATCAAAACCCAACACTGCACATAACCGTCAAAGGGTAGGATTTTGTATCAAATAGCTTAGTTCTGTCCTTTACCAGATCTCATCTTTTACACCACTACACTCAGCGACTTAGAACATATCACAACAGAAAAACACAGGCGGTATTTAATCCATTTTGTACGGGCATAACTTCGATCATAATAGGGTAGTTTCCTATATTTAATTTTATACATTATTTTATAAGCAACAGAAAATGATACGCAAAAGAAACCCTTTTATTAAAACACAATCAAAATTGATTCAGAAATGTGCCCGCAGTGTTCACTTTAAATATTGGTATGAGGAAAAGTAGGTGCGTAGTAGGGATATCTCACTATCTCGCTTGCACGCGTGCACCATAATGAACATTTTACACAGTGGCTTCAAAGTTTGCGTCGATTGTCATTTGACAATTACCCCTTCTACAGGATTTGAATGGCTTCTAACTTATTTATTTTGGGTCCGATTTATAAAATTCTTTCTGCAATAGATTTTGAGTCACTTAACTTATTAATTTAAATTAAAAAAAAAATAGTAAACTACCCTATTATACTATATCGATGGGGCATAACATTCATAACACTTTTTGCATTATTTCCAAGACGTGGGTGTGCTTTCCGGCCATGAACTGCGTTTAGACGTGTTTATACTAATAGTTGATCTTGATCCAGGTTTCGGAGATTTGTCTAGAATGTTAATGTTCCTTTTCCAACTTCAAAAAATGACGAGGTTCTCAATTTGGTGAGTTTTTAATTTTTTTATGAATGTACATAAATTTCGCCGTCAATTCTAGACCTAGTTGAAAAAAAAATATTCGATGCAGTTTATCTACGATGTGGGGTCAGAATTTTGAGTATGACATTTGGTATATTTATACCATCGAAATAAGATAACAAGAACGAAATCTCTCATATGAATCTGCCAAAAAATACGGATCCACTTTACTTACACATGCAAAGGTAAAATCACACGTATCACTCATACACGCAACAAAAAATAATGAACGTTCAAAATCAACTTTATTTCATAAAAGTTAATGTCTAAATATCAAAATTCTAGGTCGAGATATGACGTTATGCACCGCGCAAAAAATTAGACGTATCAAGTGTCAACTAGACATTTTTATGCACAGATTTTTATAGTCCCGCCCCCTTGCACAGAATTTTGGTGGGGTCATATTTTTGCTTGAGTTACGTTTCTTGTCATCTTATTTCGATGATTTATACGAAGATTTACGTTAGACCAGTACGCCATTTTGTTTTTGTTAATATAACGATGCAAGCTTTCAAGGCTAGTGACAACATGGAGCATGTTCATTTAAATAACTGTTGAAGTGAATAATTGTGAATTGAAATGGAATTGAACGTATTTGTGAATAAAGGCGTACTCAATTTTAATATTTTTCTAGAAATTTCTACTGTCATAGTTTAAAATTTACTATTTCTATTCTGCGGCTGTAAGTACTGTTCTGTTCCGGTAATATGTCATTGAAATTACTAGGCATTATGAAACTTAATATTTTAGTACATATATCTCGTGGTGACGAACGCAGTCCAGTGCCATGAAGTTGGTAATTCAAAATTACGAGTATCGGTATTATAAGGCGTGGCAGCAGGCGTAGCAGGCGTGCTTACCATCAGGCGAGCGAAATGCTTGTCTCGTCATAAGCTAATTGATAAACGCATAATTCTTTCTCGCATTAAAACTAGACTGGTAAACGGTATGCACATTATTATTACGAAACCGTCGAAAATAATCAGGCAATGGCGTCGCAGACTGATAAATATACAAACGGCCAAATAGCAGGTTATACTAGACGCAATATTTTGGATTGTGGGCGTGCATGGGCTGTGGATATCGATAACCAGTGGCGGATCCAGGATTTTAGTTTTGGGGGGTGGAACCAAAATTTTAATTTAAAAAATTGATAAGAATTAAAATGAAAAATGGAATAAGTAATAAGCGATTAAAATTAAGTTTGTTAGTAGTACTGAGAAAGTGGAATAAAATAAAGATTACCCCCACCCCACCTGGATCCGCTAGTATCACTAACCATCAGGCGCGGTGTTATAAGTTTTTTTTCTTCTTTGTTAGTAACTACAGACATTGTTTTGCGTCGTGCGTTAAAACGAGCCATGTTTCGAACTCCGACCTAAAAGTGAAGTACAAGCGTGATCCAGTAATTTCTACGCTCCCATTACGCAATGCGTCGAACAATGACCATAAGAGTGATAAATTTAGTATGTCTCTAATAAAGCGTCGTGCACAAGTCACAATCGACGATAAGGAATAAGGACTCTCTTATCAAGTAGGTATGCAAAAAAAATAGCTATATCGATTTTTCCAATTATGGATATTTTGACGATTTCTTTTATTTCGATACACAGTTATATTTTGCTATACCTACTACTAGAGTCAAGTTTGACAGATCGCATGATAGGACCCATTGAATTACACCCGTGCTGCATTATCTGTGACTTTTCCAGTTGTAAATGTCCTTACACTTGAGATTAATACTTCCTTTGACTCATCATTTTGTCTCCCGTTTTGCTACGGAGGGAAATAGGGAAAAAAAATATTTTGAACTCCACCCTATCTTCCTATTTGATTAATTTCGTTGCAGGATAATGACAGCGTCGTATTCCTACATTTTTTTCTACTTTTATTCGAAATATCACGTAACAAACGAGAAAAAGTAAAGATTTATTTAGGACCTATTTGAAATCTGTTGAAAACAAATAGAAAACTAGACTAGGTTTCTAAAACGGACACATTAAACGGTCTAAGCTGTCCAAAATGTTTATATAATAGTCTGGCACGGAAAAGAAATTTTAAACAGTGTAGTGTTTTCGACATGTCAGATTAGAATGACAGTCCCGTTTAGTTGTGCGTAATACTGACTGAGTACTATTTTTTTTAATAGTTACATGCTAAGAAACTAAAATACATAAAAGTAGAATTGCACTAATGTCTGTAATGCACTTCTAAAAGTGAATACAACATGCCCAGTTTAATTTAAGCCAAATAAAAAAATACTTTTCATATACAGAATAGATTTTTACAACCACTACAGTATTGGTAAGCAACGCAATGTTTTTACACGTATCGGCTATTGACTTCTAATAAGTTTTCGAAAGATGTAACAACGCTGTCTGAATTTTAACGTTTCGCGAAGACTTCGTAATTTGTTCATTTTGTATCGATGTGGAAAAGATTAGTTGAATATCGATTTTCTGCTGTCTTCTACACTAATATTTTAAAGAGGAAAGATTTGTATTTTTATATGTAACGAATAAACTTAAATACTATTGGACCGATTTCAAAAATTCTTCTGCCGTTAGAAAGCTACATTATCACTGAGGCAATTTTTTATCCCGGAAAAGGCCGTTCACGCGGGCAGAGCCGTGAGCAAACGCTAGTCATATATTTATGTTCATTCAACTTATTGTCGCACTTAGAATCTGCTTTGTTACAGAGTACAGAAAATGTTTTCTACTTAGTAAGTAGTAACTCAGAAATAATCTATAATCTTAATTACTTAAACGTTCTCTTATCTTAAACGTTCGAAAGCGTCACAACACAGCTACCCTAGGCCTATAGTTGTTCGCCTGATTCGACGATCTAAGCGGGACGAGATTTTGAAAGCAGCCAAATCAAGAAGGAATCTAACAACCAAAGACCTAAATGCCAGTGATAAACAACAAAATATATATATCAATGAGCGACTTACTCGGGAAAATCGCCAGTTATTTCGCGAAGCCCGTAAAAAAACCAAAGAAGCTGGATTCAAATACTGCTGGACCCAAAATGGCTACGTCTACATACGGAAAAGAGAAGGAAGTCCGGCAATCTTACTACGATCTCAAGAGGAATTGGTGGCCAAACTTGGCGTCGCACCGGGAAATTGTGGTATTAATGTTAATAGCTCTTCTGCATAGCGGAATGTTGAGTACATTTTACCAATTCAATCCTTTACCTTTGATGCCTTGCTTTAATACTCATATATTTACATTTTCTAACCATAATAATAAGATGTATTGTTTTACTCTTATATGTGTTTTATATGGATTTTATGCATGTATTATTATATATATTTTTTTCCATTATTTGCTGAATACTTGCTTGAACAGTTTCTGTAATTCTAAAATTGATTGCTGCTGCTTATTTATGCTCCTTATTAAATGCGTGACTAAAAATCATACTTACTCCACATTTTATATGAATGAATATCAGTCCAGATGGCCACCTTAACTTTAGAAAATAGTATTGATGAATTTCTTTCTGTTACATGTCACGCTTTATCATCACTTGAATTCAGCAAAACTGCTATGACGCAGCAGCATGGCTTTAAACTGTTAAACTTTAACATCAGAAGCTTGCAAAAGAATTTTGACGAGTTTAAGGTGGCGCTTATGAGACTAAGCATTGAATTTGATGTTATTATTTTAACCGAATGTCATTTAGGTACATGCTCTACTATTTATAACATTCCAAATTACACATCCTTCTGCACAAAAAATATCGCAAACCAAGCAGGCGGCGTAACTATTTATGTAAAAAGTAATTTGCAAGTAAAGGTTCATGAGCCCGCTATACTTGATGCTGACTGTCTGGAAATAATATTTCCTAATTCTCGGGCTGTTTATGGAATTTATCGTTCACCTTCTACTAAGGACTGTACTAAGTTTTTAGAATCTTTTGAATCACACATTTTACACCACAAGTATAATGAGCTGGTCATTGCTGGAGACATAAATATTAATATTCTAAACGAACGTGATAAAAATACACAAAATTATCTTTGTCTCATGTACGAACTTGGTTTAAAACCTATAATTACAGCCTCAACTAGAGATAGAGCATGCTTGGATCATATCTTTGCAAACTCAAAAGCCTCTGTAATTGGAGTAGTCTGCAGAACAGGTATTACTGACCATGACCTGACCATGGCTTCTTTTGATTCATCCCCAATAGCACTCAAACTAAATAGACGTAGGCTTAAAATAGATTATGACAAACTAGAAGAGCAACTCAACAAAGTTGACTGGTCAGACATCTTTAATTCTAATAGTCCTTCGGTAGCTGCCCAAACTTTCATCACCAAGTTAGAACATCTCATCAAACTTAATTCTCGTTATGTTACTATTAGTCGCTCTAAACATAATTTAAAATCATGGATCACGCCAGGTCTCATGCGGTGTCAACGACATAGAGACAACCTACATATTCAAGTCAGAAATAATAAGACCGACTCAGAACTCAAAAAAATTTACAAACGGTACCGTAACTTCTTAAATGATTTACTAAAAAAATTAAAATCCCAACATAACTACAATTGTCTGGAAGAATCAAAACATGACCCTCAAAAGCTTTGGAAAACGATAAACTCTATTTGCGAAAGGAAACCTAAATCTTCTCATAATCCGGAACTACTAACATTAAAAGAAAACCCAACTGAATCTCTTTCCGTTTGCAACGACCATTTTTCTAAAGCAGGTCTTAAACTGGCAGAAAAGATATTAAAAAATATCAGTAAATCTGAATCTCATCTTGCCGCCGAAATAAATAGTAATTCAAATCACTCGGACTCTTTTTTTATGTCACCTACTGATACCTGTGAAGTTATTTCCATAATCAATAAACTGAAACCTGACAGTGCGCCTGGACTCGATGGTATAGGTAATAGATTTATCAAAAGATTTAGCCAGTCAATTGCTGAACCACTGACATTCATTATTATTCATTATAATAACTTTATTAACAGCAACAACAAATCACACAATACAAATCTATTACAAACATTATTGAAATAAATAAGCTGTGATAAGTTACAATAGTGCTATCCTATGGTCTTCACACTAGGCTAGCCTGTATCGTGAAGACCTGACTACAATCTTAACCTAATCTGAGTAAAATACTCTAAAAGACAAAAATTGACACCAGTCATACTTACATGGAATTTCTAAAAGCAATGCCAAAACAGTTAATTTTGTTAGGTGATAGTATTTACATAACTTATTTAAGTCAATAAATAAGCAAAGATAAATATATAATGTACACATAAAATAATAAATAAATATAAATATATGTATACATACATAGGTCTATGCCCACGCACACTTACACATAGTACATATTATTATATACATACACATCTACCCAAGTGCAACAAAAAAAAAAAAAAAAGAGTTTATGATTTTATGTTTACAAAATTTTCGGTACCATCGTAATTAAGTGTAGACAGCCACTCCTTTAATAGTTTTTTAGCCTCGTGCATAGATTTTCCTTTAACGTCGCACTGTTTAACTATGGAATTATATACGTGTGCCCTTATAAAAGGCCCAAAACGTTGGCCAAATGTAGTCTTAACAAATGGCGTCGGCAGACGATATAATCTGCGTTTTAAAATATCTTCATATTCGGTGGATTTCAAGACAGATTTATGAACAGAGATTGCTGTCTTAAATATAAATAATTGCCTGACGCTAAGCACTCCACTGTCTTTGTAGACATCTGAGGTTGGGTATCGAAAAGGCTTTCTCAACATAACTTTTAAGACTGAGCGCTGGGCTCTCTCAGCTTGAATCATGATAGTCTTGGCTGCACTACCCCAGCAAGTAATACAATAGGTTAACAAGGATTGGCAAAGGGCAAAATATATGCACTTTAAAGTATTTATACATGCTATATTGCGCAGGTGTCTTACAATGCCAATAACTTTCCGAACTCGAGCAGAGACCGCAGTAATGTGTTTTTTAAATGATAAGTTTTCGTCTATGAGGACACCAAGATACTTCACCACATCCATTCTATTTAATGATTCACAACCACAAGGATTTTTACAAAAGAGCTTGTGAATTTTAATGTCTGTTTTAAATACAGGTGCTGATGCAGCCGTTTTATGAAAGCAGATATAAACAGTTTTTTTGGTATTCAGCGTTAAGAGACTGTTTTTTAGCCACTCCGAAATGTGAGACATACCCTTCTCAGCACAGGAAAGAGCTTCGAACCAGGTTGATCCATGAAAAACGATAGCAGTGTCATCAGCGTAACAAATCATTTCTGCATTTTTAATTGGTAGGTCATGGATATCGTTAATATACAACGTGAATAGCGTAGGCCCAAGAATGCTCCCCTGCGGGACTCCAAAGGATATAATTTGTGGACTACTTACATTTTGGCCAATCCTCACACACTGTCTTCGATCCGTTAGGTAACTCTTGAACCAATCGGAGGAAATACCTCTGATACCCAAATTATCCAATTTTTTTAAGAGTATAGGAACGGAGACAGTGTCAAAGGCTTTGGCCAAATCTAGAAAGACTCCCACGCAGTTCTGTTTGTTATCAAGTCTTGATGACACGACAGAGGTCAGAAGTGATACTGCATCCTCTGTGCTCTTGCCTCTTTGAAAGCCGTATTGTCTTGGTGATAAAAAACTTTGCGATTCGAGGTATTTCGTAAGTCTATTATTTACAAGTCTTTCTAGCATTTTTGAAAATACCCCTAAAAGTGATATAGGCCTATAGTTCTCGATACAGTTTTTAGAACCACTTTTATGGATTGGACTAACAGATGCTAGTTTCCAATCATAAGGGAATATTCCTGTTGATAAACTCTGGTTATAGATATGAGTAAGTGGAATAACAATAGCATCTTTAATATGTTTTACAAGAGAGTTAGTTAAACTGTCAACACCAGGCGCTTTGCCATTCTGTAGGCCTGTTATCATTGTTTCTACCTCTTTATGGTCTGTGGGAGTCATGAAGAATGAATCTGCTGGTGTGGCTTTAGTACGGACTGCATTAGCAAGATCAGATTCTGTTTTATTGATGTTGGACAAAATTTGATTAGCTAGACGCTGTCCGGCTGTAGCGAAATGTTCGTTACAAATTTCGAGAGGGTGACGCATACTATTGGAGTTCTCCATGGACAACAATTCCATAGGTTCCTGTCTCTTGTCGACTATGTTACAAAAATTCTTAATCGATTTCCAAAGTTTTTTGGGATTGTGTTTATTTTCTATTATATTACTTTTCTCATATTCAAGTTTTAGTTTACGGAGAAGGTCAATGAAAAAGTTTTTATACCTAGTATAGGATTTTTGGAGTGTTTTGTTTTTGAGATCAAGTCTTGCGAGTTGGTGAAGTCGATCTCTATGCCTCATACATCTCATGAGTCCTGGAGTAATCCAAGGCTTGAGGTTGTATTGAGTTCTGCTGAGTCGAACTTCGCGAGTATGCTTAGCTACAGTTTCAGTCAAAATTTTTGAGAACGATTTAGTTGCTTCATTCACATCACATTTACCATCAATAAAACCCCAGTTAATTTCTAAAAGATCTTTTTTGATTGCATCGAAGTCCCTTTTTATTACTATCCGGTTTAATCTAGGTGACTTAATTTTATGAAGATTCATGGCAATCATAACTGGGTAGTGGTCGGTGATGTTAGACTGACAAACAATACCTATTGGAGTTTGACTGAGCTGTGAACTATTAACATAGATGTGATCAAGACAAGATGGACCTCTGGTGGGTTCTGTGATAGCCGGCATAAGTCCATGTTCTGCCATAAAACACTGGTATTCTAAACTCTTAACACTGTTTGTATCCAGTATGTTAACGTTTATGTCACCTGCCAAAACCAGAGGAGGCCACTCTGTTACACTCACAAAAGGTTCCAATGATGTCGGAAAACGTTCTATATCTCTGCATGAAGGTGATCGATAAATGGCAAGTATGGTGATCATATTTTGAATTCGAACAGTTAGACAGTTAGCATCCTCAATGGCAGGTTCTAAGACTGACACATCCCAAACATCCCTTACGTAAACTACAACGCCACTATTCTGGTTATTATTATTGTTCGTTTTAAAAGATTTATAATTAGGAATTTGTGGAACGATCACAGTATCATTGAGCCAGCATTCTGTTAGAATAACAACATCATAATCGACATCCAAACGTTTCATAGCAACCAAAAAAGTATCAAAATTCTTCTGTATACTTCTTATATTAAAGGCAATTATTTTAAAATTGTGGTTTAGTTTGAATTTATCTTTGCATTTTTCCATTTGATTAATAACACAACAGTTGATCTTAATTGAATCTAAATCATTTTGTATTTCATCAGTGAGCATCATTTTTTATTATAAAAAGCTATCTTGAACCAGTAACATAATCTAGATCGTGGCTTAAATAGAGGATAACTGACTTCAAAACCGAAATCTACTAACTGGGCTATAATGTATCCATTTATTCTATGCAGAGTTAAGTATTCCGAAAAACATAAAATGTGTGCGATTGGCGGGAAAATATTTGAATTATAAATATTAGTAGTTATTAAATATGTAAACAATATTAATATAATTTTGGTATAATGGTAATGATAATTTAATGTGGAAATGATTTTAGATATAATAGCATAACACCAATACGGTCTGTTTACTTTATCTAATAATAACATTAGACAAACATCTTTGACTTGTCTTATTCTATAAATGAAGATACAAAAACAAATACAAATTGCACCGGTTAGAGTAACACAAGACAGTACACTTCTAAAATTATTGTACGTATTAATATAAATATTAATGTAGCATACGTTCTTGTCATCTTTACGAAGTGAGTACAAAAAATTGGCCAAACCGTATATGATTTTGCGGTATACCGCACTCTTATAATTATTACAAGTGATTGATGGCCAATGTAGGAGGCATAATGCGGTCCAGATCGTGCTGCGACCGGATGAGAACGGCAGGTTTCCCTTCGCGCTGCCTAATGTAAATAGCTCCCTGGTTACTCCAACAGAAAGCATATCCGTGGCTCTTAGCCCGACCTCTTGTCTCACGAAATAAGATTCTGTTAACTTTGGTAAGCCTTTCGTTAAAGAACACCCGAAGCGGCGCGCCAGATATCTCAAGATCGGAACTAAAGAGGTTTCTTCTGGATTTGGAGGTTTTAAGAAACTGATCGCGTTTGAACCGCCGTAGAAAACGCACAACAACTGGGCGTGGAATCTTCCCGCTACCTTGGGAAAGACTAGACGGCACCGGTTGGCGGCGAGGTCCGACCCGGGCGATCCAATCCACATCTCCGTCCTCAAGTTGGACTCCAACTTTTTGAGCCGTTATCTTCACAATGTGTTCCAGATTTTCACCATTGTTCTCCGGTATACCGATTATTTCAATCTCGTTGCGTAGATTTTGTTGCGCTTGTGCATCCAGCTCGTTTCGGAGATTCTCAACTGTTACTTGCAGATTTATTCTCTCATGTTCGCACTTTTCCAACTTTACAAGACGTTCCTCGTTGATCGATATCTTGCTCACTAGCTCGTCCATTCTTTCATGGCAATGGCAAAGCGAATGGGTAACTTCTTCTAATTTTGTTTTAAGGGACGCAAACTCGCTGGTTAATCGAGCAATAACACTGGTAAGTTCTTTGATTTCGGATTCTGTGTTATCTGTAGCGGACTCGACTTTTCTACGCAAAGTAACATTATGTGACTCCAAACCGGGGCGCACTGGAGTAAGACTATTGTCACCTCCTTTCTTTTGCTTAGCACAGCAATCAGGACATGTCCAGATGGTTTGCTGTTCAGTATTGAATGAAGATACATTTATACACAAGGAACAAAAGATTTTTCCACAAGAAGAAATTGTGCACTTGATAGCATTTGCATCTTTTACTGGTTTTAAACAGCCTGCACACTTCATGTTTATATAGAAGAAACAATTCGCAGTTTCAAAAAGATGTCGCAAAAGGTTACCTCTGAGAGACAAATTGTTTCCAACCGCGGCAATACCCTTCTGCGTCGTTGCTCTATGACAGTAGTGCAGTGTTGATGAAACGCCGACAGCAAGCGACTTTCACGGTTCCGCAATGTGCGTAACCGCGAGAACGCTCTGCACGTAAACGGTGACAATGTACCCGCAAAAATTCACTTGATTCCTTGATACTAACTTGCGATTACAACTATTTCTAGTTTTTACTTAATCTTTGTTGTTAAAGCTTGCCACAATAAGCAATGTATCACTATTATAGGATAGATACAGTATGCAAAATATTTTTAAAAACAAAACACCAAAACTGATTATCTTGAAATAAATGTATTGAGCTTATTAAACACACGAGTTGACTGTATGACCGAGCGCCAATGAATGTACATGTACATATGTTTTTAACACTAGTTTATCTTCGGGAATTTTTCCTACATGCTGGAAAACTGCAGCTATTATACCAATTCATAAAGGTGGCTCTAAATATGATCCGACTAATTATAGGCCAATATCTTTGCTGAGTGCGTTCTCGAAGATACTTGAAAAAATAGTACACAAAAGACTCTCAAATTATCTAGAGTCACGAAACTTTTTATCACCTAATCAATTTGGTTTCCGTGCATCTAAATCAACTGAGACAGCAACCACACACCTTCTAAACAAAGTATCTTCTGCATTAGATGCTGGAAATGCTTGCCTTGGAGTTTTCTTAGATCTTTCCAAAGCTTTTGATACAGTTTCACATTCAATTCTATTACGTAAACTAGAATGTTCAGGTATCCGTGGAGTTGCTTTGGAATGGTTCTCTTCTTACTTAGCAAACAGAAAACAACATGTCTCGGTCGACGGAAACTTGAGTAATGTCTGTGAAACTCACGTAGGTGTTCCTCAAGGCAGCATTCTTGGTCCTCTCTTATTTATTCTCTATATAAATGACATTACCCAGCTCTTTCCTACTGAGGACAACGTTGAAGTTATTTGTTATGCTGATGACACTGCACTCTTATTTAGAGATTCAACTTGGCAAGAAACATTCTTGAAAGCCGAAAGAGGTATGGAAAAGATAGCCACTTGGCTGAACGGTAACTTGCTCACTCTAAATATTGAAAAGACAAGTTATCTTTGCTTCCATAAAACCAAAGCTTCTTCTCCCCACTCGTCACTATCTTTGAAAATTCACACCTGTCATCAAAGTTTGTGCCAATGTCCCCCGCTTAAAAGAGTAAATAATCTTAAATATCTTGGAGTCATCCTAGATGCTAAACTTACCTTTCATGATCACATTAAAGCGCTCTCAAAACGTGTCAGGAAAATTATAAATGTCATGAAACTACTTAGAAATGGAGCCAACAAAGAAACTCTAAAGCTTGTTTACATCAGTTTATGCGAATCCATCCTTCGCTACTGTATCACAATTTGGGGAAGTGCGGCGAAGTCTTCCCTTATCTTAATCGAAAGAGCCCAAAGATCTGTTTTAAAAGTGATGTTGAAAAAAGATTTTCGATATCCGACACATCTCCTTTACCAAGACGCCCAGGTGCTGACTGTACGCCAACTATACATCCTCAGTGTTGTCCTCAAATTTAATGGTGTGTACAAGAGTTCTTTTGAATATCAGCTTTCCCAGCAGAGTCGACGTCCAAAGATACACATACCTAGGGTTAATACTTCCTTCGCCAAACGTTTTAGCCATTTTTCATTTCCTAACATATACAACACAGTAAATAATATTTGCTCTATTTACCAACTTAACAATAGCGAAATAAAAAACAAGTTAAAAAAATACTTCCTAACTCTTAACTATTCTGATACAGAACGAATTTTAACAAATCTTAAATAACCTGTTCTATAACCAACTATATTGTATTCAACTTTCTATATTATTTATTATTTTTTATCGAAACATCTTTGATTAGAAGACACTATTAGAAATTTTTAAATACTTTATTATATATGTATATATATATATTCTTGTTTCATACTATCTTTATTTAAATAATTCGTATTAAATTCATATAGAAGAATATATATCTTAATATATATTTTAATACTTATTTATCTATTATTCTATATTTAAATATACCTGAAATACCAAAATTTTATGTTTGTTCGTTACGCCCACTCTGATTTTATTAATGTAAAGAAGAATAATGATTGTAAATCTAACTGGTCTCCCGCGATACAGGTGCGCCTAGTGCGGGGACCGTTGCATTTTATCATACTTCCTTGTAATGATTTTTTGATACGAAATAAATATTTGTATTTGTATTTGTATTATTTGTAATTATCGTACATACATACGCACTCCCGCCTCTCCGAAGGGGTAGGCAGAACTGTAACCACTACATCCACACTTCGCAACTTATTTCCGTCGCTTAATGTGATAGAGAGTGAGCCTATCGCCATATTTATTATCGTCTCTGAGAAATAATTAAATTCTAAGAAATATCTAACAAATACGTAAACGTAATTAACGTCTCTGAGCATGGCAGTTATTCATTATCATTAATCCGTATTTAACTAATGGCTGTTTTGTTTCTGTCCTTTTAGCATTCTTTATTTTTTAAAGTGAAATATCCAATCATTCAAATACTGTAAATATGGTTTTGAATAAGTTGGTTGAAAATTAATGGAATATGGGCATTACGTCTTTCTAGATAGAATGGTTAGAATCAGCCTGTCCAGCTGGAAGGGTCACAATGGTGCTTATTCTATCCGGCTAGAAGGACCATAAAGACCTTTATTCTATCCGGCTGGAAGGACCATAATAATTATTTCTTCTATCCGGTTAGAAGAACCAGAATCGTGCTTTCTAATAGATGGCTGGCTCATTTCGGTCCTGTCTTCTATCCTGCTGGAAGGACCATAAACTTCCTTTCTTCTGGCTGGATTAAGGGCAATTATGAATATAAAAATCGCTTATTTTGGCATTGACTATGTTGAACCAGGTTTATTTATATTTAGTTTCAGTAGGTATCATGTTTTTGTCTCCCTAAAGGGGTTGACGTCAGGCAGGCGGCCGGTCGCAAAAACTACAAGCCATATATTTCTGTAACATGTGTTAAAAAGTATGTTGCACCGACCCCACTGCGAGTGGAAGACCGTGGAAGAAGAGGAATCATGTTTTTGCTATAAATACCTTCTTATATATTATACATACCTATTCTATGTAAAGTGAAAAAAAGCAGTGATAGCTCAGTGATAGTGGTATGGACCGTCGAGACGAAAGTCGCAGGTTCGAAACCAGCCCCAAGTGCATACACCTCTGACTTTTCTAAGTTATGTGTATATTAATTGTTAATTATCACTTGCTTTAACGGTGAAGGAAAACTGCCAACCCGCATTAGGCCAACGTCGTGGACTAAGGCCTAACCCCTCTCATTCAGTAGAGGAGGCCCGTGCCCAGCAGTGGGACGTATATAATACAGGGCTAGGGTATTATGTTAAGTATATAAGTGACTCAACATAATATTATCTCGTTCTATGGCGTTGTTTGTTCTGTAATGCCTACGGTTTATTAATTATCAATTTATGCGAAGTCAGGATTGATTATTCATAATTACAGGACTAGGAGGCACATTATTAAGGAAATACATTTATTTGTATTGCTGTGCATGTGTAAACTGGACACAACCTGACAAATTCGATTGCCTATTAAATTCGATTTGAGATTCCTAACTGTCATCGATTGTCGTTAATTTAAAGCCAATTGAATTATTTGACAGATATCAGTTACACAATTGATTTTCGGGCTTTATAGATAAATTTTATTCACTGTTGTCACATTAGAAAAAAACATTGCTATTATAGAGCTCTATAGCTTACACAATAGAGCTCTTCTTTCTCTAAATAAATGCCAGCAATAATAAAAAAAAGTTAAGCTCTTAATTCTTTTCAAAAGACGCCCAATCAATTTGCAAAATAGTAAAGTTCAAGATTGAGTGGCAGCGTACGTCACTTGAAAATAGACGATCTCTAGCTACAGTGTTCTAGCTTCCTTTGTCTACTGGCCAGTTACAAATGGCGCCAAACGTGTAACCATAAACACCCCGTTACCAAATAGAAATCGGCCGTAAGCGACCTAATTCCGAGTCCTCGCACTGCGCGTCACGTAGGCACGGCGTGGCGTGACCTTGTACGGAGGCTGCGGCCTGTGCAGATGCGCGTCGCTATGGCAAAGGCTTACACAACTTGAGAAGTTTCACTTTTGAATTTCGACTTTAATCTTTTGTTCATTAACTGTTTTTCCTTTTTTTACTTTAGTTTTGTATGTTGCCAGTGACAAATGGTAAAAATACTCCGGTATCCCATATCACACAGTACAAAGATAATGTCATAGCAAATAAATACGTCGAAAGCAGTTAGATTCAATCAACGTAGATCTTCCATTTTCAAATGTTACTGTTTACTGAGTTAAAATTTGTTAATGGAAAATCGTTGGCGTTCATTACGTCGGGTTGTAGATTGCGGCGGGCCTTAATAATTTGCAATGTATATCATCTGCATCATAGATTAAACACTTAGGTATATACTGTCTGCGCTTTGAGTATTTAAAATGTCTGCATAATAATATTATGTTTGTCTACATATGCTTTTATTTCACTAGGAATGGCCAAAGTTACTGCAGACTTACAATTCTGTTTACCGCAGATTTTATTTGTTTTGACGTTTTGCCAAGGTCATTGAGCTAAAAATTTTGTTTACGCTTTTTTTGGTAGCTTTTAAATGATATAATTTAATTGAGTTTACAAATAGAACAAGAAGATAACGTTTTTATTAGTCTTTACTTGTTTTATTTAGACTGGTCATTTACGAATACAGATAATAATTTAAACTAGCTGCTAAATGTCCGCTAAAAACCGCAACACCCGATGTCAATAAGAAAAAACATCTGCAACTTTTAAATAACTTAAATATTTAAAAATAAATACCAGAAGCATAGCCCACAACTCTATTTTGTCGGGGGGTTAATAATAATTAAAATTCGAATACACACCTCATTTACCTAACGGTCATTACAAAGTCATTTGGCCTACCCACATAATTCTTTATTTTATTAAAATATCTTTGAACCTGACCTCACTCGTAAGTAGGTATATTTAGTTTAGTTATTTTCGTTTATCAGCCAACTTCATAATATTGTCATAAGTTCTTGGCAAATTGTGTAACGTCCAGGATCATCGGTACTTTCGTAACAAAATAATTTCGTCTCATTGGTCTAGGGCCTCTTGACTAGTAGCATTCTATTTATGGCTTCTGAAGCTGATTTTTGATCATTATACCCTCACTGGACTTCGTATGCACTTCGGAAATGTTTTTTTACGAATATGTACTGAATTTCAGGCCCGCTGGGAAAAAATTAATACGTAATCTAATGTATTAGCTGGTCACAAAATGTACGTCTTGTCGAGTTACTCGAAGATTACCGAAGCACATCGGTACAATTGTACATTATTTTGCCTTCCCTTTCATGCTAAATGGTGCGGATCACGGACTACAGAGTCGAAGCCCCTCAAAATGGTCATAGCGTGTTACAAACACGGAAGCGCTCTATCGCTAATTGACGCGCGCCCTACGAGCTGTTTTTTACTACGCAGACATTAGATCGAGTTAGCGATCGCCATATAATGCGTAGGTTGGAATTATTGTACCGAATATCAATATCGCAATGGCGACATGGCGGCCATTTTGTTTTGTAGAAAAACCTACTTTTCTACCATTTGTTTGGTGAATTTTAAAAACGTTGATTTTGAAGAATCATTTTGTCAGTTTTAGTATTTCAGGGATTTCAAGTTAGTAACTTCCCCCGCCCTCTATGCCTCCCGTCACCCCTTAGTCTCTGAAAACAATAGTTGCGACACCTTCGTTGACTAACTTCAGATGGGTAAATTTATTCTGTGTATAATATGATATTGGATATTGCCAAATAAATATTGACTATGTAAAATGACAGTTACGCCTATTTGTAATCATCGCATGAATATTACCATAAATATATTGATCTAACGGTCCTAGAAACTCCAATGTCAGAGTATGAGGTCACATTTCAAGGTAAACGTAACGTTTTGCGTTAAGGAAATGATTTCACTGCGAGTGTATATCTATTGGTCTGTGAATACGTATGGTTTTGCCCATTACCATTTAAAGTTAAGGATTTAGAAATAAAATGAGAAATTATTGGAACAGACGTTTCCTTTGGTGTTTGACCAACACTTACCATCATGTGATGCTTAGCCGTATATGCGTTAGTCCCTCGCCGCGTAGTAATTTTTGTTTCAGACAGTAAAATGTGATGGAGACGTAAAAGGCGGGTGAAGTGGCTAGTTTCAGCCTGACCAAGCTGTCTTGGGCATATTGTACTTACATTAATTCTTCATAAAAAAGAAATAGTTTTTTTCAATAAACAATAATAATGTGTGTAAAGAAATCTTATCCTACAGCCTTGTCTGCCGCTTGATATGTACAAGCTTTATTCTTTATAAGGACAATGAAACTAGGTTATGACAGTTTGATGAGTTTATTCCTCCTATCTATACAATGTCTAGAGTCTAGACTGTGTTGAGACGAGAAATACCATTTACACCCATTCGTGCTTTGTCTGCGGTTCTAAATCATAATTTGTCCTGAATTCTGGAGATGGTTCTGTAAAAAAAACGTGAATATTGTATGGCGGAATTATGCTTGAAGTTCATGGATATAGCTAGTAGGTCCCTCGTATGCGAGAGGCCGTCTGGGTTGGTACCACAGCTTCGTCTATATCTGCCGCCAAAAAGCAGTGTGTAAGCATTATGTTTCGGTTTGAAGAACATTGAAGCCAGTGAAATTACTGGGCATTAAAAGACTTACACTTATGACTCGGGGTGACGAGCGCAATCCAATGCCATACAGTGCTTTGTAAAGTTATGTGTGGCGTTGCTTCTGTTTATCGGCAGGCGTTGCGCTTACCATTAGGCGAGCGAACAGCTCGTTTCATCACTCAAGCTAATAAAAATAAATGCACTGACTGACTCCGAAACGCGACTCGCTTGAACGAGCCAATAATAGCTAAGATGTTAGGTTTATCACCATGTGTACGGTGGTTGCTATCCGGTCGCGTAAAAATGTATCAAACCCCCTCCCCACCAGCCAAGTTATTTCATCATAAGCTTCATTGTTTTCGTGGTTTTGTGTGCTTAAAATCATATGCGTAGTTGCCGATGGCCTCGTTTGATGGAACAGGTTTCGTCACGTATCCAAATATACTTGGTCTGTAACTACCAAGTGTGTTAAAATAAAATGAAGAGTTTTTGTGTTCATTTTTAAACATTTATTGGTAAAGTAGCTTTAGTTCGAGCCGTCGCCCGCGTGAATAGTCTTTACGGGATAAAAAGTAACCTATGTCCACCTGTATGTAGGTCTACCTGTATGCCAAATTTCATCCAAAACTGTTAAGCTGTTAGGGCGTGATTGACTAACAAACATACAAACTTTCACACTTATAATAGAAGTAGGATATTAAGATTTAGCGCTTTCATAATGTTTTGGCAATCACAAGTTTTTTCAATTGGAAAAGCCACAAATGAATTATCCTATGTTGGAATTGGTTGGAAATACTCCTTTCAGTGTGGAATTTCTTCTTAAAATTAAAATGGCTCCCACATTGAGAAATCTTTGCCTTTTTTCATTCTCTTTCGAATGAATAAAGCATCATCCACATTTGGCGAGGGTATGCGTGGTTATCACAAAATAAACACGTCAAATTGAGACACTCCTTTTTTCGTCGGTTAATGAAATCTCATGCCGATACTGCCTGTAGTATTTTTTAAATTATAGTTATTCGACCTGAATAGAAATATCTGGAACAAGCGACAAATCAATTCTGTTAAATGTTTTAAATTGGTGCAAGGTGAAATTGTTTATTTTTGTGTTCCGTTCTGAACTTGGAGACATGGTTTGTGCCAAGGTTTGATGTTGGCGCCAAAATGTGATATAATCAGACTTCGCTTATGATTTGAGTATTTTGACTCAAATGCAGATTGGACAAAAGAAAAAATTTAAGTAAAAACTTTAATGTATACTACTAGACAAGCTGAGCAGTAAGTAGGGTATTATTGGGCATTCTGGACCACTTTTCGCGAAAAGTGGTCCAGAATTCCCAATGGTCTAGAATGCCCAATGGTCTAGAATGCCCAATGGTCCAGAATGCCCAATAGTAAATAATCGACTGAAATTATGATAAGAAACACGTATTTAATGATCTAAAAACGATAAACGTACGTAAACAATGGGTATAGAGTAAATATTCATAGTCGGATTAAGCAGTAACGTTGACTCTTGAAGCAAAAGTGTTCTTTTGTTTTGTGTTTTTGTGAATAAAAAAAATTTTTATTAAAACATATCAACGATTTTGTATGTATTCTACATAGTACTAACATGTATTCTGTGGTTTGTTCATAGAATATTTAGTAAAACAACATAGACGCTTTCAATTATTTATTTTTATTTAGAACAAAATACCTTAGGTTGTTCTTCGAACAATAAATCAGCTGAACGCACAAACTCTTGTAATTTTCGCCACTGATGTGAATCCGTGTCGGCGTGGAACTTGATGCGAACAAGCGCCTTCTTCCACAGCTCCAGGGAGTCGGTATCGCGTGCGTCACTCGTCTTGTACACCTTGCAGTCGATGTAGTACTCACCGACGGTGCTCGTTGTTCCCTACTGCAGTACATAGAAATTGCGCCACTAAGTTACGGTCAATTGACTGGAACTCAATATTACCATCTCGCTTACTCTCTGTTGGTGAGCTGTCAAACTCCAACATTATGTGACGCAATTTTACTTCAGAACAGCCCGTCTAGTATTCATTGAAGTTTTAGTTTTGAAGCCTTTAATTCCGAATCCCGGTGCATTTGAAGTTTTCCATATCAGAAGAATTTTACACGACAGACTTACGCAGGCGTAGCCATGAGTAAAATCTTAAATGGAGTAGAGTTTATAAAACACTAGTTTTGGTAGCGGCTCCGCCAGCGTGAATATCTTATTCCGAGATCAGAAGTAGCCTATGCCTTAATCCAAGTTATTGTCTACATGTGTACAAAATTTCAGCGTGATTAAATCTATACTAATATTATAAAGCTGAAGTTTGTTTGTTTGGTTGAACGCGCTAATCTCAGGAACTACTGGTCCGATTTGAAAAAATATTTCAGTGTTAGATAGCCCATTTATTGAGGAAGGCCGTTCACGCGGGCGGAGCCGCGAGCAAAAGCTAGTCATTATTAAGTACGCAAATATAAAAAATCACTAACATCCAAACGGTCACATTTATTTAAGTAAGGTACGTCATAGCTCAGTCCTATTGACTAAACACTGAAGAATTCCATTCCGTGTGACTGATAATGACTGGTAAGTGTGCAAGAAACAAAACGTCTTTAATGACGTCATAGGCGCAGTCCCTTCAAGCTTTAAAGTGAGTAAGTTTCCTCGCCTAAGTTATTTGTATCTATTTTGTATCTTATGTGTAACTTAGCGGTTAGTCATACATCTGTTTGGAACATTCTGAAATTACCCGATTCTTAGTTATTTAATTTGTATAGTAACATTTTCCTGGCTTTAAGTCTGAAATATACATCTTACAAAATCATGCTATTTTGCTATCCTTACAACAACTGATCACTCAATATTTATTTATAAACCTTTAGTGTACACAAAAAGACAAACATACAAATTAAGATAAAAAAGGAATAGAATTGGCTGCCTTATCGTACAAGGTAATCTCTTACAGGTAATGTATGGAAATAAGAGCAAGATAATTATTTTTTTACCGTGAGCCAGTTACAAGAATATTAAGTAGAAATAAGCATGAATATGTTCATACTATTACGTAGCATGTCTAATAAAGACTAATTTTACAAAATGAACAATTAAGTCTATGAATCAAAATAGTTATTTTTGTACATACGACATTCATACACGTGTTACGTATCAAATGTACTTCTCAATGAATTTTGATCGCAATCTTGTAAGTAAAGTTTTATGTCTACATAACATTATTGAAGTTCCGCCTACGTTTGCAATCGTGAATATTAATTTTTGTTTATTCAAAAATGTCTTCATTCATAAAGCAATCTTTCTAGGTCAAATCCATTTAAGTAGGTTGGGTTTTATTTTTATAAATTATTTTTTCTATTTAAATACTTTATAAATCTGAAAGTAAATGAAAAAAGCTAACTTTAAACCACTTTCATTAGTTTTTAAATGGTGTTTCCAGCGTTAAAAATTAAAACTACCATTCCAACATTATCTAGTTTGAGCTAGCAACATAGAAAACATATCGCCCCACTTTCCCGCCTTTATCCGCCAGATTTAGAAACATAATACAACGACCGCCATTTTGGCGCTTCCATGTATTTCTGTCATAAGCATCGAAAATGTAGGTAGTTTAATGCCCTACAGAGTTGTCAATAAAATATTTTAAAGTACCTACGAGATACTATAATTAAATATTAAATTGTTTATTCCGTCTCAGTAATTAACATTTTTGGAAACTTCTATTACGCAAAAATATAAAATTCGGCACAAACCTGTTCGCAAATTCAAATTGTATGCACACCATTATTCCGTGTGAATATTAAAATATATATTCCGGTAAAAAAAAATTACCTATTATATTATATTCAAATATATATCGTAATTTTTGTCTACTAACTACTTCGTGAAAACTACAGTCTCTAAAGTGAGGCAGTGGCAGTTACGGTATACAGCCGTTGAGTGGGTTCCGCTGTTTTCAAACATTAGGAAAGATATTGCTGTTATGAGGACACATTCTTATGAACGGTGGTTTTTTGGTAAGTACTCTTTGGGCTATTAGGTAGGTGTACTTATTGTCTAACTAAAAAAAATATATTCGCATCCATGATCTTATAAAGATATTCCTATTTCTTCAAGGAATGGACCATGAAACCGCATCATAGGTTGCATTTAGCCCATTTTTTTAAATTATTCTGTTAAGCTACAGTTCATATTTCATACAGCCCAAACTCCAAAGATATTTTGCTGAGTATATTTCCAACCACAGTCTACTAGTTATACTAGTGTATATTCTTCCAAATAATCTATTCAAGTCCCGTTATTTATCATCTTCCAATCATTTTGTAAATATCGAAAGAAAAGTAAAACTGACTTGAATGAATTACTATAGAATGCGTATAATGAAAAAAAATAAAAGAAATCGCATTTGCGTAAGTGTATATGTAAATTTTACATAATAGTTCTTTAATACCTAATATTTACGCACGCAATTTTCACGCATGGTAAGCATTATGAGGGAGTCTTATTTACCATATTGTGTCATATCATAGATAGACATAAATTTATTATGAAACTTTATAAAAATCTTAACGAAATTTACTTAGTTATACTTGTTAGTTTACTTTGTTTGTTAGTTTATATCTTTGTTTTGTAATGTGGGTAGTTTATAATAAACCAGTTATTGTCGAGCACTCGAGCCGTTTCGTTCATCACACAATTACTGAAATAACCAAACCATTTCAACCTCCTTTTAGAAAAAAGATCTGTAATAAACAGTTTTTTCAAACTTAGAAATAACACCACTCTTTTTGGGGTTAAACAAAATTTAAAACAATTCGTTATGTACTAGCAGACATTTTGCTTAGCTCTAATAAGTTTTTGAAATAATTAAACTAAAGTCAGGGCTGGACGTATATCGATTCCTTTGCTTTGTTTATTACTTTCTCGTAATTCGTAAAGCAAAAAAGAACGTTCAAATATTTTATATGAAAATAATTTTGAACGATTCTGTAATCTTATTTCATATAAATTGCTTATCTTAAAGTGTCTTATATGAGCGGAATTGTGAAGAATCGAGAGAAAAATCCAAAAACAAAATACAATATACACAAGTCATCATATATTAATAGTTTGTATTATCTAAATCCTCTTTCCTCAGTGATAAATACAGACATATTGGCAGACAAACAAGTCAGGTAGACATTTTGATACATGAACTTGAATTCGGGGCTTTGATTGAGCATCTTTTTAAAGATGTCTACGTTTTGATCTTTAATTTTACATATTGCTATTATAATACTTGACATTGGCGAAATCATCGAAAATTGATGGGGCCATAATCTAAAAATAGAATAGAATAGAACTTGAATTCAAACAATAATGTTTACGCAATAGAAAATTATGCTAAAAAGAAGCCATTTTACGAAACGACTGCCTCGGTGGCGCAATTGTAATGCGTACGCGTTACGATTGAGGCCAACGCGGAGGTCTCGGGTTCGATCACCGGGTCGGGTAATGTGGTATTGGGTTTTTCTATTACGAAATGCTCGGTATTAGCCCGGAATCGCCGCTCGCCCCCGCCCGGATACGGAGGGACGGAGATACGCTCGGCGAAATGTGGGTGTACTGGTTACAGTGGGTGGGTTCCATTTCCAGTACCGAGACAAATGTTTGTGTGATAAATGTCTGTTTCGTGTTGTGGATTGGCAAGTCCCTCGTACCTGATACCCACGATACAGGTTTACCTAGTGTGGGGTCAGGACTATGTGTGTGACTGTTGGGTGTATTTATTTATTTACCCAGGCAGGTACAAATATACGTATCAGGCACTGCCAATAACTAATTTCTCTTATTAATGAGCTATTTAAGCCAATTTCCACATTGTGCGGCTCGTTTAACACTTTCGCTTGAATCTCGATACGCGAGTTTCAAATGAAACGCATAGTGAAACTATTCTGAAACTATGCGATACAATTCAGCGATGAACGAAAAATAACGGAGATGGTAAATAATTTGATGTTTTTAGGCAAAAACTTTAATGTATACTAGACAAGCTGCGCGGTAAATTGTACCACTAAGATATCGTAACTCAATATTACCATCTCGTTTACTCTCAACTAGAATCCCTATCGCGATCCCTGTTTGTGAGCTGTCAAACTCCCGCGTTATGTGACGCAATTAAACAGGCCGTCTAGTAGTATACATTAAAGTCTTTGTTTTTAGGATCTTATCATTTTATCATGAACGATAATAATCATTAATGATTAGTAATTGAGGTGTAGATGTACCAAGTTATCTGTGAACTAAAGTGCGTCGCTTTGACCGCGCTGTTCGCTTCAGTATTGCCATTTTACGAATAATCATTCATTATGAGGGATATTTCAGGTGTTATGACACACATATTTCACATTAGGTAATTCGTTTATTTTCAGTCAAGTGCCAGAAATTATCAAAGTGACTTTCAGCGATACCAAAAAATATATATCTTCAATGTCAGCTTCTTCATTTCTTTTATAAAAATCGTCTGGATTAGTTTTGTCGTTAGTTTTAGAGCGCATATGAGTGTTTAGAAACTTTATCGATTTTTGTCATTGACTTTTAATGTATACTACTAGACGGATTGTTTAGAAGTAAAATTGAGTCACAGAACGCGGGAGTTTGACAGCTCACAGAGGAGCGCGATAGGGGTTCTAGACTTCTAGTTGAGAGTAAGCGAGATGGTAACATTGAGTTACGATCAATTGACCGCAACTTAGTGGTACAATTTCTATGTACCGCGCAGCTTGTCTAGTAGTATACATTAAAATCTTTGTTGACAGGCATCCCATTGCACGCCACACGCGACTAACTTCACGGTAAACGAACTTATCATAATCCGATCCCAAGACAATTTTAATATTCAGAGTTTTGATTTTATTGAGACCGGAATCGGAATAATGGTATTGGAATCGGCTTGGGATTCATAGTACTTTATAGAGTAGACCAGTAGTAAGGTCTCGTAGTATGGCGGGGCTTTAAATCAGTTTAATAACTGATTTAAATAGCGTAATCGCTATTTCAATAATAATAACTTTGTGATACTTTTCATATTTTTTTAAATGTTAGTATTTAAAAACTAAAATAAACATTACTGAACATAATCTACCACAAAATAAAATATTAAATTGCCGCCATTTCAACATGGTGGTTAGAGGCAAAGGAACCACAGCTGTACATTTTACCAGGTGCATAATATATCCGCCAGCTGGTTATGAAATTCTTTCTCTTTTCCGTCCATATTGCAAAACAGCTGTCTTATCGTTTTATGACGTCATCTGTTATTTTCGTGATAACGTTACGTGAAGAAAGTTCATTGACTTACGATGTAGACGAAAACAAATGTTTCCTAGATTAGGGTGACGGGCGATTATCGAATTAATGTTAACACTCAAAGGTATCTAAAAGTCATCGATACAATAAAAATATATACTTATTTGGTACATAAAATATGAATTAATACACAAATGTGATATTGGATTTAAAAAAGAACATGTTTGTCAGCACAGCACAGCAACTCACTGCTTGTAAGTTGTCGTAGCCATGTAAACAGAAAAAATCAACGTAGGTACTAGGTACTTTATTTTACGAAGGTTTTTTTTGTACTTGGAGAGGTTGCATTTTTATTTAATTTTGACCGTCCCCGGTACCTGCATCGACGCCAAATAGATCTCTACTGTAATCTTTCAAGAAAACTTGTGAGATATCTTAAGAATATTCTACCTTTACGATGAAACTCAGCAGACAAGACATGATTTCTGCAGTCAAATCTCCTTCTATCGCATTAAAGATCGCCACAGGCTCACGAACACGACAAAAACATTATACCATTTATCACCAGAGTGTTTTAAGTCTGTGCATTTCGTCGTGACTACTTGCTTAATATCTAGTATTACTTACTATGTAGTACATAGCAATAACAACACGCAAACAGAAAAGAGTTCGGAATTCGAAATGCGCGCGTCATTGTGACAACCTCTCCACCAAAGAGGATATATCCGGTTTATAATCAAAGATCCACTACGTTGACTGACCTCTCCACGCATGCTGCATCGCCTGGGAACTTTAAAAAATAGCAAAGGATTAAAACTATTCTGCCACGAAAACTAAAGAAAAAGACTTTCCAATTATTTACAATAATAATTAAAGCAGTTGCCACAATCAACAATGCTTATAGTTCCCATGCCATTTCACAATGCTATAAAAAGATATGAGCGAAGTGTATGTCTTCAAACTACGTATAAGTTATGAGCTCACAATATATCTAGGAGCTGTTGCTAGGCGTCAGGTAACGACTAACGAGCTGATGCTTCGAGTTGCTTCGAGTAAATTAGGTTTTCTAATATATCCAACCAGCAGAATACATACAGCTTACATAAGGGTTGTACATGTGACCTTAACTACACCGATGGCGGTATTTTTTTACCGAATTCAAAAAGGAGGAGTAATTTTTTTTAATGTATGTACATCGATTTCTCCGCCAGTAGGGTAGTTTCCTATATTGAATTTTATACATTATTTTATAAGCAACAGAAAATGATACGCAATAGAAACCCTTTTATTAAAACAGAATCAAAATTGGTTCAGAAATGTGCCCGCAGTTATGATTTTAAATGTTGGTATGAGGAAAAGTGGGTGCGTAGTAGGGATATCTCACTATCTCGCTTGCACGCGTGCACTATAATGAACATTTTACACAGTGACGTCAAAGGTTGCATCGTCTGTCATTTGACAATTACCCCCTTCTACGGGATTTGAATGGCTTCTATCTTATTTATTTTTGGTCCGATTTATAAAATTCTTTCTGCAATAGATTTTGAGTAACATAACTTATTGATTTAAATAATAAAAAAAAATCTAGTCAACTACCCTATTGTGGAGTTTAGCTGCGATGTGGTCCCATATAAATTTGGTTAAGATCTGATGACGGAGCACGGAGAAATAAATATCCTCAACGGACAACAGTACACTCGTCGTGATTGTGTTATTGTATTGGAATTTACGATTGGAAGTCGGTTTCTAAGTTTTGTTAAACGTTATTTACCATGAACGGTGGTCGTTAAAAACCAATGGTTTTTTTTGTACCAAAATAATAGCTTTTCTAAAATTTAGAAGATTTTTTCAATTAAACTAATATTGAGGTTTAATGTTTCCTTAACTGAAAGATATGTTATCGATAATAATAATCGATTATTATACGACGTTGCGCGCCATTTTGTTAATATATACGTGCTATTCAACGTCATCAGACGTAATCTTATCAAAAAATAATACATTACGCAGTATTATTGATTTATAATATTTATAAAGGTAAAAATAACAATATTTTGTTATTTCCGTATGGTATAAAGATTTTTTGTGATATGATTAAGTTAACAAAAACAAGAAACTACCTACACGCACGAAATTTAAGCCGTTCAATTGAAGCCATATATGGCTCCAAACTACGGTCGCGCTTCTTACGGAATAAGCAAATGTTATGTTTATGATCCACACTTATAATTGAATCACATTTTGCCCAAAATACCAAATTATTAGGAAAATACATTTTAGTTGACATTTCTTTTGCGTTAGTGTGCGTGACGATGCAAGTAGATCAATCACACTTAGCGAATTTTCAGCTTACGATTGTTAGTATGCGTTGTTTGGACATCTACCTTCTTTAAGTAATTATTCTAAGATTGACTTTATTTGTTTTACTCATTCGTTACCCAAAATCTATTTTAAAAGAATTTTATCATATATTCCATCAAAATATACGATATCCGAGATAAATTAAAAGCCATTAAAGTCTGGCGGCAGGGTAATTTGGTCAATTGACAGATCGGTTTAAATGGTTTAAAGGACATTGAAGCCAGTCAAATTACTGGGCATTTTGAGACAACATCTCATGTATCGGTGTGACGAGCGCGGTCCAGTGTCATGCACTGCTTTGTAATTCAATGTTCTGTGTGATGTTTCTGTGGCGCTTTCAATCAAAAAACCGTTGAAACGTGATTTAAAAAAATAACAAAGACGTCAAAATTAAAAATAGAACAAAGGCTATTCAAGAAGGCACGACTATTTTGAGTGTGACTGAGATATACCGCCACGCGTTTTGTCGCGCTTCACTGTCGCGGTCGCCCCCCCAGAGTCTACTTTATGACAAAAACTGCCCATCGTGTTTACAGAAATATGTAGGTAATTCAGGGGTCATCAACCCTATGACTATGAATGAGTTAATCATTGTTTTGGATTGACATAAAATGGGTAATAGGTCAATGTACGAAAAAGCTATTCGAACTCTAAACATTATAGTAACTAGAACTGTAGAGTCGTCTGTATAACGGGTATTTATACAACATGTTACAGAAAGGTGTGGTCATATTTAAGGGTCGTTACATACACCTCACAGTGAGTTTTTATACAACGTGTTACAGAAAGGTGTGATCATAATTAATGATCGTTATATACATCTGACAGTGAGTGTTTATACAACGTGTTACAGAAAGGTGTGATCATATTTAAGGGTCGTTACATACACCTCACAGTGAGTGTTTATACAACGTGTTACAGAAAGGTGTGATCATATTTAAGGGTCGTTACATACACCTGACAGTGAGTATTACCGGATCTTATAAAAATATAGACATCGTTAAATTTAACAGTAATTTTAATCACTCGTTCCTTACGATCGATAAGATCGAGACATCCCTATAAATTAAGTTTATGCATGAGGATTAATAATGCTAGTGAGACCAAAGCTCAGCTATTTAGCAGTTGGTGTTGCCCAAAGCTGCAAGTGAAATATCGACATATTATTAATTCGAAAAATAAATTTATTTATGTCATAGCAATGCAATCTGATTTGGTACTACGGGGGGTCAAATACTTGTATTGTGCACTATACATTGCTTAAATTTGACCACACCTTTCTGTAACACATTGTTTAATGTTTTACGGGTGTAAATTAAATAAATAAGTAATATTGGGTACAGTCACACACATAGTCCTGAGCCCACATTAGGTTAACCTGTATCGTTGGTATCAGGAACTCGGGGAGTAGGTACGTTACCCAGCCCCCAGGGCACTCGTAGTTGTTATCCTCCCAACGAACGAAAAGAAGGGTGACATAAGCTTTACCCTTTTGTCAGTGTGTGTCTATAGCATAATAGCGTCTAAACGAATGGACCGATTTAAATTTAATATAAAAGAAAAAATTATACCCCGATAAGCTATCGCTGACTTTAAAACTACGTAATTTAATGTTATATGCATACATACGCACTCACGCCTGTAATCTGTGAAGTGGTACACAGAGGTGCAACCAGTACACCTACATTTCGCCGAGCTTATTTCCGTCCCATGATGTGATAGGGGGCGAGCCTATCGCCATATCGGGCACAAATTCCAGACTCCGGGCTGATACCGAGCATATCGTAATAGAAATACCCAAATTCACTTTTACTCGAGGCGTGGGTCAAACTCAAGACCTCAGCACAGCAGTCGTACCGCGTACGCATTATAACTGCACCACTGAGACATACAATTAATTTCATTCAAATAATTCAAAGACCACATTCAAAATATATATCAAATAAATTACTTTTATTTGAAAAAAACTGAAAACTACTGCCTATCTTTATTGTTATTTAAACATACTTTAATGAGTCTTTAATTGTTTGCTATTTAATAAATTACTGTTTACAATGGATTAAAATCCGCCATTTTGTATATTTCGTAACATATAATTATCATTATTGACAGTCATAAGTTCGCTGGTAAGATAAAGTTCTGTGATTGTACTATTTTATTTACAAGCAGATTTTATTTAATTTATTTGGTATATCTGTGTTATGTTCATACCAAAGGGTATTTTGTTTTGTACTTATTTTTCAAAGATTTTTTCTTTTGTGCGATATTTTTAACGTGTGTTATTAATATTAAATACATCTAATGTGCTATTTATTTTGTGAACACTGGTTGATGAAATTAATATAATTTGCCCATAATATTATTTTCCTAGATGTGTGTATGATAATATTATATTGTAATACATAATAAATACGTACTTTATTAATCCATAAAGGACTAGATATTTAAACATTAGTAAAATTTTATGAGTAGAGAAATATGGAACATTCTGATTAATATTTTTAGACATAATTATTATTTATTTATTTAATCGAGTTACAGAAACTCATTCGTGTTAGTATAAAAACTTATATTTCTAATGTTAGTAAAACAAAGGTTTATAAATGTGTGTAACCACTAATGCAGCATGCATCCTTAATAAAGTAACTTTATTTTTTGTGAGTAAAGCGCCCTTAACTTAGAATTAACATATTAAAAGTATTAGTTAAAATAGTCTGTATTCATACTTACCAAAAATATTCTTTGTCATGTATCAAAATATTAAATGAAATCATTTTACAGGTAATTGTTAATTTATAAAAAATTGAAGAGACCCGCATCGCTTTGCGATATAAAAATAGTATAAAGGACCTAAAGTCCGGTGTATACTACGGGTCGTTGGGCCGGTGCCTTTATTTTTCAGTAACTGTAACTTGCTGTTATAGCGAGTGCAGACTACGCCCTACAGACAGTATTCAACTGCTGTCTGTAAGTATCGGCCACTTACCGAGGCGCTTGGCGGCTGGACAATTGTTTTTCAACAAAACATTGTCTCCGGTAGCCATTTTGTTTAAGTTCCATCACATTTTCCCGCCAAAACGCATCCCTGATAAATTCCTTGGAACGATAATCCCTGTATTGCCAGATTCCCTGAATATTTATCTGAAATCCTTGAGACTTGATACCAAATTAACTTAGTTATAATATTTATTTTAATAAATAAAAATCAGATCTGATAAAACTTAAAAGACTTCTTGGATTTGCATTATAATTTGTTTTTAAAGTCAAATCCATTTGAATAATTCGGTATTGAATAAATTAAGTTAATCTATCTATAATAAAGTACATTCATAAATCACAAGTAATTACCATCACATATTTAGTTCTAGAATTTTCCCGCCTAATTCACAGATTCTAACCTAACCTAATCTCAAAAAATCCTTAAACCCTGCCCTGCACCAATCCCGGTGCGTCCAACGCGCAGTAACCGTGCATTGCCGGTTGCAGTGCGTTGACAAGCGCTTTTGTGGTCAGGTACTAGGGCCTCCGCGCCCGGTCCTCGCAAGTTCGGGAGTCGAGTAGTGGGCGGATCGGCACGGGCAATATACAACGACGACAGCCGCTGCTTGCTCCTACACACGCTTAGGTGAGTGGTTTTTTATAACATAAATTAACTTGTCGCGCTGTATATATGAACAGTATGTTTTTATGCTGATTCCGAATCTACAACGTGTTACAGAAAGGTGTGGTCAAATTTAAGCAACGTATAGTGTACGATATAAGTATTTCAACCTCCGTAGTATCAAATCTAATTGCTTTGCTAGGACATAAATAAAGCATTTATTATCGAATGAGTAACATGTCGATATTTGACTGGACATCACTAAATAATAAACAGCTAAGCTTTTATCTCACTACAGCATTGTTATCCTCGCTCACGCACTTCACAAAATTTATAGGGATGTGATGTTATCGATCGTAATAAGAGTTTAAAATTAGCGTGAAATTTAAGAATGTCTGGATTTTTTTTCTTTTCATTTTGATAAAATTCAGCACATACATGACTGTCTAGCGTATGTAACAAATAATGGTCCTTATATACCATACATTTCTGTAGCACTTTGTATATAATTTATTATTACAAAGTTGGTAGGTCGCCTTATTGGTCTTGTGGAATTACTAAAGTTCTCACCGTGAGGTCCTGGGTTCAATTCCCAGGTGGGGCATTTATGTTTCATTTCAACAATCAGACATGCGTTGCCCGCGTTTGGAATTTGGGCCCGATATTTTATTTACCTCTCCTACCCCTTAAGGCTTACGTGGATAAAGGCGTATTTTCTAATGCTCAAACTCACGTTTTATGCCAAAATAGACACAAGACCTCAGTCTATACACCCATAAAATATTTACTTAAAATAATTTATTTCTCTTAATAAAAATAGGCAAAGGTAACAAACAATACAGCCATTTCTGACGCTGAAACTAATGTTTCGCAGGTGCCGATTCACCCTCCGCTCGCGCGATAATCCCGACGATGTTGAGAGCGGGCACGAGCCACCCGGATGCCGACGAACAAATGGCGGCCTCCTCCCGCGACCACGACGACGCGCGGCTTCATGCCACTCTCAACGAGTATCTGCTCATGGAACACAAATACCAGCCCAAGTTGAGGTTGCCTGTCGAATCAGAGGTAAGGATTTTTCAATACTAGTTTTCGCTCGCGGTGGATGTTGTTTTCCGGGATAAAAGTAGTGGATTTCGTAATCCAGGTCATTGTCTACCTGTTGTTTGGACAGATGGACAGACATAAGGGGTCATTTCTCTGTCGTTTATACGTTCAATTAAATACCAAACTTGTCGTTGTCTGAATACACAAGAAGTGCGAAGCCATAAACTGAAATAAGGTAAATTTAGGGTCAGATCGTTGAGGGTATATGAATCAATCTTAGTTAATAAGTTACGTTCCCTAAAATCTATTATCGAAAGAATTATATAAATCAAGTCAAAAATAAACAAGATAGAAGCTATTCAAATCTGCTGGAAGGGGTGGTTGTCAAATGACGGAAAGAGAATGCACGACGTGGCAAGTTACGTCACAGGGCAGGTCACGCCATTACGCTGCACGCGTGCGAAGAAAATAGTGAGATTTTCCGACTAAGCACCCACCGTTGCTTGTACCAATATTTAAATTAATTTAAAACATAAACTGTGGCCTCATTTTTTACCTAAATTTAATTCTGTTTTCGCAAAACAGTTTCTTTTTCGTATTATTGTTGGTTGCATATAAAATAACGTATAAAATATCTCATACAGAACAGCCATGAGGTGTTTAAAACAGAGACGCTATACATATTACATTTTACTGCGTAAAAGCACATACAAAAATGTAATCGTAGCGTGAAGCGACCTTCGCGGTATGATAATGTGTTAATTTATTAGTTACAGTCACTTGTTTATTGAACCTTGTACTCTGCGTTACTGAGCATCTTTGAGATTACTATGTAGTCTTACGGCCGGTTTCAATATTATATTCGTAGATAGGTGGGCTTACTAGTTACTAGCAGGAGTGTAAGTGAGCCACCAATATCTTAGGCCCAAAGCCAACCTCACCTGCATGTACACCCTACTGATTAACGGACGAGGCAATACCGAAACTTAGCAGGTCGCTCGCCTGATGGCATCATAAACAGAAGCAACGCCACCGAGAACTTTGAGTAACAAAGCACTGCATGACACTGGACTGCGCTCGTCACCAACCCAGCCGGCCTCTCGCAAACGAGGTACCTGCCACCTACCTATCACCTTGGTCCCCATTATGGGTTGTGGGGGACAATCGGCTGGTCGCCCCACGTATTAAATCCACCATCAAATCATTATGAGAAGACGGGTCCTAGCATTAAGCCGGGATTCATTTTCTATGGAAGATCTGTCAAAGCACTATTTATAGTAAGTGAGAAGCCATCTGAATAGATACCACAACACTACTTTGTCTATTTCTGCCGGCGAATAACAGTGTTTTAGCACTGTTGTGTTCTGGTTTGAAGGGCATTGAAGCCAGTGAAATTATTGGGTATTATGAGATTTATCATCCTATGTCTCGGGGTGACGAGCGCAGTCCAATACCATGCAGTACTTTAATTCAAAGTTTTGATTGGTGATTTTTTTGTTTATGGGCAGGTGTGGCGCTTACGTCGATATTCGACTTGTAACTTTGAACACTAAATGATAAATAGCTTACTTTTTGTCCTACTCCAGCATTGCTATTCTCGTTCAAGCATTAAAGGAAGGTGATCGATCTTATCAATCGTAATAAACGATTGATCAAAATATTCGTGAAGTTTTAAGATAGTTAGATTTTATAGTGATTTCTTATGTTTACGCGAATATTACACATTGAAATAAAACTAGTTTATACGGATTTTATCGCGGTTTAGTTTTTATTTTAGTCCCGACGTTTTGAAAGCTTTTCAGCCTTCGTGGTCACGGAAGAGACTTAGGTGTAGGTCGTCTCGAAAAGTTAATGTTACATTGCCTACCTTCATTTTAAAATTATACATATTTTTTGTACTGTTGACACTAGTCCGATCTACGCAAAAAGAACTAGAATAAAATTCCACTACACTACACTAAAATAAAATTAAACCGCATACAATCCGTATCAACTAATTTTATTTCAATGTCTATATTTTGCTAAGATCCTATACATAAACACTCACTGTCAGGTGTACGTAACGGCCCTTAAATATGATCACACCTTTGGGTAACACGTTGTATGAACATTCACTGTCAGGTCTATGTAACGGCCCTTAAATATGACCAAACCTTTCTGTAACACGTTGTATACACACTCACTGTCAGGTGTACATAACGGCCCTTTAAATATGATCACACCTTTCTGTAACACGTTGTATAAACTGCATTTTATAATTTCAGAATGGTGAAGTGACAACAGGCGCTCGCGACGGCGCGGCTCACGTACTCCGGTGCCTCAAAATGTGGTTCGACTTACCAGCAGATGTCCTCATTGATGCCATTAACTTGTTCGACAGGTAAAAATAAATACACCCAACAGTCACACACATAGTCCTGACCCCACACTAGGTAAACCTGTGTCGTGGGTATCAGGAACTACGAGGGACCGCAAGTCCCACAACACCCAGACCCGAAACCAATATTTCTGGATCACACAAACATTTGTCTCGGTGTGGGAATCGAACCCACGGCCTCTCGCTTTACAGCCGGTTACACGTCCGCTGCGCCACGGAGCTGTCAATTACTCAAAGTATTACTCATTTATTCTTCAAGGCTGCATTTTTATCCCGGAATGGCCAAGTGACTACACTGGCCAATTCACGTATATTAAAATATCATTCCGATCTAGTCTCAGTATCGAGAAAGTTGCAAATGGTATTCTCTTAAACCAATAATCAATCAAATGTGTAAAAAAATCAAATGTGAACATAGATTGTAATGAGATCGAATGTATAATAAAAGTTGACTAAAGCCAAAACGGTATTCTGCTAACGTTTTTATATGACATATGTCCTCAAATAAACGTCGAAATTGTGACTGAATTGAGATTGCAAAGGCATCGAGATTATATTGACACCAGACTGAACTTAGAAGAACAGATATTTTTTATTGCATAGGCCGGCAAACGAGCAAGTGGGTTACCTGATGGTAAGTGATCTCCACCGCCCATGTACGCCCACAATACCAAAAGAGTCATGGGTGCGTTGCCGACCTTAAAGGAAAGGGATAATTAAGGAATTGGGAAGGGGAGGGGGTTTGGGCCTCCGGATATCTCACTCACCGTACGAAACGCAGCAGCAAGCTGCTGCTTTACGCCGGTTTTCTGTGAGACAGTGGTAATGACCCGGCGGAGCCGGCCCATACATGCTGTAGACAAGTGTCTACAGCGGGGCTCTACCACTCATAAATAATAATATAATAATGTTTTGTTACAGATTTCTAACCAAAATGAAAGTGCGTCCGTGTCACGTGCCTTGCATCACTGTATCGTGTATGAACATAGCTATAGACGAGTACGCCACAAGATTAAACGTCAAGCGTAACGTCTCTATTGAAGAACTTGGTAAGTACCATTTTATTAGACTGATTGACGAGACGAGCAGTCTGATGGTAATACACGCCTGCCCATATACAGATACAACACCACACAAAACGTTGAATTAAGAGGCATAAGATGTTAGGTCTCATAATTTCCAATAATCACTGGCTTCAATGTTCTAATAAACAGAACAGTGCTTACACACTACTGTTTTGCTGCAGAGATAGACAAAGCAGTGGTACCGACCCAGACGGCGTCTCGCATACGAGGGACCTACATACGCACTCATGCCTGTAATCCCCGAAGGGGTAGGCAGAGGTGTAACCAGTACACCCACATTTCGCCGAGCGTATCTCCGTCCCATGATGTGATAGGGGGCGAGCCTATCGCCATACCGTGCACAAATTCCAGACTCCAGGCTGAGGCTCAGTGCATTTCGTAATAGAAAAACCCAATACCACTTTACCCGACCCAGGGATCGAACCCGAGACCTCAGCGCTAGCCTCAAACGTAACATTACAACTGCGCCAACGAGGCAGTCTCCTACCTTGTAAATTTGGACTACACTGTTAAAATCATGTCTTAGACACTGTCCTGCCAAGATGAAAAAAATCAATGGTATACATAGTGTTGCAGGTGCCCCACGTTGCCCCACCACGGCTACGCCCATCTCAATACTAACTTTTGTCCACAGTATCAATATCCCAATCAGCATGCACTGCAGGCGACGTGTCCCGTATGTCTCGCATCGTGGTGGACAAGCTCGGCCTGGCTCGCGGCGGTGGGTCGGTTACTGCACTGCACTGGCTGCGACTGCTACGTGCACTGCTCGTCATGCACCTGCCTGAACAGGACTTGTTGGCTGAGGTATTTACATTTTGGTTGTTTTTTGTGGTTAAAGGAATAAAAATCTACAACGTGTTACACAATGGTGTGGTCATATTTAAGGGTTGTTATATAGACCTGACAGTGAGTGTTTATGTAACAGATCTTATCAAAATCTAGACGACTACGACTACGACTAGACTCTCACGCTAATTTTAAACGTAATAACTCCTTTATTAAGATCGATAACATCGATCTCAAGACTATAAATTATTGAAGTGCGTGAGCGAGAATAACAATGCTGAAGTGCGACAAAAGCTCAGCTGTTTATCATTTAGTGTTGTCCAAAGTTTCAAGTCGAATATCGACATGTAACTAATTCAATAAAAAAGACAATTCTTTATTTATGTCCTAGCAATGCAATCGTTTTTGGGGCGTACTACTGGGGTGAAATACTGATATCGTGCACCATACGTTGCTTAAATTGGACCACACCTTTCTGTAACACGTTGTATAATACTTATATCGTACACTATACGTTGCTTACATTTGATATGTTAAAGTGTATTAATATTGTTTGTTCTCAGGAGAGTGAGCTGGTGAATCTGTTAGAGATAGTATCGTGCGACGCAACGTGCGCGAACACGCGCGCCAGCGAACTCGCACTAGTGCTGCTGTTTCACGAACTAGGTACGTGACGTCACTATACGCCTTATATGTAATAGGGTAGTTTCCTAAATTGAATTTTATACATTATTTTATAAGCAACAGAAAATGATACGCAAAAGAAACCCTTTTATTAAAACACAATCAAAATTGGTTCAGAAATGGGCCCGCAGTTATGACTTTAAATGTTGGTATGAGGAAAAGTGGTATAAAATTCAATATAGAAAACTACCCTACTTTTGGTATTGTGGGCGGACATGGACGGTGGAGATCACTTACCATCAGGTGACCCACTTGCTCGTTTGCCGGTCTATGATATATATATAAAAAAGTAACCTTATCTCTTCTCCCCAACAGAGAAGCAGTTAGTGGAGAAGTCTGAGAAGGGTCTGCCAGTACCGGACAGTGTTTACTATCTGTATAACTTCGCTCGACACCTGCAGATACACTGCCATGTAAGTATATTTTGTATACTATTTACAAATACCTACAGGCCCTCAATTAGATTTTATTTTTAACCATCGTCAATAAGGATGGGTGTTGTCAGTTTGTCTGTTTATGGACGTGTGCTTGCGTGTCTGCCTGTGACATTGTAGCATCTAAATACATTGTAATAACTTCGAATGTAAAATATGAGGATTAGATAGATATTCTGTAACACGTTGTATATACTGGGTGTAAGGAAAACTCTTCCGAAAACGAAGACAGATGGCAGTGCTGGTGTTTACAGACATGATATCACTTAATAAAATCGCGAAATAAGTTCCTTTTTTATGCTCAGTCTTGTTTGACCCAATAAATATAATGTCATTTTATTCAAATTATAATTAAATGATGATGATGATGATGATGATGATGATGATGAAATAAAATCGTATTTTTCTTAATAACGCAATGTAAAGCCAATAAGAAAAAATCGACGCACGGAATCAGCTGTGAGGGTCTGTCATATACCTACTGAGTCCTTATTGGTGCGCGGTAATGCGCGCGGGTCATTGAATCGCGACTTGAGCGTTAGTACGCTTTACATTGCGGGTTTACGTTTCCAAAATGGCAAGTAAATAGCAAAGGGGTTTCCGTTTATGTTAAGGTATTGTTTTATTACCATTTCGGTTTCGGAATATATCTACATGAATGAGTGTCGTGCGTAGACAGCTCCGTGACGCAGTGGGCTAGTAGCCTACTCCGAATCGAAAGGCCGTGGGTTCGATTCCCACACCGAGACAAAGTTTGTTTTGTATCTGGGTGTTGTGGGTTGGCAAGTGCCTCATAGTCCTGATAGTCAGGACAGTAAGCTAGTGTGTGGTCAGGAGTATGTGTGTGAGTGTGTTTGTTATCGCACCTATCCTCTGGTATACGTAAGTGGCCGACCTACCCTCGCCTCAACGGATAAAAGCAAACAGTATAAAAGATGTCGCATTGAACGGACAGGGCTCAGTGTTTATTTGTAGTTGTGACAGTATAGTAGGTGCGTTTGGTGTGAATTATTGGCATAAGCTAACATGTTGTGTGTTTGTGTTTGTGTGTGCGTCAGATGTCGGACGCGTCGCTGACGTCAGCGCGCGCGCGCGTGGCGGCGGTGTCGGCGCAGTACGAGACGCGGCGCGCGCTCCCGCAGCGGCCGCAGCGGCAGCGCCTCGTGTGGAGGCTGTCCGAGCGCACGCTCAAGGTGCTGCGCCCCACCGACAGGCTCACCTCGCTGCTGCCCACCATACAGGAGCAGCACGCCACCACCGAACACTCATCCCCGACACACAGGAACAGGTCACCAACTCATTGCTTTTTTTTTTAATTAAGTTTTTTTTTTATAGCATAGGCCGGCAAACGAGCAAGTGGGTCACCTGATGGTAAGTGATCTCCACCGCCCATGTACGCCCACAATACTAAAATAATTATGGGTGCATTGCCGACCCTAAAGGAAAGGGATAATTAAGGGATTGGGAAGGGGAGGGGGTTTGGGCCTCCGGATATCTCACTCACCGTACGAAACGCAACAGCATGCTGCAACTTTACGCCGATTTTCTGAGAGACAGTGGTAACGACCCGTACGAGCCGGCCCATTCGTGCTATAGACACAAGTGTCTACAGCGTGGCTCTACCACTCGTAAGTTTAGACGATTGATGAAATTTAGATGATGGTTTAGCTCCATGATGCAGTAAATGAGAGCCAGCTGTGAAGTGAGAGACCACGGGATCACCAATATTTGTTTCGGGTGTTTTCTCCCCAGAGAGGTGTACGTCAGGTAGAAGGCCGGTCATAAAAATTACAAGCCAAATCTTTCAGTGAAATGTGTTAAAGGCATGTTGCGCCTACCCCACAGCGGGTACGATAAGAACAAGTGAAAAAAAAAACTTACACCAACTCAATATGAGTGAGGCATGTCGGAAATTGAAAACTATCGATATTTAACTGATACGATGACCTTCTTGGCACCTTATAAAAAATAATGATAAATATATCGGCATGAGATAAGGGCTGACCCCTTTTTAGCATCTATATATTATACTATATTATACATATAAAAATATACCTATATGTATATAAAAAATTCGTTATTTTTCAGCATGCCTAATCTACTTGCTTCCTCATACTCTTCTTCCACCTGTCCTTATCCCACTCACAGTGGGGATAAAGCATGTTGCGCTTTTTACCACCACATATTACAGAAAGATTTGGCGTGTAGTTTTTACGGCCGGCCGCCTGTCTGACATTACCCCTCTGGGGAGAAAACACCCAGACCTGAAACATATATTTGTGGATCACACAAACATCTGTCTCGTTGCGGGAATCGAACTTGGTTCCTCGTACTAATAAATAAAATCCGTCCACAGATCAGGCAGTGAAAGCAGCGAAAACGAGGAGACATCTGACTGGCCGCGCAGCCCCGTACTACCTGTCTACTGCGGAAACTGACGCACCCAACCCGACACCAGAGTTATATGGGACCAGAGACAATAGATATCATAGACTAGTAAATTGTCAGCCGCTACGGTGATCAATCAATCAACATCCAACGCTCATTAAACTTATCACTTCGGATGTCCATACTGGGGGAATCATCCAAAGCGATAAGTGTAATTTCTTTTCATACATATTTCATCCAAATTGTACAGTAAAGATGAATGAAACATATTGACTCCGTAACAACTTTTTATGAAAGAGTATTACTTCGACCGGTGATTCATCCAAAGTGGAAATGTAAATAAAATGGTTCTTTCATTTAAGAATTAAGTCACATTCACTCCCTCGCATTATGCATAAACATGAAATACGGAACAGTATCATTGTAAAGTGAAACATTAAAACTAGATGAAAATAATAAACAAGAATGATTGGGGCGGATGATTTTACTTTGGATGATTTCACTATGGATGATTCTCTTTAGATGTACATCAAAAATGAAATCTCGCTATAATGCCGATTGATCACCCATAAAGTACCAGTGTCGGTGGCCATCCATAAATCACGGTAGAGTTTTGTGATATTAATGATTTATAAAAAATAGTTTTAAATGTAAAAGATAACTTTTTATGGGATACTGTGAAACGTAATTCATGGATGGCCAGCAGAAATTTATTTTAGGCAAATATTCACAAATGCTAAGTGTTATTAACTAAAGTTTAAAATGAAACCGGGTTTTTGATATCGTAATGTCGGCGTAGGGATTAGAGGCAGCTATGGCGTGCGTTTTTGTACTGAGTTTGCGATCCGTTTAACCAAAATCTTTTTTTTTACTGATTAAAGTCGTTTTGCAACATTAATCACGGTTTTCGACTATATTCCAAGTCGGTGTTGCCAGATTTTCTCGACAAAGACGGAATCGTAGTTTAAAAAATAAAGTATTATAAAAGAGCGAGATTTTCAGCGTCCCACGCGAAAATGTTTTTCTTATTTTAAAACCGAGACGTCCTGTCTAAATTGGGATGTCAGGCAAAACTGTCCCTAGTGTAGAAACACCGTTTCAAATCCAAAAACCGGTACAAAAACGTGTCATTCCTATTCGTGTATAGTTTTCGTGCAAGGAAGTGGTCCCATTTTTGGTTTCATACAAAATTTCCGGATCCCAAGTCGGCGGCAAGTGTTCAAGTAAATGTAAGTGTGAGTGTTTTATGAAGTTTAGTGAGACAGTATAAAAATATACAGTCTGTCAACTGAGACTGAAGTGGATGGTACTATTCTTTTTTTAAGATTATGGCTCTGTCCCTTTGGACAATTCCGGAAATGGGTGGTACTTATAGACTGTGTATAATAATAGATGTCCTATGTCGCTATATCGCGTGCCGACATTCAGAAGGCGCCATTGCGCTGTTCATGTATTATTTGCACCGCGATGACTATGTTGGTCTACATAGTAAAAATTTACACGCTTCCATACAGATTTAAATACTTACGTCATCTATTATATCGTGCATGGTCTGGGTGGTACTCGCCCTAGTTAGAGACGCCACTTTCGGGCAAAAATCGTTCTGAGTAAGCTAAGTAAGCCACTTAGAATATCTAACTAACGTCCAGGATATCTTGCAAATACTTAGCAAATAGACTGTGACGTTTATCATCCGTATTTGTAAAATTAAACCAATATCAACAAACTGACAGTACGTAAACAAGTATAGCTACTTCAAGTTATTCAAGACGACTGTTCCAACAAGCGCTGTACTCAGTCGCTTAGATCTTACTTTTTATGCTGAGTTACTAACTTAGCTTATTTAGAACTTTGTTTGTCCGATCACGCCCGCTGTTGCGACATGCTGCGACTCACGATTGTCCCGTCCAAACAGCAGCTGACAGACTGTCTAATTTTTAAACTGTGGTAATGTCTTGTCAAATATAGGTTGACAGTCGAAACGTCACAATAATGGCGACAGAACTATCAACTTATAGACAGTTTAATTAAGTTATATTATGGTGCATATGTAAAAAAAAAACAAAAAAATTACAAAACGTTTCGGATTCAATTACAAAAAAAAATGTATTTATTTTTAATTATGGCGAACGGCTTGATAATGCTTTAAAAAAGTTGTTAGAAAGAAGAAAATTTGTTTTTATTTAAACACCACTTGAATCTTTTCATTACTTAGTCCCTTAAATACTTAAAAAAATTGACAAACCAAGAAGAAATCAATTTATCATTATTTAACATTAAAAAAATAAACAATTGAACCTCAATTCGCAATCGCTGAGCCTCACGATCTATATTCGACACTGCGGTATACTTGACAAGTTCTTCATAAGAATTTCGAAGGTATTTGAAGTCTACCAACGCGCATTAGTCCAGCGTGGTGGAGTAAGTCCTAACCCCTCTCATTTAGTAGAGAAGGCCCGTGCCTAGTAGTGGGACGTGTGTTACAGGGCTAGTATTTACTCTATTGACCTAATAACTAGTATGAAATACAACTTATTCAATTATCAATCATTACAATTTATTTCTACAGTTTCAATTCAATAGTTATCTGCTACCTAGGGATAGTAAATTAGTAGTACTATAATGAGAATACATAATTATAATATATTGTGATGCTAGATTAGGTCTAGCATGGCAAAATCACCGATGAAGCGATGAAGCTAAAAAACCAACAAATTAAAAAGACAACTGGTATGTTCCATTAAGAATAGATACGACTTTCGTCAAAACAGTCGAGCTCATAGTCGTGTGTATGTTTTAGGCATAAATAATAAATGTCATAAATCATAGACTACTATGCTAACTAATGATTTTTTATTCTTGTGGTAGTATTTTTTTATTTAAATTAACATAAATTGAATAGAAATTGAAAATTTTCTTCTTTTTTCACTAATAGTTAAGTAATTTACAATATAAAGTAAAGTGCTTGTTCGCCAAAAATAGCAGAGAATCGAAGAGTTAATGCTTTTAAATGAGAAATTTTAAAACATGTCCACCGATGCGTTTTTTATTCACTTTAAGTATTAATGTATTTGTTAAATGTAAAATCGCTTGCGCTAGTGACTGGGTAGTCCACTGGCGTGATGCTAAAAAAAGTATCAAAAAACTTAAATTTCCAAAAAACACGTTGTCATTAATATTTTCATTTACTTAGTATATACTTATTTCTTAATTACGTAGTATATAATCTAATAAATGACAAAAAAAAATACAAATCTATGGAAAAAATAGAAAAAAAATGATCTCAGGTATCGCCGTGTCGGTTTATTCATAATTCATCAATTCATTATTACTTCACTTCAATTTCTGCCAAATATTTCTTGAATGTCAAGTTAAATAATAGGTAATATTATTTAACTAATAATATATTTCAGATAAATTTGACAGAAATGGACAATATATAAAATCACTGAATGCATACTGCCTAATGACCATTTTGGTAGTATTGTCGATTGTAATTCATTGCGAGCGCTCAATATAGTTCGAAATTCCATGAACTAGTTCGTTCTTTTAGTGATTCTCAATGATCCATTCGTTCAAATATTAGTTTGTATCACTACTCGTGTTAATGTCACGATGTCATAATGTCTTAAATAGATCATGTCATAATCATCACGCGTTCGTATTTCTTAAATATACGACAATCAAATCGCATTACTTAATAGTACTACTGTAAAAAAGAACTATATCGATGAACTAGTTCGCATAGATCTTTCGAACTAGGTCGTTCGTGAACTACACAAGACGTGTTTAGGTGTGATGGTCATAGGAAATGCATCCAGTGAGCTACAAGCATGAATGTGTGTGAAACAATTGTAAATACCTCTGTGATATATAAAAGTTGCGTAAAGTCTGGAGTTATGTTGTAATCGTGACGTCATATGAACACTGGATAAAGCTTTATTGTCATTTTCACCGACATTCATCTTACTTTAATTGACCCCTAACAGCCAGCACACATCAATTTGTGGGACTTGTTGTAAAATTAAACCGTCCTTACACCGTGCAGTCTTAAAAATAATCCGCTGTAGGTAAAACTTTACTGTAGCAGTTAGAGGTCCCCTAAAGTTAAGAAAATGTTGGTTACGGCGGTAATTAAGAGATTTTTACATATTATTATTCGATTGCATATCAACTTTATTACAGTACGTCCATAATCCGTTAGAAGACACATATCGACGTATAAAGAACATTAAAATTATAGATATTTCAACTCAATTTTCGCGCGGTGCTATGTACCTACGCATTGCGTGTTTATATAAACACAATGAGTCAATCACTGCTACACAAATCAAAACTACATTTACAAGTTCACGCACGTGCTCAAATGAGCCGAAATATCTATATACGATGACGTCACGTGGCAGACTCCCGGCTTTACGCGTGTCAAATGCAAAAGCGATACGAGAATTTAATGTGTAGCGTTTCATTGAATATTCTTTAGACCGTGAAGCGACCATTTTAGGAAATTTTAGGTACAGTCAACTTAATTTAAGGTTTATTGATAAAGAGTCATTTAAAACCGTATGCCAGTTTTCCTGTGCCTTAAATAACATACTTTTACGACGAAAAGTACTTTACTGACACTACATTGACAACTTAAAGTATGCAACTTAGCAAATACTCCAGCAAGACCTTGAAATCGACCACACTCCTGTTTCATCGTTCTTGGAAAATAAGAAAATAATAACTAATGACCTGGCAGCATGGTTTCTGATCTTAGCCGGTTCCTTATGGAACAAACAAAAATCATAGCAAATAATGTAAAAAAAACTAGAAATTTGTTTTTAAAAACAAGTGTAAATAATGGGTTCGTTCGAAACATACAATTATTGTTGCAAATCGCAAATGACATTGGCTAATTGAAATTATTTATTTTTATGAAATTGTTACCATTATGTTTGACATTATTTAATTATCAGTTGACTTGAAAAAACATCTGAGTATTTTTGTTATAATTAATATATAAGAAAATGTATCGAAGGCAGCCATTAGTAATCCAAAATAGGCATTTATTAAAATAATTGAAAATTTATGCATATTTACCTGACAATGCATCGATAAAATTAAACCGAGTTTCAACAGATTAAACTTTAATTGATACAAAATAATAGATTATATTTTATGACTAGATTAAGTTTAAACTCTGCTTAATTTTATTGGAATATTGGACCAACAGTTGAAGACTAAAAGTTGTTAGTGTAAGTTGGTCGCTACACGGTCGGTCTGCATTTAAATGTCAGCTTGTGTGTTGTGTGACAGCGCATGCGCGTCACGTGTGCGCTGGTTGTGAAAACATTAAAAAAAACTCGAATCAAAGAGAATAAACAAGTTGGACTCTTTATTTCTGTGTTTTATTTACTTACAAACAAAGCCACGCTACAGACAGTTTTGTCTAGATTCTAGAGCAAAGGTTTTCAGTTTTTTTTTCTCATAGACCACTTTCAAAATTTAGCTGGTTCCGGTGGACCCCCGGTGATTTCTACCATATTCCCAAAATTCGACAAAAAATGTGAAGATTAAGAAGAATTAGATCTACTAAATAAGGAAATTCAACCTTGAATTATTAGTTTTCGAAAAAAAAGTTAGTATAGATTGTGCTGAGTGGATGTCAAAAAAGTAAAGTTGACCAATCAAAAAGTGATTCCATCCAACTTTACTTTTGTGACATCTACTCACAGCACAAAGCACCAATCAATTCTCACTTATTTCATTTAGAAAACTCCCCATTCGGCGTGGTAAAAAGAAAAAGAAAAACACTATATTTTTTTGTGTTGTATTTATTCAAATATGTAATTATTACACTATTAATTATTATTGTTATCATATTACAATGTAATCGCCCTGTTCCGTGATATTCAATCTGCTCTTTTTTGTTATAGCGTTTGTAACGACACTAAAACTTTTTTCGACAAGATGACGAGGGAAACTAGACTCTAGAAATGAAATGAAATGAAATAGTTTATTAATCATGTAGGCAATTAAAATAGCGCTTATGACAAGTCAGTACAAAATATAGAAACTTATGTATAGAAATCATCAACTTCTATACCTACATAACATACATAGCATCATCAAAATACACTGGGCAACTATAAAATTTACAATATTTTTATAATGGAACAGTCCAGAATCGTTATTATTATTTCTTCTTTTTTATAGGTCGTTATGGACCATAGGCATTTAGAGCATGAATGTTCCGGCTCACCCATCTGTTACCACTGTCTCACGGAACTGACATCAAGTAGCAGCTTGCTGTTGCGTTTCGTGCTGTGAGTGAATACGCCCAAATCCACGTTCCCATCCCGATCCCCTAATTATCCCTTTCCCCAGCGCATCCATGATTCTTTAGGTATTTTAGATGTTCATGGGCGGTGGACATCACTTAAACATCATCTTAAACTACTAAAAAATGCTTATGCTAAAAAAAAACCAAATTTTGTTTATTTCATAAATCATGCGTGTTGAGTAAAAAATACTGGTTGGAAACAAAAAGATCTCTCCGGCGGGGAATCGAACCCCGGTCTCCCGCGTGACAGGCGGGGATACTTACCACTATACTACCGAAGACTTATAATGGTTGACAAAATAGATCAATATATTATACTTTGTCTATATTAAAATCGTATTGTTATTGCATAACGGTGATTAAAATGATTATTTCAATACCCTTCTAAAATTACTAATGTTTATAATAGGTTATTGTTTAATAAAATAAATCTAAGATTATGGAAGTATTAATAGACCATGTAAAGCTATACAATCATAGTGTGACGTCATAACCGTCGTGCGATCATTTAGTATTGTTAGAATTTATATTAGATAATATGTATAAGTACTTTAGTTCTCTAGGAAAATAATCTAATTTATAAATATGGATTTTTGAAATCTAGTTTTCTTACAAACTTGGACAATAAAAGTATTATATACATACGCACTCACGCCTGTAATCCCCGAAAGGGCAGGCAGAGGTGCAACTAGTACACCCACATGTCGCCAAGCGTATCAATCCCACGATGTGATAGGGGGCGAGCCTATACCGGGTACAAATTCCAGACTCCGGGCTTATACTGAGCCTAGTCTTAGCTCAAAATATTTAATTATTCTGGACGTTTCCATAGTACAAATATTGTTACTAATGTAAAATGAAAAGACGACAAATAAATAATTTAATGTAATTGCCTAGTGTATTTGATATGTTATGTATACATTAGTTGATATGATTTCTATACAAAGTTTCTTTATTTTGTACTGACTTGTCATAAGCGCTATTTTAATTGCCTACATGATTAATAAACTATTTCATTTCATTTTATACATAGCCCCGCGGTGGCCATTTTAAGAGTTAACGCTAATCCATTATTAGAGCCGATATATTTTATTCGTATATTGGTATATCAGCTCTTAGTTCTGTAAAACAATAACCTCAGGAAAGAGTGGTAGAGCCACGCTGTAGACACTTTTATATACAGCATGTATGGGCCGGCTCGTCCGGGTCATTACTACTGTCTCACAGAAAACCTGCCTAAAGTAGCAGCTCGCTGCGTTTGTGCGTTTCGTACGGTGAGTGAGATATCCGGAGGCCCAAACCCCTTCCCCTTCCCAATCTCTTATCCCTTTTGTTTAAGGTAGGCAACGCATCCATGATTCTTTTGGTATTGTGGGTGTATATGGGCGGTGGAGATCACTTACCATCAGGTGACCCACTTGCTCGTTTGCCGGCCTATGCCGTAAAAAAAAGAATTGGCCATTGCATGACAATGAAACACGATATAAAAAATAATATTTTATTTAATACAATATCAACACAACTTATTACATAACTAGTCCGGGCTAAAATTGTTACTTCTACACCTGACAATGTACTGGATCTTATCAAAATATAGACATCCTAAAATTTCAGGTTAGCGTAAACTATATGTTATTTAAATTTGACCACACTTTTCCGTAACACGTCAAAAAAATGTACTCACACGCATCGAAATAAGATGACAAGAAACCTAGCTCAAGCAAAAATATTGCCCCACCAAAACTCTATGCAAGGGGGTGGGGCTGTCAAAGTCTGTTCATAATAATCTCTAGTTGACACTTGATACGTCTAATTTTTTTCGCGGTGCAGAACGTAGTATCTCGATTAAGAAATTTAATATTTAGACATTAACTTTGATTAACTTGTTTTTGAACGTTCATTAATTTTTGTTGAATGTATGAGTGTTACGTGTGATTTTACCTTTGTATGTGTAAGTAAGTGGAGCCGTATTTTTGGCAGATTCATATGAGAGTTATCGTTCAAGTTATATTATTTCGATGCTCACACGTTCAAAACGGGGCCCACTGTACTACTCCGAATCCTCCCTATTATAAGTAATCTTATTCGACTTTATACTATGAAATATATGGAAAAAATCGGACGTCGGCGCCAAAGCACCAATACCGACCCAAGTTTTCAAAGTCTGAGCAACGTTTTCACTCTTCAAAACAATTTTTAACGACATGTTTTTGTCCAAAATATTCCTGTCGAAGAACGGCTTGACGGTTTTAATTGTCAGTTCAGTCAGTAACGGTGGATTGGGGCCCAAAATGCTGTCTACGTAAGCATCGTCATAAGTTTTATTCGTAAAGTCTATTCCGTTGGGTGTTATTATGGGTACAGGAGCGTACTCAGGCACATTTGCTAGGTGGTCAGCGCCCCCGCTCCATGCTTGGTCGTGTATACGTAACAGTGAGGGTATGTCGTGTCCGTGTAGGCTTGCGTCTTCATATTTTTTGTAGCCAAGGCCTGAAAAAAAATATCTATATTAAAGCAAATAAGTAATTTATAATAACATAAACACTAGCTCATGCTTTTATAATTGAACGGGTATAGTAAATAAACATAAGATCACGCCTTTATGAAGGGGTAGGCAAAGGTGAAGTTAATGCTGCACCCACGTTTCGCTGAGGTAATTTTCGTCCTATGATGTGATAGGGGGCGAACCTACCGCCATACTGGACACAAATTCCAATCCCGGGCGAATCATGTGCGTTTGTTCGAATCCATAACACAAATTTTAATTGTCCAACCTGGATATTGAACTCAGGACCTCATGGCTCTTAGTATGCTGCCACTAGACCATTGATTGTAGTTTATAAAAGAAATGAATTAATTTTATTTTCCGGACTGCCGCGGTGGCGCAGATGTAATGCGTACGCGTTACGACTGAGGCTGACGCTAAAGTCTCGGGTTCGATTCCTGGGTCGGGTAAAAGTGATATTGGGTTTTTTATTACGAAATGCTCAGTATCAGCCCGGAGTCTCTCTACGCTCGGCGAAATGTGGGTGTACTGGTTACACTTCTGCCTACCCATTCGGGGATTACAGGCGTATGTATGTAGATCTATTAAACCACAAACCTGCCACAAAAGCCTTGATTAGTCCAGAAGATCCAAGAGTACTGAGTAAAGCCACAGGTTCACCCGGAGGTGTGGCTGCGAACAACACTGGGCCCTCCTTACTCTCCGATATCAATTGTATACTCGCGTATACCAAATCACCCAGCATTATTGTCTCTATCTGAAATTAAAAAAAAAACATGTGTGCAATTCACACGTGGCAGAAGTGCAACCTTCAATAATTTCGGCCTCTAATGAGACGAATGTAAAATTTCGGGAAGAGGATAGTTGTAGGTTAGTTTGATAATTATTTTACATTTTATTCGTATATATTACATAGATATATTCAGACTCAGAGCTTACATTTTCGATAAATGATACAGTGAAGAATTTTATTATAAAAATGATGAAAAAACTCTACAAACGTATAATACGTACACGTATACAAAACACCACGGTTGTTGTGATGCCTTTTCTCAAGCTTTGTACTACGCATGCGCGCACAACTGTATAATGCTTCCTATCTTATTTTCTCCCACGTTAAATCTTATGAATTTATGTGTCTGTCTCTTTTTACTGTCGCTTTTTTGTTTCATCGACTTTCAAATCACAACGATGCTAAAGAAGTTTTCACTTCAATAAATAAACACCCAACAGTCACACACATAGTCCTGACCTGTCATGGTTAACCTGTATCCAGCCCACCCGGATCTACGATTTTTTCGAAGTGAGGCAGAAACTTGATAGTGAGATATACTCTCCAGCGTTAGAAATAAATTACTTAAAAACCTCACAAATATATAATGGTTGGCTTTTTTCGTGAACGAGACAATAAGAACCCTTTAATAAATTTGTAACTTCTATTTATGGTGAACCAACCAGGCTTCCGTATGCTAGGTGCTTGGTGGAGCAAGTTTTTTATTTCATTTACATTATGATTTTGGCGCCCCCTGTAACTGCCACGCGGGGCGGGTGCCCTAGTTTCCCCCCCTCTAGATCCGGGCCTGCGTGGCGCTTACCATCAGGCGAGCGACCTGCTCGTTTCGTCACTCAAGGTAATAAAAAACCTATGCGAAATGTTTTATAAACTTGCCTCAGGCGTAGACGTCCTAGCCTTTCCTTTCTTCAACGCCTGCGCGATCCTCGAAGGCAGAGCCTGTATGACATCCATCACAGGGTCTGAAGTCGTCGGCTCTGATAGTGTGACAACATGCCATGTGCGGGATTGTGTTGTTATAACTGAAATGATAATAATACTAGCCCTGTATTATACACGTCCCACTGCTGGGCACGGACCTCCTCTACTGAATAAGAGGGGTCAGGCCTTAGTCCACCACGCTGGACTAATGCAGGTTGGCAGACTTCACATACCTTCGAAATTCTTATGGAGAACTTGTCAGGTATGCAGGTTTCCTCACGATGTTTCCTTTACCGTTAAAGCAAGTGATAATTAGCAATTAATACACACATAACTTAGAAAGTCAGAGGTTTATGCACTTGGGGCTGGTTTAGAACCTGCGACTTTCGTCTCGACAGTCCATACCACTCCCCGCTGAGATGTCACTGCTTCCTTAATAACTGAAATATAACATTTAAATTTATATTGAAACTAGCCTTTGCTCGCGGCTCCGCCTGCGTGAACGGCCTTATCCGGGATAATATGTAGCCTATGTTACTCAGTGATAATGTAGCTTTCTAACAGTAAAATAATTTGAGTTTGAAAATGAGTTGTATAATGCTTCCTATCTCATTTTCTCCCACGTTAAATCTTATGAATTTATGTGTGTGTCTTTTTACTGCATACACATATACAAAACACCCCGGTTGTTGTGATGTCTTTTCTCAAACTTTGTATTACGCATGCGCGTACAACTGTATAATGCTTGCTATCTCATTTTCTCCCACGTTAAATCTTATGAATTTATGTATCTGTCTCTTTTTACTATCGCTTTTAATTGGAATTATGAGTGAAATGGTTCAACTTAAGTGAGCTGATCACCCGTCTGTGCTACTCGCAGATGTCCCCACTATAAATACAAATCTGTCGCTTTTTCATTTCATCGACTTTCAAATTACAACGATGCTAAAGAAGTTTTCACTTTAAAAAAAGGTGGAAGGATAAGAATGAAAGATTACTCACATTTAAGCCGCACCCTGGCATATATGTCATCAATCTCATGATTCTCAAGTGACTTGGTGACGTGACGGCACAGAACCCGCGCCACACTCGCCGGCGTCATCGGCAGCCGAGCGTTGCGTACTGCACGCGACAGATCCCTCCATTTCACACCAAACTCCGGCAGGACGGTCACACAGCACATTTGTATAGGCATCTTCATTATTATCTGCCGTAGCTCTTTTAGTTCTGAAATAAGTTTTTTTTTACTGATCAGTCAGCCTTAGGAACTACGATTTTAGAACCGTGGCCGAAACTTGACATAAAAAACGAAACTGGCTTTCACTGGCTTCAGTGTCTTTCTAAACCTCACAACAGAGCTTACATACTGCTTGGAGTCAAAAATAAACAAAGTGGTACACAACCCAGACGGCCTCTCGCATATGAGGGACTTACCACCGAGTAAAAGGTTCTTTCAGAGGAGTCACATCTGGGGTCAGCCAGTGTATATACAGTAACTACAGGCATAATTCTGCCGACCATTGATGGACACTATGTCTCTGGACGGTCATTATATTTAGACTGGACTGTACTTAACAATACTTAACATCAGGTAAAGTGTAGTCTTTGCTGACATGACTATAAGCTATAAGCTAATGAAATTATTGGTAATTACAGATGAGCGTAATGCCACCATGCAGTATTTACTTTGACCTGCTCGCCGCGAATCATAGAAATAAATTAACCCAATGATAGATAAATGGTAATAAATTATTAAAAACTGCCTCGGTGGCGCAGTTGTAATGCGTATGCGTTACGATTGAGGCTAACGCTGAGGTCTCGGGTTCAATCCCCGGGTCGGGTTTAGTGGTATTGGGTTTTTCTATTACGAAATGCTCAGTATCAGCCCGGAGTCTGGAATTTGTGCCCGGTATGGCGATAGGCTCACCCCCTATCACATTGTGGGACGGAAATACGCTCGGCTAAATGTGGGTGTACTGGTTACACCTCTGCCTACCCCTTCGGGGATTACAGGCGTGAGTGCGTATGTAAATTATTAAAAAACAAGCACATTAATTCCAATGTATATGATTTGATGCCATATAAAAACAATCCAGCTCGGTTGGGCAGCGTTCGCGAAACTACGCAAGGTCTTCTCGTCCAAAATACCTCAGTGCCTGAAGACGAAGGTCTTCGACCAATGTGAGTTACCAGTGATGACATATGGGACTGAGACGTGGCCTCTTACTATGGGCCGCATACGTAGACTCACTGTCACTCAACGGTCTATGGAGAGGGCTATGCTTAGTATCTCTCTACGTGATCGAATCAGAAATGAGGAGATCCGTAGACGAACGAAGGTAACTGACATAGCCCAGCGGATTAGCATGTTGAAGTGGCAGTGGCAGGCCACATAGCTCGCAGAACTGATAGCCGATGGGGCAGAAAAGTTCTCGAATGGAGGCCACGTACGGGCAAGCGCAACAGAGGACATCCACCTACAAGATGGACCGACGACCTGACAAGGGTTGCAGGAAGCCGATGGATGTATGCCGCTTTCAACAGGTCGGCCTGGAAGGCATTAGGGGAGGCCTATGGTCAGCAGTGGACGTCTTGTGGCTGATGATGATGATGATGAAAACAATTCAGACTAACTTTACACAAAATGTTTGGAATAATTTTGACATTTGAAATTTAACTTACTGTTCGACCGAGTGGAATGCATTTTGATTATATGCCGTATTCAAGCTCCCAAATAAAACTTTGCAATGTTCCAACACTAAAATCGACACAATAAAACTTGGTATCGCACTCCTATTATCAAACACAAAATACATTTAGCCGTTATATTTTCAAAATTCTGCTAATATGTCAAACAATGTAAACAATAATAAACATGTTCATATACGTTGGGAAAGCACGCCTTTTTGCCATACCGAGCCTTGTAATCATACAAAGACTTGCAGGACGATGTGCGTCTATGTGCCACCAGGTGACCGCTAATTATTGATTAGTCTACTCACTGAGAGATGGCGTTATACTCAACCTTTTATAAATTTGAATTTTATTGAAATAAACGTATAGTTTTAGCTCGCAGTTTTATCTGCATGCATCGTACTGCACCGCTCCCATGAGTCGTACCATGCTGTTTTATACTTACGAATCATCGTTTCGCCAAAAAAAATACACGGTGCGAATATGATATGTGAATATTATCACTCCACAGTCGATTTTTTTTTTATAAGTTAGATAGGGGATTACTCAATACAAAACACATATAAGGAATTTACATAAAATAAAACTTTATTATGATAATGTACAAAATAATTCTTATCTTATACAATACATGGAACAAATTACTAAAACATTAATGTTTCCATATCTTAATTATATTATTGTTTACGAAAACCTATAAAATGAAGATGAATTTTCACTCAATTAACGGGCTTTTTGTAGAGGTCGTATTTCTTATGATCGGTCCGAAAATAGTCACACCATCCTCCGCGCCCATACTTGCCTTCTTTGGACTCATAAAAATAATAACTTCAATAGGATGTTTAGCCTGAATGACGAAACTATTCCGTTTTCTGTTTATGGGCTTGTTGCGCTTACCATCAGGTAGCGACATGCTCGTTTCAAGAAATAAAAATCGTACAACTTGATGTTAAGCACAAGCAGGCAGTTATTATTTTTGGAGACTAGAGGATGACATGAACGTGGAAGACGGTGAAGTCAATAACTTCAGCCCGGCTGAGCTATTTCGCGTGTATTGTAACTTGCCAAGCTAGATTTCACATAGTAAACGTAACGCGGGCGAGTTACGAGTTTGTGTGGCCATACAGAATAAAGCCCCTGAAGCTAAGAATAACTACTTAGAGAAACTAAGTACACGCACGAATTACGATCCAAACTATGATCGCGTTTATTACGGAATAAGCAATAATACTCACCATAAAGTGTTTATGATCTTCACTTATAAATCAATGTATGAAACACATTTTGCTCATCTACAAATTACCAAATTTTTAGCATAATACATTTCAGCTGGCATTTCTTTTGCGTTTGTGAATTTTCAGCTTACGATTGTGAGTATGCGTTGTTTGGCCATCTACCTTCTATAAATAGTTATTCTAAAAAAACCGATCAAATTATACAACTTGTTACAGAAATATGTGGTCAGATGATGTATATTCCATTACAATGCGTAAGCAAAAGCTTAATCCATCTTATTAATTAATGACCACCTCATAGGCCACATTTTTTGGGTGTTGTAAATTTCATATTGACCCGTGCAATAGCAATATTGGTGTTTTTTTTTAATATTCAATCATCGCCCATGAAAACCCACAATATCAGAATAATCATGGATGTGTTGCAATTATTTGATGATTTTTGGAATAATACAAAGTGCTTTATTCCAAAAATCTGCCGTACTCAAATACTCCAATTAAGTTTAAGTTGTAATTAAGTTATGTATTCATTAGCAATTTCTTAGAACTCTATTTATCTATATTTGTCTATGCTATTTTATCTTCTACTATTGGATGATAGATGGCGCTTATACTGAATTTATTTACATTGTTAAATATACCTTCCAATCAGAAAGTAACGGTCAAACATGTCAATCTAGTGGAAAAAAAACTTTTTGTTTTCACAGAAAACGTTTGGACATCTATACCATACTTCTTAATTAGGAACATACAATAACACAGCTTATTATTGTAAAGTATTTTTCATTCATTTGCTGAACACTGTTATTATATTTCTCAAGACAGGCATGCATGGGGAAAAGTATAGTTAAATGCACAGGCTAAAGATCTATACAGACGCCGTATTGCTAACACACGTTCCACTGATTGAGCAATATGCCGAGAGTTGCCGAACACCAGTGACGAGGACAGTTAAGCGGTCTTGTAATTCTCTCTCTCGACCAATATGTGAAGTGGGCTTTACTTCTCGTGCCGATACGAGATTGACAAAATCTTACACAGGCGTAAACTAATTTATTTTGCTTTCGACGTTACCGCAGTAAGACACCAAGCGAAAACTGTAAAAATCCTGACGTAATGTGTTGGAAAACCTCCTCTAATATATTTCAAGGGTATTTTTCATTACTAAAATGTTACAGCAGATACTAAAAATGTTACACTGTTGGTTTTCATATTGAACAAGATATGGTGTCTATAAATATCTATGTCTGTGCTACCATAAAAAAAATTCAAAGTCCATAATCTTTTTTATACTCATAAACAATTTAATCTTTGCATTCATTATTTCCATAGTAACTGCCACTCTCAGATATTATGTGATTTAACTTTGTCATTAGATTATTTCTAAGTATTCGAATTGTTTCCACACTCAGAGGCAGGCAATGCTTTATGCCTGTTACTGATCACATAAAATGCTTTATGCTATGTTACTGTGTGCATAAATCATCTTAATTCACGAGTGGTAGAGCCACGCTGTAAACACTTTTGTCTACAGCATGAATGGGCCGGCTCGTCCGGGTCGTTGCCACTGTCTCACAGAAAACCGGCGTAAAGTAGCAGCTTGCTGCTGCGTTTCGTACGGTGAGTGAGATATCCGGAGATCCAAATACCCCCTCCCCTTCCCAATCCCTTAATTATCCCTTTCCTTTAAGGTCGGCAACGCGCCCATCATTATTTTGGTATTGTGAGCGTACATGTACGGTGGTGATCACTTACCATCAGGTGACCCACTTGCTCGTTTGTCGGCCTATGCAATAAAAAAAAATCATAGCTCTGAGGAATAACTGAGTTCTAAGAAATTACCTAATGACAATAGATTAGATGCATGCATTTTTTGTATGATTATAGCCAATAGCTTTTGTTAACCATAATTCATAGTAGAAAGAATTTTATTAATTCCCTCAAAAATATTAAAGTTATAGGACATTTAAATCTGGTGGAGTGGATCATGACAATAAAAATGGCGTCATTTAGGATGATCCTGTACGATGGTCATAACGCGGCGCACGCGTACGAGGGAGATAGCGAGATGGTCCCACTACTCCTTCATTTTATATCACACGCATTTTAATCAACATTTAAAATATTAACTGTGGTATCATTTTTCAACCAATTTTGACTGTTTTCATAATAGGGTAGTTTCCTATATTGAATTTTACGATCACCCGTCTGTGCAACTTGCAGGCGTCCCCCACCATAAATAAAAAAATATTGAACTTTATACATTATTTTATAAGCAACAGAAAATGATACGCAAAAGAAACCTTTTTATTAAAACATGATCAAAATTGGTTCAGAAATGTGCCTGCAGTTACGACTTTAAATGTTGGTATGAGGAAAAGTGGGTGCGTAGTAGGGATATCTCACTATCTCGCTTGCACGCGTGCACCATAATGAACATTTTATACAAATGACAGTGACGTCAAAGTTTGCGTCGTCTGTCATTTGAGAATTACCCCTTCTACAGGATTAGAATGGCTTCTAACTTATTGATTTTTGGTCCGATTTATAAAATTCTTTCTGCAATAGATTTTGAGTAACGTAACTTATTGTTTTAAATAATAAAAAAAACCTAGTCAACTACCCTATTCGATTTCTTTTTTGATCTTGATTATTAGTATGTTACAGTCACTATCCTGCTCTCTTACTTCATATTCAAAGTCTGGTTTAAGTTTCGGCAAGTTAATTTCTTTAAACCTCACTTCTTTCGTTACAGTAGGTTTATTATCCTTAATAATGGGTTTAACATTTTCTTTAGGAGATAAGCTCGGTTTAAACTGACCTACTCTTGTCTTAACGATCTCCTTCTTCTTCATTTCTAACTTGTTTCTCGATTTGGGTTTCTCTACAGTGATATTGTAGGAAGCGTCAACGAAATTCTTGTAAGACTCGTTGAACGAAGATGGTGATTGTATATCTTTTTTATTGTCCTCTGACTTAGGAGTACTCAATTTCTTTGGATTTGAATACGTCTTCAACTCTTTGTTTAGTTTGGGTTCCTCTTTAATTTCCGGCTCAGTTTTTATAGTAATAGAATCTTTTCTTAACCTCTTCGCAATACTGTCCTCCGGCACTTCCACTTTCCTTTTCCTTACAGGTTTATCGAGCAATTTTGTAATTTCATCATCTGTAATAGATTTATTCACATCAACTGCGTGTATAGGCTCATCATATCTCTTCAATATGGTCATCATTTCCAAAGCCTTGCCTAACAGAATTTTTAATCCGTTGACGTCAATTTTCTCTGAAGACACTAGAATATTATTCATCAGTTTTGTAAACTGCTCGTTGACTTCATCTCTATCTTTTGTTTTTGGCACAATATATTCTTCGGAATTATTCAACATTATCAAGTATTTTTTGTATCTATCCGGTACTTGGTACATGTTGCTATCATGGCCGAAATGCTCTTGAAAGAAGGCCACTTGAACCCCTTTAGAGAACTCCTGTACGGTGAAGCTCGATGGACAAAAATGGGATGCTTTGGTGTTTGTAGTCAGGTGGTTGCAATGGTACACTTGACTGGGACCCTTTTTGCTTAGTATCAAGTATTTTATATCTGTCTGAGATTCTACGTCCCCCTTCCATGCTTTGAAAGCTGTAAAAAATATGCGCATTAAGTAATAAGAGCACTTTATCAAACATGTGTACCTTCTCAGTTATAGGTGTAGTAAGCAGGTGGCTACTCAGTAGAGTCTCGCTCACCTAAATTACTGGGCATTATAAGACTTAACACCTTATGTCTCAGGGTGACGAGCGCAGTCCAGTGTCATGGAGTAGGAGTACTTTGTTATTTAAAGTTCTATGTGGCGTTGCTTCTGTTTATGAGCATGCGTGGCGTTTACCATCAGGCGAGCGAACTGCTCGTCTCGTCGCAAGCTAATAAAAAAATCCTCAATAGCTATACAATACATGCCCCATTACTCACTACTTATATCCGGAAAGCAGAAATTGTCCGCCTCATCACTGTGCAGGCCAGGTATGTGAAATTCAAACATGTGCAACGATGGGAAGGATTGTTCGCATCCTAGGCATGAGTAACTTGTGCGGGCTGGACCTCTCTCAGTGTTGGCCGTTGTACAAGAATGCAACTGGTTGGATGCAACTCTCTTGTTACACAATGTACACTGCTCTATGCGAGTTGGTCGTATTAGATCCGCTGAGGTGGGGTCGCTGGAAGAGATAACTGGATATTAGTGTCGATTCATATACCGGGTGTAAGGGAATGCTGCTTTACATAAACGGAAAACATTTCTCTACCTATGCCATATAAAAAAAAGTTATCAGAAACTACGAGAGACCTGTGGTCCTAAAACCCCCATACCTAAAACATATATTTGTAGATTATATAAATATTTGACTTCAAAGCTGGCTACTCGCCTTCTGCGTCATGTTAGTTCATATAAAAATAGGTTTGGGCAATTTAAGTGTAATTAATAATTATTATTATCATTCTGTGTCCTCAACTTTTTGTTCTTTGAATCAAAGCAACTCATTTTAGTCAAACCTGCATTATACTAAGATAATTTTGTCATGTATTGACAAATATGGTGCATAAGCTGTGATGAATTCCATTATTAACAGAATGGAGTAGCCATAAGACCAATAGCCGTATTCCAAATGTAACCAATGAAATATAACAAATTTACTTACACAGATTCACCCTCTTCATTGATGCAATGATATTTTTGTATATGTTTGTACGCTGAGAAATACACAATAAAGATTTTCGAACATACTGGACACTCGAACTCAGTTCTTCGCGTATTATATGGTTTACCGACATCTAATTTTTTACCATCAGACTGTGCTTTTTCCACAGGAATATGAACGACTTTGGGCTTCAAAATCGCCGGTTTCATTGTCTTTTTCACGGGAACAAGCTTCCGCCGCGCTATTACTTCAATTTTTGGCTTGTAAGCGACGCGTTTAGTTGATCCAGGATGGACGCAAGCTTGGTGGGATCTCAGAGCTTGAATACTGAAAAACGCGCAGCCACACACTTCACATTTACAAGTAGGACGCCGAGTCTTCAGCCTCCCAGGTATTTTGGCGCCCATAACGATAGCTGCATTTAGTTTTTAAAACGTAACACGAATTATTTTTATCGGATTGATAAATATGGAGCGACTTGGCAGAATTTGAATTGCGTTTTTTGATTTAGGTCAGCGTTGTTTCGATTTTTAACATGACTCGTATTATAAGTGATGAATGCATACGTGTCGTATATTAAATAGAAGATAGCATTCAAAAACTTATGTTAATAATAAGGTTATGGAAGGCGTTGGTGTTGCTGGAACGTATTAAATCGTAGACACATTTTTGACGTTTTAATTTCCCGAATTATTTGGTTGCGTTCATTCTAAATGCGGAAATAAACCGAGTCGTGTTGTGGCGTGTCGCGTCAGAAGCATGAAAATGAAAATGAAAAAATCTTTATTTACAGAAAGAAAGATACAAAAACATTTGCCAGGGGTTCTCAAATTAGGCGGAGCCTGTGTCTTGAGAAACCAAATAAAATAGTGAACAAATTTTGTTAGCGTAAGTGAAGTCAATGAGCGTGTGTGCGTAAGTTTATGCTTGAGTGTGTGTGCGCGTATTTAAACATTTCATGCATATAAAACATGATTAATTTTAGAGATTATTATGGAAAAGGACAACGAATGAAAGAACACAATTCCAAAGAATAATTTATAATTCCATCTTCTGTACACCCCATAGCTTAATTTCGTCTTCACTCGCCGTTAGAAGATATCCATCTGTGGGATGATGGCTGATCGACGCTACAGGTTTATTGCCATGCACTAACTTTTGACTAATATTCGAACTAATCAAATCATAATAAAACACCTCTCCTGTAGCGGAACCGGAGATTATGAAACTATCTTTCTCATTAACAGCATTTTCTAGAAGCAAATCCTTACATTCATGTCCTTTAAATGTATTTAGTAGTTCTCCAGAATCTTTGTCGAATAATTTGATAGAGTTGTCGGTACAACTTAGGACATAGCATTGCCCATCTCTAGTCATGTTACCATACGTAATAATATGCCCAATATAATCCGAAATCATTTTCCCCATTCTAATATCATATAATCTTAGGTGGCAATCTACAGAACATGTTAAAATCTCATGATTTGTTACTTGAATTGAGGTTATGCTATCTTTTGCGTCTTTCAAGACTTGTACGGGTTCGTTCCTTCGGCTAATCACGTCCCAAAAAGCTACTGTATTGTCTATGGATCCGGAAACCGCCATTGATGATTCTTCATTGAATTTTATGCAGGTGACAGAACTTGCGTGTCCCCGATACCTTCGAATAGGTTGTCCTGTGGTTACATCCCATAAAATTACTGATTTATCTGCGCTGCAGGATATAATATGGCTACTATCGCACGAACCGGCCGCGTCTAGAACCTCGTTAGCGTGCCCACCGTACGTTTTTAGTAAAAGTTCACGATGTGGATTCCACAGTTTTATTTTCTTGTCAGAGCCGCAAGTAAGGCAGTATGTGCCGTCAACATTAAACCTTACTGCACGGATGGCTTGTTGCTTGCACTTTATTGTTGCTAATGTTGTTATTTCACCCATTCTATATATTTTTTGAAAACTCTTGGCAAGTTATTATCTTTTACCTTCACTGACTAATAATAAATGTTTACTTTTTTGACATGTAAACATTACGACCCAGCTACGGACATCTTAGAGATAGGTTGTCTCACATTATAATTTACATAAGAAAGGGATAAAGTATTGTCTATGTTACAAATATAGCATATTGTACACGGAGCGCAATGCGCATTCAATGATTTCTTGATATTTTCTCCATGAAGCGCCATGAAGGAAACGCGCATTCATGAATTTTATTACGCTCCAATTCACGCGTAAGGTAATCAAATAATAAACAATATTGTACGACAGAGAGAGCAAGGGTGCAGTGTTTGAAATGTTAAGAAAGGTTAAATGTTAAAATGTTAATGATGAATGTTGATGTTAATGAGCATAATCGACTGTCCCGGTAACGGAGCGCTATACGACTCACTTTACATTTTTAGGTAAATGCGCCACGCGCATATAAATGCTGAGCTAAGGTGTTCGGTACTATTACACCGAAGAAATATTTTTTTCTGAATCATAATTGTTGGAATAAAATGCGAGTTCACAATGAATATGAATTATTCCTCTTTAGTCAACAAAAATATATTTGCTTAACATTGTAGTTTCGATAGCTATATAGCTAAACTATGATATAAATTATTATAGACAATACTAGCTTTTGCTCGCGGCTCCGCCCGCGTGAACAACCTTTTCTGGCATAAAAAGTAGCCTTTAACCGTCTCCAGGGTCCCATCTATCTCTGTACCGAAATTAATCAAAATCGGTTCAGCGATTTAGGCGTGATAGCGTAACAAACTAACTTTCGCATTTATATTATTAGTTAGGATTATGAATCTCACGTTCAAATACCAATAATATTAATTAAATTCCAATAGTAATTTGTTTATGAATTGAGAGTAGTCATTGTTCTTCATGGCCTTCATTTAAGATTTTTATTTATTTATTTACCACAGACTGGTGTACTAAGTACTAGACGGGCTGTTTAGAAGTAAAATTGCGTCACATAATGCGGAAGTTTGACAGCTCACAGACAGAGCGCGCTATAAGGGTACTAGTTAAGAGTAAGCGAGATGGTAATATTGAGTTACGGTCAATTGACCGTAACTTATAGTGGTGCAATTTATATGTACCGCGCAGCTTGTTTAGTAGTGCCTACATTAAAATAATTATATTTTTTGTTCTATAATTCGAGACAGGTAATTTCCTATTTTCTACTTTATATATTTCATAGGATTTTACACAGATTGAACAGTGATGGATCTAGGGGGAGGTAGGGGACATTTGCACCTTTCACAGCAACATTTAAAGCACCAGGAAGAAAATGCGGCAATCTTTGTTTTAAAGAATTAGTAGGAATGAATATGTAACCAATGACTAAACATGCACTTGAAGAATCAGTCAGAAACAAAATACTAACGTAATCTAAGTTTTACCAAGTCTTTATTCTATAGTCATTATCACGCGCACATATTTCCAAAATAAACGCATATTCGCATAATTTAAACTTATTTATTTATATCTTGAGTCGTTTGAGTTGATTCAAAGGTCATGTCACGTTTTCATGCAATAGGATTGTATAGATTCCATTTCCTCGTGGAAATCTGGTGGTCTGGCTGTATCTTGTGAATTTTCTTTGCTTGTGTTCTTATGTTTTACTCTGAAACAATCGAAATCCATAATATGACTATCATTGACATATGATTACTCAATGGTTTTCTATATAATATAGGTTACATAAAAATAAAAAAAAAATTATAAACACATTTTAAAATTAATAAGTTAGTTATTCAAATCAGGTGAAAGGGGTGACAAAGTAGAAGGTCCACGAATGCGGGCAGCCGTCTGGGTCGGTACCACTGTATTGTCTATTTCTGCCAAGCAGCATTGTGGACGCAGTGTTATTTCGGTTTGAAGGCATTAAAGCCAGTGAAATTACTGTGCATTATGAGACTTAGCATCTGATGATAACAACATACTGATGTCTCGAGATGACGAAGGCAGTTCAGTGCCATGAAGTGTTCTGTAATGCAGAGTTCTGTGTGACGATACTTCTGTTTATAGGCAGGCGCGGCGTGACGCTTAACATCAAACGACCTGCTCGTCTCGTTCTTCAAGCAAATAAAAAATAAAATCAAATACTCACATAACGTGCCTTCGAAGTCTTCTAAACGTCGCAAAAACAACACCGCATTGTTCACACGAAAACCTATGCCTTTTTACTTTATGAATCCGCATCTTCTTTAAATCCTCGAGTACATATCCACATATTTCGCATTTATACCTCATCACATGCTGTTTGGCATAATGATACAGCGCATCATCCCTACTCGAGAACTTTTTTAAACAATCCACACACATATACCTGTAAAAATGCCTGCGCATATGCACATCTAAAGTACCAACTGGGTGTACTTGCGTACATATCTCGCATATGCTACCCAGTTTGGCATCATGCTTTCTGGCCATATGATCTTCAAGATTTTCCTCGTAGTTGAAGCCTTGTATACAGTTTGTGCATTTGTACGGATATTTTAAGTAATCTTTGGACCATGTTAGGATATATCTTTCACGCATTAGTTGTGTTTTCGTTAATTTTACTTTTCTGATTGGGTTTGTGTGTTTTGATTTCTTTTGTGATGGCTCTGGAAGGAAAAGTATTCAGTTTAAATCTCATGTTATACCGAAATAGGTTCTCGTAGGCGATAGTCCGGTTAGGCAACACTGCATTGTTTATTTATGTCATTGCAGCAATCTGTAAGCATAGTTGTGTTAATATTTACGTTTCAGTATAATGGGCGCAGTCTAATGCCATGCGTACTTTGTAATTTATGTTCTGAATAGCGTTGCTGCTGTTTATGTGCAGACAATTGCAGACTATTTAAATTTAATTTACCCAAAGGATACCAACGAAACTCACTTACTTGGATGACCGAACCCTAAAGACTGAATGAGAATGAGTAATTTTCACAAGGTGTATATTTTTACTCAGAGTACCTTCAGACAGAGTAAAATTATTATTCTTCTATAGACTTACCTACACTGGTGTGTGACGAAGCATTATTATCACCCATATCATCAGTTTTAACATAACTACCGGCAGATGGCGGAGTTCCAACATTGATCATGTTCAAACCCTCGCTCACCATTGTCCCCAATACATCTAAAATATCAATTGTTATTGTAAACATGAAAAAAACACATCGAGTTTAGAACCTCCTCCTTTTTTAAAGTCAGTTAAAAATCAAGTAAAGGTCATCAGAAAATACTTCCACTGTAGTATATTAAAATTGTGTATCAAAATTACTGCTTGTCAACTTTTGACCTTTCTACTCTTTTTCTTTTACTCTGGTCTTATGGTCCTTTTAGCTCTACTAGGTCTGCTCCTGCTTCACTTCACTAGCAAGAAAAACTTATGGTATGATACTTAGATTATAGTAACTGGGTCATTTAACTGTAATTTATCTGTACCGCTCATAAACACCTACAATATCAAAACAATCTGGGTGCACTGCTGAATAAAAAAAAAGTGGGGTTGAGAAAGGGAGGGCGATTTGAAGCTCACGAATTCTCTCTAAAGTTACGAAAAGTAACAGCAAGCCTCCATTTCATGTCGGTTTTCTGTAACTACTATGGAGTGTTTTGGGTATGTAATTATTTTTGTACCAAACTGAATAGCAGATCCAATAAATATTATGAAATATCCATCATAGTGGCTTGTTTACAGGATCAGTCAATATATATCTAGTAACTTCAGGCTGGCATAATAGGCTAGTTTCCTATATTGAATTTTATACATTATTTTATAAGCAACAGAAAATGATACGCAAAAGAAACCCTTTTATTAAAACACAATCAAAATTGGTTCAGAAATGTGCCCGCAGTTATGACTTTAAATGTTGGTATGAGGAAAAGTGGGTGCGTAGTAGGGATATCTCACTATCTCGCTTGCACGCGTGCACTATAATGAACATTTTACACAGTGACGTCAAAGGTTGCATCGTCTGTCATTTGACAATTACCCCTTCTACAGGATTTGAATGGCTTCTATCTTATTTATTTTTGGTCCGATTTATAAAATTCTCTCTGCAATAGATTTTGAGTAACATAACTTATTGATTTAAATAATAAAAAAAATCTAGTCAACTACCCTATTCTGCCAACCATTGAGGAATGCAATGTGTTAATTGTCATCATTATATTTTTACTGCACTGTACTTAATATCAGGTTCAGTGCAGTCACTTTGCTGCACAAGAGAAAAGAAACCCTGCTTGAGGCATTATATTTATGATAAAATATTATAAGATTAACTCAAATATTTTGCATGTTTTGCAAGTTTTATGTCGCATTAATTTGTTACTATTCTCATGAAGCGGGCTGTATGTGTGAGAGAGTGAGAATGAGCGACTGTACTTCAAAAAGTTTCGACTCATTTGAAGTGGTACTTTGTACCGGCTCAGTACATAAAAGAGGCTACTCTTACATACTCATTTAAAAATCGTGTCTTGGTCCAACACTAACAGCATGCCTCTACCACTTTGGATAAATACAAATTCAAATCATTTATTCTGTAAATTGGATCATAATATCACTTTTACATGACAATCCTCCGTGGCGCAGCGGGCGAGTAGCCGGCTGCGAAGCGAGAGGCCGTGGGTTCGATTCCCGCACGGAGACAAATGTTTGTGTGATCCACAAAAAATTGTTTCGGGTCTGGGTGTTGTGCGACCACAAGTCCCTCGTAGTTCCTGATACCTACGATACAGGTTTGCCTAGTGTGGGGTCAGGACTATGTGTGTGACTGTTGGGTGTATTTTATTATTATAATCACTTTTTTACATTACATTTACGACGGCATTTCGTGGCTAGCCATGACAAGACATGCCGAAACAAACTCATGGGTTATGGCCTCTTTTAATGTCCAGACATTGTTTTACTTTTTGATAATATTACCATTCCTCAAATTTTTTATCCCACTCAACAGTCCCAGCAGTGGTACAGAGTTGTTACTCTCAATAATATCCAACGCTGTTTGCATGTTTTTCAATTTTGCTTCCAGTGCAATATGTTTTTGAGCATCATTTCCTGATTTGCATGTTTTGGTGACTTGTGGTGTGTGTCCATTTTGATGTATTGATATGTTTACAGTTTTTTCTGTCTTTAATCTTGCTGGTTTCAGGTTCATTTCTGTTATGTTGAATGTCTGTAAAAAAAAAACAAAAAAGATATAGCAAGCATATACCACAGCCACACATACCACATAAACTATGTTTTACAAATCTAGTTTTATCCCTTTCTTATAAATTATGATTTTTATCTACAGTTCCTTATAATTTTGTTTGTATCCGGGGGTGGGCACTGTTAACTGTAACATAGTAAGATTATTAACTACTGCAGTTAGCAATTCAATATTGTAACATATACTGTACCAATAAAAACTATTATTTTATATATATTTTATTTTATTTTTATTTTAGCTAAATACCCGATGCACATGCTGGAATCTGTGAATGTTTAGCAAACATATAGATCTAGTATTAGATGTAAAAACTTATCACCTTGACTGTAATAAATTTAAAATATAAATAATATATTAATAATGTAAATGATATGATATGAACAAAGACTTTAATGTATACTACTAGACAGGCTGTTTAGAAGTAAACATTAAAATTGCGTCACATAACGCGGGAGTTTGACAGCTCTCAAACAGGGAGTGCGAGAGTGGTTATAGTTGAGAGTAAGCAACGGTAAGCAAGATGGTAATATTGAGTTACGGTCAATTGACCGTAACTTAGTGGTACAATTTCTATGTACCGCACAGCTTGTCTAGTGTATAAATTAAAGTCTTTGGCAAAAACTTATCACCTTGACTGTAATATATTAAAAATATGAATAATTAATGTAAATGATATATGAATAATGAATTGATGATATAAACTAATGAATAAATTATAAATTGATAATATGAAATAATATAAATGAATTTACCTTAGAACTCAGTATTCTACAACTTTCCTGCACTTGAAATTCAAATTCTTTTATTTTTTTCAATACAGAGTGACATTGATAACACACCACCTGGTCATGAGGCTTCAGCTGAAGAAAAAAAAATATTTTACAAAATAATAAGAAAGTACAATATGATGGTTGGGTAATTAGCAATGTTAATTCCATGTTAGGCATTTATTTATAAAAATGTTTCATCCAGAGAATCATTTATATCAATCACATGTATCTAAATAGTGAAATAGGCAAAAATAGTCTGAGTGGTAGAGCCACGCTGTAGACAATTTTGTCTACAGCATGAATGGGCTGGCTCGTCCGGGTCGTTACCACTGTCTCACAGAAAGCCGGCGTAAAGTAGCAGCTTCCTGCTGCGTTTCGTACGGTGGGTGAGATATCCGGCGGCCCAAATACCCCTCCCCTACCCAATCCCTTACTTATCCCTTTCCTTTAAGGTCGGCACCGCGCCCATGATTATTTTAGTAATGTGGGCGTACATGGGCGGTGGAGATCACTTACCATCAGGTGACCCACTTGCTCGTTTGCCGGCCTATACTATAATTTTTTTTTTGTAATAATAATAATAAATGAGACAATTTCAAAAGTTACAAGTGCCTCATTGATATCAAATGAATAAAAAGAGATGGCAATGCAGATCTTTCCTCTCTCCTGTATCTTTGTATTTCCTCTACTTTCCTGCAATTTTTAGAACAATCCAATATTTATTTAAGTTGATTTATTGTTAAACATGCACATGTTTGCTTTTCATGACAATAATAAGTTAAAAATGATATTTTTACTAAGTAGAGTTTAATAATTATGTATAATAGTGACTTTTTTACTTACATTGGGGATGGGAAAATTATTCAAGTAATCCGAATGACTACAATTTGCTAAATAAATAAGTCCAGATTTTTTTTCTAAACAACAAATACAAAATTGTGTATGCGACTGTATGGTTTCAGTCATATCTTGGGTACGGTTGAAGTCCTCAAAATTTAATTGCAAACAATTCGACATATTTGCTAGATTTTCATATGTTGGTACATGTAAATAACAAAAATAAAAGCAAAACAGAAAAACACTCGTATGTCAAATTCAAATCAGGCTAGTGATGGGCGAACACAAACTCTGGAGACATCTTAGACGTTTTAAATAGTGATGTTCCTTTGAACAAACCCAAAGACCAAACAGTCCAGAATCCAGAAATCATTGACATCATTGTCTCGTATGATTTTAATAGATCATTAGTTAATTATGTTATTAGAGGTTTTGTCCACGTTTAAATTTAATATTTTAAGTTCTGCGTCAATACAACCTAAAACATTTATCGCGGCCAAATATCGCGATTTCACATTACAAGGTGTTCATTTCATATAGTTAATATGTACTACGTACAGCTAGTAGATATTAACTCCATTAGTACATATTAACTACATGGTTTATTTAAGTTAGTCGTGAGTCCAAAGGTATCATTAGATCGTTAATTGAATGACTGATTCATCATACTTTCATAGAGTTCGACTGAAGTAAGTACGTTAAACGATTGAGTAGCAAATAGACAGAATGATATTGAATCTGACATAATGTCAGACATGACGGATGTGCATTACCCGTGATTGTTTTATTATTTTGGAATTGTTTATTTTGTGATTTACTCTCAAACAAATAATTTGCTATCCAGATTGCCTAATAAATTGCAGTTAATGAACTCAACTGTAATGCAATCTGCGTGATGGCGTAGGATTCACACTGCATTATTTTAATTGTATGCAGTTATCACAGTGGTAATAATTAAGGAAATCTGTGAACTTTTGTGCTTGTTTCAAAACATATTGTGACGGATGCACGACGCATCTGTTTAAACTAAATCATCAACATTTACGTAAGTAATTTCCGTTAATTGAATGAAGGTTAAACTTGTTGATCGTTTATGTACTCCTGGTACGTCTATATTTCAACGTCGTATTTCGTTGCATTGCTTTTGATTCATCAGTGTTAAAGTTAAACACAATTTGAACTGTAACTCTTATAAGAGGTAGACAGAGATGAAAAAAATGCATCAATGGTTCACTGAATATATTTTTGTCCCTTTTATGAGGTAAGAGGCCACCTCTATGGTTTAAAATCCAATAATTCTTTTCAAACTATAAACTTGCAGAAAATAAGTATCTACTATCTTTATTAATTAATTTACCTGACCCGACCGGTATTTATGTGATAATAAATATTTGTAATAAGTAACAATTGTGTTATCTATTGACATTATTACTATTATTGTTTAGAATAATTGAGGGAAGGCAATATTTGTTTACGTAATCTTAATGAGAAACATATCGAGTAGGATATCTTACAAAACACAACTACATATTGTCACTTAACTAACAAAACCGCGTAACTCGAAAATTGGCCATGTGATATTATCATTGGATAAATTGTTTTTGCCGCATATCCAATAAATTTAGACAAAATTTTTATTTAACCATACAAAGCACGATATTTAATTAGTTCTGTCATCACATAACTCATTAGTTACATCACTCATGTTCATAAAAAATATTCAGTTTTATGTCTCTCCTGCAAACTAAGACAATTTAACTTGCGCGGTATTGATAGCTAAGCAACAATATCTAATGTCTATTTTCACATACTGAATTGACTTAAACATTGGACACAATATGTAACACTATGTCGTTAAAAGAGGGACAGAGTAAAATACTGTTACATGTCTCTGACAGTTTGTACTATTGTATATAAACAAAAAAAACTCTGTATTCTAAAAAAAAGTAACTGGCGCCACCATCCATTCTATCTCCTCCGAAACCGCTGGGCGTTAGGGGTCGAGACCGATACTAATCGATGCAGAATAATGTGGGGAAGAAAGTAACATATGTCTCATATTCGTCAGTCTTTAAGTTTTTTTTTAAGTTCTTTTTTGTGGAAAAATATTGACTTTTTCATGTTCAGATTAAGATAACTGCTTGTCACGGTATCTCCTCCGAAACCGCTAGAGGTATGGGGTCGAGACTGATACCAATCGATGCAGAATAATGTGGGGAAGAAAGTAAGAAATGTCTCATATTCGTCGGACTTTAAGTTTTTTTTTTGTGGAAAAATATTGAGTTTTTCATGTTCAGATTACGATAACTCACCAAAAAAGGATTGTAGTTTTTTTTTTACAATCTAAAACTACAGACATTTCTCCTAACACAAATATTTTTTTGCGAGTAAGTCTTATTATGGGCCTTTTACGAGTACAATATTCTCTATTAAGACTTTTAACGAGTAAGCCTTATTACTTACTCGTAAAAAGTAAGCGCTTATACTGTATATTTAAATAATATAAAATAAAAAATATACACCCAACAGTAACACACATAGTCCTGACCCCACACTAGGTAAACTACGAGGGACTTGCCACCCACAACACCCAGACCCGAAACAAATTTTTGTGGTAAACACAACCATTTGTCTCAGTGCGGTAATCGAAACCGCGTCTTCGTTTCACAACCAGCTACTAGCTCGCTGCGCCATGGAGGTTGTTAATAAGTTGAATTGAATTCGAAAAGTGTGTATGATCCACAAATATTGGATTTGGGTCTGGGTGTTTCTATCCAGAGGTGTTGACGTCAGGCAGGCGGTCGGTCGTAAAAACTACAAGCCAAATCATTCTGTAAACATGTAGCACTGACCCCACTATGAGTGGGATAAGGGTAATAAATATTTGTTAAAGAATAACATGTACAGAGACAAGCAGATCATTAACTTTATATTGAAATATTATTATTTCTATGACCTTCCGATTTATAAAAACTAGTTTTACTTGTTTCCATTATACATATTATACATCATTTGGCAATAAGCACATATTCAGAGCTTACATCTTGTAAGTAGGTATTTTTGAATTATTAACCTTGTTTATTACATTTTATACACAGATTATTTTTTCAAAATATTATTAAGGGTCTCATATTGTCCAAATTCTATTGTTCTCTCTGCCTGTTGTTATCCTGGTTTCTTTCCAGGGCCTACCTTCTTACTTATATGATTCCACATTGCCTTATCTTGAGCATCCTGACTTAGTATTTTATATTATTTAAATATACAGTATAAGCGACTGCCTCGGTGGCGCAGTTGTAATGCGTACGCGTTACGACTGAGGCTGACGCTGAGGTCTCGGGTTCGATCTCCGTGTCGGGTAAAGTGGTATTGGGTTTTCTATTACGAAATGCTCAGTATCAGCCCGGAGTCTGGAATTTGTGCCCGGTATGGCGATAGGCTCGCCCCCTATCACATTGTGGGACGGAGATACGCTCGGCGAAATGTGGGTGTACTGGTTACACCTCTGCCTACCCCTTCGGGGATTACAGGCGTGAGGGCGTATGTATATACTACTGCATTGCTAACAGCCTTCGTGGCGCGGTGGGCGAGTAGCCGAATGTAAAATGAGAAGCCGCGGATTCGTTTTCAGCATAGAGGCAGAATGTTTGTGTGATCCACAAATATTTGTTTCGGTTCTGGGTGTTTTCTCCTCTGATGGGTTTTTTAAATTTCCATAAATAAGTATATAATAAAATTGTTTAATTCAATGCTTTTTTTTTTTTATAGTATAGGCCGGCAAACGAGCAAGTGGGTCACCTGATGGTAAGCGATCTCCACCGCCCATGTACGCCCACAATACAAAAGAATTATGGGCGCGTTGCCGACCTTAAAGGAAAGGGATAATAAAGGATTGGGAAGGGGAGGGGGATTTGGGCCTCCGGATATCTCTCTCACCGTACGAAACGCAGCAGCAAGCTGCTACTTTACGCCGGTTTTCTGTGAGACAGTGGTAACGACCCGGACGAGCCGGCCCATTCATGCTGTAGACAAAATTGTCTACAGCGTGGCACTACCACTCGTTGTGTACAAATATGTAGTGATGTTGGTATACATTATGAAATAAATATTATTTATAAAATAATAAATAATATTATATAATAACATTAACATACGCCAATGAATAACACATTTCATACAAGGAAGAATTGAATTGAATTGTCATCAGTCAAAATTACAAAACAAATCTTCCTGTAACATGTGTTAAAAAGCATGTTTCCCCACTACAAGTGGGATAAGGTGCAAGAAGAAGACTGTTGCTAACTTTATCTCAATATTGTTTATCAATAATTAATATCTATTTAATTGAGTACATCTCAAATATTTCATGTACTGAAAGAGGGAATACAACACAATTGACAGTAGAGTACACAGCTTAATGTTGGTTCATCAGTGTAGGAAGCCCTTAAGATGTCCTTTTTCGCTTTTATTCTTATCCAATACTAATAATACTAGCCCTGTATTATATATGTCCCACTGCTGGGCACGGGCCTCCTCTACTGAATGAGAGGGGTTAGGCCTTAGTCCACCACGCTGGCCTAATGCGGGTTGGCAGACTTCACATACCTTCGAAATTCTTATGAAGAACTTCTCAGGTATGCAGGTTTCCTCACGATGTTTCCTTCACCGTTAAAGCAAGTGATAATTAACAATTAATACACACATAACTTAGAAAAGTCAGAGGTGTATGCACTTGGGGCTGGTTTCTGACCTGCGACTTTCGTCTCGACAGTCCATACCACCCCCCGCTGAGCTATCACTCACTATCCAATACTAATGCATTTAATTTTTATTCCAGCTCAAGTACAAAATGGACATAGTACAAACATCTTATCTTCACCGCGATGCGATGAACAATGAGATATCTTCAACATCAAGTGAAGATAACACCCCAACAGATCATATTTCGAAAATAAACAGCTTCTACAAAAAACGATACTCCGAAGCAATGTCTGACAATGAAATAGAAACAAGAAGGACAATTCAGAATCGATCACATTACAAAAGCATGGGGAATATAAACGAACCCTACAGGAAAGATTACAGGAACGGCAACAGAGTACAAAATAGCATCAGCAACGTCGATTTGAGTCTTCACAGTCAGGAAATCAAAAAGTTCGATACACTTCAAATACCTATAGTTGGATATGAGGTCATGGAAGAGAGAGCTAGGTTCACAATTTATAAATTAAAAGTGGAAGACGATAAACGGGACCAATCTTGGTTAGTTTTCCGCAGGTACACCGATTTTGTGAGACTGTATTCCCGTATTAAAGCTGAACAGCCAAATGTGATCCTCCCATTGCCCGGAAAAAGGTGGTTTAGGGATAATTTTGAACCAGCTTTCTTGGAAGAAAGAGTTCGTGGATTACAGATATTCGTCAATGCTGTGCTGAACAAGCTGCCCAACCATCCGGTTGTGAGGGAGTTTTTCTGCTTTGACGAACCTCCACAAGTTTTTAGCTACCAGCCGGAAGTTCAAGCTGTGTACGGAGCCCTTGAAGATTCTATAACTACCTTAAAAATGCAGTTGAAACAAAAAGATGCGACCATTATGCATTTACAAAAAAGGGTTGCGCAGTTAGAAAACCTTACTGGTAATTGTTCAAACTGTAGTTCAAAAATAAATAGTATGTCTATGTGATATGTTTGTGCGGGCCGCTACGAGTTTGAAAGAGACGGTGATATAACTAACTCTTGTGAAGAAAAGAGACAGCTATAATATGTCGTTATTTATTTTAGTCCATTGAACTGGTTTGTATATATCCTTAATTTGAAACGCTTCTTCTATCTCTCTCTGTCTTTATTTATAGTAAGTCGTAAAGAGACAGCTTTTTCATTTTACATATTATAAGCTATATTCGAAAACGAAATACAATATCTCTTTCTCTCTTACGTTAAGAGAAGTGGGAAAGAGAAAGCTATGTTTCGCTGCCATGTCTTATTGAAAAGGTTTTGTGTTTAGAATGTTATTCCATCTCGCTCTTTGTTATATCGATTGTAAGTTGTTTACAGAAATTTTCTTTGAATTACGTAAGCATTAACTGTCAGATATACAAGTTCGTCCAGGTGTAAAATATATATAAGGTGTAAGGGAAACGCTTCCGAAAACGATGACAGGTGGTAGTGCTGATGATTACAGACACAATACCGCTAAATAATCGGGAAATAAGTCGATATATTTTTCACGCTCAGTCTTGTTTGGACCAATAAATACAATGACGTTTCATTCGATTAATAATCAAAATCGCATTTTTTTAATAACGTAATGTAAAGATAATAAAAAGCGCGGTAATGCGTGCGGGTCATTGACTCCGACTTTAGTATTAGTACACTTTACATTGCGGGCTTAAGTTTACAAAATGGCAAGTAAACAGCAAAATAATAGTGCTTTCCGTTTATGTTAAGGTAGTGTTTTATGACCGTTTCGGCTTTGGAAGCGATCCCCTTACACCCGGTATAGAGCTTCTTATACGTATACGTGAGCACGTAAGTAAAACTTCACATGTTATTGCGGCCTTCTATGCCTTTTTTATTTGTTTAATATAATGTTAAACGTGTTCAATATCTATATTTTATATGTCGTAGTTCGTAACGGCCCTATATGTATTATAGTGTGTTAATCTGTGATTATTGTCTTATACAATATGTAATAAAATACACTTGCTTCGTTGAAAAATATATAGATAAATAGCACAGGGAAAAATAACCGTTTTATGTGTTTATCATTTAAATGTCAAACCGATTCGATTTTTGAGGTTTCTAAATCGATTCTATCCCATAGAAATATTTTTAGTATCGATTAAGATCGATTCACAATTGTAAATCGATCTTAATATAATACCAGTCCGGATCGATTTCAAGTCGTTTTGATCATGTTTTAAAGAGTTATTTATCGTTTGTGGCGGTGTTTTTATTATATATTGCATAAAAGGCATCAGTGTTAATAAATAGCTAATTATTGTTACAAAAATAATATTTTTAAATGTTCAGCTGAGGAATAGGGTAGTTGACTAGATTTTTTTATTATTTAAATCAATAAGTTACGTTATTCAAAATCTAATGCAGAAAGAATTTTATAAATCGGACCAAAAATAAATAAGTTAGAAGCCATTCAAATCCTGTAGAAGAGGTAATTGTCAAATGACAGACGACGACGCAAACTTTGACGTCACTGTGTAAAATGTTCATTATGGTGCACGCGTGCAAGCGAGATAGTGAGATATCCCTACTACGCACCCACTTTTCCTCATACCAACATTTAATGTCATAACTGCGAGCACATTTCTGAACGAATTTTGATTATTTTAAAAAAAGGCTTTCTTTTGCGTATCATTTTCTGTTGGTTATAAAATAATGTATAAAATTCAATATAGGAAACTACCCTATTGTATGGTATCTAAGTACATAAGTCAATTGTTAACATAGTTTTCATAATGTATTAACTATTCTAATATCTCGCGTGCTGCCACTCAATCTAAATGCATGTAGAATTGAGTGGATGCAAGATTAATCGGGGTATATTAGATTTAACAAGTTATAAATAATTATTTATATTAATAGATTATTCGTTAATATGCATTTGTATTTGCCATGCTGATGATGGCTTCATTGGAAATTAAATTATAATTAATTATTAAACTAATAGTTTTTACAATGACCAATCTGAAACGTACAATATGAAAACGTATACAGCAGCTAAAAACCATTCGTCAAAAAATATTCTATGGTTTCTACTATTGTTTTTTTAGATCTCTGCGAAGTTCAAATATATTTTATTTTTAATTTAGCATATTGTAATTTGTCATCATTTAGCTGTTGACAAACCAAATGTGCTTATAATGTTATTAGTTATAAAATAATATAATTTTCTTGAGTGCATCAAATATTCATTACGCCGAGTATACATAGCGAGTCTTTATGTACATTCATACATACATAGACTCACGCCTGTTTTCCATAGGTGTAGTCAGAGCCAAGTCTTTTATGTCTCGCTATTTAAATATACGCATCGAATCTTAACGTCTTTATGCAATGCGTTATGCGAGTCACAATTTAAATGCCATTTAGTTAATTAGTAGGTATGCGAGAATAATACAACGCCTCGAAACCAAAATTATGATTCAATGAGTCCACATGTATATAATTACAATGTTTATCAAGTGTAAGATTAGATATTTTATTGGAATTCAGGAAATGACTCGCTGGGAATATATAAATAATATACATAATAAGTGATCTTAGACATATGAAATTGCCGTTGTTTTTTTCTTCTGTAAATGAAAGTAACCACCCGTGCTATCGATGCATCTTTGCCAGAGTAGAAAATGCCTTAAGAACGGCATCGACAAATTTCCACTGCGCTGGCAAAGATGCATCGATCGAACGGGTTCCTTTGATTAATAGAAATAAAAAACTGACTGAACGCCTCGGTAGCGCAGTTGTAATGCGTACGCGTTACGATTGAGGCCAACGCTGAGGTCTCTGGTTCGATCCCCGGGTCGAGTAAAAGTGATATTGGGTTTTTCTATTACGAAAGAGCTCAGTATCGGCCCGGAGTCTGGAATTTGTGCCTGGTGTGGCGATAGGCTCGCCCCCTATCACATCATGGGACGGAGATACGCTCGGCGAAATGTGGGTGTACTGGTTACACCTCTGCATACCCCTTCAGGGATTACAGGCGTGAGTGCGTATGAATATACACTCGAGCATGATCATTTATTACAATAATAAGGATGTTTTCTTACCACAATAAAACGGTTTAAATGTTTTTATTGGGTGTGTGGGAAATGCTTCTAGAAACAGAACTGGTAGTACTGGTGATTACGGGCATGATGCCGCTAAAAAAGGAATTACATATTTTTTACCGGTTACTCCGATCGCTCGTCGTCATCGACCGTTTACTCCGAGCGTCAGCTGATTTTATACTAGTGTTACATTGCCATGATTAAAAAATGTTTAAATGAATAATCATGGTGTTTATCGACCCAGACATGAGTCTGCGTGAAAACAAAAAAATAAGTTTTTTTTATTGCATAGGCCGGCAAACGAGCCAGTGGGTCACCTGATGGTAAGTGATCTCCACCGCCCATGTACGCCCATAATAACAAAATAATCATGGGTGCGTTGCCGACCTTAAAGGAAAAGGATAATTAAAACGGATTGGGAAGTAGGGGGTTTGGGCCTCCGGATATATTACTCACCGTACGAAAGCTGCTACTTTACGCCGGTTTTCTGTGAGACAGTGGTAACCCGGACGAGCCGACCCATACATGCTGTAGACAAAAGTATCTACAGCGTGGCTCTACCACTCGTATATTAAAGTAATTTCTTTCTTGTTTTTTAGTGTTATCGTGTCCCTAATCATCAGAACTATCGCCCGTTTTAGATTTCGGAAGCGGTTTCCTTACACCCAGTATAATTATTTGTAAAGTTTGAAACGTGTCCATTATATTTTCATTTATTATTTAAGAATATCTGCATGTTTTGTGTAAATTGGCGAAACTGGTAAAAATATATATATACTAGCTGTCCCGCGCGGTTTCACCCGTAACTACAGCAGCGCCACCTACCGGGTCCAATTGTGAATCTAAACCATCCAGGGCGCCACCCAAACGCATATAAAAAATCATTCAAATCGGTCCAGCCGTTTAGGAGTTCATTAACATACACACGTACAGTAGAATTATATATATATAAAGTTATATATTTTTATATAAGTCATATACTGTATTCGACAAAGCGTCTCTAGTTTACACATAATCTTTGGTTATTATACTGTAGGTGCTAGGTATTTCATAGTTTTGTATGCATTTAATGTGATTTTATAAAGTAATTGTTGTACAAAAATGACATTTAATAGTAATTTGGTGAATACAATTACCGGCACCAGTTGTGACCACAGATATAAACTTGCACTAAAATTTACAGTAACTTGTGTTGAGTAGGACATACAAGAGGCATTACATTTGTCTCGTACATCCTGAAATATAAGAGCCTGTAAAAGGTCCCACTTCAAATGAGGCGAGGCGTCACTTTCTTTTTCTTTTGTCACTAGCTCGTTATGCTCACGCACGCAGCCAGCGTCAAGGAAATAGTAACAGCGTAACGCGACATAAAATTTGAAGTAGTACATGAAAAAAAAATGAGTAGCTCTTACATTATTTCGTCATGTGCGGGACAAATGTAAGGCCACTTGTAAGTCCTACTAAACACTAACTGACGTACCAATCGCGTGATGCGACGGCGTCCCACGCTTCATTCCACCAATCAGAACGATATACGAACTATTATGCAAGTGACGTCACGACGGTCACAACTCATGTCGGTCATTGTACCACTTGCTATATGCAAGGCATAAGATATCAGTTACGGATTTAGGAAATTAATGTTATTTTAATATAGTGTTTTTATACCATGAATATATTTATAATATGAATAATTATTCTAATACTTAAATGATACATGTACGACCCGTGTTAAAGAACAATACTTATCTATGCCTCAACCATGAGTTTGTTACAAAATTTAGTTTCTCACATATCCGCTAGAGGCGCCACTGAGTTTGTCATATAAGTGTCTTACGTCATCGCTAGCGATTTTACTGAGAAAAACTCTTGGTTGAGGCACTGAGCTCTTTTTTATGCATAGATTTCTGTATGTACAGTATTGGTCAGTTTTATTTAATGCCAAAATCATGTATACAGACATCTACGCATAGCAAAAAGCTCACTTAAGTGTTGTTTGTCAATATGGGCAATAATATAGACATTTAGCGATTCAAATACTAAGAGTCAAAAATATTTTTGTGTTCACGTCTTTGGGTACTTTCATTATTAAAAAAGTATAAAAGATTGTATTTAAGTTGCAGCAATTGCACTACAAAAAATGTGAGTTCAAATAGCAATTTATAATTAAAATATTGCATGGTTATAAACTGTATATAAATTTATTATAATTAATGGCGCCTTAATAAGTTAAGGTGTGCATTTAGTGTAGCGTCCGTGGGCCTTAAAAACGAAGTTTACAGGCTAATCAGGGCCCCTGCCCCCCTATACTATAAAACGAAACGAAGCAACGAATTTCGGACACTTATAAATATAAAATATTAAACAAGTCATACAATAGCCATTACATTCATATTTTTAATAGAAATTATTACAGCTATTTACTAAAATGAATCCGTAAGTAAAAGCGTACATGAAAAGTGATTCAATTTTATTGTTGTTTCACAGAATTTTGTGATAAATATAAATAAAGACACATTTCTAATTACAAACATTACCTCGACACGCTGTTATCCACGGCTTTGTCTTATTCATAATAGTTTATATTCGAAATAATATTATTGTGATGGATGTATGCGTTACGATTGAGGCTAACGCTGGGGTCTCGGGTCGGGTAAAGTGGTATTGGATTTTTCTATTACGAAATGCTCAGTATCAGCCCGGAGTCTGGAATTTGTGCCCGGTATGGCGATAGGCTCGCCCCCTATCATATCGTGGGACGGAGATACGCTCGGTGAAATGTGGGTGTACTGGTTACACCTCTGCCTACCCCTCAGGCATGAGTGCGTATGTGATGGATATTCTATATTCCACTTGGTCATTCACGAACATTGCTTCGTTTCATATTATATCATAGGAGCCCAGGGCTGATAGTGTCGAGATTATACTCATTTACTCCCCGCCGATTTTCCAAAAATCTTCGGGAGATGACAGTCGAGTTATTCTAGCAAAATCTATATTCATTTCCTTCAATTAATGATATAAAAACATTGAATGCAATAGTGCATATGTCACAAGTAATTGTATGACATCTCACATACAGCATGCACGGTGATCCAATATGGATACGGCAGGCGAACACTAGTTAAAGATGGAAGCGTCAAGCGCGTCAGTTTTCACAATGTCTAATTTCAAATTCATTAGTAAGAACTAGTTGTGTTTTAGAAATGTATTAGTGGGGGGTCATGCCCCCGTAATATACTCTGAATATGTGCCTGAATATAACGATGTGTAACTTTTGATGAAAATGTATTTTTTGAAAATAAAATTTATTCATAATGATTTGTTTTTCTTTTGGATAAATAACATTTTGTCACCAAAATTAGGTCTAGACAGAAGTTTGAAGCTGTAGTACCTATTATTTATTTATCTGCAGACACCTAGAGACGCAGCGGCACAGCCTACGTTCAGGCTGAAATTTAGATAATAAAGGCGCGGCGTGTCTGACGTTCACTCGATATATTATATTGATATTACTAACACAAATGAAAAGCAAATGAAGTATAAAGTCAGCCATACAGAACACAATCTACCCAATTATTACGGGAAGTACCGACCCTTAGAGAAACCTTGCCGGCCGGTTGAAGATACATATCCAAAGAGTATAAACTTTAAATGAGGAAAATACATAACTACACAGTAGGGTACATCAATATTACAGTACACACTACTGTAAAATCGATGTTTTGTGCTGCGATTTATCGATATTTTATAAATAGATGTATCAAGTATCGAAATCGATACTTTTTAAAATAGGATGCCATAAAATGTGGACCTAAACTGCAGTCGATATGTCGATATTTTTTCAAAGATTATCCAAATGTCAACCTGTTATAATAATTATATTTTTTCTCTATAAACCAATATCGATATTTATGCTTATAAAAAATAATGATACAATAAAAACCGATACTTTTTCCACTTCCGACATGACCCAGCAAGTATGTTTCGCAACAGTCTTGTATTAATTAACCCATTTTCCGCCAACAGTAAAAATACAGGCGGCAATAAAACACGAAATAAAATTAATAAATACCATTTATTATTCGTAGATAAAATATATTCATTATACTTTAATAATGCACTTAGGATACATGTAATTCACAATCACGCTTTTTAGACAATGTACACCGACGAAACATAGAATTTGGTTATTTTTCTAAAATAAACATGCTTCGTTACTTCTATGCAATATCGTGTCTAAACTAGTTGATATTTAATTTTATATTTTCGTTTAGTAACGGTTTGTCTTTAAAGGTGCGATATGGTAATGCCCACGAGATATCGTAGATAGAGGAACCTATCGATAAAGGCACCGTGTAACCACGTATGAGATCACACAAATTGTTTGAATCGGTTTTTACATTCTAAAATGCAGCACTAAACCATTTTTATGGTTTTTAAAATACGCCGCACGTACTTTCAGACACTTTATGATCCGAGAACACATAACTACATAACCAGAAATCTATAATTTTATAAAATATAGTTTCGGACACCAGTGTTTGACTCCACAAACTTGTAGTCAAATAGTAACAGCGATAAGGCCAACGCACAAGTAATTTTGTCTCTTTCACATTTCATCATCATCATCAGCCTGAATTCGTCCACTGCTGGACATAGGCCTTTCCAAGTTGGTGCCACCCTTGACGGTCCTCCGCCTCCCGCCACGTGTATCAGGGCGTCGGTCCAGCGGTGAGACGGTGAGGCGGTGAGGCGGTGAGGCGGTGAGGCGGTGAGACGGTGAGACGGTGAGGCGGTGAGGCGGTGAGACGGTGAGACGGTGAGGCGGTGAGACGGTGAGGCGGTGAGGCGGTGAGACGGTGAGACGGTGAGGCGGTGAGGCGGTGAGACGGTGAGGCGGTGAGGCGGTGGGACGGTGAGACGGTGAGGCGGTGAGACGGTGAGGCGGTGAGGCGGTGAGGCGGTGAGACGGTGAGGCGGTGAGGCGGTGGGACGGTGAGGCGGTGAGACGGTGAGGCCGTGAGGCGGTGAGGCGGTGAGGCGGTGAGGCGGTGAGGCGGTGGGACGGTGAGACGGTGAGGCGGTGAGGCGGCTCGAGGTCGGCCTACACTACGCTTGGATACACGTGGTCTCCACTCTAGTACCTTTCGACCCCAACGGCCATCGTTGCGGCGACAAATATTTAGTGTATTTTAATATGTCTTTTTCGCTGTGAAGTAAGAGATGGAAAACGTGACTTCATGTATAGGTTACTCTTACGACGAGATATTTCGCGTGCGAGAGAGAAAACTATCCAAGACAAATATCTCAGATAAAATGACATCGTTATGTATTAGTGATTTCTTATGTTTACGCATTGAAATAAAATGAGTTTATCGCGGTTTAATTTTATTTTAGTTCCGACGTGCCTCTGGGGTCCAATTATACATTTAATTAAATCGGAACCCAAAAGACCAACTGCCAGACCTCAAGACACCGTGAGCTCTTTCTGCGTAGATCGGACTAGTGTCAACTAACTTTTCTAAAAATTAAAAAAAAATGTATAATTTTAAAATGAAGGTAGCCAATGTAGGTAACATGAATTTTTCGAGACGACCTACACCTCAGTCTCTCCCGTGACCACGAAGGCTGAAAAGCTTTCGAAACGTCGGGACTAAAATAAAAATTAAACCGCGATAAAATCCGTATAATCTAGTTTTATTTCAATCGTCATGTAGTGTTTGTAGACAAAATACACAGATAGGCTGAAATTACTGTTTTCTCTACTTTTAAAATAGGTAACGAGAAAATAATCTCGTGTTTATCTGTTACAGGCAAAACATTAATGTATACTACTAGACAAGCTGTGTGGTACAAAGAAATTGCGCAGTTAGTTACGGTCAATTGACCGCGACTCATTTAGTCGCCGCGAGAGAGCCACAAGAGCAGTTGTTGTTTGAATAGCTGCGAACGTTAAATTCGATAAACTAACACGTAATTGTTTATTGTGACCCATAAAACATTGTCATTATTTACGTGCATATATTATTCATTTAATTTGAAGTTATTTTACTGAAGTAACTATATTATTTATTGGTTTAGATAGAAAAAGTCATTTATGGTGGAATAGCCGTCTCAATATTGGCACTCCCTCGCTTCCGCGCCTTAGACGTCATTCCCGCCTCGCCGGCCGCGTTTACAACCAAAGAGTTTAATTTTTTTAATTTTTTTTTTATTAGATTTAATGACAAGACGAGCAGGTCGCTCGCCTGATGGTAAGCGCCACGCCTGCCCATAAACAGAAGCAACGCCACACAGAACTTTAAATAAAGCACTGCATGACACTGGACTGCGCTCGTCACCCCGAGACATAAGGTGTTAAGTCTCATAAACTACTAGACGGGCTGTTGTAAAATTGCATCACAAAACGCGGAGTTTGACAGCTCACAAACAGAGCGCGATGGGGGTTCTAGTTGAGAGTGAGCGAGATGGTAATATTAAGTTACGGTCAATTGACCGCAACTTAGTGGTACAATTTTCATGTACCGCACAGCTTGTCTAGTAGTATACATTAAAGTATTTGTATACAACACAATTTTACTTCTGAACAGCCCGTCTATGGTATTAAAGTATTTAATCAGCATATCGCTAAACCCGCTACTGCGCCTCAGTCCTAGTGTCCATATATTGTACTACTCTTTTTGTAGGGAACACTTTGTGCACACGTTTCTTGTGTGTGTACAACGACGCTTTCTGTTTAAATGTCTGTTGACATATGTCACACGATAGAGGACGCTCCCGGGAATGGATCACTTCATGCTGTGTGAGGGCTTTTTTGTCCTGAAATGAGCAAATACATGTTATTTTATGAGTCGTAGAGCCACGCTGTAGACACTTTTGTCTACCACTGTCTCACAGAAAACCGGCGTAAAGTAGCAGCTTGCTGCTGCGTTTCGTACGGTGAGTGAGACATCCGGAGGCCCAAACCCCCTCCCCTTCCCAATTCCTTAATTATCCCTTTCCTTTAAGGTCGGCAACGCACCCATGATTCTTTTGGTATTGTGGGCGTAAATAGCCATAGAAAAATTATATCATTTATTCTTCTATCACACTTAAAAAATAAACACACGCACACAGCTGAAGGCCAATTCTCGTCATTTTAAACGTTCAAAATATCATTCCGATCTAGTCTCAGCGTCAAGAAAGTTGCAAATGGCATTATCTTAAACCAATAAGCAACGTCAAATGCACTTAGCATTAGCAGTAGCATTATACCGTTTTGGCTTCAGTCAACTTTTATTCTACATTCAATCTCATTACGATCTATGTTCACATTTGACGTTGATTATTGGTTTAAGGGAATGCCATTTGCAACTTTCTTGACGCTGAGACTAGATCGGAATGATATTTTGAACATTTAAAATTACGAGAATTGGCCTTCTGAGCTTTTATCTCACTCCAGTATTGTAATTTTCGCTCACGCATTTCTGACAGAACGAACGAATGATTGACACCGATCGAATACTGAAGATTGACGAATGATTGACGCTGACCGAATGTCTGTCAGTGCACAGCTTGCGATCAGTCAGGTTTGCTCATATTTAATTCAAGTGAATTAATTAACGAATCTTTTTATGAATACTCACAGTGAAACCTTTGCCGCACATCTGACACACGTGGTTCCGTGGCTTCTCTTTCTTCTCACCGTGGACCCGCATTATGTGCTTATCGACGTTGGAGCGAGACGCTATAGGCTACAAAACATATATTATTTTATTATTGTTTCGTAAACTGCCTCGGTGGCGCAGTTGTAATGCGTACGCGTTACGACTGAAGCTGACGCTGAGGTCTCGGGTTCGATCCCCGGCTCGGGTAAAAGTGATATTGGGTTTTTCTATTACGACATGCTCAGTATCAGCCCGCAGTGGCGAGTGGTACGGACTGTCGAGACTAAAGTCGCAGGTTCGAAACCAGCCTCAAGAGCATACACCTCTGACTTTTCTAAGTTATGTGTGTATTAATTGTTAATTATCGCTTGCTTTAACGATGAAGGTAACATCGTGAGGAAACCTGCATACCTGAGAAGTTCTTCATAAGAATTTCGAAGGTATGTAAGTCTGCCAACCCGCATTAGGCCAGCGTGGTGGAGTAAGGCCTGACCCCTCTCATTCAGTTGAGGAGGCCCGTGCCCAGCAGTGGGACATGTATAATACAGGGCTAGTATTATTATAATATTATACCTTTTCACAGATTGGACACTTGTGCGACGTCTTCCCGAGATGCTGATAGTTGAAATGATCCTGCATCGCCTGCTTCGTCGGATAACCTTTATTGCACATTGGACAGGGGAATCTGTAGACGAAAATATGCATGTAATTTAACAGATGATAATAATACTGTGTGCTTTTTGTCTTTTTTTATTATTATTTATTTGAAAAACCATCAGCTAACACAATGTAGATGGATATGTTATTGAAGTAACTGAAAAATTAATTGAGGATGGATGAAAGAAGATTGACGAAACAAATATACATGGCGAGTGTGAATGGTACAGTTGGGAGGGGAAGGACTCGGCGAACTTTCATAGATCAAGTTGGAGATATTCTCGAGAAAGGCCAGGTCACGAGTACCCTAAACCGACGTGCATGTATGAAAAATGGTTTGGGCCTCCGAATATCTCACTCACCGTACGAAACGCAGCAGCAAGCTGCTACTTTACGCCGGTTTTCTGTGAAACAGTGGTAATGACTCGGACGAGCCGACCCATACATGCTGTAGACAAAAGTATCTACAGCGTGGCTCTACCACTCATAGACATACTATGAAGTTCTCATACTCACTTGAACACCTGGTCTGACGCATGCGCCCTGGAGTATTTGAGATGCGCCTGGTACGTGGCCAGATGCGAGAACACCTTGTTACAGTCCGCGCACTCATATCGGTTCTTGTTCTCATGACGTCGTATGTGGTATTTTAATTGTATGATGCGCACCATCTTGTGACATACGGGACATTCCTCGCGTGGTAGAGGACCTTCGTGGAGCCTGTAGGAGATAAATAAATACACCCAACAGTCACACACATAGTACTGACCCCACACTAGGTTAACCTGTATCGTGGGTATCAGGAACTACGAGGGACTTGCCGACACACAACATCCAGACCCGAAAAAATATTTGTGGATCGCTCAAACATTTGTCTCGGTGCGGGAATCGAACCCACGGCCTTTCGCTTCGCAGCCGGCTACTCGCCCGTAGCGTCACGGAGGCTGCAGAGTTTTGACGATGGTAACTATGGATACTAACATATACGCATACGCACTCACGCCCATATTTCCCAGTACACCTACTCAGGAATCCTACTATAAGCGGATTTCAGTGTTTTTTATGTTTTGTACCTAAAGGATTCCCATAGAACGCCACTAAGCTAACACCCAAGTCTGTCAGTCCTACTTTTTACTTTTTTTGAGTGGTAGAGCCACGCTGTAGACACTTTTGTCTACAGCATGAATGGGCCGGCTCGCCCGGGTCGTTACAACTGTCTTACAGAAAACAGCCGGCCTATGATATAAAATAAAAGAGTTCTATCTATTGAACCGTGATAGGTAAGGAGGCTTTTTCATTGAATATGTGGCATTATAGCGAATAACTTTCTTGAAATCCTTCCACCTGCCCTTATCCCACTCGAAATGGTCTCGGCGCAACATGTTTTTTAACACACGTTGCAGAAAGATTTATAGTAATAATAATACCAGTCCTGTATTATAGGCCTCGCTCTACTGAATGAGAGGGGTTAGGCCTTAGTCCACCACGCTGGCCTAATGCGGCTTGGCAGACTTCACATACCTTCGAAATTCTTATGAAGAACTTCTGAGGTATGCAGGTTTCCTCACGATGTTTTCTTCACCGTTATGGCAAGTGATAATTAACAATTAATACACACATAACTTAGAAAAGCTAGAGGTGTATGGACTTGGGGCTGGTTTCGAACCTGCGACTTTCGTCCCGACAGTCCATACCACTCCCCGCTGAGCTATAACTGCGCAGAAAGATTTATTAAATAAAAAATATCTTCATTGTACGCATACCTCGCTACAATTTAAATAACAGTGCGATGTATAAAATCTTACCTGAGATGCGTTGCGAGTGTGGTTCTGTTAACGAATCGTCTTTTACAATGGTCACACTGCAGCCCTTCTCTGTGACATCGTGCCACGTGGTTCTTCCTCGCTCGGGAATTTCTGAAATTGTGAAGCTAAAATTATTCGAACTACTGGGCTTTATGAGGCTTACCGCCATACTCAGAGACGATTATTTTTATAGTCAAAATAGAATAGGGTAGTTGACTAGATTCTTTTAATTATTTAAATCAATAAGTTACGTTACTCGAAATCTATTTCAGAAAGGATTTTATAAATCGGACCAAAAATAAATAAGTTCGAAGCCATTCAAATCCTGTAGAAGGGGTAATTGTTAAATGACAGACGACGCAAACTTGACGTCACTGTGTGAAATGTTCATTATGGTGCACGCGTGCAAGCGAGATAGTGAGATATCCCTACTACGCACCCACTTTTCCACATACCAACATTTAAAGTCATAACTGCGGGCACATTTCTGAACCAATATTGATTGTGTTTTAATAAAAGGGTTTCTTTTGCGTACCATTTTCTGTTGCTTATAAAATAATATAGGAAACTACCCTGTTCTTAGAATTCTACACTTAGCCAGTTAATGCTTTATGCTCCGTTTTCAAGTACAGAATTAACTCTGATTATAATTTCTGAGAAATAATCGAACATCTAATTTGTACGAACGCAGGACAGTACCATATAGTTCGCAAATCAAAGTGTTGTCGTGTTACTGTTTGGGCAGGATTGTCGATAGGGACCACCAAAAAGCCAGGTGTTTTAAAACTACCAGCGGATCCAAGGCGACCTAGCGAACTCGGCTATGTACACTTACTTGAAAAACATGTCGCATTCCAGACACTGATATCCTTCTATAGTTGTCTTTGAGAGCAGTTTCCTCAGATCTCCTGGTTTTGGAGGACTTCCTCTTATAGAATCCCTCTCTTTTCTCTTTCTTGTCTGTGAAAAATGTTACAACTTTCATTGAATAAGAAAAAATTAGCCACGTGCGAGACGGACTTGTGCACCGAAGGTTCCGTACAAACACTTACATTTTTAATAGTTGTTATTATCTGTAAGTACTCCGCAGATCTACCTATGTACCTTACCGATCTCTTAAACATCTTTCACAATGTAATTTAAATATTGTTCCACCTTTCTGGAGTACCTTTATCAACTGACGGACTGGCGGAATGACTGACAAACTGATAGTGACCGAATGACAGCCAGACTGGCCAAATGACTTGACTTATCTTATTTACTTCCTTACTAGCCTTTGCTCGCAGCTCCGCTTACTTAAATGACCTTTTCCGGGATAAAAAGTAAATGTCCTGACCCAGGTCATAGTCTGTGTGCCAAATTTCATACAAAATCGTTAAGCCGTTATTGGCGTAATTGACAAACATCCAAACTTTCACATTTATAATAGTAGTATGTTAAAATTATACACCTTTTACATATATACCTGCCATACCTCATCTACATACAATGATTATGTATTTCAACCTTTTGTGTCCCACTGCTGGGCAAAGGACTCCCCCATTTCCTTCCACTGTTCCCTACCGTGAACTTTTACTTGCCACGTGGTGTCGTAGGCATCTTGATCGTCACGCCATCTCTTTCTAGGCCTGCCACGCTGCCGCTGGCCATCAAAAGGCACCCATCATCATGATTATATTATAAACCCAACAGTCACACACACAGTCCTGACCCCACACTAGGTTAACCTGTATCGTGGGTATCAGCAACTACGAGGGACTTGCGGTCCCACAACACTCAGACCCGAAACAAATATTTATGGATCACACAAACATTTGTCTTGGTGTGGGAATCGAACTGCCGCAGCTGGCTACTCGCCCTCTGCTCCACGGAGGCTGTCACTCCCACAATACCTTACCTTAGTAGCAGTGGGCCCCGAGTCGCCGATTTTGATCACGTTGCTCGGTATCTGTTTGCTGAGATGTGTCTTAACGTGCATCTGTATTAACTTCACGCTGTATTCTACGTAACCGCACATTTTGCACACGTACCTGTAAAATAAATACGTATCGACATTCTTTTTATAGCATAAGCCGGCAAACGAGCAAGTGGGTCACCTGATGGTAAGTGATCTCCACCGCCCATGTACGCCCACAATAACAAAAGAATTATGGGTGCGTTGCCGACCTTAAAGGAATGGGATAATTAAGGGATTGGGAAGGGAAGGGGAATTTGGGCATCCGGATATCTCACTCACCGTACGAAACGCAGCAGCAAGCTGCCGGCCATTCATTCTGTAGACAAAAGTGTCTACAGCGTGGCTCTACACTCAAGAGACATATCTTTTTCAATTACTGTTGAGTAGGACATACAAGAGGCAGTACATTTGTCCCGTACATGACGAAATAGGATTTGAAATAAAACTAGTTTATACGGATTTTATCGCGGGAGAGTCTCTCCCGTGACCACGAAGGCTGAAAAGCTTTCGAAACGTCGGGACTAAAATAAAAATTAAACCGCGATAAAATCCGTATAAACTAGTTTTATTTCAATGTGTAATATTCGCGTAAACCTAAGAAATCACTACGAAACAGGATTTTAAAATTGAATATAAATTATCGTTCCATTACAGTATGTATATAATATTTATTATCTAGAAACAAACCATCAGGTGACCCTCTTGCTTGATTGCCGACCTCTGCAATAAAAGTATAACACACACGTAACGTCAAAGGTACGTGTACCGGAGGCTGGGTTCCAACCTGGGACCTGCATCTCGACATTCCTTGCCACTCTCCGTTAAGCCGAGCGAACGTACCCATACTACGTGACCCGTTCTGAGGGGGAGGGGGGTCTTCGAAATATCACGCTTGGTCACAGGGGCGGAGGGGGGGCTTAGGTTTTCGTCACATAGTCAATATCCTCCAAAGAAATCTTTTTCGATTAATATTTAGATACTAGCTGTTGCCCGCGGCTCCGCCCGCGTGAAGCCTATTTCCAGGATTAAAGTAGCCTAGTGGGCGCCCCCGGTGAGAAACGCGCTTGACAAAAATAGTAATATCGCGGTTGTAAAAATAGTGGTTGATCGTAGAGGGGTGAAAATTTTGGGTTGTATATATTTTTTAATGCTGTATCATAAAAAAAGTAAAAACAAAAATTATTGTCTAAAAAATAAAAAATAAAATTTAGAGATGGACCACCCTTAACATTTAGGGGGATGAAAAATAGATGTTGGCCGATTCTCAGACCTACCCGATATGCACACAAAATTTCATACAAATCGGTCCAGCCGTTTCGGAGGAGTATGGGAACGAACATTGTGACACGAGAATTTTATATATTAGATGGTGCGCAGCATTTAGCGCTTTTTAAACTCACAGGTGGCAATACGTACGTATTAATAAAGACAAATTGGAGCCAAATAATATTTTTTTTACTTCTGTCGGTACAAAATTATTTAAAACCATATTTATAAATTACTACGTGAAACTAGAGGGTGAGGGAGGGGGGCTGTATTGGCATATAATACCGGTGGTCACCGAGGGGGGAGGGGTAATAAAATGGGTCACGTAGTATGGGTACGTTCCCTAACGTTGCTTATCTCATAATCTTATCTTTGCGGTCTCTTCCATCTCGGCTAGAACTAAAAAGTTCGCAAAGTCTTACTTCTGCCGGACCATCAAGCTGTGGAATAGTTTGCAGGCACACGTGTTCCCTCCTTCCTATAATATGGGGTCCTTTAAACGGAGTGTGAAGAAGCAACTAGGCAGGCCGGCATAATTTTGCCGACCTACGATAGAGGTCGACAGTATTCTTGGATTGCGCTGCACTTAACATCAGGTGTAGCGTGACTACTTTGCCGAGCTAGTTTAAAAAAAAAACACTTACCTAAAATGATGCTGATCTATATGACTGTTCATTTTCAACTCCTCGATGTACACGTAGCAAATTTTACAAGCCATCATGCCTGGTTTCTGAAAACAAGTGTTTTAATTTTGTATGTGGCCACGATGAGCTTGGTCCATTCGAAAATCCAGCCAACTACCTTACAGTTTAACCCCTTTGGGGAGAAGGTCCTACCCGTTAGTAAAGCATTTCATTTTTTCTCCGTAATAATACTTTTAACCAGTATGTACATATGCCTCGGTGGCGCAGTTGTAATGCGTACGCGTTACGATTGAGGCCAACGCTGAGGTCTCGGGTTCGATCCCCGGGTAGAGTGGTATTGGGTTTTTCTATTATGAAATGCTCAATATCAGCCCGGAGTCTGGAATTTGTGCCCGGTATGGCGTTAGGCTCGCCCCCTATCACATAAGGGACGGAAATACGCTCGGCGAAATGTGGGTGTACTGGTTACACTTCTGCCTACCCCTCCGGGGATTGCGTATGTATGTATGTATGTACAATGTACATACTCACCGCTCTATGCGCCGATAAGAAATGATCTTCAACTTGTTGTTGCGTATAGAACCCTATTATGCACAATTCACACTTGTAGACTGAACTTGCGTATTGCACTTTTTGTTTCGCATCCTCTCTGTAACAAATATATAGTATTAATTCGGCAATTGACAGACATGATGACAGCCTCCGTGGCGCAGCGGGTGAATAGCCGGCTGCGAAGCGAGAGGCCGTGGGTTCGATTCCCGCACCGAGACAAATGTTTGTGTGATCCACAAATATTTGTTTCGGGTCTGGGTGTTGTGGGACCGCAAGTCCCTCGTAGTTCATGATACCCACGATACAGGTTATCCTAGTGTGGGGTCAGGACTATGTGTGTCACTGTTGGGTGTATTTATTTATTTAATTTTCGCTTATCTTCAGCTATATAATATCTGGGGGAACGCCAGTGTCCTCGCTAAGTCGAGGAAGTACTACTGTGTAGTATTGAGTAGAACACATAAGAGGCATTACATTTGTCCCGTATGATGAAATATTGTAAGAGCGGCTCAAATTATTTACATGTACTACTTAAAATTTTATGTCTCGTGACTCATTATTCTCATGGGCTGTGTGCGTGAAAGAGTGAGAACGAGCTAGTGAGCCTCAACACGCCTCGCTTCATTTGAATTAAGAAGAAAAGTAAGTAAGTTTGAAGAAAAATTATAGATGACCAGCGTATTTTGAGGCCATGTATGTTATGTATACATTAGTTGATATGATTTCTATACATAAGTTTTTTTTTATGGCAAAAGGCCGGCAAACGAGCAAGTGGGGCATCTGATGGTAAGTGATCTCCACCGCCCATGTACACCCACAATACGAAAAGAATCATGGGTGCGTTGCCGACCTTAAAAGAAAGGGATAATTAAGGAATTGGGGAGGGGAGGAGGTTTGGGCCTCCGGATATCTCACTAGACTGGACTTGGCTTAACGACTGCTATCAGTTGATAACAGCCGGGACCGACATTTTACGTGCCCTCCGAAGCACGGAGACGCTCTGTTGAAATACCACTAAGCGGTCACCCATCCATAGACTGACCGCACCAAGAGTTGCTTAACTCGCTTATCGTTTACTGATTAGTGAGTGCAACTAGCTATGAGCGCCTCATAGCTCTTAAGTCTCATAATGCCCAGTAATTCACTGGCTTCAATGTCCTTCAAACCGCTATTTTTACAAGGTGAATTTTCTAATGCTTTGTTTACTTTACTTGACTGTCAATAAATAATGACAAACTCACCTACAAGCCAACATGTCTGCCTCATTCATGTACTCCGTGATGTAGCCGGGTGTCTTGGTTTCTTCTTTCTCTCGCTTGCATTTAGTTTTCTGTATTAGCACCGTCTCTGTCTTTGCCGGTGTTATTGGCCTGCGGACAAACGGTTGTACATACATACATACATAGACTCACGCCTGTTTCCCATAGGGGTAGGCAGAGACAACGGATTTCCACTTGCTACGATCCTTGCATACCTCTTTGGCCTCATTCACTCTCATAAAATTTTTCATACATGCACGTCGGTTTAGTAGATTGACGAAACAAATATACATGGCGAGTGTGAAGGGTACAGTTGGGAGGGGAAGGCCTCGACGAATTTTCATAGATCAAGTTGGAGATATTCTCGAGAAAGGCCAGGTCAGGAGTACCCTAAACGGTTGATCTGTTTTTAAACCTCGACAAAAATGATATTATAAGTTGATCCATTTGTTAATCTGTGTATTTAATCCTCGACAAAAATGGTATTATAAGTTGACCAATTTGTTAATCTGTTTATTTAATCCTCGACAATAATGGTATTATAAGTTGATCAATTTGTTAATCTGTGTATTTAATCCTCGACAAAAATGGTATTATAAGTTGACCAATTTGTTAATCTGTGTATTTAATCCTCGACAAAAATGGTATTATAAGTTGATCAATTTGTTAATCTGTGTATTTAAGCCTCGACAAAAATGGTATTATAAGTTGACCAATTTGTTAATCTGTGTATATAATCCTCGACAAAAATGGTATTATAAGTTGACCAATTTGTTAAACTGTGTATTTAATCCTCGACAAAAATGGTATTATAAGTTGACCAATTTGTTAATCTGTGTATATAATCCTCGACAAAAATGGTATTATAAGTTGACCAATTTGTTAATCTGTGTATATAATCCTCGATAAAAATGGTATTATAAGTTAACCAATTTGTTAATCTGTGTATCTGTCTATGGAATCGCAGCACCTGAATGAATAAACTGATATGAATGCGTTTTTGAAGTGATAACTTCCTTAGCATCGTTGTGATTTGAAAATCGATGAAACGAAAAGTCGATGAAATGAAAAAGAAACAGACACATAAATTGATAAGATTTAACGTGGGAGAAAATGAGATAGGAAGCATTATACAGTTGTGCGCGCATGCGTAGTACAAAGCTTGAGAAAAGGCATCACAAAAACCGTGGTGTTTTGTATACGTGTACGCAGTAAAAAGAGACGGACACATAAATTCATAAGTTTTAACGTGGGAGAAAATGAGATAGGAAACATTATACATTTCCCGTAATTTTACATTCGTCTCATTATCTCGAAGCCAAAACTTTTGAAGGTTTCACTTCTACCAAAAGCTGGATTAATCGAGACAGTTTTCAGCTAGGTTCCCGAAAATCTATTCAGCCAATTAGATGCCATCCAGCCTTCCAATTCTTCTGGTACTATGGATGTTGGACGGTGGATATCGCTTCTAAGCTTTTGCCGGCCTCTTCTATGGGAAAAAGTAAGCTATTTGTTCAATAAAGCGGTATAACATACCCAATAGTCAGATGCGGCACCTCCCCCTTGATCGTCGTTCCGAAAGTATCACTAGTGGATACCAAGGGGTCAGTCCCTACCACTATATGAGACATCATGCCCGTCACAGGGTTTTCGAGGACTATTTCTGGTACTGTAAAAAATATAATTGGATACATACACACTCACGCCTGTACTCCCCGGAAGGGTAAGCTATACACATGAATTGAGAACCTGCTACTTTTGAAGTCGGTTATTAATATGATTTTTGAAGTGAAAACTTTTTAGGCGCGTTGGGCATTTTATGAAATGGAAAAAAAACCATTGAACTTTCGACTCTGTTACCGCCCCTCTGTATATAAGTATCTACATATGTTAGCCCAGTTTACACGAGAGTTGAGTTTGGGTTGAAATACATTGATAATATAACTATTTAATATAAACATATATTATGTATATACGTACAACACATCGGAACTTTTCGAATAGAAAAAAAAACAAAATGAAATCCTGACGATTCAATAAATACACACGTAATTGTTCAAGTTTTCACTTCTGTCGACAATCGCGGAGTGCCACTGTTTCTTTATTCTGATGGTACGCGCTAAATTTGATCATAGTAACACCATTGAAATAAAACTAGTTTATACGGATTTTATAGCGGTTTAATTTACCAACTGCCAGACCTCAAGATACCGTGAGCTCTTTCTGCGTAGATCGGACTAGTGTCAACTAACTTTTTTAAATAATTAAAAATAAATGTATAATTTTAAAATGAAGGTAGCCATTGTAACATTAACTTTTCGAGACGACCTACACCTCAGTCTCTCCCGTGACCACGAAGGCTGAAAAGCTTTCGAAACGTCGGGACTAAAATAAAAATTAAACCGCGATAAAATCCGTATCAACTAGTTTTATTTCAATGTGTAATATTCGCGTAAACCTAAGAAATCACTAGATAGTAACACCACTCAATTTGATTTTCCTGTCCTGTCCTTTTTAATATAATTATCCAATTTTGAATTATGTACGTGGTTTTACAAGAATATAAACTTATACGAAATGATAGTGGGAGCATGGTTACCAGATGTCAGTATTTATCTTGATATGTCTGGATTTTTAGGCACTTCTCAGGATTTCGGCTGATCTTTGAAATGAAAGATTTTTGGCTAAAAATAAATTCCTTAGCTTGGTATTTGACCACGCTATATCAAGACAGCTCCGTGGCGCAGCGGGCGAGTAGTCAGCTGCGAAGCGAGAGGCCGTGGGTTCGATTGTCAAATGTTTGTGTGATCCACAAATATTGGTCTCGGGTCTGGGTGTTGTGGGCTGGCAAGTCCCTCGTAGTTGCTGATAACCACGATACAGGTTTACCTAGTGTGGGGTCAGAACTATGTGTGTGACTGTTGGACGTGTATTTATTATTGCTTATGCTATTGAATAACGCTTACCCTCCAATATATGCCCGTCCATATCCAGATTGATGTTGTCCCTGACCGCCTGTATGACGTCGTACTGTTCGTTCTTGACGTTTTGCGATGTAGTGATCGCAATGTATTGTTGGCAGTCGTCGGCACCGAACGAAAAGTCGAAAAATATCTTGTCATAGTCATTTTTCGTATCAACTTCGAGTGTGGAGAGAGATTGGGACATATACGAGTGATCGACAGTCTGAAAAAATTAATTACTTTATTTACTGCCTCGGTGGTGCAGTTGTAATGCGAACGCGTTACGGCTGAGGCTGGCGCTGAGGTCTCGGGTTCGATCCCAGGGTCGGATAAAAGTGATGTTGAGTTTTTCTATTACGAATTTAAATGCTCAGTATCATCCCGGAGTCTGGAATTAGTGCCCGGTATGGCGATGGGCTCGCCCCATATCACATCATGGGACAGAGATACGCTCGGCGAAATGTGGGTGTACTGGTTACACCTCTGCCTACCCCTTCGAGGATTACAGGCATGAGTGCAAATATTTGAATATATTTATTTATTTATTTTTAATGACAGCCTCCGTAGCGCAGCGAGCGAGTAGCCGGTTGCGAAGCGTGAGGCCGTGGGTTCGATTCCCGCACCTTGACAAATGTTTGTCTGATCCACAAATATTTGTCTCGGGTCTGGGTGTTGTGGGTTGGCAAGTCCCTCGTAATTCTTGATACCCACGACACAGGTTTACCTAGTGTGGGGGTCAGGACTATGTATGTGACTGTTGGGTGTATTATTATTATTATTTATTTGAAAATCATTACTCTGAATCTTAAAATATTAGAGTACACTTTTGTTCACGCGGTTTTTTTTTTATGGCAGAGGATGGCAAACAAGAAAGTTTCCAAGTGATAGGACCCTCTTATGCGAGATGCAGCCTGGGTTGGTAGCACCGCGTCGTCTATTTCTGCCGCCAAACAGCAATGTATAAGCACTGTTATGTTTGAAGAACATTAAAATCAGTCAAATTACTGGGCATTATGAAACTATCATATGTCTCGGGGTGACGAGCGCAGTCCCGTGTCATGCAGTGCTTTGTAATTCAAGGCTTACCATCTTCCTCGACCTGCTCATAGGAAAAAACATACCTCTTGCGTTCTGCTCAGCGCTAACACGCGCAGATGGTCCTGCGCGTTATGCACCTGCCATTTAAACTTGGAGAACCTCTTCATGATGGCCAGACACTCCCAGCATACCAGCTGTTCCATTTCAGACATGGTTTCACCCAACTGAAATGTTGACATAGTACATACATACATACGCTCTCACGCCTGTAATCCACGAAGGGGTAACTTTACACCCACATTTCACCGAACTTATTTCCGTCCCATGATGTGATATGGAGCGAGCCTACCGCCATACCGGACACAGTTCCAGACTCCGGGCTGATACTGGTTTGGTACTTTCGTAATAGAAAACCTCAATATCACTTTTACCCGACCCGGGGATCGAACCCGAGATCTCAGCGTCAGCCTCAGTCGTAACGCGTGCGTACAACTGCGCCACAGAGGCAGTCATAACGTAGTATCAGTCTTTATTCCCGAAGGAAGGTGGAGCTGCAATTAATTCACCCAGGGACTATTTTCACGCCATGATGTGATAGGGAGCGAGCCTATCGCCGTACCCCGCACAGATTTCAATCCCGGACACCTGTCGAATCATAGAATTTACTAGGTGGTAGAGGTCCTTCATACGCGAGAGGCATTTAGTGTTGGTACCGCAATCGTACCTCATACGCAATTTTAAATCATTTGAAAATGGAACAACGACGGCATAATATCAGTTACGTTATTATGTAGTGAGGCCGTAAAACCGAAAGCAGCGTAAATATGCCACTCATGATTTACACAATTTACTTATAGTTTTTATATGGCCAATTTAGTGTTCCGGCTAATCGTGATTTTAACTTAGCCGCTTTACGAAACTTTAGGATAAAATCACCCAACGGATTTTGCCTCGGAGCAAAAAGGCGCTCCTAGCCTCTTACAGCCCTATATGGAATCCAGGAGTAGGCTGTTTTTAAATTTAAAAAAAACATTATTTTTAGCTTAACCGCTATTACAGTGAAATTTGATTAAATAAAATGATTTATTATTTTATTTATAATATAACATTTTTAGACGAATATAAATCTGATTTTTTTTTGATATTTGATTAACAATTTATGAAGTTCAAGGCTGTTTGGTATATTTAACATAATATCATAAAAAAACCATTGTAAATTAAAACAAACAGATAACTTAGCAGTCTTAAACAGTACTATGTTAGTTAGAAATATATTTTCAAGTCTATTGACCTATTTACGTAATAAATGCAGTTCCGCTTCCGGTGAAAAAAAGAAGTTTAGAGTTCAATTTCGGAACTCCGAAGTTTTTTACTGTTTCCCACTCACCCTGTCTCCGGTGTAGTCGCACATAAGCAAACGAAAAATTTGATGAACATGCGTTAAATTTGTTAATGAAAATAGATTACGATCGCTGCTTAGGCATGTGCAGCACACTGCTGTATAGTCATTATCCACGTCTTGTTCCATTTCTACTAATAAATTTACCGACACAATATTGTTATGATTACTTTTCAAATCACAACAAGAAGTAATACTCCCATGTAAAATAGACGAAATTTGGTAAAGAACGTTCAACTCAACACGACACCACAAAATGGCTGCTTTACCCGGTGTTGCTATAAAAAAATTACACTGTAACCAGTTTATTTTTCTATTAATATTGATAAAATTTTAAGTTTTCTTCTTAATGGTTCGTTAGGTTACAATGAAAATTAGCACTTTTTTGGATAAAAGCTTTTAGGTTTTTGACGCGCATATTTTTTTTATTGTCATTATTATATCACAGACTAAAAACCGGCATTGTCGACATCAGTCATTCACTCCCAAGTAGCATCACTAAGCTATATAGTTTCGCGGTTCGCTTCGCATTTCACTCATCGGCTGTCGCGTCGCCCTACGCCTGTCTCTTGTCAGCATATTAAACACAGACTACTTAGGCGGCCCCTAGATGATCAATTATATTGCGCAATATTTCGAATTGTGCAATATAATTGATTGATTAGGCTAAATATTGAAGATTGCGCAATGATTGATCGTGACGTGGAGAACACACGCGCGCCCAAAAATGGCGGGAAAAGAGAATCTAAAATGTTGTATTTTTTTTATCAATCAATGGGCGTGACCAATTCTAGTAGCTCTTGAAACTGTTCTAAGTCCAGTCGTACATAGTTTTTGAAGTCCGCTTCCTCACTTAACATCAAGTCTTTTAAAAGATTTTCGTGAGTGTATTTCTGCCTTTTCTTGTACCACTCTTTACACCGCGATGTGTTCGTTTACGTTTACGTTTAGCTATAAGCAACAACACCACAGCTGCAGCTGTATCTTGTTCGGACATGATGCTCCAACTGAACACGAAAACATTGAGTAGTTCGTATTTTTGTGCAATATAATTGATCGTTTGGATACAAAGCACCTTTCAATCTTATTGTACAATAAAATGTATTGCACAATGTTATTGTAGGTCTAGGGGCCGCCTTAGAAAGAACTGACGTTCATATAAAAAAATGGCGGCGATTTGTTTTGTTGGTCGTAATTTAGTCAAATATTTATTTTCTTCTATAGTTTTATAGTATTTTCAAGTTCAATACCATCCTAAAATGAATAAACGTATATTGTTTTCTAGACAACCAATAATAATCCCAACACATGCTTACAAAACAATAGTTTTTTTTATGATTTTCATAAGTGAAAGGGATTATTTCGGTGTATCAGTGAAACTTTAATGGATTGTCGTGTTCCATAACTGAAAGTGTTGTGTAAAAATGGAAAGCAAAGACGGTATAATTCAGGAGATGTTGTGCATGGCATGCCTGTGTTTTGGACGATCTCTTCGCGTTTTAAGGGATACAAAAATCAAACGATACTATTTGGATATGCTTAGCGAGATTCCAGTGAGTATAATAATATTTTGTTCAATATTTTACCATAAACTTCCACAGTACGCACTCACGCCTGTAATCCCCGAAGGGGTTAGGCAGAGGTATAACCAGTACACCCACATTTCACTGAGCGTATCTCCGTCCTATGATGTGACAGGGGCCGAAACTATATCGCCATACCGGGCATTAATTCCAGACTCCGGGTTGATACTGAGCTTTTTCGTGATAGAAAAACCCAATATCACTTTACCCGACCCGGGGATCGAGCCTGAGACCTCAGTGTCAGCCTCAGTCGTAACACATACGCATTACAACTGCGCCACCGAGGCAGTCGCTTTTTAACACATATTACAGAAAGATTTGGCCTGTAGTTGTTAACGACTGGCTGCCTGCCTGCCGTCAGCTCTTCTATGGAGAATATCTCATTAGATAATAAAATTTCTTTCAGCTATTCAACACAACATTACCAAGTCCAGTGGTGTGCTGGGAGTGTGAAGCCGTGTTGAAGAAGAGTATAGCATTCAGAGAACAGGCGCAGGACTGTTACAGGATACTACAGACTTACACCAATGAGGTAAGCGGGGGTGTGGGATTAAGGGTGAAATGGTTCCATCAATGTGAGCTGCTCACCCATCTGTGCAGCTCACAGGCGTCAAAACTAAATACGAATACAAGCAGGAGTGCTTTACACTGGGGTGAGATTTGCTTCAGGAGAGGCAGGAGGAGTAAATGGATGTATCAGTTAGACACCTATAAGTGGCAGATAAACCAGTGAGGTAAATAAGGATGTAGTTAGGATTTGCTTAACACTGGGCTGGTCTTTGCTTCAGGAGTAGAAAGCAAGTAGAAGGATCAGCTTTAAGTGTAGATAGATAGATAGATAGATATACACTGTAGATAGTCGAGATTAGGATGTCTACAAGTTGTTTTGTCATTTAAATCAAGAGTTCAGCAGCTACTCTTCAATAGTATGGCAGAATCATCTCATTAGTATATTTTCTATTTTTTATGTATTCTATAACAAACTTACTTACATTAATGTATATGTATGTATATTATTTTTATATATTTTATGGTATGTAATATGTATTTTTATAATGTTCTGTTTGTAGTATGAATCCTTTGCACCTACTTTATTAATCTGTGTATCACCTAAAGGTCGGCAGGTAGAGAATGTCTCAGGCATTATGTCCACCTTTATACGAAATTGTATAGAAGTATAAATAAATAAATAAATAAATAAATAGTCTTGTCAACAGCAGGAATGGCCTCGGCCAGGATGTTACCACTGTCTTACAGAAAACCCATGAATTACTAGCTTTCTGCTGTGTTTCGTATATTGAGTGAGATATCTGGCGACCCAAATCCCCCTCTTCCCAACCACCATCCCTTTCCTTTAAAATGGCAATACATCCATGAACTTTTTAGTTTCTAGTGGAGACTTCTTGACATATAATAATAAGAGAGTTTTATAAATGGTAGAGCCATGCTGTAGACAATTTTGTCTATTTCTACCGCCAAAAAAAACCGCTCTGTGAGTGGTAGAGCCACGCTGTAGACTCTTTTGTATACAGCATGTATGTGCCGGCTCGTCCGGGTCGTTACCACTGTCTCACAGAAAGACGTAAAGTAGCAGTTTGCTGCTGCGTTTCGTATGGTGAGTGAGATATCCGGAGGCCCAAATCCCCTCCCATTCCCATTTCCTTAATTATCCCATTTCTTTAAGGTCGGCAACTCGCCCATAATTCTTTTGGTATTGTGGGCGTACATGGGCGGTGGAGATCATTTACCATCAGGTGATCCACTTGCTCGTTTGCCAGCCTGTGCTATAAAAAAAAAACATCAGTAAGTTACTTGCTTGTTTGCCAATCTCTTCTTCCACCTGCCCTTCTCCCACTCGCAGTGGCCTGACGTCCTGGGGCCGATCTCTACTATAAATATTTTGTATGTTATTTTTTTTTATTTAGTTTTAGTCTACCACAATTGTAACACAAAAAAAAACATACAACATTTCAGCTTACAAAATTAACAACTAAGTGCACGATTTTCTACGGTAAACACTTCATGCTTAAGATTAAATTATATATAAGTATATATTTTTTGACGTGATGCAAATTTTTCAATTAAAGAAAGATACAGTTAGGTATAATATTTTTGTAGGTTCATTCATACCTTAAGCAACTTGACTTGCGCTTTAAATTTTCTAAGTGTGATGCCAAACAAATCCAGATTTAATTTATATTTATTATGGAGTTATATTAGCTTAGTATTAGGCTTGTAAATGGCTTTTTGTATTTAACTATGTAACCATACTGTCAAAATAGCTGTAAGCCCCCCAAATATAATAAAAAAAAAAAAAAAACTCTTTCACAACAGAATCTCCACGAATGCATACTAACAGACGTGACGCGCCCACAACGGCTGAGAGTTCTGATAAATGAATCAATCAATATAATACCTGATGATGAAGGGAAACACGAGCAGATCAGCTTGAAGGATGAATTGAAAAATGATTGGGAGGACCGTGGTAAGACATTTTTTATTATTATTAGCTTGAATGACGAGACAAGCAGGTCGCATGCCTGATGGTAAGCCACGACTGCTCATAAATAGAGGCAACGTCACACAGAACTTTAAATAACAAAGCACTGCATGACACTGGGCTGCGCTCGTCGCCCCGAGACATAAGGTGTTAAGACTCATAATGGCCAGTAATTACACTGGCTTCAATGTCCTTCAAACTGGGACACAACAGTGCTTACACACTGTTGCTTGGCGGCAGAAATAGACAAAGCGGTGGTACTAACCCAGCCGGCAACTCGCAAACGAGGGACCTACCACCTTGTAAATACCTATTTATATTTTTAACTAGCTGTTGCCCGCGGCTCCGGCCGCGTTAATGTCATTTAATTAATAATGTCATTGGATAAAAAAGTACCTAAGTAGCCTAAGTTACTCCTTATTACATCAGCTATCTGCCAGTGAAAGTCCCGTCAAAATCGGTCCAGCGGTTCCAGAGATTAGCCGGAACAAACAAACATACAGACAGACAAAATTTGTAAAAAATGTTATTTTGTATATGTACCGTATATATACATTCATATGTATGTAGAAAAAAGCGGTTATTTTAATGTTACAAACAGACACTTCCATTTTATGTATTTGTATAGATTTTGATTATGATTTCGAATTAATAGCAAAAACTAAAAAGATGTAACTTTACCCCTGTATTATATACGTCCCACTGCTGGGCACGGGCCTCCTCTACTGAATGAGAGGGGTTAGACCTTACTCCACCACGCTGGCCTAATGCGGGTTGGCAGATTTCACATACCATCGAAATTCTTATGGAGAACTTCTCATTAATAGCTTTCGAAACGTCTGGACTAAAATAAATTTAAACCGCGATAAAATCTGTATAAACTAGTTTTATTTCAATTACATGATTTGTTACAGATTCACCGGTACTTTCAAATGCAGACTACCCACCATTAGATAGTGATAATGTAGATGAATTGGAAGCTGAATTCCAATCTATTATCAATGATAAGAAGAGGAAAAGATCAGCTCCTAAGAGATGCAAGACTATCAATGTGAACTCTGTAAAGGTATCAGAAAAATACGTTTTTTACCAACACAAAAATTACCGACTGCCTCGGTGGCGCAGTTGTAATGCGTACGCGTTACGATTGTGTCCAACGCTGAGGTCTCGGGTTCGATCCCCGGGTCGGGTAAAGTGGTATTGGGTTTTTCTATTACGAAATGTTCAGTATTAGACCGGAGTCTGAAATTTGTGCCCGGTATGGCGATAGACTCGCCCCCTATCACATCGTGTGACGGAGATACGCTCGGCGAAATGTGGGTGTACTGGTTACACTTTCGGGGATTACAGGCGTGAGGGCGTATGTAGATCGGCAAACGAGCAAGTGGGTCACCTGATTGAAGTGATCCCCACCGCCCATGAACGCTCACAATACTAAAAATACAATAATAAAGGTCTCATAAGCTTGATGTATGTGAAAACGAAAATGGCATCAATGAAATGAAATGAAATAGTTTTATTCATCATGTAGGCAATTAAAATAGCGCTTATGACAAATCAGTACAAAATAAAGAAACTTATGTATGGAAATCAAGACCTTTCTGCCTTGTCAAGGTTCAAAAATGTTCAAATAACATTTTCAAACCTGTTGCTTGACCGTGCAAAGTGGGTAGATTTTTCAAAATGATGACCACCTGTATTATTTCAGATGATCCAAGAGCGTTTCCAATCAGATGACGATGATTCTACTCCGAAATCGCCACCAGATCAGAAAGTTCTAGTTATATCATTGAAGGATGAAGTCAAAAATGAATGGGATGGACATGGTGAGTACAATGTAAAGAAAGAAAGAGAGCATTTATTGGCAGGCGTTAGGTGGTACATGAACAATTGTTGCAGACAAAATATTTTCATAAGTTGTAGAGGTGGTGGTGGGTACCAATAAATGCGAATAGGGTAGTTGACTAGATTTTTTTTATTATTTAAATCAATAAGTTACGTTACTCAAAATCTATTGTAGAAAGAATTTTATAAATGGGACCAAAAATAAATAAGTTAGAAGCCATTCAAATTCTGTAGAAGGGGTAATTGTCAAATGACAGACGACGCAAACTTTGACGTCACTGTGTAAAATGTTCATTATGGTGCACGCGTGCAAGCGAGATAGTGAGAGATCCCTACTACGCACCCACTTTTCCTCATACCAACATTTAAAGTCATAACTGCGGGCACATTTCTGAACCAATTTCGATTGTGTTTTAATAAAAGGGTTTCTTTTGCGTATAATTTTCTGTTGCCTATAAAATAATGTATAAAATTCAATATAGGAAACTACCCTATTGTTACTGAAACAGATAACTATATAACTATATATTGTTACTGTGTCAGGATCGTAGCTTGTGGTACTCAATAGTCTCTGCCTACCCCTATGGGACATAGGCGTGAGTGTGTATGTATGTATGTAGATAACAGATTTTTAAATCGAATGCTGTAACATGGATTCTAGATTATACCAAGATTCGAAACTCGATCGGAAATCGATTATTTTAAACGTTTTTAATTATGATTCCATTTCAGGAACATCGATTCAAATGTATATGATTTAGTTTTTTCATTTATCATAGGTCGGCAAACGAGCTAGTGGGTCACTTGATGTGATTTCCACCGCCCATTTACGTCTACAATACCGAAAGGATAATTAAGGGATACTTATCATCAGACTGCCTCGGTGGCGCAGTTGTAATGCGTACGCGTTTCGATTGAGGCCAACGCTGAGGTCTCGGGTTCGATCTCGAGTCGGGTAAAGTGGTATTGGGTTTTTCTATTACGAAATGCTCAGTATCAGCCCGGAGTCTGGAATTTGTGCCCGGTATGGCGATAGGCTCGCCCCCTATCACATCGTGGGCCGGAGATACGCTCGGCGAAATGTGGGTGTACTAGTTACACCTCTGCCTACCCCTTCGGTGATTACAGACGTGAGTGCATATGCGTGCGTACTCATCATCACGTGACCCACGCTTGTTTGCTGACCTCTGCTATAAAAAATACCATTTTTACATAATGGAATGATATCATCTCAATTTATATTATTATTTTGTCATAATACAGCCTCTGTGGCGCAGCGGGCGAGTAGCCGGTTGCGAAGCGTGACGACGTGGGTTCGATTCCCGCACCTAGACAAAAGTTTGTCTGATTCACAAATATTTGTTTCGGGTGTGGGTGTTGTGGGTTGGCAAGTCCCTCGTAGTTGCTGATACCCACGATACAGGTTAACCTGTGGGGTCAGGACTATGTGTGTGACTGTTGGACGTGTATTTATATTATTTTTTATTATTAATATATTATTTGTTCTTAAATTTAATCGATTTTAGATTACCGTACGCCTAATACAGAATATACAGCCTCAAATGGCACAAATAATCATATAAAAGTGGAAATACCGGTTATCACTACCGATAAACAGAAGAAAAAATCGGCACGAAGCAAAGTGAAGCGGACCAAGAAGATTGTTAAAAGATTGCAGCTTAACAAAAAGGTAAAAAGACTACGATCACGTGATATCGACGCATACTCCTTTGGAATGCGCTTCCTCTTGAAATTAGGTCGGCAAATATATATGGACAAGTTCGTGCGCGACCGTCCTGCGGGGTACAAGACGTTGGGGGGGACGAGGTTCTCTAGATGTTAGCGGGGGCGGTTGCATTTGTTTCCCTTCCCCGCTGCACAAACCGCGGGCACGCCGCGCGCGTCACCTCGAGGCCTTAACTGTCGGACGACGGACTTCCACGTGTCCGCCGCTCAGACCTCTGTCAGGGGGGTAGGAGTGCCTCCCGCATCCTCCTGCGCGTGACCCTTCGGCGGCGGATAGCGAGCTGGGATGTTATTTCCCGCTCGCGCTCCGCCACCTCCTTCCGCGACATGACTGTTTCGCAGAAGGCGGTCATCGCGTTCCACGACCTCTCGTTCTCGACCATGGCCTTAACCACAGCTGGTAGCGAGAGGTCGTCCCCCAATTCTGCGACGAGTTCGCGACGCTGCTCTGCCCACGCGGGGCACTCCTCCAGAGTGTGCGCCGCGGTGTCCTCGTCGCAGCTGCAGTGTGCAATGTGCAGTGTGCAGTGGTGACACTGGTGTGTCGGCTCTTCCGGCTATCCGGCACAGGTACCTCCCGAAGCAACCGTGCCCCGAGAGGACCTGCACCAGCCGGAAGGTCAGTGACCCGTGCCGTCTGTCGACCCAATCATTCAGAACCGGGCTAACAACCTCGACAGTCCTTACGCCGGCCGAGGAATTGGCCAGCAGCTGCCTCCACTCCTGAAGCAAGGACTGTCGAGCATGGAATCTCCGCAATCGCATCTCCCCCGGGTGGGGACGATCTCTTCGGAGCCGAAGTTCCATGTGCCACTAGTACATCGACGCATGGACTCCGGCCTCCAGATCCCATGGAGGGGACCCCGCCAACACGCAAGCCGCCGCATGGGATATGGTGCGATAGCCACGGATTCTTCTTGTTTACACCTGCCTTGTTTATTCTGTGCACCACCCAAAGGTTGACTGGTAGAGAATGCCTCAGGCATTAAGTCCGCCTATACATACTTTGTGTATAAAGTGTAAATAAATAAATAAATATCGCGTGATATTGTTCTATATTGCATACATACATACGCACTCACGCCCGTAATCCCCGAAGGGGTAGGCAGAGGTGTAACCAGTACACCCACATTTCGCTGAGCGTATCTCGGTCGCATGATGTGATAGGGACGAGCCTATCGCCAAACCGAGCGAGTGATAGACCCACGCTGTAGACTGGGATGGAATGGGCCGGCTCGACCGGGTCGTTACCACTGTCTCACAGAAACCCGATGTAAACTAGCAACTTGCTGCTGCGTTTCGTACGGCGAGTAAAATATCCGGAGGCTCAAATCCCCCTGCCCTTGCCAATCCCTTATATCCTTTCCTTTAAGGTCGGCAACGCGCCCGTGATTCTTCTGGTATTCTGGGCGTATATGGGCGGTGGAGATCACTTACCATTAGATGATCTATTTGCTCCTTTTCCGACTTATGCTATAAAAAAAAACATTTCTTGAAAAGGCCAATCCAGGAATTTCTGTACATTACACTCGCATAATTGTGTAAAACAATGTCTGTACATTAAAAGAGGCCATAACCCATGAGTTTGTTTCGGCATTTCTTCTCATGGCTAGCCCCGAAATGCCGTTGTAAATGTAATGTAGCATAAAAAATTATTGTCACGTAAAAGTGATATTTATGATCCACCTTACAGAATAAATGATTTGAATTTGAATTTGAGTGAAATGTGCATGAATAAGTTGATTAATATTTTTTTCTGTTCCAGCCACAAAAACCAAAAGCCACAGATAAACATTACGTAACCATAGAGCTTAGTTACGAAGAGATGATGTCCGAAAGAAAGAAGGAAGCTACCAAACAGAGTTATTTACAATCTGAATACAAATGTGAAACTTGTATCGTTGGATTTCATTATACTAGAGCCTATGAGGCACATTGTAGTGGGAGACATGCGCCCGTAAGTATATAAAATACTAGCTGTTGCCCGCGAGTCCGCCCACGTGAATAGACTTTTCCGAAATAAAATGTAGCCTATAACCGTCTCCAGGGTCCCATCTATCTCTACATCAAAATTCATCAAAATCGGTTCTGTGATTTAGGCGTGAAAGCGTAACAAACATATAGTTTTTTTTTCTCATAAAACGTATTTTATGTTACTTCTTATATCTCCAAGAATATGTGTACAAAGTTTAATGATGATCGGTAAAGTAGTTTTCGCGCGAAAGCGTAACAAACAAACTTACATTCACATTTATAATATTAGTATGATTTCCTCTTTATAATATTAGTGTAGATGTAACAGGCCATTATTGTAGGCAGTTCAAGACTTATAAGCAGATTGGACATTACTACCATTCCACCAGTTGTTTTTGATAGCACTATTATCCCTTGGTCCCACAGCGTTAAAGATCTAGGATTACACATCGACTCCACCCTGAGCTGGCGGGCCCAGGTAACCTCTGTGTGCCAGAGAGTTACCGGTACCCTTCGCGCCTTATATCGCCTCAAAAACTTTATTCCATCTAAGACCAAGACGATACTCGTGCAAACCTTAATCCTCCCTCTAATCGACTATGGTGATGTATGCTATTTTGACCTGAATGCAGATCAGCTCAACAAACTCGACCGCCTTCTTAATAACTGCATTCGATTCATCTTTAATCTTCGCAAATATGACCATGTGTCATCTCAACGCCGGCACCTGAAATGGTTACCCATTCGTCAGCGCCGCTCTTTGCGTGCACTTACCACATTCTTCTCGTTTCTTACGTCTTCTACTCCACCTTCTTACTTAATCTCCTACTTTAAGTACCTTGGTAGTAACCATACCAGAAACCTTCGCTCTTCAACTAATCTTTTACTCAAGTGTCCCCCACATAGCACAGACTTTACCCATTCTTCCTTCTTAATTCAATCCATACTCCTATGGAACTCACTCCCTCCCGAAATCAGGTCGTCAACTACTCGCCTGGCTTTCAAAGCCAGAGTTCGACAACTGTTGTTTGATAGAGTTGCAGAATCAACACACTAGTAATATGTGTATTTATATAATTATATATGCAGTATATATACATATATTTATATGTAATTATATTATAATATTATTATGCACGATAAGTTTACGTATTAGTAGTACCTACGTATTTCTATATATTTAATAATTATCTCCCCTCCATCTCATTACTTTTATACACCTGCCTTGTTTATTCTCTGCACCCAATAGTTGACTGGTAGAGAATGCCTCTGGCATTAAGTCCGCCTGTACATATTTTGTATGAAGTGTATTAAATAAAAAAATATATAAATAAATGTAACTAGTGTAACTAGAAGTTTCTTTTTCGTGTTTATTGTTAGTTGCATATAAAATATTATACAATATGTAACAAAAACCATTTTTTAACCTACCTATGTAAGGATAATACCTCGCTTCTGTTTATTATTATTTTTTAACTATTTTTATTAAGCTGTCTATACGTCTATCTTCACGACCTAGAAAGGGCCGACAGGGTTTTTGTTACATACTGTATATTTGCTTGCTATCTTTTGCTCGCGGATCCGTTCGTGTGCATGTCTTTTTCCGGGATAAGAAGTGGCTATGTTGTAATCCAGGTTATGGTCTATCTGTGTGCCAAATTTCATCCAAAAGCGTATAGCTGTTAAGTCGTGATTAAATTAATGAATTTACTTTATTTGCAAGAATGTGGTTACATGGGATTGTTATCAATTTATCATAATTTAAATAAGTACAATCGCCAATTATGTAATTTTGACATGCAAATATTAATATTATTACTAATTAAAAATAACTAAAATATTAGATTCATTCCATCCAAATTTACATATAAATTTTTTACTATCCCTGTATTATACATGTCCCACTGCTGGGCAAGAGCCTCCTCATAATAAGCGAGAGGGGTTAGGCCTCACTCGACCACGCTGGACTAATGCGGGTTGGCAGACTTCACATACCTTCGAAATTCTTATTAAGAACTTTTCAACTATGCGCGATGTTTCCATCACCGTTAAAGCAAGTGATAATTCCTAGTGTGGGGTTGGGATTATGTGTGTGTGACTGTTAGATGTAAAAAAATTGCTTGCTATTTAACCGACTTCAAAAAAGGAGCCGGTTCTCAATTCGGCGCGTTTTTAATTTTTTTTTATGTAGGTATTTACATCGATTTCTCCGCCAATTGTAGACCTATCGCAGCTAAGCTCTTTCGAGTGAAAAAAAATCACTCGATAGAGTTTAGCTGCGAAGTGGTCCCATATAAATTTGGTTAAGATCTGATGACGGAGTACGGAGAAAAAACAATTTAAACTCCTCAACAGACAACAGTACACTCGTCGCGATTATGTTATTGTATTGGAATTTACAATTGGAAGTCGGTTTAAGTTTTGTCAAACGTTATATTATTATTTAGTATATGCACTCACGCCTGCAGTCCCCAAAGGGGTGGGCAGAGGTGTAACCAGTACACCCACATTTCGCCAAGCGTATCTCCGTCCCACAATGTGATAGGGGGCGAGCCTATCGCCATACCGGACACAAATTCCAGACTCCGGGCTGATACTGAGCATTTCGTAATAGAAAAACCCAATATCACTTTACCCGACCCGGGGATCGAACCCGAGACCTCAGCGTCAGCCTCAATCGTAACGCGTACGCATTACAAGTGCGTTACTGCATAATTATATTATTATTTTCTTGTAGGATATAGGTGAATACATATGTCCTATATGTAAGACAATAATAGCGTCAGTGGATTCATTCACTACACACTACAAACGACATATGAGAAGGTGAGTTTGGCAAAAAATATTACATCCTTTCATTCCACCTGCCTTTATCCCACTCGCAGTGGGAGAAGGAAGTGTTAAATTAAACTGTTATATCCCTTAGATTCGAGTGCAGTTTATGTCAGAAGCGTGCCCTCGACCGCGGCCGTATAAAGCAGCATCTTTATTCTGCTCATAATATTGCTCTTTCGACTATAAAGTGTAAAACGTGCAGCCACGTGTCTCAGTGAGTATGATTTTTACACAACTGTACATAAAGAAGTGTGTTTTTCAGGATTCATAATATATACAATATGTAAAAAAAACCCTGTCCGATCCGTGAAGGTGTTATTAGGTATCGAGATAATTATAAGATAAGGACAATTGATGAATGAACGAGCTGTACAGACTTTTATAGCCCCGCCCCCTTGCACAAAATGTTGGTGGGGTAATATTTTTGCTTGAGTTACGTTTCTTGGCATCTTATTTCGATGACTATACGTTGTTTAAATTTGACCACACCTTTCTGTAACACGTTGTATATATTATATATCTACATAAATGATTAATATAATTAAACATTATTTAAAATTTAAACTTTTTTATAATACCGCTAAACCACTGACGAACATTTTAATATAAATTTCTTCATCATTTCCAATTTTTTTTGTTCTTCACCGAGTATGCTTTATTGTTTTTTTTTTTTTTGTTTTTTATTTATTCATCATGTAGGCAATTAAAATAGCGCTTATGACAAGTCAGTACAAAATAAAGAAACTTATGTAATTACAGAAATCATATCAGCTAATATACAACGTGTTATAGAAAGGGGCGGGCAAATTTAAGCAATGTATAGTATAGTGTATAAGTATTTTATCACCCATAGTACCAATTCCGATTGCATTGCTAGTACAATAATTATAGAATTTTCTTTTTTATCGAATGAGTAACATGTCGATATCGACTTTTAACTTTGGACAACACTAAATGATAAAAAATGATATTAAAGACCTCCTTTCATTTAATTATTTTATAATTAAAAAAACATTAAAGAGTTGTCAAATGTCAATATTTATTTGACGCAGTCAGTTCGGTAATTTCTGATTTTATGAAGTATGTTTACGAGTTCAAAAAATATGTTGTATTTGACTAAAAATAAGTATTATGTATTGGTACTTTGTGTTGGTGTAACTGATAACAGGATCGTCAACATTTTAAGAGGATCGTCGAATGTATTAAGCCAAATTCATAGATGGAAGACACGAGAATGAAGTATTTTTTAAAATACTTCTAGAGGATGGTACCAATATTGTCTTCAGCACACAATCTCTTTCAGATGTTATTTTGTGTTTAAATTACAAGTTACGTACGTATGTAAGTAGAATTACGTACAACTTATTCAAGTTTATTAAAAAGTGAGTGTCGTTCATAATAATTAATAGTGATGTCACCAATCTTATCGATCTTAATAAACGAGTGATCAAAATTAATGTAAAATTTTTGGATGTCTTGGTATTGAAAATGTCCGGTACATAAGTACTAATTGTAAGGTGTATGTAATGACCCTAAAATATGACCACACCTTTCTGTAACACGTTGTATACATAACATACATAGCATCGTCAAAATACACTGGGCAACTATAAAGTTTACAATATTTTTATATTAGTCCAGGATTGTTAAGTATTATTGGTTATAAGGTTGTGAATACATCATCGAAATAAGATAACTAGAACTATAACTTTCATATGAATCTGCCAAAAATACGACTCAACTTACTTACACATGCAAAGGTAAAATCACACGTAACACTCATACATACCCTGTCTCGGTGGCGTAGTTGTAATGCGTACGCGTTACGATTGAGGCTAACGCTGAGGTCTCGGGTTCGATCCCCGGGTCGGGTAATATGATATTGGGTTTTTCTATTACATAATGCTCAGTATCAGCCCGGAGTCTGGAATTTGTGCCCGCTATGGCGATAGGCTCGCCCCTTATCACATCGTGGGACAGAGACACGCTCGGCGAAATGTGGGTGTACTAGTTACACCTCTGGCTACCCCTTCGGAGATTACAGGCGTGAGTGCGTATGTATGTATGTACACTCATACATACATAGATTCGTATGAGAGTTTTTGCTCTAGTTATCTTATTTCGATGGGTTATACATACCAAATATACATATACGCGTTGAATTCAGAACCTCCCCTGGTTTCGTCGATTGAAAACAGCGCGTCTACACTTATATTACAGCCTCCGTGGCGCAGCGGGCGAGTAGCCGGTTGCGAAGCGTGAGGCAGTGGGTTCGATTCCCGCACCTAGACAAATGATTGTCTGATCCACAAAAATTTGTCTCGGGGTCTGGGTGTTGTGGGTTGGCAAGTCCCTCGTAGTTGCTGATACCCACGATACAGGTTATCCTAGTGTGGGGTCAGGACTATGTGTGTGACTGTTGGGTGTATTTATTATTATTATAAATGTAACCATCATGTTTCCAGTTCTTTGGACAGTCACATACGTCATTTAGACACGCACAAAGGACGTTTCAAATGTCCCGAGTGTGTGAAAACATTTAAACATCGCGGCGGTCTCAACAATCATATTATGTGAGTAATTTATAATAGCTAGTGATTTCTTATTTTATATTATTTTATTTTTATTTTATTATTTAAGGATTGCCAACAAAGTTTACAATAATACATACGTACATTAAATATTAACACTAATAACAATTGAACCTATTGCAACTCAAATTACAGGCAAACACAGCATGCATAAATAAATACAATCTTATATAAGTACTTAGTTCAATTAAATTAAAATTAGAAAATTAGAGAATTAAAATTAATATTAAAATAATTTGCAAAATAAGATGGTCAGTATGATTTATCAGAATGTTAGGGATACGTAGAAATTTCAGACTCTTCTAGAAGAGTTTTCCTAGAGTTTTATGTTTACGCGAATATTACACATTGAAATAAAACTAGTGTAACGAAGTAGAACAATTGAAACACAATAATTTAACACGATAAAAGATTATTAAAAGTACTTGAAGTAGCGAAAATAAACGGTGTTAAATTTAAATAAAGAAAAATGTGAATTTTATAAGAATACTGTCTCCTATTTAGGGCATATTTTTGATCCGAATGGCATGAGACCAGATTTTGCTAAGATTAAATCAGTTAAAACTATGGAAGTGCCCAAATGTCGCAAAGACTTAGAGCGTTTTCTTGGTATGGTCAATTTTCTTTCTCGTTATATTAAAAATTATTCGGAAATGTCTAGTTCTTTGCGAGAAATTGTACACGATCTTCTCCATTTATTTGGGCAGAGTAACACTTTATATTCCGTTTATCAACCGACTGACTGCCGACAGCAATTATTCCACCTTATTTATACCTTTTCACAAATAGTTCACATTAGTAATTATATTTATCATTGAACATGTCAGATCGTTCTAAATAACGTGTATATTATTTATAATTGAATAATTAAATAAGTCAGAGTATCTTATGGATTAACAGACAATATAACGTTATACAATAATAGTGTGACGTCATAACCGTTGTGTTATTATTTAGTACTGGCAGCACTTATAACACTAGTTTATACGGATTTTATCGCGGGTTAATTTTTATTTAAGTCGTGATAGCTCAGCCGGGAGTGGTACGGACTGTCGAGACGAAAGTCGCAGGTTCTAAACCAGCCCCAAGTGCATACACCTCTGACTTTTCTAAGTTATGTGTGTATTAATTGTTAATTATCAGTTGTTTTAACGGTGAAGGAAATATCGTGAGGAAACCTGCATACATGAGAAGTTCTTCATAAGACTAAGGCCTAACCCCTCTCATTCAGTAGAGGAGGCCCGTGCCCAGCAGTGGGACGTGTATAATACAGGGCTATTATTATTATACGGTCCGGTACGGTATATTAAGTCCCGGAGTCCGGGGGGTCTCTCCCGTGACCACGAAGGCTGAAAAGCTTTCGAAACGTCGGGACTAAAATTATAATAAAAATTAAATCGAGATAAAATACGTATAAACTAATTTTAATAGTTGTTTTATATAGCTCTAATAAAACATTTTTTTTTGTTTTTTTGTTCCATAAGGAACCGGCTAAGATCAGAGACCATGCTGCCAAGTCATTAGTTATATCTTTTCTTATATTCCAAGAACGATGAAACGGGGGTGTGGCCGATTTCAAGGTCTTGCTGGAGTTTTGGTGATAATTCCTTTCAGTTCAATGCTTCTTAGACGACTTTCTTCAAGCGAATCGAAAGCACAAGGTCGACAATACCCTTGATCAAAAATCACCTAAATCCACTTATTTCAATGTTTCCATACACTATTCATCATCGTTAATGATTATTGCACAAAACCACACCACTTTTATACAACAAACACAACTTTAAACTAGTTTAGGAAATAATTAAAACAAGAGAGCCACCGCACTGTAAGAATTCCCGCCAAAACTCCTCTAATAAAACAATCTCGTTGCTATTCCAAAAAGAGAACTAGATTTTCCATAGACTATATAAATAGGTAACAAACACCACAGAGTATAGGTACATCATATATGAACAGTAGATGTTACAAAGTAATGTATAATAACGCCCGGTTTCTGAAAGGCTGATCAATGTTAAATTAAGTAATCAAATGTCAAATCTCATGTCAAGTCGAAATTGAGTTGCTAGAAGCGTGATCAACACCTTTGATTTGACACACATGTTAGCTAACATAATTTTCAAATTATTATGAAAAATCGTATGTCAAACGGTACTAAAGAGATCAATTATATTTTTTTCACTAAATAACGTTTCACCAACTAGTATTGATTTGACAGCGATGTCAAAATCAAAGTTCTGTTAGTTGAATGTTTATTTGATCAGCTATTCAGAAACCGGGTGTAAGTATATGAATTATTTAGAGGTAATTCAATAAAAGCTGAGGTCGGCCAACGAGCAAGTGGGTCACCTGATGGTAAGTGATTTAGTACACCCAAAATACCAGAAGAATAGGAATAGAACGGGGTAATTCAGATACCTCAATCAATAATGCGTGAGACAGTGGTAACGACCCGGCCCATTCATACTGTAGAAAAACTTTCTACTGCGTGGCTCTACCATTCATGCATACATACGCACTTACGCCTGTAAACACCAAAGGGGTAGGCAGAGGTGTGACCAGTACACCCATATTTCGCCGAGCGTATCCCCGTCCCATGATGTGATAGGGGGCGAGCCTATCGCCATATCAGGCACAACTCCAGACTCCGGGTTGATACTAAGCTTTCTATGAAACCCAATATCACTTTTGCCCGCCTCGGGAATCGAACCAGAGACCTCTACGTTAGCGTTAGTCGTAACGCGTACGCATTACAACTGCCTCGGTGGCGCAATTGTAATGCGTACGCGGTACGACTGCTGTGCTGAGCTCTCGGGTTCAGCGAAATGTGGGTGTTCTGGTTACACCTTTGCCTACCCCTTTGGTGATTACAGGCGTGAGTGCGTATAGAAAAGTGGAGTTGAGTTATTCTCAAGTGAAAATAAATAATTGTTTAAAAAACACGCTTTTATAGAAAATCCAAGTAAAAAATGAAAAATAAATAATATTTTGAATAATTTTCAATAAAATTGAAATTAATTAATTAAATTAAAATTAAATTTGTTGAATTGTCATCGGTCCTTGATAAGTATGTCTAATTTAAAATTAGTCCGACGTTTTGAAGGGGTTCAAAATCATGTTCAAAGTTTCCGTTACATACATACATACATACATACATACGTATGAAGCTAATAAAAGCGTGATAAAAACCTATGTTTTGTTCGACAGCGCGGTACACGAACTGAACAACAACTTTCCATGCACAGTTTGTGGCAAAGTGTTTCGATGGAAGAACAGTCTCAAGCGACATCTGGAGAAACACGAGAGTAAGGTAACGTGTAGTATTCCGTATTATTAACACCGGGAAGCCACAGGAATAGGTTAAATAATAAAATAATAATAATACTAGCCCTGTATTATACACGTCCCACTGCTGGGCACGGGCTTGCTCTACTGAATGAGAGCAGTTAGGCCTTACTCCACCACGCTGGACGAATGCGGGTTGGCAGACTTCACATACCTTTGAAATTCTAATGGAAAAGTTCTCAGGTATGCAGGTTTCCTCACGATGTTTCCTTCAACGTTACAGCAAGTGACAATTAACAATTGATACACACATAACTTAGAAAAGTCAGAGGTGTATGCTCTTGGGACTGGTTTCGAACCTGCGACTTTCGTCTCGACAGTCCGTACCAATCCCCACCGAGCTATCGCTGCTTTAGGAATAGGCTAGTTGACACATTTTTAAAATACGTCTTATTTTGTTAATGAGGCTTTTCTATACCGATTTTTATTTTATCGTATTTTTCTGAGACTTTAAAAAACAACAAAAAAAAATTATTTTTTCATGAATATATGAAAATGCCCTCGGACATGTTGGCCTATAGATTATCTGTGCAATGACGACACATTTTATGGTTGCCTGTAAGAGATTGCCCTGAGCGATAAGGCCGCCAATTGTACTATTATTTGTATTTTTTTTTTTTGTACTTTAACACCCGGTTTCTGAAAGGCTGATCAAATCAACATTCAACTAACCGAACTTTGATTTTGACACCGCTGTCAAATCAATTCGAGATGCTGAAACGTTATTTATTGAAGAAAATTTATAATATTTGATGTCTCTTTAGTACCGTTTGACATATTTTTCATATTAATTTGAAAGTTATGTTAACTAACATGTGTGTCAAATTAAAAGTGTTAACCACGCTTCTAGCAACTCAGTTTCGACTTGACATGAGATTTGACATTTGATTACTTAATTTTACATTGATCAGCCTTTCAGAAATCGGGCGTAAGTGCATACAATAAAGAATTATAAATAAAAGATTGTGTGGTATTATGAAACCACGGTAAAAGTGAAACTTGTTTTCACATTATAGACATTTAACTAATTTTTTTTGGAAAAATATTACATTATGAGAAGATGTATGAATGTGGAAGAGGCGAAAGAGGTGTGTCAGGATCGTAGCTTGTGGTACTCAATAGTCTCTGCCTACCCCTATGGGACATAGGCGTGAGTGTGTATGTATGTATATATGTATTACATTAAACACTAACAAAAACAAACAAAATAGCGTGCGAACTATAGACGCCGCCATATTGGCCTTGGCTGCTCTGGCGAGCGCCTTTCACTTTATCCCTACTCTGCGGCCGACCGTCACGCGACATGCAACACACAGGCCAAAAAAAATGAGACGATTTAATAAAAGTTGAGGGTTATTCCAGGAGAAGCCGGAAGTTGCGTATTGTGAGTCGTGCGGTATTAGCTTCAAATCTATGTGCTCTTACCATAGACACATGAAGAACAGTCTGAAGCATGTGACACAGGATCAGCGCAAGTAAGTGGATTTTAATATCATTTTAACATACGCACTCACGCCTGTAATCCCCGAAGGGGTAGGCAGAGGTGTAACTAGTACACCTACATTTCGCCGAGCGTATCTCCGTCCCATAATGTGATTATCGCCATATCGGGCACAATTCCAGACTCCAGGCTGATACTGAGAATTTAATTATAGAAAAACCTAATATCACTTTTACCCCTCCCGGGATCTAACCCGAGACGTCGGCATCAGCCTCAGTCGTAGCGCGTACGCAATACAACTGCGCCACCGAGGCAGTCATATTATAATATGTGTAAAAATACATAAAATTAAACAAAATATTATTCATGCTCATACTGCTAATGATTGAATGTCAAATCCCACTACTGATGTTATAGAACAAAAAATATATATATTATAGAGGTTGAATTTCGACCAATACGCGACCACTGGTTATTATAATTTCAGATACGTGTGCGACCATTGCAACCGGCGGTTCATAGACAAGACCAAGCTTCGAGATCACATAGAAGACAAACATTTGCACAAAACGTACCAATGTCCTATATGTTTTAAGGTAATTCACTTTTTTGAATGGTAGAGCCACGCTGTAGACAGTTCTGTCTACAGCATGAATGGGCCGGCTCGTCCGGGTCGTTACCACTGTCTCACAGAAAACGGGCGTAAAGTAGCAGCTTGCTGCTGCGTTTCGTACGGTGAGTGAGATATCCGGAGGCCCAAATTCCCCTCCCCTTCCCAATCCCTAAAATATCCCTTTCCTTTAAGGTCGGCAACGCGCCCATGGTTATTTTAGTATTGTGGGCGTACATGGGCGGTGGAGATCACTTACCATCAGGTGACCCGTTTGCTCGTTTGCCAGCCTATACTATAAAAAAAAAAACTTATTTAATCGACTTCAAAACAGGAGGAAGTTCTCAATTCGACTGTTTATATATTTTTTTTGTTACCTCAGAACTTTCGACTGGGTGAACCGATTTTGATGATTCTTTATTTTATTTGAAGGCTGGTGCTTCCCGTGTGATTCCATTTCAATTTGGTTAAGATCTGATGACGGAGTACGGAGAAAAAAAATAAAACTCCTCAACGGACAACAGTACACTCGTCACGATTGTGTTTTTACATGCTATTGCTTTAATTACCACCAAAAATTTAAAAATAAAACAACGTTTAACAAAACTTAGAAACCAACTTCAAAATAAAAACACTGAAAAGTCAAAAATAACTCATTCTATATATTATTTTCCCTGTAAACGAACCTTTTGTTTTTTTATCATATGCATTTGTGATCATTGTAATTAACCGAATGTATTTATTTATTGCAGTCATCGAAAAATCGAGTGAATTTAGATCAGCACATGAGAAATGTTCATAAAGGAAGACCTAATAACAAAATGTGCCATCATTGCGGCAAAGGATTTCCGGTAAGTTTTTTTTTATTGGCTTGAGTGACGAAACGAGCAGGTCGCTCGCCTGATGGTAAGCGCCACGCCTACCCATAAACAGAAGCAACACCATACAGAACTTTGAATACAAAGCAGTGCATGACACTGGACTGCGCTCATCACCCCGAGACATAAGATGTTAAGTCTCATAATGCCCAGTAATTTCACTGGCTTCGATGTGTTTCAAACCCGAACACAACCGTGCTTGCATACTGCTGCTTAGCGGCAGAAATAGATAAAGCGGTGGTACCAACCCAGACGGCCTCTCGCATACGAGGGACCTACCACCTTGTCATTTTGATTATCTATAACTTTTATTAACGTCCATTCTACGTTTATGTCTTTAAACTTCAAACTCTATCTCCGAAGGAGTAGGCATATATGCAACTACAACTTGGCGTAGTCTACAATATTATTTTTCTCTCCTCCAGCCTTGCTATGTACAAAAAAATTCAAATATTAGGTCTAATTGAATTTTAAAACTCAATATTGAATTATTAATAATGGATTGTTGATTAATCGTTTTTTTTTTTGTTTAGAATCAACTTATTGAATTTAGAATTAATCGATGCTAATTAATGAATCGATTATCAATTACTCGTTTAATCAATCGATTATTATTATCACCTTTTATTTATTTTATGATTTTATTATAATTTTCAGACCAAAGTACAACTGGAGTCCCACATGCGCACGCACACAGGCGAACGTCCTTTCATATGTGAATACTGTCCGACTACATTCACGCAAAAATCAAATTTATACAAACATTATAGACAGGTATGGTTTTTTTATACTCTCAATGGCGGATCCAGGATTTTTTGGGCTAAACCCAAAATTTTAATTACAAAAATTGACAATACACTATACCTACTTAAAATGGAATAAGTAAGGATAATCGATGAAAATTATATTGTAGGTAATATATAGTAGTACTAAGAAAGTAGGATTATATCAAGATTAATTTGATATTTGTCAGTGGATCCAAATCTTTATGGGGCGGGCGTGGGGGGGCTAGTGTACGCTCGAGGGAAAAAAAACAATACTAAACTAAGTATAGTGCAGTCCAACTATAATGATGATTCGGTTTTGCCCATGGTCCATAGTAGATTCTGTTATCCATTCTAAAACTACGCCATCATTTTTTAACACACTTCACCGATGTAAACGTGACTTTTTTAAACTGCTTGAGTTACACTGTAGCCAGTTTTGTCTACAGCATGAATTGGTCGTCCAGCCTCTGCGGCGCAGTGCGCGAGCAGCCGGCTGCGAAGTATATCTCTATTCCAAAAAAAAAGTAGCTGCCAAAAGCTTGTCACGCTATCTCCTCCGAAACCGCTGGGGGTATGGGGTCGAGACAAAACAATCCGAATCAGAACCAATCGATGCAGAATAATGTGGGGAAGAAAGTAACATATGTCTCATATTCGTCGGACTTTAAGTTTTTTCTTTATTTTATGTTTTGTGGAAAACCATAGGCAACGCCCCTAGCAGTAAAAAAAGTAACTAACGTCTTCCTTTCAGGTCCACTTGAACATCAAATCAAAAAGATACCCGATGTGTAAAAAGCGGAAAGATGACGAAATAATCACACAACCGACAGATACCAACGAGGAAATATTAGGGGATCCATACAAACCTGTTGCTATACTGAGATTCTCGCCTGGGGAGGGACTACGCTATGTTGAATGAGGGATATGTACATGACTCCTAATGAAATCAACGGTAGACTAGTAAGACTACGCTATGTTGACTGTGGGATACGTATTATACATGACTCCTAATGCAATCAACGGAAAACTAGTAAGAGAGGAGATTAAGAAGAGTACAAGGATTTGGAGATTATTAGACTAGTAAGACTACGCTATGTCGAGTGAGGGATGTACATGACTCCTAATGGAATCAACGGAAGACTATTACGAGAGGAGATTAAGAAGAGTGTGAAGATTAGTAGACTAGTAAGACTACGCTATGTTGAGTGGGGGATACGTTCATGACTCCCAATGGAATCAACGGAAGACTAGTAAGAGAGAAGAATAAGATAAGAGTAGAGGAATGTGGAGATTAGTAGACTAGTAAGACTACGCTATGTCGAAGTTTTTTTTAAAAGTAATATTATTGTGCAATAAACATATTATGTAACTATAAAATATTGTTTTTTTTAACCTGATTGGCAATACGAGCAGGTCGCTCGCCTGATAAGCGCCTCACGCCTGTCCAGAAGAAGCAACGCCACACTGAACTTTAAATTACAAAGCACTGCATGGCATTGGACTGCGCTTGTCATGGGACGGAAATAAGCTCGGCGAAATGTGGGTGTACTAGTTTCAGCTATGCCTACCCCTTCGGGTAGTACATCTGTCCCTTATATGATAGGGGGCGAGCCTATCGCCATACCGGGCACAAATTCCAGACTCCGGGCTGATACTGAGCATTTTGTAAAAGCAAAACCCAATACCACTTTACCCGACCCGGGGATCGAACCCGAGACCTCAGCGTTAGCTTAATCGTAACGCGTACGCATTACAACTACGCCACCGAGGCAGTCAGTCAATTATATTAATATTTTACTAAAACAAAATCAATTCCACTTATGTTACAGTATCTTTTATAATATTAACAAGCAGTTGCGGGCGGCTCCGCCCGCGTGAATGCCTACTTCCAGGATTGAAGTAGCGACTTTAGTAGTAGTAGTGGGCTGGAGCAGTGGGCGCGGCGTGGGGGGGATCGCATCAAGCGAGTCCCGTCATCGGTGTGAGAAGGGCGCTTGACAAAAACAAAAATACTAAAATGACTATTAAAAAATAGGGGTTGATTGTAGAAGGGTGAAGGGTATTTTTAATGCCACATCATAAAAAAATTAAGACAAAGTTTTGGCAAAGAAAAAAACATTAAGGGGTATGCAAAATAGATAGTAGCCGATTCTCAGAATAACTGAATAAGCATATAAAATTTCATAAAAATCGGTCGAGCCGTTTCGGAGAAGTATGGGAACGAACATTGTGACACGAGAATTTTATATGTTACTAGCTGTTGCCCGCGGCTCCGCCCGCGTGAATGCCTATTTCCAGGATTAAAGTAGTCTAGTCGCATCAAGCGAGTCCCGTCATCGCGATCGGTGTGAGAAACGCGCTTGACAAAAATACTAATATCGGCCAACATCTATTTTTCATCCCCCTAAATGTTAAGGGTGGTCCACCACAAAATTTATTTTTTTTATTTTTTAGACAATTTGTTTATTTTTATTTTTTTATGATACAGCATTAAAAAATACATACAACCCTAAATTTTCAACCCTCTACGATCAACCCCTATTTTTTAATAGCGACATTAGTATTTTTGTCAAGCGCGTTTCTCACCGGGACTCTTGATGCGCCCACTAGGCTACTTTAATCCTGAAATGGGCATTCACCCGGGCGGAGCCGCGGGCAACAGCTAGTATAAGATAAAGATTTCAACACGAGTTATGTAGCCCATAGTTTTATGATCGTAAAAATATATGTACGTATAAAAATCTTAAAAAATATTATTTGTATTATAACATAACAATATCGCACGTGTAAGAATTGCATAAAAATGGAAATTGCAGTTGTGCTTATAGTTTTAGGTTAGTACGCGTTAGTGGCATCGAAATAAGATGACAAGAAACGTAGCTCAAGCAATAAAACCCATCAAAACTATGTGCAAGGGGCAGGGCTATAAAGTCAGTGCAGCTCGTTCATTCACTAATTCATAAAAAAATATTTATGATCCCTAGTTGACACTTAAACTTACTTATGAAATAAAGTTGATTTTGAACGTTCCATAATTTTGCATGTGTAAGTAAGTGAAGCCGTATTTTTGGCAGATTCATATGAGAGTTATCGTTCTAGTTATGTTATTTCGATGGTTAGTTCATTATTAAAAGACACTTACTGCCGCCCTCAGAGACGTTACTAAACATTGTTATTAACATTCCGGCCGGGTGGTTTACTGGTAATTCTATGGTAGAATTATCTAAACGTCAGTGTATTTTTATAGTTATATTAATAATACATTAAGTCTCAAATTTGAAGGGCAGATCAATAAGGTTGAATTCTGCTTGTCAAATCAGTTTACCGTTAACTGCCGCGCCGGAATAGTGCCCCTATTCACTAAGCTCTATGCTCAGTGTAAATTTCTGTGTACATGATCTGGGAGTGAAATATCCGGAGGCCTAAATCCCCCGCCCCTTACTAATCTCAATTCGTTCCCATTAAAGCAGGCAGGCGGTATCGCATCCATTATTCTTTTTTTATTAGCTTGAATGACGAGACGAGCAGGTCGCTCGCCTGATGGTAAGCGCCTGTCTATAAACAGAACCAACACCACACAGAACTTTGAATTACAAATCACTGCATGGCACTGGACTACATTCGTTACCACTAGACATAAGTTGCTAAGTCTCATAATGTCCAGTAATTTCACTGGCTTCAATGCCCTTCAAACAGTGCTTACTCACTGTTGCTTGGCGGCAGAAATAGACAAAGCGGTAGTGCCAACCCAGTCGACCTGTCGCATATGATGGACCTACCACCATTCTTCGGGTATCGTGGGTGTTTATAGAGATAGGCATAATTTACCATGAGGTGACCCTGTCACATGATTTTCGGCCTCTGCTATTTTGATTATGTTGGTATTGCTTATTGGTATAAGATGCTGCCTCGGTGGCGCAGTTGTAATGCGTACGCCTTACGACTGAGGCTGACGCCGAGGTCTCGGGTTCGATCCCCGGTCGGGTAAAAGTTATATTGAGTTTTTCTATGCTCAGTATCAGCCTGGAGTCTGGAATTGTGCCCGGTATGGCGATAGGGTCGCCCCCTATTACATCATAAAACGGAGATACGCTCGGCGAAATGTATGTGTACTGGTTACACCTCTGCCTACCCCTTCGGGGAGTACAGGCGTGGGTGCGTATGTATGCTTATTGGTGGAGCGTGGCACTTACCATCAAGCCAATGGCTGCTCATTTCGTCAGTTTTATAAAAAAAAAAAATTTTCAGCGCCTGCATTTTCATTGGATCCCAAAAGTGTCAATTTAGACATAGAAACATCAGTTCTATTTGATCCCAAAGATGCTAAAAGTAACTCATCCTTTCTACATAGTGTTAAACATTTTCTAGATGACCTTCAACAAGTACTAGATCCTAAACCTAATTACCGCGCTCGAGACGATGATCCCAAATTTACTGATGTTATAGACGAAATAGCAAAGGCTTTATTAAATTTGACTGATAATGACATCGAGAAACTGTGCAAAACTGTGTATAGAAAAGCCAAAAGACTTAAAATGAGCGATAATGATGGGTTTATAGTAAGAAATCTGAAGCAAAATGTTAAAAACACTTTAAAAAGTTGGGCTAAAAAGCCTCCTGGAGAAATAAAGAACTGTATTAAGCTATATTTACAACACGAAAGTGGATTCTTCATGGACTACATAATCAATAAATTAAACTACGTTTTTGAAGAAGAAGACATTAAAAATATGAAAAGCAAGTTAAATACAATCACTGAAACGAATAATTTTGACGATTTTAACGAAATTGTAGGGGAAGTTATTGATTTTGCATTCAATTACAACAATAAGGCAAACAATTTAATTGGTGATGAAATACATAAAAACAATAGAAATGATGATATAATTGTAGCGGGAAGATTGAAAAAAGAATTAATAGAAAATTCCGGAAGGATTAAAGTAAAAGCAGAATTGAATGATGATAAGAGAAGTACATCAAAATTTAAAGATAGAGAAGAAATAATATTGAATAAAAATATAGAAGTATTCGTTCGAGCTGCTGATTAAAATAATTATTGAAATAAAACTAGTTTATACGGATTTTATCGCGGTTTAATTTTTATCCTATCACGGCACTACGCCTAATGTTAAGTACAATGCATACATACATACGCACTCACGCCTGTAATCCCCGAAGGGGTAGACAGAGGTGTAACCAGTACACCCACATTTCGCCGAGCTAATATCCATATCATGATGTAATAGGGGACGAGCCTATCAACATACCAGCCACAATTCCTGACCCCAGTTGATACTGAGCATTTTGTGATAGTAAAACCCAATGTAAGTTTTACCCGGTCCGGGGATCGAAACCGCGGCTCTCCTTACACAGCTGGCTACTCAAAATCAAAATCAATCAAAATATTTATAGAATCCATATATATTTTTTTTAAATAGCATAGGCCGGCAAACGAGCAAGTGGGTCACCTAATGGTAAGTGATTTCCACTGCACATGTAGGCCCACAATACTAAAATAATTATGGGTGCATTGTCGACCTTAAAGGAAAGGGATTATGAAAGGATTGGGAAGGGGAGGGGGTTTGGGCCTCCGGATATCTCACTCACCGTACGAAACGCAGCAGCAGGCTGCTACTTTACGCCGGTTTAGTAAGAAGGTAGGTAGTGGTATAGTCATGCTGTAGACAAAGCTGTCTACAACATGATTGGGAATGAGTGATTCACAAATATTTGTTTCGGGTCTAGGTGTTGTGGGACCGTAAGTCCCGCGTAGATCCCAAGATACTTTGACCTAGTATGCGGTGGGGACTACGTGTGTGACCATTGGTCTTGGATGTCAAATAAAACTTAGAAATCATTCCAAACATACCTTTTATTGAAAAATACTCAATTCATATTACAAATATGTACAAAAAGGTAAGCTTACATATATTTCGGTGGTAAAATAAATATAAAATCGATCAAGTAAGATCGGGACTAGCGCACAAAAGTTTTTTTATTAGCTTATATGACGAGACGAGCAGGTCGCTCGTCTGATGGTAAGAAACACGCCTGTCCATAAACAAAGCAACACAACACAGAACTTTGAATTAAAAAGCACTGCATGGCATTGGACTGCGGTCGTTACTCCGAGACATAAGATAAGATAAGAGGCCCCATAATGCTCAGTAATTTCAGACCGAAACACTACACAACAACCCACTGGTGCTTGGCGCCTGGTATTGAAACCAGTCAAATTACTGGGCATTATGAGACTTAACACCTTATGTCTCGGGTGACGAGCGCAGTCCAATGTCATGCAGTGCATTGTAATTCAAAGTTCTGTATGATGTTGCTTCGGTTTATGTGCAGGCGTGACGCTTACCATCAGGCGAGCGACTTGCTCGTTTCGTCACTGAAGCTAATAAAAAAACAAAGTTCTATCTGGTTATAATATGTCTATCCAAGGTATTATGCCACCGAGGCAATCGATATATATCCCGTGTGCTTATGCTAAGCGGTCAGGATTGAGTCGGTGTTGGTGGAAGCTACGCTATACGTTCCTATGCACACGTCGCACATGCCGCGACAGACACGAGTGCCACGCGAAGCGAGCCGGACACGAGCTACATCGATACCAACACTCACCGCTGTGCAGCGCGCGCGTGTGACTGCGCAGCTTCGCTTGGTTCTAACGACAAATACATCAATAAATACACCCAACAGTCACACACATAAAATACACCCAACAGTCACACACATAAAATACACCCAACAGTCACACACATAGTCCTGACCCCACACTAGGTAAACCTGTGTCGTGGGTATCAGCAACTACGAGGGACTTGCCAACCCACAACACCCAGACCCCGAGACAAATATTTGTGAATCAGACAAACATTTGTCTAGGTGCGGGAATCGAACCCACGACCTCACGCTTCGCAACCGGCTACTCGCAAGCTGCGCCACGGAGGCTGTCAATAAAAAATACACGTAACATTCATCGTATATTACACTTTTACAACAAACAGGCGACATCCATAACATAAATACTAGAAATAAGAATAAACTGATATTGCCCATGACCACACTTAAAAAAAATTGTAACTCCAAGTGTCAAAGTATACGTTTCTACAACAAAATTTTAAGCCATATTCAACTATTAAGCCTTAATAAATTTAAATTATGTTTTAAATGTAGGCTTTGCCAAAAAGGTTATTATAATGTGAAAGATTACTTGGAAGACAAAACAGCTTGGAATTGAGCCGCTCACTCCATACAAAATTGGCTGTACATAGTTCTCTTTTTTTATATATTATATTATTTACTATTGACTGCTCTATTGGCACAATATTAGTGTTTAAGGGAATACTGACATTTTTTTATTATTAATTAATTCATTTTGTCATAATTTTTGTTAATGTAAGTGCGAGTGCTAAGTATGTCTGGTAAACTCATAGCTATTTTTTTAAAGCCAATCCAGGAATTTCTGTACATTACACTCGCATAATTCTGTAACACAATGTCTGGACATTAAAAGAGCCATAACCCATGAGTTTGTTTCGGCATTTGTTCTCATGGCTAGCCCCGAAATGCCGTCGTAAATGTAATGTAGCATAAAAAATTATTGACACGTATAAGTGATATTTATGATCTAATTTACAGAGTAAATGATTTGATTTTATTATACCACGTGTTACAGAAAGGTGTGGTCAAATTTAAGTAACGTATAGTGTACGATACAAGTATTATACAACGTGTTACAGAAAGGTGTGGTCAAATTTAAGCAACGTATAGTGTACGATACAAGTATTATACAACGTGTTACAGAAAGGTGTGGTCAAATTTAAGCAACGTATAGTGTACGATACAAGTATTATACAACGTGTTACAGAAAGGTGTGGTCAAATTTAAGCAACGTATAGTGTACGATACAAGTATTATACAACGTGTTACAGAAAGGTGTGGTCAAATTTAAGTAACGTATAGTGTACGATACAAGTATTATACAACGTGTTACAGAAAGGTGTGGTCAAATTTAAGCAACGTATAGTGTACGATACAAGTATTATACAACGTGTTACAGAAAGGTGTGGTCAAATTTAAGCAACGTATAGTGTACGATACAAGTATTATACAATGTGTTACAGAAAGGTGTGGTCAAATTTAGGCAACGTATAGTGTACGATACAAGTATTACACAACGTGTTACAGAAAGGTGTGGTCAAATTTAACCAACGTATAGTGTACGATATGAGTATTTCGCCCCCTGTAGAACAAAAACCTATTTATTATTTATCGAACGAGTAACATATCGATATTCGACTTGCTACTTTGCACAACACTAAATGTCATACAGCAGAGATTTTATCTCACTCCCGTATTGTCATTGCCGCTCCCGCACTTCACTTAATTTATATGAATATGATCGATCTTATCGAGCGTAATAAACGAATGATTATAATTAGGATATCTATATTTTGATAAGATCCTTTACATAAACACTATCAGGTGTATGTAACGACCCTTAAATATGATCACACCTTTCTGTAACACGTTGTATACAAGGTTAGTCAGAAAGGGTGTGCTAAGCTGTGGCCAACTTAAAGTGTTATTGATGAGGATTTCTACCATGTTAATATATTTTAAAAATTAAACTTATATAGAAATTACGGTAGTAGGAAAGTAGAATAGTAGGAAAATAAGATAGTAGAGTAATGGTACTCACCGGGAAGGGCTTCCCACAATGGTCGCACAGATGTTCCGCTTGTCCGTTCTTGTGTACAACTTGCTTGTGCAAGTACAATGACGTGTGGCTTTTGAAAACCTGCCAATATATGATGGTAAGTGATCTCCACTGCCCGTGTACGCCCACAATACTAAAGGAATTATGGGCGCGTTGCCGACCTCAAAGGAAAGGTATAATTAAGGGATTGGGAAGAGGAGGGGGTTTGGGCTTCCGGATATCTCACTCACCGTACGAAACGCAGCAGCAAGCTGCTACTTTACGCTGGTTGTCTACCATGATCAAAGGGGAATGCCCAATTTCCATATATCGTTGGGCCCATATTCTTGATGACACGTTACAAGTACAAAATTAGAGTATTTGTTCTGCAATAATATCATCTATAACTATGCTTAATTTAAAATTTATTGACAATTAGAGATGGCAAGATGCTCCCACTACTTCTTTATTTTATTTTACACGCATTCTAATCATACATACGCACTCACGCCTTTAATCGCCGAAGGGGTAGGCAGATGTGTAACCAGTACACCCACATTTCGCCGAGCGTATCTCCATCCCTTATGTGATAGGGGGCGCGCCTATCGCCATACCGGGCACAAATTCTAATAAATATTTGAAATATTGATTGCAGTTAAATTTTTCAATCATTTATGATTCTGCTTTCGTAATAGGGTTTTTCAATACCTAACAGTCAGTTGTTCATCAGTTTTCAAATGAAAATATCTTTTTTTTTATATGTATGTTAATTTTTCTAAGCTACCTGTGTAACGATAATATCTCGCGTCTGTTTATTATTATTTTTTATTACTAGGGGCTTTGCCCATGTTTTTCCACAAAACATAAAATAAAAAAAGAAACTTAAAAGACCGACGAATATGAGACATAATATGTTACTTTCTTCCCCACATTATTCTGCATCGATTGGTATCGGTCTCGACCCCATACCCCCAGCGGTTTCGGAGGAGATAGCGTGACATGCTTTTGGCAGCGGCGGCGGCGGCGCCAGTTACTTTTTTTTAGAATAGAGAGATTTTCTATTGCGTATACATAAATATTCGAATTCAAGTTCACGCATCAACTATATTGTTGCAGAACTCTCAGATGTTTACTTCGCCGTTAAAACGAGCTTAATTTACTGTAATATGTGGCTGATTTATAAAAAAAATAATTACAATTATGCTAAAACCTACCTTTTTACACACCGAGCATGTATGCACGTAGTTTTTGAGATGTTCCCAGTCGACGTGATCTTTTAGTCGAGTTTTATTAGCGAAACGCTTCCCACATTCACTGCACATGTGCCTGAGGAAAAATAACATACGTAATATAAAATATATGCTGACTGCCTCGGTGGCGCAGTTGTAATGCGTACGCGCTGACGCTGAGGTCTCGAGTTCGATCCCCGGGTCGGGTAACAGTGATATTGGGTTTTTCTAGCCCGGAGTCTGGAATTGTGCCCGGTATGGCGATAGGCTCGCTCCCTATCACATCATGGGACGGAGATACACTCGGCGAAATGTGCGAATATGTTAATATAAAGACCGAAAAATATCAACGTCTGACCTTGACAAGATTTTCCGCTGAAACCGAAACTGTTAATGAATATTCAGCTCCATTTCTAGTTTCGGCTGAAAAAGAAACTTATACATACGCACTCTTGCCTGTAATCCCTGAAGGGGTAGGCAGAGGTTTAAACAGTACCACCTTATTTCGCCATACTGGGCACAATTCCGGATACCGGGCTGATACTAAGCATTTCGTAATAGAAAAACCCAATATCACTTTTACCCAACCCGGGGATCGAACCCGAGACCTCACCGTCAGCCTTATTCGTAACGCGTACGCATTAGGTACAACTGCGCTACGAAGGCAGTCTGAAACTTATGTACTTAATTATATCAGAAAAAATAATTTATTTATAATGACGGCCAGCTTAAACTTCCACAATACCTGAAGTTTTTTTTTTTTTTTATTACTTTGAATGACGAGACGAGCAGGTCGCTCACCTAATGGTAAGCGCCACGCCTGCTCATAAACAGAAGCAACGCCACACAGGACTTTAAATTTCAAAGCACTGCATGACACTGGACTGCGCTCGTCACCCCGAGACATAAGGTGGTTAAGTCTCATAATGCCCAGTAATTATATTGGCTTCAGTGTCCTTCACACCGGAACACAACAGTGCTTACACACTGTTGCTTGGCGGCAGAAATAGACAAAGCGGTGGTACCAACCCAGCCGGCCTCTCGCATACGAGGGACCTACCACCTTGTAAATCTTGGACGCATTACCAACCGAAAAGAAAAGGGATAATTAAAAGATTGGTAAGTGGAGGGGGATTTGGGCCTCCGGATATCTCACCGTACGAAACGCAACAGCAAGCTGGTATTTCACGCCGGTTTTTTTATAGTATAGGCCGGCAAACCATACCGCCGCCCATGTACGCCCACAATACTAAAATAATCATGGGCGCGTTGCCGACCTTAAAGGAAAGGGATAATTTAGGGATTGGGAAGGGGAGGGGAATTTGGGCCTCCGGATATCTCACTCACCGTACGAAACGCAACAGCAAGCTGGTATTTCTCGTCGGTTTTCCGTTAGACAGTGCTAACAACCCGGTCGAGCCGTCAAATTCATGCTGTAGAGAAAACTGTGTACAGCATAGCTTTATAACAACTTACAAAACCGTTATGCAGTGCTTACTTACTTAAAATCATTTTCGGTAACGTGTTTCTTACTTATCTTCATGTGTTGTTTGTACGTTGCGATGGATGAGAATGTTCTGTTGCAAGGTTCACATACCAGCTCGCCGTTCGCTCTGCAATTAATAATATAAATAATTAAGAGAGTCTAGATTTAAAACATATAATATTATTATAAAATCATGACATACTCGTGAACGGGTGCTGCTTGTGTGGACTGGTCTGCTCGGACTGTTATCTTTTTGACGAATCTAAATAATGTATAACATTTTATGGATTCAATAAATATTTTGAATTTGAATTTGAATTTGACATCGATGAAACGTAACAAAGGCATTGACCAATGTCTATTAATCGCGCGTACAATATTGGTAATTTATGATATTACTACCGTCATTATTTATTAAATTGTATTATCGCAATCGGTTCGACAAGTATTGTTGTAGTGTTTGCTCGTGGCAATTTTTTATATATAGATTTAAGATAACCAGTGTTTCTCTTATAAGGGAATATTTTGTTCTTTGGAGAAATACATTTCTTTAACCGTAATAATACCGGTCATGTGTTATACAACGTGTTACAGAAAGGTGTGGTCAAATTTAAGCAACGTATAGTGTACGATGTAAGTATTATACAACGTGTTACAAAAAGGTGTGGTCAAATTTAAGCAACGTATAGTGTACGATGTAAGTATTATACAACGTGTTACAGAAAGGTGTGGTCAAATTTAAGCAACGTATAGTGTACGATGTAAGTATTATACAACGTGTTACAGAAAGGTGTGGTCAAATTTAAGCAACGTATAGTGTACGATATAAGTATTATACAACGTGTTACAGAAAGGTGTGGTCAAATTTAAGCAATGTATAGTGTACGATATATAAGTATTATACAACGTGTTACAGAAAGGTGTGGTCAAATTTAAGCAACGTAAAGTGTACGATATAAGTATTATACAACGTGTTACAGAAAGGTGTGGTCAAATTTAAGCAACGTATAGTGTACGATATAAGTATTATACAACGTGTTACAGAAAGGCGTGGTCAAATTTAAGCAACGTAAAGTGTACGATATAAGTATTATACAACGTGTTACAGAAAGGTGTGGTCAAATTTAAGCAACGTATAGTGTACGATATAAGTATTATACAAAGTGTTACAGAAAAGTTTGGTCAAATTTAAGCAACGTAAAGTGTACGATATAAGTATTATACAACGTGTTACAGAAAGGTGTGGTCAAATTTAAGCAACGTATAGTGTACGATATAAGTATTATACAACGTGTTACAGAAAGGTGTGGTCAAATTTAAGCAACGTAAAGTGTACGATATAAGTATTATACAACGTGTTACAGAAAGGTGTGGTCAAATTTAAGCAACGTATAGTGTACGATATAAGTATTATACAACGTGTTACAAAAAGGTGTGGTCAAATTTAAGCAACGTATATTGTACGATATAAGTATTATACAACGTGTTACAGAAAGGCGTGGTCAAATTTAAGCAACGTAAAGTGTACGATATAAGTATTATACAACGTGTTACAGAAAGGTGTGGTAAAATTTAAGCAACGTATAGTGTACGATATAAGTATTATACAACGTGTTACAGAAAGGTGTGGTCAAATTTAAGCAACGTAAAGTGTACGATATAAGTATTATACAACGTGTTACAGAAAGGTGTGGTCAAATTTAAGCAACGTATAGTGTACGATATAAGTATTATACAACGTGTTACAGAAAGGCGTGGTCAAATTTAAGCAACGTAAAGTGTACGATATAAGTATTATACAACGTGTTACAGAAAGGTGTGGTCAAATTTAAGCAACGTATAGTGTACGATATAAGTATTATACAAAGTGTTACAGAAAAGTTTGGTCAAATTTAAGCAACGTAAAGTGTACGATATAAGTATTATACAACGTGTTACAGAAAGGTGTGGTCAAATTGAAGCAACGTATAGTGTACGATATAAGTATTATACAACGTGTTACAGAAAGTTGTGGTCAAATTTAAGCAACGTATAGTGTACGATATAAGTATTATACAACGTGTTACAAAAAGGTGTGGTCAAATTTAAGCAACGTATAGTGTACGATATAAGTTTTTCACCTCCCGTAGTTGCAATCCAATTGCATTGAGTCCGTCTTTCTCTCTCTCTCTCTCTCTGGCGTGTGTGTGTGTGTGTGTCTGTGGCACCGTAAGGCCTTAACGAATGGACCGATTGTAAAGCGTTTTTTGTTCGATTATATTATCTGTAGTGAAATTACTGGGCACTATGAGACTTAATAGCTTATGTCTCTGTAAGGAGCGCAGTCGAATGCCATGCAGTGCTTTGTAATTCAAAGTTCTGTGTGGTGTTGCATCTGTTTATGGGCATGCGTGTCGCTCCATCAAGCGAGCCACCAGCTCGTCTCGTCATTCAAACTGCTAAAAAAAGGTATAATCAGTTTTGTTACCTAGCTTCATGACTGTGCAGATGTCTCAGCAGATTCCCCCGCCATTGGAATCTCTTGTCGCACTGTGGACATGGGTACTGCTCTCTCGACTTGTTCACTGAATGTTTTATCTGCTGTATACACGCTTGCTCTTTTTCAGGACTCGTCGCATTTGCCGGCAGGGATTCTTTTAACTTCCTGTTGGATATAATACTAATAATACTGGCCCAAGTAGCGGATCCAGGGGTAGGGATAAGGGGCTCAAGTCCCCCCTCCCAAAAGCATTTGGGTCATAAATCTCAATTTAATCTTGATATTATCCTACTTTCTTAGTACTTCTTACTCGTATACTACATACAATATAATTTTCATCGCTTATCCTTACTTACTCCTACACCTTGCAGACGTATAATATAGATAATGGACTAGCGTTGGAACAGCCTGATGGGAACAAATCAAATCCCTTCTTAAAATGGAAGGTGACTTTTTGATCCACGACAGTAGGACGGCAAAGCTTGTTAAGATTATTTATAAAACATACCATAACTTCAATTGTATTTGATGTTTAGAACTTGTCTTAACATGTTTCCTGAGATTCGACGATGTTGTAAATGATAATCTGTAACAAAACAAACCTACATTTAATCATAAGATATTTAGTCTAGTATCTAGTTTAGTATATTTAGTAGGTATTGTCTACAGCATGAATGGGCCGGCTCGTTCGGGTCGTTACCACTGTCTCACAGAAAACCAGCGTAAACAAGCGAAGCTGCTGCCTTTCGTACGGTGAGTGAGATACCCGGAGGCCTAAATCTCCTTCCCCGTCCCAATCCCTTAATCATCCCTTACCTTTAAGATCAGCAACGGGTCCATGATTCTTCTAGTATTGTGGGCGTACATGGATGGTGGAGATCACTTACCATCAGGTGACCCACTTCCTCATTTGCCGTCCTGTGCTAAAAAGTTCACTCAATAGATACACACATAATAATAATAAATACACCCAACAGTCACACACATAGTCCTGACCCCACTGAAAACTTTAATTATGTTATTGTTTGTGAACCGTATTTCGTTTCATTACCTCTGCAAGAGCGATGTCTCGGAGCAAGAGCGAGATAGCAAGTTGCGGCGTCTACGTGCATCAAACACGCCGCGCCGCGTGTGCATCCGGTTTCGTCAATACGTAACATCAGTCAGCTGTTCATCAGTTACATACATACTCACTCACGCCTGTAATCCCCGAAGGGGTAGGCAGAGGTGTAACTAGAACACCCACATTTCGCCGAGCGTATCTCCGTCCCATGATGTGATAGGGGGCGAGCCTATCGCCATACCGGGCACAAATTCCAGACTCCGGGCTGATACTGAGCATTTCGTAATAGAAAAACCCAATACCACTTTACCCGACCCGGGGATCGAACCTGGGACCTTAGCGTTAGCGTAATCGTAACGCGTACGCATTACAACTGCGCCACCGAGGCAGTGTTCATCAGTTTTCAGATGAACTTTTTTTTTTATATATGTCCGTTTTTCTAAGCTACCTGTGTAAGGATAATATCTCGCTTCTGTTTATTTTTTTTAATTACTAGGGGCTATGCCCATGTTTTTCCACAAAACATAAAATAAAAAAAATAAAAACTTAAAGTCCGACGAATATGAGACATATGTTACTTTCTTCCCCACATTATTCTGCATCGATTGGTATCGGTCTCGACCCCATACCCCCAGCGGTTTCGGAGGAGATAGCGTGACAAGCTTTTGGCGGCGGCGCCAGTTACTTTTTTTTAGAATAGAGAGAAGACAGATAGTATTTTTATTAAGCTGTCTATATGTCTATCTTCACGACCTAGAAAGGGTCGACAGGCTTTTTGTTACATACTGTATATAATTAGACATAGTCAAGTACTCTATTGTCTACTCGTTACGTCACGGAGGCCCTTACCTGCAAGGTTCACAATACGGTTTCCTTTTCTGCCCCGCTTCGATTCTGTGCGTCTCTAGATGCTTCCTCAACGACGTCTTCCATCGAAACGACTTATCACAGATCTCGCACGGGAATGCTTCCGATTGCTTTGTACTATAAACAAACAATTTTTTTTTTATTATTTTACTATGTAGATACTGAGTTATGAGCAGTTGTCTTCAATGGGGGACACGCTCAGCATGCCATATCGCGCCCAAAACATCCGCTTGTAGTCTCTGACTGATCGCAAATACAAAAAAATATATATATATATTTTACGGCTCTGGATACTTGTCCTTTGAGCCCGTCTTAGATATTTTTTGCTCTTCCTTAAGTTTTCAAGTATATACCCATCATACTAATATTATAAATGTGAATGTATGTGTTTGTGACGCTTTCACGCGAAAACTACTTAACCGATCATCATGAAACTTTGTACACATATTCTTGGAGGTACAAGAAGTAACAAAGGATACTTTTTATGAAAAAAAAATATCTATTTGTTTGTTACGCTTTCACGCATAAATCACTGAACCGATTTGATGAATTTTGATGTAGAGATAGATGGGACCCTGGAGACGGTTATAGGATACGTTTTATTTCGGAAAAGTATATACACGCGGGCGGAGCCGCGAGCAAAAGCTAGTATACAATAAATATACCTACTCACCTATCTAATTCTTCAATACACTCAGTTTTCTCACATATCTCTTGATTTTTTGTCGTTAGTTGTATGTCGATGTTGGAACTATAAATATAGAAAAAACATATTCAATACTCAATGCAGTGTTTTAATATTGGCACTGTAAAATTATTACACTGCACATGCGGGCTTAGCACATGTAACACAACATATCTCGCACGAGAGAGGAATATAATTATCGACGACAAAGGAAAAAAAGTTTTAAAGATGTTTTTTTATAGCATAGGCCGGCAAACGAGCAAGTGGGTCATCTGATGGTAAGCGATCTCCACCGCCCATGTACGCTCACAATACCAAAAGAATTATGGGTGCGTTGCCGACCTTAAAGGAAAGGGATTATTAAGGGAATGGGAAAGAGAGGGGATTTGGGCCTCCGGATATCTCACTCACCGTACGAAACGCAGCTGCTGCTTTACGTCGGTTTTCTGTGAGACAGTGGTACCGACCCGGACGAGCCGGCCATGCTGTAGTGTCTACAGCGTGGCTCTACCATTCAAAAATGGGCCTTGGCCTTGGCTGCTCTGGCGAGCGCCTTTCACTTTATCCCTACTCCGCGGCCGACCGTCACGCGACATGCAACACACAGGCCAAATTTTTTTGAGACGATCTAATAAAAGTTTCACTTTAATAAAAAAATTGGACATAGGCTTTTTATCCCGGAAAAGCCCGTACACGCGGGCGAAGTAAAAAAATCTAGTGATCATAAATACCTGAGCCAATGGGCGGCGCCATAGTGTTTGACGGCACTGCGTTTGGTTCCATGTTTGGTTCCGCACAACACGCACTGGTACCTTCGTTTGTGCTTGTTTTTGTGATAATTAAATGATACCTCTGAGCTAAAGGAACACTCGCATATGCTGCATCTGTAGTTAGATGCGTTCTATAAAAAAAAAAACAATTTAAAAGTCATACATATACGCACTCACGCCTGTAACCGCCGAACGGGTAGGCAGAGGTGTAACCAGGACATCCACATATCGCCGAGCGTATCTATGTCCCATGATGTGATAGGTGGCGAGCCTATCGCCATAGCGGGCACAAATTTCAAACTTCGAGCTGATACTGAGCTTTTCGTAACACGACCCGGGGATCGAACCCGAGACCTCAGCGTCAGCCTCAGTCGTAACGTGTACGCATTACAACTGCGCCACCGAGGCAAATTTAAAACTCATCTTTCTTCTCATATATAAAATAAAACTCCGAAACGGCTCGACCGATTTTTATGAAATTTTATATGCATATTCAGTAGGTCTGAGAATCGGCTACTATCTATTTTTCATCCCCCTAAATGTTAAGGGTGGTCCAACCCAAAACTTTTATTTTTTATTTTTTAGACAAAATTTTTTGATTTTGTTTTTTTATGATACCGCCACAAAAAAAAACCATACAACCCAAAATTTTCAACCCTCTACGATTAACCCCTAGTTTTTAATAGCGATATTAGTATTTTTGTCAAGCGCGTTTCTCACACCGATTGCGATGACGGGACTCGCTTGATGCGACTAGACTACTTTTATCCTGGAAATAGGCATTCACGCGGGCAGAGCCGCAGGCAACAGCTAGTATAATATAAAAATATATATGCAAGAGCCTCCGTGGCGAAGTGGGTGAGTAGCTGATTGACACGAGAGACTGTGGATTCGAATCTCGCACGTGGAATTACAAAGCACTGCATAGCACTGGACTGCGCTCGTCACCCCGAGACATAAGGTGTTAAGTCTCATAATTCCCAGTAATTTCACTGGCTTCAATGTCCTTCAAACCGGAACACAACAGGGCTTACACATTGTTGCTTGGCGGCAGAAATAGACAAAGCGGTGGTACCGACCCAGACGGCCTCTCGCATACAAGGGACCTACCACCTTGTATGTATGTAATACCTTGTAATATTTATGGATCACTGAAACATTTTCCACGTGCGAGAATCGAACGCGCAGTCTGAGTGGTAGAGCCACGCTGTAGATACTTTTGTCTACAGCATGTATGGGTCGGCTCGTCCGAGTCATTACCACTGTCTCACAGAAAACCGACGAAAAGTAGCAACTTGCTGCTGCGTTTCGTATGGTGAGTGAGATATCTGGAAGCTCAAATTCCCTCCCCTTCCCAATTCCTTAATTATCAATTTCCTTTAAGGTCGGCAACGCGCCCATGAATCTTTTGGTATTATGGGTGATCCACTTGCTCGTTTGCCGGCATATACTATAAAAAACAATATCTCGTATAAATCAGTCTCGTGTCATTTTTCAATAAATAAATAAATAAATACACGTCCAACAGTCACACACATAGTCCTGACCCCACACTAGGTAAACCTGTATCGTGGGTATCAGGAACTACGAGGGACTTGCCAACCCACAACACTCAGACCCGAAACAAATATTTGTGGATTAGACAAACATTTATCTCGGTGTGGGAATCGGACCCACGGCCTCACGCTTCGCAGCCGGCCGCTCGCCCACTGCGCCACGGAAGCTGTCCAATAATACTTACCAATTCGTGTTTAATATAAACATGGTCCTTCATATCGTCTCCGTTCGGGAACGATTCAATGCACCTCTCGCACCTGAACATTGCATTCACATAGTCATCTCTCAGCGTCGCCTGTCTTCTCTCTTCTTCTATCTGTTGCTCGTTCAACTCCACCTCTTTGTACATTCGCAACTCTTTACGCTTTTTCTTCTTTTTTACCTTTAAACAGAAATATAGTAAGAGGTATGCAAGGATCGTAGCAAGTGGAAATCCGTTGTCTCTGCCTACCCCTATGGGAAACAGGCGTGAGTCTATGTATGCACGTATGTATATGGTCCGTGTATTATACTATTTCACTGCTGTAAACATTTTAATAGTTAGTAGGGCGTTAGTTGGGCCGTAACCCCTCCAGGGTCCAATAAAAGACCCACCTTTAAAAAAAAAGGCAAAAAAAAATATATTTTTAACCCCCAATAACAAGACGTTTTATAAATGTATGTGTGTGTGTGTGTGTGGGAGTGTGAGTGAGTAACTGAATGACAGACTGAGTGAGTGAGTGGCTGAATGACAGGCTGAGTGAGTGGCTGAGTGACAGACTGAGTGAGTGAGTGGCTGAGGGACGGACTGAGTGAGTGAGTGGCTGAGGGACGGACTGAGTGAGTGAGTGAGTTTTGCTTTAAAGGTGGGTAAATGACATTTTATTTATGTATTTTATTTTATTTTAGATAACAAAGTCACATACATCAACATATTAAATGAATTAATATTTACATTTCGCAGACTTTGAGTGCCAACACTTAATTGATGGATTGATGATTGAGATTGTTATTATATTAGGTTATAAAAAAAATACCTTTCCATTAACTTTACTCTTCTTGAAGTCAATAAGCAATCTGTTATCTTCTGAATGGTCTGAGAAAGTGTCCAGCTCTTCTTTTATCTCCAAGTCTATCTTTTGTGCATCCTCTTGTTTGAAGTCGGTCTCAATTTCTTGTTGGTATGATATGCTTTTTAGCTTGTGATTGCATAATTTGGAAGTCGATTTTAATGTTGATAATGGTATATTCTAAAAATATAATAATTTGACTGGTAGAATGCCTATGGCATAAAATCTGACTTTTTACATTGTATATTTTTTATTTTATTTATGTCATAGGTCGGAAACGAGCAAGTGGGTCACCTGATGGTAAGTGATCTCCACCGCCCATGTACGCCCACAATATCAAAAGAATTATGGGCGCATTGCCGACCTTAAAGGAAAGGGATAATTAAGGGATTGGGAACGGGATGGGGATTTGGGCATCTGGATATCTCACTTACCGTACACGTAACGCAGCAGCATGCTGCTACTTTACGTCGGTTTTCTGTGAGACAGTGGTAATGACCCGGAAGAGCCGGCCCATTCATGCTGTAGACAATAGTGTCTACGGTGATGCTCTACCACTCAAAAACTTGCTTGTTTGCCGGCCTATACTATTTCTATATATAAGAATCTTACCTTATTAAGATATTGCTGGAAGATACTGTAGGAACATTTAACTTGATCCTTAAACGTTATAAACCTAGTTATTAAAGCATTACACTCCCAGCAGAGCAGCAACCTGCCTTCAGGTATAGTCATCTGTGAATACACAAATATTAAATAAATACACCAACAGTTACAACTTACACCCCATACTAGGTTTTTTTTTTTTAGTTTTAGTTCTGTGTGGTGTTGTTTCTGTTTATGGGCAGGCCCTGTATTATACACGTCCTACTGCTGTGCACGGGCCTCCACTACTGAATGAGAGGGGTTAGCCCCTAGAAATGGAATCCTGAACAATAATAGGTTTAATTCCAATAAATAATATATACTAACAGGTAATATACTATATAGAAATAAAGGGGTAAGAGAGAGGACGTAGTGATGAAAATTGAGAAAGGAATACTGAGATAGTTTGGGCATGTAGAGAGGATGGATGAAAGAAGATTGACGAAACAAATATACATGGCGAGTGTGAATGGTACAGTTGGAAGGGAAGGCGTCTGCAAACTTTCATAGATCAAGTTGGAGATATTCTCGAGAAAGCCCAGGAGGTCAGTAGTGCCCTAAACCGACGTGCATGTATGAAAAATTTAATGAAAGTGAATGAGGCCAAAGAGGTATGCAAAGATCGTAGCAAGTGGAAATCCGTCTCTGCCTACCCCTATGGGAAACAGGCGTGAGTCTAAGTATATATGTATGTATGTACTTACAGGTATTTCATTAATGATCTGTATAAAACATTGTTTTTTCAAGTAATCGTCGACGGCTATTATTTTACGCCCAACGCTAAGACAGGCGCCGCATATACTATTCTCTTCAGCTTCCATGGTGGTTCTTACCGAAAATTAAATGCACTTTAATTCATGTTATATTGAGAAAATACGTATAAATAAAGAAATAAACATTGTTCCAATAAAAAATGCTACGCTCAATTTTTTTCAATAAATTAAAGTGCGTTTTGTTATTGTAAACATAAAAGATTGATGTGTTCGTCTTTATTTAATTATATTTTATTTATAGTTATATCTTATCATTATATCTGTTTAAGTCACTTAATTTTCAATATAATGTGTATTCATAATTTAATTTTTTAATTTTTGGTCTGTAATAAATAAAATAATGACTATAAAATCTTGTTTATGTACAAACTAAACGGAATTGTCAAACGCTACAGCCAGCTAATGTTTTATTTTGCATTACGAACACCAACATTATGAATTGGTCTAAGAATTGGGGATCGAAAAATGACTCATTTTCTTGATATCTCACTGCCTGAATACGTAGGAAGCGATGAAAACATTGAAGAAACATCTTCTGCGTCCGTGTGCGTCTGTTGTCTCTCACAAGAAAGTGTATTTATCAACCTACTATCATGTAAACATTCCGCTTTTTTGGAGTATTTCTTCAAATACAAGGTAAGATATGCTAATAATATGTTTAGAACATTGTTAAAATAACATATAAATATGAATTCTTAATGGAATATTGGGATTTTCATTAATATTTTCAAAAAATAGTACTATACAGTTGGAACAAAATGTATTGGCATGTTGTCAAAATGGCCGACGCGACGAATTTATTTTGAGATTAGCAATTATTCAGATTCCTTAAATTAAGCAGCTACGTTATGAGTAATACTCATCGCATGCGCATCTTAGACAGCTTAGATCACAAAGACTGTAGCTATTAACCAAGGAAAAAAAACCAAGGCACATATACCTTCTCACAGTCACAGGTGATTAGATTTTTCAGATTATTGCTTTGTTTGATAGCTCAGTTAATCCTATTTACATCACTGAACCGATTTAGATGTAGAGATAGATGGGACCATGGAGACGGTTATAGGCTACGTTTTATTTCGGAAAAGTCTATAGCACAAGCTAGTAGTCAATAATTGAAAGCAGACTAAAAATAACACTCACGCACCATACGAAACGCAGCAGCAAGCTGCTACTTTTCGTCGGTTTTCTGTGAGACAGTGGTAACGACCCGGACCAGCCGGCCCATTCATGCTGTAGACAAAACTGTATACAGCATTGCTCTACCACTCGTACTAATTAACTTTAGATTTTGCTTTTGAGTCGGTTTTATTAATTTTATTTTACAGATGGAGTGTCATAAGAACTATGTGTGTATACGGTGTCACACAATGCTGCAAAAGATCGATAAATTCAAGCAACAAGTCGAAGAATGTATTCAAATTTTAAATGACCAGGTAAGTAAAATCAAATCAAATCATTTATTCAGTAATTAGGCTGCCAAGGGCACTTTTACACGTCGAGTTTGGAATCTACCGATGCTTCGGAAATGCCCACTGGTCTCAGAAGAAGCACCAAGAAACTCAGCCGTAGGTCTTTAGAATGTTTGTCACTTTTTTTATTATAGTTATTTTAATCATTTTTATAGTCACGTAACTATCTCGTGTACCGGGCAGCGCGCAGCGCGGCGGCTCTATGACCGTAATCCGTATGACGCAATAGCCATAGGCCCGCTGCCCGAGGTAGAAGCGTGGCTACTCATAGTACCTAGGTAGTATATTATTATTATTATAGATTTTAAGATTTTAAGATGACTGCCTCGGTGGCGCAGTTGTAATGCGTACGCGTTACGATTGAGGCCAACGCTGAGGTCTCGGGTTCGATCCCCGGGTCGGGTAAAGTGGTATTGGGTTATTCTATTACGAAATGCTCAGTATCAGCCCGGAGTCTGGAATTTGTGCCCGGTATGGCGATAGACTCGCCCCCTATCACATCGTGGGACGGAGATACGCTCGGCGAAATGTGGGTGTACTGGTTACACCTCTGCCTACCCCTCCGGGGATTACAGGCGTGAGTGCGTATGTATGTAATTTTAAGATTGTTTTATTTTTGCAAACCATTTGTTTGTAGTATGGGTTGGTTTGGCTTCCGGACGTCATTTTAGGAGGCCACTGAAAACCAGCGCTGTGTTGTGGCTCGCCCCATAATCACAGTATTATACTGAGCTGGTCTCCTGTTGTCACCGTGAAGGCATGCAACTGTATAGTTTTTATATTAATTTTAAGTTAGTTGTATATTAATTATATTGTGTATGTACTTACTGCATTATGTTTGTTGCATGTCTTATGATGACAATAAACTTTTCTTTCTTTCTTACTTTCTTTCTTTCTTTCTTTCTATTAATTTATACAGTTTGTTATAAAAAAACTAAATAATTTACGTTATAACTAATATGTTCATAGAAAAACAAGAGAGATAGAAAAGTAAGATAATCCAAACCCCCTCCCCTTCCCAATCCCTTAATTATCCCTTTCCTTTAAGGTCGGCAACGTGCCCATGACTCTTTTGGTATTGTGGGCGTACATGGGCGGTGGTGAAAAATAATTACTTATCACTGACTTCCAGATACCCCTCAAACCAAAAGCACATAACTTGCAAATATCAAAAACTGAGATTACATCAGTAGCCAATGAAAACGAGAATAAAACTGAAGTGGATGAAGTTCAGTATGAAATAGCAACTGAAGTAAAGGTAGAGCATGATGATTACTGTGATGATATCGATGTGCCTTTAGCAAAAGCAAAGCAGCTACATAGGAAGCGAAAAAAGAAAGTAATTAAGAAGGTATCATATTTTGTATTTTTTTTATATCGTAGGCCGGCAAACGATTAAGTGTGTCACGTGATTGTAGGTGATCTCCACCGCCCATGTACGCCCACAACGCAAGAAGTATCATGGACGCGTAAGTAAAGGATAATTAAGGGATTGGAAAGGGGACTATACAATATGTAACGAAAACCCTGTCGGGCGTTTTAACTGAGATATCAGAATCGATATTCAAACGTAATGAAATAACTCGCATGCGAAAATTAGACTATGATTATTATTATACTTTAATTATTTGTAAACCGTATTTCGATTGATTACCTCTGCAAGAGCCACGACTCGGAGCCAGAGCGAGATAGCAAATAGCGGCGTCTACGTGCATAAAATGCACCGCGTCGCGTGCGAGCCCGACTTCGTCAATACGTCACATCAGTCAGCTGTAAATCACTTTTCAGACGATTTCTTTTTTTTTCTTTGTTCATTTTTATAAGTTACCTGTGTAAGGATAATATCTCGCTTCAGTTTATAATTTTTTAATTTTTTTTTTTTTATTAAGTTTATTTATTTATTTATTTATTTAGGTTTTCCAGCAGACTTAACACTAATAATACAATAAAACTTACTAAATATCTTAAGTTATAATGCAAGTCCAATTTAGGAAAACTCATCATGCACTTAGTATATGATACATATTTTCGAGCGGAACTTATTATGTGAGCACATAAACATGTATAAAGCACATGTATATATATATATACAACGTGTTACAGAAAGGTGTGGTCATATTTTAGGGTCATTACATGCACCTTACAATGCGTACTTGTGTACCGGACCTTTTCAAAACCAAGACATCCAAAAAAATCACGTTAATTTTAATCACTCGTTTATTAAGATCGATAAGATTGATGACATCACTATTAATTATTATGAACGACACTCACTTTTTAATAATCTGGAATAAAATTTACGTAATTCTACATACATACGTACTTAACTTGTAATTTAAACACAAATTAACACTTGAAAGAGACTGTGTGCTGAAAACGATATAGGTACCATCCTCTAGAAGCATGTTGAAGACTTCATTCTCGGGTCATCCATTTATGTATTTGGCTTAACACAGTCGACGATCCTCTTATAAGCTGTTATTAGTTACACCAACACAAAGTACCAATACATAATACTTGTTACTTGTTTTTAGTCAAATACAACATAATATGAACTCGTAATCAGTTCTAAAAATCACAAATTGCCGAACTGACTGCGTCAAATAAATATTGACATTTGACAACTGTTTAATAATTTTTTAATTATAAAATAATTAAATGCAAGGAAGTCTATAGTATCATTGTTTATCATTTAGTGTTGTTCAAAGTTGAAAGTCGATATCGACATGTTACTCATACGATAAAAAAGAAAATTCTATAATTATTGTCCTAGCAAAGCAATCGGATTTGGTACTATGGGAGATAAAATACTTATACCCATACTATACATTGCTTAAATTTTCCCGCCCCTTTCTATAACACGTTGTATATACATATATATATATATATATATATATATATTTATATATATATTACATACATACTAGAAGGGCTCACGCAAACAGCGTCCAACAACAAACAACCCAATCCCTCGAAGCAAAGTAGAAAATTGATATGTAAAATATAGATGTAAAAAGATATGCAATAAGAGCATCCACTAACAACTATTACAATTTTTTATACTTAAACATCAAGTTTTTAAAACTGAGCAATGAACAATTTAATACGTCAACCTGCAGAGATTTGAATAGGATATTATGTTCACGACTAATTCTTGCGATAAGACTGTGGGTGCCAACATTTGTTCTATATCTCTTATTTGTAAACGGGTGAAAATTTACTATTCTAGCACCCTTCCGAGGAACAGTAAAAGAAAATTTTGAGATTAGCTCAGGACAATCAATTAAGTAATTAATTAAGTTGTCTATATGTCTATCTTCACGACCTAGAAAGGGTCAACAGGGTTTTTTTTACATATTGTAGGTGACTGTTGGGTATATTTATACATACATAAATACGCACTCACGCCTGTAATCCCCAAAGGGGTAGGCAGAGGTGTAACGAGTACATCCACTTTTCGCCGAACGTATATCTGTCGCTTGATGTGATAGGGGGCGAGCCTAACGCCATACCGGGCACAAATTCCAGACTCCGAGCTGATACTGAGCATTTCGTAATAGAAAAACCCAATATCACTTTTACCCGACCCGGGGATCGAACCCGAGACCTCAGCGTTATCATCAGTCGTAACGCGTACGCATTACAACTGCGCCACCGAGGCAGTCCTTGTCAGTCAGTGATTGTTATTTATTATTATTTAAACCAAAAACACATAACCTGCAGATATCAAAATCTGCGACCGCACCAGTAGATGATGTCAATGGCTGTAAACCTGAAGTGGATGAAGTGCATTATAAAATGGCAACTGAATTGAAGGTAGAACACGATTTATCTGATGACCTCGACATACCTCTAGCAGAAATAAAGAAACGAAAGAAGAAGACGGTTAAAACGGTAATTATCGATGTAGGCTACTTTGATGTAGGGTTTTTATGAGTGGTAGAGCCACGCTGTAGACACTTTCGTCTACAGCATGTATGGGCCGGCTCGTCCGGGTCGTTACCACTGTCTCGGAAAACCGGCGTAAAGTAGCAGCTTGCTGCGGCGTTTCTTACGGTGAGTGAGATATCCGGAGACGACAACCCTTCCCAATTCCTTAATTATCCCTTTAAGGTCGGCAACGTGCCCATGATTCTTTTGGTATTGTGGGCGTACATGGGCGGTGGAGATCACTTACCATCAGGTGACCCACTTGCTCGTTTGCCGGCATATGCCATAAAAGAAAACAAAAAACCCCCCGACAAAAAAGGGTGCCATAAGTTTGACACTTTATAACCGACTTCAAAAAACTCGCCGAATTAAGAATCTCTTCCATTTTTGAAGTCGGTTATAAAAATACAGACAAATTGAAAACCGCCTCCTTTTTAAAAATATTTAAACCCTGGACCGTTCGAAGCCTATTTAAAATACCATCAAACCAATGCGATAAACATAATGGTGGTAAATCATGTTCAAAGTTTCCGTTACATACATACATGTGTTGTGCAATGTAAAATAATAATAATAATAATAATAATAATAATAATACATCCAACAGTCACACACATAGTCCTGATCCCACACTAGGTAAACCTGTGTCGTGGGTATCAGGAACTACGAGGGACTTGCGGTCCCACAACACCCAGAAAGATGACAATAAAGATATAAAAAAATCTGAGCAAATCTCACAAAATCATTGATAGTTTCATGAATTGTGTGCATAAATAGACCCAAAATCATTTTCATATCTAGGGCAACAAAACCACAGTAGACCAGTGTAATAAAAGCGTATTAAAAAGGAAGTTTTGTATTTCAGAAGAAACCACCAAAAAAGCGATCTATAGCTCAAACAGTAGAACAGAAGTACGCGGGCAAACTCCGTACAGTGACGCTCACAGAAGAAGAAATGTTAAACGAGAGAGAAGAATTGAGACGGGAAGAGAAATATTTAAGGCTGCCATACAAATGTGAGACTTGTATCGTCGGGTTTGAGTTCGAAATGGCGTGGACCAGTCATGTACTCAAGCAACATAATAAAGTAGGTTAGCTTTGGACAGACTCTTTTTATCCAGGCTCGCCAAAATGAGTATTCTACACCTGATGGTATACCAAGCTAATGGTTTCAGCAAAGCAATTTCACAAGGTGGTAGGCCCCTCGTTTGCGAGAGGCCGGCTGGGTTGGTGCCACCGCGCCGTCTATTTCTGCCGCCAAACAACAGTGTGTAAGCACTGTTGTGTTCCGGTTTGAAGGACATTGAAGCCAATGAAATTACTGGGCATTATGAGACTTAACAACTTATGTCTCGGGGTGACGAGCGCAGTCCAGTGTCATGCAGTGCTTTGTTATTTAAAGTTCTGTGTGGCGTTGCTTCTGTTTATGAGCAGGCGTGGCGATTACCATCAGGCGAGCGACCTGCTCGTCTCGTCATTCAAGCTAATTAAAAAAATACTAAGCTGTGAATTGAAGAGCGTCGCCCTGTTCGCTCCAGTATTGCCATTTTACAAATAATAATAAATAGATTGCCTCGGTGGCGCAGTTGTATTGTGTACGCGTTACGATTGAGGCCAACGCTGAGGTCTCGGGTTCGATCCCCGGGTCGGGTAGTGGTGTTGGGGTTTTCTATTACGAAATACCCCAGTATCAGCCCGGAGTCTGGAATTTGTGCCCGGTATGGCGATAGGCTCGCCCCTATCACATTATGGGACGGAGATGCGCTCGGCGAAATGTGGGTGTAGTGATTACACCTCTGCCTACCCCTTCGGGGATTACAGGCGTGAGTGCGTACGTATGTAATAAATAAATAAATACACCCAACAGTCACACACATAGTCTAGACCTCACACTAGGTTAATCTGTATCGTGGATATCAGGAACTACGATGAACTTGCCAACCCACAACACACAGACACGAAACCAATATTTGTCGATCGCACAAACATTTGTCTCGGTGCGGGAATCGAACCCGCGGCCTAACGTTTCACAGCCGGTTACTCGCCCGCTGCGCCACATATATTATGAGGAATACATGGACGGTGGAGATCACTTACCATCGGGTGACCCACTTGGTCGTATATCTCTCTATTCTAAAAAAAAGTAACTGGCGCCGCCGTCGCCGCTGCCGAAAGCTTGTGACGCTATCTCCTCCAAAACCGCTGGGGGTATGGGTTCGAGACCGATACCAATCGATGCAGAATAATGTGGGGAAGAAAGTAACATATGTCTCATATTCGTCGGACTTTAAGTTTTTTTTATTTTATGTTATGTGGAAAAACATGGGCAAAACCCCTAGTGCTATAAAAAAAATACTGATAAATATGCCTCATCGTCATTCAGAGGGGCTAGTACGGAAAACTATCGAAATCGTAATGTACAGAGGGGCTAGCACGGAAACTTGCGAAAAGTTATTCGAGCTGTCATCGACAACAATTTCTATGTGATTTTAGTACAGCGCCTCTATCGTGCGTAATAGAAACTAATTTATATGGAATATAGACCAATGATATTTAAGGAATTATCTATCGAGCCCTCGATACCTTTACATTACGATTTCGATAGTTTTCCGTGCTAGCCCCTCAGGTATCGAGGGCTCGATAGATAATTCCATGTATATCATTCGTATATATTCCACATAAATTAGTTTCTTTTACGTACGATAGAGGCGCTGTACCAAAAACTCATAGAAATTGTTGTCGATGACAGCTCGAATAACTTTTCGCAAGTTTTCCGTGCTAGCCCCTCAGTACTATATTTGATTGTTGACAGACTGGATTTACTTGCGATCTGTGCAAATCAGTACTAAGTTCCGCTTCATCACTCAAGGAACACAGCAGGAGACATTTAAGAAGGTAGGTGAGTTCGGTAGTGAGTTTATGTAAGTATTATATACATATAGTGTTTTATTCCTCCCATTTCTTCTACACTATCTATTTATGTTTAAATAATATTCTATTAGTGATTTGTTAGGTTTACGCGAATATTACACATTGAAATAAAACTAGTTTATACGGATTTTATCGCGGTTTAATTTTTATTTTAGTCCCGACGTTTCGAAAGCTTTTCTATTAGTACTTTATTAATATTACCCCTTTATTGTACACCCCGTCTATTGCTTTCATATTATTCCTCTCCATCCAATGGTTGCCTGGAAGAGATCACTTTTAGTGATAAGGGCGCCACTTGTGGCACGTTTATTAATTAAGCTGTTTTCTGTTTTTGTTGTTTTTGTTGTTTTTGTTGCTGTGTGTCTACAATAAAGAGTTACTATCTACTATCTATTTTTGAGTGGTAGAGCCATGCTGTAGACACTTTTGTCTGCAGCATGTATGGGCCGGCTCGTCCGGGTCGTTACCGCTGTCACACAGAAAACCGGCGTAAAGTAGCAGCTTGCTGCTGCGTTTCGTACGGTGAGTGAGATATCCGGAGGCCCAAACCCTCTCCCCTTCCCAATCCCTTAATTATCCCTTTCCTTTAAGGTAGGCAACGCACCCATAATTCTTTTAGTATTGTGGGCGTACATGGGCGGTGGAGATCACTTACCATCAGGTGACCCACTTGCTCGTTTGCCGGCCTATGCCTTTTAAAAACAAGGTATTTCTTTATTTATCTCAGGAAAATTTACAGACTAATGACCGTGACAGATTCGCTTACCGGCAGTAAAATTTTGACACATTTACGGCCGGTTTCTGAAAGGCTGATCAATGTTAAATTAACTAATCAACTGTCAATTCTCATGTTAAGTCAAAATTGAGTTGCTAGAAGCGTGATCAACACCTTTGATTTGACACACATGTTAGCTAACATAACTTTCAAATTAATGCCCTATGCCTATGGTTCATATCGACCCATAAAAAAGCTGAAAAAATAAAATAAGTAAATATTGTAAAATTTATAGTTGCCCAGTGTATTTTGACGATGCTATGTATGTTATGTATACATTAGTTGATATGTTTTCTATACAAAGTTTCTTTATTTTGTACTGACTTTCATAAGTAAGTGAATGTAAACAATACCAAACAAAACAGCCGTCTCAATATTGCCATCTCGCTTACTCTCAACTCCTCTCGCTCCCACGCCTTAGACGTCATTCCCGCCTCGCCGGCCGCGTATGCAACACAATTTTACTGCTGAACAGGCCGTCTTTGATTAAAACTAATAAATTAATATGATCAATTTTGAGTAACTACCTTTTATGCGTCGGTAAATTTTCAGATATGAATGCGCAATATGTAAGAAACGTTATAGGGATGAATACAGTGCAGTGCAACATTTTAATGAACTGCATGGTGCAGCTGGAGCTATAATGGTAGAGTTCCAGTGTCCGCTGTGTAACTTCACAACACGGTGGGTGCTCGGTCTTTACGGAATTTGGTGTTATTTTTTTGTATATAAATTGCCAACATCCTTCCTAATTATTCTAATGAATGTTTAATAATTCGGATGTTTGTTTTTTTTTATTACTAGTCTCGTCAAGAGCAGGTCGTACGCCTGATGGTATCTTCACGCCTGCCTATAAACAGAAGCAACACCGCACAGGACCTTGAATTACAAAGCACTGCATGGTATTGAACTGCGCTCGACCCCAAGACCTAAGATGTTAAGTCTCACAATGCCCAGTAATTTCACTGGCTTCAATGTCCTTCAAACTGGAACACAACACTGTTGCTTTTTTTATGGCATAGGCCGGTAAACGAGCAAGTGGGTCACCTGATGGTAAGCGATCTCCACCGCCCATGTACGCCCACAATACCAAAAGAGTCATGGGTGCGTTAAAGGAATGGGGAAGGGGAACGGGTTTGGGCCCCCGGATATCTCTCATCGTACGAAACGCAGCAGCAAGCTGCTACTTTACGCCGGTTTTCTGTGAGACAGTGGTAATGACCCGGACGAGCCGGTCCATACATGCTGTAGACAAAAGTGTCTACAGCGTGGCTCTACCACTCAAATATACACATATAATTTTGCATTGCAAAGCAGTCCATGAGGCTGGACTGCGCTCGCCACCCTGAGACATAAGATGTTAAGCCTCATAATGCCCAGTAATTTCACTGGCTTCAATGTCCTTCAAACCGAAATACTATACTGTTGCTGGCGGCAGAAATAAAAAAAAACTTTAAACTGACTGCCTCGGTGGCGAAGTTGTAATGCGTATGCGGTACGACTGTTGTGTTGAGGTTTCGGGTTCGATCCCCGGGTCGGGTAAAGTAATATTGGGTTTTTCTATCATGAAATGCAGTATCAACCCGGAGTTTCGCCACCTATCACATCATGGACGGAAATAAGTTCGGCGAAATGTGGGTACCGGGGCGTACCGGGTTGAGTGCGTATGTATGTATGATCCACATAAAAAACGAATACATTAATATGTGCTGGGTATACTTTTGCGAAGCAGTGATAGCTCAGCGGGGAGTGGTATGGACTGTCGAGACGAAAGTCGCAGGTTCGAAACCAGCCCCAAAGCATACACCTCTGACTTTTCTAAGTTATGTGTGTATTCACTGTTAATTATCACTTGCTTTAACGGTGAAGGAAACATCGCGAGGAAACCTGCATAACTGAGAAGCTCTTCATAAGAAAAAAAAAATCGTAGGTATGTGAAGTCTGCCAACCCGCATTAGTCCAGCGTGGTGGAGTAAGGCCTAACCCCTCTCATTCAGTAGAGGAGGCCCGTGCCCAGCAGTGGGACGTGTATAATACAGGGCTAGTATTATTATTATTTTATTATTATTATACTTTTGTAGGTCTCATCGAAGTTTAAGATATCACAGGTCGAAACACAAGCAGGAAAAAGACAAATGCAATATATGCGGAAACGAATTTACGAATAAAAGCAGTCTCAAGATACATATGTAGTGAGTATTTGGACATTTGCTATTATTAAACTTTTTGTTTTGTTTTGGCGGGAATTTCTATTTTCCTAAATTCCTAAACTGGTTTAATGTTGGGTTTGTTGTATAAAAAAGTGTGGATAAATTAAATATCTAGACGGCCTATCGCATATGAGGGACCTATCACTTAATAAAGCTACCACCACCTAGCTAGTTTTTTGTGTGTCCATTACTAGGTTCTTAATCTGTCTATCACTGGGTATTTAGTTTCCATTAGTTAGTATTTCATCAGTGTCCATTACTGGTCGTATAATGTGTTTATTATTATTTCTCAACTGGTCTTATAACCATAGAAATAAGATAACTAGAACGATAACTCTCATATGAATCTGCCAAAAATCCGGCCTCACTTACTTACACATGCAAAGGTAAAATCACACGTAACACTCATACACGCAACAAAAATTAATTCACGTTCAAAATCAACTTTATTTCAAAAAGTTAATGTCTAAATATAAAATTTCTAAATGGAGATACGACGTTCTGCACCGCGCAAAAAATGGACGTATTAAGTGTCAACTAGCGATCATTATCCAATTTTTATGCATTGATGAATGAACGAGCTGCACAGCTTTGTATAGCCCCGCCCCCTTGCACAGAGTTTTGGTGGGGTAATTTTTTTGCTTGAGTTACGTTTCTTGTCATCTTATTTCGATGCTTATAACACTATTACCGGTCCATCAGTGTCCATTATTGGTGGCTCCATGGGATGTAATCGCTAGTTTCATGGCTGTATCCACCACTTATGTCTTAAGGCAACGTGCGAGCGCAGTCCAGTGTCATGCAGTGCTTTGTTATTTAAAGTTCTGTGTGGCGTTGCTTCTGTTTATGAGCAGGCGTGTCGCTTACCATCAAGCGAGCGACCTGCTCGTCTCGTCATTAAATGCTAATTTAAAAAAAAACATACGGGGCAGTCTTTGGGGACTGTCGATAGAAGTGAAAACTAAGTAACTTGTGAAATGTATCGTCGAGCTATTAGATTATTATTTTTGAATTCTTTTTGGTTTGTAAAGAAGTGTAAATTACCAATTTAAACTTTAATCATTGATTATATCTATGCATATGCATGCTATATATCTACTGTATATATATATACAGTATACATATAGTCCATGGAAAGCGTTCGGTGACGATGACGCGAGTTTCATGATTTATGTTCACCCAAAAAGTTCTCAAGGTGCCTAAAGAAGTTTTCACTTCAAACGTACACTCCGCAGCACGTTGCACAAGCAATCGTCGCGTGTGTACAAGTGCGAGCCGTGCGGTAAAGTGTATCGCGGCAAGTCAGGTCTGTTCACGCACATGGGCACCGTGCACGAGGCGGCCGACCGCCGCGCGTACTGCCTGCAGTGCTGCACGTATTACAGGACCGCGCATAACTTGGCGCATCATCTGCGCACGCACTCCAGTCATATTACAGACGTTGAGAAGAGGTGGGTGGATTTTGTTTTTTTTTTTTAAACTAGTTTATATGGATTTTATCGCGGTTTAATTTTATTTTAGTCCCGACGTTTCGAAAGCTTTTCAGCCTTCGTGGTCACGGGAGAGACTGTCAGTCTAGTTAAATATACCTAACTATTGAAATAAAACTAGTTTATACGAATTTTATCGCGGTTTATTTTTATTTTAGTCCCGACGTTTATTTTTTTAAATAATTAAAAATAAATGTATAATTTTTAAATGAAGGTAGCCATTGTAACATTAACTTTTCGAGACGACCTACACCTCAGTCTCTCCCGTGACCACGAAGGCTGAAAAGCTTTCGAAACGTCGGGACTAAAATAAAAATTAAACCGCGATAAAATCCGTATAAACTAGTTTTATTTCAATGTGTAATATTCGCGTAAACCTAAGAAATCACTATATACCTAACTAGTTTTATATAAAGTACTAGGGGCGTTGCCCATGTTTTTCCACGAAACATAAAAAAAACTTAAAGTCCGACGAATATGAGACATATGTTACTTTCTTCCCCACATTATTCTGCATCGATTGGTATCGGTCTCGACCCCATACCCCCAACGCTTTCGGAGGAGATAGCGTGACAAGCTTTTGGCTGCGACGGCGGCGGCGGCACCAGTTACTCTTTTTAGAATAGAGAGATTTTTTTAACAAGCTCAATCTAAGAACTGAATTATTTTTGTAAACTAGATTTTGCTCGCGGCTCTGCCCGCACGTGATGTTATATAGCCTTCCTCAATAAATGGGCTATCTAACACTGAAATAATGGTCGGGTAAAATTTTATATCAGCCCGATGTCTAGAATTGTGCCCGGTATGGTGATACGCTCGCCCTCTATCACATCATGGAGTTGAAATAAGCTCGGCAAAATGTGGATGTACTTGTTACACCTCTACTACCCCTTCGGGGATTACAGGCGTGAGTGCGTATGTATGTATGTATGCGTGCGCCAGCCTCCGTGGCGCAGTGCGCGAACAGCCGGCTGTGAAGCGAGAGGCCGTGGGTTCGATTCCCGCTACGAGACTAATGTTTGTGTGATCCAGACATATTTGTTTCGGGTTTGGGTGTTGTGGGACCGCAAGTCCCTCGTAATTGCTGATGCCCACGATACAGGTTATATTTCCCATAGGTTTGGTTGCGATGAGTGTGGGTCTCGCTTCATAACAAAATCTACCCTCAAAAGTCACATAGAATGGGAACATCTCGAGATAAGAAACAACAGATGTAACAAATGCTCAAAGGTAGGCATTTTTATACGCTTTATTTTAGCTTCATACGTATGTTAGTATGTAACGGAATCTTTGATCATGATTTTGACCCCCTTCAAAACGTCGGATTAACTCAAAATTTGGCATACTTATAAAGGACCGATGACAATTCAATATTTTACGCTTTTTTTTTTACAATAAAATCATTTTTTCTTACACTATTTTTAATTCAAATTTATTAAAATTTATTTTCTATTTTTTAGTTGGATTTTCCGATGGGATTTTCTATAAAAGCGTATTTTTTTTGTTTTTAAACTATTATTTATTATCTCTTTATTGGGTTTTTGTTTTTTTTCTATAGCAGAGACTGCAAGCGACCAAGTGTGTTGACCACCTGATGGTAAACAATCCCCGACTGACTGCCTCGGTGGCGCAGTTGTAATGCGTATGCGTTACGATTGAGGCTAACACTGAGGTCTCGGGTTCGATCCCCGGGGTATAGTGATATTGAGTTTTTCTATTACGAATTGCTCAGTATCAGCTTGGAGTCTGGAATTGTGCCCGATATGGCGATAGTCTCACCCCCTATCACTTGATTGGACGGAGATACGCTTGGCGAAATGTGTGTGTACTGGTTACACCTCTGCCCACCCTTTCGGGGATTACAGGAGTGAGTGCGTATTTATTTTTTACCTTCGGCAGTTATACAAACACAATATAATTTCACAAATTAATCGATATAATTTCATTCTGAAGGCATTCCGTAGTAGAACAACACTGAAGAAACACGTCGAGTTTGTGCATGAGAAGAAACGCCCGCCGCGAAATAAAATATGCGATTACTGCGGACAAGGCTTTACTGTAAGTGTAATATAATAGAGGAGTAAGAGGATTGTATCCACACGTTTCGGACTCACCAGCATGACTGGTTCAAAAATCATAAGACTTTATCGACTCGATACAAATATTTTCCCATCCCCACCCCTTCAATTTAAATGAAAGGATTCCCTTGTTCAACAGTCAGACAGCGAGACCACTTAAATACTAAATTCTTCTTAGAAACGTCTTCATTTAGCAAGTTGAGAGTAGGTCCGTGTGGCCAGGTGGTGAAATTACCTATGATATCCATGAATCAAATAGGCAATATTGCCCTTACTTCCTCCGCTGCCTCCTATTCTCGCATGAAGCGTCAGACGCGAGCGTCAATGACATTATCTGTCAAAACCTTTCTACTGAAGGCACCAGTATTGATACCATGGAATAGATATAGGTACGTAGTGCACAGTAGGTAAAAAGGTTTGTTCATTAGGTGGTAGGTCTGGGGTAACACCGCATTGTCTATTTTTACCGCCAAGCAGCAGTGTGCGAAAGCTTGGTTGTGTTTCAGTTAGAAGTATATTTAACATCTTGTCTCGGGGTGACGAGCGCAGTCTAGTTCCATTACAGTGTTTTGTAATCCAAAGTTCTGTGTGGGGTTATTTCTGTTTACCTGCTTGTTTCGTCATTCAAGCAAATCAAAAATACTTGCGGCGACACTAATGCGCGCCTCTCACGCTTGACGTGGCTATCAAGTCTAATTTCCCATTTTTTTTATAGTTACGTCAGTGTTCAATACATGTTACAGACGGCAGCAATCCTCCGTTCTCATATCCGAACACACACCGGCGAGCGTCCGCATCGCTGTACACACTGCGGCGCCACGTTCGCCCACTCCTCCGCGCTGTACAACCATAACCGACTGCTGCACAACCCAGACAGGGACAGGCGACACTAGTGTCTATCACTGGCACACAAAACTTATGTAGATCAGACCCGTGTGTATGAATGTAGACCGACAGTTTTTAGTAAGCTAATAAACTTTAATAAAATACTTATTTGTTTTTTTAACATAGTTCCGTTCTATCCCGCTCGAAGGACCAAAAATGTTCGCTAGTGTCCATAGTGGTGGATTGTGGCTACTACACAAAACTTATGTTGTATCAGACCCGTGTGTATGAATGTCGACCGACAGTTTTTTGTAAGCTAATAAACTTTAATTATAGTTCTGTTCTATCCGGCTCGAAGGACCAAAAATGAGAGCAGAAATGATGAGAGACAAAGTGATTTATGATGTGAATTATAAAGTTTATTGATATTGAGATTTAGATTAATACATGAGTGCACGCGGCGCGGTTGATAGTCGACGGTGAACTCTGATATTGATGAACTTGCTGAGTACTCGCGACACGATTGTTAGTCGACGGTAAACTGCATTGAAATAAGATAACTAGAACTATAACTCTCATATGAATCTGCCAAAAAATACGGCTCCACTTACTTAGTTTACACATACAAAGATAAAATCACACGTAACACTCATACACGCAACAAAAATTAATTCACGTTCAAAATCAACTTTATTTCAAAAAGTTAATGTCTAAATATAAAATTTCTAAATGGAGATACGACGTTCTGCACCGCGCAAAAAATGGACGTATTAAGTGTCAACTAGCGATCATTATCCAATTTTTATGCATTGATGAATGAACGAGCTGCACAGCTTTGTATAGCCCCGCCCCCTTGCATAGAGTTTTGGTGGGGTAATTTTTTTGCTTGAGTTACGTTTCTTGTCATCTTATTTCGATGCTTATAACACTATTACCGGTCCATCAGTGTCCATTATTGGTGGCTTCATGGGATGTATCGCTAGTTTCATGGCTGTATCCACCACTTATGTCTTAAGGCAACGTGCGAGCGCAGTCCAGTGTCATGCAGTGCTTTGTTATTTAAAGTTCTGTGTGGCGTTGCTTCTGTTTATGAGCAGGCGTGTCGCTTACCATCAAGCGAGCGACCTGCTCGTCTCGTCATTAAATGCTAATTTAAAAAAAAACATACGGGGCAGTCTTTGGGGACTGTCGATAGAAGTGAAAACTAAGTAACTTGTGAAATGTATCGTCGAGCTATTAGATTATTATTTTTGAATTCTTTTTGGTTTGTAAAGAAGTGTAAATTACCAATTTAAACTTTAATCATTGATTATATCTATGCATATGCATGCTATATATCTACTGTATATATATATACAGTATACATATAGTCCATGGAAAGCGTTCGGTGACGATGACGCGAGTTTCATGATTTATGTTCACCCAAAAAGTTCTCAAGGTGCCTAAAGAAGTTTTCACTTCAAACGTACACTCCGCAGCACGTTGCACAAGCAATCGTCGCGTGTGTACAAGTGCGAGCCGTGCGGTAAAGTGTATCGCGGCAAGTCAGGTCTGTTCACGCACATGGGCACCGTGCACGAGGCGGCCGACCGCCGCGCGTACTGCCTGCAGTGCTGCACGTATTACAGGACCGCGCATAACTTGGCGCATCATCTGCGCACGCACTCCAGTCATATTACAGACGTTGAGAAGAGGTGGGTGGATTTTGGTATTTATTTAGTTTTTTTTTTTATAAAAGTAGTTCATACGGATTTTATCGCGGTTTAATTTTAATTTAGTCCCGACGTATCGAAAGCTTTTCAGCCTTTGTGGTCACGGGAGAGACTGTCAGTCTAGTTAAATATACCTTACTAGTTTTATATAAAGTACTAGGGGCGTTGCCAAAGTTTTTCCACAAAACATAAAAAAATCTTAAAGTCCGACGAATATGAGACATATCTTACTTTCTTCCCCACATTATTCTGCATCGATTGGTATCGGTCTCGACCCCATACCCCCAGCGGTTTCGGAGGAGATAGCGTGACAAGCTTTTGGCTGCGACGGCGGCGGCGGCGCCAGTTACTCTTTTTAGAATAGAGAGATTTTTTTAACAAGCTCAATCTAAGAACTGAATTATTTTTGTAAACTAGCTTTTGCTCGCGGCTCCGCCCGCACGTGATGTTATATAGCCTTCCTCAATAAATGCGCTCTCTAACACTGAAATAATGGTCGGGTAAAATTATATATCGGCCCGATGTCTAGAATTGTGCCCGGTATGGTGATACGCTCGCCCTCGTATCACATCATGGAGTTGAAATAAGCTCGGCAAAATGTGGATGTACTGGTTACACCTCTAATACCCCTTCGGGGATTACAGGCGCGAGTGTGTATGTATGTATGTATGCGTGCGCCAGCCTCCGTGGCGCAGTGCGCGAACAGCCGGCTGTGAAGCGAGAGGCCGTGGGTTCGATTCCCGCTACGAGACTAATGTTTGTGTGATCCAGACATATTTGTTTCGGGTTTGGCTGTTGTGGGACCGCAAGTCCCTCGTAATTGCTGATGCCCACGATACAGGTTATATTTCCCATAGGTTTGGTTGCGATGAGTGTGGGTCTCGCTTCATAACAAAATCTACCCTCAAAAGTCACATAGAATGGGAACATCTCGAGATAAGAAACAACAGATGTAACAAATGCTCAAAGGTAGGCATTTTTATACGCTTTTTATTAGCTTCATACGTATGTTAGTATGTAAAGGAATCTTTGATCATGATTTTGACCTCCTTCAAAACGTCGGATTAACTCGAAATTTGGCATACTTATTAAGGACCGATGACAATTCAATATTTTACGCTTTTTTTTACAATAAAATCATTTTTTCTTACACTATTTTTAATTGAAATTTATTAAAATTTATTTTCTATTTTTAGTTGGATTTTCCGATGGGATTTTCTATAATAGCGTATTTTTTTTGTTTTTAATCTAATATTTATTATCTCTTTATTGGGTTTTTGTTTTTTTTTCTATAGCAGAGACTGCAAGCGACCAAGTGTGTTGACCACCTGATGGTAAACAATCCCCGACTGACTGCCTCGGTGGCGCAGTTGTAATGCGTATGCGTTACGATTGAGGCTAACACTGAGGTCTCGGGTTCGATCCCCGGGGTATAGTGATATTGAGTTTTTCTATTACGAATTGCTCAGTATCAGCTTGGAGTCTGGAATTGTGCCCGATATGGCGATAGTCTCACCCCCTATCACTTGATTGGACGGAGATACGCTCGGCGAAATGTGTGTGTACTGGTTACACCTCTGCCCACCCTTTCGGGGATTACAGGAGTGAGTGCGTATTTATTTTTTACCTTCGGCAGTTATACAAACACAATATAATTTCACAATTTAATCGATATAATTTCATTCTGAAGGCATTCCGAAGTAGAACAACACTGAAGAAACACGTCGAGTTTGTGCATGAGAAGAAACGCCCGCCGCGAAATAAAATATGCGATTACTGCGGACAAGGCTTTACTGTAAGTGTAATATAATAGAGGAGTAAGAGGATTGTATCCACACGTTGCGGACCCCTACCAGCATGACTGGTTCAAAAATCATAAGACTTTATCGACTCGATACAATTATTTTCCCATCCCCACCCCTTCAATTTAAATGAAAGGATTCCCTTGTCCAACAGTGAGACAGCGAGACCACTTAAATACTAAATTCTTCTTAGAAACGTCTTCATTTAGCAAGTTGAGAGTAGGTCCGTGTGGCCAGGTGGTGAAATTACCTATGATATCCATGAATCAAATAGGCAATATTGCCCTTACTTCCTCCGCTGCCTCCTATTCTCGCATGAAGCGTCAGACGCGAGCGTCAATGACATTATCTGTCAAAACCTTTCTACTGAAGGCACCAGTATTGATACCATGGAATAGATATAGGTACGTAGTGCACAGTAGGTAAAAAGGTTTGTTCATTAGGTGGTAGGTCTGGGGTAACACCGCATTGTCTATTTTTACCGCCAAGCAGCAGTGTGCGAAAGCCTGGTTGTGTTTCATTTAGATGTATATTAAAACCAGTGAATGTACTCGGCATTATGATATTTAACATCTTGTCTCGGGGTGACGAGCGCAGTCTAGTTCCATTACAGTGTTTTGTAATCCAAAGTTCTGTGTGGGGTTGTTTCTGTTTACCTGCTCGTTTCGTCATTCAAGCAAATCAAAAATACTTGCGGCGACACTAATGCGCGCCTCTCACGCTTGACGCGGCTATCAAGTCTAATTTCCCATTTTTTTTATAGTTACGTTAGTGTTCAATACATGTTACAGACGGCAGCAATCCTCCGTTCTCATATCCGAACACACACCGGCGAGCGTCCGCATCGCTGTACACACTGCGGCGCCACGTTCGCCCACTCCTCCGCGCTGTACAACCATAACCGACTGCTGCACAACCCAGACAGGGACAGGCGACACTAGTGTCTATCACTGGCACACAAAACTTATGTAGATCAGACCCGTGTGTATGAATGTAGACCGACAGTTTTTTGTAAGCTAATAAACTTTAATAAAATACTTATTTGTTTTTTTAACATAGTTCCGTTCTATCCCGCTCGAAGGACCAAAAATGTTCGCTAGTGTCCATAGTGGTGGATTGTGGCTACTACACAAAACTTATGTTGTATCAGAATCGTGTGTATGAATGTCGACCGACAGTTTTTTGTAAGCTAATAAACTTTAATTATAGTTCTGTACTATCCGGCTCGAAGGACCAAAAATGAGAGCACAAATTATGAGAGACAAAGTGATTTATGATGTGAATTATAAAGTTTATTGATATTGAGATTTAGATTACTACATGAGTGCACGCGGCGCGGTTGATAGTCGACGGTGAACTCTGATATTGATGAACTTGCTATAACTTGCTGAGTACTCGCGACACGATTGTTAGTCGACGGTGAACTGCATTGAAATAAGATAACTAGAACTATAACTCTCATATGAATCTGCCAAAAAATACGGCTCCACTTACTTAGTTTACACATGCAAAGATAAAATCACACGTAACACTCATACACGCAACAAAAATTAATAAACGTTCAAAAGCAACTTTATTTCATAAAAGTTAATGTCTAAATATTAAATTTCTAAATGGAGATACGACGTTCTGCACCGCGCATAAAATTAGACGTATTAAGTGTCAACTAGAGATTATTATGCACAGACTTTTTTAGCCCAGCCCTCTTGCGCAGAGTTTTGGTGGGGTCATTTTTTTGCTTGACTGACTGCCTCGGTGGCGCAGTTGTAATGCGTACGCGTTACGATTACGCTAACGCTGAGGTCTCGGGTTCGATCCTCGGGTCGGGTAAAATGGTATTGGGTTTTTCTATTACGAAATGCTCAGTATCAGCCCGGAGTCTGGAATTTGTGCCCGGTATGGCGATAGGCTCGCCCCCTATCACATCGTGGGACGGAGATACGTTCGGCGAAATGTGGGTGTTCTAGTAACACCTCTGCCTACCCCTTCGGGGATTACAGGCGTGAGTGCGTATGTACGTATGTATTTTTTTGTTTGAGTTGTGTTTCTTGTCATCTTATTTCGATGGTGAACTGTGATATTGTTCATGCTGTGTGAGTACGCGCGACACAATTGCTGGTCAGCGACGAACAAGGTATAATGTTGATAATGCTATTTGAGTAAGCGACACAATAGGGTAGTTTCCTATATTGAATTTTATACATTATTTTATAACCAACAGAAAATGATACGCAAAAGAAACCCTTTTATTAAAACACAATCATAATTGGTTCAGAAATGTGCCCGCAGTTATGACTTTAAATGTTGATATGAGGAAAAGTGGGTGCGTAGTAGGGATATCTCACTATCTCGCTTGCACGCGTGCACTATAATGAACATTTTACACAGTGACGTCAAAGGTTGCATCGTCTGTCATTTGACAATTACCCCTTCTACAGGATTTCAATGGCTTCTATGTTATTTATTTTTGGTCCGATTTATAAACTTCTTTCTGCAATAGATTTTGAGTAACGTAACTTATTGATTTAAATAATATAAAATCTAGTCAACTACCCTATTGCTGGCCAACAATATGGTCACTATAAATGAAAGCAATACTAATTACCCCTTTCCACTATTTTTAACCGACTTCAAAAAGGGAGGAGGTTCTCAAACCGGCGTGTTTTTTGTTTTTTATGTATGTACATCGATTTCTCCGGCATTGTGGACCGATTTTGTTAGAAAAAAATTCACTCGATATAGTTTAGCTGCGATGTGGTCCCATATAAATTTGGTTAAGATCTGATGACGGGGTACGGAGTAAAAAAATAAAACTCCTCAACGGACAACAGTACACTCGTCGCGATTGTGTTATTGTATTGGAATATACATGCTATTGCTGTAACTACCACTAAAAATGTAAGTCGGTTTCTAAGTTTTGTTAAACGTTATGTTATTAAGTACTTATACTTGTGATCATGTCTCTAACACTGATGGGGTACCGTGCAACTAATAAACTCACGGTGTATCTAGCTTATTTCCGACTCATGATGTGATACGGGGTGATCCTATCGTCATACCGGGTACAAACTCCAATCCTGGACAACTCGTATATGATTTATTATAGGCTCTGTCGTTTAAACCGCAATAAGTCACTCGTAATTTTTTTATAACAGGCTGGCAAACTAGCATGTCACCTGATGGTAAGTGATCACCAGCTACGAACATCCATAATACTAAAGAATCATGTGAACTCGTTGCCGATCTAAAAAAAAAAAGAGTGAGTGGTAGAGCCACGCTGTAGACAGTTATGTCTACAGCATGAATGGATCGGCTCGTCCGGGTCGTTACCACTGTCTCACAGAGAACCGACGTAAAGTAGCAGCTTGCTGCTGCGTTTCGTACAGTGAGTGAGATTTCCGGAGGTCTAAATTCCCTCCCCTTCCCATTTCCTTAATTATCTCTTTCCTTTAAGGTCGGAAACGCGCCCATAACTCTTTTGGTGTTGTGGGCGTGCATGGGTGGTGGAGATCACTTACCATCAGGTGACCCACATGCTCGTTGGCCGGCCAATGCTATAAAAAAAATACGGCATTGGTAATTGAAAGGGAATTTGGGCCACCGGTACACAGTAGGTATGTGGCATTATGGTGAAATTCTAAGACATGCCTCGGTGGCGCAGTTGTAATGCGTACGTCGCGTCGTATGACTGTGCTGAAGTCTCGGATTCGCTCCCCGGGTCGGGTAAAGTGATGTTGGATTTTCTATCATGAATTTCATAGTTTGGCGATAGGCTCGCCCCCTATCATATCATGGGATGGAAATAAGCTCGGCAAAATGTGGGTGTACTAGTTATACCATTGCCTACCCTACCTTCGGGAAGTATAGGCGTGAGTGCGTAAGTTCAATTTTTTTTTTTAGAAAGAAGTATTGTAGTAGTACCTAATAAGTATACTAAGGTTGTTGAAGAAATCACTGTTTGCGATAAGACCGCCCATTGTACCACCCTTACTGTGTGATCCTCGTTTATAAGCTACCTACTTTATTTTGTGTGCAAATTTAAAGAATATTCTATATATCTATTGTCCATAGCTCGTATGAACGACCATGCGGCTACGCAGCGCTTTGTATACGCACAAACAATTTAGTATCAAATAAACATGCTCTTAATTAACCTCACACTGTAAAATTGGTAATCCGATGACTTGTTTCCACATCAATTAAAATAACATTGTGACGAACAGTAGCGAACTAAGTTGGGGGCGATCTGCCCCGGGCCCCTGGCCCTCAATTCTCGAAATCTTAACAGTGTCATGCCTATCCATACTGTCTACTGAAATCCCCGGCAAACGCAAAAATCAGCTAACCGGAGCCCCCACTTGTTTTAATTGCTTAAATGACAAGACGAGCTGGTCGCTCGCCTGATGTTAAGCTTCGCTCCTGCCTGAAGAATCACCACACAAAACCACGCCTGCCCATAAATAGACACAACACGGAACTCTGGATTAACACAACAGTGCATTCACACTGCTGCTTGGCGGCAGAAATAGACAAAGCGTTGGTACCAACCCAGACGGCCTCTCGCATACGAGGGACCTACCACCTTATAAAACTCTTGTAATTTTAAAAATCAGCTCACCGGGGGCTGAATTTAGATTTTCCGTCTCGGGCCCCCTAGGGGCTTAGTCCGTCACTGATGACAACTGATCAGTGGTGCAGCAAGCCGGGCACGACTGACAGTGTACACCGTTTGTTTTGCAAGATTAACACGTTACATGAAAACAGAAAAACCACACCGCATCCATGAGAAATACAGCGTTTTATCCGTCGAGTATCTGAATAAACCGAATAGCATATTCAGTCGAGTCATTGGAATATTTAAAACTTTAAATATCGATATTATGACCAGTGTTATTACAACGCAACCTGTCGCAAACAACGCTTCCAATGATCCAGAAGCTGAACAAGTAAATAAGGTTATGTCTCAAGATGAAATAAAGAAACAAGAAGCGGAAAATGGCTGCTGTTGTTTGGTCTATGATGAGGGTGAAGATGATTGTTGGGGTACCTCTAGTAATGATGGTGATTGTTGGGGTACCATGAGTAATGATGGCGATGATTGTTGGGGTACTACTAGTAATGATGGGGGTGATGATTGTTGGGGTACTACTAGTAATGCCGAGGGTGGTGATGATTATTGGGGCACCACAAATAATGATGAGGGAGGTGGTGATTTTTGGGGCAGCTCTAATAATGATTGGGGTGATTGCGGTAACTCTGATTAAGTGTCATTAATAGTTACCCCATATAGATATTTTAATAGATGTCTTATACCACAGTTGTACTAAATCTCGTGCCGAAATTCAGCACTGTGTAACATATTTTGGGGACAAAGCAAATTTAATTCCACTGCATTTAAGATAACTTGAAAATTATGTGTTTTTAAATATTTTATTTTGTGTTTCATAATGTGGATGTATTATTTATAATAAATGTGTATTATTTTTTATAAATCTCAATCTTTCCACCTGCCCTTATCCCACTCGCAGTGGGGTCGGTGCAACATGCTTTAAACACATGATAATAAGAATTATTTCGCTGGTAATTTTTACGACCGGCCGCCTACCTGACGTCAAGCACACAGGTGAAACTATACCTACTAGGTATAATAAAATTCCTGACAATGTCATCGGTACCATAGATACATAATACAAAGGAAAGATTGCTGATTACGAAGAACGCCCCGTGGGCTTAAAAAAACGTTACTAGATGGCGTTACGCGGCTCACTAGAAATATATTTATCCTGAAATTAAGAAATATCGCATTTTGTTGTTCTGGTTCATTATATTTATTTATTTTGAGAATCAAAATACAACATTTTCATTAAATCCCTTCCGAAAATAGCAAATTGATAAACAGGTAATTTTATGATTTGATTCGTTGAACATGAACCAACCTAGAGCACAATTTAGTATCCTTAAGTCCGGTAGATGGCGCACATTTGAAAATGTACACTTATCTTCTTTTAATCAAAATTTACGACTATTGTAAATCACATAAAATAAATGTTATGGAAAATAAAGTGAGTGCGTATAAATTTAATTGAAGTTTTTGACCATATTGGTTAATTATTATCTTCAGACTTAGACAATGGTTTAAAGAATATTGTAGTTTTTAAAAATATAAAATTAAAAAAAATACTTTACATACATACGCACTCACGCCTCTAATATAATCCATACTGCTATTCTGCCTGGCGTTATCCCGGTTTAATGCCTTTTCGTACCATAGTTTTGACGGTATTTGGTATTATATACCGACTCAATACTGACCGCTTAGTATAAGCACACGGAATTTATATTGATATATTTTTGAGTGGTAGAGCCACGCTGTAGACACTTGTCTACAGCATGTATGGGCCGGCTCGTCCGAGTCATTACCACTGTCTCACAGAAAACCGGTGTAAAGTAGCAGCTTGCTGCCAAGTTTCATACGGTGAGGGAGATATCCGGAGGCCCAAACCCCCTCCCCTTCCCAATCCCTTAATTATCCCTTTCCTTTAAGGTCGGCAACGCACCCATGATTCTTTTGGTACTGTGGGCGTACATGGGCTGTGGAGATCACTTAACATCAGGTGACCCACTTACTCGTTGCCGGCCTATACTATAAAAAAAAAATGGGGCGACCCGCCGTCTGACCTCACAACTCGCAGCGGGAACCGAGTCAGCAGAATATATGATGTACCACCCGTGAGAGGTGACACCTGTGATATTATTCTTTGCAACTCTGTGTGTGAAATGGCACAAAATGGAACTACAGACAGTGTTACCAACTTAGTGCAATTATCCCTAGATTAGGTGGGTTGGACCCGGCGCTAGTGTGTAAATTTTGCTACCTAGTGGCAAGTGGATATTTTAGTGGTTTAGATATCTACTCAATTAGTAGAAAGGAAAACCTACATCCTCTAAACAAAAGAACTAACATGTCTAGGTTTTCCGATCATCAGACAATTTCACTGTTCATAAATATCCAGGCGATTTTTTTTTACGAATTCGAGGTTGGTCAATGCTGATTTTGAAGGTATGTAGGTAGGTTGTATTCTTGAAAATCACATTTATGATTTCTGGAACTTAGCTGTAAATAAACGAATTAATGTGCGATATGTGTGTGGTATAACTTTTTTTTAACACCTGAAATATCCCCTATAATTAATACATAGTATATATTACATATACAATAATGATAAAATTAACATTTTGATAAGTAGGATAGTAGAAAATATCAATGTCATATCACATCTATTCCCTATACGCAGCGGTCGGTCCAGGCATTCGGCGAGCGATACTGAGGCGAGCGGAATCCTCCAGCCCCACATGCTTGGCTTGCGACCATTTTCAATAAACTATCTTAGTTAGATTATCTGGATAGATCCCGGAAATGAATCAATTCAATTTAAAATTCTTTATTGAATCCATAAAATGTTATACATCAGTCATCATTTAGATTCAGTCAAATTTTAACTCTACCGCCATTTCGGAATGCTGTTTCGCTAGAGAAGAACAGACAAGAAACTCTAACGTTGCTCTTTTAAAAACTGATTTACAATATTGATACTATGTACATTACAATTTATTTGAGTTAAAGCAGCTCAGTTTATGTCAAGAGGAACATTATAACAAAATAATGATTATTGACCATGAGTCCCATGACCACGATGAATAAATTAGGAGCACAAAGTAAAAAAACTATAACAATAAATAACAGTTTGAGCAGAACAGTCCACACAAGCAGCACCCATTCACGAGTATGACGCATGTGCCAGCCGACATGCATCGGCCTCCTCAACCATGTTACAGGGAAGTGAACAACACACACCACCCGGCACACGACGCCGCCGCAAGCACAGACACTTTAGCGAGCATGACATACCCAAACTGAATTTAAATGAATGAATTTAATGAATATAGTTCTTAATTCCCAATGGTTCCCATGGGAGTCATGCTTCTCCAATTCTGAAAAAGGGCGAAAATTCATTTCATAAACATAAACATAAAGATCCCAATAACAGCAATAGCTACTTAATAGATTTATTTATAAGATTTACTGTAATAAATCATTCCCAAGCCTTTCTATCCTCTAGATATTCTGAAAATTTGTAATAGGCTTTATTACATAACTTTCGCTTAATAGTAACTTTAAAGTTAACGATATTAAGTTCTTTAATATCATTGGGAACTTTATTGTAAAAGCGTATACAAAGACCTTTAAAAGAGTTGCTAATTTTGTGGAGCCTGGTTTTATGACTAACAAGGTTATTTTTATTTCTAGTATTTATTCCATGCATTTCACAATTTTTTGGAAATTTCTCTATATTCATATGAACATACATTAAGTAAGCGAATATAAATTGTGATGCTACTGTCATTATGTCTATTTCTTTGAATTTTTCTCTCAAAGAAGATCTGGAACTTAGCGAGTAAATGGATCTTATAGCAATCAATCTGATCTATTTGTTCGCGTGACCTTCAACCTGTATTCTGATTGGCTCATTTGTGCTATCAATCGGAGAAGTATTGAAAATGGTTGTTAATCAGTCGTCGCCGGAACTTCGAAGTTGGATTTACAATAAATCGCTGATGCAACAACTCTGTGCTTGCTCATTTGGTTAGTACGAAGCGAGTGAAGACGTGAGGCGAGCGGACACAAGTCTAACCGGGCGCAAAGCTTATCATAGTTTATTTAAATTTTCTATATTTCAAAATGTTAAAAATGGTAAAAAAAATATGTGGTCCCTATGTGATTTCAGACACGGGCTCGAAATTGTCTAAATCCAATACGTACGAAGCAGATACTTTACAAAAATACTGGCCAAACGTGAAAAGTCGAGACCTTGGGGATATGTTTCATATTTTGAGAATATTCGAGAAAGGGAAAGAGGTGAAATTTTGAGTAAGTTGAGTAATGTAGTCTTACAACAAATTGTTAGTGGTGGTTAAAAGTCTCCGGTTCTCAAAAGATATTGTTGAGTGAATATTTTCCAAAATAAAACAAATCCAGAAATAAAATGCACAGCAATAGAGCTGAGGTTGATCACGTCGCGTCGTCGCGTCATCAAAGTTTATTACAATTTTTAATTTTTTTAGGCTGTATTTAATTCAATCGTTCTTTGTAACTAATTCTATCAAAATTTAGAGCTAACAATCATATTTAATTTAGGCACTTTCATCTGTAGATATTTGTTAATGAGAGATAGTTTATTCTTTTTTACAAATAAATATTGTCATTTTAAACAGTATAATGTTAAAATCGGGTAATAAAAAATCTGGGGGAAATAGTTTCTTGGATATTTTTAACTACTTGGGATAATTTAAAAATTACATCTGGTAACTGGAACTGTCAAATTTATCCAATTTATGCAAATCTTTGATGGAGAGTGCAGTGCGTTTTAATAAAAATGTCCCAACATCACAACAATATGAACTTTTTCGCTGAATGTGATGTCAAAGTGGCGCCAAAGTTTTACCAATATAAACAAGCGGTCGGTAAACCAATTCCTGTCAATAGAATTTGTTTCTGTTGTCGAATTACCGACGTGCCACTTGTAAAATTAAGCGGTTGCTCTCACTATGAATATTTAATGTGTTATTTCCTTAAACATGTAAGTTGAACTTAGTTTTATTGACTTTTCTGCTCTGGAAGTATACCTTCGTATTCAATTACCTGTCTTATAATGTAAACAAGTTGTATTAAATAGGCTTGTTGACTAGATTTTTTTATTATGTTACACCAAAATATATTAAGAACAAATTATTTTATTATTTATTTGGATCGCCAATTATGATAAAAATATGTATGTTTTAAGTCTGGTGGAAGGGGTAATTGTCAAATCATAGGAAAAAGATGCATAGATATATGTACAGTAACATCATTATTCGGAAGGGCCCTTATATTGCAGGCGTGCGAGGGAGATAGTAATATGTTTGAGTTTTCACTACATACCCACCTTTTCTCATATACCAATAATATAAATGCCATAGATAGAGAAAGCTATAGATGAAGTCACATTTTCCATCTCTTTTACTTCACAGTGAAAGAGACTTATTAAAATACACTAAGTGTGAAAGAGAAAAAATTACTTATTTTCTGGCAATATTTGACTCCCAAGTTTGTGGAGTCAAACACTGGTGATCGAAACTATATTTTATAAAATTATAGATTTCTGGTTATGTAGTTATGTGTTCTCGGATCATAAAGTGTCTGAAACTGCGTGCGGCGTATTTTAAAAACCATAAAAATGGTTTAGTGCTGCATTTTAGAATGTAAAAACCGATTTTAACAAGGTTTGTGTGATCTCATATGTGGTTACACGGTGCCTTTATCTATAGGTGCCTCTATCTACGATTGCAGCCTAATTTTTCAACCAATGTTGTTTCTATTTTCATAATAGGGTATCTTTTTCAGATTTATTTCTGTTGCTTAAAAAGTAGTTTACAAATTAAGGTAATTTTTTTTTATTGCATAGGCCGACAAACGAGCAAGTGGGTCACCTGATGGTAAGTGATCACCACTGCCCATGTACGCTCACAATACCAAAATAATTATGGGCGCGTTGCTGACCTTAAAGGAAAGGGATAATTAAGGGATTGGGAAGGGGAGGGGGATTTGGGCCTCCGGATATCTCACTCACCGTACGAAACGCAGCAGCAAGCTGCTACTTTACGTCGGTTTTCTGTGAGACAGTGGTAACAACCCAGATGAGCCGGCCCATTCATGCTGTAGACAAAAGTGTCTACAGTGTGACTTTACCATTCGTATATAATGTATTATTTTTCTTTTACAGATAAACGTATCAAAAACAATGGTGTGCCTTTATTGTCACAACATACTGAAAAATATTGAAAAATTCAAGAAACAAGTAGAAAATTGTATTTTAAATAGCCAACAGGTGTGCTTTTCAATTTATCTAACACTGGTTGACTGACAGTGCATACGCACTTACACCTGTAATCCTCGAAGGGGCAGGCAGAGGTGTTACCAGTACACCCACATTTCACCGACCGTATCTCCGTCCCATGATGTGATAGTGGGCGTGTCTATCGCCATATCGGGCACAATTCCAAACTCCGGTCTCATACTGAGCATTTTGTAATAGAAAACACTTTATTTTCTTTCTTTTCTTTCTTTCTTTTCTTTCTTTCTTTTCTTTCTTTTCTTTCTTTTCTTTCTTTTCTTTCTTTTCTTTCTTTTCTTTCTTTTCTTTCTTTTCTTTCTTTTCTTTCCTTATTTTATTTTCTTTCTTTTCTTTCTTTCTTTCCTTACTTTCTTACTTTCAAAGGAAGGAATGGGGTTATGAATGGATAAGGAGATACGATTAATTGAAGCTCTGTACAGTTATTTTTAGCACTTGTGTGAATGATTCTGACGTTAAAAATAATAAGTAGATAACTCAGTATTAAATAGCGACTTCACCTTACAGCCAATACGAACAAATATAATAAACAAACTCCAAATATCAGAAACTGTGACAATATCAATCAACCCGGAAGACTTGAAGCCTGTAATAGATAATAGTATATATATACCTGAAACTGTGGTACAAGATTTAAATGTGGACATCAAAGAAGAATACCTTTCTGATGAGAGTACAAAATCAGCTTTCGAAGATGTCAACATGATGGAGGAAGGTCAGGTTGGTAATGATATAGAAGTACAGACAGTAGATGAGAAGAAATTACCATATATTTATTTATTTTTAATAGCTTTTTATTAGCTTCATACGTATGTTAGTATGTAAAGGAATCTTTGATCATGATTTTGACCCCCTTCAAAACGTCGTATTAACTCGAAATTTGGCATACTTATTAAGGACCGATGACAATTCAATATTCTAAACAGTTTGATCCGTTATTCTTACTAGGATAATCAGGATTAGCGATTTACCCGTAGTGTCTAACGCCTGTCCAAAAATGCATAGCATACCTCAATAACTAATTAGTTGGATTTTCTATAACAGCGTATTTTTTGGATAACCAATAGTTGTTGCATTAATACTTACTGCTAAAAAAACACTATATATAAAATTCAAATGCACAACTTTTTCAGGTGTTACAACATGCATATAATGTAACACCGGTATTATTAGCTAAAATTAAATAAATATTTGACATACGTACATACATACATACGCACTCACGCCTGTAATCCCCGAAGGGTTAGGCAGAGGTGTAACTAGTACACCCACATTTCGCCGAGCGTATCTCGGTCCCACGATGTGATAGGGGGCGAGTCTATCGCCATACCGGACACAAATTCCAGACTCCGGGCTGATTTTGACTGCCTCGGTGGCGCAGTTGTAATGCGTAGGCGTTACGATTGAGGTCAACGCTGAGGTCTCGGGTTCGATCCTCAGGTCGGGTAAAGTGGTATTGGGTTTTTCTATTACGAAATGATCAGTACCAGCCCGGAGTCTGGAATTTGTGCCCGGTATGGCGATAGGCTCGCCCCCTATCACATCGTGGGACCGAGATACGCTCGGCGAAATGTGGGTGTACTAGTTACACCTCTGCCTACCCCATCGGGGATTACAGGCGTAAGTGCGTATGTATGTATATTTCATTTTCAGATTCATCTGGAGCCTAATTTCAAGAGACTACTGGACGTCGACCACAACTACGCCTTAACCGATCCGATATTAAAACAACAATCACTTTTAAACATGTCCGTATCACCCAAAAAAACTATAAAAACTGTACGAGTAATTCAACTGGAGCTTGAAAATAAGGTACAATACATAAGAATGGTTCACTGGATTGAGGTTGAGATTGGATTTACATTCAAATTTGACGGAAGGGGTAGTTGTCGAATGACGGAAAAAGGATGTACGATAACTAACGTGACGTAACTGCTGTTACAGTGCACGCGTGCGAGGGAGATGGTTCGATGTTCCCACTACGCGTTCACCTTTACATGTACTAATATTTAAAATATTCATATCATAGAAGCTGGTAGGTCCCTCGTATGCGAGAGGTCGGCTGGGTTGGTACCACCGCGCCGTCTATTTCTGCCGCCAAGCAACAGTGTGTAAGAACTGTTGTGTTCCGGTGTGAAGGACATCGGACATTATGAGACTTAACACCTTATGTCTCGGGGTGACGAGCGCAGTCCAGTGTCATGCAGTGCTTTGTTATTTAAAGCTCTGTGTGGCGTTGCTTCTGTTTATGAGCAGGCGTGGCGTTTACCATCAGGCGAGCGACATGCTCGTCTCGTCAAGATAATGATAATACAAAAATACAAAATACACCCAACAGTCACACACATAGTCCTGACCCCACACTAGGTAAACCTGTGTCGTGGGTATCAGCAACTACGAGGGACTTGCGGTCCCACAACACCCAGACCCGAGACCAATATTTGTGGTTCACACAAACATTTGTCTCAGTGTGGGAATCGAACCCACGGCCTCTCGCTTCGCAGCCGGCTACTCGCCCGCTGCGCCACGGAGGCTGTCAACTGATATTGGGTTTTCTATCATCCATCATGACATCAGCACAACAGTCGTTCCGCGTATGCATTACAACTGCGCCACCGAGGACGTCGAAAGAAGTACCTATTCTGTTTTTTTATATAGCATAGTTCGGCAAACGAGCAAGTTGGTCACGAAACGTGAGGCCGTGGGTTCGATTCCCGCACCTTGACAAATGTTTATTTGATTCACAAATATTTGTCTCGGGTCTGGGTGTTGTGGGTTGGCAAGTCCCTCGTAGTTCCTGATACCCACAATACAGGTTTACCTAGTGTGGGGTCTGGACTATGTGTGTGACTGTTGGGTGTATTTAGTTCACACGACCCGGGGATCGAACCTGAGACCTCAGCGTCAGCCTCAGTCGTAACACGTACGCATTACAACAGCGCCACCGAGGCATTTTTTTTTTATACTCAGTATTCATTGCAGCCAAGCACTTCAAAACCCGTTGAGAAGCATGACCACCATACCATCAGGTCAGGGAACTGTGCAGTTCCAAATATTAACGTACAACCTACCACATCCAGTAGTGTAATGAGGTCACCGAAACAAAGAAGGACCGCTCGAACCCAAATATTGATGCGAAACAAAAATCCGCGCGCGGGAAATGTGAGAAAAAATACAAAACCCATATTCCAATGTAGGCTTTGTTATGCCAAATTTGAAATCGAGTCAGCATATGATAATCATTTGAAGGAACACGAGAAGGTAAGGGGTTTTTTTTTATTATTAGCTTGAATGACGAGACGAGCAGGTTGCTCGCCTGATGGTAAGCGCCACGCCTGCTCATAAACAGAAGCAACGCCACACAGAACTTTAAATAACAAAGCACTGCATGACACTGGACTGCGCTCGTCACCCCGAAACATAAGGTGTTAAGTGTCATAATGCCCAGTAATTTCACTGGCTTCAATGTCCTTCAAACCGGAACACAACAGTGCTTACACGCTGTTGTTTGGCGGTAGAAATAATATATAATAAGATTTTGACCCCACTGATAAAAGAGGTGTGTTTTATGCATCGAAATAAGATAACATACCATCAGGCAAAGACTTTAATGTATACTACTAGACAAGCTGCGCGGTACATAGAAATTGTTCCAACAAGTTGCGGTCAATTGACCGTAACTCAATACTACCATCTCGCTTACTCTCAACTAGAATCCTTCTCGCGCTTCCTGTTTGTCAGCTGTCAAACTCCCGCGTTATGTGACGCAATTTTACTTCTAAACAGTCCGTGATAATGGCCAAACGGGATCCTATTACGTATAAAAACAAAAAAATAACAAGAAACGTAACTCAAGCGAAAAGATGACGCCATCAAAACTCTGTACAAGGGTACGGGGCTATAAAAGTCTGCGCATAATCTCTAGATGACACTTGATAAGTCAAATTTTTTGCGCGGTGCAGAACGTCGTATCTCGATTTAGAAATTTAATATTTAGACATTAACTTTTATGAAATAAAGTTAATTTTGAACGTTCATTAATTTTTGTTGCGTGTATGAGTGTTGCCGTATTTTTGGCAGATTCATATGAGAATAACTCTCATATGTTCTAGTTATCTTATTTCGATAGTTTTATGTTCGTTCGTCGACAAAGGTCTGTCTTTTTTTATTAGTTTGTATTTAATAATTATTATAACATTTTAATATAGTTTATAAGTGTTATATGTGTCCGTTGGTATGTTTATTACTGTTATTTATTTTGTACTTCGATTTTTTATTTATTTGCATAACTTCACACTGCATTATCGCATTAGTTTACCTAACCTGTAATGGTAGTGTGTAAATAAATAAATATTTCTCAGGTGAGTCTTACAAAGAGTGACTTATGCGGTAAGATCCGAATGGTATACCTCAATAGGGAAGAGATGGAGAGAGAAAGAGAGAAGAGGAGACTGATGGGGTACATGAAATTGGATCACAAATGCGAAGATTGTATTACTAGCTTCCATCATGAGGATTCTCTGAAGAATCATATGAAAAAACATGACACTGTAAGTTGGATTGATTTTATTGATTTATCATTTTATTGTACATCATTTGCATGGATAATTAATACATATATACATACGCACTCACGCCTGTAATTCCCGAAGGGGTAGGTAGAGGTGTGACCAGTACACCCGCATTACGCCGAGCGTATCTCCGTCCCACGATGTGATAGGGGACGAGCCTATCGCCATACCGGGCACAAATTCCAGACTCCGGGCTGATACTGAGCATTTCGTAATAGAAAAACCCAATGCCACTTTACCCGACCCGGGGATCGAACCCGAGGTCTCAGAGACAGCCTCAGTCGTAATGCGTACGCATTACAACTGCGTCACCGAGGCAGTCAGGCATGGATAATTAAAAAGGAAATTAATAAAAACAACATAACGTTTAACAAAACTTAGAAACCGACTTCAATTTTTAGTGGTAGTTACAATAATAGCATGTAAATTCCAATACAATAACACGATCGCGACGAGTGTACTGTTGTCCGTAGAGGAGTTTTATTATTTTACTCCGTACCCGTCATCAGATCTTAACACATCGCAGCTAAACTCTATCGAGTGAATTTTTTTCCAACCAAATCGGTCCACAATTGGCGGAGAAATCGATGTAGGTGCGAACATAAAAAAAGCAAAAAAAACGCGCCGAATTGATAACCTCCTCCTTTTTTGAAGTCGGTTAAAAATAGGCAAAAAGCAGCGATAGCTCAGCGAGGGTGAGCGAGGCCTGTCGAGATGAAAGTCGCAGGTTCGAATCCAACCCCAAGAGCATGCAGCTCTGACTTTTCTAAGTTATGTGTGTATGAATTGTTAATTATCACTTGCTTTAACGGTGAAGGTAACATCGTAAGAAAATCAGCATATTTGAGAAGTTTTCTATAAGAATTTCGAAGGTATGTGAAGTCTGCCAACCCGCATTAGGCCAGGGTGATGGAGTAAGGCCTAAATCGGCAGGCCCGTGCCTAGCAGTAGGACATGTATATCACAGAACTAGTTAACTTTTTTCAGACCGTATACCTCCCAGTCTAAATGTCGGTGTGCGTTGTGCCCATCGAAATAAGATGTCAAGAAACGTAACTCGAGCCATAAAACTAGTCCACCAAAACTCTATGCAAGGGGGCGGGTCTATAAAAGTCAGTGCAGCTCGTTCATTCATCAATTCATTAAAATTTATTCATTATCTCTAGTTGACACTTTAATACGTCTAAATATTTTGCGCGGTGCCGTACGTCGTATCTCGATTTAGAAATTTAATATTTAGACATTAACTTTTATGAAATAAAGTTGATTTTGAACGTTAATTATTTTTTGTTGCGTGTATGAGTGTTACGTGTGATTTTATCTTTGTATGTGTAAGTAAGTGGAGCCGTAATTTTGGTAGATTCATATGAGTTATAGTTCTAATTATCTTATTTCGATGGCTGTGCCTTATTATCTACTAGCTTTTGCTCGCGGCTCCACCCGCGTGAACGACCTTTTCCGGGATAAAAAGTAGCTTATGTCCTAATCCAGACCATAGTTTACTTGTCTGCCAAATTTCATTCTAAACCGTTCAGCGGTTTAGGTTTGATTGACTAACTGAAATCCAAATTAACAATCTCACAAACATTGTGATTTCTTATTATTAGTACCGATTTTAGTCACGACGTTTCGAAAGCTTTTCAACCTTCGTGGTCACGGGAGAGACTCCAAACCGCGATAAAATTCGTATAAACTAGTTTTATTTCAAACTTACGAACAATTTCGCAATAATAGTAGCTGGATAAGATAAATGCGAAAGTGAGTTTGTTTGTTACGCTTTCACGCCTAAATAGCTGAACCGATTTTGATGAATTTTGGTACAGAGATAGATGGTACCCTGGACACAGTTATAGCCTACTTTTTATCCCGGAAAAGGCTGCTCTCGCGAGGGGTGCCGGAAGCAAAAGCTAGTAACCCAATTATAATGATTGTTATTTTTCAGAGTAAAAGCAAACATGTGTGTGAAATTTGTAAGTGTGTATATTTGACGGAAAAGGGACTGAAATTCCACTCAGTCTCACATTGGAGGAGGTAAGTTATTTGTACAACTGAACCGTGGGACGAGTAGAGTCCTCGTCAGGTGGTAAGCGCCACGTAACACCACACAAACTGCATGCACAGCGCTCCTCAATAAACATATGATATTGAGTGTTAGAGCCACGCTGCAGACACTTTTGTCTACAGTATAAATGGGCCGGCTCGTCCGGACGAGCCGGCCCATTCATACTGTCGTTACCACTTTCTCACAGAAAACCGGCTTAAAGTAGCAGCTTGCTGCTACGTTTCATACGGTGAGTGAGATATCAAGAGGCCCAAACTCCCCTCCTCTTCCCAATCCGTTACTTATCCCTTTCCTATAAGGTCGGCAACGCGCCCATGATTATTTTAGTATTGTGGGTGTACATAGGCGGTGTAGATCACTTACCATCAGGCGACCCAATTGCTGGTTTGCCGACCTATATATACTATAATATATTTATATATACAACGTGCTACATAAAGGTGTGGTCATATTTTAGCGTCATTACATACGACACCCTACTATTAATACTTATGTACCGGATCTTTTCAAAACCAAGACATCCAAAAATTTCACCAATTTCAATCACTCGTTTATTAAGATCGATAAGATTGATGCGTCACTATTAATTATCATAAACGACACTCACTTTTTAATTAACTTGAATAAGATTTACTTACGTAATTCTACGGATCGTTTTATATATATTTATGTTTTAAGGTTTCAATGCATGGAGTGTGGGGAGAAATTTTTACAGGACATACTTTGTATCGCACATTATAATAAGGAACACGGCAAAGATGGAAAACGAATTGATGATTACTACTCCTGTTATTATATGGACTGCGATTACATTGCTAAGTGAGTATATGTTAGTTACCATCGAAATAAGATAAATGGAACGATAACTCTCGGATGAATCTGCCAAAAATACGGCTCCACTTACTTACACATGCAAAGGTAACACTCATACACGCAACAAAAATTAATGAACGTTCATAATCAACTTTATTTCGTTAAAGTCTAAATATTAAATTTCAAAATCGAGAAACGACGTTATGCACCGCGCAAAAAAATTGACGTGTCAAGTGTCAACTAGATATTATTATGCACAGAGTTTTGGTGCGGTATTTTTTTCCTGAGTTACGTTTCTTGTTATTATATTTCGATGGTAGTTACGTATAATTATATAACACTAGTGGTCGCGTATTGGGCGAAATTCGACCTCTATAATATACAATATGTACCAAAAACCCTATTGGTTGTTTTAACTGTGATATCAGAATCGATATTCGATCGATTCGATACATAAATCGATCGATCGATCTATTTATTAGCATTAGCATTTAGATTAGCATCTTGACTACTCAATTTTTGTTAGTATTTTGTTATCCATGATTTATATATGATATATTATTTATTCAAGCAGCAGCGATAGCTCAGAGGAGAGTTGTACGGACTGTCGAGTGGAAAGTCGCAGGTTCGAAACCAGCCCCAAGAGCACACACTTCAGACTTTTCTAAGTTACGTGTATATTAATTGTTAACTATAAATCTACCAGTCTACCTGTGGATGATGGAGAGACGAGACATAGTGGTCGGATATAAATCATTTTTACTACCCCTGTATTATACACGTCTCACTGCTATGCACGGACCTCCTCTACTGAATGAGAGGGGTTAGGCCTTAGTCCATCACGCTGGACTAATGTGGGTTGGCAGACTAAACATTCCTTAAAAAATTCTTAGAAAGAACTTGGGTATGCAGGTTTCCTCACGATGTTTCCTTCACCGTTAAAGCAAAAATGGACAATCAATACACACGTAACTTAGAAAAGTCAGAGTACCACTCCCAGCTGAGTTATCGCTTCTTCCTTCATTATATTTCGACCTATTTTTGAAGTAAATACTTCTTTAGCATAGTTGTGATTTGAAAGTCGATGAAACGAAAAAGAGACAGACACAAACTCATAAGATTTAACGTGGGAGAAAATAAGATAGGAAGCATTATACAGTAGTGCGCGTATGCGTAGTACAAAGCTTGGGAAAAGGCATCACAACAACCGTGGTGTATTGTATACATGTGCGTATTATACGTTCGTAGAGTTTTTTTTCATCATTTTTATAATAAAATTCTTCATTGTATAATTTATCGAAAATGTAAGCTATGAGTCTGAATATATTTATGTAATATATACTCATAACGTGTAAAATAATTATCAAACTTTGCATCACTATGATCAATATTAAAACCTACAATTATCGTCTTCCCGAAATTTTACATTCGTCTCATTATCTTGAAGCTAAAATTTTTGAAGGTTTCACTTCTACCACATTGCACACATATTTTTTTTGTTTTTGTTTCAGCGATTATTCTTCATATAAAAGACATATAAGGCAAAAACACAGAAAAAAAGTACCGTGTAATATATGCGGAAAAAATTTCAATAATATTACTTCAATGAAACATCATGTCCTGTAAGTGACGTACTATTTATTGTTTTTTTTAAAGGATTTTTGTACCTAACATAAATGTCTGCTTCAGTGGCGCAATATTGTTTTAATTATGAATTATACATCGAAATAAGATAACTAGAACGATAAATCTCATATGAATCTGCCAAAAATACGGCTCCACTTACTTACACATGCAAAGGTAAAATCACACGTAACACTCATACACGCAACAAAAATTAATGAACGTTCAAAACTAACTTTATTTCATAAAAGTTAATGTCTAAATATTAAATTTCTAAATCGAGATACGACGTTCTGCACCGCGCAAAAAATTTAGACGTATTAAGTGTCAACTAGAGATCATGAATCAATTTTCATGACTTTTCTTTTTCAGACTTTTATAGCCCCGCCCCCTTGCACAGAGTTTTGGTGGGGTAATATTTTTGCTTGAGTTACATTTCCTGTCATCTTATTTCGATGAAATTATAGACTATATTGTGTTGTTTTTTGGTTGCTTGAATTCTTCAATGACGCACCCAGAGATAACATTTTTTAAATTACAAACAATACTTTATAGACTGACTCGGTGGCGCAGTTGTAATGCGTACGCGTTACGATTAAGCTAACGCTGAGGTCTCGGGTTCGATCCCCGGGTCGGGTAAAGTGGTATTGGGTTTTTCTATAACGAAATGCTCAGTATCAGCCCGGAGTCTGGAATTTGTGCCCGGTATGGCGATAGGCTCGCCCCCTATCACATAATGGGACGGTGATACGCTCGGCGATATGTGTTCACTGGTTACACCTATGCCTACCCCATCGGAGGTTACGGGCGTGAGTGCGTATATGTATTTATTTATAAAATGTTCCTTTTCAGAAGCATCCATGAGAAAATCCGTAATCGTATTTATAAATGTAATGAATGCGATAAACAATATAATAATAATAGTGGTTTAATACTACATATTCGGTCGCGTCATCAGAACAATCTGGAAGAGGAAATAGCGTACTGTAAAGATTGTGACAAGCACTTCAGGGTCAAACATCATCTGGATGTACATTTGAGGACCCACTCGAGGCATGTCCGTGATGATATGAAGAAGTAAGTGATCGAACTCTTTTTTTTTTTTTCTTAGTATTGAATGACAAGACGCGCAGGTCGCTCGCCACGCCGGCTCATAAATAGAAGCAACGCCACACAGAACTTTAAATAACAAAGCACTGCATGACACTGGACTGCGCTCGTTACCCCGAGACATAAGGGGTTAAGCCTCATAATGCCCAGTAATTACACTGGCTTCAATGTCCTTCACTCCGAACACAACAGTGCTTACACACTGTTGCTTGGCGGCAGAAATAGACAAAGCGGTGGTACAAACCCAGCCGCCCTCTCGCATACGAGGGGCCTACCACCTTGTATAACTCTCGCGTTATGTGGCGCAATTTTACTTCTAAATAGCCCGTTATTAGTATGTATTAAAGTCTGTTAATTTGTGATGTATATATACTTCAGATAGATAGATAAATAGATAACTCTTTATTGAACACCAAACTTAAGAAACAGTACAAAAGAAACTTATATAACTATAATAATGTCAAGAGGCGGTCTTATCGCTAAAAGCGACATGCGGGCCGAGCCGCGAGCAATAGCTAGTGATTAATAAACTATTTCAGGTACATCTGTGATATTTGCGGCGAAAAGTTCGTGAACAAACAGGCAGTAAGAAGTCACATAGAAATGAAACATTTGGGGGTGACATTTGAGTGCGGCATGTGTAATAAGGTAAGTAATAATTAACTTATTTTTTTTTTACAACATATACCTTATAGCGGTACAGCCACGCTGTAGACAGTTTTGTCTACAGCATGAATGGACCGGCTCGTCCGGGTCGTTACCACTGTCTCACAGAAAACGTAAAGTAGCAGCTTGGTGTTGCGTTAGTGAGATACTCGGAGACGCAAATCCCCCAAATCCCTTAATAATACCTTTAAGGTCGGCAACGCGCCCATGATTCTTATGGTATTGCGGGCGTACATGAGCGCTCTATCGCTCATAAGTCATCATCAGGTGACCCACTTGACCGTTTTTCGACCTATGCTATAAAAAGCAAAAATCAAGTAAGAAATACATACATCCGGAATAACATAGTTTAGTACGGTAAAGGGTTTCTAATGTAAAAAATACACATATACGCCCGTAATCCCCGAAGAGGTAGGCAGAGGTGTAACCAGTACACCCAAATTTCGCCGAGCGTATTTCCGTCCCTTATGTGATAGGGGGCGAGCCTATGGCCATACCAGGCACAATTCCAGACTCCAGACTGATACTGAGCATATCGTAATAGAAAAACCCAATACCACTTTTACCCGACCCTGGGATCGAACCCGAGACCTCAGCGTCAGCCTCAGTCGTAACGCGTACGCATTACAACTACGCCACCGAGGCAGTTTCGAGGCATTGGTCTGCCAACCCGCATTAGTTCAGCGTGACAGAATCAGTTCATAAGAATTTCTTAGGTATGCCGGTTTCCTCACGATGTTTCCTTCACCGTTAAAGCAAGTGATAATTAACAATTAATACACACATAACTTAGAAAAGTCAGAGGTGTATCCACTTGAGGCTGGTTTCGAACCTGCGACTTTGGTCTCGACAGTCCATACCACTCCCCGCTGAGCTATCACTGCTATTATGTATGTATGTATGTAAATAAAAATCCTGGCTGATTGAGAAAGGATTCTATGAGTTTGACGATCTTATACACAATAATGAATAACTTTTAGTTTACTTTATTTCATAAGATGTATTATCATGTATAAATGTATTCAAATAATTATTAAGTACTTTATCTTCTTATATATAAAATTCTCGTGTCACAATGTTCGTTCCCATACTCCTCCGAAACGGCTGGACCGATTTTTATGAAATTTGGTGTGCATATCGGGTAGGTCTGAGAATCGGCCAACATCTTATTTCATCCCCCTAAATGTTAAAGGTGGTCCGGTCCACCCGTATATTTTTTTTTTAGACAAATTTTTTTGTTTTAATTTTTTTATTATACAGCATTAAAAATACATACAACCCTAAATTTTCACCATTCTACCATCAATCCCTATTTTGTCAAGGGCGTTTCTCACCGGGGGCGCCCACTAGGCTACTTTAATCCTGGAAATAGCATACACGCGGGCGGAGCCGCGGGCAACAGCTAGTAAGAATGGAATATAAAGTTCGTTAAAATTTTATATACTTATAATTGTAGACAAAAGACGTGTAAAATTGTTCTTTACCAATAAATTGATTATTTCGTTTCTAATGTCCCCCATTTTCTTACATGACAGATTCTAACAAGTACAAGAGCTCTAATGAAACACGAGAGGGACAAACACAGCGGCGCGCCTCGCCCGTCGCCGCCGGACCCGAAACTGTGCCAAATATGCGGCAAGGGATTCAAGGTAAGAAATCTGTGAGACTGTTATCGCCTTGACACATAAGTAGTGGATACAGCCATGGAACGAGCGATACATCTCATGGAGCCACCAATAATGGACACTGATGGACCGGTAATAGTGCTATAAGCATCGAAATAAGATGACAAGAAACGTAACTCAAGCAAAAAAATTACCCCACCAAAACTCTGTGCACTCTGGGCGGGATTATAAAAGTCTGTTAATAATAATGTCCAGTTGACACAATACGTAATTTTTTTTGCGCGGTGCAGAACGTCGTATCTCGATCTAGAAATTTAATATTTAGACATTAACTTTGTGAAATAAAGTTGATTTTGAACGTTCATTAATTTTTGTTGCGTGTATGAGTGTTACGTGTGATTTTACCTTGATGTGTAAGTAAGTGGAGTCGTATTTATGGCAGATTCATATGAGAGTTATCGTTCTATTTATCTTATTTCGATGTCTATAAATTACATTTTACAAGTGCTAGAGACATACTGTAGACAAAACCTTAGTTCAAATTCGGAATAATAACAATGCTGTAGTGAGATAGCAGCTCAGCTGTTTATCATTTAGTGTTGTCCAAAGTTGCAAGTCGAATATCGAAAAATGCTTCATTTATGTCCTAGCAATGTAATATGGTTTGGTACTACGGGAGGTGAAATACTTATATCGCATACTATTCGGCTAACCATTACTATTCGGTAAACCGTGGAACCACGTAAGACAGCGTGTAAGCACTCTTAAGTTCCGATTTTATGTACGAATAATATTTAATACATGAATAAAATTTAACAGCAGTGATAGCTCAGCGGGGAGTGGTACGGACTATCGAGACGAAAGTTGCAGGTTCAAAACCAGCCCCAAGAGCATACACCTCTGACTTTTCTAAGTTACGTGTGTATTAATTGTCAATTATCACTTGTTTTAACGGTGAAGGAAACACCGTGAGGAAACCTGCATAACTGAGAAGTTCGAAGGCATGTGAAGTCTGCCAACCCGCATTAGTCCAGCGTGATGGACTAAGGCCTAACACCTCTCATTCAGTAGAGGAGTTCCGTGCATCTAATATTGTACACATTAGACCACCGCACATGTGACAAACCTAGACAAATGTTTGTCTGATCCACAAATATTTGTCTCGGGTCTGGGTGTTGTGGGTTGGCAAGTCCCAAATAGTTGCTGATACCCACGACACAGGTTAACCTAGTGTGGGATCAGGACTATGTGTGTGACTGTTGGGTGTATTTATTTATTTATATAACTTAGTAGTACTGCAATCAGTTTTAGTAGTACTATAATCATTTTTTATCTCACTTGAAATCATGGCAGTATTTTTTGTACGGTTGGCGTGGATGTCAAATAAATAAGCGACGAAATATATACCTATGCCTTATTTTTATTTCCAGCATGCAATATCTTTGAAGAGTCATATTTACAGTCACACGGGTGAGCGACCGCTACAATGCACGCGCTGTCCTGCAACATTTATATATAAAGCGTCATTATATACTCATAACAGACTTGTACATAAAGTGCCTAAAAAGAATAAATAAATTATAACATTATTAGTTTTATTTTTTATCCTGTCTTGGCAAAGTGACTACGCTACACCTGATGGTTAGTGTAGTGCAATCCAAGAATACTGTCGACCAACGACAGGCCAATATACATACAGATTTTAAATTCCTGATCTCGTGTTTACTCCAAGGTGTTCTGAAGCACTACGATTAAAGTTACGCGATTTTTTTATAGCATAGGTTGGCAAACGAGCAAGTAGGTCACCTGATGGTAAGTGATATCCATTATCCACTGGGGAGGGGGGGGGGGCTTGAGCCCCTTAGCCACCCACCCCCTTGGATCCGCTAGTGGACCCACTTCAACGAGGCGAGGCGCCTTGAAGCTCGGCGGTACATTAGTTGAAGTATTTTGTGGTTTGTATTGCCCTATCATAGAAGTGTGATTGATGTATTACATAACGAGAGGCGCCTGTTGTTAAAGTGAAGCATGTCGCTCGCTTGTTCGACGTTCTCACTCTTTCACGCACACAGCCAGTGGCCCGAGAATGGTTAAGAGTAACGCGACTTAAAATTTGAAGTATTATATAGAAATAAATTGAGCCGCTCTTACTTTCTTCACGTACGGGACAAATAATGCCATGCAAGTAATGCCTCTTGTACATCCTACTCAACATTACTCTGATTATAGAGGGGGCGGCAACTGTTGAATCGACGAATGCCAGCAAAGGCAGGATTGTAAGAAAAGGGATAACGTTCTACAAAAGACTGAGAAAGTAATATTTCCTCCTCGACTGTGTTACCATTCAAGTAGAACTACTATATAGATAGATTTCATTTATGGATCATGGATGACGAAATTCGTTGAGAACAAAAATTTGCTAAATAGTTAATGTTTGCGCGTTGAATTCTAAATATCGATAACATTATTTCTAAATTTAACATCCGAAATCAGTTATTTAATAGTAATCAATATTTACTCGATGGTAGGATATTCTTTTATGAGTTGGCAACACCGATACTGGCTGATTTAATTGTTGACAGCGTTGACAGTGTTGTTTAAATGGTGTTTTTGACTGTTGTTTTTCCGTTTGCCGGTTTGTGCAACAAGTTTGTTTATTGGTGAATTTGATGAATTTATATGCTATTTCTGTGTTCCGCATTACCAGACAGAGATTCTATACTGAAGTATGTCATATGTTCACTTAAATTCAAGAAATATGAGGAAAAGGCAAGTCTTAATTATATCCAGCCCAGTTTCTGTGGACTGGTTGAAAATGCTGCAACTTTAATCAATGAGTATTTAAAAAAGTACTCGAACACACAAAACGTTAAAGGGGAACTTAGGAAAATATGTCAAGAATTGAATTTTGACTGGCTGAAAGGGTGTGAAACACATCAAGACAATAATAAGAATAAAATAATTGTATGCATGAAACGCTTTCGTATTTAAAAAAATCGAGAGTTTGTGGAGGAAGCTTCAAAATTATCGTTTTCCAATAAAATAAAAATATTAAAGAATGTTTAATATGTGGTTTTATTGGTACCTTGAAGTCGAAAAGGAGTTGAGATACGTAACAATATATATATGTCTACGCGCATTTGGATGTAGTTTCGCAAAAAGGATTCAACCAATAACTAGTTAAAATGGAGATATGTACAGGTTTCATTATGCTAAATTTAAAAAGCAAAATCAGTATCGCCATTTTTACTACTTGTTGGATGGATCCTTTTTGCGAAACTAAGCCTATTTTATATACTACACATTTTGAATACCCCGCGCTACCGATAGTTGGTAATGGCATGGTCGAGAGCGCTAGTATCCGCCCGTGTAAGCATTTCGTATGTATGAACCTGTTGTTCTTCTCGTGAGAGTAATAGTGTTCTGTGGATAATAGGTTCTGTGACTGACGCTAGTTTTAGCGGGAATTCTGACAGTACGGTTGATCTCTTATTTTATTTATTTCCTAAATTGGTTTAAACTTGTGTTTATTGTAGAAATGTGGTGTGGATTTATGCAATAAACATTGACAGTGTAAGGAAACATTGAAATAGGTGAATTCAGGTGATTTTTTACCAGGTGTATTGATTGATCTTGGTCGTTCGATCCACTTGCAGAAAATCGTCTATGAAGCGTCGTACTAGAAGTAATTGACACCAAAACTCCAACAAGACGGTAATCGGCCACACGATGCTTCATCGTTCTTGGAAAATAATATAACTAATGACTTGGCAGCATGGTCTCAGAACTTAGCCGGTTCTATAAGTAACAAACAAAAAAATTGACTCTATGACGCACTTTGACAGCTGTGAGTCAGTGATGTTGACAACAAACCAATTTGTTGGTATGCGTACCATTTTTTTGGGTTTTGTACCATGTACCAACTAAAAATTGTACTGGTACGCAATAATACCAACTTTCAACATCTATCATACTAAATGTTTTTTCTTGCTGTACGTACGTGATTACTTGATTGATTATTGTACGTGATTGAATATTGTACTAATTTAATGTTCATAATATTTATTGATGACCCATCGAGCAACTTACTTCAGATTAACTTTATCACTCGAACTAATTGGCCACATAAGTACGGTATGATTTTGAAATAAAACTAGTTTAAACGGATTTTATCGCGGTTTAATTTTATTTTAGTCCCGACGTTTCGAAAGCTTTTCAGCCTTCATGGTCACGAATATGACGGTCACGGTCATGAATAAACTAGTTTTATTTCAATGTGTAATAATCGCGTAAACATAAGAAATCACTAGGGTATGATTTTGTTAGAAAGTCAACCATAGTACATACCCTGCTGTTAATGTATTGAAATAATAGAAAATCGGTCAATGTAACTCACGGCAGATTTTTATTTTATTTTTTTTCACTAAATATTCAAACATCTATGTTATATTTCTCTAATATAAAAACATTTAGAGGATGAATTTGTGAGAAATTGTGTGTTTGCCAATATTTTTTCCAAATACAAACCAGCTTTTAGCGACATCTGTACCAGCCATATTGGGCCACTGTCTACATCACTATTCACTGCTGATAACTGACAAGTCTGAGGAGTTTTGGCGGGAATTCTTACAGTGCGGTGGCTCTCTTGATTTAATTATTTCCTAAACTGGTTTAAAGTTGTGTTTGTTGTATAAAAGTGGTGTGGTTTTGTGCAATAATCATTAACGATGATGAATAGTGTATGGAAACATTGAAATAGTGGATTTAGGTGATTTTTGATCAAGGGTATTGTCGACCTTGTGCTTTCGATTCGCTTGAAGAAAGTTGTCTAAGAAGCATTGAACTGAAAGGAATTATCACCAAAACTCCAGCAAGACCTTGAAATCGGCCACACTCCTGTTTCATCGTTCTTGGAATATAAGAAAAGATATAACTAATGACTTGGCAGTATGGTCTCTGATCTTAGCCGGTTCCTTATGTAACAAACAAACAAAAAAAAAACTGTCAAGTCTGACACACGGCTGTTAATCTACGTACAACGAAACGCTCGACATAGCGCCATATTGTTTTAATGTTGTATGACATTTAGGGTTTTAATTCTTGGCCGTGATTGGCTGACGTGTAAGCGAATGCCAAACGGATTTATTTGACAGTTGATTGACAAATGACATTGACCGGCGTTTTTGGACATTAAAGAACACTATTATACTTTCGAAGCTTTTTGTTTGTCAAAAACATTTCGAAAAGAAGTTCATTACCAGCAAATCACGTCTCATAGGCAAAGCATATCCTTCTTTGTTTACTGAAGAAGAGATTTCTAGTGGAATACTATCTCAGGATTACGCTGGTAAGTCTATTATTCTATTTTCTGTGTATAGTTTGGCCAGTAGTATATTGCTGCACTATGCCGTATACTAATATGAGTTATGGTAGGTTCCGCCTTCCCATTATGATTTGACGGTGTATTTGGTATTCTGTGGGGCGATTTGGTGTCCCACAATCCGCAACGGGAACCACATTTCACCATTGCCTCGGCTGTTAATCAGCAGAGTGTACCACAAAAAGGTGAGGTTGGTTTTGAATGTAAGATGTTGATGGCCCACTTACACTAACATACATGTTATTACTTTTAATAAAAACAATTCACTGTTTTTGGAATAGTGATATCCTAATGCAGTTATTTTTACTTTCTTATTATAGCTTTGCCTTGCCAAAGTATTTTTTAACCCATCAAGTGATGCAAAACTCAATTGTAACATAATGACACTTGAGATTACAATAGATTTCTTAGATACTAAAGTATTGCTATTTTTTTATCAATTTCAGAAAATATGGATCCTAATACTGATCATAGCTACTCACGTAAAAGACACATTGACCACACATATTGTGTCAAACTGGAACCATTGACAGTTTGGTAAATATAATATTTTTAATGTCTACCTTTTGTATATACACAAATTGCAATAATAATTTAATATAAGATCACGCCTGTATCTGTGAAAGAGTATGCAGAGATGCAACTAGTACACCCACAGTTTGCTGACCTTACTTCTCTGTCTCATGATCCTATTCCTACTCCTATTTCAACCCTGGACAACTCATGTATGTTTTTTTCAAATTGAAAACTCAAACACAAATTGTAATTTTCCCCGCCTAAGAATGCTTCTACTAGACCAATAGTTGATAATTCATGAGGCGATCAAACATTGTGCTTCTAAATGTTCGTAAAACACATCCCTAATAAAAAATAATATAAACAAGTTATTGGTGTATTTTTCAGAAATTATTGCTTCTGGCTCAAGTGACTTCCAGAATTTACCAGAAAATCCATTAACCAGTCTGGATTTAGGTAATAAAGTGTTACCTTTTTATTTCTTATTTATCTTGTGACATATTATTTGTTTATTTAATATCTTTCCGAACAAGAACTTTACAATAATTTTTACTTTTCTAGCAAACTATGTTAACCCAGAGATAATTACGTCTGGACAATTAGATGTCAAGCGCTGGTCACATTTTACAGGTTAGTGAATCTGTATTATCTTAGATTATCTCTTGCCGATGTGGCTTTACTCAAATTCTAGGCAACTACTTAATGTACCCAAAGAAAGGGTATTGTTTTGTATGTATATTACAGAACATGGGCTATCAGTGTATGTGTGTTTGAATAATAAACATCCATACATCCTCACAAAATTTATAATATTATACATAGGATTTAATATGTGGAAAAGCAGTAGATGCTATGATGTGAATTTGGTGCACTAGAGGTATGATGTGCTGGGCAATTTCTCAGTTACCTTTATTAGTTACTCAGGAATACAATCAACATTAAATTATATATAACTTTATTTAAGCAATATATACTAGACTTTCACATCATTTATGATGGAATTAACTAATCAGCTTTGAGTTGGGACTAACTACTTTATTCTTTTCTAGGTTTGGATAAACCCCGAAGTGTGAAAGCTTCCAGGAAGCGGTTAATTAAGAAAGTGGTTGATACCAACATGCCCATTAATCTATAATGAATATACAAAGGCAAAACAACAAACTGACTTTTACCGTAGAGCCAAAAAAGCTCTAAAGTTCAGCAAGGAAAATGCGATGCAAAAAAGGCTTTTGAAAATTATAAAAATAAATTAAAAAATAAATCTTTTAATAAATAATGTGTACTTTTATTTAATTTTCCTCTACTTAAATAAATGAGATAAAACAGTAAATTATACTGGTGTATAAGCCTAGCGTTTTGAGCTGTACGTTACTAGTTCCTTTGCCATTTGCATTTAATAAGCCATAGAGTAAGCATATTTTATGTAGTCTGTGGATTATGTATTCGACAGAAAAAAAAGAAACGTCAAATGACACTAAAACTCACTACTGAATTTTTTGTTCTACAGTTGGCAGTCTGATACGTAGTATCTCTAAGTAGTCTGTGGTCTGACAACTATAAAAACTTTACAAAAATGGATTTATTAGATCAAAACGGAAAAATAAAAGTAATGGCGCGGTTTTATGAATTAAAACAACCCGGTGGTGAGAGCAGTCAAATCATAGTGCTGCCTAAACGGAACATTTGTGTTTGTTGCAATGTTACAGATGTACCATTAATAAGATTAAAAATTTGTTCCCATACTAGCTTTATAAAGGTCTACTTTCGTATCAAAGTAAGTATTTGGAATTTTAAATAAAGAAGTAACATTTCATCTATTTTGCTTTCGATTTTAAAATGTAATAGCGGGTCGTTTTTATTTTTTTTAAGTTCCGAAGTGTTGCAAGGGAATAATAAAACAGATTCGATCCCACATAAGATATGACTAGTGTAAGCGATTTTAGCGCTTGTGTATAAAAAAATATCTAAACCTTGGTAACATGGTTATTGTAGGTCCAAAATTGGTGAAAAGGGTTGAGTTTTTGCCCCTTTTTTTTTTGGCCCTGATCATGATGCTTTTACCTTATTTTTTGTATAAACAGGTGCGTACACCACAAGGGGCCACCTTCCACTGAAATGTCCAAGATTGTGGGCCAAAATTATAAACACCATGCAAACGGTGACCTTGGTTATAAAAATAATTATTGCCGGCAAAATAAACAAGCTATACTGAAATATTGATAGTTGGTAGAAGGGGATATCACACATGCATACATATTGCGTAAAAAGCGGTCCAAAGTTTTCTCGTCTCATAATAATACATAGATTATTATTAATTTCATACTACATACATACATCGACTCACGTCTGTTTCCCATAGTGGTAGGCAGATTTCATACTCTCAGGTGTAAAGTTATCTGATAATTACCTGACCTATCAGATAATTATCTTATAATCATCCAATACTTATCTGACCTACCTGAAGTTGTCTGATATTTTTTTGATAATTGTCTGACCTACCTGAAATGTTCTGTTAATTACCAGATAATTCGCTGAAATTATCGGATAGGTATCTGTCTGATAATTTCAAACCCTGATGTCTGGTAATACATGCTGTAACGTTATATATAATAATAATCTGAGCATTGACGTTAAATACCTTAATGTTGTGTCTGCGCAGATTATTATTAGCCAACCGTAATTATTTACACCACCTTATTGATACGCTGATTGGTTAGTAGGTCATAACGTAGTTCACGTTGTGGGTATGATGTACTAATTAGAGATCGCCTTGGTCGGTCTGAAGTAGTAGCGGAACGTCTGTTGGTTACCATTTCTCACACCGCTAAAACTTCTCATCTCATCTCCTCGACACCCTTATAAAAGCGGCGTACACTATTGCTAATTTCTATTCTTGCCATAGAGATTGTCAGATATATAATTATTTTACAGATTAACATTGCAATGGCCCTTGTGTGCCATTATTGTCATGGCGTAATGAAAAAGATTGATGATTTCAAAAAGCAAGTGGAACAAAGTATTTTACTGAGCAAAGTGGTAATTATTAAATAAATAAATATCAGCCCTGTATAATACTGTCTTACTGCTAGGCACGGGCTTCCTCTACTAATGATGAGAAAGGCCTTACTCCACCAATCTGGCCTAATGCAGGTTGGCAGACTTCAGATACCTTCGAAATTCTTATGGAAAACTTCTCAGGTATGCAGGTTCCTCACGATGTTTTCATCACTATTAAAACAAGCGATAATTAACAATTAATACACTCGTAACTTAGAAAGATTAAGAGGTGCATGCTCTTGGTTTTGAACCTGCGACTTTCGTCACGGCAGTCCGTACAACTCGCCGCTGAGCTATCGCTACATTTTCTATAAACATAGTTAAAGATATTTTATGTTTAATAAAAGAAATGTTAGTGTTTCTCCTTTAAGTGCCTATGAAGTAAAATATTTAATTTGTGTTAGCATAGTTTTAAGTTGCTGGTGTTGAAATATGCATTTATGGCACCAAACTACTAGCTGTGCCCAGCGGTTTCACCCGCTACTGCTCCATTCCACATATGTTGTCGCGTGATTTTATATAGCTATGACCCATCGTCTCGACAAGTCAAAGATATGTGAATATAACTTCAATAGATCAATTTATTCAAATGTTACAGAATCACAAGCAGATGCTCCAACAATATTTACTGTAAAAATAAATGTATTCATCATTTCAGCCGTACGCTTCCAAAGCGATCGGAAAACTGCAAAGAAAGAAACAAAAAATAATATCAATAAACCCAAATGAATTAATATACACGGAGAATATTCAAAATGTTAGAATAGAGGGAAAAAAATATGGTACTAAAGAACCAATCATTAAGTCGATAAAACAAGAAGTCGATTCTAAAATCGATATTGAATTAAGTGAAGAGTTGATTGATACAAAATATAATGTGTTATGTGATACATTAATGACGAGGAATAATGTCTTAAGTGGAGACACTAATGATGTTTCTAGGCATAATTTTGTAGAATTAAAGAATAGTGGCTCTAGGTGTGATGCTAGTAGATCAAAAAATAATCTAAGTGCTACTGCAAAAATTACTGAAATTTTAATAAATCCAAAACATAATGAAGCTCTGAATGAATCAAGAGGAGATTTTGAGATCGAAGTACCGGCGTGGAATATAAACACTGACAGTAGCCATGAGGGGGACCATAAAGTGCTTGATGGTGATAGGCCCAATGAAGATGACACAATTGTGCATGACTTGCCTATCTGCCAGGTACAGGTGACTGAAGTACTTGCATAGGTTTTAAAAAAATATCTTTGCAATACATTTTTTAATTATTTTCCAGTCTGTCCCACTTCAAGTAAATACAAAACCAACTCCGATTGATAAATTCAACGGTAAAATAGCAATAGTGTTCCAAACTCTAGAAGAATTGCAGTTAGAGAGAGAGGCTAAAGCTAGAGATGCCAAATATATGAAACTAAAGCATAAATGTGAGATGTGCTTGGTCAGTTACGACCATGAAGATACACTTGAGAATCATATGAAGAAACATAATAAGGTAATACCGCGAACCACCGTAGTACCGGGTATAAGGGAAACGCTTCCAAAAACGAAGATAGTGGTAGTAGTGGTGATTACAGACACAATACCACTAAAAATCACAAAATAAATAGACTCATTTTTATTCTTCACGCACAGTCTTGTTTGGGCCAATAAATACAATTACATTTTATTATAATAATAAGTAAAATCGTATTTTTCATAATAAAGTGTTATAAAGTCAATAGAAAATGAGCAGTTGACGCTCGGAATCATCAATACAGTGCGTGTGATGTGCCTAGTAAGTACTGGAGCGCGGGTTTTTGGCTCCGACATTATTAGCATGCTTTACATTGCGGGCTTACGTTTCCAAAATGGCAAGTACACAGCAAAGGAATAAAGTTTTCCGTTTATGTTAAGGTAGTGGTTTATTACCGTTTTAGCTTCGGAAGTGATCCCCTTACACCCAGTATATTTCTATCCTAGCTCGGCAAAGTGACTACGTTACACCTGATGGTAAGTGTAGCACAATCCAAAATTGACCAACGACAGGCGATGTGTCTATCGTAGGTCGGCAAAATTATGCCGGTCTGCCTAATTGTTTCTTCACACTCAGTTTAAAGGACCCCATATTATATGAAGGAGGGAACACGTGTGCCGGCAAACTATTCCACAGCTTGATGGTCCGGCAGAAGTAAGATTTTGCGAACTTTTTAGTTCTAGCCGAGATGGTGGAGACCACCAAGCTGTGGTTCCGTAAGCCAGCACGCGTGGTTCTGTTAAGGAAAGGTGAGGTTGGGATAAGGTCAAACAATTCTTCAGAGCATTCACCGCGATACAGACGATAAAAAACACAAAGTGAGGCAAAGGCTACTCAGGATTATATAGACTGTGTATTATGTGTACTCTCTTTACATGCCGCGATTCAGGCCACACTAGTCAGGATTTTACCAATCAAACGTTGCCGTTGGGGGTAATTTTCCAATCTTTGGCATCATAAGTCTGAAGTTAAGGATGGTATTAATCCGTCTCATCGTTATCTAAGCCTGTACGCAAACGGAATTGTAAAATAAAACGTCATTTGAAAGATATGATGCTAATGGTGCATATTTCAGGACAACTTTTCACCCAACTTTGGGCGTACATAAATAACATGAAGAGTAAGAAATCTTCAAAACTAAATTCGTACAAGCATAATATAATTATTTAAGAGTTGAAAAACTTGTTCAATTCAAATATTTCGTCTATCATTTGTGTCTCCGGGGTTATCCAGATATCAAATTTGAGGACAATCACCCTTTAAACAAAAAAATATAAATAAAAATATATAATAAAAATATAAAAATATAAATAGCGGCTACTGTTTCAATTCCAACATCGGATCTATCATTTGTAACTAAGGTATTCTCCAGATATCGATGTTGAATTGAATCGAGTTTAAAACAAAGAAAAATTTATATATTTTTAACCGTTCAAAAAATGAGAAGGTTCTCGATTCCGCGCGTTTCTTTTTCAGAACATTGGCGACTATATTTGCATCGTGTGCCATTGCGTGTATGCCACAGAAGCTGCTTTGAAAACACACGGCGAGTGTCATTTTAAAAGGTAAGTTTCTCCTATACTGTCAAACGTGACGTCATCCGCACATTATGCGGGTACTGATAGCAAAATACTAATGAATGAACGGATAAGAAATTGTAAACGTAACATGTGCTCTGTGTTGATGCTGCGAACGGTATATGAGGAAGGCGGTATCTGACGCAGTTAGCAAGACCGTATTTCACCCATGTTGCGAGGCTACCCCCATTACACCTACGCGGTGGGAGGGTACCCAATTGTACCCACGGTGGGAGTCTGCCTAATTACACCCACAGTGGGAGGGTACCCAATTGTACCCACGGTGGGAGTCTGCCTAATTACACCCACAGTGGGAGGGTGCCGATTGTACTCACGGTGGGAGGGTGCCGCATTGTACCCACGGTGGGAGGGTGCCGCATTGTACCCACGGTGGGAGGGTACCTGATAATAAAAATTGAGAATACATATACTATACCTACATAAAATGGAATAAGTAAGGATAAGCGATGAAAATTATATTGTAGGTAGTACTAAGAAAGTAAGATAATATCAAGATTATTTTGAGATTTGTCAGTGGACCCAAATGCTTTGGGGGGGGGATTGAGCTCCTTAGCCCCCCCCCCCTGGATGCGCCAGTGTTAATAGCCCACTTATACTCCAATATGACCAATATTGCGGATGTCTTATTAAATAATAAAAAGGGGGTATAGAACTCAGTGCGCGAGGCTGACTCGCACTTCATTTATTTGAATAGGGTAGTTTCATATATTGAATTTTATACATTATTTTATATGCAACAGAAAATGATACGCAAAAGAAATCCTTTTATTAAAACACAATCAAAATACGTTTAGAAATGTGCCCGCAGTTATGACTTTAAATGTTGGTATGAGGAAAAGTGGGTGCGTAGTAGGAATATCTCACTATCTCGCTTGCACGTGTGCATCATAATGAACATTTTACACAGTGACGCGTCAAAGTTTGCGTCGTTTGTCATTTGAAAATTACCCCTTCTACAGGATTTAAATGGTTTTCTAACTTATTTATTTTTGGTCTGATAAAATTCTTTCTGTAATAGATTTTGAGTAACGTAACTTATTGATTTAAAATATAAAAAAAAGTCTAGTCAACTACCCTATTCTATTCAAAATGTCACATTGTTTTAGATACCAATGTATGGTGTGCAGTTTAAAATTTAAAAACGATAATGCTTCCATAATGCATTATAATAAAACTCATGGTAAAGATGGAGATTCACTAGAGATATTATATGAATGTTCCAAGGAAGATTGTGATTTTACTACGCCGTGAGTATATTATACAACGTGTTACAGAAAGGTGTGGTCATATTTAAGCAATGTATAATGTATGATATAAGTATTATACAACGTGTTACAGAAAGGTGTGGTCAAATCTATACAACGTATAGTGTACGATTAAGTATGTATTTCACCCCCAGTAGTACCAAATCCGATTGCGTTGTTAGGACATAACGCATTTTATTTTTTATCGAATGAGTAACATGTCGATATTCGACTTGCGCCGTTGGACAACACTAAAGGATAAACAGCAGATACGCGCAGAAGTAATGCAAATAGTTTATAGTGATGTGATCGATATCTTATTGATCGTAATAAACGAGTAATAAAAAATTACGTAAAATTGTAGGATGCCTAGATTTTGATAAGATCTGTTACATAAACACTCTGTTGTTGTTAAATAAAGCACTGTATTACTAAGATTACAACTTTAATTAATTATAAACGTAATTCTACAATATCGACAAATTTTTTGAACGGTATGTCAGCCAGAGACAAAATAGAGAGAGCGTAGTGATGTGGTGAGTAAACTAGTGCTGTGACGACTTTCCGGTGAGGTTCTAGGTGGCGCTGCTGTTTGCGTTTACTCCAACACACTCACTGTCAGGTGTATGTAACAATCCTTAAATATGAGTACACCTTTATGTAAGGTGTTGTATAACCAGATTTAGCTCGCGGCTCTAACCGCTTGAATGTCTTTTCCGGGCGTGATTCGTAATAAACATAAAAATTTTCCCTTTTGTAATATTATATACGATGGAAGGTCCCCTTTATGCAAGAGACTAAATTATTGGGCATTATGAGACTTAAGCACGTAACTTAAGTCCAGTGCCATGCAGTGCTTTGGAAGTCAAAGTTCTGTGTAGTACATTGCTTTTGTATATGGATAGACGTGGCGCTTATCAGATGAACGACCAGCTCGTTTCGTCATCGAGCCTAGAAAAACATATATTTAGGATGACGGATGACGTGTCAGAAGCACAACACACACACTCAGATAAACACACACCGACACAGACACACACACACACACACACACAAGCAGACAGAGAGAGAGAGAAAACAAAGGAGTCAAACTTATAAAACCTCTCTTTTTGTCGTTGGTAAATAAAAGCAGCAGCAGCACTCAGCGGGGAGTGGTACGGACTGTCGAGACGAAAGTCGCAGATTCGAAACCAGCCCCAAGAGCATAAACCTCTGACTTTTCTAAGTTACGTGTGTATTAATTGTTAATTATCACTTGCTTTAACGGTGAAGGAAACATCGTGAGGAAACCTACATACCTGAGAAGTTCTTCATAAGAATTTCGAAGGTATGTGAAGTCTGCCAACCCACATTAGTCCAGCGTGATGGAGTAACGCCTAACCCGTCTCATTCAGTAGAGGAGGCCCGTGCCCAGCAGTGGGACGTATATAATACGTATTATTATTAAATAAAAGTAGTTCAAGTGTGGTGTTTTGTTCTCGTTTCAGTAATCATAATGAGCACATGAAGCACAGACGGAGTCATCGCAAGAGACCTGAATGCGGCCAGTGTGGGAAGTTAATTTCGAACATAGCCAACTTAAAAAGGCATATTGAGTGAGTTTTTTTTTATTGCCCTTGATAGACAGACGAGCAGACGGCCCACCTGATGGTAAGTGGTTACCGCCGCCCATGGACCTCAGCAATGCCAGAGCACAGCCAGGCCGCTGCCTACCTACCTACCTGAGTACAAACATTTGTGTAATAAAGCCCTTGCCACATTACCACGGAAATGACGCCGCAAATCATCGATGAACATAATAGGGTAGTTGACTAGATTTTTTTAATTATTTAAATCAATAAGTTACGTTACTCAAAATCTATTGCAGAAAGAATTTTACAAATCGGACCAAAAATAAATAAGTTAGAAGCCATTCAAATCCTGTAGAAGGGGTAATTGTCAAATGACAGACGACGCAAACTTTGACGTCACTGTAAAATGTTCATTATGGTGCACGCGTGCAAGCGCGATAGTGGGATATCCCTACTACGCACCCACTTTTCCTCATACCAACATTTAAAGTCATAACTGCGAGCACATTTCTGAACCAATTTTGATTGTGTTTTAATAAAAGGGTTTCTTTATAAAATTCAATATAGGAAACAACCCTATTACCTACATGATTAATAAAACTATTTCATTTCATTTAATTTCACTATATCATATGTATTTTTTTTTCAGAGCCATGCACACTAAAACAAACCGCGTGTACAAATGTAAGGTATGCGACAAAGAGTATCTTTCTCAGGCGGGATTCCATTTACATTGTAAATCTGAGCACACTGACTACAACAATCCAGCTTTCTGTACGATATGCAAGCGGCAGTACAAGAATCGAAACATATTGAATAGTCATCTGAAACGACATTCCACGCATGTCGCCGACGATCAGCTGCGGTGGGTAGAATTGAACGATTCGATCACTTCACCATACGGGCGTAGGTAGGTAGAGGCCAAAGTGGGTTAAAGCAGCGATAGCTCAGTGGGGAGTGGTACGGACTGTCGAGATGAAAGTTGCACGTTCGAAACCAGTCCCAAGAGCATACATCTCTGACTTTTCTAAGTTATGTGTTTATTAATTGTTAATTATCGCTTGCGTTAACGGTGAAGGTAACATCGTGAGGAAACCTGCATACCTGAGAAGTACCTCATAATAATTTCGAAGGTATGTGAAGTCTACCAACCCGCATTAGGCCAGCGTGGTGGAGTAAGGCCTAACCCCCCCTCTCATTTAGCAGAGGAAACCCGTGCCCAGCAGTGGGACTTATATAATGCAGAGCTAGTAAATAAGAATTTCTTGATAGCAAAAGTGATATTGGATCATTATTACCCGACCCGGTGATCGAACCCGAGGCACTCAACACACACAATGGTTCTACGTATTGCCAATTATATTTTTTTATCAGTTATATCTGCGGTGATTGTGGACAAAAGTTCGCGGGCAAATTTCAAATGAGGAAGCACATTGAATATCAACATTTGAAGATAAAACACCAATGCAAGGAATGTAATCAGGTATAGCAAACTCCCAAATCTTTGTAAACATATTTTCAGGGACGAAATTAAATAATAAATAACATACGCACTCACGCCTGTATCCCCGAAGGGGTAGGCAGAGGTGTAACCAGTAAACCCACATTTCGCCGAGCGTATTTCCGTCCCTTATGTGATAGGGGGCGAGCCTATCGCCATACCGGGCACAAATTCCAGACTCCGGGCTGATACTGAGCATTTCGTAATAAAAAAACCCAATACCACTTTACCCGACCCGGGGATCGAACCCGAGACCTCAGAGTTGACCTCAATCGTAACGCGTACGCATTACAATTGTGCCACCGAGACAGTGTATTTATTATTATTTATATATATAGTAAATAAATAATAATAAATACACGTCCAACAGTCACACACATAGTCCCGGCCCTACACTAGGTAAACCTGTATCGTGGGTATCAGGAACTACGAGGGACTTGCCAACCCACAACTCCCAGACCGGAAACAAACTTTTGTGGATCACACCGCTTTGTCTATTTCTGCCGCCAAGCAACAATGTGTAAGCACTGTTGTGTTCCGGTGTGAAGGACATTGAAGCCAGTGTAATTACTGGGCATTATGAGACTTAACACCTTATGTCTCGGGGTGACGAGCGCAGTCCAGTGTCATGCAGTGCTTTATTTAAAGTTCTGTGTGGCGTTGCTTCTGTTTATGGGCAGGCGTGGCGCTTACCATCAGACGAGCGACCTGCTCGTCTCGTCATTCAATCTACTAAAAAAAAAAAAAAAAACTCAAACCTTTGTTTCGGTGCGGGAATCGAACCCACACCCTCTCGCTTCGCAGCCGGCTACTCGCCCACTGCGCCACGGAGGCTGTCGACTCTGTTGATGAACGGACGAGGCAATGCTGAAACTTGGTTCAATTTCAGACGTTCAATTTCGAGAAAACTTTAAAGGCACACATGAGAGTGAAACATTCAAGTGTGCCGAAAGCAATAGATAATATATTGTGCCAGTACTGCGGGAAAGGATTTAAGGTAAGACCACAGATATCACAAGGTGGTAGGTCCCTCGTTTGCGAGAGACCGGCTGGGTTGGTACCACCGCTTTGTCTATTTCTACCGCCAAGCAACAGTGTGTAAGCACTGTTGTGTTCCGGTGTGAAGGACATAGAAGCCAGTGTAATTACTGGCCATTATGAGACTTAACACCTTACGTCTCGGGGTGACGAGCGCAGTCCAGTGTCATGCAGTGCTTTGTTTAAAGTTCTGTGTGGCGTTGCTTCTGTTTATGGGCAGGCGTGGCGCTTACCATCAGGCGAGCGACCTGCTCGTCTCGCCATTCAATCTAATAATAATAAAAAAAAAAAAATCCTACATCCATCGAAATAAGATGACAAGAAATGTAACTCAAGCAAAAAACTGCCCCACCAAAACTCTGTGCAAGGCTGCGTGGCTATAAAAGTTTGTGCATAATAATCTCTAGTTGACACTTGATACGTCTTATGGCCGTTCCCTATATTCTGTCTGTCTCTAGTTTTGCTATACCGGCGATAGAAAATTTTATCTATTTTCCGTTTTACCGTCCCAATAAACTTACTAATGATAGGTAATCCGATTCTTCATTGCTGTCTACTGATGAGAGGACTGATAGCTGACTACAGATATACAACACTATGAAAATGACAGTTCAAGCGTCCCAATATTTTTTATGTGCTATCTGTTAATAAAGTTATTTAGTTTTTTCTTTATCGGTAGATTTTGACCGATAAACAGATTTCCTCGGCTGTAAAAAAACGAAATAGATAACGCATTTTGAAGAAATAGCCATGAGTATACAAGGCTTACATGGCACTTGCACTGCAATACAAAAAACTAAATAAATTATGTAAAAATCTAAAAGAAAATATTAAAAAAATCTAAAATTCCCATAAATAAAAATAATGCACCGTTTTGATAATTAAATTAAGTGCAAGAGACATATAAATATTTGTTAATGCGAACAAAATAATTCCCCACTTCAGTAAAATCCCCCAAATTCGCTTGGGATTTTTGTTCAAAGGACTTGTATTCAGAGCCGTGATGTATTGACAGTGAAACGTTTCGTTATTACATTGTGTTTTGAAGGAGTTTTTTTGGCGGGAATTCTTACAGTGCGGTGGCTCTCTTGTTTTAATTATTTCCTAAACTGGTTTAAAGTTGTGTTTGTTGTATAAAAGTGGTGTGGTTTTGTGCAATAACCATTAACGATGATGAATAGTGTATGGAAACATTGAAATAAGTGGATTTGGGTGATTTTTGATCAAGGGTATTGTCGACCTTGTGCTTTCGGTTATCTTGAAGAAAGTCGTCTAAGAAGCATTGAACTGAAAGGAATTATCACCAAAACTCCAGCTAGACCTTGAAATCGGCCACACCCCTGTTTCATCGTTCTTGGAATATAAGAAAAGATATAACTAATGACTCGGCAGTATGGTCTCTGATCTTAGCCGGTTCCTTATGGAACAAAAAAACAAAAAAAAAATTGTGTTTTGAAACATAATAAGTATTTCTCGTTATTATTATTTCATTTACAGTGGTAAAAAATAAGTATTATAGATAAATGTTAAATTAAAACTTATATTTCTAATCTAAATCATATCTTCATATTTTCTAACATAAATTAAACAATAGTTCCTCTTTCTCAGCTTGTATGAACATAACGCACAAGAGGGCCCAGATAGACTGCCTATCTATTGCTATCATAGTATCCGACGTGCATATCTAAAAAATAGGGACGATTCCAAGCAGTAGATAGAACAATACGGATGTTTGACGATAGCTATCTATCGTGAAATTGAAGATTAATATTGGGAACGGCCATTAAATGTTTGCGCGGTGAAGAACGTCGGTATCTTGATCTAGAAATTTAATATTTAGACATTAACTTTTATGAAATAAAGTTGATTTTGAACGTTCATTAATTTTTGTTGCGTGTATGAGTGTTATAAACCTCCATTCAAATTCAGAAGAATAACAATGCGAGTGCCACAAAAGCCCAGCTGTTTATCATTAACGCCCGGTTTCTGAAAGGCTGATCAAATCAACATTCAACCAACAGAACTTTGAGTTGACATCGCTGTCAAATCAATTCGAGTTGCTGAAACGTTATTTAGTAAAAAAATATAGTATTTGATCTCTCTTTAGTACCGTTTGACATAAGATTTTTCATATTGATTTGAGTTATGTTAGCTAACATGTGTGTCAAATCAAAAGTATTGATCACGCTTCTAGCAACTCAAGTTCGACTTGACATGAGATTTGACATTTGATTAGTTATTTAAACATTGATCAGCCTTTCAGAAACCGGGCGTTAGTGTTGTCCAAAGTTGCAAGTCGAATATCGACATGTTACTCATTCGATAAAAAAAAAATGCTTCATTTATGTCCTAGCAATGTAATATGGTTTGGTACTACTTATATCGCATACTATTCGGCCTCGAGAGGCCGTCTTGGTGGGTACCACCGCTTTCTTTATTTCAGTGTGTTAAGTACTGGCGTTTACCATCAGGCGAGCGATCGGCTCGTCTCGTCGTCTAAAGCTAATAAAAAAGAGATTTAACCATGTTTTTTTTTATTTCCAGCAAGCTAAAAGTTTGCAAAGTCACATTTGGTCACACACGGGAGAGAGGCCGCTTCAATGCTCGAGATGTCCAGCTAACTTCGCTCACAGTGCAGCTTTGTACAATCACAATAGACTTGTGCATAAAGTACCTAAACTTAATAAACAAGAAAAATAAATGTTTTGTTTTATTTACTGTCAGTTTTTTATAGAAGTACTATGGCAGCAGGTAGGTATGTAAAAGTGCAATAAAGTATCGGTTAATATAATGTATTCATATTTTAAAAAAGCGTCAATATAGATTTTGATATATGGAGAAAAAAAATATCGATATATACACTTGACTTTTGGGCGACCTATATGGCATCTTATAAAAAAATACCGACACATCGGCTTCAGGTCTGGACCACATTTCATGGCATATTTTAAGAATATCGATGTACATATAATAAATAAATAAATAAATACACCCAACAGTCACACACATAGTCCTGACCCCACACTAGGTAAACCTGTATCGTGGGTATCAGCAACTACGAGGGACTTGCCAACCCACAACACCCAGACCCGAGACAAATATTTGTGGATCAGACAAACATTTGTCAAAGTGCGGGAATCGAACCCACGGCCTCACGCTTCACAACCGGCTACTCGCCCGCTGCGCCACGGAGACTGTCAATTTCGATACTTAATTAAAAATATCGACATCGAAATTTTTTCAACATCTCTAAAAACGGGTCTTAACAATGAACACACACGTAACTTAAAATTCGGAGATACATGTTATTGAGGCTCGTTTAGAACTTGCAACTTTCGTTTTAACAGTTCGTAACACTCCCCGCCGAATTAAAGCTGCTAAAAATAAAAAACAACGTTTTTTAACTATTTATTATGTAATCGCTAGTGCGCGACTCCGTCCTCGTTCTCTATGGGGGTTATGGACTAGTTTCTTATGGTTATATAATGAAGCGGAGTGGGCGAACGTTGCAGTGCATTGGGAACACTGGTATGGTCGCTCTCCTGTATGAGTTCGTATGTGGGCTTGAAGGCAGGTGCGCATCTGGATATGAAAAAAAAATTATCTATCTTTTTAAAGAAATAAATACGCTCAACAGTCACACACATAGTCCTGACCCCACACTAGGTAAACCTGTATCGTGGGTATCAGGAACTACGAGGGACTTGCCAACCCACTACACTCAGATACAAAACATATATTTGTGGACCGCACAAACATTTGTCTCGGTGCGGGAATCAAACCCACGGCCTCTCGCTTCGAAGCCGGCTACTCGCCCACTGCGCCACGGAGGCTGTCTGTTTTAACCCTCGATAAATAGGATTCTATAAGTTTGTATTTCATTAGATAGCTCAGCGGGGAATGGTATGGACTGTCGAGACGAAAGTCGACGGTTCGAAACCAGTCCCAAGAGCACACACCTCTGACTTTTGGACAAAATTTGGGCCCCCAGCTATCTCACTCACCGTACGAAAGCAACAGCAAGCTGCAACTTCGGTGTTCTGTAGACAGTGGCAACAACCCGGCCGAGCCGGCTTACTCATACTGTAGACAAAAAATAAACTGTCTAAAGTGTGGCTCTCCCACTTACAAACTTTTTCTTCAAACACAGTGAAGAACCATCGCAATTAAACCAGCTATCCGAATTAAAAAAAAACGCTTTCAAATCAGTCCTTGCGTTTGATTGCCAAAGTCAAATAGATATATAGTATGACATAATGATATGTCGATTTATACAGAAACCAAGCGGGTCAATGTTGTGTACGTAGTAACACTGACGTCATCGCGTTGCGCATAGATTATATGCGCGTTGCGTTGAATATTGAGCTTAGTCTATGCCACGAAGGCGAGTACACATAAGAAATCTATAAGCTGTGATCAGAGTCTGTGGCCGGCTGTAATTAGTCTGAAACCTCACCACGTATCACCAAGGGGGATCAGGGGGGGTGTCTAAATAATGCTAAAAAAGAATCACGTGATTAATAGACGGCCCCATACTAGGCATGTCTGAAGTGCAAAAAATATCGATATGTAAAATAAAAGTATCGATACAAATTTCAGTATATCGAGTAAAAATATCGATTGTTCAGCTTGATATTTTGACACTTTTTGACATCCTATAACAAATATAGTTTTTGATATAATTCCGATGTCTCTCAACGGATGACGTTATATTTTTATTTATACTGCACTGCACTTACCGGCAGGTGCAGTGTGGTAATTTCTCAGTAAATATAAAAAGTATACCTTCTGTATACCCACCGTAAACCCTTTCCCACAGTAGTCACACATTTTGTCCCGCGGTTGTTGTTTTTTTTCATGTACAAACGCTATGTGATTCTTTAACTGACGCGATGTTCTAAACATCTGGAAAAAAGTACAATACAATAATACCTTTATATAGCCGAGGTCAGCAGACGAGCAAGGGGGTCACCTGATGGGAAGTGATCTCCACCGCCCATGTACGCCCGCGATATTAAAAAGATCATGGGCGCGTTGCCGACCTTAAAGGGATAATTAAGGGATTAGGAATGGGAGGGGTATTTGGGCCTACGGTTATCTCACTCACCGTACGAAACGCAGCAGCTAGCTGCTACATAACGTCGGTTTTCTGTGAGACAGTGATAACGAGCCGGACGAGCCGACCCATTCAACCCATTACCGACTTCAAAAAAGGAGGAGGTTCTCAAGTCGGTTTTTAACCTATAACTTATTTGGCCTATACATACCTTCAAACACTGTGAACATTTGAACTCTGACGTCTTCAAATGTACCCATTCTATATGTCCCTTTAGGTTTGACTTCGTAAGGAACCTTGCTCCACAGTTGTCACACATGTATCTACAAAATGAAACATCCTATATAACATACAGGAATGGATATCACTGGTTTCAATGTCCTTCAAACCGGAAATCAACAGTGCTTACACACTGCTGCGTGGCGGCAGAAATAGATGGCGCGGTGGTACCAACCCAGACACGAGGGACCTACCATCTTGTAATAATACCAGCCCTGTATTACATACGTCCCAGTGCTGGGCACGGGCCTCCTCTACTGAATGAGACGGGTTAGGCCTTAGTCCACCACGCTGGACTAACGCGGGTTGGCAGACTTCACATACCAGAGAAATTCACTTGCTTTAACGGTGAAGGAAACATCGTGAGGAAACCTGAGAAGTTCTTAAGGTATGTGAAGTCTGCCAATCCGCATTAGTCCAGCGTGGTGGAGTAAGGCCTAACCCGTCTCATTCAGTAGAGGAGGCCCGTGCACAGCAGTGGGACGTGTATAATACAGGGCTGGTATTATTATATATATCGATAATTGGAACTAGTACTATTATAAATGTAAACTTTTGGATGTTTAGGAATTTGCTATTAATAAAAAAAACCTACTTTTTATCAGCATCGGTTACATGGTTGCTGTGTTGCCGGAGATGTTGTTTCAAACTGAGCCCGGTCCTGAAGTGCATGCGACACGGAGTACAGTACGGTAACTTGTCAGTGTTGTTGTGTACAGATTGCATGTGCAAGCGCAGACCACACCTCTGTTTGTACACTTTATCACATTTCTTGCACGAGAATGATGTTTGTTTATTCCTGTGGACACCGCTGAAAACACAATACAATAATGTATTTAGACTTTTCTTAATTATTCAAATCAATAAGTTACGTTAATCAAAATCTATTGCAGAAAGAATTTTATAAATCGGACCAAAAATAAATAAGTTAGAAGCCATTCAAATCCTGTAGAAGGGGTAATTGTCAAATGACAGACGACGCAAACTTTGACGTCACTGTGTAAAATGTTCATTATGGTGCACGCGTGCAACCGAGATAGTGAGATATCCCTACTACGCACCCACTTTTCCTCATACCAACATTTAAAGTCATGACTGCGGGCACATTTCTGAACGAATTTTGATTCTGTTTTAATAAAAGGGTTTCTTTTGCGTATCATTTTCTGTTGCTTATGAAATAATGTATAAAATTCAATATAGGAAACTACCGTATTATCAGATACTTACTATATATGAGAGCGTAGTTGTACCCATTTGGAATAAACTTTATCACATAATGTACACGGATATCTCTCATGTTTAGATCTGTGGTACATAAAACTTCTGTACGAACTGTAACCAAAAAATATATACAAGGTTAGTCAGAAGGGGTGTACTAAACTGTGGCCAACTAAAGTATCACTGATTAGGATTTCTACTATGTATATCCCATCACATTTTTTTACATACATACATTGTAATAAATAAAAAAATAAAAATAGTTAAAATAGTTATAATTTATGTTACAAGAAAAGTTGTAGTTTTAATTATTTTTAAACAAAATGTATTGAGTTAATATTCGGGCGCCAGGCAGACAAGCCACCATGAAACAATGCTCTCGGATAGAATAGCTAGAGGCTGGGAAATTTAATCTTTAGGGGGGTAGAATTAGACCAACATTGATAAAAGAATTTGGTTTATTCCCTGGTTACAAATTTACAGAAAATACACTGTCACTGTTGCACTTTTTATGCTGATAAATTGAGATAGATGTTCTTCAGCTGAAGGCTGTTAAAATAGATAAAATTAACTTACAGTTCTCATTCCCAATGTTACACTTAAATTAAAATCCGACTTCCAAGATGAGTCCACATGTTCTGCAGCACAAGGTAGCCAAAACACGCATCCAAATTTAAGAAGAATTATCACTGCAGCCAAACCGAAGCAAACCGAAGCAAACGTAGGAAAATTCATTCAAAAGTAGTAAAATTGGTAAAAAGGTTGAAAACAGGATTAAACGGAAGAAAACGGTAGAATCGGGAGCAAACGGCCGCGATTGCTGTAAACAAAACATTTCACATCAATCCTAGGTTCAAATACGAAACTCAACAAAACTGTCATTACGCAAATATTCATGAAAACTGACCGGCAACAAAATGTGGAAATATCCTCTCCAAAAATAAGGCCATGGAAAGTCCTAATTAGATTTTCCATCTGTAAGTCCAAGAAAACCACGTTTGAGCACAACACGAACCAATATGGTCGACATTAAAAATACGAAATTTGAAATATGACTTACCAAAAATAAATAATTATGGCTATATTAAGCCATAAAGCTGTTTTACAACAAAACATGCTTTTAATGTCCTAGTAATCAAGGATTATTAAAAATTTTGTGGATTTACATTTCCACGACTTGTCTATCGAAACGAAGGGAAGAAAGTGAGATCCGCTTAGGGTTGTGCCACGCTCAGCGCGCGCGCAGCTCTAGGGATGTCAAAACGTTAATTTAAAAATTCAAACAATCGACTAAATTGATTTTTAACCTGTGACATAATTAATATGTTACATCACATACTTTCCCAAAAAATAAAAGAACGAAGTTCTTTTATGAACTTTGAAATTGAGCCAAAATATTCTAAGACTGAAGTCTGAAACGAAATTTTTAACATAAATGAAAACATCAAACAGATAATTCTAAAGGAACAACCAGTTGAATAATATTCAAGAGAAAAACGATTAAGTTATCTATAAGAGAAGATACTCAAGGAAAAAGACAAAGTTAGAACTTTAACCGAAGAGATAAACCAATTCTCCCAAAGAACGCCAAAAGAATCTTCAAAACAATTCCAAAGGAACACCAAGAGGTTTAAAAAGGAAATCCCAAACATCATCGAAAAATTTCTAAAAGAATACCAAAAGGAAAAGCAACACATCTTCAAAGGAAGAACAAAACCTCTTCAAAAGAAGAACAAAACATCTTCAAGGGAAAATCAAACAAATCATCTTCGAAAGAAGATTAAACAAAATAAAACCCACCGAACATCTCAATCTTTAATTAGCTAAGCACTATTAGCCGCTAAATTAAACCATTACAAGCTAACCAACTTCTCCCATCTAACAACTCATTCCAAGAAATAGCTAGGTCAATATAACCGCTAAATCAAACTAACCACACACCAACTTCAACAACTCTCACCATGAAATAGCTAGGTCAAAATAACCGCTAACTCAAACTACTACTAACTCGAACTTCAACAACTCCCAAATCAAACTATTACCAACCATCAACGCCATCGAGATCAGCTGGACAACTGTCGCTTACTCTTAGCTGTAACCAACTTTTCTAACACCACGCGAGATTAGCTAGACAAATTGTCGCTAACTCGTAACTACCTCAAACCCGTCAAACACCAACACCTTCATTGTAAGAGAACAGTAAAGCTAATTAGCTGCTGTCTCCCACAATAACGCTACATCAAGAATAAATTTCCTGAAACAAAAAGTTATGACATTTCGCGGTCAGCACAACTCAACTCAGACTTTCTGAACGCGAAAGCATAGAAAATTATCGTATTACGATCGGCACAACTCTACTCCGACTTTCCGAGCGTAATAGACAAAAGAAAACTTGGCGAAAGCACAAGTCCAAAAGCAAAAGGTCTGGAGAAATCTCTCAGAAATAAGTATCATATTACGATCGGCACAACTCTACTCAGACTTTCCGGGCGTAACAGATAAAGACAACTAACGCGAAAGCGAAAGCTAAAAGGGTCTGTCGCAAAGGCGAGCATAACAGAAAAGTGCTTGACGCAAAAGCGTGCAGAACAAAAGGTGTCTGACGCAGAAGCGTACAGAGCTAAACAAAAGTGACTGACGCAAAGGCGTGTAAGTCGGTCAAATCCGAGATTTGTCTAACAAAAGTGCTACCTACACTAGCTAAAGAAGCTTGTGGGTGCAAGTTGTATGTTAGCAAACAAGAGAAAAGGGTTTTCTAACAAAATACAATTTAAAGTTAAATTGTAATGTAGAAGTTACACATAATTAAAATAATTCTAACCTGAAACATTTCTAACAAAATGTCAGATAGAAGTAGAACAATGCTAACAATACAAAATGAGGAGTAAAAGTTCCTACAACAAACATATGTGTACAAATGACATGAAAAAATCCTTGTACAAAAACAGTATATAAAAAAATAAGATCTATTTCAGTTGGATCTGAATTAGCAAAGTTTCGCTGGAGCGTAGCATACTATTTGTTCCAAAAAATCTCCTAAATAGCTTTAGCAAGAAATAAGAATTGAATTATATATAGCGATAAGAAGTTTCATAACATACATCTCTTCCATAGTATAATAACCAATCATTCTTTCATCTAATTCATCCACAAACAGATATACGTCTTCTATCAGAATATAAAAGCCAAGAACTTAAATTCAAGTTTTCAAAATTAGAAATTTTTAATATTTAACTATATCTTTGACATGGTAACGACCAGTATAACCTTTAGCCAAGTCTTTCAAAACATAAACGTTATCTGAGATTTTTTCTACTACTTCACATTTTATAAATTTAGGAGCAAGCTTAGCCGAAAAATATGCAGGTGCATTAGATTGTACAAAACTACGTTTCCAACAAATATCACCAACCGAAAGAGAAATGACTCTTCTTCCCTTATTATAATAAATAGCATTACGCTTATAAGCTTTAAGTAAGTTATCTTGAACTTTAACAAAAACTTCACTAAGTGAATTTAAAGAGTACGCAAAAGAATTACGACTACCTAACTCAAGGTGAGATAAATCTTCAACGGATTTACTAAAACGATGGAGTGACGCATCAAAAATAAGTTCACGTCCGAACATAAGAAAGTTTGGTGTAAAATCAGTGGCTAAATTAACACTATTATTAAGAGACAATTGAACATGAGGAAGAAAATTGGACCAAGACCTATGATCGTTCTGAACAAAACAAGAGATACAAAACTCGATTACTTTATTATACCGTTCAACAGGATTATTCTGTGGAGTATAAAGAGTGTTATAGAATATTTTTGTAATATTATAGCTTTTTAAGAAATCTTTAAATAACTTATTAGTAAATTGAGAAGCATTATCAAGAATGAATAAGTTTGGAGTACCGAATTTAAGAAATATTTCTTTCTCAAGAATCTTACAAATAATTTTAGAAGTAGCATTTACCATTGGAAAAATCCAGCAATATTTAGTAAAAACATCTACAATTGATAAAATATAACGATGACCAGAATAAGTTTTAGGAAGAATTCCTATAATATCCATTGACAATAAAACCATTGGAGAGTCTACTTTTTTAGGATTAATCATGAAACCATGTGGAGGAGCATTAGAAGATTTATATGCTTTACAAATATCACAATTATTAATATATTTCTGAACATCTGCAAACATTCCTTTCCAAAAATAATGTTGTTTCAATTTAAATAAAGTTTTATGAATGCCTAAGTGGCCAGAATTAATATTATCATGATTATCACGAATTGTATTGATAATATGTTCTTTAGGTATAACAATTTTCCAATTTAAACGACTATTAGGATTAAATTTGTTTTTACAAAATCTATATAAAGTTTTATCTTCTACTCTAAAGTTTTTATATCTACTAGGAAATTTCTGACAATTAATAAATATTTTCTTATACCATGGGTCATGAATATCTTCATCAGGACAAATAAAAGTTACAGGAGCAAAGTCAATAGTGGATACTTCTATACGAGATAAAAAATCAGGAACTACATGTTGAGATCCTTTTTTATGAATTATATCAAAGGTATATTGAGAAATTCTAGCAGCCCAACGAGCAAGTCTACCGGAAGGGTTATTAAGTTTTAAAAGCCATTTTAAACAAGCGTGATCTGTTATCACAGTGAATTTCATTCCTTCTACATAAGGTCGAAAATGTTCAATAGAATCTAAAATAGACAAAAGTTCTCTTTCTGTAGTACTATAATTCCTTTCACATTTATTTAAAGATCGAGAATAATAAGCTACAGGATGTTGATCTCCTTTATCATCTTCTTGAGTCAAAACACTACCAATTCCTACAGAACTAGCATCACAATGCAAGAAAAAAGGTTTTTCAAAATCTGGACAGTTTAAAACTGGAGCAGATATTAAAGCTAATTTTAAGTTAGAAAAAGCATTTTCAGCATCAATATTCCAAACAACAGGTTTTTTAGAATTCTTGCTTCCCTCAGTAAGTTTAGTTAAAGGTGAAGCAATATCAGCAAACTTAGAAATGAATCTACGATAATAAGAACATAGTCCTAAGAAACTTCTTAGTTCTTTTACAATAACTGGACGAGGAAAGTCCCTAATAGCATCTAACTTAGAAGGATCCGTATGTAATCCATCCTTGTCTACAACATAACCAAGATAACGAAGTCTGTCTTTACAAAAATTACATTTTTTAAGATTAACCGTAAGACCAGCGTCTTTTAAAATATGATAAACTTTGTTTAAATATTCAATACGAGTTTTAAATTCACAGTTAACAATTATTAAATCATCTAAGTAACAAAATACTACACTATCAAATTCTGGACCAAAAAGTTTGTCAACTAAACGTTGCAATTCGCTTGGAGCATTAGTAAGTCCGAAACACATCCGCACAAACTCGAATAAACCACGACCAGGAATAACAAAAGCAGTCTTCTCTCGAGAAGTCTTCTCTAAAGGTATTTGCAAAAAAGCTTTGGAAAGATCAATGGTACTTATATATTTAGCACCTTTAAGATTATCTAAAATTCTAGAAGGATAAGGCAATGGATAAGAATCTTTAATAGTCATAGAATTTAAACGACGTGAATCTAAACACAATCTGGTTCCACCATCTCGCTTTTCAACGGCAAGAACAGGAGAGCACCAAGGCGATTTAGAAGGTTGTATAATATTTTCTTTTAAAAGTACATCAACTTCATCATAAAGTTCTTTTTGTTTAGCAGGACTCAAAGGCCAATAACGTTGCTTAAAAGGTTCACCAGTTGTATTAATTTTATGTTCAACTAGGTGAGTAAGACCTAAGCCTTTCCTTTCATAAGAAATATCTTCAAAAAGAGAAATAATATTAGATAAGTTCAGTTTCTCAGAAGGAGAAAGAGATTCAGCAGCAGTTACAGAACAAATTGTATTGTTGTCTACTGGAACAAGTATAATATTCTTCAACAAATCATTCGCTAAACCGAATTTAAGCCAAAAGTCAAAACCCAAAATAATAGAAGGTCTAAATGAAGGTATAATTAAAAATTGTATGATTTCAATATTATCATCACATTTAACAGGCAAATCTAAAGTTCCCAACACTTTCCGTGGAGTACCATCTACAGTTGAAGCTAAACTTGAATCAGGTTTAATTGTATAACCAAATTTAAGAAATTGTAAATGACTATTAGAACCAAGAATACATCTATTGGATCCGCTGTCCAATAAACCAGAATAAGAATTATTATCAACAAAAAACTTTAAATATGGTCTAGAATCTTTAGGAGTAGTAAAAAGAATAGGTGCTGAACTATGAATTTTAAAAAATATTTTTAAGTAATCTAACCAATCAGAAAATTCTTTTTTAATTGTATAGTCATCAGGTGCAAACTTAGACTTGTTAACCAAGCATGGAATGTAACTAATAACTTTCTTTTTAATACCATTTAAATTTTTATTCACCATCGATACACTAGGCAATTTCTCAGAAATCCGTGATCGATGGAAACTAATTAGTTTTTTGGATGGGTAGAAATATTTTTAGGTCTACACACATCACAATCTTTAGTGAGTATCCCAGGCTTACGACAGCCAAAACACATAATCCCAGGATGGGTAGAGCAATCCCTATAAGAATGACCAAAAAGTTTACATTTTAAACAAGTAATACCATCATCAGCATTGACAGCATTAACTAAAGGTTTCTCAAATTTAACAGATTTAAATTCCTTTACAGGTTTTCTAACAACACAGGATTCAAGTTCTTTCCCGAATTGAATAAAGGATTCAATTGAAGTAATATTCTTTCCTATAAAATAAGGCAAATAAATTTGTAACATATTATGTTTAATTATAGTAATTAAAGTTATATCCGAAATAGTATTATTCAAACGACAAGCCATATCAACAATATCTGTAATAAAGTCAGGTAATGATTCACTAAATTTTTGTTTCTTTGTACGAAGTTCATATTCCAAAGAATAGTCAAAATCAAATTTATCAAAACGTTGTAACAACGCAACCTTTAAATCAGTCCAAGAAGAAATCTGTGCACGTATACCTCTATACCATTTAGTAGCTGTACCAGATAAAATATCAGTAAGTGAAGCCAAAAATAAATGTTCATCAAAATTTCTAAGCAAAAAATATTCCTCTATTTGAGTTATAAATTCTCTAACACACGTCTTGCCATCAAAACATAATCTGCTTTTCTTAAGATCAGGTAATTTTGTAACACGAGGTAAATTCCTCCTAACATTTTCATTTAACAAAGCTGAAGTATCAATTTGAGAATAATGTGGAATTGAAGATAAAAAAGGTTCCTGAATATTTGATAAAGTTATTAAGTTATCCGGATCAGGTAAAATATTTGAAACACCAGGTGCAGCAGCATGTACTACATCCTCCCTATCATCAGGCATAGAAAAAGTTTGAGTCTCCACATCCATGATCAAAAACTTCAAAATAACCAAGCAAAACCGAACTCAAAACGAGTATAGTTACCAAAACCAAAAGTTGAGTAAATAAATTATGAATAACTAAGTTTCACTAAACAATAATCCCTATAAAGTGAGAGTGTAAATTGTTTTCAATTAATTTGACAAAAGTCAAAAGTTTTCAAAAGTAATATTTCCAAAGTGTAATGTTTTTAAAAGTTTTCAAAATTTAAATCTATTATTATTTTGTTTAGAAAGTGCAATAGTGACTCACAAAACCACTTATGTTTATAATTAACATTGTTATATTAACATTAACAAATAGAAACAAGTTCTATATGAAACTTAATTGTTTACCGCAGAAGTAAAAGTGAAATTTGTATATAAATACAACATAAGATGACTGAACTCTGTCCTAATCATAACACAGTTAAGGTGAGCTAAATATTATTCTAATATAAAGTTAAATCGCAATTCAAAGTAACACTTAGTGAACACAATGTGTGAACATAAATTAAAGTTTGTGAACATTTGAGGTTATGAAATCTTTGTAACATTTTTTATATAATATAAACTATTATTAAGTACATACATGATCTGCAGAGTTGACAACAGCAATCCCGAAGTGGTAGTTTTTATTTAAAGGCTATGATTCTATACAATAAAATGGAAAGCACACATTTATACATCCCTAAATTGTGAACGCTAAAGCAATATGAAATAATGCAAACTGTCAAGTAAAAGTGATACTATTTTATGGCCTAAACCTCATGAACAACATTCTTAAAAGTTGCAAAAGCTTATAGAAAGCATAATATCAAATAGCAAAATAGTAATTGAAGTAAACAAAGCCTGCACAGAGTGTCAGTCAAAAGTGAAAGCTAAATGCTTATCGTAACAAAATGCATCAACAAAAATTGTGCGTTAGCCACTTAAAATGAGTACATAATATGATCAAAAGTGCATCAATGACTGAGTTAAAACAATACAGTAACCATTCAAGTCCCTGTTCGCAGAGCGACAAATGTAATAAATAAAAAAATAAAAATAGTTAAAATAGTTATAATTTATGTTACAAGAAAAGTTGTAGTTTTAATTATTTTTAAACAAAATGTATTGAGTTAATATTCGGGCGCCAGGCAGACAAGCCACCATGAAACAATGCTCTCGGATAGAATAGCTAGAGGCTGGGAAATTTAATCTTTAGGGGGGTAGAATTAGACCAACATTGATAAAAGAATTTGGTTTATTCCCTGGTTACAAATTTACAGAAAATACACTGTCACTGTTGCACTTTTTATGCTGATAAATTGAGATAGATGTTCTTCAGCTGAAGGCTGTTAAAATAGATAAAATTAACTTACAGTTCTCATTCCCAATGTTACACTTAAATTAAAATCCGACTTCCAAGATGAGTCCACATGTTCTGCAGCACAAGGTAGCCAAAACACGCATCCAAATTTAAGAAGAATTATCACTGCAGCCAAACCGAAGCAAACCGAAGCAAACGTAGGAAAATTCATTCAAAAGTAGTAAAATTGGTAAAAAGGTTGAAAACAGGATTAAACGGAAGAAAACGGTAGAATCGGGAGCAAACGGCCGCGATTGCTGTAAACAAAACATTTCACATCAATCCTAGGTTCAAATACGAAACTCAACAAAACTGTCATTACGCAAATATTCATGAAAACTGACCGGCAACAAAATGTGGAAATATCCTCTCCAAAAATAAGGCCATGGAAAGTCCTAATTAGATTTTCCATCTGTAAGTCCAAGAAAACCACGTTTGAGCACAACACGAACCAATATGGTCGACATTAAAAATACGAAATTTGAAATATGACTTACCAAAAATAAATAATTATGGCTATATTAAGCCATAAAGCTGTTTTACAACAAAACATGCTTTTAATGTCCTAGTAATCAAGGATTATTAAAAATTTTGTGGATTTACATTTCCACGACTTGTCTATCGAAACGAAGGGAAGAAAGTGAGATCCGCTTAGGGTTGTGCCACGCTCAGCGCGCGCGCAGCTCTAGGGATGTCAAAACGTTAATTTAAAAATTCAAACAATCGACTAAATTGATTTTTAACCTGTGACATAATTAATATGTTACATCACATACTTTCCCAAAAAATAAAAGAACGAAGTTCTTTTATGAACTTTGAAATTGAGCCAAAATATTCTAAGACTGAAGTCTGAAACGAAATTTTTAACATAAATGAAAACATCAAACAGATAATTCTAAAGGAACAACCAGTTGAATAATATTCAAGAGAAAAACGATTAAGTTATCTATAAGAGAAGATACTCAAGGAAAAAGACAAAGTTAGAACTTTAACCGAAGAGATAAACCAATTCTCCCAAAGAACGCCAAAAGAATCTTCAAAACAATTCCAAAGGAACACCAAGAGGTTTAAAAAGGAAATCCCAAACATCATCGAAAAATTTCTAAAAGAATACCAAAAGGAAAAGCAACACATCTTCAAAGGAAGAACAAAACCTCTTCAAAAGAAGAACAAAACATCTTCAAGGGAAAATCAAACAAATCATCTTCGAAAGAAGATTAAACAAAATAAAACCCACCGAACATCTCAATCTTTAATTAGCTAAGCACTATTAGCCGCTAAATTAAACCATTACAAGCTAACCAACTTCTCCCATCTAACAACTCATTCCAAGAAATAGCTAGGTCAATATAACCGCTAAATCAAACTAACCACACACCAACTTCAACAACTCTCACCATGAAATAGCTAGGTCAAAATAACCGCTAACTCAAACTACTACTAACTCGAACTTCAACAACTCCCAAATCAAACTATTACCAACCATCAACGCCATCGAGATCAGCTGGACAACTGTCGCTTACTCTTAGCTGTAACCAACTTTTCTAACACCACGCGAGATTAGCTAGACAAATTGTCGCTAACTCGTAACTACCTCAAACCCGTCAAACACCAACACCTTCATTGTAAGAGAACAGTAAAGCTAATTAGCTGCTGTCTCCCACAATAACGCTACATCAAGAATAAATTTCCTGAAACAAAAAGTTATGACATTTCGCGGTCAGCACAACTCAACTCAGACTTTCTGAACGCGAAAGCATAGAAAATTATCGTATTACGATCGGCACAACTCTACTCCGACTTTCCGAGCGTAATAGACAAAAGAAAACTTGGCGAAAGCACAAGTCCAAAAGCAAAAGGTCTGGAGAAATCTCTCAGAAATAAGTATCATATTACGATCGGCACAACTCTACTCAGACTTTCCGGGCGTAACAGATAAAGACAACTAACGCGAAAGCGAAAGCTAAAAGGGTCTGTCGCAAAGGCGAGCATAACAGAAAAGTGCTTGACGCAAAAGCGTGCAGAACAAAAGGTGTCTGACGCAGAAGCGTACAGAGCTAAACAAAAGTGACTGACGCAAAGGCGTGTAAGTCGGTCAAATCCGAGATTTGTCTAACAAAAGTGCTACCTACACTAGCTAAAGAAGCTTGTGGGTGCAAGTTGTATGTTAGCAAACAAGAGAAAAGGGTTTTCTAACAAAATACAATTTAAAGTTAAATTGTAATGTAGAAGTTACACATAATTAAAATAATTCTAACCTGAAACATTTCTAACAAAATGTCAGATAGAAGTAGAACAATGCTAACAATACAAAATGAGGAGTAAAAGTTCCTACAACAAACATATGTGTACAAATGACATGAAAAAATCCTTGTACAAAAACAGTATATAAAAAAATAAGATCTATTTCAGTTGGATCTGAATTAGCAAAGTTTCGCTGGAGCGTAGCATACTATTTGTTCCAAAAAATCTCCTAAATAGCTTTAGCAAGAAATAAGAATTGAATTATATATAGCGATAAGAAGTTTCATAACATACATCTCTTCCATAGTATAATAACCAATCATTCTTTCATCTAATTCATCCACAAACAGATATACGTCTTCTATCAGAATATAAAAGCCAAGAACTTAAATTCAAGTTTTCAAAATTAGAAATTTTTAATATTTAACTATATCTTTGACATGGTAACGACCAGTATAACCTTTAGCCAAGTCTTTCAAAACATAAACGTTATCTGAGATTTTTTCTACTACTTCACATTTTATAAATTTAGGAGCAAGCTTAGCCGAAAAATATGCAGGTGCATTAGATTGTACAAAACTACGTTTCCAACAAATATCACCAACCGAAAGAGAAATGACTCTTCTTCCCTTATTATAATAAATAGCATTACGCTTATAAGCTTTAAGTAAGTTATCTTGAACTTTAACAAAAACTTCACTAAGTGAATTTAAAGAGTACGCAAAAGAATTACGACTACCTAACTCAAGGTGAGATAAATCTTCAACGGATTTACTAAAACGATGGAGTGACGCATCAAAAATAAGTTCACGTCCGAACATAAGAAAGTTTGGTGTAAAATCAGTGGCTAAATTAACACTATTATTAAGAGACAATTGAACATGAGGAAGAAAATTGGACCAAGACCTATGATCGTTCTGAACAAAACAAGAGATACAAAACTCGATTACTTTATTATACCGTTCAACAGGATTATTCTGTGGAGTATAAAGAGTGTTATAGAATATTTTTGTAATATTATAGCTTTTTAAGAAATCTTTAAATAACTTATTAGTAAATTGAGAAGCATTATCAAGAATGAATAAGTTTGGAGTACCGAATTTAAGAAATATTTCTTTCTCAAGAATCTTACAAATAATTTTAGAAGTAGCATTTACCATTGGAAAAATCCAGCAATATTTAGTAAAAACATCTACAATTGATAAAATATAACGATGACCAGAATAAGTTTTAGGAAGAATTCCTATAATATCCATTGACAATAAAACCATTGGAGAGTCTACTTTTTTAGGATTAATCATGAAACCATGTGGAGGAGCATTAGAAGATTTATATGCTTTACAAATATCACAATTATTAATATATTTCTGAACATCTGCAAACATTCCTTTCCAAAAATAATGTTGTTTCAATTTAAATAAAGTTTTATGAATGCCTAAGTGGCCAGAATTAATATTATCATGATTATCACGAATTGTATTGATAATATGTTCTTTAGGTATAACAATTTTCCAATTTAAACGACTATTAGGATTAAATTTGTTTTTACAAAATCTATATAAAGTTTTATCTTCTACTCTAAAGTTTTTATATCTACTAGGAAATTTCTGACAATTAATAAATATTTTCTTATACCATGGGTCATGAATATCTTCATCAGGACAAATAAAAGTTACAGGAGCAAAGTCAATAGTGGATACTTCTATACGAGATAAAAAATCAGGAACTACATGTTGAGATCCTTTTTTATGAATTATATCAAAGGTATATTGAGAAATTCTAGCAGCCCAACGAGCAAGTCTACCGGAAGGGTTATTAAGTTTTAAAAGCCATTTTAAACAAGCGTGATCTGTTATCACAGTGAATTTCATTCCTTCTACATAAGGTCGAAAATGTTCAATAGAATCTAAAATAGACAAAAGTTCTCTTTCTGTAGTACTATAATTCCTTTCACATTTATTTAAAGATCGAGAATAATAAGCTACAGGATGTTGATCTCCTTTATCATCTTCTTGAGTCAAAACACTACCAATTCCTACAGAACTAGCATCACAATGCAAGAAAAAAGGTTTTTCAAAATCTGGACAGTTTAAAACTGGAGCAGATATTAAAGCTAATTTTAAGTTAGAAAAAGCATTTTCAGCATCAATATTCCAAACAACAGGTTTTTTAGAATTCTTGCTTCCCTCAGTAAGTTTAGTTAAAGGTGAAGCAATATCAGCAAACTTAGAAATGAATCTACGATAATAAGAACATAGTCCTAAGAAACTTCTTAGTTCTTTTACAATAACTGGACGAGGAAAGTCCCTAATAGCATCTAACTTAGAAGGATCCGTATGTAATCCATCCTTGTCTACAACATAACCAAGATAACGAAGTCTGTCTTTACAAAAATTATTTTTTTTAAGATTAACCGTAAGACCAGCGTCTTTTAAAATATGATAAACTTTGTTTAAATATTCAATACGAGTTTTAAATTCACAGTTAACAATTATTAAATCATCTAAGTAACAAAATACTACACTATCAAATTCTGGACCAAAAAGTTTGTCAACTAAACGTTGCAATTCGCTTGGAGCATTAGTAAGTCCGAAACACATCCGCACAAACTCGAATAAACCACGACCAGGAATAACAAAAGCAGTCTTCTCTCGAGAAGTCTTCTCTAAAGGTATTTGCAAAAAGCTTTGGAAAGATCAATGGTACTTATATATTTAGCACCTTTAAGATTATCTAAAATTCTAGAAGGATAAGGCAATGGATAAGAATCTTTAATAGTCATAGAATTTAAACGACGTGAATCTAAACACAATCTGGTTCCACCATCTCGCTTTTCAACGGCAAGAACAGGAGAGCACCAAGGCGATTTAGAAGGTTGTATAATATTTTCTTTTAAAAGTACATCAACTTCATCATAAAGTTCTTTTTGTTTAGCAGGACTCAAAGGCCAATAACGTTGCTTAAAAGGTTCACCAGTTGTATTAATTTTATGTTCAACTAGGTGAGTAAGACCTAAGCCTTTCCTTTCATAAGAAATATCTTCAAAAAGAGAAATAATATTAGATAAGTTCAGTTTCTCAGAAGGAGAAAGAGATTCAGCAGCAGTTACAGAACAAATTGTATTGTTGTCTACTGGAACAAGTATAATATTCTTCAACAAATCATTCGCTAAACCGAATTTAAGCCAAAAGTCAAAACCCAAAATAATAGAAGGTCTAAATGAAGGTATAATTAAAAATTGTATGATTTCAATATTATCATCACATTTAACAGGCAAATCTAAAGTTCCCAACACTTTCCGTGGAGTACCATCTACAGTTGAAGCTAAACTTGAATCAGGTTTAATTGTATAACCAAATTTAAGAAATTGTAAATGACTATTAGAACCAAGAATACATCTATTGGATCCGCTGTCCAATAAACCAGAATAAGAATTATTATCAACAAAAAACTTTAAATATGGTCTAGAATCTTTAGGAGTAGTAAAAAGAATAGGTGCTGAACTATGAATTTTAAAAAATATTTTTAAGTAATCTAACCAATCAGAAAATTCTTTTTTAATTGTATAGTCATCAGGTGCAAACTTAGACTTGTTAACCAAGCATGGAATGTAACTAATAACTTTCTTTTTAATACCATTTAAATTTTTATTCACCATCGATACACTAGGCAATTTCTCAGAAATCCGTGATCGATGGAAACTAATTAGTTTTTTGGATGGGTAGAAATATTTTTAGGTCTACACACATCACAATCTTTAGTGAGTATCCCAGGCTTACGACAGCCAAAACACATAATCCCAGGATGGGTAGAGCAATCCCTATAAGAATGACCAAAAAGTTTACATTTTAAACAAGTAATACCATCATCAGCATTGACAGCATTAACTAAAGGTTTCTCAAATTTAACAGATTTAAATTCCTTTACAGGTTTTCTAACAACACAGGATTCAAGTTCTTTCCCGAATTGAATAAAGGATTCAATTGAAGTAATATTCTTTCCTATAAAATAAGGCAAATAAATTTGTAACATATTATGTTTAATTATAGTAATTAAAGTTATATCCGAAATAGTATTATTCAAACGACAAGCCATATCAACAATATCTGTAATAAAGTCAGGTAATGATTCACTAAATTTTTGTTTCTTTGTACGAAGTTCATATTCCAAAGAATAGTCAAAATCAAATTTATCAAAACGTTGTAACAACGCAACCTTTAAATCAGTCCAAGAAGAAATCTGTGCACGTATACCTCTATACCATTTAGTAGCTGTACCAGATAAAATATCAGTAAGTGAAGCCAAAAATAAATGTTCATCAAAATTTCTAAGCAAAAAATATTCCTCTATTTGAGTTATAAATTCTCTAACACACGTCTTGCCATCAAAACATAATCTGCTTTTCTTAAGATCAGGTAATTTTGTAACACGAGGTAAATTCCTCCTAACATTTTCATTTAACAAAGCTGAAGTATCAATTTGAGAATAATGTGGAATTGAAGATAAAAAAGGTTCCTGAATATTTGATAAAGTTATTAAGTTATCCGGATCAGGTAAAATATTTGAAACACCAGGTGCAGCAGCATGTACTACATCCTCCCTATCATCAGGCATAGAAAAAGTTTGAGTCTCCACATCCATGATCAAAAACTTCAAAATAACCAAGCAAAACCGAACTCAAAACGAGTATAGTTACCAAAACCAAAAGTTGAGTAAATAAATTATGAATAACTAAGTTTCACTAAACAATAATCCCTATAAAGTGAGAGTGTAAATTGTTTTCAATTAATTTGACAAAAGTCAAAAGTTTTCAAAAGTAATATTTCCAAAGTGTAATGTTTTTAAAAGTTTTCAAAATTTAAATCTATTATTATTTTGTTTAGAAAGTGCAATAGTGACTCACAAAACCACTTATGTTTATAATTAACATTGTTATATTAACATTAACAAATAGAAACAAGTTCTATATGAAACTTAATTGTTTACCGCAGAAGTAAAAGTGAAATTTGTATATAAATACAACATAAGATGACTGAACTCTGTCCTAATCATAACACAGTTAAGGTGAGCTAAATATTATTCTAATATAAAGTTAAATCGCAATTCAAAGTAACACTTAGTGAACACAATGTGTGAACATAAATTAAAGTTTGTGAACATTTGAGGTTATGAAATCTTTGTAACATTTTTTATATAATATAAACTATTATTAAGTACATACATGATCTGCAGAGTTGACAACAGCAATCCCGAAGTGGTAGTTTTTATTTAAAGGCTATGATTCTATACAATAAAATGGAAAGCACACATTTATACATCCCTAAATTGTGAACGCTAAAGCAATATGAAATAATGCAAACTGTCAAGTAAAAGTGATACTATTTTATGGCCTAAACCTCATGAACAACATTCTTAAAAGTTGCAAAAGCTTATAGAAAGCATAATATCAAATAGCAAAATAGTAATTGAAGTAAACAAAGCCTGCACAGAGTGTCAGTCAAAAGTGAAAGCTAAATGCTTATCGTAACAAAATGCATCAACAAAAATTGTGCGTTAGCCACTTAAAATGAGTACATAATATGATCAAAAGTGCATCAATGACTGAGTTAAAACAATACAGTAACCATTCAAGTCCCTGTTCGCAGAGCGACAAATGTAATAAATAAAAAAATAAAAATAGTTAAAATAGTTATAATTTATGTTACAAGAAAAGTTGTAGTTTTAATTATTTTTAAACAAAATGTATTGAGTTAATATTCGGGCGCCAGGCAGACAAGCCACCATGAAACAATGCTCTCGGATAGAATAGCTAGAGGCTGGGAAATTTAATCTTTAGGGGGGTAGAATTAGACCAACATTGATAAAAGAATTTGGTTTATTCCCTGGTTACAAATTTACAGAAAATACACTGTCACTGTTGCACTTTTTATGCTGATAAATTGAGATAGATGTTCTTCAGCTGAAGGCTGTTAAAATAGATAAAATTAACTTACAGTTCTCATTCCCAATGTTACACTTAAATTAAAATCCGACTTCCAAGATGAGTCCACATGTTCTGCAGCACAAGGTAGCCAAAACACGCATCCAAATTTAAGAAGAATTATCACTGCAGCCAAACCGAAGCAAACCGAAGCAAACGTAGGAAAATTCATTCAAAAGTAGTAAAATTGGTAAAAAGGTTGAAAACAGGATTAAACGGAAGAAAACGGTAGAATCGGGAGCAAACGGCCGCGATTGCTGTAAACAAAACATTTCACATCAATCCTAGGTTCAAATACGAAACTCAACAAAACTGTCATTACGCAAATATTCATGAAAACTGACCGGCAACAAAATGTGGAAATATCCTCTCCAAAAATAAGGCCATGGAAAGTCCTAATTAGATTTTCCATCTGTAAGTCCAAGAAAACCACGTTTGAGCACAACACGAACCAATATGGTCGACATTAAAAATACGAAATTTGAAATATGACTTACCAAAAATAAATAATTATGGCTATATTAAGCCATAAAGCTGTTTTACAACAAAACATGCTTTTAATGTCCTAGTAATCAAGGATTATTAAAAATTTTGTGGATTTACATTTCCACGACTTGTCTATCGAAACGAAGGGAAGAAAGTGAGATCCGCTTAGGGTTGTGCCACGCTCAGCGCGCGCGCAGCTCTAGGGATGTCAAAACGTTAATTTAAAAATTCAAACAATCGACTAAATTGATTTTTAACCTGTGACATAATTAATATGTTACAACATACATACGCACTCACGCCTGTAATAGGTAGGCAGAGGTGTAACTAGTACACCCACATTTAGCCGAGCGTATCTCCGTCCCCGATGTGATAGGGGGCGAGCCTATCACCATACCGGGCACAAATTCCAGACTCCGGGCTGATACTGAGCATTTCGTAATAGAAAAACCCAATACAACTTTACACGACCCGGGGATCGAACCCGAGACCTCAGTGTTGGTCTCAATCGTAAAGCGTACGCATTACAACTGCGCCACCGAGGCCACTCTCGTCTCGACTGTATGTAACATACTCGGCTGAGTTCATGTATCCGAACATTATGAAGTATAAATTAACGGTAGGCAGCGGCCTGGCTGTGCTCTGGCATTGCATCAGGTAGGCCATCTGTTCGTCTGTCAAACTTTTTTTTTTATTGCCCTAGATAAAAAAAACTAGGTCAATAAAAAAACTTACTGTGTTTCGAAAGTGCAATCTTCCAGTTTACATTTGAACTTGTTCTGCACTGTGGCGCCAACTTTGCCGTGTTTCTCGTTATAATGTGTGACTATAGCTCGCTCGTCTATATATCGTTTGCCACACACTTTGCAATCGTATCTGAAAATAAAATGCAGTTCAATAGTCAATGATTGATACCACCAACTCAAAATTGTTTAATTTCATATGTATATTATCAATACAATACGGTTCACAAACAATAAAATAATTAAATCACAACAAATATATGTGATTATTTTTATATTCGTATATTTTTATGCGAGTAATTTTATTTCGTTTTTTTTTATTTTTTATATATAGGTTAGGCCGACAAACGAGCAAATGGGTCACCTGATGGTAAGCGATCTCCACTGCCCATGTACGCCCACAATACAAAAGAATTATGGGCGCGTTGCCGACCTAAGGAAAGGGATAATAAGGGATTGGGAAGGGGAGGGAGATTTAGGCCTCCGGATATCTCACTCACCGTACGAAACGCAGCAGCAAGCTGCTACTTTACGCCGGTTTTCTGTGAGACAGTGGTAACGACCCGGATGAGCTGGCCCATTCATGCTGTAGACAAAATTGTCTACAGCGTGGCTCTACCACTGCAAAATATATTTATATTTGAATATCGATTCTGATATCACAGTTAAATCGTCCGACAGGGTTTTTGTTACATATTGTATAAGGGCCGCGATCGACGAAACAAAACATTATCATGAATCCGCCGGCTGACCGGGCTACCACTGTCTCACAGAAAACCGACGTAAAGTAGCAGCTTGCTGCTGAGTTTCGTACGGTGAGTGAGATATCCGGAGGCCCAAATCCCCAATCCCTTAATTATCCCTTTCATTTAAGGTCGGCAACGCACCCATAATTCTTTTGGTATTGTGGGCGTACATGGGCGGTGGAGATTACTAACCATCAGGTGACCCACTTGTTCGTTAATCGTATGCTATAAAAAGTCTTCCTTTTTAACTTCTTCATCCCAGTCGCAGTGGGGTTGGCGCAACATGCTTTTTAACACATTTTACACAATGATTTGACTTGTAGTTTTTACGACCGGCCGCCTGCCTGACGTCAACCCCTCTGGGGAGAAAACACCCAGACCCTTTACTAAATCAACTAACCTTATAAAATGTCTCCTGTGATGTGGTTTCAATGATATTTCAGTATTGAACAACGATTTGCAAATATCACACGTAAAGCTGCCTATATGCTGAAAAATAATCATTTTTTTTATTATTTATTATTATTACTAATTATATTAATTGTTAATTATCGCTCCTTTTAACGGTGAAGGAAACATCGTGAGGAAACCTGCATACCTGAGAAGTTCTTCATAAGAATTTCTAAGGTATGTGAAGTCTGCCAACCCGCATTAGGCCAGCGTGGTGGAGTAAGGCCTGACCCCTCTCATTCAGTAGAGGAGGCCCGTGCCCAGCAGTGGGACGTGTATAATACAGGACAAGTATTATTTTTATTATTATATTATATTTTATTATTATTAGCGTGAGTGACTTTTTTTTATTACTTGGGAAACTGTCTCGGTGACGCAGTTGTAATGCTTACGCATTACGAATGAGGTTGACGCTGAGGTCTTGGGTTCGATCCCCGGGTCGGGTAAAAGTTATATTGGGTTTTTCTACTACGAAAAGCTCGGTATCAGCCCGGAGTCTGAAATTGCGCCCGGTATGGCGAAAGCCTCGCCCCTATTACGTCATTCGACCGAGATACGCTCGGCAAAATGTGGGTTTACTTAGTTACACCTCTGCTTACCCCTTCGGGATTACAGGCGTGAGTGCATTTGCATACTTACTGCCAAATGCCTTTGTTCTATATGTTTCTTCAAATAAACTTCTCTGTTGAACCCTATTATACACGTCTCGCATTTGAACGGCAACTTCTGGTACTTCTCTTCTGTTCTTAACACTTCTCTCTCCTTCTCCAACTCTTCTCTACTTAACAAGTGCATTTTCAATTTGCCCACATACTTGCCATCCATGAAAGGCGATGGGTCTAAATGTTCTTTTTTTATTTTTATGAATTTTACCTGAAACGGAACATCAGTGGGTATCAGCAACCACGAGGGACTTGCCAACCCACAACACCTAGACCCGAAACAAATTTTTGTGGATCACACAAACATTTGTCTCGGTGCGGGAATCGAACCCACGGCCTCTCGCTTCGCAGCCGGCTACTTGTCCGCTGCGCCACGAAGGCTATCAAACTAGATTTCAAATTTTAAAAATTAATATAGCAGAGGTCAGGAATACAATAAGTGGTAGAGCCATGCTGTAGACAGTTTTGTCTACAGCATGAATGGGCCGGCTCCACCAGGTTGTTACCAGTGTCTCACAGAAAAACTACATTAAGTAGCAGATTATTGCATTATGTATGGTGAGTGAGATATCCGGAAGCCCAGATCCCCTTCCCCTTCCCAATCCCTAAAGTATCCCTTTCCTTTTAAGTCGGCAAAGCGCCCATGATTATTTTAGTATTGTGGGCGTACATGAGCGGTGGAGATCACTTACCATCAGATGACCCACTTGCTCGTTTGTCGGCCTATACAATAAAATAAAAAATATATATTCAAGAATGAACTTATTTTATTTTATTTGCAAAACAAACAGTGTTAATCAATAACATAAATATTTTAGTTATCTAATCACCATTTACATATTTTTGCATCTTAATTGCTTGTTTATTTTACTCAAAAACTAAAAAAAAAACTACTAAAAACCTTTTTTTTATGGCACAGGCGGTCGGCAAACGAGCGAGTGGGTCACCTGATGGTAAGTGATCTCTGCCGCCCATGTACGCCCACAATACCAAAAGAGTCATGGGTGCGTTGCCGACCTTAAAGGGAAGGGATAATTAAGGAATTGGGAAGGGCAGGGGGTTTGGGCCTCCGGATAACACTCACCGTACGAAACGCAGCAGCAAGCTGCTACTTTACGCCAGTTTTCTGTGAGACAGTTGTAATGACCCGGACGAGCCGGCCCATACATGCTGTAGACAAAAGTGTCTACAGCGTGGCTCTACCACTCCTAAAAACTAGAATAAATTGATTAAGACAAAACCAAAATAAAATAGAGAGAGACGGCACTGTCACAATTCCCGCCAAAACTCTTGAGTGTATTTATTACCTCCTTTTTAACGGGATTTTTCGTCTCCTGCTGCTCTATTGCCGACAATGGCATGTCATTTTCAAAATCCAAAGTGTCACTCTCCGCTTTAATGTCTGCCTCTATGGACAGCTCATCTTTTGCCATCTCATCATTGATTCCAGGTAGTATATCTACTATAATGTCTGCTGATGTTGATTGAAGGTTGTGGATTTTATGTAATTTTAAATTTAGTATCTAAAATTAAAAAGCTATGTATTAATCAATTACATTTTGATTTGCGTTACGCATAGGCGGGCCGTGTAACAAAAATCCTTCTGCATTAAAGAAACAAGTGCTAACCAGCCACAGCGAGAGGCCGCAGGCTCGATTCCCGTACTCAAACAAATATTTGTGTAATCCACAAATATTTGTACAACTGCTGTGCTGAGGTCTCGAGTTCGATCCCCAGCTCAGGTAAAAGTGATATTGATATTTTCATCACAAATTGCTTGCATCAGCCCGAAGTCTGGAATTATGCCCAGTATGGCAATAGGCTTACCCCTACTGTTGCATAAGAAATGTGGATGTACTGCTTATACCTCTGAATACCCCTTCAAGGATTGTGTAAATGCGTATATACAGTATGTAAAAAAACCCTGTTGGCCCTTTCTAGGTTGTGAAATTAAAAAATGCAACATATTTAAATATTTTCATAGGAAAAGTGACGAACAGCTGACTGATGTGACTTAAGAAGCCGGGCGCGCACGCGGCGAGGATGCACGTAGACGCCGCAACTCGCTATCTCGCTCTGACTCTGAGTCATCACTCTTGCAGAGGTAATCAATCAAAATACGGTGTACAAACTATAAAAAATAATATGATTATTTTTATAGTCTCATTTTCGTATGTGAGTTATTTCATTACGTTTGAATATCGATTCTGATATCACAGTTAAAACGCCCGACAGGGTTTTTGTTACATATTGCATGTAAAACTTTTAAGCGGCAATAAATTACCTCTTTATTCAATATGAGAGCACTGTCTTCAACCTGGCGTTTGAATGAACCAATTTTCCTGAGCATTTCATGACAAACATGGCATATTGTGTTGGGGAACTCTTTCTGAAACATAAACAGAGGATATTTATTTTTATTCATTAGAAATACCATACAGATACAATCCGCAGATTAAAAAGACGGCATATTCTAGAATTGGATACTAGCCTATGACACCTTATAGAGATGTCCCAGTGGGGACCTTCTCTGGCACGAAATACAGCTCCCAACACATCTGCTCATAGTCATTGACTGATTGCATGATTTAAATATTAAAAAAAAATAAAAATAGAAATACCAATAGGTAATGCACGAAAATCAAATAAATATAAAATTAGGTGCTTAACTTTTAAAGGTATTAAAACACACAAATAATATCAACGTTATAATATCCTAATAATCATTATTTTATAAATTACTAGCTTTTAGGCTCCGTCCGCGTGAATAGACTTTTCGAAATAAAACGTAGCCTATAACCGTCTCCATCTATCTCTACATCAAAATCGGTTCAGTTATATAGGCGTGAAAGCGTAACAAACAAATAGATATTTTTTTTCATAAAAAGTATCCTATGTTACTTCATACCTCCAAGAATGTGTGTACAAAGTTTCATGATGATCGGTTAAGTAGTTTTCACGTGAAAGCATAACAAACATACTTACATTCACATTTATAATATTAGTATTATAAGATATGATACACACACACATTAAATGAATGTGTGTTAAGGAATGATTAGTATTTAGTGCCACGGCTGTCATATACCGTGCACGAGCTACCTGTACACAGGTTGGTGCCCTTTTAAAAGAACAAAAAAACAACAATTCTGGACTATCGCATAATAAAAATATTGAAAAACATATAGTTGCCCAGTGTATTTTGACGATGCTATGTATGTTATGTATACATTAGTTGATATGATTTCTATACATAAGTTTATTTATTTTGTACTGACTTGTCATAAGCGCTATTTTAATTGCCTACATGATTTAGTGATTTCTTATGTTTACTCGAATATTACATTGAAATAAAACTAGTTTATACAGATTTTATCGTGTTTATATTTTATTTTAGTCCCAATGTTTTGAAAGCTTTTCAGCCTTTGTGGTCACGGGAGAGACTCCAAACCGCGATAAAATCCGTATATGCTAGTTTTATTGCATTGCCTACATGATTAATAAACTATTTCATAATTTGTTTAGAAAATATTTAAATATAATATGTCATTACTGAAATTGTTGTCAACTAGAGTAAAGTGAATATTTTTATTTTTTTTCCTTTCCTATCGATGTTTTTATAGCATGAATGACAAGACGAGCATGTCGCTCGTCTGATGGTAAGCGCGACACCTGCCCATAAACAGAAGCAACACCACACGGAACTTTGAATTACAAAGCGCTGCATGCCACTGGACTGCGCTCGTCACTCCGAGAGATAAGTGGTTTAGTATCATAATTCCCAGTAATTTTTCTGGCTTTAATGCCCAAATGATGACATTACTAAAACGAATACTTTGATATGAAAATTAACTTTAATCACAATAAAATTGAATGGAATAATAGAAAGCATCAAAAGATTCCAACAGCTTGGATATTAATTTAAACTATATAAATCTTCCACCTGCCCTTATCCCACTCGCAGTGGGGTCGTAACAAGCTTTTTAAAACAAATGTTACAGAAAGTTTTGGCTTGTAGTTTTTACGACCGACCGCCTGCCTAACCCTATGGGGATTTAAAACTAATGTTTACTATAATGGAATTTAAACTATCCAAATATTATCATTTATTTATATTTTTACCTTGTATTTGTAAAATGTTTCCAAATATTCTGTATGTTTACAACTGCTCAGATTTATGTATGGCACATTTCGCGCCAAACAACACACGCAAACACCGTCAGGATATGAACCGAGTGTTTCATCGCCAGCATTATAGGCTGGTAAGTTTAATTCTATAAAATAAGCCATTTTACGACTATTTTTATCATATTTTACAATTTCGTAAAATTCTACCGATCACCACAGTATCGTAATCGTTTTTTTTTTCAATTATTTTATGACTGAATACTTGTCCTTTGAGCCCGGTTTAGATGTTTAATTTATAGATTTTTATTCAATTATTTTTCAACAACGATGAAATGCGGTCACAGACACAGAACAAGTCACAGAACACTATTACTACGGTTACGGCATAAGGTACGATTGATTGATTCAAGGTCTTGCCAGAGTTTTGTTGTTAATTCCTTTCAGTATCGCACTGAAAGGAAATAATAACAACACTCCAGCAAGTCTGTGAAATCGGCCACATCCGTGTTTCATCGTTCCTAAAAAATAAGACAATAATATAATTCATGACTTGGTAGCATGGTCTCTGATCTTAGCCGGTTCCATAAGGAACAAAAAAGAGTTTTGGCGGGAATTCTTACAGTGCGGTGGCTCTCTTGTTTTAATTATTTTCTAAACTGGTTTAAAGTTGTGTTTGCTGTATAAAAGTGGTGTGGTTTTGTGCAATAATCATTAATGATGATGAATAGTGTATGGAAACATTGAAATAAGTGGATTTAGGTGATTTTTGATCAAGGGTATTGTCGACCTTGTGCTTTCGATTCGCTTGAAGAAAGTCATCTAAGAAGCATCGAACTGGAAGGAATTTACACCAATACTCCATCAAGGCCTTGAAATCGGTCACACCCCTGTTTCATCGTTCTTGGAAATTATGAAAATAATATAACTGATGACTTGGCAGTATGGTCTCTGATCTTAGCCGGTTCCTTATGGAACAAAAATACAAAAAAAAAAAAAAAAAAGGAACAAAAAAACTCAGTCTGACAAAAGCGTTTCGTTTTACGCACATTACGGCAATCTAATTGTTTCGTTATAATATATATGGAATGGATTTGACATGGTAAACGAATTACACCAAAATCACACCGCCGACACTGCCCATGAAAACTAATTTTATTTTATTTTAATAATTAATCAATAAACGAAAACGTGTTCATAATTGAAACGCAAATATACACATTATATTTTTTATTTTTTTTACAAATACCAGGCAAATACAAAAGGAGTTCCGTAGTTGTTAAATGTCACCTTTAATACTATGCGTCCCATAATCAATAGATGGCGCTATTTTCAACTCGGCTCTACTAGTTCGACGCTCTTCCTCTGAGGGTATATTTTGTGCACTCTCTTTTTATGTGTGTATAGGGACGCGCTTTGTCTAAAAGTACACCCACATATTTCGCATGAGAGAGGCCGCTCTCCTGTATGAATAAACTCGTGCTCGCGAAGACCTTTTTTATCCTGTGGACGAGTAAAATATGTTTGTGAACTCAACCTGCATACCTGTGAAGTTCTTCATAAGAATTTCGTAGGTATATGAAGTCTGCCAACCCACATGAGTGGGTTTATGAGTGTTAGAGCCACGCTGTAATCACTTTTGTCTACAGCATAAATGGGCCGGGTCGTCCGGGTCGTTACCACTGTCTCACAGAAAACCGGCGCAAAGTAGCAGTTCGTTGCTGCGTTTCGTACGGTGAGTGAGATATCCGGAGGCCCAAATCCCCCTCCCCTTCCCAATCCCTCAATTATTCCTTTCCTTTAAGGTCGGCAACGCGGCCATTATTATTTTGGTATTGTGAGCGTACATGGGCGGTGGTGATCACTTACCATCAGGTGACCCAGTTGATCGTTTGTCGGCCAATGCAATAAAATAAAAACATTAGTCCAGCGTGGTGGACTAAGTCCTAACCCCTCTTATTAAGTAGAAGAAGTCCAGCAGTGGGACGTGTATAATACAGGGCTAATCTACTATATATCTGAAACCAGACATGACTTAATAGCCCTGCTTTCACATCCCAGTTTAGGCGATTACAAAATATTTACGATTCGATAAATTACACATAAGTTGGGCATGCTTAGAATCTGTGGAAATAAGCTAGGCAAACCTTGGGAGACACAAAAGTGAACTAATAAATAAAATAAATAGCTGTCCTCAATTTTCGACATCTTGAAATGAAACTCTTTTTTTATATTATAACTTTTTTTTATTTTTTCTTTATTTATCGACCTATTCAGCGCCTTAAATAAAGAAAAAAATAACTTCTTATGTCGATAAGGTAACGTATGAAAATCTACAGCATGTTCAAAAAAGTAAAAAGTTAACCTAAAAAAATATTAATTTACTACGACTTTATACTACTCATTATTGTAAACAGAATTGGTTACACCGTCGACATAACACATGTATTTTTAACCGACTTCAAAAAGGGAGGAGGTTATCAATTCGGTGCGTATTTCGTTTGACTTACTCTGAAAGCCTTCCCGCATTGTTGACATATTTTATCCCGCGGACTCTCCTTTATGTCGTGGTGCGCTCGTCGTACATGCCGGGTGATGCAGCGACGCGTGGCTAGTGCCTGCCGAAAATATGTATAGGAAGCTTGCACAAGCCTGGGGTCCAATTATACAGCTAATTAAATCGGAACCCAAAAGACCAACTGCCAGACCTCAAGACACCGTGAGCTCTTTCTGCGTAGATCGGACTAGTGTCAACAACTTTTTAAATACATAAAAAATAAATGTATAATTTTAAAATGAAGGTAGCCAATTTCACTTTTCGAGACGACCTACACCTCAGTCTCTCCCGTGATCACGAAGGCTGAAAAGCTTTCGAAACGTCGGGACATTCAAATCGGTCCAGCCGTTTAGGAGGAGTTCACGTCACACACACGTACAGTAGAATTATATATATAAGATATAAATTGGGAAGGGAAGGGAAGGGGGGATGGCAACGTTGATTACCTTCCCGCAGACGGGGCACTTGTGCTGCGTCTTGCCCAGGTGTTGGTAGTTGACATGGTCACGCAGCTCACCTTTTGATCTGTAACCTTTGTCGCACATCGAACATTTGTACCTAGAACAAAAAAAAACTAACATAAGGCCTAACATATGCTCTTAGAAAAGTTTTGAGCGGAAGACCTACGGTGTAAACAGTGGCGGATCCAGGATTTTGATTGGGGGGTGGGGGCATTTGACCCAAATTAAAAATTAAAAATTAAGAACATACTATATAATAATAATAATAATACTAGCCCTGTATTATATATGTCCCACTGCTGGGCACGGACCTCCTCTACTGAATGAGAGGGGTTAGGCCTTACTCCACCACGCTGGCCTAATTCGGGTTGGCAGACTTCACATACCTTCGAAATTCTTATGAAGAACTTCTCAGGTATGCAGATTTTCTCACGATGTTTCCTTCACCGTTAAAGCAAGTGATAATTAACAATTAATACACACATATCTTAGAAAAGTCCGAGGTGTATGCACTTGGGGCTGGTTTCGAACCTGCGACTTTCGTTTCGACAGTCCCCGCTGAGCTATCACTGCTTAATATACTATACCTACTTAAAATGGAATAAGTCATTGTAGGCAGTACTAAGAAATTAGGATAATATAAAATTAATTTTTGATTTGTAAGTGGATCAAATGCTTTTTGGTGGGGGGGGGGGACGAGCGTTAACAATTCTGAGGAGATATGCTATAGAAAAAAATGCTTTCTTTCTTTACAATATTGAACTTACTTCAGCACGTCCTGCGACGCATGCGCCTGGCTGTACTTCAAATGATTCTCATACGACGCTCTGCTAATATAGCTCTTATCGCACTCGACACACGTTATAGTTTCCCTTGCGGAGTGGATCCTGGCGTGTGTACGCACCAGATCGATCCTGATCATCTTGTGGCAGATGGGACACTCCTCGCGAGGGAGAGGACCTTGATGCAGTCTGGAAGGGAGTCTAGTTATTATTCTTTCTATCTTATTACTTAATTAATAATAATGATAAGAAATTGAAATAAAATTTATTTATAGGCATTTTATCGATGTTTATTTTAAAATAAAATTATACGTATGCACTCACTCCTGTAATCCTCAAAGGGGTAGGCAGAGGTGTAATCAGTACACCCACATTTCGCCGAGCGTATCTCCGTCTCTTAAGTGATGGGGGGCGAGCCTTTCACCATACCGGACACAATTCCAGACTCCGGGCTGATACCGAGCATTTCGTAATAGAAAAAACCCAAAACCACTGTACCCGACACGGGGATCGAACCCGAGGCCTCAGCGTTGGCCTCAATCGTACCGCGTACGCATTACAACTGCGCCACCGAGGCACTTACCTTTCATGTTTAATGAGATTGTCTTTGAATGGATACCGTTTCCCACAAACACTGCATGAGAATCCTTCACTATGGTGTCTTCTTATATGCTTATACCTTAGGTTTTTGTTACTGAAAAAATATATTTGAGTGTTGAAAGATGCATACATAGTATTTAGTAGTTATATGCAATGGCATCACACATACTAAAAGTGAGTGGTGAGTTTATGAGTGATAGAGTCACGCTGTAGACACTTTTGTCTACGGCATGTATGGTCCGACTCGTCCGAGTCGTTACCACTGTCTCACAGAAAACCGGCGTAAAGTAGCAGCTTGCTGCTGCGTTTCGTACGGTGAGTGAGATATCCGGAGACGCCCTCCCCTTCTTAATTCCTTAATTCTCCCTGTCCTTTAAGGGCAGCAACGCACCCATGATTCTTGTGGTATTGTGGGCGTACATGGGCGGTGGAGATCACTTACTATCAAGTGACCCACTTGCTCGTATGCCGGCCTATGACATAAAAAAAACTGGGAATTGAACCCAAGAGCTCACGGAGTTTAACCTTCGTACTCAGCCACTAGTCCGATGAGGCAATGTCCTTTATTTACATAACAAAAAACTTGTTACATATTGTAATTTTGTTTCTTCTTCTAACGTAATTAAATATTATAAATATGCACTCACGCCAATAATACCCGAAGGGGTAGGCAGAGGTGTAACCAATACACCCACATTTCGACGAGCGTATCTCCGTCCCACGATGTGAAAGGGGGCCAGCCTATCGCCATACCGGACACAATTCCAAACTCCAGGCTTATACTGAGCAATTCAAAATAGAAAAACCCTATAAAATATCACTTTTACCCGGCCCGGGGATCGAAGCCGAGACCATAGCGTCAGCATCATTCGTAACGCGTACGCATTACAACTGCGCCACCGAGGCAGTCAGTTATATATTATAGGCTTTGTATTACTTACTCAAAATATTTATCACAATTGGGACATTTATATCCGTTCGGTGTCCTTTTGTCGGTAAGAATTCTGTTTCGACCCCGCTGTAATACTGGATTCTTCACTTGAGCAGTTATGTTATGACCCTGAAATTACAGTTATATTTTTAACTAGCTTTTGCTCGGTAGAGTCACGCTGTAGACACTTCTGTCTACAGCATGATTGGGCCGGCTCGTCCGGGTCGTTACGACTGTCTCACAGAAAACCGACGTAAAGTAGCAGCTTGCTGCTGCGTTTTGTACGGTGAGTGAGATATCCGGAGCCCCAAATCCGCCTCCCATTCCCAATCCCTTAATTATCCCTTTCCTTTAAGGTCGGCAACGCGTCCATAATTCTTTTGTATTGTGGGCGTACATGGGCGGTGGAGATCGCTTACCATCAGGTGACCCACTTGCTCGTTAGCCGGTCTATAATATAAAAAACGGTAATAAACGGTAGACAAAATTGTCTACAGCGTGGCTCTACCTCTCATAATCGCTCGTTTCGCAAGCGATCCCCTTACACCTAATATGTGTAACTTATGTACGTACTTATTTGATTTATGTGTCATATATCATAATACCTTCCTCCAAACGCTTTTCACGCTGTGTCCACTCCTTAAATGCTTCATAACATCGTTTAGTACATAAGTGTTGTAATCACAAAACTGACAACTATATTTCTGATAGTGAGTGCTTGTGTGATCCTCTAGAGACGTACTGGGAACGTATGTATAGCATTTGTCACAGCGAGTGTGGTCAACTTTCTAAAAAAAGTAATGGTATAAAACGGCAAAAAAACCTGTTTTAAAAACATAATTAAAAATAGTGATTTCTTATGTTTACGCGAATATTACACATTGAAATAAAACTAGTTTATACCGCGATAAAATCCATATAAACTAGTTTTATTTCATAATTAAATATATATATGGTATGTCACATTTATAAATATTTTCGGAAAATACGAGAAAAAAAAATCTGAGGAATAAATGTAAGTTTTTGCGTGTGTGCGATTTAATTAACTACTTTCTGTTGGACTAAAATCAACAAAAAAAACCGTTTTTTTTGTAACACAACGATCAAATTATTAATTTATTTACAGTAGAGGTACAATTTAAAATACCAGCTTTTATTGCGAATAACATCTTAAATATAAAGTCGATTTAGAAAAAAAAAACACAAATTACTTACACACATACCTCGGTATGAAACACTTCATTATGTTTTTCAAATTCTGTCAAAACTTGAAACCCTTCCAAACAATAATAACATTTATAATTCGCTTCCACATAAGTTTTATTTAAGCATCTCCTATTCCTATACTCTGACATTTCTTCTTCTGTTATCTTTGTGACAGTAAAGTATTTTTCCTTTATTTTCTTTTTTACCTTTCTTGTTTTTATCTTTTTTTCCTTTACATCTTTTGAGTGTTGTTTTATACCGTTGAGCGGTGCTGTAAACGATTTTTTAATTTATGTATATTATGGTCTTAGAAAATCCCGTCAAATTGACTCGTTCCAGCGAGTCTGTTTATTATTACGAGTATATTATTAGTAACATGCATGTTAGTAATGCATTTAAGACATAATTAGTAACCATCGTGACAGACAGATCGATAGACAGTCGAAAATATATTAAGCCTGGCCTGTACTCGAGGTGTAGTGTGCGATATAATCGCCAACCTTGTACTCGAAATGTAAAATTTACACACTATTTCATTATTTCTCTAGTATTTGGTGTAATTATTGTATAACTTCCAACAGTATTTTGTTAATTAATACTTTAAGTCTACTCCTAAGAGAAATATGGTATGGTAAAAAAAAATATTATTATTGTCAATTAACAAACCGTACAAAGGAATTATTTGAAGATTTGGTAAATATTTTTTTTTTTTTTGGTACAAGACGTGGTGATTACACATTAAGTCAGTTTGCCATGCAAGAATAAGGTATTATATTTATGGTGCCGTCTGCGAGTTGCACAGATTACACAGCTAATGTTAGTGGAAATTCACCCTTAATCCTAGTAAGAAAAAAAACTAAGAAGTGCGACTTACATTCTAAAAACTTATCAACATTGCATTCATGATAACTATGCAGTTCAGATAATGGCACATCATCAATATCTAACTCAGGCCCACAGTCCACAAATGTGTCTTCATCTCTAGCAGGTGACGTCACTGCATCGAGTGACGTCACAGTCTCCACTGTCGTAATATGGTAAGACGTGAGGGTAGATAAGCATTGGGATGACTTGGCCTAAAATGTGTTAAAAATAATTCTGTTTTTGTAACACCCTGTATATTAGACTGAGTGTACAATACCAAAAATAACAAATAAAAAAATAACTATAAACACCCATAACCAACTAACTTTTTAAATAATTAAAAAATAAATGTATAGTTTTAAAATGAAGGTAGCCAATGTAACATTAACTTTTCGAGACAACCCTACACCTCAGTCTCTTCCGTGACCACAAAGGCTGAAAGCTTACGAAATGTCGGGACTAAAATAAAAATTAAACCGTGATAAAATCCGTATATACTAGTTTTATTTAAATATATAACACTCCTCTCTTTGGCAAGGATTAAAAATCATGTTCAACAAAACTTACATCAGTGCGTCCTTCTGCAATTGCCGTTAACTTCTTCTGTGCAATACAAGCCTGCTGTCTGAACAGGCTGATCTTTCGCATGATAGCTCTACACTCAAAGCATATGAATAGAGATGCTGTGTCTTTGTAGAATCCTTCCTGAACGAAATATAAAATAGTAGTTTTTTTTTTTATTGAAAGAGCTTAGTGTCAGATATTGATTCTTCATCCATCTACCTTATCCCTTATGCTTTTTAACACATGTTACAGAATAATTTGGCTTTTAGTTTGGCAAATATTTGTGGATCACATTTTGTCTCAATGCAGGATCAAACCCGCAGGCTCTTGCTTCACAGCTGGCTAGTCCCCCACTGTGCCACGGAGGCTGTCTATTATATGATTATAGATATATATCAATAGATATTGATTAATATAAAAAAGTCAAAGATGTTAATGTATACTACTAGACGGGCTGAATAGAAGTAATATTGCGTCACATAAAGTGGGAGTTTGGCAGCTCACAAACAAAGAGCGCAATAGGGGTTCAGGTGGAGAGTGAGATGGTAATATTGAGTTACGGTAAATTGACCGCAACTTAGTGGCACAATTTCTATTTACCGCGCAGCTTGTCTAGTAGTATACATTAAAGTCTTTGAAAAAAGCAGACCAATTTGTTATATTGCAGATATGGGCAAACAAGCAAATGGTTCACTTGATGATGGGTTTGAATTTAGAATTAGATAAAGTCAGTTTTTTCCGTTTTTGCACAGTTGACGAAAAAGCCGGACGTGACCGAAATCAGTCGGTTACTATCCCTAGTTAATTTATAAATACCTAGATACTAATATCTATTGCACTAAACGCTTACCCGATAAGCTTCGGCATCCGAAGACAATAATAAATACAAATTGTTAACACCATCATCAACCCGGCAAAGTAGAAACAACTTGCGATTATTACTCAAACATGTACAGCAGAGCTTCTTCAACACCATCTCTGAAGAATCTTCAGTCATATTCATCATAGAGGAAGTAAATTATACGAAAGAATATTCATTTAATGGGAGATAAAACACAAAACATTAATTATTTAGTCCAGATTCCAAACAACACACAGAACAATATTACTCCCACAGACTACTTAGAGATAATACGTATATTACTCCTAGACACAGACTCACAGAACGTCAGTTCTTTCTAAGTAGTCTGTGGAGCACAGACTACTATAGAGATGCTACGCACGGACTACTTAGAAAGAACAACTCATATACAACCACACTTTTTTTTGTTATGTTTTCTCCATGAAGGAAAAGGCAAAGTAACCATCCAGCCTGGTCTGCCGTTAATTAATTAATTAGCCTTCACTGTCCCACATTGAGCAAATGCCTCCCTCCATTCCTTCCACTTCTCTCTGTCTTTCGTTAAATTGTTCCAATCTGCTGTTAATTTGTTCAAATAAAAAAATTGGTATTTTTCGATTTCAAATCGCCGACGAAAGCCGAAGATTTGGCCGAAGACTTCTCTGAAATTAGTGTTGAGTAGGACATACAAGAGGGAGTACATTTGTCCAAAACATAACGTAATAATATAAGAGCGGCTCAGATTTTTTACATGTCCTACTTTAAAGTTTAGGTCGTATTTCTCTTTTACTATTCCTATGACGCGGACTGCGTGCTTGAAAGAGTGGGAACGAGCGAGTGACCTTCAAGACCCATGCCTCATTTGAAGAAGGACCTTGTACTGACTCAATACTAAAACTAGGCTACTCATTCAAACACATGTAAAAATCGTGTCCTACAAACACTATCTGAAACAAAGATAGAGTAACCTAAAGATGAAGTCACTTTTCCATCTCTTTTACTTCAAAACGAGAGATACTTATTAAAATACACCAAGTGTGAAAGAAACAAAATTACTTAAGTTGGCCTTATCGCTGTTACTATTTGACTCCAAGTTTGTGGAGTCAAACATTGGTGACCGAAACTATATTTTATAAAATTATAGATTTCTGGTTATGTAGTTATAAGTTCTCGCATTATAAAGTGACTGAAAGCACGTTCTAAAATGCAGCACTAAACCATAAAAATAGTTTAGTGCTGCATTTTAGAATGTAAAAACCGATTGAAACAAGGTTTGTGTGATCTCATACGTGGTTACACGGTGCCTTTATGTATAGGTTCCTCTATCTACGTCTTAAACTAACAATGTAGGGATGACAAATAAAACACATAATATTTATTTAAATTTAATAGACACTATGTAATGGCGTGTTTATGTCTCTTGCGATGCGTATAGAGCGCAGCACGATGCGCGAAGGCGGCTCCGCAGCGCGAGCACCTGTGCGGACGCTCACCCGTGTGAGAACGAACGTGTGTGCGCAGGTATGATGCTGACTGTACATAAAAGAAGTCGTATTTACTTGGATAAATTTCTTGTACGCGTAAGCGTAGCTGGTGGGAAGGTGCCTGACATTTTTGTGTCCCACTGGATAGCGACCAGTACACATAGTGTTGAGTATGACACACAAGAGGCATTACATTTGTCCCGTACATGACGAAGAGTTAAGAGTTACTCAATTTTTTTGTATGTACTACTTCAAATTTTATGTTATGTTACTATTCCCATGTGTGCGTGAAAGAGTAAGAATGAACGAGTGAGCTTCAAGACGTCACGCTTCATTTGAAGTATGATCTTGTACCGACTCACTAAAAAAAAGAGGATACTCATACAACTCATACAAAAATCGTATCCTACGTAAATATCCTTTATTATGACCACACCTTTCTATAACACGTTGTATTTAACGCAACCATTCTTGCGTCCAGTATGAAAAACGAAAAAGAAATTTGTTGGACACTCACAGTGAAACCTTTGCCACAATAATCGCAGATCTTGTCTCTGGGCAGCTGCTTATTTTCATGGACAAACTCTATGTGACGTCTCAGAGATCTCGACGTTCTTAACACCTAGGACAGAAGAATATGTAATGGCGTGAAGAAACACCACAATTTACGTTAGCTATTTGAAGAGGGAATAACTACAGACCTTCCTTTACAATCCTATTCATTGATGAAAACCAGAGTAAGATAGTATAGGCCGGCAAATGAGCATGTGGGTCACCTGATAGTAATAGGCCGGCAAATGAGCATGTGGGTCACCTGATAGTAAGCGATGTCCACCGCCCATGTAGGCTCACAATACTAAAAGAATCATGGGCCCGTGGCCAACATTAAAGGGATTGGGAAGGGGGGAGGTTTTGGCCGCAATACCTTTCGGGAAAAAATAATTTGAATATGAAATGAATTAAAATCGGTCGCTCAGTTGTAGTACGTACGCGGTACGTCTGCTGTGCTGAGGTCTCTGGTTCGATCCCCACGTCGGGTAAAAGGGATATTGGGTTTTTCTGTTACGAAATTCTCAGTATCAACCCGGAGTCTGGAATTGTGCCCGGTATGGTGATAGCCCCCCCCCCCCCCATCACATAATGGGACGGAAATAAGTTCGGCGAATTGTGGGTGTACTGGTTACAACTCAGCCTATACCTTCGGGGATTACGGGCGTGAGTGCGTATGTAATGTATTTTAACCTCTAAAATTTCATACCTTAGGGCATTGTGTACATTTATATGTAGCCATTTTGAGATGCGCCCATTCTATGTGGTACTTAAGGTTTCCTTTAGTCACAAATCTCGCTCCACATTCATCGCACATGTACCTGATGATGAAAAGAAAGGAATTTAATCTTTTATTGAACATATAGAGAAAAAATAGAGCTTATGACTAGTCAGTACTAAAATAAAATAAATACAAGTATATAGCAGATGCAGTGATAGCTCAGGTGGGAGTGGTATGGACTGTCGAGACGAAAGCCGCAGGTTCGAAACCAGCCCCAAGAGCATACACCTCTGACAGAATCTAAGTTACGTGTATATTAATTGTTAATTATCACTTGCTTTAACGGTGAAGGAAACATCGTGAGGAAACCTACATACCTAAGAAGTTCTCCATAAGAATTTCGAAGGTATGTTAAGTCTACCAATCCGCATTAGGCCAGCGTGGTGGACTACGGCCTAACCCCTCTCATTCAGTAAAGGAGGCCCGTGTCCAGCAGTGGGACATGTATAATACAGGGCTAGTATTATTATTATTATTATATAGCAGATAGTGTTGAGTAGGTCATACAAGAGGCATTACATTTATCCCGTACATAATGAAATCATGTAAGAGAGGCTCAAATTTTTCACATGCTCTACTTAAACTTTTATATCACGTTTCTCTTTTACTGTTCCCATGACGCGGGCTGCGTGCCTGAAAGAGTGAGAACGAGCGAGTGATCTTCAAGACGCTTCGTCTAATTTGAAGTGGGTCCTTGTACTGTCTCAGTACAAAAAAGAGGCTAGTCTTACAAACACATTTAAAACCGTGTCCTACTCAACACTAATATCAGAAATCATATCAACTTAACCTAAGTATAAATGTGAAAGTGAGTTTGTTTGTTACGCTTTTACGCCTAAATAGCTAAACCTATTTCGATGAATTTTGGTACAGAGATAGATGGGACCCTGGAGACGGTTATAGACCGTGCGGAAATATGAGCGACACAACTCACAATACGCAGTGCACTCTCCGATGTGTGTACTGTACTCTACACTTACTTCTTATCGACATGGCTAGAGTGATGTCTGAGGTGTCGCGCGAGCGTCTGCTCCGTGCGGAAGTGTCGGCGACACTTCTCACAATACGCGGTGCACTCTCCGCTGTGTGCTGATTGCATATGCACGGACAGACCTGACCTCTGTTTGTACTGCTTATCGCATTTATCACACTTGAAAGTGCTTGATTTTTTGTGTACTGTGCTGAAAAAAAAAATAGTTTATAACCGAATAAAAAAACAGAGAAGGTCTTCAATTCGACTCGTATACCTTTTGAATGAACAAGTACATAATTTTTCACAGAATTAATTTTATAGTTCTTTTTTCATTCCAAAGGGAAAAAATATAAAGAAAAACAAATCCATACGAAGGGAGTGAAATTGCAGATGAAAAAGTAAAACGTTTATACATCTTAGACATCTTTTAAGCATAGATTTTATGATGCCTCTTTTACTATTAGTAGTAATATAAAACGTTTTAACGAATATAATACCGATAGGCTCGCCCCCTATCAGATACGGGACGGAGATACGCTCGGCGAAATGTGGGTGTACTGATTACACCTCTGCCTACCGCTTCGGGGATTACAGGCATGAGTGCGTATGTATGTATAATACCGACTCAAAAAAATAAAAATAAAATTGATCAATTTTGAGTCACAGCGGCGCTACAACTATTGACCAGTAAACTCAATAGTTACGAATTAAAAACTAAAAAGTTACGAGTAAAATAAGCCAATTTTGAGTCGATCTATAACAATTTACCAATAAACTGTTATTATTTTCTTTTCTACAAGTGGCATTACATTTGTCCCATACATGACAAAATAATACAAGAGCGGCTTATTTTTTTTACTACTACTTAATATTTTATGTCGCATTGCTCTTTTACTAATCCCATGACGCGGGTTGTGTGCCTGAAAGATTGAGAACGAGCGAGTGACTTTCAAGACACGGCGCCTCATTTGAAGTAGGACGTTGTACTGACTCAGTACAAAAAAGAGGCTAGTCTTACAAACACATTTAAAAATCGTGTCCTACTCTACTTTCCACTAATGGCCGTTCCCTATATGCTATCTATCGACAGATTTGCTTACTGTCAATAGTATTTTGACAGATCTTCCATACAAAATGTGTCAAAAATTTACTGCCGGTAAGCAAATCTGTCGATAGACAGAATATTGGGAACGGCCATAAGACGCCTCCACATCTCCCAATCAACGAGCGAGTTACTTTCAAGACACGTCGCCTCATTTAAAGTGGGACATTTGTACTGACTCAGTACAAAAAAAGAGGCTAATCTTCACACCTCCTACTTCTCCCGATCTTGAGCATCCTTCAAATTCAAATTTAAATCATTTAATCGGTAAATTGGATCATAAATATCACTTTTACATGTCAATAATTTTTTATGCTACATTACATTTACGACGGCATTTCGGGGCTAGCCGTGAGAAGAAATGCCGAAACTCATAAGACTTCGTGGTGAGACCATTGGCTCTCGCATCTCACTCTAATACATAAAGCCAGTGGTTCTTGAGCCGTCTCTCTGATACGAGTGTTTATGTATTGATCGCCCTTGGTCGTTCAATCCGCTTGGAGAAAATCGTCTATGAATCATCGTACTCGAAGGAATTGACACCAAAACTCCAACTAGACTTTGAAATCGGCCACACCGGTGTTTCATCGTACTTGTGAATACTTGAAACTAATTAATACTTGTAATTGCCAGCCATCATACTAATATTATAAATGTAAATGTAAGTTTGTTTGTTACGCTTTCACGTGAAAACTACTTAACTGATCATCATGATACTCTACACATATTCTTGGAGGTATAACAAGTAACAGGATACTTTTTATGAAAAAATAAAACTATTTGTTTGTTACGCTTTCACGCCTAAATCACTGAACCGATTTTGATGAATTTTGATGTAGAGATAGATGGGACCCTGGAGACGGTTATAGGCTACGTTTTATTTTCACGCGGGCGGAGCCGCGGGCAACAGCTAGTAAAGCCATAATTTAAAAAAAAACTTACTTGATATGTAGTCGAAGCTGTGTTCCCTTCATGTACAATTTGCCACAGTACGAGCAAGGCACTTGGTTATGCCTCGCTTGATGATATCTGTAACTCCGATGAGATCTGAAAAAATATACATCGTGTTACAAAAAGGTGTGGTCATATTTAAGAATTACATACACCTGACAGTGAGTGGCTATGTGCGGTAAAATGGAGTGAATAGGTATACAAGGGGGCTTAAAGCAGTGATAGCTCAGCGGGGAGTGGTATGGACTGTCGAGACGAAAGTCGCAGGTTCGAAACCAGCCCCAAGTGCATACACATCTGACTTTTCTAAGTTATGTGTGTATTAATAGTTAATTATCGCTTGCTTTAACGGTGAAGGAAATATCGTGAGGAAACCTGCATACCTGAGAAGTTCTTCATAAGAATTTCGAAGGTATGTGAAGTCTGCCAACCCGCATTAGGCCAGCGTGTTGGAGTAAGGCGTAACCCCTCTCATTCAGTAGAGGTGGCCCGTGACCAGCAGTGGGACGTATATAATACAGGACTGGTATTATTATGATTATTATATAGGGATATAAGGGTGACCCAAAAAAACTACTCACTTGGTCTCAAATCCGCAATCTTCAACTTGACACTTATAAAGCTGTAACCCTTTGGTGTGCTTCTCTCTGTAGTGTAACACGGCAGATCTCTCGTCTAGATATTGTTTCTCACAGATTTTACATTTAAACCTGTAAAGTTAACACTATAGTATTTTTAATAATAAATAATAATACTAGCTCCATCGAAATAAGATAACTAGAACGATAACTCTCATATGAATCTGCCAAAAATACGGCTCCACTTACTTACACATGCAAAGGTAACACTCATACACGTAACAAAAATTAATAAAGTAAATGCCTAAATATTAAATTTCTAAATCGAGATACGACGTTCTGCACCGCGCAAAAAATTAGACGTATTAAGTGTCAACTAGAGATCATGAATAAATTTTTATGAATAGCTTATTTAATTAATTAATTAATTTATTGCTCCGCCCCCATGCAGTTTTGGTGGGCCATTTTTTTTCCTTGAGTTACGTTTCTTGTCATCTTATTTCGATGGTTAGTAGTAAATAAAAGAGAAGAAATCTACACTTAGCTAAGAGTTCGCGATTTATTATGGAACACCGTAACTTCGAACTACTTGTATTGTAATGTTTTTATTTACCTGGTAAAGTGCCGTTTATTGTGTGCTTTCAACGAAATGTCACTGTCATAAATAGACTCGCATATTTTGCACACATAACCTCCGCATGTCTGAAAATACAATGAATAATTTATATTAAAAAAAAATAAAAAAAAATGAAGTGTAAGGATAATATCTTGCTTCTGTTTATTATTTTAATTTAATATACGCAGTCACGCCTGTAATCCCTGAAGGGGTAGGCAGAGGTGTAACCAGTACACCCACATTTCGCCGAGCGTATCTCTGTCCCACGATGTGATAGGGGGCGAGCCTATCGCCATACCGGGCACAAATTCCAGACTCCGGGCTGATACGGAGCATTTCGTAATAGAAAAACCCAATACCACTTTACCCGACCCGGGGATCGAACCCGAGACCTCAGCGTTAGCCTCAATCGTAACGCGTACGCATTACAACTGCGCCACCGAGGCAGTCTAACTATTATATTTAACTATTTTTAAATAAGCAGTCTATATGTCTATCTTCACAACCTAGAAAGGGCCAACAGGGTTTTTTTACAGATAAAATAACCATGTACCTCTTTATGTTTCTGTTCCAAGTGATTCCTCAAATTAATCTCATGATCAAAAGCCACAATACATTTCTCACATTTGAAAGGCCTTTTCAAATATTTATCTTCTGTTCTCTGCTTTTCTCTCTCCTTCTCCATTTCTTCTCCACTCAGTATCGTAACTAGAAGCTTGCTTGCATAACTTTCTTCTGTGTCCTTCTTCTCTCGCTTGATTGAGGCCTGTTTTACCTGGGAGGATGATTTCATTGAATTTAAGTTGTGACTTAACTTTATAACTGTCCTTTTCCTTTAAGGTCGGCAACGCGCCCATGATTCTTTTGGTATTGTGGGCGTACATGAGCGGTGGAGATCACTTACCATCAGGTGACACCACTTGGTCGTTTGCCGGCGTATATTATAAAAAAAAGACTTCATTGCATAGCTTCCACTGTTCTTCTTCCACCTGCCCTTATCCCACTCGCAGTGGGGTCGGCGCAACATGCTTTTTAATACATGTTACAGAAAGATTTGGCTTGTAGTTTTTACGACCGGCCGCCTGCCTGACGTCAACCCCTCTCTCAAAACACCCAGACCCGAAAGGAATATATGTGAATCACACAAACATTTGTCTAGGTACGGAAATCAAATCCACGGTATCTCGCTTCAGGCTACTTTCCCATAGTTTCTTTCTTTATGCCTGGCGTTATCCTGGCTTAATCCCAGGATCCGCCTTCTCGTACCATAGATTGACCCTGTTTGGTATTTATTATACGGGGCGACCCACCGTCTGACCCCCACAACCCACAACGGGAACTAAGTTTCGCCATTGCCTCATCTTATATATAAAAATGAAAGGCTAAATTAGTTGCTAAGCGCATAACTCAAGAACAACTGGACCGATATTGATGTTTTTTTCTGGCTGTGATTAAGTGGGTTCCTGGATGGTTTATATTCACTATTGGACCCGGTAGGGTGAACAACATGCAGATCAATGGGCAAACACCAGTGCGTGCAGACAATCCCGGGAAACAGTGCCACACCCGGATGCACGTTTAACAAAGCGCCTGTTATCCTTAGATAGGACATCCCTACGCATAATCGTAGGCAATATTACAGGACATTGCCCACTTAACAAACATTTATATGTTCTACGTATAACCGACAGCCCCCTATGTAGGGGATGTCTGTCGGCTGATGAAACAGCTTCACACGTCATCCTGGAATGTGAAGGTGTAGCTACACAACGGGCGGAAATCCTCAATACACCGAGGTCACTCCGAGAAGCCTGTGGAGACACCAGGAGGATCCAGCGCTTCTGGTCGGAGTTAGGCTGGCTAGATCTCTAGCCGGCACAAACTACACGCACAATGGCCTGACATTCAACGGGCTAAGTGCGGAGAAAAGGAGCCCACAATCAATGGACCCGGTAGCTGGTGCTACAATCGGGTTCTAACTATCAATTTTATGTTGAGAGTGAAACCGCGCGGGACAGCTAGTATATAATACACATATTTTCTAACAAAGTAAAATACCTTATTCGTATCTATCAGTTGCTCCTTATCCTTTATTCCTACTTCAAAGTCGTGAAGCTCCTTCTTAACGCTGCACTCCTGGTACTCTTTGCTGGTAGTTGGCTCTGTCTTCAAGACAGCATCGTCTTCTATGGAAGGGTCTATACAGTATGTCTCAACTTGTGTACGTTTAAGATTGTGGTGGGTTGGTTTATATTGTAGTGCCTGGAATTGAGACAATTTATGATAAAATATACAGAGATGCAGTATGCAAATGTTTTTTTAGGATAGGCCTGCAAGCGAGCTAGTACCTTATGGTAAGTGATCTCCACCACCCATGTAAGCCCAAAATACCAAAATAATTATTGGCGCATTGCCGATATTAAAGGAATGGGATAATTGGAAGATATTTTGCAGAGATTGGGAAGAGGAGGGTGATTTAAGCTTCCGGATATCTCGCCGTACGAAACACAGTAGCGAGCCGCTGCTTTACGTCGGTTTTCTGTGAGACAGTGATCACGACCCAGTCCATTCATGCTGTAGACAAAAGTGTCTACAGAGTGGAGCTACCACTCAAATTGACCATATATCAAAATAAAAATAATAAAAAATATGATATACAAGTTTTGATTAAATAAACACAAATTTCTTAAGCAGGCATAGTAAAGTAGCTTTTTAAAGATTATCAAACATTTTATTTTGGTAGAGCCACTCTATAGACTTTTGTCTACAGCATGAATGGGCCGGCTTGTCAGGGTCGTTACCAATTTCTCACAGAAAACCAGCGTAAAGTAGCAGCTTGCCCAGCAGGCCCAAATCCCCCTCCCCTTCCCGATCCCTTTCCTTTAAGGTTGGCAACACACCCATGATTATTTTAGTATTGGGGGCATAAATGGGCAATGGAGATCACTTACCATCTGGTGACCCACTTGCTCGTTTGCCGCCTATACTATAAAAAAAAAATATAGGCATTGAGAATTTTTTAAATTGGTCCAGGTTTTTAAGTTTATTCATGACATACAAAAATACAAAAAAATCTTTCCTCTTTATAATATTATATATAACATTATGCTATGACTCATGGGAGCGGAACAGAAACATGCACTAGAGTGAAACTGCAAGAAAGAGCTAATAGATTATAGAATTTTGTATATAAAATAGTTAACACTAAATTACAGATTTCAGATGAATCTTATTTGAATAATTGCAACTTTTGTAATTTCAAGATATAATAATAAATAAATAAATACACCCAACAGTCACACACATAGTCCTGACCCCACACTAGGTAAACCTGTATTGTGGGTATCAAGAACTATGAGGGACTTGCGGTCCCACAACACCCAGACCCGAGACAAATATTTGTGTATCAGACAAACATTTGTATAGGTGCGGGAATCGAATCGAATGCACGGCCTCACGCTTTGCAACCGGCTACTCGCCCGTTGCGCCACGGAGGCTGTCAAATGATATGTATGGGTGTACTTTATTTTACCTTTTCATTTAAAACAATGTAACTCTCCTGTATTTGTTGCATGAATACATCGATTTTCTTCAATAGTGAATGACATTGATAGCAGACAAGAGAACTCTGTATCTCCATCTAGAAAGAATAAATTTAAAGAATTAAAAAAAGTATTCTGTACACGTGATTGGTCCATTTTGGCGCCAAAAATAGACCAATCACGTGTACAGAAATCAACACTTCGCAAAGAGCTCACTTGAGTATCATTCTGTAATACGTCATACGGGCCTTAAAGAACTTTTGATCAACTTAAGTTTGTGAGTGGTAATGAAGGTATTCTAAGCAATTTATTACCTCAATTATAGAAGATTCGTGCTTGATAATAAACTCGTGGCAGAATGTTAGTGAGATCATAGCTCAACCTATTTTATAAAGCCAGCCAGGTCATTTAACAGAAAGTACCGAGTAAAATGGTTCTGTGGAAAGTACCTTCAAATCAATAGCGGCAAATCTGTTAATTGCTACAAAGCGTTAAAATCCTTCAAATCACCTTATATTTGAAGTAAAACTCCAAAAACCCGCTATGTTTACATGTCGCCAGATGTATCAAAGGCACATTCTGCGCCAAACAGCACACGCACACAGTTTGTCTGGCGAGCATATTTAACTGTTCATCAGAGTTGTACTCTTCAAGAGTTAGCTCCAAGAACTGTGCCATTTTTAGTTGCTAAATAATATTTTTTATTGATTTTTGTTTTTGTTTGGTTCGTTTTGACAGCTTTAAATTTGGACTTTTATGACAGGAGTGAGTTAGGTAAAGGAAGTTCAACTATACAGCCAAATAGTTTTACAATGAAAAATAAAATTGTTTATGGTCTAAATTATGGAAAGGATGGAAGAAAATTCTAGCCGTAGGAACTACAAGTAGGCTAGACGCTAGATTTCGCTTATATTTAAATCACCATTAATTCAATTCTTACCGTGATTCTTATCACAAAAATTCTATTTCGAAATATTAATTTAACCCGGACCCTGAGCTCGGGGTATTTTTTGACAATGGCAAAGAATGGGTAAGTAACAATTTGTCATCAATGAAGCTGGACAATTTGACATTAGATTGACAGCCGACAGATCAAGCAAACAGCTGTTTTCGCGTGTTTTCGTCTTCGGAATCGGATTGAATTTAACTCTAAAAAAGCGGTAATTTAATGTAAATCTCATTAAATCAGCAAGTATTAAAGATTTCTTTGTTTGTGCCAACCTTTTCAAAATTGTAATTAAAAATGGACGAAAGTGAAATAAAACAAGAATTTAATGTAAATTCACATTGCCAAGCGTGTCTTAGTTTCGGCAGAAATATATTACCATTAGCGGAATGTTTAAATGTTTATAGGATATTGACTTCCCATATTGTATCATCGGTAAGCTTTTTCCTACTAGTTACAAAGTATTGTTTATTACGACTGAATGTTTTAAAGTTGCAAAGCAAGTTTTACTAATTAATTATGCATAATAGTTGTTGATTTGAGTTGTTTTATATGATTTAACTTGAACATAATTACCCAGTTATCTTAATCGTTGTAGTAATCTTAGTAACTTCGTTGGTCTAGTAGCAATGTACTTAGGTTGACAAATCGTGAGTTGCCGGCTTCAAATCCCAGGTTGGGCATTAACAATGAGTTATCGATTCGAAAAGTTACACTTCGTATTGCCTGGGATTAGAATTTGTATCCAGTATGGTGATACGCTCTTCTGTGGACTGTGGATGCAGCACTATTTGCACATCTTAGGCAGATATCTCTTTGGAAGATACAGGCGTGAGCTTCTGTATGTTATTATCCTAAAAAACTTGTTTCATCAATCACATTTGGTCTACAATTATCAGCTAATCATTGTTCAATAGAACATAGGTACCTAATATATAATTGAGTCTTGAATCTTGATATTATGTAATTTGCAGGAGAAAATTTCTGGAGCTATGAAAGTGTGTTGGGAGTGCCATGCATTGTTACGGAGAGCTGCTAAGTTCCAGATACATGTGCAGAAAGCTAATGAATTGTTACAACATGGACAGGTATTATAAAATAATTATATTAAATTAAAAAATAAAGACTAGTGACTAAATGACCACTTCGGCATAGCTCAGAGGGAGGTAGTTGGCCCCTATTAACCCCCCCCCCCCTCACTTTGAATGTCTGGCAGTACCTGAAGATAATTTAATATTTATTTTTAAATTTCAGACTTTCCTCAGTGGATCCTTATCAACTCTAACAACAGTGATTCTAAACGACACCACACATACAATATACATCAACGAATCAATACAACAAACAAAAACGAATGAAATCCAACCAAATTGTAAAACAGATGAATTGAGTGACATTGACCCAACCGAAACCCTAACCGAATACCCTCAAATAGAAATCAAGACAGAATTTGACAAAGAGACAAAAAAGACCAACCGTTGGGCCAAGCAAAGAGCTATACAAAACAAAAAGCCGAAGTTTAAATTGCTGACTGAATGCGATGAAGTTTTTAGGAAAGTCAAGTTGTGTAATGAAGAGTTGAATTCGTTTATAGATGGAGTTAGAGGTAGTGATTATTATAAATCTAAGAAATACAAATGTAAAATTTGTGTGGTGTCGTTTAAAGATGACAAAATATTATTGAAACACATTAAGAAATACCATAAGGTATTTATATATATAACTAGCTTTTGCTCGCGGCTCCGCCCGCGTGAACGGCCTATTCCGGGAAAAAAGTTTTATATAGCCCATAGCCTTCCTCAATAAATGGGCTATCTAACACTGAAAGAATTTTTCAAATCGGACCAGTAGTTCCTGAGATTAGCGCGTTCAACCAAACAAACGAAACTCTTCAGCTTTTTAATATTAGTATAGATTAGCTTTTGCTTGATATTTTTTTATTTTATAATAGGACAAGAATGTTGCTCGACTAATGTCTGTAATTACTATGTAATGACTAATTTCTGTTCATTACACTCGCATAATTTCTGTAAAACAATGTCTGTACATTAAAAGAGGCCATAACCCATGAGTTTGTTTCGGCATGTCTTCTCATGGCCACGAAATGCCGTCGTAAATGTAATATAGTTTAAAAAATGTTTGACATGTAAAAGTGATATTTATGATCCAATTTACAGAATAAATGATTTGAGTTTGAATTTGAATGGTACGGCCACGCCTGACCATAAACAATTGGAAAATTTAATTACAAACGCGTTGAATTGCACTGCGCTCATCGCCCTGATACATAAGATATTATGTTTCATAGTGTCGAATAATTTCACTGGACTCTAATATTCTTCAAACTGAAACACTACAGTGCTCATGCACTGCTACTTGACGGCAGAAATAGACAAAGCAGTGATACCTTTACAGGGTGGTATGCGAGAGGCCGTCTGGGTTGGTACCACCACGCCGTCGATTTCTGCCGCCTAACAGCAGTCTTTGTTTCGCTTTAAACGACATTGAAGCCAGTGAAATTACTGGGCATTATGAGACTTAACATCTTGTGTCTCGGGGTGACGAGCGCAGTCCAATGCCATGCAGTGCTTTGTAATTCAGGGTTCTGTTTGGTGTTGCTTCTGTTTATGAGCAGGCGTGGCGCTTGCCATCAGGCGAGCGACACGCTCGTTTTGTCAGTCAAGCTAATAAAAAAAACCTACCCAGATAGACGCAGTTTAGACGCTACGATGCCATAGATAGATTTACAACAGTTATAACACCCTTCTTTTGTGAAGGGGGTTAAAAACTAAATATTTAATAGAGTGTGTGAGCTAGACGCGCACTTGATGGGTTGTTTTAATATAATATATAAAATGTCGTTTCCATTCCAGGTGACAAACAAATACACATGTGATATATGCAATTCAACATTTGTAAATAAGCGCCATCTATCCGCGCATTTGCATAAACATTACAACGTTTATGAATGTACCCTCTGCGCTCACAGATGTAACAGTAAAAACGCGAGACGCCACCATGTTCAAAGGGAACATAGAAAAGTATTTCAATGTCTTAAATGTGAATTGAAGTTTTGGTAAGTCATTTGCTACAAAAAAATACATATGGGTTGTAAACTCATACCAGGTGTTGAAATAAAACTAGTTTATACGGATTTTATCGCGGTTTAATTTTTATTTTAGTCCCGACGTTTCGAAAGCTTTTCAGCCTTCGTGGTCACTGGAGAGACTGAGGTGTAGGTCGTCTCGAAAAGTTAATGTTACAATGGCTACCTTCATTTTAAAATTATACATTTATTTTTAATTATTTAAAAAAGTTAGTTGACACTAGTCCGATCTACGCAGAAAGAGCTCACGGTATCTTGAGGTCTGGCAGTCGGCAAACGTCGGGACTAAAATAAAAATTAAACCGCGATAAAATCCGTATAAACTAGTTTTATTTCAATGTGTAATATTCGCGTAAACCTAAGAAATCACTATCATACCAGGTGGTTGGACTCTCATATGAGAGTGTCCATCTAGTATAATTAGATTAATTAGCAATCGCATTAATTTTTTGCATGCCAAGTCTCATTTCGCAAATTAAATACAGTTGCGAAATTATGTGCATTATGAATTCATTCGTCGCTTCGTAATTCGTGTATTAGCCCGTCGCAGCAACGTGACGGTGGCATCGTGCTATCCCCTTCACACCCGCGGGAACACTAAATTATTGTGTCATAATAGCAAATCGACGTCTCCTGACAGTCCCGTGGACAGCCAAAAGATCTAACGTCTCTATACTCAAGGAACTGAATCTTGAGCGCACCAAACGCCTGTCTTCTATTTGCCTGCATCGAGTACTCCAATACTTTGGACATGTCTCGCGAAGAACTGCCGACAACTTGGAAAAGTTAATAATAACAGGGAATATAGAAGGCAAAAGACCAAGAGGAAGGAACCCGAAACGTTGGTTTGACCAGGTGTCAGAACAGCTGGAGAAAAACCAGTCAACGTCGCAGTCCATCAAGCCGATGGCCGGAGCAAATGGAAAAAAAACCATTGCTAGAATCCTTGCACGGAGTCACGATCCTCAACAATGAGGGAACGATATAGGAGTAGGAGGAGGAATAGCAAATAGCATTACCACGAATGATTAGCGAGAATTTACATGCTAATGAAATTAAATCTTACCATTACTACTGTCTATGTACCACAGCATTGTCTTCTTACGCCAAACAGCAGTGTGTAACCACTATTGTGTTTCAGTTTGAAGGACATTGTAATTAATGGGCAATAATGCTTATTGTATAAATAATATAAAATAAATAATAATAAATAATATTGTAGCGGACGGGCGGACTGGAGCGTAGCAGAAAAACACGTGGGGGTACGGGAAAGAGTATATTTGCGTATAATACTAGCGAGTAACGATGAATGATCCCAACAAGGGTGGAAGTCATTCGCTACACATACTACTTAATAAAACGTATTCTGCTTTCAACGAAAGATCCCATCAAGGTGGCAGTCTCTCATTTATCACAGAATAGGTAACTAGGCTAATCCTAACTTTCCTACATAATTTACAACCTTGTGTTCGGAAGTAATGTTTTGTCGGAGAATCTTGCCATCGCGATGTAGATGTGCCATACGTTTTGCATCGCACTATGGCAGTGGCGCCATCTCTTGGCGTATTTTGTAATTAGTGTGGTCATGGGCGCTACAATATTGTATAATTGGAGTGTGAAGAAGCAACTAAGCAGGCCGGCATAATTCTGCCGATATGCGATAGATTCAGTGTCTATCGTTGGTCGACAGTATTCATGGATTGCGCTACACTTACCAACAGGTGTATCGTAGTCACTTTGCCGAGCCAGGATAAAAAAAAAACTGCGAGTGAGTTGAGTGGCAGAGCCACGCTGTAGACAGTTTGGTTTACAACATGAACGCGCCGGCTCAACCGGGTCCTGACCACTGTCTGACAGAAAACCGACGTAAAGTAGCGGCTTGCTGCTGTGTTTCGTACGGCGAGCGAGATATCTAGAAGCTCAAATCTCCCTTCCCAATCCCTTAGTTATCCCTTTCCTTTAAGTTCGGCAACGCGCCCATGATTTTGGTATTGTGGGCTTACATAGGCGGTGCAGATCACTTACCATCTGGTGACTTATTTATGGATTATGCTATTCAAAAAACTTGTCTGTCGTTGAGTCCTTCGCAGGGTATCGGCTATTGGTTTAAGAGACTAAGGGTTGATGGCGGGCAAAAAAGTGGTTGAAGTGATTAATTTTAGCCCGAACTAGTTATTTTACGTTATTTGTAGGTTAGATAATTTACTTTGATGATCGTTTATAGTTTTTTTTATTAGCTTGAATGACGAATCGAGCAGGTCTCTCGCCTAATGGTAAGCGCCACGCCTGCCCATAAACAGAAGCAACACCGTACAGAACTTTAAATTACAAAGTATTGCATGGCACTGGACTGCGTTCATCAGCCCGAGACATAAGTTGTTAAGTCTCATAATGCCCAGTAATTTTACTGGCTCCAATGTCCTTCGAACCGAAACATAACATTGTTATATACTGTTGCTTGGCGGAAGAAATTTACAAAGCGGTGGTACGAACCCAGACGGCCTGTCGCATACGAGGGACCTACCACCTATTTATGAGACAAGTATATATTCTTTGTGAATACCGTTGGGGAGGGGAAGGCCTCGGCGGTCAGGAGTACCCTAAACCGACGTGCATGTATGAAAAATTTAATGAGAGTGAATGAGGCCAAAGAGGTATGCAAGGATCGTAGCAAGTGGAAATCCGTTGTCTCTGCCTACCCCTATGGGAAAAAGGGTGTGTATATGTATGTATGTATATATTTTATTCCAGCACCCGTCGTGAGTTTTTCAAACATTTCAAAGAATGGCACGAGAATTTCATTTGCGATCACTGTGGGATTAGTTTTAAAATGAGATATTGCATAAAGGACCATATTAGGTAAGTAAGTACTTCCTACGCATGTTGTGTCAGCTTAATAATTATTGCATTTAAATTTCTTAGTAAAGTGATATTTTTTTAGAAGTAGGTAATAATGTATCAACTATTAATTGAATTGAAATATTTGAACTGCTGGTTTTAATAATAATAATAATAAATAGTTAGATGTATAGTTAATGTGCATAGCAGCGATAGCTCACCGAGGAGTGGTATGGACTGTCGAGACGAAAGTCGCAGGTTCGAAACCAGCCCCAAGTGCATACACCTCTGACTTTTCTAAGTTATGTGTATATTAATTGTTAATTATCACTTGCTTTAACGGTGAAGGAAACATCGCGAGGAAACCTGCATACTTAAGAAGTTCTTCATAAGAATTTCTAAGGTATGTGAATTCTGCCAACCCGCACTAGGCCAGCGTGGTGGAATAAGGCCTAACTCCTCTAATTCAGTAGAGGAGGTCCGTGGCCAGCAGTGGGACGTATATAATACAGGGCTAGTATTATTACTAACGTCAAAATCACAACCCATCCTAACCTAACTTTTAGAAAACAACACTCATCATTCGAGTGCAAGCCGTGTAATAAGACATTCGCGCGCTACAACGGTCTGTGGCTTCACAATAAGTTGTGTCACGCGCCGCCCGGACAGACGGCGTACTGTGTCGAATGTGACAAACGATACGTTGACGTATATAGGTATAGATGGCACTTAGCAAATAGTGCTAGACATAAACCTAGGAAGAGGTTGAGGTGGGTATCTAGAATAGGTTTCTATAGATAAGTAAAAAACTGACTGCCTCGGTGGCTTAGTTGTAATGTGTACGCGTTACGATTGAGGCCAACGCTGAGGTCTCGGGTTCGATCCCCATGTCGGGTAAAGTTGTATTGGGTTTTTCTATTACGAAATGCTCAGTATTAGCCCGGAGTCTGGAATTTGTGCCCGGTGTGGCGATAGGCTCGCCCCCTATCACATAAGGGACGGAGATACGCTCGGCGAAATGTGGGTGTACTGGCTACACCTCTGCCTACCCCTTCGGGGATTACAGGCGTGAGTGCGTATGTATGTATGTATGTATAAGTAAAAAAACAACTTAACAATATAAATCACTGTACGGGTGTTGTTATACTATGAGTTTTTTTTATTGCATAGGTCGGCAAACGAGCAAGTGAGTCACCTAATGGTAAGTGATCTCCACCGCCCATGTACGCCCATAATACCAAAAGAATCATGGGTGCGTTGCCGACCTCAAAGGAAAGGGAGAATTCAAGGATAGGGAATTTGGCCTCCAGATATCTCACTCACCGTACGCAACGCAACAGCAAGCTGCTTCTTTACGTCGGTTTTCGGTGAGACAGTGGTACCGACCCGGACGAGCCGGCCCATTCATGCTGTAGACAAAGCTGTCTACAGCGTGGCTCTACCACTCGTACTTATTACTCACGTACTTCGTCATCAGAATTGATCAAACTGTATATGGAACAACCCTATTCAATACAAAGATAATCGTCCAAAATCAGGTTTATTTGGCAGAGATAAGCGTCAACACACATACAAATATTACCATAATAAGAATATTGTTAATATATTTTTAAACTGTGACTGGACTGCCTCGGTGGCGCAGTTGTAATGCGTACGCGTTACGATTGAGGCTGACGCTGAGGTCTCGGGTTCAATCCCCGGGTCGGGTACAAGTGGTATTGGGTTTTTCTATTACGAAATGCTCAGTATCAGCCCGGAGTCTGGAATTTGTGCCAGGTATGGCGATAGGCTCGCCCCCTATCACATTGTGGGACGGAGATACGCTCGGCGAACTGTGGGTGTATTGATTACACCTCTGCCTACCCCCTTCGGGGATTACAGGCGTGAGTGCGTATGTATGTATTTTTAACTGTTTTCTTTTAATAGAGTATAATTAAAAAAGTAAAAAGAACCTGAAATAGAGAGCACTGTACGTACATATATGTAGGCATGTTACTGCCCTGCTCCCTTGGGTTTAGCGTGATATATACTCTGGAATAAATTGTCTAAATGATAGTGATAACCGCACTAAAATCCACTGCGTGGTTTAGGAGTTAGCGGATAAACAGACGGACGCGGAAAGCGATTTTGTTTTTTACTATGTATATGTACTATAATTTGTCATTTTGCCACAGGGTCCCATGTCCAGGCTGTGATAAAATATTCTCAAAAAATATTTATATGAAAGACCATTACAATCTGGTGCATTTGAAGTATTATAAGTACAGGTGCGAGGAGTGCAATAAGGTGAGATTTCTTATTATAAACTAAACATAAGCTTACGCCTGTATTCCTGAAGAGATAAGCAGAGGTGCAACCACATTTCGCTGATCTTATTTAGTGATAGATAAACCGAATATCACTTTTACCTGACCCGGGAATCGAACTCAAGACCGCAGCACAGCTGCACTTCGTACCGCGTACGCATTAAAACTGCGCTACCGAGGCAGTCCCAAGATGTTAATCAAATTCAAACTGTCGTTTCATAACTATTTCTCTGAACTAACTCTAGTCAAACACCCTTTTATTGTAGTCACTTTACTATAATATAAGTAATTATAATAATAATACCAGCCCTGTATTATACATGTCCCACTGCTGGGCACGGGCCTCCTCTACTGAATGAGAGGGGTCAGGCCTTACTCCACCAAGCTGGCCTAATGCGGGTTGGCAGACTTCACATACCTTCGAAATTCTTATGTTGAACTTCTCATGTATGCAGGTTTCCTCACGATGTTTCCTTCACCGTTAAAGCAAGTGATAATTAACAATTAATACACACGTAAATTAGAAAAGTTAGAGGTGTATGCTCTTGGGGCTGGTTTCGAACCTGCTACTTTCGTCTCGGACAGTCCACACAACTCCCACCTGAGCTGTCACTGCTTGCACTTAATATAAGTAATTATTTTACAGAATTTTATAAGAAACGCTGATCTAGTAAAACACAGACGGCGAGTGCACGAGGGTATACTGCCGCCGAAGAACAAGATCTGTGATATATGTGGCAGAGGGTTTACCGTATGTAATCAAATATAATTTGTAATAAGTAGCATTAATCATAATCATCTTAATAAATAAATAAATACACCCAACAGTCACACACATAGTCCTGACCCCACACTAGGTAAACCTGTATCGTGGGTATCAGCAACTACGAGGGACTTGCCAACCCACAACACCCAGACCCGAGACAAATATTAGTGGATCACACAAACATTTGTCTCGGTGCGGGAATCGAACCCACAGCCTCTCGCTTCGCAGCCGGCTACTCGCCCACTGCGCCACGGAGACTGTCGATTGATCATGATAATTTTATTTATCGTGAAATCACTTATTAGAATTTAATTATATCCACATTCAGAGCAAGTTAATGCTTTAAGCTTCCTTACTAACTACATAAATTGCTTTATTCTCACTTACTGAGTACAGAAACGCATCTTGATTAATGTATCTGTGAAATAATCGAATTCAAAATAATGGTCAATATTTACTTGCCTCGTGGATAATCCTACCACTTCCTACTATTATATAAAAATTTGAAAGTTTGGATGTTTGTGAGTTTGTGAATTTGGATGTTTGTTAGTCAATCACGCCTTACAGCTGAACGGTTTTGGGTGAAATTTGGCGCACATATAGATCATGACCTGGATTAGGACTTAGGCTTTTGATCCCGGAAAATTAGTTCACGCGGCGGAGTCGAGCAAAAACTAATCCTTTGCAATATTATTTGCATTAGATAAAGGCAGCACTGTTATTCACAATAAGGTAACCAAAATGCTGATTTCAGCATCCAGCTCGCACTCGACTACTTTTAATTAAATACATACATACATACGTACTCACGCCTGTATTCCCCAGTATCGCCTGTGCGCCTGTAGTAGGCAGAGGTGTAACTAGTACACCCATATTTCGCCGAGCGTATCACCGTCCCACGATGTGATACGGGGCGAGCCTATCGCCATACCGGGTACAAATTCCAGACTTCGGGCTGATACTGAGCATTTCGTAATATTAAAACCCACCACCCACCACTTTACCCGACCTGGAGATCGAACCCGAGACCTCAGCGTCAGCTTCAGTCGTAACGCGTACGCATTACAGCTGCGCCATCGAGGCAGTTTAATTAAATTCATTGCAATAATAGGCAACTGAACAATTTAATTCAGTGTAGTAATTTACGAAACGTAATGCTTAAATCGTATCCTCATTACAGACAAACAAGATCCTAACAAACCACATGCGAACACACACGGGCGAACGTCCGTATGTATGCACTTCCTGTCCCGCCAAGTTCGCACAGCACACAGCGCTTGCGTCGCATGTACGGGCTGTACACGACAAGCGTAACCACTGAAGACTACAAGCTGAGAAAGAGACTACAAGATGAGTTGAGCTTGACGAAAATGGAACAGGATAATTTGGGTTGAGGATTATATGTTCAGTAGAAGATTACAGAAGAAATTAAAACTTGTGCTATAGATTACATGATCTTTACTGAATAATTTACCATTTTCAATAAACCTTAGTTATCATTATCCGCATGGATGCTGGCAGTGGCGCAACTGTAGGGTGGCAGCATTCGGGGGCAGTGGCAAAGTGCCACGGGCCCCCGAACCCACGGAGCCCCCGGGCCGGCCCGATAGGCCGCGAGATCAGAAGCAACTTAACAATTGTAATTAAATTTAGTAAAAATATAAATTTTATTTATGTAGGTACTTAAAATCAATTAAATTGGACACAAATAAATGCTTTTAAAAATTATGGTTTTTACTTAGAGATCCAGCTTATTTTTTATTAATTCATGATAGGATTCTTTCAAATTTCAATTATCAAGCTTCTAACCACAACCTGATAGTTAAAACCCCGACATATAAATGAGAAATGAAACAAATTATAAATGGCTGAGTATTTTCTTCAAACATAGTTAAGAACTGTCTCAAATATATCAGCTTTGACTTAAAAAAAAACATGCATATCGGTCCATTCTTTTACGCACTATGATGCCACAGACAAATAGATATGTTGCTCAACGTCGTGGTTACAAGGGTTGAGAGTGCCTAAAGCGCTCACCCAAAAGTCTGCGGAAGCTGAAAACAGCCGTTCATTGTCAGACTATCAGCATAACGCCACTAACAAAAAAAAATTGGCTACGTAGTGGTGAAAATATATTCTCTACGTGACACCGGTGACATTGCGGGGGTTAAATTTCAGCTTTGCCATGTGCAGTACGGGCAAAATTGTTGTACTGTTGCATTTACATAAATTAGTTGCATTTATGATTTCTATAGTTTGCATTTGTGGTCGCTTTGCACATATTTGATATTTCGTAGTCGTCACACAAAATATGAGGCTGGCAAAAAAATCAACTATGTCTGAAATCATCTTATATATAAAATTCTCGTGTCACAATGTTAGTTACCATACTCCTCCGAAGCGGCTGGACCGATTTGTATGAAATTTTGTGTGCATATCGGGTAGGTCTGAGAATCGGCCAACATATATTTTTCTTACACATAAATGATAAGGGTGACCCACCGCTAATTTTTTTTTCAATTTTTTTTTTATGGTGTGGCATTAAAAAATACATACAACCCAAAATTTTCACCGTTTTACCATCAACTCCTATTTTTTAATAGCGACATTAGTATTTTTGTCAAGCGCGTTTCTCACATCGATCGCGATGACGGGACTCGCTTGATGCGATCACCCACCGCTGTCGCCCACTAGGCTACTTTAATCCTGGAAAAAGGAGTTCACGCGGGCGGAGTCGCGGGCAACAGCTAGTATCTAAATAAATGCTTGAAAATAATCAATGAAATAATACAATCTACTTACTACTTACTTATCCTGATTCCTGCATGATAAACATATTTTTCGATTGTACTGTTAATTGTTAGTAATATAGCAATATTTTAACTAAAATCTCTTCATTTAAAAATTAATTAATTTATTTTGTTGCTGTATCTACATCTTGTATTTTCTTATTTCTATTATTTCCCCACTGTCCATAGTTTATTTCCATTACCTTTGCCTCCAAACCGTAAACAAAAATTAGTCTATGGAAGACAAATGGCGATTGTATTCGCCTATTTGTTTTCTATTGTGTATTTTTACGTAAATAAACATATTTTTACTCAAAACAACGGCTGAAAACAAATAATTAAGATACATAACGTGTTTAATTAGTGAGTTTACTCAATCGAATATACAAACAGTGAAGGAAAATGAATATACATGTGTACGAAGTTCCACTAGTAGGCCCCTTACCAATTACTGTGCAACAGCAAGCGCCTCCACAACAGCCGCAGCCCCAGCAGCCGCCACCAGAGCCCCAGAACCACCTTAGCGATCTAAGCCACAACCCGCCTCCCGATCAGCCTCCAGCCCCGGATGAAATAAAACCGAAACTAGAAAAGAAGAAAAAAGAGGCAATCGACGGTCAAGCCCGCGAGATTATTTTCAAAGTTATAAAGTTCTTTGAGAGCGAAAAACAAAACAGAGGCTATGCATTTCCGGTCGAGAACGTTGTTAAACGTGCCTGCGCGGCCACAGGACTGTCGGAAAGCACTATAAAACGGATAAAAAGGGATGGTTTACGGGCCGAAGCAACACACACAAAAATGACAGGACCTAAGAAGAAGCGAGTGCGGAAAACTAAAGTGCAACTAGATTACTTCCAGTTATGCGCATTGCGAGGTATCGTAAACAGTTATTCAGTCAGGAAAGAAGTGCCGACATTAGGTAAAATTTTGGCAGCGGCGAAACTTGAACTGAACTATCGTGGCGGTAAGGAGTCTTTAAGGTTAATATTGTTAAATAAGTTAGGTATTAAGTTTAAGAAGTGTGAGAAGAAAAATAAAAAGCCTCCGGAGCCACCCCAGCCACAAGTCCAGCATGTTCAGAATGTAATGCCACACCATCAAATGCAGCCAATGAAGCCTTTAGAAAACCAGTGTGTTTATACCACAATGATGCCACAAGTACCGCCTGTTTCTTATTAGATCTGTATGGAGTAAGGGGCTTAGGGAAATGTCTTAGACCTGTATTCACTAACAGCTCTTTGCCAAGTGTGCAATTCTGTGTACATGATTGGTCTGTTTAGATGATAAGGGTGACCCACCGGCCTCGGGAGTCCGGGCTCGCCCCCTATCACATCATGGGATGGCTCGGTGAAATATAGGTGTACCAGTTACACCTCTGCCTACCTCTTTGAGAATTACAGGTGTGAGTGCGTAATGTATGTGACATACAATTGTTACAAGCTTACGCACACATAGCAAGAGAGTACAAATGAACTGATGTATCTATATGAGAGTTCAACACTCAAAACACCAGTCCAATTTATACATCGCATTATTCAGCAAAAAATATTTACCGTAACTTTTCCTACCTTTACATTGGGATAATTATTGAATGAAGCTTTAACTGAAAATTTAATTTGATATTTTTTCACTATCCTTGCATATAAAGGGTGTTAGGGAAATGTTTCTGAAATCTGTCAGGCAGTAGAGCAATTATTACAATATAGAGATTACAAATGTGATACATTGCGAAATTAATATTTTTATTTTTTCAGCAAAGGCACCTTGTGCTTGTGCTAAATTACCCTATTTATATCATTATTCTACTTTTCAGTTATGGAACTTTTTGTTTTTTTTTTTTTTCTTTTTTTTGGATAATAGGTTGTGAGTATTTTTTTATTAGGGTCGTCAAACAATTACATATCGCTTAGCTAACAATATCACGCAAGTTAAATTGGCTTAGCTTTCAGGAGAGACATAAAACTGAATTTTTTTTATGAACATGTGTATTGTAACCAATGAGTTAGGTTCGCAGTGAGAGAAACTATTTGAATATCGTGCTTCGTATGGTTAATTTAATTTTTTGCGTTTAATTATTGAATACGCGGTAACAACAATTTATCCAATGACAATATCACATGGCCAATTTTCGAGTTACACGGTATTGTTAGTTAAGCGACGATATTGACTTTTTACGAAATTTAAAAAATATATACATTTACACAGGATTAGTAGATATAAGGTAACCAACTCCGTTGACCATAAATTACTCATATAAATAAAAACACAGTTTGTTATATTTTTCAATTAAAACATCTAAACCAAAATTCTTTAATATTAGGCAATCAACTTCCCGTGACGAATTTAATAAAATGTTCATTAGTAAATATTGGTCTTGAAATCATGCAAATATTTTATTTCTTGTTTTTTGGCTATACCACACTTAAGCTGTCAATCAACTTTAACTCTCTATTACCAATTTCATAATTTTTGGAATTCGATTATTTCTAAGAGAAATCAGATATGATTATTTTCTCTTTACATTAACAGAGCTTTTTTTTTTCGTGATGGCTTTATATGACTCTAGACTTGCTGGCGAGACTGGAGTGCCAATGTCTAGTGAAATGATGTATGGCAAAGTTATCTATCTGTTTTAGCTACATGTACATCATTTATGAATGGTACAGCCACGCTGTAGACACTTGTCTACAGCGTGAATTGGGCCGGCTCGTTCGGGTCATTACCACTGTCTCACAGAAAACCGACGTAAAGTAGCAGTTTGCTGCTGCGTTTTGTACGGTGAGTGAGATATCCGGAGGCCCAAGGTCGCCATGATTCTTTTGATATTGTGGGTGTACATGGGCGGTGGAGATCTCTTAATATCAGGTGATCCTCGATAACCGGACAATGCTGTTAAAAAAAAAACTTGAGCTGAAGTTCAAACATATTAGAGGTCTCTTGACTATGAGTAATTTTACTCTGAACTTTGTAAAACGTAATGCTCAGTATCAGCCTGGAGTCTGGAACTTGTGCTCAGTAAGGCGATAGGCGCACCCCCTATCACATCAAGGGACGGAGATACGCTCGGTGAAATCTGGGTGTACTGGTTACACCTCTGCGTACCCCTTCGGGGATTACAGGCATGGGTGCGTATGTATGTATGTATTTCTAAAGTTAGATAAAACATTATGAAAATATAGTTATATATAAATATACTCACGTAAATCATGGAATCTGAAGCGCACTCTTGGTAAGGAGGATATTTGCATACTGTTTTTTTAAATATACCCTCATAGTACAATAGTAATAATCAGCTTTGTCAATCAATAAAATCGTGTTGCAATGACATCTTACAAATCGGTATTGTATAATGTATCGTATTCGATGTAGTTTTCTTTCTGCACAAAGTTCTAAAATTGCCTAAAGTCTGCAGGAAGTTGGAAAGTTATCAGGTATAAATATATGCTTTAAATCATAACATAATGTTTCTAAAGTTTTGTTATAGCATTTTACTGAATTTCCAAATGACCATAAATATTTCTCAGATGATAATATGTTTTATCAATGCCATAATTTTTTATCATATTTAATATATTATGTCAAAACAAATGATTCAATCTATTTTTATTTTATCAGACAATTTACTAAATTAATTGGAGTAATTAATGACATTGGTAAACAAATTAACCTACTTGAAGTACGATAGTTATTAACCTACATTGAAAAGGAGGTTTTGTTTTTGACCCCTAAGACCCGTCGATTTCAGTACACGTGATTGGTTTATTTTTGGCGGCAAACAAACGGACCAATCACGTGTACAGAAATCGACACTTAGCAAAGAGCTCACTTGAGTGTTCTTGAAATATGGGCCAGAATGTGTTTGTATGTTTTGTTTATGATTTGTCCCATTTTTTATAATCAAAGTATTATTAGGCAGCTAAATTCTTGATTTAGATAACACTTTTGTTTTAGCATTAAGCCCGCCTTTATACTACATGTGTATGAAGTGTGAAAATAAAAAAATACTTGGTATGGTAATCTATTGAGTAAGTTACATATTATTAAAAAAAAAACAGTGGTACTCCGGGAGTGCCGACATAAGTGAAAACTTGAACAATTACGTGTGTATTTTTTGAATCTTTTTTTTTGGGATTGACGCTTGCTGATAGCCTGACCGTGAGTCGGCTTTAGTCAGCGACACCGGACTTTCGGGCGAATGCTTGTAGGCACTCCAGTTTTGAATCGTCAGGTTTTTTTTTGTATTTCTTTTCGATTCTATAAGTACCGACATGATATATATAGATATATAATCTATGTTGTACGTATATACATAATATATGTTTATATTATATAGTTATATTATAAATGTATTTCAACCCAAACTCAACTCTCGTGTAAACGGGGCCAATATGTAGCTACTTATATACAGAGGTGTCGGTAAGTGTCCCGAATTCACTGGTTTTTTTCCCATCTCAAAAAAGTGCTCAACGCGCCTAAAGAAGTTTTCACTTCAAAAATGTAGCTAAACATGTAATATATGAATCGAAAATGTTGAACTTCATTTACCTAAGCCCTAATGACTCCGAAAAAAAATATAATGTGTTAATAAATACAAATATACGGTAAAATTGCGCCACATATGAGCTAGTTTGATATCTGACAGACAGAATCAGATGGTAATGTTGATTTACGGTCAATTGGCGCAGTCTTTATGTACCGCGCAGCAGGTCGAGTAGTATACATTGAAAATATATGAATTTTGATGGCAATGGAAACTTTAAAGGATTGTTTTTAAGAAATATGTGTGAGAAAACAATTGCATCCAAACAGGAAATTTAAACAAAGTGGACTGTTGTACCTATTGTGATGTTACAAGATATACGGATGTCCAAATCCCCTCTCAATTCTTTAATCATGGACGAGTTGCCGACCTTAAAGGAAAGGGATGATTGAAGCATTGGGAAGGGGAGGGGATCTCACGCAGCAGCAAGCTTCACGCCAGTTTTCTATGAGACAGCGGTAACGACCCGGTCGAGCTGGCACATTCGTGCTGTAGACAAAAAAGTGATTTTTCAGTGTTTAATAGCTTTCTGTCTCCATTGTCATCAAAATGATAATTATACTGAGGTATTTACCTATTCATTTAATGATTTATTTATATGTTGAAATTGTACATATGGGCTGCTGAAATGCGTATATTGTCAGACCAATACATTAAATGCCGCTCTCACCAACCTTTGTATATCTTTAGTTCACCCCTAACTCCGAATATTAAAATGGTGACTTATTTTTAAGTTTATTTGTGTATAGGCCGTTAGGAGTCTTGTAAAGTTAAGTGATGGGGGGTGGTGAAAACGATTGTTACTCATTTATTTCGAAAGAGTAAAAGGGTCTGCAATGTTTTAGAGCTACTCCTTTATCGTGGGTATCAGAAAATACAAGGTATTTTCGGTCTCATAACACTCAGAATCGAAATAAATATTTGTGGATCACACAAACTTGATCACGTATAATATTGTATATATGACCTTTATTGAACATGCCTTTTTTACTATTAGCGTTAGTGGCAAGACGAGCGAGTCGCTCGCCTGGTGGGTAAGCAGGACTTTTTCGTCAAACCGGAACCGTCGTATGCGAGGGCATTTGGGTTGATACCAACGCTTTATACTGCCTTTTTTCTGCCGCAAAGAAGTACTGTGAGCATTGCTGTAGTTTCATTTGAAAATTTCAGTAAAATTACTGGCTATTATGAGACTTTACATCTTGTGTCATGCAGTACAAAGTTCTGTGTGGTGTTGCTTCTGTTTATGAGCAGGCGTGACGCTTACCATCAGGCGAGCGATCTGGGGCGGTTCCGCCTAATTCGACGAACTTCATCAACTTTGTCGGCGTTCAAGCCCATTCCGATTAATCGCCCGCGGGCGGCATTCATTCATTGAAATCAATCGGTTTTAATGAAGTTCATGTGGCGTCATAAATATATGTTCATCGTTTTGGCCATTAAACGGTCGTGTGGCGGTACGACAGAATCATTGCGTCACTAATCGAACATAGATTTGCATAAATCGAAGTTTGGTGAATTAGCCGGTACCGCCGCTGCTCGTAGCCTGAATGACAAAAAAAAATTGTCTATGGTGGGGATTCAACGAATGGGGTCTGTTCACAGCGGCGGCATACTGATGAAAATAATGTATTTGTCTTTGACAATATGCACTTAGTATAATGCGCGCAAAATAACTTTGCCTTCTTGAAGTTAGTTGGTCCGTCGTTGCGGCTATTGCTTTCAGAGAGTTAAGCCTTCCACGCACTGCCACGATCTGCGATCGCGATATCTGGCCGCGATCCTGTTATCTGCCATCTCTACATACAGCTGCGATCTGTTCAGTATCGATCAATCAGAGGCCGTCATCCCCGTCAGTCGTCTTAGGTAGGGTTGCTAGAATATTTTGGTTGTAACAGTATTTTTCAGATTTAGATACAAAAATAAATAAATATATGTCGTATTTTATGAAAAAAATAATAAAGATAAAGGTATATTTGTTTTTGATTATTGATGAGCTTTTACTAACGTATTCGAATATGTATAATATTCCACGATAAAAATGTATAGCATCGAAAGCATACCGACCTGTTACGACAGTTTTTGTATCCAATTATACATTCTGGCAACACAATTCGGTAAATTGCTGTGTGGATCGCGGCAGTGTGTTGAAGCCTTAAAAGGCGGGAAGTGACTACCCTCAGCATGGTCAAGTTAATTTGCGTGCATTTTAAGATGTGTAAAGTGTTGATAAGTTACAATTTAGTTATAAAAATAAATATATTATCATAAGGCTGAATAAATAATAATTGTATTATAACGAAATAAAAGTATCGAGTTGGATGTATTGTTTTATTTACAGTAATTTACATAGTGATTTCTTATGTTTACGCGAATATTACACATTGAAATAAAACTAGTTTATACGGATTTTATCGCGGTTTAATTTTATTTTAGTCCCGACGTTTCGAAAGCTTCTCAGCCTTCGTGGTCACGGGAGAGACAGGTTAGGTCGTCTCGAAAGTTTATGTTACATTGAATTCCTTCATTTTAAAATTATACAATATTAATAAAGTAATTTTCATATAAAATATATTTCTATTTTATCAGGAGACAGATTTAAGCTGATCTACGGCTCGTATAGAACAATAAAGTGAGCTCTTCTCTTTTTTTTTCTTTATGGCATAGGTCAGCAAATGAACAAGTGGTATCACCAGATGGTAAGTGATCTCCACCGCCCATGTACGCCCACAATACTAAAAGAATCATGGGCGCTTTGCCGACCTTAAAGGAAAGGGATTGGGAAGGGGAGGGGGATTTGGGCCCCGGATATCTCGACTCACCGTACGAAACGCAGCAGCAAGCTGCTACTGTACGTCGGTTTTTATGTGAGACAGTGGTAACAACCCGGACGAGCCGGCTTATTCATGCTGTAGACAGAAATTCTTTGCTAAGTGTCGATTTCAATACACGTGATTGTTCTATTTTTGGCGCCTAACACGAATTATTATTTCAATGTACCCAACTCTATTCTAGACACCCTCAACTGACCAATAAAAAGCGAATAACCATAATTTAAGTGAAATTAGTTTAAATTTATTCAAGAATATGCAAGCACAAAAGATATTCATAATTACAGGTACTTTCATATCCTTTTGACTTTGTACACCTTCATCGACTAACCTTGTATAAGGTTAACACATTACTGTTGTATAATCATAGTATCCAAGTTTTTGTGTTGCGTTTTCAAGTGGGTATGTAAAGCGGTACATTGTACGAAGGAAGCACCGCAGTGTGGACATTTGAACGGCCTCTCTCCCGTATGCGTCCGTCGATGGTTGCTGAGGATTCTATTTGTCTGTTGAAGAGAATCAAAAGTTAAAAATTTTAATCTAAAATCTAAAATTGTATGTCTTTCCGTTGAAGTTTTTCCCATTTTTCCTCGTACTCTATTTTTTTTCATTCCTTCAAATTTTATTTTATACGACCAAGTAAGTAAAATCGGCCACAATACCCAGAAGCGTACCCTAGAGAAGAAGATAAATTCAGATGGTCCGATCGTAAAAACAAATCGTATCTTTAAATCTAATATATAAAATTGTCTCTAAAACGGCTGGACTGATTTGTATGAAATTTTGTGTGCATATCTGGTAGGTCTGAGAATCGGCCAACATCTATTTTTCATCCCCCTAAATGTTAAGGGTGGTCCATCCCTAAATTTTATTTTTTATTTTTTAGACTGCCTCGTTGGCGCAATTGTAATGCGTACGCGTTATGATTGAGGTCAACTCTGAGGTCTCGGGTTCGATCCCCGGGTCGGGTAAAGTGGTATAGGGTTTTTCTATTACGAAATACTCAGTATCAGCCCGGAGTCTGGAATTGTGCCCGGTATTGCGATAGGCTCGCCCCCTATCACATCAAGGGACGGAAATACGCTCGGCGAAATGTGGGTGTACTGGTTACACCTCTGCCTACCCCTTCGGGGATTACAGGCGTGAATGCGTATGTATTTTTTAGACAATAAATTTTGTTTTTATTTTTTTATGATACAGCATAAAAAATACTTACAACCCTAAATTTTCAACCCTCTACGATCAACCCCTATTTTTTAATAGCGACATTAGTATTTTTGTCAAGCGCGTTTCTCACCGGGACTCGCTTGATGCGCCCACTAGGCTACTTTAATCCTGGAAATAGGCATTCACGCGGGCAACAGCTAGTAATATAATAATAATACTAGCCCTGTATTATATACGTCCCACTGCTGGGCACGGGCGTCCTCTACTGAATGAGAGGGGTCAGGCTTTAATCCACAACACTGGACTAATGCGGGTTGGCAGACTTCACATACCTTCGAAATTCTTACGAAGAACTTCTCAGGTATGCAGGTTTCCCCACGATGTTTCCTTCACCGTTATAGCAAGTGATGATTAACAATTAATACACACATAACTTAGAAAAGTCATAGGTGCATGCTTTGGGGCTGGTTTCGAACCTGCGACTTTCGTCTCGACAGTCCATATCACTCCCCGCTGAGCTATCACTGCTATATTTAAATAGAATATAGGAAAAGGCCATAAGAAGATAGATTATGACAGTTCATGGGGGGTGGAGATCACTTATCATCTCAGATGACCCATTTACACGTTTGCTAGGAAAAATATTACTCACGCTAAAGCCCCGGCCACATATGTCGCAGATCTTGTCTTTGGGCATCGTCTTCTTCTCGTGTACATATTGTCTGTGCTTTCGTAACGCATAACCAGTCGCGAAGTACTGGAAATAATTTATTGATATATGACAAGTAATTGGAGATTATTTGATCGCCTCGGTGACGCAGTTGTAATGCGTATGCGGTACGACTGCTGTGCTGCGGTCTCGGGTTCGATTTCCATTGAACCTGATATTGGGTTTTTCTGTCACAAAATGGTCAGTATCAGCCCGGAGTCTGGAATTTGTGCCCGGTATGGCGATGGGCTCGCCCCCCATCACATCATGGGACGGAATTAAGGTCGGCGAAATGTGGGTGTACTGGTTACACAGGGTTAAAAAGCTAGCTATATTTAATTTAAAGATAAGAACAATAAAAATTGGTGAAACACTGCCCATTCATGCTGTAGACACTTGTCTACAGCATGAATGGGCCGGCTCGTTACCACTGTCTCGCAGAAAACCGGTGTAAAGTAGCAGCTTGCTGCTGCGTGTCGTATGGTGAGTGAGATATCCGGGGGCCCAAACGCCCCTTCCCAATCCCTTAATCATCCTTTCCTTTAAGGCCGGCAACGCGCCCATAATTCTTTTGGTATTGTGGGCGTACATGGGCGGTGGAGATCACTTACCATCAGGTGAGCCACTTGCTCGTTTGCCGGCATATGCTATAAAAAAAGGAGTTAGATAAAAGTCGATACCTTACTGCATAATTCGCATCGGTGCTTTGTGTCCTTCACATGGACCAGCCTGTAATGGTTGTTCATATAAGTGGTACGCGTGAACACTTTGCCACAATCCGGGCACGGTACCCTGAAAAAAAAAAACAACCCGTTGAATAGGAGTCGCACCATGTTTAAAAAGTCCATATTAGATAGATAGACATACATATATATAGATAGACATTCATATAGACCGATAGCTGGAAATAAATATAGATACATAGATAGTCATATATATAGCTAGATATAGATAAGATAGATAGACAGATAGATATATAGATATCTCTTTTTTTATGGTATATGCCGGTAAACGAGCATAATGGGTGCGTTGCCGACCTTAAAGGAAAGGAAACTTTTTATTGAACACCAACTTAAGACCCAATACAAAATAACCTTCTAACTATAATAGTGTCAAGAGACAGTCTTATATTTATACTTTTACTGGGTGTTTTTTTTTATTATCTTGAATGACGAAACGAGCGGATCGCTCGCCTGATGGTAAGCGCCACGCCTGCCGATAAACAGAAGCAACACCACACCAGACTTTGAATTACAAAGCATCCCGAGACGTAAGTTGTTAGACTAATTAAATGATAAGTAGGCAGAGGTGTAAACAGTACACCCACATTTCGCCGAGCGTATCTCGCAAGTTTCCATTGCCATCAAAATTCATATATTTTCAATGTATACTACTCGATCGGCTGCGCGGTACATAGATTCGATAGATTCAGTGTCTATCGTTGGTCGACAGTATTCATGGATTGAGCTATACTTACCATCAGGTGTAGCGTAGTCACTTAGCCGAGCCAGGATAAAAAAATAAAATAAAATAAGACTCCGCCAATTGACCGTAACTCAACATTACCATCTGTCTGTCAGATATCAAACTAGCTCATTATGGGGCGCAATTTTACTTCTAAACAGCCCGTCTGGTAGCTTTACAACTGCGCCACTGAGGCATTAAAAACAAAATTAAGTTAATGCTGAAATGGTTTGGGCATAGGGATGGATGAAAGATGTCTTACGAAAGGTATTTATCATGCGAATGTGAATGGTAGGGTTGGAAGAGGGCGCCCGAGGAGAACATATGCGGATCAAATTAATGATTTTCTCCGAAAAGGGCACGTCACGAGTACCCTCAACTGACGAAAATGTATGAATGTGGAAGAGGCGAAAGAGGTGTGTCAGGATCGTAGCTTGTGATACTCAATAGTCTCTGCCTACCGCCATGGGACATAGGCGTGAGTGTGTATGTATGTATGTAAATATTAAGTAAATCTCACCGAATCCGTTTCTGCGGCGTATGCCTCGCCGACTGCAGTATGTGTCTCTTGTATTTGTAGACACTGGAATACTGCTTGTCACACTCGACACAGTACGACGCCTCAGTGTTGGCAGCGCCGCGCATCATGTGCGGATGGTAAGTGCGCATGTGGTTCTCCAGCACGTGGTACTGCTGGTACGAACGGTCGCACACCACGCAGTACGCTGGCATGTGGTTGCGTCTGGTGCACATCGATTGATCATTTAATCGATTGTAATGCAATATGATTGCATTTTTATTATGTATGTTAATATGTTTATATGCTAATATGTCAATAGTTCGAGTAGTAGAGCGAATATCGCACGCATAGTAATTTAAGTAGACTACGCATTTTAGCATACTAGTATAATTGTATATAAATAAGAAATATATTTAGAATTCATGAGGAGATCAATAGATGTCTCTCGACGAGTAAGGCATGTTTTATTTAACAACTGAATCAAACATTACAGATTGTTGACTAGTATCGATTTGGGATATATAGATAGCATTTTGACTTTATTGTTCGTATCGATACTAATATGTTTCGATGGTAGTTAGTATCGATAATAGTTGTATTGTATTTTTATTTAAAGTGGGCATGTCTGCGAGTTACACAGACGGGTGATCAGCTCACTTTAGTGGAACCATTTCACCCTTAATCCCAGATCGATATAAGTTAGTATACATTGAACTTTGAATAAGGAAAGTCGATTGGTATCAATTAATAAAATTATCGATTATATCGATAATCAAGTATCAACATCACTACTGTATATACGATGGCTGACTTGTTTTAAAGCAGAGGCTGGTAAACGAGCAAGAGGGCCACCTGATAGTAAGTATCCACCGCCCATGAACGTCCACAATACTGAGGAATCATGTATATGTTGAGACCTTAAAAGAAAAGAATAAATAAGGGATCGAGAAGCGGGGAAGGATTTGCCTCCAGATATCTCACTCCCCGGAAGGAAGCTGTTACATCACGTCGGTTTACTGTGTAACAACTGGGTTGAGCCCATTCATGCTGTACACAAAATTGTCTATAGAGTTGTTCTACTTGTTTTATTGCAAAAGCCGGCAAACAAGCAAGTGGGTCGCCTGATGGTAAGTGATCTCCACCGCCCATGTAGACCCACAATACTAGAAGAATCATGGGCGCGGTGCCGACCATACAGGAAAGAGATTAAGGGATTGGGAAGGGAAGGGGAGGGCAATTTGGGCCTCCGGAAATTTCACTTGTCGTAACGCAGTGGCAAGCTGCTACTTTACGCTGGTTTTCTGTGAGACAGTGGTAACAACCCGGACAAGCCGGCCCATTCATGCTGTCTTGACAAAATCTCTATTATAAGCTCACCTTATATGCCCCTCTAGAAGTCTCTTCTTGTAAAACGCCTTCCCACAATGATCGCAGTACATCCGTTGATGATCGTTCTTATAATGCACACTAAATTCGCGCAGAGTACTGAAAATAACACGTCGTGTGTTTAAAAAGCATGTTGCGCTGACCCACTGCGGGTGGGATAAGGGCGGGTGGAAGAAGAGACCATCCCACGCACACCCCCACTCCATTGCACCAGGATCGACAGTGGCACGCATTTTTGTTGACACTGAGCAGTGAAGCTCGGCGAGTCTCTGGAAATGCTAATTTATCATTGTCCCGCGACGAAATTAATCGAATAGAAAATAAAGAGCTTTTTTTTATTACATAGGCCGGCAAACGAGCAATTGGGTCACCTGATGGTAAGTGATCTCCACCGCCCATGTACGCCCACAATACCAAAAGGATTACGGGCGCGTTGCCGATCTTAAAGGAATGGGATAATAGGGTAGTTTCCTATATTGAATTTTATACATGATTTTATAAGCAACAGAAAATGATACGGAAAAAAACCATAGAGAACATTTTACACAGTGACGTCAAAGTTTGCGTCGTCTGTCATTTGACAATTACCACTTCTACAGGATTTGAATGGCTTCTAACTTATTTATTTTTGGTCCGATTTATAAAATTCTTTCTGCAAAAGCTTTTGAGTAATGTAACTTCTTGATTTAAATAATTAAAAAAATCTAGTCAACTACCCTATTGTCTTGGTGAAAGAATAGTGAGTATACTCACTTAAACTGCACATTGCAGTATTTGCAAGTATATAGTGAAGTATGTGATCGATTCAAATGCTTCTTCAACTCTCCCACAGATCTACAAATCTCGTAACATTGCAGACACCGCAGCATTCGCGTGTGACGTGCCCAGTGCTTTATCATACGCTCTAATGTGGGCTGTTTCTTGTTACATTCAAGGCATCTTACTGCTTTCTCATACTGCGGAGGGAAATATTATGTTTAGATGAACGAAATTTTCAAATCTTTGACCAATGAGGAGTTTGAATTGAAATTACACACACCTGTAATGAAGGTGTAGGCAGAGGTGTAACCAGTACACCCATATTCCACCCAGCTTATTTCCGTCCCACAATAGAGGGCAAGCCTATCGCCATATCGGGCACAATTCCAGATTCCGCGATTCACTGAGCATTTCGTGATAGAAAAACCTAATATCACTTTTAACCGACCCGGGGATTGAACCAGAGACCTTAGCGCAGCTGTCGTACCGCGTATGCATTACAACTCCGCCACCCGAGGCAGGCAAATGTAATTACAAGTATCAATATATAACGTGTTACAGCAGATGTGGTCATATTTCACAAGGTGGTAGGTCCCTCGTTTGCGAGAGACCGGCTGGGTTGGTACCACCGCTCTGTCTATTTCTGCCGCCAAGCAAGTGTGTAAGCACTGTTGTGTTCCGGTTTGAAGGACATTGAAGCCAGTGAAATTACTGGGCATTATAAGACCTAGCACCTCATGTCTCGGGGTGACGAGCGCAGTCCAGTGTCATACAGTGCTTTGTTATTTAAAGTTCTGTGTGGCGTTGCTTCTGTTTATGAGGCGTGGCGCTTACCATCAGGCGAGCGATCTGCTCGTCTCGTCATTTAAACTAATAAAAAAAAAATTATAGGTCTTTACATACAGCTGAAAGTGAGCGTTTATGCATCGATCTTTTCAAAATGTATACCAATATTTAATGCAAATTTTGTTCACTTGTTTGTTACGATCTGTAATATCGATACATCCCTTTGAATTAAAGTGAAGAGTGATGTGATCAATCTTATCGAACGTAATATACTCGTACGAGTGATTAAAGTAAGCGTAAATTTTAAGCATGTCTAGATTTTGATTAGGTTTATGTACCGTAACACTCACTGTCAGGAGTATGTAACGAACCTTAAATATGACTACACCATTCTGTATCACATTGTATATTGTTGCCTCTCTTGTTTCCTCGGTTAAATATGTGGTCTGATTACTGAAACTTACCGTACAATGATTAAACTGATTATGCCTATTCAAATCTGTAACCCTTTTATATCCTAGACTGCATTCCATACATTTGAACGGCATTTTGAAGAAACCACACTCCCTCCTATCTCTTTTCTCCACCAACTCTTCCATTTCTTTCTCATCCAAATACACTTTAACATAATATTTGCTCAGATCGTCCGTTTTTATCTTCTCTATCTGAGATATAACAGCATATTTCTCATAGATCTTTATTGACTGTGGTCTACATTTTTCTGGTTTCTTTTTTACATCTTCATCTTTGTCTATAGTTATTTGTTCGTCGACATCAACGTTGTCTGATTCAAAATCATTTTCTTCCTTCGTTATAACATCTGTGTTGTCTTGGTGGGTTTCCTCCTTGATGTCTGGTACTTCAGGTGTGTATGGTACAGTTGATTCGATAAAGTCACCGTCAATTGCGAGATCATATTTATCCTTGTTAGTTGTACCGAGGGTGGACAGAGAGGATACGTCATCCTGGAATTTCTAGAGCACGAAATGATGATTAGCAGAGTTGTCATGTAAAAAGAAAACATTTATTTATTTTGTGCAAATTGTTAACGATTCCAGATACAATCCGCAGATTAAAAAGACGGCATATTCTAGAATTGGATATTAGCCTATGACACCTTATAGAGATGTCCCAGTGGCAACACTCTTGACACGAAATACAGCTCCCAGCACATCTGCTCATAGTCATTGACAGATTGCATGATTTAAAAAAAAAATGTGTGAATAGTCAAAGACATGAGAGCGAATGGTCTTACTACAGAGGATGCTCAAGATCGGGCGAAGTGGAGTCGTCTTAGTAGGAAGGCAGACCCTGGCACTAGCCGGGATAATGCCGGTTAGAATGAAAGAAAAGAAGCAAAAGTGGCTTATACAGCTTCGACAGCCTCCATGGCGTAGTGGGCGAGTAGCCAAATGTGAAGTGAGAGGCCGCAGGTTCGAGACAAAAATGTTGGTGTGACCCACAAATATTTGTTTCGATCTAGGTGTTCTTCGCAGAGGCATTGACGTCACGTCAGGCAGGTGGTCGGTCTTAAAAACTAAAAGCCAAATCTTTCTTTAACATGTGTTATAAATTTTAATATTTGACAGTCTCTTTGCCGCAGTGGGCGAGGAGCCAGCTGCGAAGCGAGAGGCCGTAGGTTCGATTCCCGCACCAATACATATGTTTTTTATCTAAACATATTTTTCGGTTCAGGGTGTTGTGGAACCGCATGTCCCTCATAGATTTTGATGAGAGCCACAATACAGGTTATTCTAGTGTGGGATTAGGTCTATGTGTGAATTCAGGGGTGTATTTATAAAAAAAATAACAAATAATTATTAAACTAAAATGGAAAACTACTGTTTTATAGTCGGTCAAATAGGTGTAAGTATGAGTTGCGCCAAATGGGGTTTTTATTATTATGTCTGGATTTCAATTCATTAAGAATATTATAAAAAACAGTTTCAGAGTTCTTTAATTTTTTATTCAACTGACGCACATAAGAGTTGTGTCTCAACAATTATAAAATCTGTTCAGTCCCATAATGCTCTGACCCAAAGGTTGGGATTGAACCTATGGCCCCTCATTTTACATTCAAATATCTGTACCATAAGGGATAAATAACTTACCCAATGGAAATATGCATCGGCAATCATATTTCTTGCATTTCTTATTTGTCTCTGAAATGATTTGAACTTTTTCAAAATGGCGAGACATTCCCAGCATATGACTACATCAGTTCTCTGTAAAATCAACAACACAAAATCATTTGACAAACATTCTTAATTAAGTATATATGTAACAAAAACCCTATCGGGTGTTTTAACTGTGATATCAGAATTGATATTCAAACGTAATGAAAAAACCCGCATCTGAAAATGAGACTGTAAAAATAATAATATTTATTATTTAAACTTGAATTAATTTATTGTTTGTAAACTGTAATCAATTGAAATATTGATTGATAATCTCTTTTGCCCCGGTTTGCAGCCCCCCCTAGATCTGGGACTGCTTAAATGTGACCACACCTTTCAGAAACATATTGTATTCTATAGGATTTACTGTGGTTGTGGTCCCATTTACATTTGAAGAAATAATTCCATCACAATAGGGGTGAAATTGGGGATGAAAGACTAAAACACCTTTATGCATTCATTTATGCACCAATTTTAATGGATTTTCCATTAAAAAATAGTAAATGAAAAACTTTATAACAAAAAAAACGTAATATTTAAGAACCTTTCAGTCTTGTTTTTAATACAAATTGAACATGAATTTTATGTACCCATTAGGGTATAGAATGGTCCTATTTTTAAGAAATTGTGTTCTATATTATTCTAATTAACAACACAAAATTCATATGTGATTTTAAAAGTCATGTAAATAATGTAGAAATGAACAAACTACACCGAAATACCCCAAAAGAAAACGACAAATGTATCGAACACTCACATCGGTAAGATCCAAGATCTCTTCGCCCAAAACGTAGTAAAATATCTCGTAATATTCGTCAAGAGTCGACATTTTACGGTTTACACTAAGACAACCGTGGCAGACAACGGCTTTGTCAAATTCCACTTTTATTTCTTCCATAATGGTATTTGGAAGATAAGTACGCTATGAAATCACTTATTCCGTTTATTATCATTGAGGAAAACGCATTTTTTTAAAGAACAACAAATTACGATTTCACTAGAATGAAAACAATGAATAAAATGTCAAATGTGAATTGATTAGATAGGGATGTCTTTTAGTCGATTATAAATTTTAAGTAGATTTTTTTCTGGATGGCATTAGGGGTGGCCTATGTTCAGCAGTGGACGACTTGTGGCTGATGATGATTATTTTTTGTGTTTGAATGTAATGAAAACATTGTCTATATATTTAACATATTTGAATGCAGTGGCATCTGGTATTCAGGGTGATACATTTGCAATTGTTTACAATATGACTTCATCACTTAAGCCGACTTGCATGACCATCCTAAATCGAATTTATTAATCTTCAGCCAAAGCAGAGTTTTCAAGCTGAACTTTTATTTTATATAGGACTGCATGGTACGGTACTGCGTTCGTCACTCCGAGACATAAGGTCTCATAATGCCCAGTAATTTCACAGGCTCCAATATCTATCAAACCGAAATACAAGTGCTCACACACTGCGGCTTGGCGGCAATAGATGTCGGAGTGGTACTCAGATGACCATACGAGGGAACTGCCACAGAGAAACTAGAAATTTCCGAGTGATAGAGCCACGCCGTAGAGTTTTGTCCACAGAACAACTTTACTCTAGGGGTTTTGTCTACAGCATGAATTAGTCAGCTCGACCGGTTCTTTATCACTGTCTGATAGAAACCCGACGTAAATTACCGGCTTGCTATTGCATTTCATATGGTGAGTGATATCAGGAAGCCTAGGCACATTGGGTGAGTAGCTGGCTGTGAAGCGCGAGACCACGGTTTTGATTTCCGCACCTAGACTAAAATGTTTTGTGATCTACAAATATTTGTTTAGGGTCTGGGTGTTTTCTCCCCAGACGGGTCGACGTCAAGCAGTCGGCCGGTCATAAAAACTTCAAGCCAAATCTTTCTGTAATCTGAGAGAAAGATTAGGCTTGTAGTTTAAAAAAAGACATGTTACGCCGACCCCACTGTGAGTAGGATAAGGCCAGTTGGAAGGAAGGAGTCTTCCCTAAGAGATATAAAATAAAAACGGTACAAGTTCAATAATTTATTTTCGTGTTAGCTGATCCCCTTCCGTTTCCCGTGTACATTCTTCACGTGCATCTTCATCGCATATTGTTGCGTGAATCGTCTATCACAATGCGGACACTCATACGGTCGCTCGCCTGTATGTGTCCTCATATGATTTATTAGCGTTTTGTTTACCTGGGATGAAAAAAAAATGATAACAGTCAAGATAGGCAACGAGCGAGTCGCTCGCCTGATGGTAAGCGCCACGCCTGCCTAAAAATAGAAGCAACAATACATCGAATTTTGAAATACAAATCACTGCATGGCATTTGACTGTACTCGTCACCCCAAGACATACCTAAGATGTTAAGTCTCATTATGTCCAATAATTTCACACTGGCTTCAATGTTTTTTTTAATTGCCCTAGATAGACAGACGAGCGGGCGACCCACCTGATGGTAAGTGGTTACCGCCGCCCATGGATCTCAGCAATGCCAGAGCACAGCCAGGCCGCTGCCTACCGTTAGTGTTCTTCAACCGAAAAACAACCGTGCTTACACACTGTTACTTGGCGGCAGAAATAGACAAAGCGTGGTACTAACCCAGACGGCCTCGCGCATACGAGGGACTTATCTAGTAAGAGGTAAGAGTAGGGTTTTTGTATCGCGAAATGTTCAGTATAATAATAATACAGCCAACAGTCACACACACAGTCCTGACCCCACACTAGGTAAACCTGTGTCGTGGGTATCAGCAACTACCGGGGACTTGCGGTCCCACAACACCCAGACCCGAGACCAATATTTGTGGTTCACACAAACATTTGTCTCGGTGTGGGAATCGAACCCACGGCCTCTCGCTTCGCAGCCGACTACTCGCCCGCTGCGCCACGGAGCTGTCCAGTATCAGCCCGGAGTGTGAAATTGTGCCCGGTATGGCGATAGGGTCGCCCTCAATCACGTCATGACATGTAAATAATCTCGGCAAAATGTGAGTGTATTTGTTACACCTCTACACTAGCGGACCTTGGGTCTAAGGGGCTCAAGAAAAAGCAATTGGATCCATGACAAATCTTGATAGAATCCTACTTTCTTAATACTACTTTATACTACTTACAATATAATTTCCATCGCTTATCCTTAGTATTTTTTTAGTCTAATTTTGGTTCAAGCCCCCAAACCAAAATCCTGGATCCGCCACTGCACCTCTGCCTACCTCTTCGGGGATCACAGGCGTTGAGTGCGTATGTATGTACTTACATTAAATCCTCGTCCGCAGATGGTGCATATTTTATTCTTCTCCCTAACAACACCTTGATGATTGTATTTCACGTGTTCAACGTACTTCGTACTGTTCAGGAAATACTGGAAAATTTGAAGAAAATACGTTGACTGTCTCGGTGGCGCAGTTGTAATGCGTACGCGTTGCGATTGAGGCTGACACTGCGGTCTCGGGATCGATCCCCGAGTCGCTCCCCTTCCCAATCTCTTAATATGGTAGTTGACTAGTTTTTTTTAATTATTTAAATTAATAAGTTACGTTACTCAAAATCTATTGCAGAAATATTTTTTTTAATCGGACCAAAAATAAATAAGTTAGAAGCCATTCAAATCCTGTAAAAGGGGTAATTGTCAAATGACAGACGACGCAAACTTTGACGTCACTGTGTAAAATGTTCATCATGGTGCACGTGTGCAAGCGAGATAGTGAGATATCCCTACTACGCACCCACTTTTCCTCATACCAACATTTAAAGTCATAACTGCGGGCACATTTCTGTATTTATTATTACAATTTTATTTGTGTTTTAATGATTTGGTTTCTTTTACGTATCATTTTCTGTTGCTTATAAAATAACATATAAAATTCAATATAGGAAACTACCCTATTATTCCTTTTCTTTAAGGTCGGCAACGCGCCCATGAATCTTTTAGTATTGCGGGCGTACATGGGTGGTGGAGATCACTTACCATAAGGTGACCCACTTTTGCCGGCCTATGCTATAAAAAAAACCGCACAAGTAACTCACCTGGTCACACAGCGAACAATAATACTTCGTCTTCTTCATGTGAACATATCTGTAATGATTCATCATATTGGTCCTCCGCGCGTACACTTTGGGACATTCGGGACACTGTACTTGTGGTCTGAAACAAACATTATACGAAATTATATGTTACTAGCCGTTGCCCGCGGCTCCGCCCGCGTGAATGCCTATTTCCAGGATTAAAGGGCCTAGTGGGCGACAGCGGTGTGAGAAACGCGCTTGACAAAGCTATTAAAAAATAGGGGTTGATCGTAGAGGGTTAAAAAATAAGGGTTGTATGTATCTTTTAATGCTGTGTCATAAAAAAATTAAAACAAAATATTTCGTCTAAAAAATAAAAATTTAGGGGTGGACCACCCTTAACATTTAGGGGATGAAAAATAGATGTTGGCCGATTCTCAGACCTACCCGATATGCATATAAAATTTCATAAAAATCGGTCGAGCCGTTTCGGAGGAGTATGGGAACGAACATTGTGACACGAGAATTTTATATATTAGATTATAATCAGTAGCGGATCCAGGGGGGCTAAGGTGCTCAAGCCCCCCAAAACCATTTGGGTCCACTAACAAATCTCAATATTGATATTATCCTACTTTATTAGTATTACCTACAATATAATTATCGCTTCTCCTTACTTATTCCATTTTACGTAGGTATGGTATATTCTCTATTTTTTTAATTCCGATATTGGGTCAAGCCTCCCAACCCCCCAAACTAAAATCCCGGATCCGCCACTGATTATAATAATAATATTTGTGTTTTTAATTTTGCATGGTACAGCGCGAGGGACTTAGAAAATGCTCTAAGATGCTGCGTCCCTTAAAAATATATACATACATACACACTCACGCCTGTAATACCCAATTTCAATCAATAAATTTCGTAGTAGAAATCCATATCAGCCATACTTTCAGTTGGCCACACGGCTTTGTACACCCTTTCCGACTAACCTTGTATATACAAATTTGTCTATAGTATAGGATCCCGTCATACAACGACCTTCACCGAGATGTTTATTTGATGAAACGTATTTTATATTTAATTTAATATGTCAGTAAATATATTGCATGTGGGTTGCCTAACAAATTTGAGTCCTGGACATGATTAATTGATGCTTTAAAAAACTTTTTTTTTACATTTCACCAGTTTGATTAATAGACAAATTCTATGCCAATCGAAAGTATGAAGCCCTTAGAATATGCAAACGTCTATCTCGGTGAAGGTCGTTGTATGACGGGATCTTAGATAGATAGATAGATAGATAGATAGATAACTCTTTATTGTACACCAAAAATAAAAGTTATACACTATGAACCTTACAACTAAATTATGTTACAAAAGGCGGTCTTATTGCTAAAAGCGATCTCTACCAGACAACCTAAATACTAATATGGATTTGCAGTTTAGGGTTACGAAAATGTGGGGGTGTAGAGTCACAACAGAAACTTATAATATATATTGTATAGAAATATAAATATAAATCATATATAACGTAAATATAATACATAAAAATAAATAATAATAGACTATTACAGAGTGACTGCCAGTACAGAGTTACTCACATGCAAGTCCTCTCGGCGGCGTGTATGGCGGCGTACTTGACATGCTGTCTGTACAAAGCGGCCGTGTCGAACTGTTTGTCGCACGTTACACAGTACGCGAGCTCCACGTTCGTCAGCGTCGAGTGATGCAACCACACGTGATTTCTTAGATTATGACCAGTTTTGTACTTTCTATTACATTGCTTACACTCGAATGTGGCGAAATTGTGAACATTCCTGTAATTGTAATATTTCCTAGTGTAAAACGTGTCAGACGGCGGCAATGTTACATTTCTACTTAAAAACACACAGGAGATAATATTATATACGCACTCACGCCTGTAATCCCTGAAGGGGTAGGCAGAGGTGTAACTAATACACCCACTTTTCGCCGAGCGTATCTCCGTCCCATAATGTGATAGGGGGCGAGCCTATCGCCATACCGGGCACAAATTCCAGACTTCGGGCTTATACTGAGCATTTCGTAATAGAAAAACCCAATACCACTTTACCCGACCCGGGGATCGAACTCGAGACCTCAGCGTTAGCTTAATCGTAACGCGTACGCATTACAACTACGCCACCGAGACAGTATTTATATTAAATGATAATATAGTTTTCTTTATGTATAACCACGCATTATTTGCAGCCGATCCGATTTGTAGTCAGATTTAGTTCTTTTTATTAATAGGACAATCTATAAATAGGGTAAATGACTCAATTATTTTAATTTTAAATTAATAAATCAAGTTTATAATATACTAGCTGTCCCGCGCGGTCTCACCCGCAACTACAGCAGCGCCACCTACCGGGTCCAATTGTGAATCAAAACTATCCAGGGACCTACTCAAACACCCACAAAAAGTTTCATCAAAATCGCTCCAACCGTTTTAAAGTTTTAGCGAGACTAACGAACAGCACTTGATTTTTATATATTATACGATAAGTTAGAAGCCACTTCAATCTTCTAGAAGGGGCAGTTGTCAAATGGCGGAAAAAGGATGCACGACATGTCATGTGACGTCACAACACAGCTCACACACACCATTATGGTGAACGCGTGCGAGGGAGATAGTGAGATTTCCCACTACGCGCCCACCTTTGCTAATTGCTAAATACCAATATTTAAAACATGAACTGCGGCCTCTTTTTTACCCAATTTTAATTCTTTTTCGCATTGATTTCGGTTGCATTCTTCTCAGAGGGGTTGGCGTCAGGCAGGCGGCCAGTCGTAAAAACTACAAGCCAAATATTTCTGTAACATGTGTTAAAGCATGTTGCGCCGACCCCACTGCGAGTGGGATAAGGACAGGTGGAAGAAGATTAATGTCGATTGCATATAAAACAATGTGTAAAATTAAACATAGTCAAATACCCTATTGAACAGACAGACAGACATTATATATATATATATATATATTATGATTCAGATGGGAACGTTTGGGTTCGGAATCCTAAGAATATATTGACGATTTTTTTTATATCATAGGCCGGCAAACGAGCAAGTGGGTCAGCTGATGGTAAGTGATCTCCACCGCCCATGTACGCCCACAATACCAAAAGGATCATTGCCGACCTTAAAGGAATAACTAAGGGATTTGGAAGGGGGAGGCGTATTTTGGCCTCCGGATATCTCTCACCGTACGAAACGCAGCAGCAAGCTGCTACTCTACGTCGGTTTTCTGTGAGACAGTGGTAACGAGCCGGCCCATTCATGCTGTAGACATAACTGTCTACAGCGTGGCTCTACCACTCACAATAATATATGTACCTCATATGTCGTTCTAGCATGCGTTTGAACCTGGTTCGCTTGCCGCAGATATCACATACAAAAGAGTTATGCATGTCCTTGTAATGTTGGTTAAATAACGAAATATTTCTGTAACAATCATTAGAAATATATTGTTAAACAAGCAAAAACGTTATCTGTAATAATATAATAATACTAGCCCTGTATTATACTCGTCCCACTGCTGGGCACGGGTCTCCTCTACTGAATGAGAGGGGTCAGGCCTTACTCCACCACGCTGAACTAATGCGGATTGGCAGACTCCACATACCTTCGAAATTCTTATAAAGAACTTCTCAGGTATGCAGGTTTCCTCACGATGTTTCCTTAAACGTTAAAGCAAGTGATAATTAACAATTAATACACACATAACTTAGAAAAGTCAGAGGTGTATGCAGTTGGGGCTGGTTACGAACCTGCCCGCCCTGTGGAATGGGGGCGTTTGGAGAATTCCACCACGGTATCCCCTGCCTGTCGTAAGAGGCGACTAATTGGGGCCATCGGGGGTCGTAGGCGCGCAGCCGGGGGCTGTCGTAGCGCCCGTTTCGTACTCTTGTACGTGCGACCCTGGGATGAACGGCAGAACGGGTGGTCGGCCTCGTGTCTGCCGTTGACGCCGAGGGCGTCCTTCGGTGTGCGGGGGCTTCTGAGCCCCCCCATAAGGAGACGGGCCGCAAGGCGGCACCGCGCAGGGGCGGTTTCGGCAGCAATCCTTAGATATAGCTAAGGATACCCCGGGGCCGCTCCACATGCGCCGAAGAAGGCCACCGCGGGGTTTTAGTTGGTTACGAACCTGCGACTTTCGTCTCGACAGTCCATACTTCCCCACTGAGCTATCACTGCTTCCCATTATCTGTATTTACCAATATATTAATTAGAATATTAACATAGAGGAACGTAATTATTCCGACGGCCCAAAAACAATTGAATAACCCCGCGACCACCGTTTGTCAGTAGCGCCTCCCGCCTGTTTTGCGCATGTGCAGCCGAACACCGCCGAACATCGCCGAGCACCCGAACGCCGCCGAATGTTTACGAAACTACCCGATGTCAACTACTGGGGTAGCGGCGCATAGCAATATTATTTATAAAAAATACATACGCCGGATACAGTTTGGAGGGGAAGCCCTCGGCGAACTTTCATAAATCAAGTTGGAGATATTCTCGAGAAAGGCCAGGTCAGGAGTACCCTAAACCGACGTGCATGTATGACAAATTTAATGAGAGTGAATGAGGCCAAAGAGGTATGTACGGATCGTAGCAAGTGGAAATCCGGTATCTCTGCCTACCCCTATGGGAAACAGGCGTGTGTCTTATGTAATACATACGCACTCAAGCCTGTAATCCCCGAAGGTGTAGGCAAATGTGTAACCAGTACACCTACATTTCGCCGAGCCTATATCCATACTGGGCACAATTCCAGACTACAAAAGCTGATAATAAGCATTTTGTGATAGAAAAACCAATATCACTTTTACCCGACCCGGGGATCGAACCCGAGACGCGCAGCTATGTATACATCGATTTCTCTGCCAATTGTGGACCGATTTTGTAGGAAAAAAAATCACTGGATAAAGTTTAGCTGCGATGTGGTCCCATATCAATTTGTTTAAAATCCGATGACGGAGTACGGAGAAAAAAAAACTCAACGGACAACAGTACACTCGTCGCGATTGTGTTATTGTATTGGAATTTACATGCTATTGCTGTACATTGAAATCGGTTTCTAAGTTTTGTTAAACGTTATAGTTACATATTTAAGTGTGTTAAAAATACGCACTGAATCTTCACATCACAGATAAGGCATTGCACCTCACTCTTATGGCCTTTCAAATGAACTTTCATAACACTTGTTGAATAACAATTGTAACCACACATGGAGCACTGTAGACCCTTGCTGTGTGATTTTAAGTGAAACTGTAGATATGACTTTTGTTTGAACCGAGATGAACACATGTCACAAAAGTATGGGCCGCTGGACTGAAAATAAAAAACATCGTTGAGTGGTAGAGCCACGCTGTAGACACTTGTCTACAGCATGTATGGGCCGGCTCGTTCGGGTCGTTACCACTGTCTCACAGAAAACCGGCGTAAAGTAGCAGCTTGCTGCTGCGTTTCGTACGGTGAGTGAGCTATCCGGCGGCCCAAACCCCCGCCCCTTCCCAATTCCTTAATTATCACTTTCCTTTAAGGTCGGCAACGCACCCATGATTCTTTGGGTATTGTGTGCGTACATGGGTGGTGGTGATCACTTACCATCAGGTGACCCACTTGCTCGTTTGCCGGCCTATACTATAAAAAAACAATCAAGGGCGCGTTGCCGACCTTACAAGGTAAGGGATGGGGGATTGGGATGGTGTAACATGTTGTCGAGCTAGCTCACAGTTGGACTTTGTGGTAGTTGGGGTTCGGCCGATGAGAAGACAATTACAATACAATACAAATATAATACAGTAAAAGCTCTTTATTTGCGGGGTATATGTTCCGTAAATATGCCGCAAATACAGAAACCGTGAATATGGAATGGTAATTTATATAGGATTATAGGGGATACCTACATTCCTAGGTGACAAAATAAAAAAACAAGTACATATATAAAAATGAATTTAAATGAAGTTTTTGACCATATTGATTATTATCTTCAGGATTAGGCAATGGTTTAAAGAATATTTAATATTTAAAAATATGTCGGATCAGGAGTGGCGAGCGGTATACCGTCAGGATTTAGAGTTCCCATTTAAACAATTAAATGGTTTCATTACACTATATTAAAAGAGAACAAAACATTATTGGTAATTCCAATCAATGCAGTTAATCGAACAAACCCTCATGGTTACAGTTCGTATAGCGGCCTTAACTCACCGAAAAGCATAGTGTATTTGCTTGCTAAGCAAGCCAATACAGCTATGTCAATATACAGCTCTATAAACCGACAGTTTTGTCGGGAGCAAGGAGCTCTTTATTGAGTCGCATCCGAAGATTGACTGACTGTCATACCGAGTGCACGCTCTTTTATAGGACGATGCCCCCACCTTGCAATCCCTCCCCGAACTCTGTCCGATGGCGCACGGAAGTACGTCACGTGTTTACTTGATACCAAAACACTACAATGTGTTAAATCTAATAAGACTTGCATTGTAAAGTAATCAAATAATAAAATAATATTTGTCGTAATGGATATTTCACAAAGTAAATCATTTAAAATCAAACAAACATGTCATCACTTGTTTTGAACAAAGCCATCTTCTTCTTCTTTTAAAATTCAGATGGCTCCACCGAAATATCAGTGATTTTGCCACTAACAAAACAAAGACGAGAACTTTCGGCCTGAGGTTATTTATATATCTATTAAATAATAGCATATAAGAATCTTATTTTAAAAAATAGCTAAACTAAAATAATACGAATTTTAAAAAGACATTAAAAAAACCTTTATAGCTGTTTACTGTTAATCCAGACGTAGATGAATGAAATAAATACAAAAAGAATTTTAAATAGGAAGTTCCGGAAGTAAAAGTAGGATGCTATAGTAATTTGGACTATATATTAGTATTACATATGATTAAAAATATGGTAGATATAGGTATCTAAAAGATAAACAAAGCCATCGGTTATAAATATCAGAATAAGTTGCCAAAATCAATTAGTGCGTACACAGAGTACTCAAAAAATTATGTTCCGATTTATTAGACAATAATTGATAGTAAAATCAATTAAGTTAAATAAAGAAAATTTCGTTGATTACCCATAATCATAATGGACAACCAACTCCCACAAATATAAAATTTATAAAATATTAAAATATTTTAAAATATACTGAGTAATATGGTTTGATTTCATTATGTTTCTTTACATTCTCAAAAACGCCGACCGCGGCGAAGGCGGCTTGTGTCAAAGGCGGAACCAATGCATTACGATATCATTTAACAACATAGTGATTTCTTAGGTTTACGCGAATATTACACATTGAAATAAAACTAATTTCTGCGTAGGTCGGACTAGTGTCAACTAACTTTTTAAATAATTAAAAACAAATGTATAATTTTAAAATGAAGGTAGCCAATGTAACATTAACTTTTCGAGACGACCTACACCTCAGTCTCTCCCGTGACCACGAAGGCTGAAAAGCTTTCGAAACGTCGGGACTAAAATAAAAATTAAACCGCGATAAAATCCGTATAAACTAGTTTTATTTCAATATAACAACATACTTTAGGCATAGTTGTAATATTTTACTTTTTTATTAGACCATTTGACGACGCGTTTACAAAGGATATTCGGTTGGATACCTACATATTGGAATCCATTTTATCAATGTGTATATGTGTGTATGTGACTAGATCCGCGAATAAAGAAATCTTTAGCCGCGAATATAGGAATTGGGTCGCAATTTTTTAATCCGCGAATAGTGAAAACGCGAATGAAGGAAGCGCGAATAAGGAGCTTTTACTGTATACAATTCAATGTAATTGAGGCGCCGATGTGTTTTTTCGTATACGCTGGTAGTTGGCAAACCATCAGCTTAGAATATGAAATATCCTGTCCTCAAGATTCAGGGGGCGCGGGGCGGACTGTCTCCCCTCGCAGTCCCCTACTGACTAATGGCTTTACAAAAACTGCAATACATAATGATAAAATAATTCTTACCTCACTATGATATTTTCCGTTATGTTCTTTCAATTGTTTCTTCGATTTCCAAACATAAAGACATTTCATGCATTTAAATTGAAATACTTTCAAACTATCACTATTTCTGTCTCTCTCCATCCAACATTTCGCCTGTTCAAAATCTATCCTGACACTCTTCCTAACAATTTCATGTTTATCAAAAACTAATTTGTGATATTTCTTTCTGTTTGTACGTTTGAGTGTTAATTTTGATTCTTGTTTTATTTTAATTTGATTTAATACCTCTTTTATATCATTGTCAGAGGAATCTGTTTCATGATAACCCTCTACTACGTCCATTTCGATTTCTTGTTTAATTTCTGGCTCGTAATCTTCGATTTCATCTTCGTTTTTTATTTCTATTTCTTCTTCATGTGTGGGTATTTCAGGTTTTTCCTCATATATTACATCTATTATTTGATTAGCTGAGCAGATAGTTAAGTTTGACAATGAATTTTGTTGAGTATACTGTAATAGATAATAAGTAATGTAAATACACCCAACAGTCACACACATAGTCCTAGCCCCACACTAAGTTAACTTGTAAATTAATATCATGGATAATTTAAAAAAATCCTGTGGTGTTATAGCTCATAACCTGTATTCCCAAAGGGCAAAGATGCAACTAGTGAACCCATGATTCTAAGATGTAAGTGATAGGGGGTAAACCTTTCCCCATATCAATCCTGGACATTCCATGTATGAATGGAATTAAAGACTCATGTCTTTGCTCAAAATATCACATTACATGTGATTTGAAAGGTCTGAACAGACTTTCAATCGAATTGATCGTTCAATTTAAGAGTCTTGAATGCAATGCAACTTGACATTATCTGATTTTCATATAGGTAATATACTTTAATATCTTTTTCACCAGTTGATAGAGTATTGTCAAGCGAAGGCAATAAAATAGAAAAGAGTAAAACACATAAGTACCAATAAGAGATTATCACTCCCGGGGCAGAAACTTGATAGTGGTGACCTCTCTCCAGCGTTTAAGATAAATTACTTAACAAAACTAAAAGAAAAGCAAATAATGATGCACAAAGGGCCTGTGCGGCGCCTTTTCTTACAAGTTGATGGTAAGCTACCCAGCTTCTGTATGCTAGGTGCTTTGTGGAGTAAGTTTTTTATTTTTAATCATATATTATGATTATTGCGCCCCCTGAAATTATCGCCCGGGGCGAGTGCCTCGCTTTACTACTCCCCTAGATCCGGGCCTGGGGATTATACAAAGTGATATTGATAAAAGCTACCTGTTTGTTAGTAATTTGATTATTTAATATTTTCTGTGCCTTGTTGGCTCTTGTTTTAAAAAGGTGCAACTTCCTCAGCATAGCTATGCACTCCCAGCATAGAGATTTATGCATTGGAGACACCTGAAAAATACAATATAGTTTAATTAAAAAAGAGTATCAATGCATAAGAACTGGCTTCTAATTTTTATATATTTAAGATTTTATTAAAAATACAATTTTACAAGAAAACTTAGGCATAGTAGAGTCCTATAAAGTCTTTACAATTTCATTTGATTAATTAAATTCCATTGGCACCGGTGCTAAAAATAATGTTAGAAGTTACTTGTGATGAGTATTATTAAATAAATCAAAACAATGGTATTTTCTTTTTGAATCATAGTTTATTGGTCAGTTTGACAATGTTACTACTTTACAGACCACAACCACACGTCAGGATTATATACTAGAGATTGCTCTCTAATTAATTGCAATTAAGACTGGACGTAAACCAGCAGAGCTACCACGTAATGAACACTTGGACTATTGACTGGACGACTTGGGGCTCCGACTATGGTGATAACCACTTTTATAAGATTCATCTACCCTTCTAGTACTATACCGCACCAATATTATTTCAATGTACCCATCTTTATTTTTTTTAAGACACCCTCAGTTAACTAATAAAAAGGATTTCCTGCTGATTTATCTATACTAATATTATAAAGCTGAAGAGTTTGTTTGTTTGGTTGAACGCACTAATCTCAGGAACTACTGGTCCGATTGGAAAAATTCTTTCAGTATTAGATAGCCTATTTATTGAGGAAGGCTATAGGCTATATAAGACTTTTCTCCCGGAATAGGCCATTCACGCGAGCGGAGCCGCGAGCAAAAGCTAGTAATATATATCCATCAATTAATGATTTAAACATGACCTAGGTCGACAGGAAAAGGTATTGTATAAAAAATAAACAATAGAAACAGCCTTACCGTAAATGAATAGTCACATATTTTTCTAAATAATTCAACGTAGTCACCTAAAATAAAAAGTGCTCTATCCGAACTGAGACATGCTTGGCAATATATAGGATTTTTTATATTCACGTTATTTAAATTAATCTCCTCAAAGTAGTTCATGCTTTATGTTAAGCTAAAAAAATACGGTAAACGTCCCCTATTAATAATTATTTTTGAAATTTGCACAGAAAGTAAAAACTGGCTTGTATTTATTTCTCAATCAAATAACCAAACAAATAACAAAGCGAAAGGCGTAAGCAGCCAAACACAGCAAAACCAAAAACATTATCTATAATCAAATAGCGTAGCATCTCTAGTCTGTGCTCAAATGTCAAAATTTTAAATCGATAGGGTAGAGACAGTTAAACTTCATAAATAGTCGATTAATCAAATACATGTTAATGCATAGACAACTGCAATAGATATGTATCCAACTTTAAAAAATGAATCATTCTTAAATTAGCGACATCTAGTGGATAGTGGAAAGGTGAAAAAAGTGTACGAGAAATACATGTAATAACTACGAACAATAAATAATAATAAATAGGCATGTACTACAGATGTCTATAATAACATTTATTATACCTGTGTAGAATCTACCTAGATTGCGAACTTATTTTTATCCTGAGTGATTGACCGGACCCGGATGGCTATGGGTAGACAATCATTATTGTTTTATGATCTGCGCCAATGTGTGTAGCAAGCCTAATGGATAAATGCACTTGAAGCGCGAACTACAAATACACAAAAAAAAACACTTTTAGCGGGAAAAAGGAATCTGCCATATATCATGGCAGAGATCAGGGTTTTTTTTTAGAAATAATCTTGTGACTTTTTTAGAGGATTTATTATTTAAAAAATCCTTAATTTTCCAGCAGCAATAGAGAATTGTCTCCTTGAGTATTATAGATTATTTTATATTATTAAAACCTCGAAGTTAAAACCCTAGCCATTGTCTAAAAGTGTCTCCACAGTCCACAGACCTCGCACAGTATCGTATAGTAGGTACGACGACATTAATTATTATTCACTCCGGCAATATTGAGTTTTATGAACTTTTACGAATATGCAATGAATGCTCGGTTAGTCGATACTAATCACTCAAAAGAAACACTCATGGAACAGGTTTGTGTTAGATCATCATGACTATATTTTCTAAATATCCGGACTACTGAAGCGCATAATTTTAGTCATAGTAATGTTCATGAGCAACTAACTGCGCGCAGGGTTGAAAGCGCGTCATTGTGATGAATATCTGGCTTGAAGGACCAAACGCCTAGTTATCTATATTTTCTCCAGAAGAGCCAGATGAGTATTAAATAAAATTGTATAACTCTTTCTAGTTTTTTTTAATGGCTTCACACTATAACGCATTTCGCCGATTTCAAGGTCTTAATGGTGTTTTGGTGCGAATTCCTTCTGGAACGATGCATTATAGACGATTTTACCAAACCCGATCGAACAAAGTCGATCAATCCGTCCAGATAAAATCCGGGCAAATACACTAATTCATACACTGTTCATCTTCGTTAATGTTTATTGATTAAACTCACACCACAAATACAAGTTTATGGATTAAGTCAATTAAATGGCCAACGCACTGTCGGAATTCCAACCCAACTTCCCCATTGTATACTATTTTCTTTAAAATTATAGTTTAGCAAAGGAATTGATGGGGTTGACGCCAGGTGGCCGGTCGTAAAACTACAAGCTAAATCTTTCTGTAAGCTGTGTTAAAATGCATGTTGCGCCGACCCCACTGCGCGTCGGAAAACGGCAGGTGGAAGATCAATCGATGTTCAATGTTCATGCAGCTGTCTGTCCCGTTTGAAAACGATTCTTCTGGCAATAAAGATGCAATTATAATAAACAAATAAAACACAAACACTACTAATTTATTAATACTGTTGTATCACATTGTTCAACATTTGAACAAATTCGTAGCACTATTTGCGCTTGACACTCTTGTGAACAAGTCTCGCGTGGTTGTAGAGCGCTGGCCGTTGTCTGAATGTGTCTCCACAGTCCTCGCACATGTACGTGCGCTGCTCAGAGTGGGTTAACTGGTGCGCGCGCAATGTCGGCAGGGTCTGTGGGGCGAACATCTGGCTTGAAGGACCAAATAATTATCATCTCAAAAAAATTCAGAGATCTGATAAAAGTCATACACATCCGTTCATCGAATAGGCAAAGCAATCTATGTTTGAATAACTTATGCCATTCTCAATAAACTATTATATCTTAGTTCGATTCTCCGGATAGATAGCACAAATGAGCCAATCAGAATACAGTTTGAAGGTCACGCCAAGAATTTAAACTGAGATAATTTATTAAAAATGGCGGTTAGTCTACATCGGTCGTTGTACTTTAGAACGATATCGCCAGATAAATAATAAAGATACATAATATAATTATTGTAATATTCAAAATATAAAATAATAATAGTTAAAGTCTTTAATAAAAACTGCTGTTAAATCACAATATACAAACAATATAGCCTAAGCACTACTTGTGCTTGACACTCTTATGCACAAGTCTCGCATGACTGTAAAGTGCAGCGTGTAGCTAGCGTGTGTAGGACGAATATCTGGCTTGAAGGACCAAAAAGCTGTATTTTGTTCATTTTAGGGTTTACCATCAGAACAACTGATCTAATGCGGGTTGGCAGAGTTCACATATCTTCGAAATTCTTATGGAGAACTTCTCAGGTATGCAGGTTTCCTCACGATGTTACCTTCACCGTTAAAGCAAGCGATAATTAACAATGAATACGCACGTAACTTAGAAAAGTCAATTGTGCATGCTCTTGGAGCTGGTTACGAACCTTCAACTCTCGTCTCAACAGTTCGTACCACTCCCCGTTGAGTTATAGCTGCTTATACAGTATGTAACAAAAACCCTGTGGGCCCTTTCTAGGTCGTAAAGATAGACATATAGACTGCTTAATAAATATAGCCAATATAAAATAATAATAAACAGAAGCGAGATATTATCCTTACACAGGTAGCTTAGAAAATTTACATATTTAAAAAAAAGTTATTTTCATCTGAAAATTGATGAACAGCTGATTCATGTCATGTACTGACGTAGCCGAGCGCCCTCGCGGCGCGGCGCGTTTGATGCACGTAGACGCCGCAACTTGCTATCTCGCTCTGGCTCCGAGTCATCGCTCTTGCTGAGGTAATCAGAATCGAAATACGTTTCACTAACAATAACATGATTAAATTATAAAAAATAAATATGATTAATTTTACATATTTATATGCTGTAGACACTTTTGTCTACAGCATGTATGGGCCGGCTCGTCCGGGTCATTACCACTGTCTCACAGAAAACTGGCGTAAAGTAGCAGCTTGCTGCTGCGTTTCGTGCGGTGAGTGAGATATCCGGAGGCCCAAACTCCCTCCCCTTCCTTATTCCTTAATTATCCCTTTCCTTTAAGGTCGGCAACGCACCCATGATTATTTTAGTATTGTGGGCGTACATGGGCGGTGGAGATCACTTACCATCAGGTGACCCACTTGCTCGTTTGCCGGCCTATACTATAAAAAAAAAAAAAAATATATAAATTGTCACATTTTCGTATGCGAGTTATTTCATTATGTTTGAATATCGATTCTGATATCACAGTTAAAACGCCCGACAGGGTTTTTGTTACATGTTGTATAACTTGTGCTTGAGTATATATAATATATACTTACGAAGAATTTCTTCCCGCACACATTGCATGGATGATCTCGTGGCCGATTCATACCATGTTTTGTTTGCTTGTGGTTCTTCAAACGCCAGTCGGATATGAATAGCTGTTGACAAAACATTTTCAATTTTTCAAGGTGGTAGGTAGGTCGGCTGTGTTGATACCACCGCGCCGTCTATTTCTGCCACCAAGGAACAGTGTGTAAGCACTGTTGTGTTCCAGTTTGAAGAACATTGAAGCCAGTGAAATTTCTGGACATTATGAGACTTAACACCTTATGTCTCGGGGTGACGAGCGCAGTCCAGTGTCATGCAGTGCTTTGTAATTTAAAGTTCTGTGTGGTGTTGCTTCTGTTAATGAGCAGGCGTGGCGCTTACCATCAGGTGACTAACTTACCCGTTTGATGGCCTCTAAAAATATATTTTTTTATAGCATTGGCCGGCAATTGCGTCACCTGATGGTAAGCGATCTCCACCGCCCATGTACGCCCACAATACAAAAAAAATATGGGCGCATTGCCGCCCTTAAAGGAAATGGATAATTAAGGGATTGGGAAGGGGAGGGCGATTTCGGCCTCCGGATATCTCACTCACCGTACGAAACGTAGACAAGAGTGTCTACAGCATGGCTCGACCACTCATAAAACATAAAGATTCAAATGCACGAACAGGGCTCGTTGTACATACCTTATTGCAAATATCACATTGATACGACGATTTTTGCAGATGATAAAAATTGTAGTGTTGCTTTCGATAATATTTTGACGAGAATTTTTTGTCACACTCGGGGCATGGGTATCTAAAAAAATTATTAATACATTTTATGAAAACTGACTATGTAAGGATATATCAAATTGGGACTAACAAATAAATAAATAAATACACCCAACAGTCACACACATAGTCCTGACCCCACACTAGGTAAACCTGTATCGCGGGTATCAGGAACTACGAAGGACTTGCAGTCCCACAACACCCAGACCCGAGACCAATATTTGTGGTTCACACAAACATTTGTCCCGGTGTGGGAATCGAACCCACGGCCTCTCGCTTCGCAGCCGTCTACTCGCCCGCTGCGCCACGGAGCTGATTGAGCACCTTTTTAAAGATGTCTACGTTTTGATCTTTATTTTTACATACTGCTATTTTAATACTTGACATTGGCGAAATCATCGAAAATCGATGGAGCCATAATCTAAAAATATAATAGAATAGAAGGATATATCAATATTTTGTGGGTATAAAGCTAAAACGATACTTATACAACGTGTTACAGAAAGGTGTGGTCATATTTTAGGGTCATTACATACCTTACAATTCGTATTTATGTACCGGATCTTTTCAAACCAAGACATCCAAAAATTTCAAGATTATTTCATTCACTCGTTTATTCAGATCGATAAGATTGATGACATCACTATAAATTATTATGATCGACACTCACTTTTTAATAAACTTGAATAATATGTACTTAATTCTACAGACATACGTACGTAACTTGTTATTTAAGCACCAATTAACACCTATATGAAAGGAGGTCTGAAGTATCACTGTTTATAATTTAGTGTTGTCCAAAGTTGAAAGTCGATATCGACATGTTACTCATTCGATAAAAAAGAAAATTCTATATTAATGTCCTAGCAATGCAATCGGATTTGGTACTATGGGGTATAGAATACTTATACCCTACACATTGCTTAAATTTGCCCGTTCTTTTCTATAACACGTTGTATATTTTTTTTATAGCATAGGCCAGAAAACGAGCAAGTGTGTCACCTGATGGTAAATGATCTCCACCCCTCATTGCTCACCCGCCCACAATACCAAAAGATTTATGGGCGCATTGCCGGCCTTAAAGGAAAGTTAAACACTTCATACAAGTTATGTATAGGCGGACGTAATGCCTGAGACATTATCTGCCACTCAACCTAAAGTTTTAAGTTTTAGCGAGACTACAAACATTTTGTGAGTGGTAGAGCCACGCTGTAGACAGTTTTGTCTACAGCATGAATGGGCCGGCTCGCCCGGGTTGTTACAACTGTCTCACAGAAAACCGGCGTAAAGTAGTAGCTTGCTGCTGCGTTTCGTACGATGAGTGAGATATCCGGAGGTCTAAAACCCCGGAACCATCCCAATCCCAACGTTCCCATGATTCTTTTGGTATTGTGGGCGTACATGGGCGGTGGAGATCACTTACCATCAGGTGACCCACTTGCTGTTATTCCATATAAAAAAAAAATGATAATAAAGTTATTCTTTCAAAAAAGTATAATATACTCACAATCTCTCGGAATGGTTTGTGCTATTTCTCAAATGATTTCTATATATGTAAAGGTTCTTGTACTGTACATCACATATGGTGCAATAAGCCAGTTTCTTGGCAATGCTGTCATTGTGCCTGACCATGTGCGATTCGAGACGAGATTTCTTAGTAAATGTTTTATTACACAGGTCACATTGAAAATCTCTTATTTCTGCATGTATTCGTCTGAAACAATTTGGTAACATTAGATTTGATATTTAATTTATTTCTAACGGTAGGCAGCGGCCTGGCTGTGCTCTGGCATTACTGAGGTCCATGGGCGGCGGTAACCACTTACCATCAGATGGGCCATCTGCTACTCTCTTAATATTTATTTATAGAAAAGTTAGTTATAACTTATAGAAGTAACAATAGTATATAACACAGATAACTATGAACAAGTTTTCGCTTATAGTAACAGTTTAAAAAAAAAACAAATGTGAGAAACTTAATTGTAGTTATATAGAGTTCACATATCTAGATGTCTAACCTTTGTTAATGACGATATGAATGAAATTTTAAAGATTCTGTTTAAAGAATTCAAGACTTAAACATCTCCTTGCCTTAGCAACAGTGGTTGAAAATAAATAATATTCAATCACTTACCTTCTATGGCTCCTTAGTGAGTGCTTGCCTTTAAATGTCATACCACATTCTTTACAGAACAGGGTGTGTTCAACCCTTACATGTTCAGCTAAAGCTTCAGCCGTTCTAAAATTAAAAAATAATATCAGCTCTGTGGATCCCGCTGCTGGGTACTGGTCTCCTCTACGGAATGCACAAGGTGGTAGATCCCTCGTATTCGAGAGACCGTCTGGGTGGGTACCAGCGCTTTGTTTATTTCTGTGGCCAAGCAACTGTTGTGTTCCGGTTTGAAGGACATTGAAGAATTATGAGACATTATTAGACTTAACATCTTATGTCTCGGTGTGACGAACACAGTCCAATGCCATGCAGTGCTTTATTGTAATTCAAAACGATGTGTTGTATTGCCTCTGTTTATGGGCAGAGGCAGCACTCGCCTGATCGTAATCAGGCGAGCGACCTTCTCGACTCGTCGTTCAAGCTATAAAAAAAAACACACGACAATTATATGAAGTTGACCATCCAGAGTATCGTACTTGCAGAATGTACATCGATAGGATTTATAATTATTTTAGTGTCGTGTCGGTGTCGTAACGTAAAGTTTGACATCGTATTGTACTGAAATATCGTATTGTGTCATAAAATATCGTATTGGTTAGTGTAATGTTGGTATATTGTCGTATCACGTACCTGCACACTTGTGGGCACTGCGCGCAGTGTATATTGTTGTGACTGTCGTGTGCATGTTTCAAACGACAGTGATTCAACGCCGACCACAGTTCCAGTGTGTCGTACTTGCACAGTCTGCACCGATAACATGTATAATGCTTGCTCTTGTGTCGCTCCATCGCTCGTAGAGTTGAGAATCGCGTGCTGCAAACTGGACAGAGAGAGCTGCCTATACTCTGAAAAAGTTATTTTCAACCAACCTCAAAAACGAGATTCTCAATTCGTGTTTATACAATATGTAACAAAATACCCTGTTGGGCGTTTTAATTGTGATATCAGAATCGATATTCAAACGCATTGAAATAACTCTCATACGAAAATTGTACTGTGAAAATTATCATATTTAAAATCACTCCTAAATTCTTTAATTAAACTCCATATTATTTACCTCATCATGTTTCTTTTTTACATGTTGTGTATAAAATGCCTCCTTTGTAAAACCCAGCACACAAGAGTCACATTTAAACGGTATTTTCTTATAATTGGGTTTCTTTCTTTTATCTTCTCTGTTTTTAATAACCTCTTCCTCTGTAAAAACTACAAAGTCAAATTTCTCTATAACTTCATCATGAGATTTGTCATCTAATTTCCCATTCCCATTTTTCTTTATCTTTCTTTGTTCTTTTCTTTTAATATCAGTTATTTCTATATCTGAATCTTCTGTTTCGATGTCTGCTTCATCTATTTCTATTTTCTCTATGTCTGATATATGATTTGTTTTAATATGCTCTGTAACTATATCATTATCTATATCTGATACATCTGCTGTAATTGTCTCTTCTTTGTCTATGCCAGAAATATGAGGTTTCCTTGTTTTTCTTTTAGATATATGTTTTGTATTATTGTCTATAACTTTTACATCTATAACCGTTTTATCGACATTACATATATGATGAATATTTTCTACATAAATATTAGATTCGTCTTTAAGGTCTACATTCTCTGGTTCATATTTTATATCATTTATTTCAGTTTTGTAATCTAAATCTGAGTCAGTGAGGGGATCATTGTAGTTAAAATGATAATCACAGAATGTTTTTGTTGTTTTTCCAAGTGTTGATAAAGGTCCTAGTTTCTGAAAAAAACATTGGAATTATGGAACTATATATATGAAATTTCCAATAGGCTCAAAATTAAAACAACTTTAAAATAATGATATTATAAACAGGTTATTCTGCCAAATGCCATGCCCCACCTCTCTAGTTAGACTCATACACTTTGACAGATCTTGAGCACCCTCCATAGTGACATGTATGGCTCCCATATCTTTCCTTGCTACAGAGTAATTGGTCATCATCTCTATACTAATGTCTTACCTTTCTATGAATGTTCAAAGAAGTCTCAGCTTGTTTACAACGGATCTTGAAGTTGTAAAACTTCATTATAATGGTCGAGCATTCCCAACAAATAAAACCAGGCTCGTTTGGCTGAAAATTATATAAACTTTAATAACAAAACTTTTTCAGTTTGATAAAAAGTAAAAAACCCTGTCCGATCCGAAAGTGGCATATAGGTATCCCAATGACATTACCGAGAAAAATAAATATAAAATATTATTCTTGAAAATAAAAATGTTATTGTATTTCAAAATGCACGTTATTAGTACCCAAATTTCCCTAAAATCTAGTAAATCTTTAAAATGTGACAACTCCTTAATAAGTCAGTTTAGCGCAAAAATTGCTTCTGAGTGGTTGTTTTGTTGTTGTTTGTGTTTAGCGAAATGTCATACTCTAATCAAGAGTATTTTAATATGATATTGTGTCTATGTGTGAACGATCAACTGGCGTCATGACCTCACTACCGAACAGGTGTCGCGTATGTATTGCCATGTAAACTTTCTTGTGTAATTCGATTTTATTTTATTTTATTTGGGGTAATTAACTATTTACTATTTATGCAAAAAGGATTACATCAATAGAACCTTATCTCGATACCTAATAACACCTTCACGGAACAGACAGGGTTTTTGTTACATATTGTATAAAAGCTGTGGTACCTATTCCGTTGTCGTAACCTAAAGGTAGGTCAAGAATTGGGATGGTTCTAAAGAAAACACATACATACATATACATATGCACTCACACCTGTACCCCCGATGAGGTAGGCAGAGGTGTAACCAGTACACCCACTTTTCGCTAAGCCTATCTCCATCCCTTGATGTGATAGGGGACGAGCCTATCGCCATACCGGGCATAATTTCAGACTCCGGGCTAAAACTGAGCATTTCGTAATAGAAAAACCCAATACCACTTGACCCAACCCGGGATTGAACCTGAGACCTCAGCGTTAGACTCAATCGTAACATGTACGCATTACAACTGCGCCACCGAGGCAGGTGTATTACTTATTTATTTAAATTGGTCCATTCGTTTGGGCGTTATGATGGGCCACAGTTACAAGATATAAGATACTCAAGAGACAAACATAACACTCTTCTCTTTATTATCGATGGTTAAATATTTATAATGATTACAATGCAACTAACCTGATGTAAGTTAATTTCTTGTAATATTAATGATATTTTCGACAGAGGTGTTAGACTTCGATCGGTACATAAACATGTTGTGCATATATTTTGTTGTGAAGCCATATTAACATTCATGGTCGGTGTCAGGCAAAGAATATACTCTCCGTTTGTTGTGTAGTTTTATTTTATGAATCACGCCAAACCACACATTATCACCACTTCAGCACCAAAGAAAAAAAATTTTTTTTATACAGTCTGCAGGCAAATATAAACTATTCGTCTGTGGTCAATAGTATTCAACGTAATGTTTCATTGTTAGCTTGTTTAATAAATATTTTATGCACTAAAGTTTAAAGTACACTTCATAAAACGTTGTCTACCATTCAATGAAAAACAGACGAAATGAAAAGTTCAAAACCACTGCTGCTGAAAATTGAAAACAATTGTTTACGTTTGACGTTTTTCTTTCAGGGCTGCCAGTATCAAGGAACATAAACTCACAAGGAGGCCATTATATTTTATAACAATTATTTAGTTTGTTCCTTAGATTACACAAAATTAACTTTCAGAACACAAACAGTCGTAAATAAATAATTACAAATACAATTCTTCAGATTTCAAGAAGGAGGAGCATTCATCTATATTTTATAAGTACGTTAAATAAATGATGAAAAGAGTACGTTGCTCGCGTGATGGTAAGCACCACCTAAGAGCACCATGTCTAGCGCCTACCCATAAACAGAAGTAACAAGACAACCTACCCTTGATTTACGAAGCGCTGTATTTTACGGGACTACTTTCGTCATCACGAGTCATATGATGATAAGTCTCATAATGCCCAACAATTTCACAGGCTTACAAACCAAGTCTGTGATTTTTGATTGACTTCTACACTATTTATACTATCGGATGTGTAAGTCCAGCCTTAGTCTACACAACTATCCCGCTCAAATATTTTTGTTTTCAGTATGTTATAAACACACTATATATTTATACAGACTTTTATCCTTAAATCATAAGTATTTTTAAATACACTATTTATCAATAATGATGATCGTATTTGCCTTATTTGTCAGAGTTTTAAATACTTAACTATTAAACTTTGAAGGATGTATGTTTTCAAATACTTGTGCGTAAAGGTTAGAAAAAAACGTTTTGGTATTTTTTTGTTTGTGTTTGTAAATTACATGTAAGACTAGGCAGTATGGTCGAAAGATTAAACTGCCTATACTTTGGACGAATAAAAAAAAAAATGTGTATGTAAACATTTACATGTCATAATTTCAAAATACAAAACATCAATTAAATATGTCGGAATACAGTGAAAAATTTTGCGGAATATGTTTAAGAAGCAAGGATAAGTGTATTATTGTGGACGCGTCACAATATCTAAATGTTTGTACGAAGTTATTTGAGGTTATTGTAAGTGCTAAGTTTCATATAACTTTCTATTTCTTATGTAAACTAGTAGTTCGGCGTATAATTAATTAATTTATTTATATGTATGTGCTCGATCATAATAATCGTAATAAACAAGTGATTCGATCGAAGCCTCCGTGGCGCAGTGGGTATGTAGTCGGCTGCGAAGCGTGAGACTGTGGGTTCGATTCCCACACCGAGAAAAATATTTGTTTCGGATCGGGGTGTTGTGGGACCGCAAGTCCCACGTAGTTCCTGATAATCAGGAACAAGTTAACCTAGTGTGGGGACCAGACTATGTGTATGACTGTTGGGTGTATTTATATGGATTCAACCCATCAAAATGTAAAAAATATTTATATTAGAGTGATATTTTAAGATGTCTAAATTTTGATAAGATCCTGTACATAAACACTCACTGTCAGGTGTATGTAACGACCATTAAATATGACCACACCTTTCTGTAACATGTTGAATAATTTACATCAAAATATTAAATGAAATTAATATTATTATTATACGTATCTCACTGCTGTGCACGCGCCTCCTTTACTGAATGAGAGGAGTTAAGCCTTATTCCGCTGACCTAATGCGGGTTGGCAGACTTCACTTACCTTTAAAACTCTTATGTAGACTTCTCAGGTATGCAGGTTTCCTCGCGATGTTTCCTTCACTGTTAAAGCAAGCGATAATTAACAATTAATACACACATAACTTAAAAAAGTCAGGTGTATGCTCTTGGGACTGGTTTTGCATCTGCAACTTTCGTCTCGGCAGTCCGTACCACTCCCTGCTGAGCTATTGCTGCTGTTAAGTTATTCAATTTAATTAAAAAAAATCCTCTATTTTATTGTATAAAAAAATGTATTTTATTATATAATATTTTAATAAAAAAAAATATTTTATAAAAAAAATTTTTTTTTAATAAAAATTATTTTGTTTCAATTGTAGGAGTCTAAATTTACATTATGGCTTTGCATCTGGTGCAGAGCTATAATCAAAAAGGTGAAGGACCTAATGGATATTGCCAAATATGTCAATAAGTTACCAGATAGAAAGAAGGTAATTCATTTCAATTACTTTTATGTTTGTAAGAAAACATTAAATATTTCCATACATGCGAAATATCGGGGCTGGTCTGAGGTCAACAAATAAATCAGCCCCAGTGCCCCAGATGGGGCCCCAAAATGCCAAAAACCGAGTAGAAATACCTAAATATATTTTTTGCTCGACTGCATTGGTGTAATCGGCGTTACGATTGAGGCTAATGTTGAGGTCTCAGGTTCGATCCCCGGGTCGGGTAAAGTGTTATTGGGTTTTTCTATTACGAAATGCTCAGTTTCAGCACGGATTCTGGATATTGTGCCTGGTATGGCGATATGGTCGCCCCCTGATCACATCGCTCAGTGAAATGTGGGTGTACTGGTTACACCTCTGCCTACCCCTTCGGGGATTACAGGCGTGTGTGCGTATGTATGTATGTTAATATATCTTTTTAAATTGAAATCCTAATCAACAGTTGAATTTAGCTTCAGTGATGAAATATTATTGAAAACAAGTGGTATTTTTTAATATCTAATAGAGACCCCACCCCTGCATGTTCGCCTCGTGTGAGTCTGTCTGCGTTGGTACCAACGCTATATTTTTGCCGCCAAGCTGCAGTGTGTAAGCACTGTTGTATTTTAGTTTGAATGACATAGTTGCCAGTGAAATTACTGGACATTATTGGACATAACAACTTATGTTTCGGGATGACGAGCGTTGTTCAATGCCGTGCAGTGGTTCTTGTGTGGTGTTGCCTCTGTGTATGGGCAGGCTTGCCGCTTACTTAACGACCTGCTCGTTTCGCTATTCAAGATAATAAAAAAAGTTCTTCCAATAATAAAATAACAATTTCAGACTGGAACTGTACACCAAATAATCAATAATTTATCTTTTCATTACAATCCACACATTGATATACCATCAAATGAAACATGTATGGGTAAAAATAAGAAAAAAGAAAATTTAGATAATATAAATTTACCTGATGCATCAAATTTGAAAAAAGAACAATTGAATGTTGAAAGGGGCAAAATAAAAAAAGATAAATTAGATGAGATGAATTTTGATATTCTTTATTTGAATGTTGAGGAGCAAAAGAAAGAAATAGAAGATAAGAAAAAAACTGAAAAATACAAACAATGGAGATATAAGTGTGAATATTGCGGTATCAGTTTTATGTTTAAAGATGATTATGATGAACATGAAAAGAGACATGATAAGGTACTTATAATAATATTTTTTACATGCAAATACAAGAACCAGTTAATTTTTACTATGGGGAATATCTTTCTATTAAAAAAAAGTAACTGGCGCCGCCGCCGCTGCCAAAAGCTTGTCACGCTACCTCCTCCGAAACCGCTGTGGGTATGGGGCCGAGACCGATACCAATCGATGCAGAATAATGTGGGGAAGAAAGTAAGATATGTGTCATATTCGTCGGACTTTAAGTTATTTTTTTTTTGTGGAAAAACATGGGCAATGCCCCTAGTGTTTAAAATACACAGCAATAAATAGCACAGTGAGTAGAGAAATAGGTTACAAAGCATTTTGAGCGGTAGAGCCGCGCTTGAGACAATGTTGAAATGATGTTGAAAATTAGACGTATGAAGTGTCAACTAGAGATTATGAATCAATTTATATGAATGGATGAATGAACGAGCTGCACAGACTTTTATAGGCTCGCCCCCTTGCACAGAGTTTTGGTGGGGTAATTTTTTTGCTTGAGTTACGTTTCTTGTCATCTTATTTCGATGATCCTGATAGTCTCGACGGTAGGCAGCGGCTTTGCTGTGCCCTGGCATTGCAGAAGTCTATGGGCGGCGGTGACTACTTACCATCAGGTGGCCCGTTTGCTCGTCTGCCTATCCAGAGCCAGTAAAAAAAAACAACTAATACAGATATTTTTTCTCAGACCACAGGAGACCACACTTGCAATATATGTTATGTAACATTTAAATCTATGGAGGTTTTATCCCAACACACGCTAGCACACAAGCGTAGGTTCAAGTGTCGCTCGTGTGGGACCAAGTTCAAGCGTTGGTCCCATTGCTTAGTGCACAGGTTCAAATGCGGGACCAACAGCACGCCCGCTGTGTGTGGTGTGTGTAAGAAGATTTTTGGGTGAGTTTTTTTCTAAAGCATAGGCTGTCAAACGAGCAAGTGGGTCACCTGTCACCTGATGGTAAGTGATCTCCAACGCCCATGTACGCCCACAATATGAAAAATAATCATGGGCGCGTTGCCGACCTTAAAAGAAAGAGATAAGTATGGGATTGGGAAGAGTAGGGGAATTTGGGCCTCTGGATATCTCACTCACCGTACGAAACAAACCAGCAAGCTGCTACTTTACGTCGGTTTTCTGTGAGACAGTGGTAACGACCCGGAGGAGCCGGCCCCTTCATGCTGTGGACAAAACCGTCTACAGCGTAGCTCCACCACTCATTATCTTTTAACAGACTTCAAAAAAGGAGGTTCTTAATTCGGCGCTTTTTTTTTACTATATTTTGTCCGTGGCATGTACAAAATGATCAACCATGATGATGATGATGATGATGTACCTTTCTTTTACAAATTTAAATTCCTTATTTCAGAGACCAACATTCCTTGAAAATCCACATGAAAAGTGTTCACAATATTAATAAAAAATATGTGTGTAACTATTGTGATAAGAAGTTTTGTACGAAACAACGTCTTATAGTACATATCAGGTATGGAATCCTAAAGCAAGAGTGTTGCCAGCCAATGGGCCAGAGTGGGCCAACAGGCAGCCAGGAATCAGGGAATGACATGAGTTCATTTCGATGGGGGTATTAAATGTACTAATTAATGGTTCTTTAAGGGTCGTAATCCGACCTCTATAATAATAATATATATAGACCCATGCTGTAGACAATTTTGTCTACAGCATGAATGGGCCGGCTCGTCCGGGTCGTTACCACTGTCTCACAGAAAACCGACGTAAAGTAGTAGCTTGCTGCTGCGTTTCGTACGGTGAGTGGGATATCCGGAGGCCCAAATTCCCCTACTCTTCCCAATCCCATACTTATCTCTTTCTTTTAAGGTCGGCAACGCGCCCATGATTATTTTTCATATTGTGGGCGTACATGGGCGTTGGAGATCACTTACCATCAGGTGACCCACTTGCTCGTAGCTTGCTGCTGCGTTTCGTACGGTGAGTGGGATATCCGGAGGCCCAAATCCTCTCCCCTTCCCAATCCCTTTATTATCCCTTTCCTTTAAGGTCGGCAACGCACCCATGATTATATATACGAGGGATCTACCACCTTGTAAAAATATGTGAAGAAGTGTATTTTTTTTTATTGCTTAGGCCTATGCTTAGGCCGACAAACGAGCACGTGGGTCACCTGATGGTAAGTGATCACCACCGTCCATGTACGCCCACTATACTAATTATGGGTGCGTTGCCGACCTTAAAGGAAAGGGATAATTAAAGGATTGGGAATGGGAGGATTTGGGCCTCCGGATATCTCCCTCACCGTACGAAACGCAGCAGTAAGTTGCTACTTTACGCCGGTTTTCTGTGAGAAAATGGTAATGACCCGGACGAGCCGGCCCATTCATACTGTAGACAAAAGTGTCAACAGAGTGGCTCTACCAAACTTCAAAATTTAAGATATTGCTTCTACCCACAGATCCCATATAGGCCTAAAACCCTTCTCATGCGTCACCTGCCTACGCACGTTCACAACGGGTTCGAATCTGCGCGCCCATTCTCAAGTACATAGCGATAAAAAAGACCATTACTGCGTGGAATGTGACAAGTATTACAAAACTGATAAGAGCTTGAAAAGACATTTTGCTGAAGCTTCAAGACATACTGGGGAAGGAAGGTGGGTTAAAGGTTAATCAGCCAATAAACGAGAGTGAGAGTGGTAGAGCCACGCTGTAGACACTTTTGTCTACAGATCAAGAGTGACTCTAGACTGCCTCGGTGGCGCAGTTGTAATGCGTACGCGTTACGATTGAGGCCAACGCTGACGTCTCGGGTCGATCCCCAGGTCGGATAAAGTGGTATTGGGTTTTTCTATTACGAATTGCTCAGTATCAGCCCGGAGTCTGGAATTTGTGCCCGGTATGGCGATAGGCTCGCCCCCTTTATAGGGAAAACATATTCTCATTGAAAGTTGGCGGGGGCTTAGATCGGCCCCCCGCCACGACCGATTTACCTTGCAGCAACGGACTCCCTAGGCTCGCCCCCTATCACATCGTGGGACGGAGATACGCTCGGCGAAATGTGGGTGTAATGGTTACACTTCTGCCTACCCCTTCGGGGATTACAGGCGTGAGTGCGTATGTATTAAGAGTGAGCGTGTTTTTATTTTGTAAAGTCGATACGAATAAACTTATACTTATTTATACTTTTGTACCTGGTGAATGCTGTGTATACCTATAATGGGCGTATATATTGGCTATAAGACCTTATGTATTGTCTAGTTTATAGAATTGTAGAATATGTATGCTGTTGGTGTACGTAAAGTAAATAAAAGATAAATAAATAAACTTATTTTGGAAAATTCTTGTTTGTCTTTGGAATCTAACACACGCGATATATCATATATGTATGAAAAATGAACAATGAACGCCATGAACCCCGCACAATCTCCGTGGACAGTCTCCGGCGCAGCATGCGAGTGGCCGGCTGTGGGGCGCGAGGCCGTGGGTTCGATTCCCGCACCGAGACATGTGTTTGTGTAATCCACGAATATCCGTTTCGTGTCTGGATGTTTTGGGTTGGTAAGTCCCTCGTAGTTTCTGATACCCACGATACAGGTTAACCTAGTGTGGGGTCAGGACTATGTGTGTGACTGTTGGGTGTTTTTATTTATTATAATTGTTATTTACCAGAAAAATAATAGGTGGACCGGATTTTCCTTTTTTAATTCGCTACCTTGGACCTAATAAAAACTGAAAATAAAAAATAAAAGTAACCCCCCCATTTCAAGTTGCACCGATTCAAAGTGGGTTAGACTTTTTATTTTTTGTTACTTTGTTTTCTGCGACAGTTAAAAATAAAAAAAAAACTTAAAAAAATATTACTCCATTCCAAGTTGCACCGATTCAAATTGGTTAATCTTTTTTTTTGCGAATAAGTTTTTTCGACCGTTTTATTTTTGTAAAAAATGATTTTTTGTATTATGTTTCACAGGTTTTCGTGTAAAGAATGTTTGAAGAAATTTGCGACGGAGAAACTTTTACAAAAACACGTTACGATCGTTCATCTGACTGAGTATCGTTGTGTACATTGCTTTAAGGTATTTTCACGACCAATTTTTTAATTTGTAGTAGTAGGTAGGTGCATACCTGAGAAGTTCTCCATAAGAATTTCGAAGGTATGTGGAGTCTGCCAATCCGCATTAGTTCAGCGTGGTGGAGTAAGGCCTGACCCCTCTCATTCAGTAGAGGAGGCCCGTGCCCAGCAGTGGGACGTGTATAATACAGGGCTAGTATTATTATTAGTAATAGGTACAGCTATATTGGCATGTAAATTTCAATACTGAGGGGTGTAATTTTTTTACTCCGTAATCCGTCATCAGGTCTATCGTTTTTATTGTTTAGGCCGGCAAACGATCAAGTGGGTCACCTGATGGTAAGTGATCTCCACCGCCCATGTACGCCCACAATGCTAAAATAATCATGGGCGCTTTGCCAACCTTAAAGGAAAGGGATAAGTAAGGGATTGGGAAGGGGGGGGGGGGATTTGGGCCTCCGGATATTTCACTCACCTTACGAAACGAAGCAGCATGCTGCTGCTTTACGCCGGTTTTCTGTGAGACAGTGGTAACGACCCGGACGAGCCGGCCCATTCATGCTGTAAACAAAATTGTGTACAGCGTGGCTCTACCACTCAGACAATTGGCGCAGAAATTGATGTATATATGTATATATAAACACGCAAAAAAAATACTCGCCGAATTGAGAACCTCCTTCTTGAAGTCGGTTAATAAAATACCAACCTTTTTCTTTTCAGCTATTTTCAAATAATGCAAATCTAAGAAAACATGTCCGTTCCATTCACACCACGACGGAATCGTGAAGATTTTGCAAAAGTGATTGGTTTTTTTCTTAATATAAAATAAATAGTTTTAATCAAAGATTTTAATACTACTAGACAAGCTGTGTGGTACATAGGAATTGCGCCACTAAATTGCGGTCAATTGACCGTAACTCAATATTGCTATCTCGCTTACTCTCAACTAGAACCCCTCTCGCGCTCCTTCTCTGTGAGCTGTCAGACTCACGCGTAAATTTACTTCTAAACAGCCCGTCTAGTAGACAGTCTTTAGTTTAGATACAAACAATTTGGCAATTTTACTTTTCACTAGCTTTTGAACGCGGCTCCAATCGCGTAAATGCGTTTTCCAGGATAGGCGGGACTCAATGGCATATTATAAACCGAAAGAAAATTAATGGATTCCGCTTGCAACTAAACTTAATTCGGGTATTTAACATGAAAATAAAACTAGTTTATACGGATTTTATCGCGGTTTAATTTTTATTTTAGTCCCGTGACCACGAAGGCTGAAAAGCTTTCGAAACGTCGGGACTAAAATAAAAATTAAACCGCGATAAAATCCGTATAAACTAGGTTTATTTCAATGTGTAATATTCACGTAAACCTAAGAAATCTTTCTGGTATTTAACTTAGGCTTATAATATAGTTTTATAGATATTGTTTTATCTCTGTATCACCCTAAGGTTGGCTGGTAGAGAATGCCTATGGTATTAAGTCCGCCTTTATACATTGTATATAAATAAATAAATAAATACACCCAACAGTCACACACATAGTCCTGGCCCCACACTAGGTTAACCTGTATCGTGCGTATCAGGAACTACGAGGAACTTGCGGTCCCACAACACCCAGACCCGAAACAAATATTTGTGGATCACACAAACATTTGTCTCGGTGCGGGAATCGAACCCACGGCCTCACGCTGAAGGAAGAATATGAAGTGTATAAATAAATAAATAAATATAGTCTTTAAAGCCGAAGTAGGATTTACTTTGTATACAATTTATTTTAATTTTATTTTCTATTCTCAATATTGTTTCAGTGTTTTTAGTGCATTACTTTTAAATGGTATTTTTAGCAGTCGAGTTTATGATTTGTTTGTATTATTTTCTATTGCGTATACTCACTATTCATGTTCAAATTCAAGTTCATGCGTCAACCCTACAGAGTACTTTGATATATACTGAAGTCAACCCTATTATCGGAAGTGCTATCATAATTCCTCGAACTAAAACGCACGCAGAATTATTTTCTTTTAATACGCAAGCTGTGCACGTACGAATACACACGTACAACTTACCGTAGCTTTCCAATGTCACGCGATACCAGAATAACTTGACACCGGCACATTAATTATACACAGTGTTTTGTTTGAGATATCTCTGTAATATAAGATGGGGAGGGGCCAGCGTATAATGGTGAAGTGTGTGACGTCACGCCGAGCCCTCACACACCTCCAACGAGTGAAAATGAAGCGGTTGAAGCGCTTTTTTGCGCTATTTTAATTAAGCTTTTACGACCGGCCGCCTACCTGACGTCAACCCTGGGGAGAAAACATTCAGACCCGAAACAAATATTTGTGGATCACACAAACATTTTGTTTCGCTGCGGGAATCGAACTCGTCTCTCGCTTCACAGCCAGCTACTTGCCCACTGCGGCACGAAGGCTATACCAAATGTCAAACTCTTCCTCGCCTTATACAACGTGTTACAGAAAGGTGTGGTTAAATTTAAGCACCGTATAGTGTACGATATAAGTATTATACAACGTGTTACAGAAAGGTGTGGTCAAATTTAAGCAACGTATAGTGTATGATATAAATATTATACAACGTGTTACAGAAAGGTGTGGTCACATTTAAGCAACGTATAGTGTACGATATAAGTATTATACAACGTGTTACAGAAAGGTGTGGTCAAATTTAAGCATCGTATAGTGTACGATATAAGTATTATACAACGTGTTACAGAAAGGTGTGGTCACATTTAAGCAACGTATAGTGTACGATATAAGTATTATACAACGTGTTACAGAAAGGTGTGGTCACATTTAAGCAACGTATAGTGTACGATATAAGTATTATACAACGTGTTACAGAAAGGTGTGGTCACATTTAAGCAACGTATAGTGTACGATATAAGTATTATACAACGTGTTACAGAAAGGTGTGGTCAAATTTAAGCAACGTATAGTGTACGATATATAAGTATTATACAACGTGTTACAGAAAGGTGTGGTCAAATTTATTTATTAATTTATAGATATATCGATCGTAATAAACGAGGGATTAAAATAAGCGTGCGTTTTAGGATGTCTAGATTTCGATACGATCTAGTACATAAATACTCAGTCAGGTGTATGTATGTACACTTAAATATGACCACAGCTTTCTATACTTAACATATTGTAAAATAAAAATTCCTGATTTGATTTTGATTTGTTGAGTGGTAGAGCCACGCTGTAAGACACTTTTGTCTACAGTGTGAATGAGCCGGCTCGTCCGGGTCGTTACCACTGCCTCACACAAAACTGACGTAAAATAGGAGCTGGCTGCTGCGTTGCGTACGGTGATTGAGAGATCCGAAGGCCCAAATTCCCATTTCCTTTATTATCCCTTTCCTTTAAGGTCGGGAACGCGCCCATAATTCTTTTTATATTGTGAGCGTACATGGGCGGTGTAGATCACATACCATCAGGTGACCTACTTGCTCGTTTGCCGGCCTATGTAATATATACCTGTTTAAAAAATGCTCCTGACCCAACGCGGTCATTTTCCGTTGACACATACAAAACACGCGAAATATTCCGATGACTATAACGTCAACTTACTTATAAGTCTAACAAGGAAAGATAACAAAAATAATTTATTTGATCATTGTGAAGCGAAGTGAGAAATATCTTATTTGATTTATTAATTTGCGTGTACGTGTAAGTAACATTGTAATCGGATGAAATTGGTTTTTGCGTCAGCTATTGAGTTTTTAGGTTATAGTAGACACAGGAACGTGTAAGTGGGTCACCTGTTGATAATGGTTAGCAAAGATAAACCTCCGCTGTAGACAGTTTTAAACTGCCAAAAAAACTGAGTATATTATTTTTCGTTGTATTATAACGCATAACATTTCACAAAGTGATCAGATTTTGATGCTTCTTTTTGCATTCGGAAAGGGCGTCATTGACAGCCTCCGTGGCGCAGTGGGCGATTAGCCGGCTGCGAAGCTAGAGGGCGTGGGTTCGATTCCCGCACCGATACATATATTTGTTTCGGTTCTGGGTGTTGTGAGACCGCATGTCCCTCGTAGTTCCTGATGATAGGTAGTATACAGGTTATCTTAGTGTGAGGTCAGGACTATGTGTGTGACTGTTGGGTGGATTTATTTATTTATTTAAGGTAGTCCCATTTTTACCAACTATGAGTAACTGTTACTCTTTCAAATGAAATAAAATCAGTAGGCTCCTCGTGTGCGAGAGGCTCTCGGGGTTGGTACCATTGCGTCGCATCGTCTATTTCTGCCACCAAGCAGCAGTGTGTAAGCACTATCAAGTTCCGATTTTATAGACATTGAAGCCAGTGAAATTACTTGGCAAAATGAGACTTAACATTTTATGTATCGGGGTGACAAGGGGAGTTCAATATCCATATTTGTCATCTTGTGTTGTTGATCTAGCAGTTTAGACAGATCAAATTCCGATTCATTATGCAAACAGTAAACACTTATAGGCGATAGCCGTTTCTGAGAAGTAACGTTTGACGTTTTTGTTTATGTTAACTTTATAATAACTGACTATGTTACACTGTAAAGGTCATGGCAGTGAAAGCAGTCTGTGATTAAGAGGGGGCTCCGGACCCCCCGAACCCCCTTATAGTCCGTGTATGGTACAATCAACCAAAAATAGCGGAATCAATGTATGTAACATGTAAGAATGTACTTCACAATCCTGATACAACCAGTGCCGGCCTCAGATTTGTCTCATAATATTTAGTAGGTACGGTTTGGTAAGGATAAAGCTTCAAGACGTTGGATACATTACAACGACGAGCGACGGCCGACGCACATTAGTCGATGTATAGTATTGTACGTTTGTGCTTTGTTTGCCGTGGAAAAAGATGGCAGACAATATGAATACTGATTGATTTATATTTACTGATTTGTTTGATAGGAGAAGGAGTAATATTCTCAAAAAAATAAGGAAGTTCTAAATTCAACGCATATGTAAGTATTATGTTTCATCCCGGTCTTTCACCAGTGGCTGGACAGGCGCCACGGCGCGGCGACGTTCCGACTGACAGGTCCTGACTGGCCACGGCAGTTTCGGCCGGTACCTATGTCAAATAGTCGTCACAGAGGAGTCGGCCGTGTGTCACCACTGTGACAACTGTCCGCAGAATACGGCCCAACATACTTTGGAAGAATGCTCAGCCTGGGACGAGGAGCGCAGCGCTCTCGTTGCAGTCGGAGGAGGAGACCTCTCGCTGCCGGCAGTGGTGTCCGCCATGGTCGACAGTCGGAGGTCCTGGCGTGCGGTGGCCCACTTCTGCGAGGCCGTAATCTTGCAGAAGGAGAGTGCCGAGAGGGATCGGGAACGAGCCGATCCCTCCCGCCACCAGAGGAGACGTAGGAGACGCCGGGGTGACGACTGACCGGCGTCTCCCGCCCTGTGGATTGGGGGCGTTTGGAGAATTCCGCCACGGTATCCCCTGCCTGTCGTAAGAGGCGACTGATAGGGGCCATCGGGGGTCGCGGATGCGCACCGGGGGACTGTTGTAGCGCCCTTTATATTTAACATTCTTGTACGTGCGACCCCGGGATGGACGGCAGCACGGGTGGTTGGCCTCGTTGCTGCCGTTGACGCCGAGAGCGTCCTTCGGTGGCGGGGGCTTCTGAGCGGCACCGCGCAGGGACGGTCCCGGCTGAAGCCGGGGCGCTTTTCGCATCGGGAACCCGGGGCCGTTCGTAATGCGCCGATGATGGCCACTGCGGGGTTTTTAGTTGGTATGCCGGTATAGGGTGTATATAGTGTTAGGGACTCGGCCCAGCGGTCGCCTGGATATTTACCATCTCTCCCGGGCCGCGTAACGTTGAGTCGTAAGGCCGGTGAACCCAACATAACCGTTCCGCTTCCCCCCAGGGCGGGGCGGTAGCTGTAAGTCGCTTTTCCCCGCGACAACAAAAAAAAAAGGTATTATGTTTCATGCTTATGTATGGCCACGCATTATCTACCTTTTTACAAAGTGATTCGATTTTGATGATTCTTATTTTATTCGATTATATTTCAAAGTTGGTGCAACTTAAATTTAAATTAACAAATCATCCACATATCCATAGATTTAGAAATAGGGTGAAACCCTTATAATTCTATGGGGTGAAAATATAACTTCAGCGCCGATATCAAAGAGAACCGATATATATCATAGAAATCTACCGCAAATCTGGTAGCTTGTAGAGTTTACAGTGGTAGAAATAGTGACTGACACTTAAAAAATACCAGGTGTTAATCATGATATAAGATTATATTTAAGAAATTGTTACTAGTTCTGAGGAGTCTCTTTTACACATATAATGCAGGGATGGCCTGGCCCTTCTGAGTTAAGTAAAACCGAAGTACTTTCTCCTAAATCTAATCGAAATTGACCCTGCAGCGTAATCCTGAGTTCCTGCCTGCATAGCGCTACGCATACACACGCGCAGTTTCTAAGTAATATGTACTAAGTATGCATACATAGTAAGTAAAGCACCATTCTAGCTTTCCAGAGCTGATACCATGCAAAAAAAGAGTGGCTAAACGCTTGATTAGGTGCCTGTTTTCCATTTTATTTATCTGCGTGCAGATTTAAGACAACGATGTCTTGTACTAGTCCATATACTATTTAATTAAAGCGCTTTACAAACATTGCTGTTGCTTGAAATATTTGTGAAAAAACAATAACTGGTTCCATGCGTGACGTCTCATGGCCATGGCTACAAACCAAGCTACAGACCGTCGCGCTGCATGAACCGCGTCGTCTCGCGTCACTTCATTCGAAATTCGAACGCGTTGTCGGCGTGTGCGCGCGGCTTTTCGTGTTCTATAATTGAAATAGGTATAAAAATATAAAAAATGACAATTTAACAAATCATAAAGAAAGTGCGGAATAAAAAAAAATTGTGATTACAAAAACGGATCGTTCGTCAATTTTGTGTGCCAATTGGGATATTCAGGATAAAGTAACAGGATGTCGGTGAGTTGATGATTATTTTGTAATAAAATAAATTAAAATGTGAATGCAGTCTGTGTCAATGAACTAGTAACTTTCACCGAGACTGAGTGCTAATGACCTATGTAAACATTTTTCAGTATCGCTAACTGCATAATGATCACCAGTCTGCACTTATTTTAAAAAATAATTTTATGTACGTATCTCTGTATCGCAAATACCAAGCGTAAAAATAATTTAAAAAAAATCGATTGTGCAATGAAAGTAATAATATTCAGCCAAAAATTTCTTTTTTTAACATGATTAAGTCAATAGTAAACAGATGGTACCAACTTATTTAAATATTTTATGTAAAATAGTATGTTTGCATCTATTGATCACACAGATAAATCACGGTTAACTGGATTAAGGTAGTGCAAAATGAATGGTCAATAATATCATACAATTTTACCTGTTTTTACTTTAAAACCATAATCTTTTCCAAACAAATAAATGAATGACTCATAAACTAGAGTGAAATTTAGCAGATACTAGCTGAAACGGTCCTCTGGGAGCCACAGAAAGTATTTTGTAATGCGCATTCGAGAGTTCCAAGAATGAAGAAGTTTTTTAGGTCTCGCGCACCGGCGCGGTGCCTGTTTAGTAGAATATTAATTTAATAACCAGATGAGATAATCGTATGCTATCTGCAAAGACTTTAATGTATACTACTAGACAAGCTACGCGGTACACAGAAATTGTACCACTAAGTTGCGGTCAATTGACTGTAAGTCAATATTGCCATCTCGCTTACTCTCAACTAGAACCCCTACCGCGCTCCCTGTCTGTGAGCTGTCAAACTCCCGCGTTATGTGACGCAATTTTACTTCTAAACAGCCCGTCTAGTAGTACACATTTAAAGTCTTTGCCTGGCGTAAAATAAAGTTTACTTGCTACAAAATACAGACAGACATGTTTCAGAATTTCGGTATTTTTAACTATTGTGTAGCGATAAAATATTCTACGAGTTTGCGTGAAGGTGGCCTCGAGCAAGGCCCTCGTAATTCTTAAGTAAATACGCTCCTGTCCGTGAACTTTGGGCTGATACTGATAATTTCGAATGAGAAAAACCCAATATCACTTTTACCCGGCTCGAACCCGAGACCTCAGCACAACAGTCGTATCGCTTACGCATTACAACTGCGCCACCGAGGCAGTCCATTCATACTGTAGACAAAACTATCTACAGCGTCGTTCTACCACTTTTATATTTCACTAGCTTTTGCTCGCAACGCCGCTTGTGTAAACGAGGATAAAAGTAGCCTATGTCCTAGTCCAGGTTATAGTCTACTTATGTGCCACATTTCATCCAAAACAATTCAGCCGTTAAGGCGTGATTGACTAACAAACATCCAAATTCACAAACTCACAAACATCCAAACTATTATATTTACATACATACGCACTCACGCCTGCAATCCCCGAAGGGGTAGGCAGAGGAGTAACCAGTAAACCTACTTTTCGCCGAGCGTATCTCCGTCCCTTGATGTGATAGGGGGCGAGCCTATCGCCATACCGGGCACAAACTCCGGGATGGTACTGAGCATTTGACAGCCTCCATGGCGCAACTGGCGGGTAGCTGGTTGCAAAGCGTGAGGTCGTGGGTTCGATTCCCGCACCTAGACAAATGTTTGTATGATTCACAAATATTTGTCTCGGGTCTGGGTGTTGTGGGACCGCAAGTCCCTCTTAGTTCCTGATACCCACGATACAGGTTCACCTAGTGTGGGGTCAGGACTATGTGTGTGACTGTTAGGTGTATTTAGGTATTATTATTTATTTATTTATTTCGTAATAGAAAAACCCAATGTGTGGTGACACACACAATGGGACAGAAGTAAGCTTGGCGAACTGTGTGGATTTGCCACTGCCTACACCTTCGGGATACAGGCGTAATATTTATTTCAGAATAATTTCATAAAATAAACCACAAAATTTTAAAATAGTCTAGTATAAAATAAAAAAAATGCATTTCATATTTGGAACGTTGGTGGAACCGGTGTTGGCACTAGACCGGCGTAGTCATTTAACCGGTTTTGAACAGGACATGACATAATCTTTTTAAAAATGGAAACTAACCGTCTGGCTGAGTCTGGCGCGCGTCGCGTCGGTCGGCCACGTGTTTTTATCCGTTACAACTACTATTCTTTGGTTATTGGTTACAACTTAAGGACCGTCCATTACTCACGTGAGGCTTGAAAAGGGGGGGGGGGGGGGTGTTTGCAAAAATCACGAAATATCACAAGGGGGAAGGGTAGTAAGATATGACGTGTATTTGTCAAACACGCGATTTGTAAACCGAAAAGAGGCGTGGCTATCTAAGGCTTTACCTATCATTATAAACAATAAACTACAAAAATAACATATGGACTTTTGGCGGGAATTCTGACAGTCGATCTCCTATTTTCATTAATTCCTAAACTACTCGTATTTCAAACTTGTGTTTGTTGTATAAAAGTGGTGTAGATTTGTGCAATAATCATTGACTGTGATGAACAGTGTATGGAATCATTCAAATTGGTGAATTTAAGTGATTTTTGACTAGGTGTATTGAACGACCTTGGTTTATGATCGTACTAGAAGGAATTGACAGCCTCCGTGGCACAGTGGGCGAGTAGCCGGCTGCGAAGCGTGAGGCCGTGGGTTCGATTCCCACACAAATATTTGTTTCGGGTCTGGGTGTTGAGGGACCGGAAGTCAGTAACTTATAGCTTTTATCGTAATTAGCATTAGCTGGTTCCTCACGGGTGTAGCGCACGGTGGTAACACGTATAACGCCTCGCACCAACTAGTGCGCGTCACGCTGCACACACCTCGGACGGACATCAACAGCACCCAGCCGCTACGATTACGCGCTCTACGCCTGGTGTCTAGTGCAGTGTTTGTGCTTTGCATGCTCAAGGTTCAATCCATCTACAACAGTAAAAACACTGCACAGTATCACATAGTTCGACCATCGCAAACAAGGTGTGAAACAAAAATCAAAGAAATTACATAATTGAAATTAAGTAAAGCAGAACACGGATTATCCTTATTAATTGACACCAAAACTCCAACAGACTTTGAAATCGGCCACACCGGTGCTTCATCGTTCTTGTGAATACTTGATATTATATTATAAACTTGTCATTGGCTATACCTATGCATGAAAATACGAAGCCACAATTAAATTAAAAAGAAAAAAAAAATGCTACCAGTCGGTATCGGAAGCGGGGGTTTCATTTCAAGTTGTCCGTTGACTGTTAGTCCTTGAAAAAAGGTTAACAATAACAGATTGTATCTGGTTACTAACGATAAATGCATCTGTTTGTTGTATCGCGTGTCTGTGTGTATCCGGTCGAAGTACAACAACTGCTGTACACACAGAAAACACCTTAATATTTCTTTAAAAAAAATAAGAAGAAATAAGTTTTATTGCTAATATCTAGAGGGCCTCGGTGGCGCAGTTGTAATGCGTACGCGTTACGATTGAGGCCAACGCTAAGGTCTCGGGTTCGATCCCACGATCGGGTAAAGTGGTATTGGGTTTTTCCATTACGAAATGCTCAGTATCAGCCCGGAGTCTGGAATTTGTGCCCGGTATGGCGATAGGCTCGCCCCCTATCACATAAGGGACGGAAATAAGCTCGGCGAAATGTAGTTGTACTGGTTACACCTCTTCCTACCTCTTCGGGGATTTCAGGCGTGAGTGCGTACGTATGTAGGGCATAATAGAGTCGGACTGTTGCCCCGCCAACTGTTATTTTTACTTTTCAGTGTTATTTTTAACCGCCATAAAAAACAAAGGTGCTCATCCTAATTCATCTTAAATATTTTTGTATGTTTGCATAACTCAGTGAGCAATTAGTAGTAGAAAAACCCAATATCACTATTACCCGACCCGGGGATCGAACCCGGGACCTCAGCATCAACCTCAATCGTAACGCGTGCGCATTACAACTACGCCACCGAGGCAGTATTTATACTTACTTACTTATTTTGAGTTGGCTTTTCCATTTTCTATTTAATGTTATTTATTTGTACTAACTAATAAATACGTGGTCATTACTAGATCCTCACTAATATTACATACATACATACATACGCACTCACGCCTGTAATCCCCGAAGGGGTAGGCAGAGGTGTAACCAGTACCATTTCGCCGAGCGTATTTCCGTCCCTTATGTGATAGGGGGCGAGCCTATCGCCATACCGGGCACAAATTCCAGACTCCGGGCTGATACTGAGCATTTCGTAATAGAAAAACCCAATACCACTTTACCCGACCCGGGGATCGAACCCGAGACCTCAGAGTTGACCTCAATCGTAACGCGTACGCATTACAATTGCGCCATCGAGTCATATATATATATACTAATATTATAAATGCGAAAGTAAGTTTGTTACGCTTTCACGCCTAACCGATTTTGATGAATTTTGGTACAGAGATAGATGGGATCCTGGAGACGGTTATAGGCAAAGACTTTAATGTATACTACTAGACGGGCTGTTTAGAAAATTGTTTCACATAACGCGGGAGTTTGACAGCTCACAGACAGAGCGCGAGAGGGGTTCTAGTTGAGAGTAAGCGAGGTGGTAATATTGAGTTACGGTCAATTGACCGCAACTGTGATACGCAACGAGTGGTAGAGCCACGCTGTAGACAATTTTGTCTACAGCATGAATGGGCCGGCTCGTCTGGATCGTTACCACTGTCACAGAAAACCGGCGTTAAGTAGCAGCTTGCTGCTGCGTTTCGTACGGTGAGTGAGATATCCGGAGGCCCAAATCCCCCTCCCCTTCCCAATCCCTTATTATCCCTTTACTTTAAGGTCGGCAACGAGCCCATAATTCTTTTGTATTGTGGGCGTACATGGGCGGTGGAGATCGCTTACCATAAGGTGACCAACTTGCTGGTTTGCCGGCCTATGCTATAAAAAAAAAACTTAGTGGTACAATTTCTATGTACCCCGCAGCTTGTCTATACATTAAAGTCTTTGATTATAGACTACTTTTATCCCGGAAAAGTCTGTTTACGCGGGCAAAGCGAGCAAAAGCTAGTTGTGGATATTTACAATAGAGTAGTGTAAACATTTTGATAACGCGAGTAGATCCTTTGACACAGAGTAATCGTGCCAATGTTATTGATAACAAATGTTTTCCTTAAACCTATGTATGTAGCTACTATAAAATACTATAAATATATATATCAGGGTGATAGTGAGCAAACACGAGCCTATTACGTTTTTTTTTTATTAAAATTCAAACAATATTCAACATGGAACATAGTAATGCAATGATGCGTATGAAATTCTATAATTACGTCACATTCAGCCCATTGTATGTCACTAGGGGCTTTGCCCATGTTTTTCCACAAAACATAAGAAAAAAACTTAAAGTCCGACGAATATGAGACACATCTTACTCTCTTCCCCACATTATTCTGCATCGATTGGTATCGGCCTCGACCCCATACTCCCAGCGGTTTCGGAGGAGATAGCGTGACAAGCTTTCGGCAGCGGCGATAGAATTTTTTAGAATAGGGAGATCATATTTAAGGTAGACATGCACGACGATTCTAAATAGAGTTTACCCGTTGACGTTTATAAACCAGTTTCAGTAAATGTGTTCCCAATCCCTTAATTTTCCTTTTTCTTTGAAGTCGGAAACGCGGCCATGATTCTTCTAGTATTTTGGGCGTTCAATTATCATCAGGTAACCCACTTGCTCGTTTGCCGACCTCGATGCGACATATATTAAAAAATAAAAATCAAACATTCAAAATATTTATTGAATCCAGAAAATATTATTACTTACGTTATTTAGATTCCGTCAAAATTCTATCGCTAGTTCAGAATGTCAATTCGCTACAAAAGAACCAGCAAGAAACTCCAGCGTTGCTCTTTTCAAAACTAATTTATAACTGTTAGAACAAAGGTTTTACAATATTTCATTGTAATTAGAGCAGCTCAATTTATAATAATACATTTATTACGTCATTTATACAGTACTTACCTATGTAAAAAAACCCTGTTGGCCCTTTCTAGGTCGTGAAGATACTTAAAGAATAATAAACAGAAGCGAGATATTATCCTTACACAGGTAGCTTAGAAAAATTAACACATTTTTTTTTATCAGAAAATTAATGCACTGCTGACTAATGCCAGGCGCGCACTTGGCGCGGCGCGTTTGATGTACGTAGACGCCGCTTGCTATATCGCTCTGGCTCCGACTTGTCTCTCTGGCAGAGGTAATCAATCGAAATACGGATTACAAACAATGAAATAATTAAAGTAGGTATATAAAATAAATATGATTATTTTTATAGTCTCATTTTCGTATGCGAGTTCTTCATTTCGTTTGATTATCGATTCTGATAGCACAGTTAAAACGGCCAACAAGGTTTTTGTTACATATTGTATGCTTAACATACAACATTTTTGCCATCTCATGGAAACCATAATGTTTACTGTTTCCGTACTTCGTTGCTGCGTTCCGTTTTATAGTGGCTTTGGACCCGCTTCTGTCTAACGGGTAATTTTTCTCCCTTCATTGACTTGCAAATTGCTTGCAACGTACAAACAATAGGGAAAGGTGATTTAATATATGCAGGTTTGCTGACGGCCATATACACAGTTAAAACAATGTAATATAAGTACCTAAGTGGTGTTTTAATAAAAAAAAACGTGTGCTATTCACACGTGGTAGAAGTGAAACCTTCAAAAATGTTAGCTTGAAGATAATGAGACGAATGTAAAATTTCGGAAAATGTATAATGCTTCCTATCTCATTTTCTCCCACGTTAAATATTATGAATTTATATGTCTGTCTCTTTTTACTGCGTACACGTATACAAAACACCACGGTTGTTGTGATGCCTTTTCTCAAGCTTTGTACTACGCATGCGCGCACAACGGTATAATGCTTCCTATCTCATTTTCTCCCACGTTAAATCTTATGAATTTATGTGTCTGCCTCTTTTTCGTTTCATCGATTTTCAAATCACAGAGATGCTAAACAAGTTTTCACTTCAAAAACATAAGCCATTTAAAAATAAATTGTATTAATGTAGTGCAAATATTGAAGAGCAACGTTTCTTACCGTTCTTTAACGAAACAACATTCCGAACTGGCTTAAAATAGAATCTAGGCCCGTATTATAGATCAACACTCAAGTGAGCTCTTTGCTAAGTGTCGATTTCAGTACACGTGATTGGTCTATTTTTGGCGCCATTGAATTGTGTATAAATATTTATTTATTTATTGAAGTACCAACAGCATTACAATACAATATGAATAAAGGTAATAAGTAACATATAGCCAATTTAAGGTCCTCACTATTAAACCTTAAACTTAACCTTATAAGTGTAAGTAACAGTATAACGTATGTGGATATCAAAGACTAAGCAACACTCAATAATGATAACTTAGAAGTATCAAAAATTTGTTAGTATAAATTCTGCACAGATCTACGTTGATTAAGCAATTAAAGTGTTCAAGTTAATATAAAATATTAAAATTTTGAGAAAAAATCACGGCTCAGCACTCTTCTCACAGTCACCAAGTTAGCATCAAAGATATCAAAGTCATGCGATTTACATATTATATTTAGGGTCCTACTTGCTCGCCAGATGAAAGTGTTTTGCCGGTAGTTAGATGATACGAGAGGTAAGTTAAGGGGTGAAAACTGGCGTGTAGTTTTAACAGGTATATTAAATTTAATCTTGGCTAATAATTCAGGACTGTCAATCGAGTTAATACTTTGATTAATATTTTGATTTGTTTGTTTTAATTCTACTTATTTATTTTTGTTTAATTATGGTTTCGTATTTCCATGCATACAGCCAATGACACGCACTTATTTATTTATATCAAGTGTTCACAAGAACGATGAAACTACGGTGTGGCTACAACTACTACCTACTACTACAAAGTCTTGGTCTTGTTACTGCTTGATGGCAGAAATAGACAAAGCAGTGGTCCTAGCCAGACGGCATCTCGCATACGAGAGACCTACCACCAAGATTGCCTGTATTATCTGAAATCCACGTGCATTATAAATTAACAAAACGGAACCCAGACCTCAAGGTCGCGGACCATATGCGAGCACACAAAAAAACGTATTATGTAACCAATATTTAGTATAAGTAGAGCAGGGACGGATTGAGTTTAAATCGAACACGGTCATGGGTCCCAAAAAAGTTTTTATAGTCGTGACCACAAATAGACCGAAATAAAAGGGGAGGAGGGAAGGGGAAATTGAGAGTCCAATAGACGACTACTTAAATAATCGCGTACCAACCCCTCTATCATTCCATATATACAGTTTTTCTTTTTTTTTTACTAGCCCTGTATTATACACGTCCCACTGCTGGGCACGGGTTTCCTCTACTGAATCAGAGGGGTTAGGCCTTAATCCAACACACTGGACTAATGCGGGTTGGTATACTTCACATGCCTTCAAAATTATTATCGAGAATTTCTTACAAGTTATAATAGTGGTCAGTGGGCCCTGAAATTTCCATCTTTGGTTACTTAATCCGTCCCTGCTCCTGACCTTAACTTTCGACTGGTGTGTCGTGGTGACGCGTGCAAATTGTAAAAATAAACTTATTGTTATACAGATTTTGGACTTCACACATTATATATTTGCTAATACATATTTGTAAAAGACGTTGTGAGGCCGAAAAGATAATCATATGCATTCTATCCACACGAACATCAGATGCGGCTAGACAGCTGTATCGGTCTGCCTACAGACTACTAAATAATTGCAGCATGCAGTAGTTATAAGAGCTAGAACTATGGGGCTGACGTAGTCGTTGCACGACTAAAAGTCCCGAAAAAATACGGAATAAAAAAAAAAGAGATAATCATATGTTACCCTGGTCGGCACAATTAACATATAATAATAACATAAATTATTTACATAACGTATATGCATTGTGACTATTTGCGCAAAATCATTTTTATCGATATTTAATCGAAGGATCGAACTGCAATTTTCAACAAACCAACATTAAATTGACTTTCGCGGGATAATGCAAATCTTTCACCTTAATAATGTAGAAGTATTGGCTGATATTTTTATTGCCCTATCAGGAGATTGTATTCAACACCTCACATACATTGTATACGCACTCACGCCTGCAATCCCCGAAGGGGTAGGCAGAAGTGTAACTATAGTACACTCACATTTTGCCGAGCCTTTTCCTATCGCCATACCAGGCATAATACCAAACTCCGGGCTGATACTAAGAATTTAATGATAGAAAAACTCACATTTAACCGACCCGGGATCGAACCCGAGACCTCAGTACAGCAGTCGTACCGCTTACGCATTACAACTGCGCCACCGAAGCAGTCTTATGATGTCATTATGGTAAATATTAATGCAAACGAAAAATGGGTGTGCCGAAATAGTGGCGCGTGTTATTTTTTAAAACATGATGTCATATTATTCGTCTGTACAATGCTTAGAGACCTTAGATAGAGAGAATTTCTCACATAACTTATGCCAGAATAGGGCAGAAAACTGAAATATAAGAGACCGTGTCATAAGTTTTAATTTCCTCCGTCGACGTCCCAAACATGTTTTGGCAGATCCCAACGACTCTATCACAGTCTCTACCGAAGCAGCACTTTCCTTGCCCAATCCGAATCGCAATAATAATACGCGACCTCGACATTGGACATGCCTGCGAGTCCGAAGAACTCGCACAACTGACCGTCGGCACAATGCCTTGCAGAGACCGTCCTGTGTGCTGTTGCCTCGGTGGCGCAGTTGTAATGCGTACGCGTTACGATTGAGGCCAACGCTGAGGTCTAGGTCTTTCTTGATATTTTTGTCATAGGTCTGAATTATAAAGTACATACCTAGCTTATATGTACTATTATTTGTACCATCAGATATGCTCTCACATACCTACTGCTCTACAGCAAGTTCCAAAAGGTTTCACGAAATCATTTTTTTATTTGCTTGCTTGACGAGACGAGCAGGTCGCTCGCCGATTTAAGCGTCACGCCTGTCCATAAACATAAGCAACGTCACACAGAACTCTGGATTACAGAACACTGCATGGAACTGAACTGCGCTTGCTAATATTTAATAGCCGTCGGGACGGTCGGGCCGTGCGAACAAGACAAGTTAAAAAAAATAAGTGGATTTTATTGTCATTATAAACGAATATAATAAATATGAATGGAGAAATTGGACAAACCAACCAACGAGCTTGCTATGGATGGAAGTGGACAACTTATTTCCAACTCCTCCCTAACTTTCTATTTGATTAATTTCGTTGCGTGACAAAGACAATTTATCACTCCCAGAGACTCGCCGAGTTTCGCTGCTCGGTGTCAACAAAAATGCGTGCCACTGTCGATCCTGGTTCACCGGAGTTACAGTGGCGGGTGTGTGGGCGGGATAGTCTCGTAAACCAACCAGCGATTAAACATGGGAGTTCTGTAAAAAAAAAAATAGCAGAGGCGGGCAAATGAGTAAGTACATTAGGTTGAGGAAACATGGATACATTACCGACCTTAACAGAAAGGTATTGGGAAGAATATTTTTATTTTAGCTTATCAATAATATTACTCTGTTTCCTGAATAAAAAATAAATTAAAATAACATAATGAGAAAGAGGAATCGCGCCTACGAAATGCAACATCAAGCTGCTACTTTACGTCGGGTTTTCTGTGAGACAGTGGTAACGACCCAGTAGAGCCGGCCCATTCGTGCATGCCGTAGACATAACTGTCTACAGCGGCTCGTATCATTTTTAACTTTGTTATCATAATTTTAGTTGATATATTCTTTTTTTTCTTCTTTCTGACTGGCTTTATCCTGACTTAATGTCAGGGTCTGCCCATTTCTCATGATTTGACGTTATTTAGTATTATATGGGGTGACCGGTTGTCTGACAACCACATCTCAACAGGAAGCAAGTTTCGCCATTGCCTCGTCTGTTAATTAGCACGTGCAGGTGAGGTTGACTTTGGAAGTTTGGAACCAAGATGTTGGTGGCCTACTTACTTACTCTCCGCTTAATCTTTTTCCACCTGCCCTTATCCCACTCGCAGTGGGGCTCGCAACATGTTACAGAAAGATATGGCTTGTAGTTTTTAGAACCAGTCAACCCCTGGGGAGAAAACACCCAGACCCGGAAGATATATTTGTGGATCACAAACATTTGTCTCGAAGCCGATATCGAACTCGCGGCCTCTCGCTTCACAGCCGGCTACAGCCCACTGGGCAGCGGAGGCTTCTTACACCCTACATTATTATTGAATAAGAAAAGGACATGTTAATTTTCATTAAAGAATTTTATCAGACATAATTGATGCCATACTTTCGGTCGGTTTCTGAAAGGCTGATCCTTGGCTGATCAATGTTAAATTAACTAATCAAATGTCAAATCTCATGTCAAGTCGAAATTTCGTTGCTAGGAGCGTGATCAAGACTTTTGATTTGACACACATGTTAGCTAACATAACTTTCAAATTAATATGAAAAATCGTATGTCAAACGGTAATAGAGAGATCAAATATGATTTTTTCCACTAAATAACGTTTCAGGAGCTCTAATTAATTTTACAGCGGTGTCAATATCAAACTTCTGTTAGTTGAATCTTAATTTGATCAGCCTTTCAGAAACCGGGTGTTACACCAGTATCATACAATCCTCAAAAGGCCGAAAATCTAACCTATTTGAGGTTATTGCTCCCTTCCGTTCGATCAAAGGTATGCGTTTTCTATATCAAAACTAGTTCTCGGCACTCGCAGCGTTTTTTGTCTGCATTCCACAAGTCAACGTACAAAAAGATTTCAATCATGAATGCGCACGAACATAATAGAATTGACACACCTTTTTAAGAATGCTAAAGGCTATCCCCCGGTTTCTGGAAGGCTGATCAAATCTACATTCAACTGACATCGCTGTCAAATCAATTCCAGTTGCTGAAACGTTTAGTGAGAAAAAATATAATATTAGTAGGTATCGTTTGACATATGAATTTTTATATTAATTTGAAAGTTATGTTAGCTAACATGTGTGTCAAATCAAAGGTGTAGATCACGCTTTTAGTATCTCAATTTCGACTTGACATGAGATTGTTAATTTAACATTGAAACAGCCTTTCGGAAACCAGGCGTAAATCTTTCTGCCTGGCGTTATTCCTGCTTTATGCCAGGATTGTAGCGCAGTGTGCGTGTAGCCAGCTGTGAAGCGAGAGGTCGTGGGTTCGATTCACACACCGAGACAAATGTTTATGATTGAATGCTGGCGGGTCATCCTATATAATTGTTATTATCATCAAATCTATGGTACGAGAAGGCGGACTCTGGCATAAGCCGGAATAACGCCAGGCAGAAAGAAAATAATTTTAGCCAGCTACCTATTATGGTTTAAAAGATAGCTCTTTAAAGGACAGACAGATGGCGTAAGTAGAATTCAGTTAGTACCATCGGGTGTCTAAAAATTTACCGATGCATTTATAATTACAGTCTTCATGAGGTAGAGTAAAATGCGATTTTTAAACGCTTTATATAATTTTATTTCTTGACGCTTTGGTCTATCAATCAGATTGTCAAGCTATGGCGTCTGAATATTTTTAGAAAGATAGTACTCATTTGTTTACAGTGTGAGACGCGCCATCCTTCAATTAAAGATAATGTTACTTTTAACAGACTTCAAAAGAGGAGGAAATTCTCAATTCGGCGAGTTTTTTTTGCTTGTTTTATGTAAGCACATCGACTTCTCCGCCAAGGAGATGGTGGCGCTACCACTCATATATTAGTATTGTGAACGTACAAGGCCGTAGTCAGGATTTGCTTCAGAGGGCCGAGATTTGCTTCAACAGGGCAAAGCCTTTAAGAATAAACAAAAAGGTCAGCCAGTCAGGGAGCAGTTACAAAGTTGTGTGACCTCGTGGACTATATCAAACTTTCAAATTACACTTCATAAATTTTAAAGAATATTTAAGTATGTTCGGTCTAAATCAAATCAAATCATTTATTCAGTAATTAGGCCGCAAAGGGCACTTTTACACGTCGAGTTTGTAATCTACCTATCCTAATCCTAACCTAATCTACCTAATGTTTGGTCTATCTATTTAGGTTTCTATCTATCTATATCGAATGGTTGGTGGGCAACCAGTCTTCAAGCCGCCTGAAGGTTCCCGACTTGGCTTAACGACTGCTGTCAGTTGATAACAGCTGGCAGTGAGTTTTTACGTGCCTTCCAAACATCGAAATAAGATGACGAGTAACGTAACTCAACAAAAAAATTACCCCACAAAAACTCTGTGCATGGGGGCGGGGTTAAAAAAGTCTTGACAACTCGTTCATTCGTCAATTCATAAAAATTGATTCATGATCTCTAGTTGACACTTAATACATCTAATTTTTGCGTGTTGCTGAACGTCGTATCCCGATCTAGAAATGTAATAATTAGATAGTAGGGGCTTTGCCCATGTTTTTCCACAAATATAAAATAAAAAAAAAACTTAAAGTTAGACGAATATGAGACATATCTAACTTTCTTCCCCACATTATTCTGCATCGATTGGTATCGGTCTCGACCCCATACTCCCAGCGGTTTCGGAGGAGATAGCGTGACAAGCTTTTGGCAGCGGCGGCGGCGGCGGCGGCGCCAGTTACTTTTTTTAGAATAGAGAGATTAACTTTTATGAAATAAAGTTAATTTTGAACGTTCATTAATATTTGTTGCGCGTGTAGTGTTACGTGTGATTTTACATTTGCATGTGTAAGTAAGTAGACCCGTATTTTTGGCAGATTCATATTCATTCATATTCAGAGAGTTATCGTTCTAGTTATCTTATTTCGATGCTTCCAAAGCACTGTGGTCAGTTGAAATATAGTCACCCATCCATAGATTGACCGCGCTAAAGGTTGCTTAGCTCGCTAATCGGTAACCGATTTGTAATATTATTTTGTTTGGTTAGGTATATAGAACGTTAGCCAGGATGGAGCAAGCCCACCTTCCCAAGTCTGTTGTATGACATCAGTCTTAGGTCATTGCTTTACACCTTTCCACACCTCTTATGGCGTAATTTACACATTTTTTGAGTGGTACAGCCACGCTGTAGAGTTTTGTCTACAGCATGTATGGGCCGTCTCGTCCAGGTCGTTACCACCGTCTCACAGAAAACCGGCGTAAAGTAGCAGCTTGCTGCTGCGTTTCGTACGGTGAGAGATATCCGGAGGCCTGTATTATATACGTTCCTCTGCTGGGACGTGTCTTCTTTACTGTTAAAATCTGTATAAACTGGTTTTATTTCAATGTGTAATATTCGCGCAAACATAAGAAATCACTAACTACGTTTATAGTATGACCTCAGTCTTAGCTCATCGTTTTACACCTTCCCACGGTCTCTATAGCATTATTTACATACCATAAACAATCAGGATTATTTTTATTATTTCAGTAGTTATAACACTGTGTAAAATACAACATGCGTCACAATAACATCAGAATCTCGTAGACATGTTGACTTTGTATGATAAAATATGTCGCTTGATAATATCTTAAATGATTGCTTGTACTTTAACACTTTGGGCGGAGCAAATGGGTTTTCAAAATTTGTTGCACGGCGCACTATTTTCTTATACAAAATAAATGACGATTAGTGACGTTTTGCTTTTCATACAAGCAAAGATAATATGCAATGTGACAACCGTTACCTACTACACGTCGACGTTTATACACTATCGCTCCCGTCTGACCCGTCTGGCTCCGGGTCATAATCTGCATCAGATCCATGTTCACCATCGTCACTGAAAGGATCTGGAGTAGTTACCACTCTTCCCGTTCACGGCGCACAGGACGACTCAAGTATGGAAGCGGGGGCACCGAGCGACGTATTACGACGTTGCGAATGTATGCGTAATTACAATGTATGTGTGTGAGTAGCCTTTTAATAGTGTACAAAAAAACTAACGTGGAGTGGCGCTAGCAGTCAAAAAATTTAAAGCGATACAGCGCGATGACCTAGCTTGAAAGAATTGGTATATGCCTCAGCCGTTTATGCACGTTGATTAGAGAAAGACATGTTTTTTGCTGACGTGATTAAACGTTGTGTCAATTAGAATTTATCAAATTTTACGTACTATAACGTTGGTTCGCCGAAAATGTTAAGATGATTTGGGTTTAAATTGAGCCAAAATAGTCACAAACGTCTTTCTTTCCTGAATGAAATAAATAAAACTAGTGACTTATTTCATTTTACCATCATAAAATATGTAATTATCATGTAACGGTAGAAATTGATAAAAAAAAACATTTTTATATCCGTGTAAGACTCAAGATGGTTGAATGCACCTGTAATGGATTTAATGCACATTGTCTGTTGAATAGAAATACTATCTTTGTCCAATATGTTGTGTAACTGTCGATGGTGTGTCATGATTAAATAAATAAATTATATGAACCACGCGCAGGTCCTAGTTGGGCAATAAAAAAGGATTTAGCTCAAACGAAATCCCCTCGCTCCTAAGATACCATTACAACTGCACCACCGTGACAATCTTTTTTTGTTTTATTATATGTTCTAGTTCATAAATTTACCAGGATTAAGTTTGTACCATCCGATATGAAAGTTTATCCACTATCACATTGGAAAATACTTCTTTGCCCACCCCTTAGAGGAGGCGTGAATGTATTTTACGTTACCTAACAAACACCTTGTACGCACAAGCCTACAAATATTTTAAGTAACCGGTGTCATTTTCGTAATAAAATAAATCATGTTACTTAATACCATAGACGACGACGTAGACTTTAAAATTGTGTTGCATACGCGAACGGCGAGGCGGGAATGACGTCTAAGGCGTGGGAGCGAGAGGAGTTGAGAGTAAGCGAGATAGCAATATTGAGACGGCTGTTTTGTTTGGTATTAGTTTTCATTCACAATAAATGAATTTTTCGATCAAAACCATGAAATAATATAGTTACTTCCGGAAAATAACTTCAAATTGAATGAATGATATATGCACGTAAATAATGACAACAGTAAACAACAACTGCTCTTGTCACTCTGTGATGAGAGATGAATGAGTTGTGGTCAATTGACCGTAACTAAGTGCGCAATTTCTTTGTACCGGACAGCTTGTCTAGTAGTATAAGTACATTAAAGTCTTTGCCTCGTTCCCGTATAAAGATCGAAATTGCCCACTTTGATAGTCTAATTCTGGATCCGCGCCTGACAGAAACTGTTAATTTCCCGACCGCATTAGAAATTAAACTATTAATTTAAACACTTAAATCAAATGCTAATCATAAAAGCTTTTCTTTTTTTCTAAGTTTCCGTCCGTCCCGTCTTGATTGAGGATTTGGTATGTGACCCGCCGTCTGACCCCCCACAATCCGCTATCGTCCGTCTGCAGACATGACCGGCCTTCCACGTGCCAATAGGGTAGTTGACTAGATTTTTTTTATTATTTAAATCAATAAGTTACGTTACTCAAAATCTATTGCAGAAAGAATTTTATAAATCGGACCAAAAATAAATAAGATAGAAGCCATTCAAATCCTGTAGAAGGGGTAACTGTCAAATGACAGACGATGCAACCATTGACGTCACTGTGTAAAATGTTCATTATGGTGCACGCGTGCAAGCGAGATAGTGAGATATCCCTACTACGCACCCACTTTTCCTCATACCAACATTTAAAATCATAACTGCGGGCACATTTCTGAACCAATTTTGATTGTGTTTTAATAAAATCGTTTCTTTTGCGTATCATTTTCTGTTGCTTATAAAATAATGTATAAAATTCAATATAGGAAACTACCCTATTCTGCGGGCAATGTCGGTGACTCTGGTTCTCTGGTGGATGACTTCATTTCGATTTCTAAGTTATATTTGATGCACTTACTGTACTTAATAATATTGTGACGAACAATCAACGCATTGAGTATTGAGTATTGATTGACCCTTTATTCTCGACTCATCATAATTGAAGGTTGTCTGGTAGATATCGGTTTTATAGTGCATTCACACCGTTCGATTTTTAACCGAAATCAAAAAAGGAGGAGGTTCACAATTCGGCGCGTTTTTTTTTTGCTATTTTTTATGTATGTATGTACATCGATTTCTCCGCCAATTGTGGACCCATTTTATAGGAAAAAAAATCACTCGATAGAGTTTAGCTGCGGTGTGGTCCCATACAAATTAGGTTAAGATCTGAGGGGCTAGCACGGAAAATTGCGAAAATTTATTCGAGCTGTCATCGACAGCAATTTCTATGAGATTTTAGTTACAGCGCCTCTATCGTACGTAAAAGAAACTAATTTATATGGAATATAGACCAATGATATTTAAGGAATTATCTATCGAGCCCTCGATACCTTTACATTACGATTTCGATAGTTTTCCGTGCTAGCCCCTCTGATGACGGAGTACGGAGAAAAAAAATATAACTCCTCAACGGACAACAGAATTTTATTGGAATTTGCATGCTGTTCATTGAAGTCGGTTTCTAAGTTTTGTTAAACGTTATACCTATTATGATAAATCAATCAATCAATCAAAGATTTGAGTCGTCTCAACGGATTCAATCGAATTGAGCAACAAAACCATACAGCTTTTGTTGATCGGTTAAAGTCGAACCATGAGAACCCCACTAGTAGCAACGAGACAGCTTTTTACCCAACTGCCAAGAAAGGGTTATTGTAACATATTTAATTTAGTTATAACTTATAATAATACAATTTGAATCTTATTTATAGCTAATTATATACCTATATAAAAGCATACAAGGTGGTAGGTCCCTCGTATGTTAGAGTCCGTCCGGTTTGGTACCACCACTTTGTCATTTCTGCCGCCAAGCAACAATGTAAAAGCAAGCGCATACGAGGGACCTACCTCCTTTTTACATTACATACATTGTTGATGAATGTTTTTTGGTCTTCAACAGGGAATGAACCTGCGCCTGGCGTTCGCCATCATATCATCCGGGTGCTGGTCTGCCTTTCAACATGGCTACAATACAGGAGTACTCAACGCACCACAAACGGTAAGCATCTTAACTTGTTCCTTATAAGGATGATTTTATAGCATTGGCCGGCAAACGAGCAAGTGTCTCACCTGATGGAAAGTGTTCTCCACCGCCCTTGTACATCCACAATACTAAAATTATGGGCTGGTTGCCGACCTTAAAGGAAAGAGATTAAGGGATTAGGATGGGGAGGGGGATTTGGGGTTCCGGATATCGCACTCACCGTAAGAAACGCAGCAGCAAGCTGCTACTTTACGTCGGTTTTCTGTGAGACAGTGGTAACGACCCGGACGAGCCGCCCATTCATGCTGTAGACAAAAGTGTATACAGCGTGGCTCTACCACTCATATGGGTGTCATAATATTCGGGTGTTATGGGACCAAGTCTCTCGTAGTTCCTGATATCCACGATACAGGTTAACCTAGTGTGGGGTCAGGACTATGTGTGTGGCTGTAAAAAAAAATTGCTTCCAGGTGATGTCCGAATGGCTTCAGACTGAGGTGCTGACTGGTACGAACTCTTCGTTACCAGCGAAGGAGGATCCCAAAGTGACCACGATTTGGTCGGTGGCTGTGGCGATATACTGCGTAGGGGGGATGATTGGTGGCGTCATCACAGGCGTCGTCGCTGACAGGTAAATAAATAGGGCAGTTGACTAGATTTTATTATTGTTTTAATCAATAAGTTACGTTACTCAAAATCTACTGCAGAAATAATGTTAATAAATCGGACCAAAAATAAATAAGTTAGAAGCCATTCAAATCCTGTAGAAGGGGTAATTGTCAAATGACAGACGACGCAACCTTTGACGTCACTGTGTAAAATGTTCATTATGGTGCACGCGTGCAAGCGAGATAGTGAGATATCCCTACTACGCACCCACTTTTCCTCATACCAACATTTAAAGTCATAACTGCGGGCACATTTCTAAACCAATTTTGATTGTGTTTTAATAAAAGGGTTTCTCATGCGTATCATTTTCTGTTGCTTATAAAATAATGTATAAAATTAAATATAGGAAACTACCCTATTGTCTGTTATAATCATCAGCATCTGCTATCTAGGTGGTAGGTCCCTCATATGCGATAGGCCATGGGTAGGTACCATCGCGTCGTCAATTTGTGCTTTTTGCCGTGAAGCAACAGTGTGTAACAGTGAAATTACTTGGCATATTTTATATCTCACAATGACAAACGCAGTCTAGTCCATTACCACGCTGTGTTTTTTAATTCAAAGTTCTGTGTGGTGTTGCTTCTGTTTATGGGCAATACTTTTAATTGAAGTAAAATTATAAATGGTATTTATTTCAGATTCGGCAGAAAAGGAGGTCTGTTATTGAACAACTTGTTGGTGTTTGTTGCGACCGGTCTACAGAGCTCGGCGAAGGTCGCCAAATCTGCTGAACTTTTCATTGTTGGCAGGTACATAACGCCAAGCTAAATGATATACCTACTAGACTTATTTAAATTGCACGTACAAATGCATTTTTTAAATAGTATAGGTAAAAGTTATATGATACTGATTATCGAAATAAGATGGGGCGGGGCTATAAAAGTCTGTGCAGCTCGTTCATTCATCAATTTATATAAATGGATTCATGATCTCTAGTTGACATTTAATACGTCTAATATTTAGCGCGGTGCAGAACGTCGTATCTCGATCTAGAAATTTAATATGTAGATATTAACTTTTATGAAATAAAGTTGATTTTGAACGTTATATGTACCGCGCAGCTTGTCTAGTAATATACATTAAAGTATTTGGTATATATAAGGTATTTGGAAGGGGATAGAGAATTTGGGGCTTCTGATAAGTTACATCAGTCTACAATAATTGATGAATGATGATTTTATTTTCAGGTTAATCATAGGCGTAAACAGTGGTTTGAACGCTGGTTTAGCGCCATTATACCTGTCTGAAATATCACCGGTCGGTCTGCGTGGATCGGTGAGAATCTTCTATCATCTTCTGTCTATCTATCTATATATATACTGGAGACAGATTTGCATTCCCAGAGACTCGCCGAGCTTCATTGCTCGGTGTCGAAATAAGCGTGCCACTGTCTATCCTGGTTTACAGGAGTTACAGTGGCGGGTGTGTGGGCGGGATAGTCTCGTATCTATATACTGGGTGTAAGGGTACCACTTCCGAAACTGGAAAGGTAATAAACGCCGTTCCTTTACTGTTTACTTGTCATTTTGGAAACGTAAGCCTGCAATGTAAAGCGTACTATTATTAAAGTCGCGAGTCAATGACCCGCACGCATTACCGCGCTTCAATAGTCAGTAGCTCCAGTAGTCAGCGGGCCGTGTGCCGTGCGGCTGATTTGAAGAGTCAGACTTTTTTATTTTCGTTACCTTAAGTTATTAGGAAAAATACGATTTTAATGATTATTTGAATGAAACATAATTGTTTTTATTGGTCCAAACAAGACGATGCGTGAAAAATTTAAAAAGTATGCCGACATTTTCGCATTTCTTGTGATATCGCATTAGTAATCAACAACACTACCACCTGTCCTCGTTTTCGGAAGCATTTCCCTTACACCCTGTACCTATATTACGCTAATGGCCGTTCCCTATATTCTGTCTGTCTCTAGTTTTGCTATACCGGCGATAGAAAATTTTATCTATTTTCCGTTTTACCGTCCCAATAAACTTATTAATGATAGGTAATCCTATTCTTCATTGCTGTCTACCGATGAGAGGACTGATAGCTGACTACAGATATACAACACTATGAAAATGACAGTTCAAGCGTCCCAATATTTTTTATGTGCTATCTGTCGATAAAGTTATTTAGTTTTTTCTTTATCGGTATATTTTGACCGATAAACAGATATCCTCGGCTGTAAAAAAACGAAATAAATAACGCATTTTGAAGAAATAGCCATGAGTATACAAGGCTTACATGGCACTTGCACTACAATACAAAAAACTAAATAAATTATGTAAAAATCTAAAAGAAAATATTTAAAAAATCTAAAATTCCCATAAATAAAAATAATGCACCGTTTTGATAATTAAATTAAGTGCAAGAGACATATAAATATTTGTTAATGCGAACAAAATAATTCCCCACTCCAGTAAAATCCCCCAAATTCGCTTGGGATTTTCGTTCAAAGGACTTGTATTCAGAGCCGTAATGCATTGACAATAAAACGTTTCGTTATTACATTGTGTTTTGCAACATAATAAGTATTTCTCGTTATTATTATTTCATTTACAGTGGTAAAAAATAAGAATTATAGATAAATGTTAAATTAAAACTTATATTTCTAATCTAAATCATATCTTCATATTTTCTAACATAAATTAAACAATAGTTCCTCTTTCTCAGCTTGTATGAACAAAACGCACAAGAGGGCCCAGATAGACTGCCTATCTATTGCTATCATAGTATCCGACGTGCATATCTAAAAAATAGGGACGATTCCAAGCAGTAGATAGAACAATACGGATGTTTGACGATAGCTATCTATCGTGAAATTGAAGATTAATATTGGGAACGGCCATAAGAGAAAACTTCGATTGAGACTCGACTTTTGAGACTCACATATTTACTTGTCAATATTTTTTTATGCTACATTACATATACGACGGCATTTCGGGGCTAGCTATGGGAAGAAATGCCGAAACAAACTCATGGGTTATGGCCTCTTTTAATGTACAGACATTGTTTTACAGAACTATGCGAGTGTAATGTACAGAAATACCTGGAATGGTCTTTTCAAGAAATAGTCAAGAGTATACCAGACATAATTAGCACTCGCAATCACATAAAAAAATGAAATAATTAATAATAAAAAAAACAAAATGTCAGTATTCCCTTACACACTAATATTGCGCCAATAGAGCAGTCAATATTAAATAATATATAAAAAAGAGAACTATGTACAGCCAATTTTGTAAGGAGTGAGCTGCTCAATTCCAAGCTGTTTTGTCTTCCAAGTAATCTTTCACATTGTAATAACCTTTTGGCAAAGCCTAAGTTTAAGACATAATTTAAATTTATTAAGGCTTAATAGTTGACACACACACATATTTGTTTCCAGATAGGCACAGTGTACCAGCTGGTAATTACCATCACAATCCTGCTCTCTCAGATCCTAGGCCTTGAATCTGTATTGGGCACTCAGAATGGATGGCCGTGGTTGCTAGCTGTGACAGTGTTGCCAGCTGTAATACAATGTGCAACGCTGCCTTTATGTCCGGAGTCGCCGAAATATCTCCTGCTTAATAAAGGAAGGGAACTGCATGCGCAGAGAGGTAAGTAGCTCGAAGTGGCAGAATGTAAGATTAGCCTAGCATAAAGGGTACTATTTCCTGTTGTGAAAGTTTGTATGTTTGTCAGTATGTGAATTTGGATGTTCGTAATTTGGCACATAGGTAAACCATGACCTGGTTTAAGACAGGCTAAAGGAAAAAGGCATTCACGCGAGCGGAGCCGCGAGCAAAAGCTAGTTTACTATATTTAACACCCGTTTCACCACCTCTGAGTGAATGGTAACTTACCAAATATGGTAGTTACGTTCAAATTAAAACACACTGACAAACACAGAGTGTACGGGGATCGCTTCCGAAGCCGATAGGGTAATAAAACATTACCTTAACATAAACGGAAAACACCATTCTTTTGACTGCGGTGCGGTCTAATGCACCTAGGATTAGCATTATACCGTTTTGGCTTCAGTCAACTTTTATTCTACATTCAATCTCATTACGATCTATGTTCACATTGGACGTTGATATTGGTTTAAGAGAATGCCATTTGCAACTTTCTTGACGCTGAGACTAGAGGGGCTAGCACGGAAAACTATCGAAATCGTAATGTAAAGGTATCGAGGGCTCGATAGATAATTCCTTAAATATCATTGGTCTATATTCCATATATATTAGTTTCTTTTACGTACGATAGAGGCGCTGTACTAAAATCTCATAGAAATTGTTGTCGATGACAGCTCGAATAACTTTTCGCAAGTTTCCGTGCTTTCCGTATATATATTACGAGAATTGGCCTACTGATGGACAAAACTGTCCACAGCGTGGCTCTACCCCTCAAGAATATTGGCTATACATACACATAATAAATACGGGCCGAATTGAGAACTTCTGCACTTTTTTCGTCGGATAAATACAGAGATTAATCCTGTTATACTGTACTCTTCCAGCTCTGAATTGGTTGCGTGGTGACGTCACCGTCCACGGAGAAATGGAGGAGATGCATCAAGTATGATTTTTTTTAAATTGTGGTAGCCTATCGTAAAACTACAAACTTTTTCTTTTATATACGTAATAGGCTCGCGTTTGACCACTATCACGCCTGATGGTAAGCGATGATGTGGTCTAAGATGAAGCACGCTTGCCTAGCAACAAAACGACTTGGAAGACACCCAGATTATATTTATCGGGGAACAAAGACTCCGGCAACTTGTTCTACAAAAATAAAATGTAAATCTCTCTGTAACATTAAACGATAAAATCTAAATGTAGTTAAATATTTTTGTAACATGTGTTAAAACTTAAGAAGTAAGTACCGGCGACCTCACTATGAGTGGGAGAAGGGCAGGTGGAAGATTCTTTTATTTTTTTTATAGCAAGATAGAAGTTGAAATGAGTAACAACCAAAAACAGTTAAAAATCGCACCGCGCTGAATTTCTGTCGAACCTCCATTCCGGTAGATTCAGTGACTGACGCTGGACTGAGGTCTCGGGTTCGATCCCCGAGTCGGGTTAAAGTGATATTGGGTTTTTCTATTTCGAAATTCTCAGTATCAGCCCGGAGTCTGGAATTGTGCCCGGTATGGCGATAGGCTCGCACCCTATCACATCATGGGGCGGAAATAAGCTCGGAGAAATGTGGGTGTACTGGTTACACCTCTGCCTACCCCTTCGGGGATTACAGGCGTGAGTGCGTATGTATTTTTTGTTTGTTTGTCTTAATCATGTTGTTCCGAATGAACAGATTTGGATGAAGTTTCTCACACATGACTATTATTAATGATTTTAGGAAGCAGAAAAGAACAAAGTGAGCAGGAAGGTAACACTACGCGAGTTGTTGGTGAAGAGACAACTGAGACAACCGTTGCTGATTGCAATCATTGTGATGGTCGCGCAACAGTTCTCCGGAATCAATGTGGTCATATTCTTCTCAACGCATATGTTCCATGAGGCCAATTTGAACGATTCGCAGTCTCAATACGCTACTTTAGGTAAATTAAGATACATAATATAACATAGGGCATAATCTGTTTATGGGCATGCGTGGCGCTTACCATCAGGCGAGCGACCGGCTCGTCCCATTCAAACTAATAAACAAAAATAGATTACCTCTCGTATACTTCGATAAACTAGTATTGAACTCAAGTTGACAGTCGCGTGCGGCGCACAATATTGAGTGCACGTATTTTCTATTATCTCGATGTCCGGTTTTATACATATCTACCCACCATAACTAAAATTAAAAATGAGTGAAAGTGAGAAAGAAATTAATTTTTTGAGTGGAAATAGTGATGATGAAGGTGAGGAAGTTGTGATGCAAGAAAATAATACCGGACTGCAGCGGTTAGCAGAAAAAAGAATGAGACAAGAAAGTGACGACGGAGAAGTTATTCTAGAAGATGGAGAATTTACGGTCGTGAGAAGAAGCTCAAAACGTTTGATTCGAAGCACATCCACAGACGGTGCAATTAGTGAGAAAAATGACTCAAACGAAGTTACATGTGAAGTATGCATTACATCGAAGCAAGTGTTGCCTAAGCAAATTGGTATAGCAAAGTTGCTCAAGGAAGAAAATATACAGAGCATATCAAAAATTAAGTTTAAAAATCCATACAGAGTTTTAATACAATTTACAAAACGAGAAGAAGCTGAGAAACTGATATCCTGTAAAAAAATTAAGGAACTTGACTATCGATGTCAATTTACACATGAAGTCAGCTTATCCTACGGGATTATTAAAAATATAGATTTAGACGTCGAATTGGCTGAAATCCATTCAACATTTTCGAGTGATTATGAACTGGTATCCATCAGGCGCATGAAAAGATTTTACGAAGGGAAGTGGACAGACAGTGAAACAATACGCATATGTTTTAAGGGTTCTACCTTGCCCCCGTATGTATATGGTTACGGGTGTAGGTTTAAGGTGGAACCTTATGTATTTCCAGTTACTCAGTGCTCTGGATGTTGGAGATATGGGCATTTAATAAAGCAATGTCCCACCAAGAAAATAGTTTGTCCAAAATGTGGAGGCCCACATCATAACTGCGAAACCACACAATATGTATGTGTAAATTGTAAAGGAAGTCACATGTCACTGAATAAGACTTGCCCTATATTTATAAAAGAAAAAAACATTCGAAAAGTTATGTCCCAGGACAACTGCACATACAGAGTCGCGTTGAGTACATATCTAAATAAACAAACTGATAGAACAGTATCAAAGGTAACTACTGGGAACATTGCAATACAAAGTACACATAATATATCGGATATAAATTACTCAAATCTGTCTTACAAAGATGTAGTTGTTAGTTGTGGAAAAGAGACATCCGAAATGGATAAAACTGACGGAATTATGAGCCAAAAATCGACGAGAATAAAGAAAAAAGATAAATTTAACAAGAAGAGTAATAATAGTATCGGTAATCAAGACGTGCAATGCGACCAAGAGATGTCTAGTGAAATTAATGACAATGAGGATGTAGAGAAGGAAGAAGAAGATAGTAGAAGTAAGAGAAGTTATTTTAAAATCCTGTTGAACAAAGTGAAAAATGTTATACTATCTAAATCAAATTTTGAAGTTAAAGTTATCGCGGTGATGAAAATATTAATCGAAGAATTTAAAAAATATTTTTTAGGGACTTTAATGGAGACTGACTGTTTAAATAGTATTCTTAATCTGTTCAAAAATGGCTAATTATTCTTTACGTGACAGTAGACTTAATATTATTCAATGGAATGCTCAGAGCATAATACCAAAGCGATTAGAGTTTGAGTGCCTGTTGCACCAGGAAAATGTTCATTTAGCAATATTAAGTGAGACTTGGTTGGCTGTAGATACAGATTTAAATTTTTGTAATTATAACACATTCAGAAGAGATAGAGAAGATTCGTATGGAGGTGTAGCATTTATTATACATAAGTCACTTAAGGTACAAACATCTACACATAGGTTAGGCAATGTGGGTATAGAAATGATACATATTAAATTACTGAACTGTCCTACCCTGGAAAATATTTTTTCTATCTATTGTCCATCTACAGTCCGAACTTCTCAGATAGATTGGGATTGCTTATTCGGTTTTTTTACAAGAAAGTCTTTAATAGCAGGCGACTTTAACGCCCACCATACGAATTGGTCGTACAAAAATGATACGAGGGGGGTACAAGTTATGACCTCTGCTATAGATAGTGGTTATATTTATCTAAATGATGGAAGTGCGACGCGAATAAAACTTGCCAATGGGCTGCTGCAAGAGTCATCTCCAGACATAACATTTATTTCCTCTGATATAGCCGTAAAGTTTAAATGGAGAGTATTAAATGAAAACCTCGGCAGCGATCATTTAATTATTAAAATATTACTAGATTATATGCCAAATAGACACTATAGTAGGAAACGAAATTACAAATTAGCCAACTGGAAGCAATACAAGAATATACTTAAAACTGCTTTTAGTAACCCTGTTATAGGAAATATTAATAATGTTCAAGAAAAATATGATTTCTTTATTCAACAAATTAACAATGCGGCTGATCGGTGTATCCCCGTGATAAAAATATGTACAGATCCTACATCTAAATTTGAACCTAAATCCTGGTGGAATTCTGAACTCTCAAAGTCTGTAGCTCAACGTCGATTATTATTAAAAAGATTTAGGAAAAATCCTACCCCCGATAACTTCTCCATATTAGAACAAAAAACAGATGAAACAAAACAGTTAATAAGGAAAGCTAAGACCCTGAGCTGGCGTCAATTTTGTGATGGTATTGATGAGACTATATCAGTCTCTGAGATGTGGCAACGAATGCGGTGGATAAAGGGTTACAAAAGGAACCAATTTCAAGCTTCTGATAAACAGAAAGAAGAATTGTTATGCAGCTTGGCACCTGATTCTGTTCTTCCACAAGCACCAGCCTTTAATTCGACGAATTTATCTTTAGAGATTGATTTTAACATAGAGGAAATGGTCAAATGTCTTAAGAAGAAAGATACAGCTCCTGGAAGTGATCTCATTACCTACTCTATGTTATTCAATTTGCCATCAGTAGCTAAATACTTTTTATTAGATATTTTTAACCTAATTCTCGCTTATAGCTTTATTCCATTGCAGTGGCGTAATGTCCAAATTTGTCCAATCCCTAAAGCCAATGCACCTGCGAGCTCCACATTCAAATTGAGGCCAATTGCACTAATGTCATGTGTTTGCAAAATTTTCCATACAATGTTGACAAAACGCCTGGAGTGGTTTATTGAGAAAAATATATACTTGTCCCACAACACTACTGGGTTTAGACGTGCACAATCAACTTTAGATTCTCTAGTTAAATTAATTTGTTATGTTCAAATCGGGTTCTCGAAAAATTTGTCATCACTTGCATGTTTCCTAGATATTGGTAACGCATATAATAACATTTTGATTGATAAACTTGTGTGTACATTAGAAGAAATAAACGTGGGTGCTAAAATATCTAGATATATATGGTCCTATTTTAGTGATAGACGACTTTTAATTCAAATGAATAGTGACAATAGCTCAAGTATTCTATCTCGATGGACAAATAAAGGTTATACATATAAAGTTTGCCAAAATATAACAAATGTAACAATATCTCAGTATGCAGATGATTTCATTCTGTATACTAGTCATTATAAACTTGTTGACAGTGTAAGTAGTATGCAAAATGCATTGGATACAATATTTTCAATTTTACAGGATATTGGCCTTCAGTTATCAGCAGATAAGTCAAAATATGTTATTTTTAGCAGAGGACATAAAAAACAAGAAGCTCGGCTTCGAATCAACGACGTTACTTTGCAGAAATCAGAAAATATTAAATATTTGGGTGTGTGGCTTGATAGGTCACTGCGCTGGGGAAAACATATAAATGAAACAAATCAAAAAACTCTTAAATATCTAAACCTTTTAAAACTTCTATCAGGGTCTTCGTGGGGTATCCATCCAAAATATCTCCGGAGATTGTATATTACATTAATCAGAAGTAGAATAGATTATGCTAGTTTCATTTATGACAGTAGCGCTAAGACACATAGGTATACATAAGTTGGATATAGTTCAGAATCAGGCTCTAAGGATAGTCGGCGGTTTCATCAGAAGCACACCTATAAACGTTATGGAGTGCGAGCTAAGTATTCCACCTTTGTTTGTTCGTAGAGAATATTTGGCCATAAAGTACTTATTGAAGGCAAAATCGTGGTCTAATAACTTAACCATTCGTTTGTTAGATGAACTCAGCCCCATTTGCACCAACCGATATTGGCTTAACAAAAAGAAACCACTTTTAGTGACAATATATAATAAAATTAAGCACGAAACCATAAATACTAGTAGACCTCTAAAAATGTTCACTTTAGATACTTGGGTTACAAACATTAAAACTTTTGAACTATTGAATTGTAACTTAGACTGTATAAAATCAAGTAAAAACTCTTACAATCCTGATGCACAAAATTTACACTGATGGCTCAAAGAATGCTAGTGGTATAGGGGCGGCATTTTTTGACCCATACTGCAAGAGTAGTGGTAGTTTTAAGATTTCTAATGCAAACATCTGTATAATGACTGTGGAGCTTACTGCCATTTTAGAGGCGTTACGGTACGTAAAAAGAAATTCTTTTAATAAGGTGGCAATTTTTACTGACAGCAAAAGCGCTTTGCAACATTTGGCTCGATGCGCCTCTGGATACAGAGGTGCTTCGGTAGCCTATGATATCATGACTCTGATGCGTTGGTTTGAAATTAATAATGTGTCTTTAAGGTTGCAGTGGGTTCCATCGCATTTAGGTTTAAAAGGAAACGAGGAGGTTGACATTTTAGCGAAAAATGCAAGTATAAATGGGCCAATAGTTGATGTAAAACCATGTTATTTTGAAGTATTGAATAAATACAATTTTATTTGTTATAAAATATGGAAGGAATATTTTGACGAAAATTCTAAGGTAAAAGGTATTTGGTACAGAACCATGCAATGTGAACCTCCTCGTATACCATGGTTTACGAATGTTAAAATTGGCAAAAGTTTTGTAGTGACTGCACATAGATTAAGATCTGGACACATACCATTGAATAAGTTTGGCTTCTTAATGAAGAAAACTAGCAGCCCAAACTGCGATCAATGCGGAATTGTAGAAGATGTCCACCACATGTTAATGGAATGTGTCCGATATAAAAATGAAAGAGAAATATTAATGAGGGAATTAAAACTTAATATTTGGGATATAGGTGTGTTTCATACAATCTTATCCAAACCTTACTGTGAGGACGCTCTAAAAGTATACAAATTCATGAGCAATTTAAAGAAAACGTAATGTTTCTCTTTCTGTTTTTACCTATTAATTTTTGGTTACGATGAGGCTGGCATAATCTTGTTGATTCAAAGCCTCTAAATAATTATAGATAAAAAATAAAATAAAAAAAAAACTCAAGTTGTCTTGCTACAAGGAAGGTAAATACATCGAAATAAGATGACAAGAAACGTAACTCAAGCAAAAAATTACCCCACCAAGACTCTGTAAGGGGGTGGGGCTATAAAAGCCTAGCTCGTCCATTCATCAATTAATAAAAATAGATTCATGATCTCTAGTTGACACTTAATACCTACGTCTAATTTTTTGCGAGGTGCAGAACGTCGTATCTCGATTTAGAAATTTAATATTTAGACATTAACTTTTATGAAATAAATTTGATTATGAACGTTCATTAATTTTTGTTGCGTGTATGAGTGTTACGTGTGATTTAACATTTGCATGTGTAAGTAAGTGGAGCCGTATTTTTGGCAGATTCATGTGAGAGTTATAGATCTAGTTATCTTATTTCGATGATTACAGCTATGTATATTAGGTAGTCGTTATTGTTTTTTTTTCCTCATTGCGGAATAAGGTGGTAACTAGCAAAAACTTTAATGTATACTACTAGACGGGCTGTATAGAACTAAAATTATGTCACATAACGCGGGAGTTTGACAGCTCATAGACAGGCAGCGCGATAGGGGTCCTAGTTAAGAGTAAGCGAGATCGTAATAATGAGTTACGATCAATTGACCGCAACTTAGTGGTACTATTTCTACCTTCATCATACGGACTGCCAAATTGTGGAACAAGTTGCCGGAGTCTTTGTTCCCCGATAAATATAATCTGATTGTCTTGCTTCATCTTAGGCCACATTATCGCTTACCATCAGGCGTGATAGTGGCCAAACGCAGGCCTATTACAAATTAAAAAAAAATGTACCGCGCAGCTTGTCTAGTAACGAACATTTTACACAGTGACGTCAAAGTTTGCGTCGTCTGTCATTTGACAATTACCCCTTCTACAGGATTTGAATGGCTCCTAACTTATTTATTCTTGGTCCAATTTATAAAATTCTTTCTGCAATAGATTTTGAGTAACGTAACTTATTGATTTAAATAATTAAAAAAATCTAGTCAACTACCCTATTCTGTAAAACAATGTCTGGATATTAAGAGGCCATAACACACGAGTTTGTTTCGGCATTTGTTCTCATGGCTAGCTCCGAAATACCGTCGTAAATGTAATGTAGCATAAAAAAATATTGACATGTAAAAGTGATATTTATGATCCAATTTACAGAATAAATGATTTGAATTTGAATTGAATTTGGTAATATTGAGTTACGGTCAATTGACCGCAACTTAGTGGTACCATTTCTATGTACCGCGCAGCTTGTCTAGTAGTATAGGTACATTAAAGTCTTTGGTAACTAGCAAATGAATTATCGTTTTTTCCAGGTATGGGTGCTATGAATGTGGTGATGACATTGATCAGTCTCCTGCTGGTAGAGATCGCCGGTAGGAAGACGTTACTCCTCACAGGATTCCTCGGAATGTTTGTCTGTACCGTGGCAATCACTGTGGCTTTATTGTTCGTGAGTATTTTTGAAAACTTTAGGCGAGCACTTGAGCAGTTGAGCACTTTTTGGGTGAACAAAAATCATGGAACTCGCGTCATCGTCACCGAACGCTTCCCATGAGCTATATGTATACTGTGTATATATGTACATAGATATACCTCCGTGCGATATTAGTATACATTATATATATACAAAGAGTATACGACAGACACTGAATCTATCGTAGATCGGCAGAATTATGCTGCCCTTGATTAATTGCTTCACACTCCGTTTAAAGGATCCCATGTTATAGGAAGGAGGAAACACGTGCGCCGGCAAACTATAGCTTTATGGTCCAACAGAAGTAAGATTTTACGAACTTCTTGGTCCGAGCCGAGATGCAAGTGACCACGAAGCTATGGTTCCGCAAGCCAATTATGTAACTTGTGAATTATATCGTCGAGCTATTAGGTATATTATTATTTCCGAATTATTTTTGGTTTGTAAATAATTGTTAATGACCAATATATATGTGTCGCGAAACCCCCTTTTTTCATGTTGAGTTTGCGAAATGAAGTTTTCAACACATGCACACAAGAAATTAAAATATTTCGTTATATATAATATACGTTCTTTGAAATATCAATATACATACGGTAGTGTATGTTTGATAATCAGGCTCAATGACCGCAGTTTGAGCCGGGCAGTGATCGCAGTATGCCCTATAAAATTATGGGCACTCGCCCAGGTGACCAACCTCCCCTTATAGTCACCCCTGACCCAGCAATACTGTACATATGTACACTTCTGCCGCAGCAGGATATCCATATTACTCGTTGAAACTCTCTGTAACAAAGATACACTTCTGCCGCAGCAGGATAACCATATACATTTGTCGCCACAGCAACTTAACCACATATAATATAAAAATAATCATGAAGCACAAAGAAATATTGCATTATACAGTCACCATGATTATGTTCTAGCACTTACCGCTAAACTCGATCTTGCCGCACTAGGTACACAAAAACTACTCACTACACTGCCCACTCACTACACTGTCCACTCACTACACTGCCCACTCACTACACTGCCCACTCACTACACTGCCCACTCACTACACTGCCCACTCACTACACTGCCCACTCACTACACTGCCCACTCACTACACTGCCCACTCACTACACTGCCCACTCACTACACTGCCCACTCACTACACTGCCCACTCACTACACTGCCCACTCACTACACTGCCCACTCACTACACTGCCCACTCACTACACTGCCCACTCACTACACTGCCCACTCACTACACTGCCCACTCACTACACTGCCCACTCACTACACTGCCCACTCACTACACTGCCCACTCACTACACTGCCCACTCACTACACTGCCCACTCACTACACTGCCCACTCACTACACTGCCCACTCACTACAATGCCCACTCACTACACTGCCCACTCACTACACTGCCCACTCACTACACTGCCCACTCACTACACTGCCCACTCACTACACTGCCCACTCACTACACTGCCCACTCACTACACTGCCCACTCACTACACTGCCCACTCACTACACTGTCCCCTCACTACACTGCCCCCTCACTACACTGCCCCCTCACTACACTGTCCACCCACTACACTGTCCACCCACTACACTGTCCACCCACTACACTGTCCACCCACTACACTGCCCACCCACTACACTGCCCACTCACTACACTGCCCACTCACTACACTGCCCACTCACTACACTGCCCACTCACTACACTGCCCACTCACTACACTGTCCACTCACTACACTGTCCACCCACTACACTGTCCACCCACTACACTGTCCACTCACTACAGACAAAAGAGCTTCTTCGCCCTCCGTTAAGACAATAATCACTTCAACTCATAGTTTATTGGTTATATTTACAATATTTGGTACTACTTTACAGACCACAACCCCATGTCAGGATTCTCTATAGACCGTTCTCTAATTATAACTCAAATAACTAGAACCGAATAGTAAACCAGCATAGCTACCGCGTAATGAACACTTGGACTATCGACTGAGCACTGATCTTAGTGAACTGACTGACCGCGGGCAAAAGACCCCTAGTTATGGCGACAACCTCTTTTATACCATTTAACTACCCTCCCACAACTATATCGCACCATTATTATTACAATGTACCCAACGTTGCTTTCTCAGACACCCTCAATATACTAATATTAACAGAATACCCTATTAATATAGTTTCATGCAGTATTTATCTACCCACAATATCCTTTTTTTTATATAATAAAAATAAGATTTCCTGTATAGCGACTTTTAAATGAACAATTGTAAATAATCAAAATACTTCGCGGTATTCCGCGACAATATGTATGACTCTTTTGGTATTGTGTGCGTACATGGGTGGTGATGATCACTTACCATCAGGTGACCCACTTGCTCGTTTTTCGGTCTATGCAATAAATAATAATAATACTAGCCCTGTATTTTATACGTCCCACTGCTGTGCACGGGCCTCCTTTACTGAATGAGAGGGGTTAGGCCTTATTTCACCTCGCTGGACTAATGAGGATTGGCAGACTTCACATTCTTATGAAGAACTTCTCAGGTAGCTTCTGCAGGTTTCCTCATGATGTTTCCTTCACCATTAAAGCAAGCGATAATTAACAATTATTACACACGTAACTTAGAAAAGTCAGAGGTGTATGCACTTGGGACTGGTTTTGAACCTGCGACTTTCGTCTCGACAGTCCATACCACTCCTCACTGAGCTGTCACTGCTTCCTATCTCTCTATTCTAAAAAAAAGTAACTGGCGCCGCCGCCGCCGCTGCCAAAAGCTTGTCACGCTATCTCCTCCGAAACCGCTGGGGGTATGGGGTCGAGACCGAAACCAATCGATGCAGAATAATGTGGGGAAGAAAGTAACATATGTCTCATATTCGTCGGACTTTAAGTTTTTTTTTATTTTATGTTTTGTGGAAAAACATGGGCGGCGCCCCTAGTGCAATAAAAAAAAACATACCAAGCGTGCCAATTTTACTATTTTCAGACCAATCACGTCTGGGTGTCGTATTTGTGCATAGCTCTTGTGATTCTGTTCGTGGTGATGTTCGCGGTGGGACCAGGTTCGATACCATGGTTCCTGGTCACAGGTATGTATTGTATTTTACTATAAGACTTCTTGAGTGGTAGAGCCAGGCTGTGTGTTTACAGCACGAATGGGCCGGCTCGTCCGGGTCGTTACCACTGTCTCACAGAAAACCGACGTAAAGTAGCAGCTTGCTGCTGCGTTTCGTACGGTGAGTGAGATATCCGGAGGCCCAAATCCCCCTCCCCTTCCCAATCCCTTATTATCCCTTTCCTTTAAGGTCGGCAACGCGCCCATAATTCTTTTGTATTGTGGGCGTACATGGGCGATGGAGATCGCTTACCATCAGGTGACCCATTTGGTCGTTTGCCGGCCTATACGATAAAAAAAAATATTGTTGACAGTCTCCGTGGCGCAGTGGGAGAGTAGCCGTCTTCGAAGCTAGAGGCCGTGGGTTCTATTCCCACACTGAGAAATATGTGGGATCAACAAAAAAATATTTCGTGTCTGTGTGTTGTGGGTTGGCAAGTCCCTCGTTGTTGCCGATACCTACGATACAGGTTTACCTAGTGTGGGGTCAGGACTATGTGTGTCTGTTGGGTGTATTTTTTACCGACTTCAAAAAAGGAGGAGGTTCTCAATTCGGCGCGTTTTTTTTTATTTTATTTTTTTGCTTTTTTATGTATGTACCTACATTGATTTCTCCGCCAATTGAGGACCGATTTTGTTGAAAAAAAATCACTCGATAGAGTTTAGCTGCGATGTGGTCCGATATAAATTTGTTTAAGATCTAATGTTGGAGTACGGAGAGAAAAACTAAAACTCCTTAACGGACAACAGTACACTCGTCGCGATTGTGTTATTGTATTGGAATTTACATGCTATTGCTGTAACTACCACTAAAATTGAAGTCGGTTTCTAAGTTTTGTTAAACGTTATTATTTTTATTTTATTTCCAGAGTTATTTAACCAGTCATCCCGTCCCGCGGCGTCGTCGGTAGCGGTGACCGTCAACTGGACTGCCAACTTCATCGTAGGTCTCTCCTACTTGCCGCTATCGGTGAGTAAAACGACTTTTGGACAATAATGGGTAGCCAAATCCGATTGCATTGCTAGGACATAAATAAAACATTTTCTTTTTTATCGAATGAGTATCGATTGAGTATGGTACAGTTGGGAAGGCCAAAGAGGTATGCAAGGGTCGTAGCAAGTGGAAATCCGTTGTCTCTGCCTACCCCTATGGGAAACAGGCGTGAGTCTATGTATGTATGTATCGATATTTGACTTGCAACTTTCGACATCACTAAACGTCATTACAAATAATTTATAGTGATGTGGGAGTTTTGGCGGGAATTCTGACAGTGCGGTGGCTCTCTTATTTTGATTATTTCTTAAACTAGTTTAAAGTTGTGTTTGTTGTATAAATGTGGTGTGGTTTTGTGCAATAATCATTAACGATGATGAATAGTGTATGGAAACATTGAAATAAGTGGATTTAGGTGATTTTTGATCAAGGGTATTGTCGACCTTGTGCTTTCGATTCGCTTGAAGAAAGTCGTCTAAGAAGCATTGAACTGAAAGGAATTATCACCAAAACTCCAGCAAGACCTTGAAATCGGCCACACCCCTGTTTTATCGTTCTTAGAATATAAGAAAAGAATATAACTAATGACTTGGCAGCATGGTCTCTGATCTTAGCCGGTTCCTTATGGAACAAACCGGGGAGTTTTGGCGGGAATTCTTACAGTGCGGTGGCTCTCTTGTTTTAATTATTTCCTAAACTAGTTTAAAGTTGTGTTTGTTGTATAAAAGTGGTGTGGTTTTGTGCAATAATCATTAACGATGATGAATAGTGTATGGAAACATTGAAATAAGTGGATTTGGGTGATTTTTGATCAAGGGTATTGTCGACCTTGTGCTTTCGATTCGCTTGAAGAAAGTCGTCTAAGAAGCATTGAACTGAAAGGAATTATCACCAAAACTCTAGCAAGACCTTGAAATCGGCCACACCCCTGTTTCATCGTTCTTGGAATATAAGAAAAGATATAACTAATGACTTGGCAGCATGGTCTCTGATCTTAGCCGGTTCCTTATGGAACAAAAAAAAAAAAAAAAAAAAAAAAAAAAGGAACAAACCGGAACAAACAAAAAAAAAATATAGTGATGTGATCGATCTTATCGATCGTAATAACGAGTGATTCAAATTAGCGTGAAAAGGATGTCTAGATATTGATAAGATCCGGTACATAAATACTCACTGTCAGGTGTATGTAACGACCCTTAAATGTGACCACACCTTTTTGTAACACGTGCATAAATCATATCTACTAAAATAAATAAGTATTGATAGTTTTAGCAAGAATTCAGGCACTGGGCCGCTTTTTTTAATTATTTTTTTAACTTTGTTGTATAAAAGTGTTGTGATTTTGTTCTATAAACATAAACGATGATGACCAGTGTATGGAAACATTAATATTAGTAAATTTCGTGGGGTAAAATCCGGACGGGACGGTCGACTTAATTCGATTCGCTTGGAGAATATAGTCTAAGAAGTATCTTACTGGAAGGTATTCACACCGAAACTACGATAAGACCTTGAAATTAACCACGTGTTTCATCGTTCTTAGAAAATGACAAAATAAATAACTAATGAAGTGGCAGCATGGCCTCTGACCTTAGCCGGTTCCATATGGAATGAATGAAAAAAAATATTGACAGTGATTTTGACGAAACTTTTTTTATTTCAGCTCGCTCTCGGCTCGTACGTGTTCGTGATATTTGCAGCTTTACAGTTTATATTTATATTGTTTATATATTTCAAAGTACCGGAGACTAAAAACAAAACTACCGAGGAAATAACGGCCATGTTCAGACAACAGATGTAAAAGACTTTTTAAATGTTGGAAGCATTCAATATGCATGAAACTTTGGCGCAAAACAACTTGTCTGGGCTGAAATGATACTCCACTCTCCCTCGACGCCTCCCGTTGCCCTTTATGGCCATTCTCTAAATTTTGTCTATCGACAGATTAGCTTACTATCAATAGTTTTCTACAGATCTTCCATACAAAATATGTAAAAAAATTACCGCCAGTAAGCAAACCTGTCGATATACCGAATATTGGGAACGGCCATTAGTGACTGAAAACAATATCTGTGGTGCCGTGAACAGATTATATAAATAAGTATCTTCAGGCCGGACAGGGTTATTTGCGCGTGTTGTAACTGATGTTTACTTTGTCTCTATCTTTTTAAAGAATGGAATTTGAGAGGGAACGTGACAAAGCAACTAATATGCTGTTAATAAGCTTTTTTAAACAGGGCCGTTTGATGCCATACGGGGGCCCTATTATAACGAAAAAAAAACTACTGTCAACTTTTATTAGAAAGTAAAAAAAAAAAATTCAATATTATATCACATTGATATATCATCAGAACAGCGAAGTTACTGTCAAGTGTTGTTAGAAAGTAAAAAATGATTTTTTTTTCTCCAATATAATGTTATCAGATCAGCGAAGTAACTGTCAACTGATTGTATTATTTGAATTAAAAAAATATATTTAAGTATTGCTACTAGGTTTTTGGAATTTAGGGGCCCCCATTTGGGACACTGGGCTGATGCCCGGGTACCTGTAGGGTAGACGGAACTAGTTTTAAAAGTTATTTAAATAAACTTGTGCTTAATTATTTATATAAACACTATTTTATGTGCCTATTTAAATACTACAAACGAAAAGAAGTAAGATCATTGTGTTATTATGAATTTTGTAAATCGATATGGGCCCAAAATGTGTACCTAATTAAAAATTGTCTAGGTATAACAAAATGATTGTAAAAATTCTAAAGGTATGTGTTTTATACGGCACTTGATGCTGACGAGATCTATAGATAAAAACAAGCTAAAATACTTGACTACTACTAAACTTGACTTGTTTATGGGCAGCGCCATATTACCTATGACGTAATAGATGCTGCCAGACTTAAATTTAAACTACTAGACAAGCTGCACGGTACATAGAAATTGTACCACTAAGTTACGGTCAATTGACTGTAACTCAATATTACCATCTTGCTTACTCTCAACTAGAACCCCTATCGCGCTCCCTGTCTGTGAGTTGACAAACTCCCGCGTTATGTGACGCAATTTTACTTCTAAACAGCCTGTCTAGTAGTATACATTAAAGTCTTTCAATGCTGCCGATCATCAGTCCGTCACTGAGGTCCCATTCAAAAATCTTATTCCGTTCAGACCTGGCCGAAGAGACGTCACGTAATTCTCATGCAGAAAAGTTGAAGACCGGGTTCTGTTCGGTCATAGTATGCGAAGTCCTAAAAGTGTAATTCTCAAATAGCTTTAGTGTTGAAAATTATATGTACAATATTCACAAAATAACTTGGCGGCGCTGAAGATAGTCAGTTCAATTATCGCGACAGCCATTGGCGTAGCGAGCGCCGAAATGCCCTTACTTAGTTGTGCCCATTACAGTCCCGGGTCTAGTTGGGGTAGCAACCCGGGGCACCCGGCCGGCAGTTTCAGGGGCCGCCAAAATCATAATATAATATGATTAAAAATAAAAAACTTGCTCCACAAAGCGCCTAGAGCATACGGAAGCCTGGCTCACCGTTGACTTGTAAGAAAAGGCGCCACACAGGCCCTTTGTGCATAATTCTTTTCGTTTCTTTTCTTTTAGTTTTATATGTAATTTATCTCAAACGCTGGAGAGAGGGGCGCCACTATCAAGTTTCAGCCCCGGTACGAAAAAATCGTAAATCCGGGGCTGACCCATTATTATAGATTTTCTAGGGCAATCCTAGAATATAGGAATTTAAGTAATTAATACCCATCGGTAAAATAAATTAAATTGGAATTCTATGAACACAAATGGCCGAATACTGAAATCTTAGGCTGAAACGCTGTCAAACAACTACTTATTTAAAAAAAAAATGTTAGAAAAGAGGGTCTTCATATGTTTCACGTTCATAAATGCTTGAGTTTCGTTTCCTTTCGTTTCGATTGTCCTTATTAAGTACAGAGGTCACATTAGGAAAATAAAAATTGTTGAAATGCGAATTGTGTCTTTTTGAGGCACGTCTTTTCAACAACTGCTCAATTTTATAACCTTTTCAGTTGTGAAATAAAATACATTTTTTCGAAATTATTATACACAGATCTTAGATCTTATTTAGATATAAAAAAAAATATTTTTTATGATTTCAAAATCGTTCGAATATCATACCAATGTATCGATATTTCTTGCTTTATCGACAATGGTATTACATTTTTTCGAAATTATTATACTCAGATCTTAGATCTTTTTTAGATATAAAAAAACATATTTTTTATGATGTCAAAATCGTTCGAATATCAATAAATCGATATTTCTTTCTTTATCGACAACGTTACTTCTCAAATGTATCGATACTTTTTGGGCTTCCAACATCCCTACTACGATGCTCGATGGGGGCGTTTCTTATGCTACATTTACCCGCTTGATCAATGAAAGTGTGGATTAGTCACAAGTCCTTGCCACAAACTTCCTTTGATTTGTGACAGAAAGAAACCGACGCTGTCGCTATCCTTATCAACGCGACAGAAAGTTCTTGCAAGCCTACACAAGCCGTAGATAGAGTAAACTATAGATGAAGTCACGTATTCCATCTCTTTTACTTCACAACGAAAGAGACTTATTAAAATACAATAAGTGTGAAAAAGACAAAATTATTTATTTGTTAGCCTTATCGCTATTACTATTTGATTTCAAGTTTGTGGAGTCAAACATTGGTGTCCGAAACTATATTTTATAAAATTATAGATTTCTGGTTATGTTATTTATGTGTTCTCGCATCATAAAGTGTCTGAAAGTGCGTGCGGGAAATTTTAAAAACCATAAAAATGGTCGAGTGCTGCATTTTAGAATGTAAAAGCCGATTCAAACAAGAGTTGTGTGATCTCATACGTGGTTACACGGTGCCTTTATTTATAGGTTCCTCTATCTACGATACAGACCTACCAAACCGCTCAAACCATATATTTGAGCCAAATACTTTTTGGGCCTGTAAAGTGTTAGCAAGTGTGTAGATCAGCTTATAAAAGGTTAAAATTCACATTCCAAAATACCCTGCTCGAAGGACCACAGTGTTAAATATGTCTAGTATTAAGATTTAGGTTAGTTGTTAACGATCAATTTTGTTATATACAAAACATTTTTCAATAAAAGTTTTCAATATAATGTTTGCATTTTTTAATGCACAAGACCTATCCATAAACAATAGAAATACCCAAAGAGAAGAAATACCATCCAGTATTTTCGAAGTTGAATCTTTGAATTTCGAACTGCAAGGCACTGAACTACGTTCGTCACCCCGAGACATGAAATGTTAACCCTCATCTTAAATAATTATCTATGAATCTCACAATGCCCACTGACTTTAATGTTCTTCAAACAAAACACAGGCTTAACGCAGAAAAGGATAACGCGGTGGTACTTACCCAGACGGTCCAAACGAGAGACCTACCTTCTAGAATCTAGGACTACATAGAGGTTCTAGGATAGGAGTGTGTTTGTGTAAACATCTAGGGCCTAGATGGGCATACCCATGCGTAGATTAATTTAATTTTATAGCATATGCCGCCTACAATACCAGAAAAATAATGGGCGCATTGTTGACCTTAAAGGAATAGGATAATTAAAGTATTGGGAGGGGGTTTGGACCTCCGGACATCTCACACACCGTACGAAACCAAGCAAAAAGGAGCTGCTTTCCCTTTGTCTTAACTATCCCTTTCCTTTAAGGTTGACAACCTTTGATTATAGTACTCGTATTGTTGGCGTTCAAAGGCATTGGAGATCACTTAGCATCAGATGACACAATTGCGCGTTTGCCGGCCTATATAAAAAAAGAAGGGTGGCGTAGTGGGCATGCGAAGGTATTCTCTTTTTATTGGTTTATTGAGGGTGTCTGAGAAAACAACGGTAGGTATATTGAAATAATAATGGTGCGATGTAGTAGTGGAAGGGTGGGTAAATCGTATAAAAGAAGTCGTCGCCAAAATTGGAACCCATTTGCCCGCAGTCAGTCAGTCAGTCACCAGTTCACTAAGATCAGTGCTCAGTCGATAGTCCAAGAGTTCATTACGCGGTAGCTCTGCTGGTTTACTATTCGGTCCTAGTTGTTTGTTATAATTCATAAGAGATTAATCTCTAGTGCATCCATGGGGTTGTGGTCTGTAAAGCAGTCATATTGTATAAGTGACCAATAATAATGAGTTGAAGTGATTGCCGTCGCTTATCCAAAAGAAAAACGATCCAAGACAACGCCAACGGCCGAATCGAAAGGCATGTCGAAAAAATATCGGAAGCACCTCGCGAAGTTGCAGGTAAGTTTTTTTTAATAGCATAGACCGGTAAACGAGCATGTTGGTCACCTCATAATTAAGGGATTGGCAAGGAAAAGGGGAATTGGGAAGGAGATATGGGTCTCTGTATATCTCTCATCGTACGAATGAATAAATGGGCCAGCTCGGCCTCTGTCTCGCAGAAACCCGACGTAAAGTAACAGCTTGCAGCAGCAAATCGCTCTCTCCTTCCTAATCTCTTAATTATCCCTTTCCTTTAAGGTCGGCAACACGCCCATAATTTTTGTGTATTGGGCGTACATGGACGGTGGAGATCACTTACCATCAGGTGACCCTATTGATTTGATTTTATTGTGGGCTCCTTTTCTCCGCACTTAGCCCGTTGAATGTCGGGCCATTGTGCGTGAAGTTTGTGCCGGCTAGAGATCTAGCCAGCCTAACTCCGACCAGAAGCGCAGGATCCTCCTGGTGTCTCCTCAGGCTTCTCGGAGTGACCTCGGTGTATTGAGGATTTCCGCCCGTTGTGTAGCTACACCTTCACATTCCAGGATGACGTGTGAAGCTGTTTCCAGGTGACCCTATGCTATAAAAAAAAGTTTATTAATTATGATTGTTACGTGTGATTTTACCTTTGCATGTGTAAGTAAGTGGAGCCGTATTTTTGTCAGATTCATATGAGAGTTATCGTTCTAGTTATCTTATTTCGATGTGTAAATGCAATGACATGCAATTGACAGCCTTCGTGGCGTAACGGGCGAGTAGCCGGCTGCGAAGCGAGAGGCCGTGGGTTCGATTCCCGCACCGAGACAAATGTTTGTGTGATCCCACAATTATTTGTTTCGTGTCTGGGTGTTGTGGGTTGGCAAGTCCCTCGTAGTTTCTGATACCCACGACACAGGTTTAACCTAGTGTGGGGTCAGGACTATGTGTGTGACTGTTGGGTGTATTTATTTATTTATTTAATAAAACAGCGTCATTAGTGTTATTTCGTTTATTACGATCACCAGCGGACCCTGGGTCGGAACTCCTCGCTGACGGCCACTCGCTTGATGGTCTCGTAGCCCAGGATGATGCTGAAGGAGAAACATGCAGACTGCACCAGTCTCGCCGATAAGCCCTTCGCGTAAAGACCTGCGAGGCCTTCTTCAGCCCATAACTGTTTGAACACTTGCTTCATCGTACCCACGCCTTCAACCTGGAAAGATACAAACTCGATATTAGGATAAAATCATGTAAGTTTGTTTGTTACGCTTTCACGCGAAAACTACTAAACCGATCATCATGAAACTTTGTACACATATTCTTGGTAGTATCAGAAGTGACATAGGATACTTTTTATGAAAAAAATATTTTTGTTTGTTACGCTTTCACGCCTAAATCACTCAACCAATTTTGATGAATTTTGATGTAGGGATAGATGGGACCCTGGAGACGGTTATAGGCTACGTTTTATTTCGGTAAAGTCTATTCACGCGGGCGGAGCCGCGGGCAACAGCTAGTAATAAATAGTATAAATCTTCTTCCACCTCCTCTTATCCCATTCAGTTTGTGCACTTTTTAACACATGTTAGAGAAAGATTTGGCTTGTAGTTATTACGACCGGTCACCTGCCTGACATCAACCCCTCTGGGGAGAAAAACTATCAGTATCGAGGAAATCAAACAAAAATACGAAAACATTGAGTAAACATTATTACAAGGTATCTGTATCGATAAATAATATAACGTTTAACAAAACTTAGAAACCGATTTCAATGTACAGCAATAGCATGTAAATTCCAATACAATAACACAATCGCGACCAGTGTACTGTTGTCCGTTGAGGAGTTTAATTATTTTACTCCGTACCCCGTCATCAAATCTTAACCAAATTTCCACCACATCGCAGCTAAACTCTATCGAGTGAATTTTTTTCAAACAAAATCTGTCCACAAATGGCGGAGAAATCGATGTACATACATAAAAAAAAACGTGCCGAATTGAGAACTTCCTCCTTTTGAAGTCGGTTAAAAAACAATCTCTCACGTAACTATCGATATAACACTTCATTCTTCATTCGTACCTGTAATCTAGCACGCACTATGTCCAGCGGGTTGGTGAGAATGGTCGTGGTGAAACCGCCTAGGGTTCCCGCCACACACTGTATTAGCAAATGTGACACCCACGTTGGCGTTACTTTTAGCAGCTCGTCTGTAGATTAAAAGTATTAAATTAAAACCACGCCTGTAATCTCCGAAGGAGTAGGCATAGCTTACCTTTAAAGACATACCGTTACTAAACGAAAATATAAAATTAAACAACTAGTTTATACACGATATTGCATTTAGCCAGCAAATCTTATTTAGTTTTGTAACGGTCAAAATTATACGCCATCTACTTCTATAAGTGGAATTTTTATGAAAGTGTAAAATTCATCGTATAGTTTACGTAATTTTGAAAAAATGGCATTAGTAACTCAATTCTTGAAAAATTTCGTTTAGTAACGGTTTGTCTTTAAAGGTGCGATAAGTGTAACCAGTACACCCACATTTCGCCGAGCGTATCTACGTCCCATGATGTGATAGAGGGCGAGCCTACCGCCATACCGGACACAAATTCCAGACTCTGGGCTGATACTGAGCATTTCGTAATAGATAAACCCAATATCACTTTTACCCGATCGAACCCAAGACCTCAGGAGACTTGTAAGGTTCATGCAATCAAAATAAAATCGAATGCGTTAATATCAATACTTTATTTTGGACTTTACCTATGGTCAATTAGAAGTATCGGTATCGGCGCCTAAAACCAATACAATTTTTTTTATAGTAATGACCGGCAAACGAGCAAGTGGGTCACTTGATGGTAAGTGATCTCCACCGCCCATGTACGCCTACGAAATTAAAATAATCATGGGCATGTTGCCGACCTTAAACGAAAGGGATTGGGAAGGGGCCCCTCCCCTCCCCGATTTGGGCCTCCGGATATCTCACTCGCCGTACGAAACGCAGCAGCAAGCTGCTATTTTACGCCGGTTTTCTGTGAGACAATAACGACCAATCCCATTCATGGTGTAGACAAAACTGTCTACATATTTTTCATTTTTTAGTTGGATTTTCTATAAAAGCGTGTTTTTTAGTTTTTTTTTAACTATTATTTTTTTATTAAAGTACTTAAAATAAAGTTGGTACCTTGATAAGTGGTATACAGCGCCCACCATAGCGCCGAGTTGGGTACATAAGCGGCGAGTGAAGCCGCATACCCGCGATAGTAACCCAACGCGCCGTGCAGCCGGTACACTCTGACTGCCACTTCTTTAGCTAACGCCGCTTTGGATGTCCGCTTGTCTAGATCTAGACCTAGAGGGTTCATTGTCTGGAAGAGAAAAGTTTCATGTCGATATTTTTAACCAAATTCTATCGAAATCTTATACGGGCGCGTTGCCGACCTTAAAGGAAAGGGATGATTAAGAGATTGGTAAGGGGAGGGGAATTTGGGCCTCCGGATATCTGACGAAACGGAGCAGCAAGCTGCTACTATACGTCGCGTCGGTTTTCTGTGAGACAGCGGTAACGACCCGAAAGAGCCAGCCCATTCATGATGTAGATAAAACACCGAAATAAGATAACTAGAACGATAACTCAAATATGAATTTGCCAAAAATACGGCTCCACTTACTTACACATGCAAAGGTAAAATCACACGTAACACTCATACACGCAACAAAAATTAATGAACGTTCAAAATCAACTTTATTTCATAAAAGTTAATGTCTAAATATTAGATTTCTAAATTGATATACGCCGTTCTGCACCGCGCAAAAAATTTGATGTATTAAGTGTCAACTAAAGATCATGAATATTTTTTAATGAATTGATGAATGAACGAACTGCACTGACTTTTATAGCCCCGCCCCCCTTGAGTTTTGGTGGGGGTCATTCTTTGCTTGATTTCTTGATTTACGTTTCTTGTCATCTTATTTCGATGATTAGCCTATTTAAGAATAACCAATTTGACATGTCAGTATCTCGGGGCTCAAAGGGTAAAAACAGTTTTGGTTTATTGTGCTTTACGCCCTTTGAGCTCCTGTAATGCGTACGCGTTACGACTGAGGCTGACGCTGAGGTCTCGGGTTCGATCGACGGGTCGGGTAAAAGTGATATTAGGTTTTTCTATTACGAAATACTCAGTATCAGCCCGGAGTCGGGAATTGTGCCCGGTAAGCCGATAGGCTCGCCCCCTATCACATCATGGGACAGGGTGGGATGTTAAATAGTACTCACGTGATTCTTGCTGCTTCCAGCCCTTCCTTTAACGAGTCCTAACACCATAAGATGTTGGCTGAGCACGTCAAATGGTACTATAATGGTCTGTCCCACTATGGATGCACAGCCTCCTCCTATGAACGACTGAAAAATTCATATCTAACATTAGTGATTTCTTATGTTTACGCGAATAATACACACTAGCCTTTGCTTGCGGCTCCGCCCGCGCGAACGGCCTTTTCCGGTATAAAAAGTAGCCTATGTTACTCAGTGATAATGCAGCTTTCTAAAGGCAAAAAAAATTTTGAAATCGGTCCAGTAGTTTAAGTTTATTCGTTACATACAAAAAAATACAAATTTTTCCTCTTTATAATATTAGTGTAGATTAAAATAAAACTAGTTTATACGGAAGTATTAAGTTCGGCGGAATGTGCCTGGTTACACCTCCACCTACCCCTTCGGGGATTGCAAGTGTGAGTGCGTATAAGTATTAAACATAATTTTCTCCCCAGAGGGGTAGACGTTAGGCAAGCGACCGTTCGTAAAAACTAAAAGTCAAATCTTTCTGTAACGTGTTAAAAAGCAAATCACCCAAATTCGAAAATGTGAAAATTACATTCGATATTTTATCGATGCACAACATTTATTTCAGCGCCATCTATCGGTAGTGGGTATAGTAACTTATATTCGATATTTTATCGACTAGCAACAGTTATTTTTGCGCCATCTATCGGCAGTGAGTGTTGTACTAACCTTCCATTTGGGGCTGACGTCGTGCTTGCCAAGCTCGTGCCGGACGCCCTCGTACGTTGAAATGTAGAAAACACCCGAGATTATTTGAAACTGTAAAACAGAAAAAAAAAATGTATCGTTAACCAACAGTCACACAGTGACTTGCGAGTGGTAGAGCCACGCTGTAGACGCATTTGTCTACAGCATGAATGGGCCGGCTTTTCCGGGTCGTTATCACTGTCTCACAGAAAACCGACCTAAACTAGCAGCGTGCTGCTTGCATTTCGTACGGTGAGCGAGATATCCGGAGGCTTAAATCCCCTTCCCCTTCCCAATCTCTTAATTATCCCATTGCTTAAAGGTCGGCAAAGCACCCATGTTTCTTTTGGTACTGTGGGCATACATGGGCGGTGGAGATCACTTACCATCAGGTGACACATAGTCCTGACCCCACACTAGTGTAATGATTTTATGGTTCGAGGAGACGTTTTGAAAGATCGAGTGGCTCAGTTAAGACTCTTTAATACTGTTCTTATAATATACTTACACAACTACTTATACACTAATCTAGGTAAACCTGTATTATGGGTATCAGGAACTACGATGGACTTGCGGTCCCAAAACACCCAGACCCATAACAAATATTTGTGAATCAGACAAACATTTGTCTAGGGGCGGGAATCGAACCCTCGACCTCACGCTTCGCCACTGGTTATTCGCCCGCTGCGCCACGGAGGCTGGCGATACGATGGCCGGATAATAGGGTAGTTGACTGGTTTTTTTTTAATTATTTAAATTCATAAATTACATTACTCAAAATCTATTGCAGAAAGAATTTTATAAATCGGACCAAAAATAAATAAGTTGGAAGCCATTCAAATCCTATAGAAGGGGTAATTGTCAAATGACAGACGACGCAAACTTTGACGTCACTGTGTAAAATGTTCATTATGGTGCACGCGTGCAAGCGAGATAGTGAGATACTACTACGCACCCACTTTTCCTTATACAAACATTTAAAGTCATAACTGCGGGCACATTTCTGAACCAATTTTGATTGTTTTAATAAAAGGGTTTCTTTTGCGTATCATTTTCTGTTGCTTATAAAATTCAATATAGGAAACTACCCTATTACTTATATCGATCAAATCCACTTACGCTTGAAATCCAGAAGCCTCTATAAAGTCCTGTAACACCCTCGTTCCTGTATATCTTCGATATAGCGTCTGTCACTCCACTGTAAGCTTCTTTTTTACGTTGAACTTGAATCTGTGTCTTCACTAATGTTAACGGGTAAAGCGCGCATCGTACTGTCGAATAAAACACTACTATTTATTTATTTATTTTAGGGAAGCTTACAGACTAATTACATTTATTAAATAACATCTATGGTTTAATAGCTAATTACAAGCCTCCACCAATTCATGACCATATTGGTTACCACTTATTCTATGCAGTTATGTTAGTTTATACATAGACAGATATCAGTATGTTCCATGTGTTAAGAAGTACTCTTGTGTCAAAACACGTTTCACTTTGCCTGTAGTAGTGCCAAATAAATCTATATCCAATTTCGATACTATACAATATGTAACAAAAACCCTGTTGGGCGTTTTAACTGTGATATCAGGAACCAATATTCAAACGTAATGAAATAACTCGCATAGGAAAATGAGACTATAAAAATAATCATATAAATTTTTTATGATTTAATCATTTTATTGTTTGTGAACCGTATTTCGATTGATTACCTCTGCAAGCGATGAATCGGAGCCAGAGCGAGATAGCAAGTATCTGCGTCAACGTGCATCAAACGCGCTGCGCCGCGTGCGCGCCCGGCTACGCCAGTGCGTCACATGAGTCAGCTGTTCATCACTTTTCAGATGAAAACAATTTTTTTTTTAATATGTTCATTTTTCTAAGTTACCTGTGTAAGGATAATATCTCGCTTCTGTTTATTATTTTTTAAATTTAACCCATAAAATCCGCATATAAAAAATTAATACACCCAACAGTCACACACATAGTCCTGACCCCACACTAGGTTAACCTGTATTGTGGGTATCCGAACTACGAGAAACTTGGTCCCACAACACCCAGACTCGAAACAAACATTTGTAGATCACATTTGTCTCGGTGCAGGAATCGAACCCACAGCCTCTTGTTTCGCTGCCGGCTACTCGGCAACTTCGTCACGGCTGTCAATAGGATAGTCGACTAGATTTTTTTATTATTGAAATCAATAAGTTACATTACTCAAAATCTATTGCAGAAAGAATTTTATAAATTGGACCAAAATTAAATAAGTTAGAATCCATTCAAATACTGTAGAAAGGGTAATTGTCAAATGACAGACGACGCAAACAATGACGTCATTGTGTAAAATGTTCATTATGGTGCACGCGTGCAAGCGAGATAGTGAGATATACTACGCACCCACTTTTCCTCATACCAACATTTAAAGTGATAACTGCGGGTACATTTCTGAACCAATTTTGATTGTTTTTTTAATAAAAGGGTTTCTTTTGCGTATCATTTTCTGTTGCTTATAAAATAATGTATAAAATTCAATATAGGAAACTACCCTATTGACTGTGTATATGAAACTCACCTGTAAAGCTACTAAACGTATATAGCGGAAAGAATTTGCTCTTGTCCATCATACTCCACTCTATGTTGGTGATTAGCTGTGGTGGCGGTGTCTCAACCATTGTGGCGGCCATTTTGTCCTCTTTCTTATCACGTTCTATATTGTCTACCGGCCCACCCTTCCATAAACTCAAAAGCATCTATGCAACTAACACTCTATTTACAATAAAAAATATAATTATACTCTTTGGTAACTAACTTTACATTGATTTGTATTTTATACAATTGGAATAACGAGTTTCTTTAAAAATTAGTGTTTTTTAACATAAAAATAAATTTGCTATTTATATTAACGAGACTAGTTAAATCTCTAATTTAGCTATTTTTTTGTTTGTTTGTTGTTTAGAGTCAAATTGTTTGACTAAGTCACTTTGTAATGGGTCGTATTTGTTTTTTTTGCTCTTATAGGTTCTTCCATGATTTTCTTTGTTCGGGTTTAAACGTCAGTATTTCCGCTGAAGCTGTAAAAGAAAAAAAACGCATCACTTTTTGTAGTAAACTAAGTTTCCGACATCCAGATATCCAAGAAATTCGGCGACCTAAATCCCCACCCCTTCCCCATCCCTTAATTATCCCTTTCCTTTAATGATGGCAATGCTCCCATGATTCTTCTGGTGTGGGCGTATATAGGCGATGGAGATCGCTTACCATCCGGTCACCCACTTTCTCGTTTAAAAATAATTTAAGTTATTCATAATTTGGAAAACATTTAGGCGTGAAAAAAACAGTACCCGAGAGGCAGTACAAAATGCGTTTGAACGAGTTATTGCCTCCCGTCCAGCCGATTTCTCCAAGAAGGGCATCGATAAATTACCACTGCGCTGGCAAACATGCATCGATAACATGGGTGGTTACTTCGAATAATAGAAATAAAAATGGAGAAAAAATACTATAACTTTTTTCGTACAGAATGGCAATTTCATAGGTAAACCTATTTAGTGGTAGAGCCATGCTGTAGACAGTTTTGTCTACAGCATGAATGTGTCGGCTCGTCCGGGTCATTACCACTGTCTCACAGAAAACCGACGTAAATCAGCGGCTGGCTGCTGCGTTTCGTACGGTGAGTGTGATATACCGTACCGGAGTTTCTTGCACGTTCGTCTCAAGCGAAACAGCATTCCGAACTAGCGGTAGAATTTTGACGGAATCTAAATAATGTATAACATTTTATGGATTCAATAAATATTTTGTATTTGAATTTGAATATACGGAGGCCTAAATCCCCCTCCCCTTTCCAACCCTTAATTATCCCTCTCCTTAAAGGTTAGCAACGCGCCCATATTTCTTTTGGTATTATGGGTGTACATAGGCGATGGAGATCGCTTCCCATCAGATGACTCACTCGTTTGCCGGCCTAGGCTATAAAAAAAGACTTATTATAATAGGTATCTTAAAATAACCTGCATCTGAACAACACTAAATTTAGTATATATACAAGTTTTCCTATGCATGGGTTTATTGACCTTTGTTTTTTTGTCTTTGTTTGAATTAGATTCTAGAGGACACCTAGTACCTAGTTTTTTTATTGATTTAAATAACCGTGGCTTATTCACCTTTAAAGTTGGGAGGTCATTGACATCAGACGGTAGGTACCCAGTATTCGAGAGGCCGTCTGGGTAGGTATGACTGCTTTGTCTATTTTTACGGCCACGCAGCAGTGTGTAAGCACTGTTGTGTTCCGGTTTGAAGGACATTGAGCCAGTGCAATTACTGGGCATTATGAGACTTAACACCTTATGTCTCGGGGTGAAGAGCGCAGTCCAATGCCACGCAGTGATTTGTAATTTAAAGTTCTGTGTGGTGTTGCTTATGTTTATGGGCAGGCGTGGCGCTTACCATCAGGCGAGCGACCTGCTCGTTTCGTCACTCAAACTAAAAAAACTTGTAACAAACTGGTAAAATGTGGAATACCGCTTTATATTCTATTTTAGAATTGGCACGGAAAATTTTTAGAGTGTGGTATTATTTTTATCCATAACTTTCGCCCGGTTTCTGAAAGGCTGATCAAATCAACATTCAACTAACAGAACTTTGATTTGACATCGTTGACAAATCAATTCCAGTTGTTGAAACGTTATTTAGTGAAAAAATAATGATATAATATTTCATCTCTCTTTAGTACCGTTTGACATACGAATTTTCATATTAATTTGAAAGTTATGTTAGCTAACATGTGTGTCAAATCAAAGGTGTTGACCACGCTTCTAGCAACTCAATTTCGACTTGACATGGGATTTGACATTTGATTAGTTAATTTAACATTGATCAGCCTTTCAGTGTGTTTCAACCGGGCGTGTGTCTATATTTCGATGGAGTACGTTGGTCCCAACCCCCGACTACATATTATTATTAACCACACATTACGTCTAAATTATTTCCCGCTTTTTTCCGTGGCGCAGTGGCCGAGTAGCCGGCTGCGAACCGAGACGGTGGGTTCGATTCCCACACCGAGCCAAATGTTTATGTAACCCATAAAAATTTGTTTCATGTATGTGTGTTGTGGGTTGGCAAGACCCTCGTAGTTTCTGATACCCACGATACAGGTTAACCTAGTGTGCGGTCAGGACTATGTATGTGACTGTTGGGTGCATTTATTTACAAAAAAATATCTAGAATTTTCGATTTGATTTACGCTTCATGGCATTTCTGAAAACTCATCAGCCTGCAATTCACTGAAATGAACTCTATATCTTCCGGTACAGATAATATGTATAAGAACTGATAAGCCTATTATCACCTACTATTATGATAATAATGTAAACATAATCTAGTTATCTACTTGATAGCAACACTCAAAGAAAAATCAAATCCAAGGAAAAATATATTTTTAACCGATAATAAAAATACACAAAGTTTCTTAATTCGTCTGTGTATACAACGTGTTACAGAAAGGTGTAGTCTAGTTTAAGGGTCGTTACATACACTTTTATAGTTTAAGTACACGGTACGACTGCTGTGCTGAGGTTTCGGGTTTGATCCCCAGGTCAGAAACGTGATATTGGGTTTTCCTATCATGAAATGCTCAGTATCAGCCCGGAGTCTAAAATTGTGCCCGGTGTGGCGATAGGGTCGCCCCCAATCACATCGTGGGATGGAAATAAGCTCGGCGATATGTGGGTGTACTATTTACACCTCTTCCTACCCCTTCGGGGTTTACAGCCGTGAGTTTCTATGTATGTATATATTTCTCAATTCGAAAAAACGAACAATAAAATACTCACATAAAAAATAAAATAAATACATCCAACAGTGACCCACATAGCTCCGACCCCACACTAGGTAAACCTGTATCGGTATCAAGAACTACAAAGGACTTGCGGTCCCACAACATCCAAACCCGAACAAATTTTTGTCGATTACAAACATTTGTCTGTGTGGGAATGGAACCCACGGCCTCTCGCTTCGTAGCCGGCTACTCGCCCGCTGCGCCACGGAGGCAGTCAAATTTATATACAATATTTATTGTAAGTATGTATATATATTTGACTCTTAATTGGTATAAACTACACGTACGTATAAACTAGTTTTATTTCAATGTGTAATATTCGCGTAAACCTAAGAAATCACTATTATATGTTTTCTTTTATGTATGTATTATATACGGCCCTTTCTTACTCCTTTTCATATCTCTATCCTGTGGTTGCCTGTAAGAAATTGCCCTGATCAATAAGGCCGCCGATTGTACTATATTTTGTATTATTTTTCACACTAGGGGCTTTGCCCATGTTTTTCCACAAAACATAAAATAAAAAAAACTTAAAGTCCGACGAATATGAGACCTATGTTACTTTCTTCCCCACATTATTCTGCATCGATTGGTATCGGTCTCGACTCCATACCCCCAGCGGTTTCGGAGGAGATAGCGTGACAAGCTTTTGGCAGCGGCGGCGGCGGCGGCGGCGCCAGTAACTTTTTTTTAGAATAGAGATTTAATCTAATAGTGAGCGCAAACGCATAGTGACGACTCCTCTAAACGAATGTATAAGTGTTTGTTAAATATGTATTGACAATTTTCTGCTGTTATATCGGGCTAATAAATATGTTATCTATTGTGCGTAATACAAAGACTTCATGACGTATCAACATGGAACATTTCAATCAATACAATATATTATATTATATATTAGTAACGTATATTATACCTATTATATTTGATATGTATATAGTGTATATTTATGATTGTATGTACATAATCTATCACTATTTATTATTTATTATATATATATTTGTATTTATTTCAAATGTATTTTTAAGTTTTTTCTATTGATTGTACGCCTTTGACTACCTTTTTCTCTTTTCTCCATCCCATGGTTGTCTGTAAGACATTGCCTTGAGCGATAAGACCGCCAATTGTACCTATTTATGTATTTTTTGTTTTTATCATACTGTGTATGTTCTGGTGTACAATAAAGATTTAAATAAATAAATAAAATAAATAATAGTGTGACGAAATGTTCGGTTCATAGTAGGTACCTTACCTAGGTGATTAAAAGAAAATACGCCTCGGTGGCGCAGTTACAATGCGTACGCGTTACGACTGAGGCTGACGCTGAGGACTCTGGTTCGATCCCCGGGTCGGGTAAAAGTGATATTGGGTTTTTCTATTACGAAGAGCTCAGTATCAGCCTGGAGTCTGGAATTTGTGCCCGATATGGCGATAGGCTCGCCTCCTATCACATCATGGGACGGAGATACGCTCGGCGAAATGTGGGTGTACTGGTTACACACCTCTGCCTACCCTTTCGGGGATTACACGCGTGAGTGCGTATGCATATTAAAAGAATGCCGTAAGGATTACAGGCAGTGGCGGATTTACTAGGTTTTTTTTTTTTTTTATAGTATAGACCGGCAAACGAGCAAGTGGGTCACCTGATGGTAAGCGATCTCCACCACCCATGTACGCCCACAATACAAAAGAATCATGGGCGCGTTGCCGACCTTAAAGGAAAGGGATAATAAGGGATTGGGAAGGGGAGGGAGATTTGGGCCTCCGGATATCTCACTCACCGTACGAAACGCAGCAGCAAGCTGCTACTTTACACTACTACTTTACTGTGAGACAGTGGTAACGACCCGGACGAGCCGGCCCATTCATGCTGTAGACAAAATAGTTTACAGCGTGGCTCTACCACTCGTGAATTGCGAGAATATGCGAGAGGCCGTCTGGATTGGCACCATCGCTTTGTCTATACCTGCCGCCAAGCTGCAGTGTATAAGCACTGTTGTTTCGGCTTTATTATTATTTATTTATTAATTTATTAAGAACAAAAAGTGTGTAAAAAAATTATCATAGCCCCACAAAACGCCATAAGGCGGTTTGTCTGCAGGATCGTGAGAGTCATTAAATAAATAAATACACCCAACAGTCACACACATAGTCCTGACCCCACACTAGGTAAGCCTGTATCGTGGGTATCAGGAACTACGAGGGACTTGCCAACCCACAACACCCAGACCCGAACCAAATTTTTGTGGATCACACAAATATTTGTCTCGGTGCGGGAATCGGACCCACGGCCTCTCGCTTCGCAGCCGGCTACTCGCCCGCTACGCCACGGAGGCTGTCGTTGAAGGTCATTGAGCTAGTAAAATTACTGGGCGTTATAAGACTTAACAGCTTATGCCTCAGGGGGACGAGTGCAGTCCAATGCAATGCAGTGCTTTCATTAAAATGTTCCCCTCCTTTGATCTCAAACATTAAAATTACAATGATCTCATAATGTTTCGAATTATTTTTATTTTATTTTTAACATATATTGTATCTAAGTTTAAGTGATAAATTTGTATCTTCAGGCATACTGTCGCTGTTGTTAACAATTAGATTATTAGAGAGTTTTCCTTTTATTTACTTATACTTAATTTATAGGCTTTAAATTCACGGCACGTCAATTAATAATTTGGTACCCCAAGATATAGGCACAGCCTAGTTTGGGGACCTCTGTCAATACTCTTTATATATATTTCAGAGATGCCAATTTATGCGTTTGCTTAATTCTTTTTGTTTGTAATTATGTGTTTTTTGTCGCAATAAAGTTTCTTTTATTATTAAAAAATTAAGGTTCTATGTGGTGTTGCTTCCGTTTACGGGGAGGCGTGGCGTTCATCATCAGGCGAGCGATCTGCTCGTTTAGTCATTCAGGCTAATAAAGACCGGTTTAAAATTATAATTATTCTTTTTCCACATTTCTTTATGCCAGTCGCAGTGGGGTCGGCGCAACATGCTTTAACACATGGTACCGAAAGATTTGGTTTGTAGTTTTTACGATCGACCGCCTGACGTCGACCCCTCAGGGGAGAAAACACGCAGACCCGAAACAAATACTTGTGGATCATACAAACATTTTACTACTCGCCCACAGTTCGACGATAGCTGTCATAGTAGAAAAGACATGTCGCACAATATTTATCAAGTATGATGAACAAAATGAACATAGAAAACCAAAGGCTTTAATGTATACAACGAAATTGCGCACTAAGTTACGGTCAATTGACCGCAACTCAGTACGTCGCCCGCGAGAGAGCGACAAGCGCAGTTGTTGTTTGAATAGCTGCGAATGTTAAATTCGATAAACTAACACGAAATTGTTTATTGTGACCCATAAAACAGTCATTATTTACGTGCATATATTATCCATTCAATTTGAAGTTATTTAACGGAAGTTACTATATTATTTCTTGGTTTTGTTCGAAAATATCATTTATTGTGAATGAAAATGAATACAAAAGAAAACAACCGTCTCAATATTGCTATCTCGCTTACTCTCAACTCCTCTCGCTCCCACGCCTTAGACGTCATTCCCGCCTCGCCGGCCGCGTATGCAACACAATATTACTTCTGAACAGCCCGTCTATGGTATTAAAAAAGTTTTTGAAAACATTATTATGACATTGTAATGAATAATACATTGCCTCTATTTAAATAAAATGTTATGTTAATAGAAAAAGAACAAGAGTTTGTTTTGCATACTTATTTGTGATTTTTATTATAAATACATACATACGCACTCACGTCTGTAATCCTCGAAGTGGTTCGCAGAAGTATAACCAGTACACCCACATTGCGCCGAGCTTATTTCCGTTCCATGTGATGGCGAGCCTATCGCCATACCGGGCACAAATTCCAGACTCCGGTCTGATACTGAGCATTTCTTAATATCATCACATCGAAATGTGAGTGTGCTGGTTACACCTTTGCCTACCCCTTCGGGGATAACAGGCGTGAGTGCGTATGTATGTGAGTAAATATTTTTAATAATAATAAATTTAATGCTATTTCAAAGACATCTGAGATGGCACTGTGATAATTTTATAATATTTTTTACACTGTGATTATAACTCTGAAAGTCAATACTGATCAAATTGAGAATGGAAGCTAACAATTACAATAGGGTAGTTTCCTATATTGAATTTTATAAGCAACAGAAAATGATACGCAAAAGAAACCCTTTTATTAAAACACAATCAAAATTGGTTCAGAAATGTGCCACCAGTTATGACTTTAAATGTTGGTATGAGGAAAAGTGGGTGCGTAGTAGGGATATCTCACTATCTCGCTTGCACGCGTGCACCATAATGAACATTTTACACAGTGACGTCAAAGGTTGCGACGTCTGTTATTTAACAATTACCCCTTCTACAGGATTTGAATGGCTTCTATCTTATTTATTTTTGGTCCGATTTATAAAATTCTTTCTGCAATAGATTTTGAGTAACGTAACTTATTGATTTAAATAATAAAAAAAATCTAGTCAACTACCCTATTGCAATTTTTTTATAGTGGAGTTCAGCAAATGAGCAAGCAGGTCGCTTGATGGCAAGTAAGCTCTACCATCCATGTACATCCACAATACTTGGGGGCATGTGAATATGTTGCTGATCCTTAAAGGATAGGGATGATTAAGGTATTAAGAATTGACGGGGATTTGGTACTCCAGATATCTCGCTCACTGTACGAAACGCAACAGCAAGCTGCTACTTTACGTCGGTTTTCTGTGAGACAATGGTATCGACCCAGTTGAGCCGGCCCATTTGTGCTGTATACAAATCTGTCTACAGCCTCACTCTACCACTCATTTTGTGCGAATCATATATTGATCAGTCCCAGACATATTTAAAGACTTATGTTGGGTTTTATATTATGTATGTATGGGGAAGAATGGAGCAAAACAATAATGTCTTGGTACCCCAAGGATAAAAAAGGGAAGAGCGGTGGACCTTTTAAAAGATGGGCTGATGAAGTAATGCAGGTGGCGCGAAATACATAGCCAAGGACAGCTAAATACCGAGAAGAATTGAAAACGGTTGGAGGAGGCCTTTGCTACAAAGGCAAACGGACAGATGGCCCCATTGATATTCGATGATTTCGCCAATGTCAAGTTTTAAAATAACAATATCTAAAAACAAAGATCAAAATGTAGACATCTTTAAAAACTGACTGCCTCGGTGGCGCAGTTGTAATGCGTACGCGTTACGATTGAGGCTAACGCTGAGGTCTCGGGTTCGATCCCCGGGTCGGGTAAAGTGGTATTGGGTTTTTCTATTACGAAATGCTCCGTATCAGCCCGGAGTCTGGAATTTGTGCCCGGTATGGCGATAGGCTCGCCCCCTATCACATCGTGGGACGCAGATGCGCTCGGCGAAATGTGGGTGTACTGGTTACACCTCTGCCTACCCCTTCAGGGATTACAGGCGTGACTGCGTATATATACATCTTTAAAAAGATGCTCAATTATTTTTTATTTTTTTATCGGCTAGAATGGCGAGACGAGCAGGTCGCTCGCCTGATGGTAAGCGCCATGCCTGCTCATAAACATAAGCAACACCACACAGAACTTTAAATAACAAAGCACTGCATGACACTGGACTGCGCTCATCATCCCGAGACATAAGGTGTTAAGTCTCATAATGCCCAGTAATTGCACTGGCTTCAATGTCCTTCAAACCGGAACACAACAGTGCTTACACACTGTTGCTTGGTGGCAGAAATAGACGGTGTGGTGGTACCAACCCAGCCAACCTCTTGCATACGAGGAACCTACCACCTTGTGAGTGTGTTAGTCCGAAACAGATCAATGAAACTAGGTTTAATGTTACTACTTTTAGTCTGTTATTTATTTATTACCTTTACATTTAAATGTATCAACTTTTAGATTTGTCCGAATAATAGAGGCTATTATTATTATGTACGTAAGGGGCAGTCATCGTCCTGGGGTATATAAAGTACGTTATCACCGAAGTAATTGTGAAAAACAGTTCTGTTCTTCCAAAAGACAGATGAGTTTTCTTATAAACAAAAATGATAATTAGAAGCTAAAATTAAAGCGCAAAAAATATATTATCTACTTACTCATTAAATTCACGTTAAACAAATACATACGAGACTTATTATTTAAAAATTGTACAAATAAATGTTTCATAGATTTACGACTTAGAGAAATCAATATTAGTCACAACTGGATTTATGAATGATTTGTTGCGTCTAATTGACCTTCCACAGGTCTCTGTTCTCCTTACGTGGACTAGACAAGTCTCAGAATATCTCTAAACATTTATCAAGGTTAAGTACAAGGCGTTATGCAAAAAAATTGAGCATGAAATAATTGGTATGGTATTTTTTAAGGTATCTCAACTTACGTGAACAGATGCCCGCCATTCATAACAACTAACTTAAAATAAACACAAATAGCACTGATTGCCTACGCGTATGTGGTATCGTAAAATGTTTTATGTAATAATTTACACAATTTTAGTTAATTTCACCATGGAAAAATAGTCCTTCACAGCTGTCAGGTGATTGGTCGTCCATCTTGGTCATAGACTATACTTTTTTACTTCTAACATGGAATAGCTATTATTTTGCCACCTAATGTCATAAAAACATTAGATATTAAATAAAGGATGATAGCTATCGTGACAACCAATAAGGCTAACCTAGGCTAATCCTAAAGATTCTCAAAGCCCCATTTAGATGGAGGAGTTTATCGAATTACGTAGTTTATTACTTAAGATAAATAGTACAAAAATCATTTTTGATTTGTCGTGTACTCGTACGAGAAACTCATAAGGCCTATGAAGACGATATCGGGTTAGTTTATTTTGTCTATGAAATCATATGACGTCTTTATGTTGACGTTTAACGTGTCATTTGTCATAATATTTTGCCAGTGATTTTTTCTTATCAATTATTTACATATTCAATTTATTTCACTCTAGTAAACCTACGAAATGGTAATAAATAAAACTTTGGTTTGCTACGATCACGTGTGTATAATTAATTAATTGAATTATTTTACTATTTCAGGCCCGTTATTTTAAGGAACAAGATATCGATGGTAAGTCCCATAAATCACTGATTTTACGATAAAATATGACTCAGTACGTGATACATAGTGATAAAATGATTTAGAAATTGATAAATTTATCTTGTTCTCGCAATATAAGCTTATAAATAAGCCACGGATTAGAAAGTAGGACGGCCTAGCGGAACTTCTCACCGTTATCATTATGTGAACATTTCAATTGTTTCGTAAAACGTTCTCCACTCCTACCTACCTCGACGAGGTGCTCTTCAAAGTTGATCGCAGTCCGAAGTACGTGTCTACACACTCTTGGAACCTCGCGGTCGCCTGTAATGAGATGCTTCGTGTACTCGCGCAGAAAACCGACAGCGATCGGAAGTCTCCCGAGGTCATGCTAGGCTGCACGAAGCGAATCAATGTAAATCTCTACATCATTTCCTTGCCTAACTTTGATCAACTATGAGTGTAACACTGGTCTGGGTGTTGTATTTCTAGCCTTTGCTCATGGCTCCGGCCGCATGAACGGCCACTTTTCCAGGATAAAAAGTAGCCCATGTTACTCAGTGATAATTTAGCTTGCTAAGGGCAATTTTGAAATCGGTCCAGTCGTTTTTAAGTTTATTCGTTACATACAAAAATACGAATCATTCCTCTTTATAATATTAGAGTAGATTACATTACTTTACATTATTTGGATCACATTGTACCTACCATCAAGTGCAGTGCAGTCACTGGTTTACAAAAATATAAAGATTTATAGAAACCTATTGACATATTATCTTCTTTTACATTCATACGCACTCACGCCTGTAATCCCCGAAGGGTAGGCAGAGGTGTAACTAGTACATCCACATTTCTGAATGTCGTTAAAACTTTCTCAAATTATTTTTGTAGAATTCCGTGAATGTTTCTATCTGTTTGCGCGGTCTGGACAGATCACTTCCCTGGATGAGCTGACGGTAGTCATGCGGTCTTTGGGAATGAGTCCAACTATACAGGAGCTGGCAGGTACGTCATTTTGTTGCTGTTTATTTTATACAAATACCCTGTTGGGCGTAACTGTGATATCAGAATCGATATTCAAACGTAATGAAATAACTCGCATACGAAATTGAGACTATAAAAATAATCATACTTATTGTATTGTTTGTGAACCGGTATTTCGATTGATTACTTCTGCAAGAGCGATGACTCGGAACCAGAGCGAGATAGTAAGTTTCGGCGTCGTAACGCGTACGCATTACAACTGCGCCACCGAGGCGTTTATTATTACATACGCACTCACGCCTGTAATCCCCGAAGGGTTAGGCAGAGGTGTAACCAGTACACCCACATTTCGCCGAGCGTATCTCCGTCCCACAATGTGATAGGGGACAGGGGGGGGGGCGAGCCTATCGCCATACCGGGCACAAATTTCAGACTCCGGGCTGATACTGAGCATTTCGTAATAGAAAAACCCAATACCACTTTACCCGACCCCGGGGATCGAACCCGAGACCTCAGCGTTAGCCTCAATCGTAACGCATACGCATTACAACCGCGCCACCGAGGCGTTTATTATTAATTAAAATAAAATAAAATGCCATGGACTTAAGGATTTCTGGAATTGGATATGTCATAAAATATGTAAACAATGATAATTCCAGGTTACCTCAAAGGCAAAGGTGGTAAGATGTCATTTGCTGACTTTTTAGAGGTGATGCACATACATTCTAGAGCTGAAAACCTTCCTACTGAGGTGAGTGTTTATTTATAATTCTATACTGTTTGTAAGATGGGTAGTGCTGGTGATTACAGACATGATACCGCTAAAAATTGCGAAATAAAACACATATTTTTCCATTCTCTCGCACAGTCTTGTTTGGTAAATATACAGGAGCATGTAGATATTATATAGTGATAATATTATGTATCTATTGAGAAAAAAAAGTAAGTGTCTTTTGTTAATACATACTCATAATTCATTAATATTGATTTTAGCATGGCAAAGTCGCTAAACTATCGACATTAGTAGGTGTGAGCACCATTAGCCGTCTAGAGGCGAGCATTTAGAGAGTGGTAGAGCCACGCTGTAGACAATTTTGTCTACAGCATGAATGGGCCGGCTCGTCCGGGTCGTTACCACTGTCTCACAGAAAACCGGCGTAAAGTAGCAGCTTGCTGCTGCGTTTCGTACAGTGAGTGAGATATCCGGAGGCCCAAATCCCCCTCCCCTTCCCAATCCCTTATTATCCCTTTCCTTAGGGTCGGCAACGCGCCCATAATTCTTTTGTATTGTGGGCGTTCATGGGCGGTGGAGATCGCTTACCATCAGGTGACCCACTTGCTCGTTTGCCGGCCTATATAATAATAAAAAAAAAAAATCATTCCATAATGTCGAACATGAACCAGGCTAATGGAATACAATGACGCTTTATCCAAATAATAATTAAAATTGTAATTGTGTTAATAACGTAATGTAAAGCCAATTAAAAAAACAGCTGACGCTCGGAAATGGCTGTACACCGCTGCGCGATATACCTACTGAGTATTGGCGCGCGAGTCATTAATCTTAATGTACCGCCGCTCTTCAAAACGCCTCGTCTCATTTGAAGTGGGACCTTGTATTGGCTCAGTAGAAAAAAAGGCTACTCTTAAAAACTTATTTAAGGGTCGTGTCCTACTCAGCAGTCAACGTGACTAGCATAGGACCGAGAAAACGCCAGGCAGAATAAAAAGATATAGCGGATGTTCTAAATTGTCATTCATGTCATTACCGGTGCCCAAATATTTTTTAAGGTCGTGAACGCATTCAAAGCAGCCGATACTGAGAAGAAGGGTGTGATACCGGCACGACAGCTACGCAATCTACTTCAAAATTGGGGTGAAGGATTGTCCGCACGAGAAGTAAATATTACATACATACACACTCACGCCTATGTCCCATGGGGGTAGGCAGAGACTATTGAGTACCACAAGCTACGATCCTGACATACCTCTTTCGCCTCTTCCACATTCATACATTTTCGTCAGTTGAGGGTACTCGTGACGTGCCCTTTTCGGAGAATATCATTAATTTGATCCGCATATTATGTTCTCCTCGGGCGCCCTCTTCCAACCCTACCATAAGTGAATATTAAATTTCTCAATACGCACTTACGCCTGTGTTCCCCATAGTGGTAGATGGAGGTGGAGCTAGTAGGTACACCCACATTTCGCCGAGCTTTTTTCTGTCCCATGTGATGGGGGAGAGCCTATCAATCAATCGTATATCCTTTAAACGGAGTGTGAAGAAGCAATTAAGCAGGCCGGCATAATTCTGCCGATCTACGATATATATCTATCGTATCTATCGTAGATCGGCAGTCTATCGTTGGTCGACAGTATTCTTGGCGTGAGCTACACTTACCATCAGGTGTAGCATAGTCACTTTGACGAGCCAAGATAAAAAAACCAAACTCCGGGTTGATACTAAGCATATTGATAGAAAGACCCAAAATCACTTTTACCCGACCCGTGGATCGAATCTGAGACCTCTGCACAGCAGTCGCACCGCGTACGCATTACAACTGCGCCACCGAGGCAGTAATTTTCTGGGATTGTGGATATCACTGTGATCAGGTGACTTGTTTGCCGGCATTTGCTATAAAAAGACTTTTGAGTGGTAGAGCCATGCTGTAGTCACTTTTTTCTACAGCATAAATGGTTCGGCTCGTCCGGGTCGTTACCACTGTCTCACAGAAAACCGACGTAAAGTAGCAGCTTGCTGCTGCGTTTCGTACGGTGAGTGAGATATACGGAGGCCCAAATCCCTCTCCCCTTCCCAATCCCTTTCCTTTAGGTCGGCAACGCGCCCATGATTCTTTTAGTATTGCGGGCGTACATGGCCGGTGGAGATCACTTACCATCAGGTGACTCAGTTGCTCGTTTCCGACCTAAGCCATAAAAACCTTTCCAACCCCCCTCAATGACACTGACGTGATGATGTACTTGTTCAGGTAGACAACATATTTCGTGAAGCCAATGTTTCTAACAACGGTATCGTCCGGTACGAAGACTTTGTGAAGATCTCTTGCGCTCCCGTACCTGATTACTATTGATACGTCATACTTATACAGGGTGTAGGCTTAACCATCTGGATGTTTTAAATATGAATCTATCAACGATGTAGATCGCGAATTCAAGAACCCAAGCAATATATAATTTATTTAGTAGACTTGGCAACGAATAGGAACTACGATTAAACACGGTATTAAAGTTAGTCTACGTTTTATAAGACTGAAATTTTAATTGGTTTTTAAAAAATGTCACAATATTAGAAAAAAAACTATTCATAATAAGATTGCATAGTACAACATTTAAAACCAAAGCTTTATCTTTTTTAAATAAACATACCTTAATTTAATATCTTAATCGATCAACACACACAAGATTAAAATAATCAGTGTTAAAATCTACACCCTGTATATTCTCTGCTTCATGGATTTATGGATTATGACAAAAATGTTAATCAGATAAATCTACACCTGTATATATATATATATATATATATATTTTATATTTACATATTTATTGCAAAAAGTATTTTTATAACATTCCATAGATATCGTCCAATACTAACAATTTACTAAAATTATTGTATAATAAAACAAATATTTTTTTAAAAAGTGTTTATTTTCAAATTTAACATTCCTATTGATATGGCACTGGTTACTGCTTGTATGGTCCTTTTATATAGTTAAAATTATATTTAAGGCCGCAATTATGTTTGTAAGTTTTACTTACGGACTTATACAAGTCACACAAGTTACACAAGTCTTAAAAATATGTACCTTATTATTACTTCTTCATTGTGTTAATTGTTATCTATTGTTCCTTCTTAAGTTGTGTTGTTTTAATTTTAATTTGGTGTAATTCATACCATTAGCACTATATAACACTAATAATAACAATATTTATAATAACACTCAAACTGTCATTGTATAAATATTTTAAATATTAATGCTGTGGTCTCCTATAATTGAAGGAACACGTCACACTGCTATAAATGAAAATGTAGTAATATATTTATATATCGTGTATCCTTAGTTAGAGGTCCTTATATAAATAAATGCACAAGGAACTAAGGAAGACTTGTGTAAAGGGCTTAGATGGTTACATTTGGACAAAATTCTAGATTTGAATTATGTTGCAGCAGTGGCGGCGTAAGCGTCGGCGACGGTCAACAGTCACGTTCCTATGGGGAATACGCAAGAAACTTACGAGTAAAAAATTTAGTTATTCATATTTATTTCCATACTCGTGAGTAATATTTATCCAGAGTCGTCTGGTCACACTAAAAGTTAGGCGAATACGCGCGCGAGTCTCGGGGAATTCCCGAGTCGTTAATTTGGGTTTGTACTTTTTATGTGTAATTTTTGATTAGAAACAACTTACGATACTCGAATATTCATACATTAGTATAGAATTTAGCACATTTAATTTAAGATTTTCTTTCTAACTGGGAAATGAAAGATGTCTAGCACCGCAACTGTGTTGCAGCTTACAATTATATTATTATGTAAACAATAGCAACGTAAAACAACGTAAGTTACGTTATCAATTAATTATTCGTAAGTCCGACAGTTGGACAGCCTCCGTGGCGCAGCGGGCGAGTAGCCGGCTGCGAAGCGAGAGGCCGTGGGTTCGATTCCCGCACCGAGACAAATGTTTGTGTGATCCACAAATATTTGTATCGGGTCTGGGTGTTGTGGGACCGCAAGTCCCTCGTAGTTCTTGGTACCCACGATACAGGTTTACCTAGTGTGGGGGGGTCAGGACTATGTGTGTGTCTGTTGGGTGTATTTATTTATTATTAATTATTTTCTAACTGGGAAAAGAAATGTAGCACCGCCTCTGTGTTGTAGCTTACAATTATATGTAACAATAGCAACGTAAAATGTAAGTTACGCTATCAATTAATTTATTCGTAAGTCCGCATACATAATTGCCTTAAACGTGAGTAAAACTTACAAATGTAATTGTTGCCTTAGTATGAGTAAATATGAGGCATCGTGTGTAAACGTTTTCTTAACAATAATTAAAAAAGAAAAACAAGTAAAGTTATAACAGTATATGCAATAATAATAAAAAAACTATCTTAAATATATGACTAGATCCAGATTAGGTAAAAAAATCCAATAAAGCAGACTTCAATGTTTTATTACTAGACGGGCTGTTTAGAAGTAAAATTGCGCTACATAAAGCTGTAGTTTCACGGCTGAGCCGGGGGAGCAGGAGGGGGTAGGTCCCTCGTATGCGAGAGGCCGTCTGGGTTGGTACCACAGCTTTGTCTATTTCTCCCGCCAAACGCAGCGTGTAAGCGCTATTGTGTTCCGGTTTGAAGGTCATTGAAGCCAGCGAAATTACTGGGCATCATGAGACAACATCTTATGTCTCGGAGTGACGAGCGCTGTCCAATGCCATGCAATGCTTTGTAATTCAAAAGTCTGTGTGGTATTGCTTCTGTTTATTGGAAGGCGTGGCGCCTACCATCAGGCGAGCGACCTGCTCGCTTCGTCACTCAAGCTAATAAAAAAAGGAGGGAGAGCTACTGCGGTGAATAACCAAATTTTAGTAGAGTAAGCTACAATCTAATATTGAATTACGGCGAATTGACCGTCACTTTGTGCACAATTTCTATGTACCGCACAACCGGTCTAGTAGTGAAATCTTTGCATTTGATCGAATATATTTTAGGGTAATAGGATTGACGACGGAAATTCCGTCGGTTATTGCTCGGCACTTACGTCTGCAGAGTAGAAGTTTACAATTCTATCGTCAAATAGCAGCAGGACAATATTTGACTGACGTGAATGCAGCACTGGCCCGTTATTTCCCCAGATAGTCTCTTTAGATAAAAGTGTTAACAAAAGGGTATCCAAAAATTATTTCCAAATGGTAGATTACTGTAAGTACCAGAGGTTCATTTTCCCGTATTCCCTGCTACTTAATTTGAACATTGAAATTAGTTCGCATTTTAGCATCGTTATTCCACCATATGTACTTAATTTTGCCTGCTTATCATGAGCCTACGAGATATCTAGCGCGCGAAAGAGAAAACTTAGTTTTTTTTTATTTTTTTATTTTTTATAGTATAGGCCAGCAAACGAGCAAATGGGTCACCTGATGGTAAGCGATCTCCACCGCCCATGTACGCCCACAATACAAAAGAATTATGGGCGCGTTGCCGACCTAAGGAAAGGGATAATAAGGGATTGGGAAGGGGAGGGAGATTTAGGCCTCCGGATATCTCACTCACCGTACGAAACGCAGCAGCAAGCTGCTACTTTACGCCGGTTTTCTGTGAGACAGTGGTAACGACCCGGACGAGCCGGCCCATTCATGCTATAGACAAAATTGTCTACAGCGTGGCTCTACCACTCGTAATCCAATCTAATCTACCAATCTACCAGTCGATAATCGATATCGATTATTATCTCCTTTGTTCCATAACATAGAGTGATAAAGCTATTTTGCTATGTACACGAAAAAGCACATCTCGTGGCGTAAATACAGGCATGTTAGCTTCGATAGACGTAGTGATTTCTTATATTTACGCGAATATTACACATCGAAATAAAACCGCGATAATATCCGTATAAACTAGTTTTACTTCGATATACGTATTGTAAAGATATCACGAGAAAACGAATCGATAAAACTTTGTGGAGGCATTATGTTAAGCGCGATTATTTGATATTTTATCAGTACATACGCACTCACGCCTGTATTCCCCGAAGGGGTAGGCAGAGGTGTAACTAGTACACCCACATTTCGCCGAGCGTATCTCCGTCCGTGATAGGGGGCGAGCCTATCGCCATACCGGGCACAAATTCCAGACTCCGGGATGATACTGAGCATTTCTTAATAGAAAAACTCAATACCACTTCACCCGACCCGGGGATCGAACCCGAGATCTCAGCGTTAGCTTAATCGTAACGCGTACGCATTACAACTGAGCCACCGAGGCAGTCATCATATTTTATCAGTGTTATTTACATGTCTCTGCAATAGGGTAGTTTCCTATATTGAATTTTATACATTATTTTATAAGCAACAGAAAATGATACGCAAAAGAAACCCTTTTATTAAAATACAATCAAAATTGGTTCTGAAATGTGCCCGCAGTTATGATTTTAAATGGTGGTATGAGAAAAACTAGTAGGGATATCTCACTATCTCGCTTGCACGCGAGCACCATAATGAACATTTTACACAGTGACGTCAAAGTTTGCGTCGTCTGTCATTTGACAATTACCCATTCTACAGGATTTGAATGGCTTCTAACTTATTTATTTTTGGTCCGATTTACAAAATACTTTCTGCAATAGATTTTGAGTAACGTAACTTATTGATTTAAATAATAAAAAAATCTAGTAACTACCCTATTATAAATCAGGCTATAGTCGAAATGTGTTCTAAACCATTCATGAAACAAAATCCTAGGAAGACAAAACAAACATAAAATAATCATTAGCGGATAAAATATGAATTAATTAATAACTGCTACTCTTATGGCGCTAGTTACCCATTGTAAGTTGTGGTTGCCTGTTTATGGGAGAACACTATATTTTTTGTTTGTTTGCGTATGTTTTTATATTAGTGTAGTGTATCGTCTTCTGGTAATCCTAAAATAAATGAATAAATAAATAAATAAATGAATAATGCACTTAATACTATCAAATACAGCGTGTATAAAGCTGACAAATTGTGATCAGAGAACTGAGGTAATTTGGCGACAAACATTGGCTCAAATGGGGCCAATATTGTAACAAATTTTGGTAAAAATATATCCTGTAACTTTTGTTAAAATAATCAGTCACTAATAGCCGTTTCCTATATTCTATTTATAGATAGATTTTCTTACTATCGATAGTGTTTTGACAAATCTTCCATACAAAAGTGTGTCACAACTTTACTGCCAGTAATCAAATCTGTCGATAGACAGAATATTGGGAACGGCCATAAAAGTGTATTTACTCAGTTAAACCTTGACCGCGATGCAACTCGGTCGTAATGTCGAGAAATAAATAAATTGGTATTTATAACTAAATATTACGCGATTAACGCCCGAATGCTGAAATAACTTGGGATTCATGACCGTGTTACCAAAGACATCAATGTATACTACTAGACAAGCTGCACGGTACAGAGAAATTGTACCACTAAGTTGCGTTCAATGGACCGCAACTCAATATTACCATCTCGCTCACTTTCAACTAGAACCCCTATCGCGCTCCCTGTTTGTGAGCTGTCAAACTCCCGCGTTATGTGACGCAATTTTACTTGTAAACAGCCCGTCTAGTAGTATACATTGAAGTCTTTGCTAGTTACACATGTCTAACGTTAAGTGCATTTTATCTGTCAACTGTTGAACTACAAAGCACTGCATGGCATTGGACTGCGTTCGACACCCCGAGACATACACTCGGTTTCTGAAAGGCTGATCAAATCAACATTCAACTAACAGAACTTTGATTTTGACACCGCTGTCAAATCAATTCCAGTTGCTGAAACGTTATTTAGTGAAAAAAATTATATTTGATGTCTTTTTAGTACCGTTTGACATACGATTTTTCATATTAATTTGAATGATAAATTAACTAACATGAGTGTTCAATCAAAGGTGTTCAAAGATCACGCTTCTAGCAACTCAATTTCATATTGACATTTGACTAGTTAATTTAACTTTGATCAGCCTTTTAGAAACCGGGCGTTAAGATGTTAAGTCTCATAATGCCCAGTAATTTCACTGGCTTCAATAGTATCCCTTAGGCAGTCGATCGTTAAAGCGTTTCAGTATTCGAGCGTAAGACCCGTTTTTAATAATAAAGAATGGATAATATTAAAGAGTCCTGTTAAAATGCCTCTGTGTAGTTTTTTTTTCCAATATTTCATCCAAAATATTCCAATATTGGCCACGAAATCGAACAACACTCAATCACACCATACATCGACTGATAACAAAAATCAGACATGTTTATTCTTGGTGTTGCCAGGTTTTCTCCGCCTAAAATTACCCATTGTTCTCAATATCTGCATATTCTCATCCTCTACTTCCCGATCCATGCCGGAAACACCCGGAACTTGGCCGAAGAGCTTCAGCTTCGTCGGTAGATATATAAGACCGAGTAATGTTATAACTGAAATAAAAATAATGGTAAGTCATTTATATATAAATACTGCTGGATACGAGTTTCTTTGTTTGAGTGGTAGAGCCACGCTGTAGACCATTTTGTCTACAGCACGAATGGGCCGGATCGACCGGGTCATTACCACTGTCTCACAGTAAACCGACAGAACATAGCGGCTCGCAGCTGCGTTTCGTACGGTAAGCGAGATATCCGGAGGCCCAAATCCCCTCCCCTTCCCAATATCTTAATTATTCCTTTCCTTTAAGGTTGGCAACACACATATCATTCTTCTGGTGTTGTGGGCGTACATAGAGATCACTCCACCACCTGGTGACCCTGTTGCTGGTATGCCGGCCTATGCTATAAAAGAACGTGTTTCTGGCCTCCTCTACTAATGGAAGTGGTTAGGCCTTAGTCCATTACGATGGGCTAATGTAGATGCATTTTTTTTTATTACCGTTAATGACGTGACGAGCATGTCGCTTGCCAGATAGAAAGCGCTACCCATAAACAGAAGCAAAACTACACAGAACTTTACATTACAAACTGCATGACACTGGACTGCGCTCATCACCCTGAGACATAACTTGTCTCATAATGCCCAGTAATCGCGCTGGCTTCAAAGACCTTCAAACCCAAACAACAATGCTTACAAACTTGGAGGCGGATATAGAGAAAGCGGTGGTACCAACCCAGACGGCCTGTCGCATACGAAAGACCTTCCAACTAGTGTTCTATAAGACCATCATTAAATGTTATACTTACTATTTAAAACGCAAGGGAACACAACGTAAAAATTTAGATTGGTCGAGTGAAAGTAGAAAGCTTCTGTAAAATACAAAATTATGGTCAGCATTAAAGACCAGTACCCCATGGACACGACCCTGAAATGAAAAATTCAGTTATTGTTGACTAGCTTTTGCTCGCGGCTCTACCCGCGTGAACGACCTTTTCCGGGATAAAAAGTAGCCTACATCCCAGTCCAGGTCATGGTCTACCTATATGCAAAATTTCATCTTAAACTGTTCAGCCATTACGGCGTGATTTGAAATGAAATGAAGTAGTGTTATTAATCATGTAGGCAATTAAAATAGCGCTTATGACAAGTCAGTGCAAAATAAACAAACTTTTGTATATAAATCATATCAACTTATGTATACAAAACATCGAGGAGTAAAAAAATAAACATAGCACCATCAAAATATACTGGGCATCTATAAATTTATATTTTTCTTCTTTTTTATGGGTCGATATGGACCATAGGCATTACCGATGACTAACATACATACATAGACTCACGCCTGTTTCCCATAGGGGTAGGCAGAGACAACGGATTTCCACTTGCTACGATCCTAATGAATCCGATGACTAACAAACATGCAAATTCACAAACTCACAAACATCCAAACTTTCACATTTATATAATAGTAGGATTTATTATCATACTTCCTATTATGTGGGTAAAATTATTACATGGATAAAAATAAGATATTCACGCGGACGGAACTGCGAGCGAATTCTAGTTAAAAACGAACATGTCTAAATACTCACGGTCTATAATGTATGTAGAGTGTACAGTGTATGAGAGCCAGAGCCTTCAGCACCGAGTACATCCCCAGCATGCGAGATATAGTATAGTCACCTGAAACATTGAATGAATGAAGCCCTTTATTCAGATTTTACAAACAATTTCAATATCACTGTAATTACATTTCAGTTAAAATAGATTAGCTTATATTTAAAATTGACATTGCATTACATATAAACATGCATTAATGTTTTCTTTTTTTTATGAATATTATATTATATTGAATTAATAAATTGTATCAGTTTTTTATTTCTGTAAATTTAATTAATTAATTATTCCTAACTTTTACGGTCGTCAACGCGTCCATGATTCTTCTGATGTGGGTGTACATGGACGGTGAATTTCACTTATCATAATATGACCCACTGGCTCATTTGCCGGCCTATGTTTAAAAAAAATATGGTATTAACTTACCGTCTAACTGTTCGTTGTCTCCATTAGGGCTTAAAAACGACCTTCTCTCAATATAGGACCTTCCCGCAGTCCCCAGGTCCATGAACGCCACAAACGCTATCCATCCGCGAAACGCATACAAAACCTTATTCTGTACAGCCATAATTAATTATTAAAAAGTACAAAAGCTTTTATCTTAGCACGCACGATACCACACAAAATGTTTGGTACTATGGCAATAATCACGAAGTGTGTGTTAACCGGACGGTGTCACTGTGTTTAACATTTCGCGGGCACGTTTCCGTTGTTAACGCACTGCGGTATTTTACCTGCATCATATTTTTTTATCATTTATTACGATTATCATACGAAAATATCCAGCATACGACTTGCGCAGAAGCGAATCGTATTTAGGGATGCTAGTAGTCAATTTAATTTATACCGCTTGGGTCTTTTTAATTATATAAAATTTAATTTCATTCAGGATACAAATAGTGTAAAGAAATTGGAACAAAGAGAACCCTGATTACTGATTATATCACTTATACTTACTTTGATTTGGAATTTGTTGTCCTATCCAATTATATGAATCCCAGCTATGAATAAGGGGATGTACTAGACAATTATACAGTTTTTGTATATAATAAGATAATATAGCAGCCCTGATTGTATCAAATTGTCAACTGTCAATGCCATGTTGACAATTTATATAATGTGTTGCCATTGCTATTTATTATAGTATCAAATGCGTGCATTCAATTTACGAGTGAAAATATTCCATGACAATAGGTTTTGCCGACAATACTCACAATGCATTTTATATTATTTTGACTTTGATAAAAGGACATAATTTTTAATGGAATTTGAATTATAAAATTATTATTATAATATATATCTAATATCTAAATAATTCATAATTCTTAATATGTTTTCTTTTATTTGACAAACTCCCTCGAGTGTTATTTTAAATTAATTATTTTAGTATTTGTATATTTTTTCTTTGACCTGCTTAATATGCAAAATTATCGATTTTCATAACTTTGTTAAAAGAATGTACTTTTTGTACTTTTATTGCATTTGGCATGGTTAAACCGATGTTGCCACAGTCAATATTGTTACGTTATCCGTCCTCAACTGGTCACAATATACCTAAAAATACCGTCGCCATATTGGTATTGTCAAAAAGTTCGGGATATATCTGTGCGAAAGAAAAAATGGTTTCTCGTTTTATATTAAACGTATTGAACCCGATCGTGTGATCGACAACAATCTATATAGACTTTAGATGTTCCGTTCGTCTTTATTATTGTGTTTATCGGTTGGCTTATGATGTTTTCTATGGAGAAATGTGTGGCACGGAGTGGCTCTGGCACATCAGAGACGGAGTTGCTGGCCGGCGTCCCCGAAGGTCTTAAGGACATGCCTTTGGAGGAGATGGCGTCGGCGGCGGTGGCCTCCGCGGTGGCTGCGGTGTCGGACGAGATCGGTGACATACTCAAAGATGAGTTGGGAGACGCCGTTCGGGCGGACCGAATCGGTGCGGAGCTTGCTGATCTCAGTGCGGAGCTGGGACTCCTGGCCGGGCTGGCTGATGAGCCGCAGCAGGACTTCCCGTTGCTCTACGAGATCGCGGTGAGTATCATGGCTGACCATGGTGTTTACGTAGTTTTTTTTTAACCACGGCCGATGACCCCACCTCGACGTGTTGATCATTAATTGTTCATTTTGATTTTTGTTACAAAAAAACCTGTTTGTCATATTATTATTAGGGTAAAGTGATGATCTTGTCTTTGGTCCATTGTGATTTGTGACAGAACCTGTTTTTCAAATATAAGGTATTTTAAAACAATGTTAGGGTGTCTTTAATCTTCAATTTTGTGAAGATTGTTAAGGACAAATGTAGTTCGACATAAGCTCACCCCTTTATCCCCGAAGGGGTAGACAGGGATGAAACTAGTGCTGCACCCACATTTCACCAAGCTTATTTCCGTCTCACGATGTGATAGGAGGTGAGCCTATAATTGGGATCAAATTCCAACCTCGAGTAAGTCTGGTGTAATTTTGTGCAAATGAATTGTAATTGCTTGACCAGGATATTGAATCCAGGACATCGCTGTTCTCAGCCTTAGTACACTTTCCTAAGACCAATGAGGCAAAAAATGTAGTTATAAATCAATATACTTTTTTTGTACTAAACATTTAGAACAAACACCCATTAATACCAACATGTACATATAAATTTTGTTTGAATTAAATGTATAGATAACTTTTTAACTAGCTATTGCTCACGGCTCTACCTGTGTGAACAGAATTTCAGGACAAACAGTACCCTTTAACCAAGATAAAAATAAAACAGTCTTCAGGGTCCCATCTATCTCTGTACCAAAAATCATCAAAATCCGTTCAGCGATTTAGGTGTGAAAGTGTAACAAACAAACTTACTTTCGCATTTATATTAGTTAAGATTAATTATACAGTAAGTAAAAAAACCCTATTGTCCCTTTTTAGGTCGCGAAGATATATATATATATATAGACAGCTTAAATAAAAATATTTAATTAAAAAAATTATAAATAGAAGCCTGATATTATCCTTACACAGGTAGCTTAAAAAAATGAATGTATTTAAAAAATGTTATTTTCATCTGATAATTGATGAACAGCTGACTGATGTGACATATCGATGAAGCGTTTAATGCACATAGACACAGCTACTTGCTATCTCACTCTGGCTCCGAGTCATTGCTCTTGCAGAGGCAAATAATCGAAATACGGCTTAAAGTAATTAAAGTATAAAGAATAAATATGATTATTTTTATAGTCTCATTTTCGTATGCGAGTTATTTCATTACGTTTGAATATTGGTTCCTGATATCACAGTTAAAACACCCAACAGGGTTTTTGTTATTGTATATAAAAAATACAATAACACTGAAACGTTAAAAGCTGAATCTATTTTGCGTTGATGTCCCATTTCCTTTATACACCATCTCAGATTATGCAGATTTTATCGCAGTTTAATTTATTTTAGTCTCTACTTTTCGAAAGCTTTTCAACCTTTGTGGTCATGGGAGAGACTGAAGTGTAGGTTGTCTCGAAAACTTAATGTTACATTACCTACGTTATTATTTTAAAAGTTAGTTGACAATCATTCTATCTATGCAGAAAGAGCTCACGGTGTCTTGAGGTCTGGCAGTTGGCCTTTTGGGTTCCGATTTAATTAGATGTATAATTGGATCACAGGCTTGTGTAAGCTTCCAACCATCTTCTCTATTGAAATTTGGGTGTTTTTTAATTTCAATAGCTTCGCGAATCATCCTAGATAGGAATCGGTGTTCTTTGGTGTTTATTTTTCATTATATTATTTACTATTGACTTCTCTATTGGTGCAATATTAGTGTATTAGGCTATACTGAATGTTGATTTATTAACAAAAAAATATTATTAATTATTTCATCTATGTCTGGTATACTCTTGGCTATTTCTTGAAAAGGCCAAGAGTAAAACAATGTCTGGACATTAAAAGAGGCCATAACCCATGAGTTTGTTTCGGCATTTCTTCTCATGGCTAGCCCCGAAATGCCGTCGTAACTGTAATGTAGCATAAAAAATGATTGACACAGTAAAAGTGATATTTATGTTCCAATTTACAGAATAAATTATTTGAATTTGAATTTGACAAGGATTTGTGGTTTGTCAAATCTAAGTTGATGTGATGAGAAAGGCTTCCTCTGAATGTACAAGCCAAATCATTCTGTAATATGTGTTAAAAGCATTTCGCGCTGACCCCACTGTGAGTGGGATATGGGAAAGCAGCAGAAGTGTTTTTTGAAAAAGTAAATTTGGTAAAGTATTGTATTCATGACATACATGACTTACGAGCATACACAGTTCAAAACAACAGAATAGCCTTTACTGGGATAAAAAGTAGCCTATATCCATCTCCAGGGTTGCAATATATCTCTGTACTAAAAATCATCAATATTGGTTCATCGATTTATGTGTAACAAACTTACTTTCACATTTATATTAGTTAGGATTATGTAATTATGCTCATAATTATAGTAGAATTACCATGGATGTAACATGTCATCCAATTAATTTTTATTCAATTCAATAGTGAGATGTGCAGATGGTCCAGCTGATAGGAAATTAGCTTTGACGTACAAGGAACATTTTTTTTTATTTTTCTTTGCTTCAATGGCGAGACTAGCAGGTCACTTGCCTGATGGTAAGCGCCACGCCTGCTTATAAACAGAAGCAACGCCACACACACACCTTTAAATAACAAAGCACTGCATGACACTGAACTGCGCTCGTCACCCCGAGACATAAGGTGTTAAGTCTCATAAGTAATTTCACTGGCTTCAATGACCTTAAACTGGAACACAACAGTGTTTACACACTGTTGCTTGGCGGCAGAAATAGACAAAGCGGTGGTACTAACCCAGCCGGCCTCTCGCATACGAAGGACCTACTCAGACAGAACACCCTTTAATATGACCACACCTTTCTGTAGCACATTGTATAATTAGATATGAATTAAATTGAGCAGTTATGGATTATGCAATGTAATTAACCAGGCAGTTATTGGGAGTTAAAATAGAAAACCGTTTAAGTAACAGTTTAAAAATCATTATTTAATATCATTTAATTTTATTAAAACCCAACCAAAGCTGCATAATGTCTGCCTGTAATCAGTGATTAGTAATCACTTAAATGACTTGAGATGACTTTATAATGTCCTTATTAAAATTCCTTTATCATGATTCTTACTAGACTATATCCGTTTAATTTTGAATATTCCTATCCCTTGTCATACGCCCAGCCTTTTTAACCGACTTCAAAAATGAGGTTTTCAATTCGGCGCGTTTTTCTTTTTTTTTTAATGTGTGTACATCGATTACTCCGCCAATTGTACATAGATTTTGTTGGGAAAATTTTCATTCGATAGAGTTTAGTTGCGACGTTGTCCCATATAAATTTGGTTAAGATCTGATGACGGATTACGGAATTTAAAAAAAACTCCTCAACGGACAACAGTACACTCGTCGCGATCGTGTTATTGTATTGGAATTTACATGCTATTGCTGTAAATACTACTTAAAATTGAGAAATAACATAGGTTTTAACAAAACTAAGTAACCGACTTAAAAAAAATCAGTGAAATGTAAAAAATAACAATTTCTGTAGGTCTCTTTGGAGTCGGTGCAATATTATTTGACCTAGGCACTGACTGTAACGAGACCTATAGAAAATTTTATTTTTGACTTTTCAGTGTTTCTTTTTTGAAATTGGTTTCAAAATTTAAAACTTCTTGCTTTTCTTGGTCTTGCTTTTGTAACTACCCACATCTCATTTACAGATGGGCCACCGCGGTTCCGGCAGCGGATCATCGTCATCATCGTGGTCGGGCGGTCGCGGAGGCAAGCAGCGCCAGTACCCGCAGAGGCCGAAGCGCACGCACCGACGGCGACCCATCGCCAAAGGGAAGGAGGTATGCGAAATGTTTCACTGAAGGCTTAAGTAAGTTTATTTTTAATGAGCCTGTGGGAGTAATATGGAAATAGGGTACAATGGGGCTGGCATGGTCCAGACCTACACTCTGTTCCGTGGTTTCACCCGCGAGTATATTACTGCTCCGCTCCCGTGTTTTATACGGTATGTAACAAAAACCCTGTTGGCCCTTTCTAGGTCGTAAAGATAGACAAAAATAATAAACAGAAGCGAGATATTATCCTTACACAGGTAGCTTAGAAAATGAACATATTTAAAAATGTCATTTTCAACTGAAAAGTGATGGAACAGCTGACTGATGTGAAGTATTGACGAAGCCGGCGCGTTTGATGCACGAAGTCGCCGCAACTTGCTATCTCGCTCTGGCTCCGAGACATCGCTTTTGCAGAGGTAATCAATCGAAATACGGTTTACAAACAATAAAATCATTAATTAAAGTATAAAAAATAAATATGATTATTTTTATAGTCTTATTTTCGTATGCGAGTTATTACATTACGTTTGAATATCGATTCTGATATCGCGGTTAAAACGCCCGACAGGGTTTTTGTTACATCATACTAATATTATAAATGTGAATATAAGTTTGTTTGTTACGCTTTCACGCGAAAACTATTTAACCGATGATCATGTAACCTTGTACACATATTCTTGGAGGTATAAGAAGTAACATAGGATACTTTTTATGAAAAAAAAATATTATCTATTTTTTTGTTACGCTTTCACGTCTAAATCACTGAACCGATTTTGATGAATTTTGATGTAGAGATAGATGGGAACCTGGAGACGCTTATAGGCTACGTTTTATTTCGGCAAAAACTATTCACGCGGGCGGAGCCGCGAGCAAAAGCTAGTATTTTATAAAGTTCAACAGCCCTCTCCCTTTTACCCCCCCCCCCCCCCCTTAAAATGTAAATTTTCAAAAATCATTTCTTAGTAGACCACTATCTACATTTCAAATACTATAATCTGACCAAATTTGATGACATAATCTTTCAACCCCTAATTCACTCTTTTATGTTTGAATGTTCCAGTCTAGTGTGTAGTATACATTAAAGTGTTTGTTGATAGGAATATGATCGCTCTTATCGATCTTAATAAACGAGTGATTAACAAAGGCTTTGTATACTACTAGACGGGCTGTTTACAAGTAAAATTGCGTCACATAACGCGGTAGTTTGACAGCTCACAAACAGGGAGCGCAATAGGTATTCTAGTTGAGAGTAAGCGAGACGGCAATATTGAGTTACGGTCAATTGACCGCAACTTAGTGGTATAATTTCTATGTACCGCGCAGCTTGTCTAGTAGTATACATTGAAGTCTTTGGTGATTAAACGTAAAATTGTGGGGTGTCTAGTATTTAATAAGGTCTTGTACACAAACATTTACTGTCAGGTGTATGTAACGACCCTTAAATATGACTACACCTTTCTGTTACACGTTGTATATCGTCGCTTAGCTAACAACACCGCGCAAGTTAAATTGCCTTAGTTTTCAGGGGAGACATAAAACTGGATAATTTTTTATGAACATGTGTGATGTAACCAATTATATACTAACTAAAACTACCCTATTAGGGTAGTTTCCTATATTGAATTTTATACATTATTTTATAAGCAACAGAAAATGATACGCAAAAGAAACCCTTTTATTAAAACACAATCAAAATTGGTTCAGAAACGTGCCCGCAGTTATGATTTTAAATGTTGGTATGAGGAAAAGTGGGTGCGTAGTAGGGATATCTCACTATATCGCTTGCACGCGTTCTCCATAATGAACATTTTACTCAGTGACGTCAAAGTTTGCGTCGTCTGTCATTTGACAATTACCCTTTCTACAGGATTTGAATGGTTTCTAGCTTATTTATTTTTGGTCCAATTTATAAAATTCTTTCTGCCATAGATTTTGAGTAACGTAACTAATTGATTTAAATAATTAAAAATATCTAGTCAACTACCCTATTGCGCGTTGACAGAACTATTTGAATATCGTGCTTTGTATGGTTAATTTAAATTTTTGCGTAAATTTATTGTTTACTCGGCAAAAACAATTATCCAATGACGATATCACATGACCAATTTTCGAGTTACGCAGTGGTTGTTAGCTAAGCGACGATATGTATAGATAAATGACTGTTTGTGTCAGACTGTGCGCCGTCGCGGTGCGGGGTGCGGTGGGGCGCGGAGTCGCGCAGCGGCGGCGCCCTCTGACGCGTCAGACGTCGGCGCTGATTCCGATTCCGACGATCAGTGGACCGAGCTCGATGATGCTTGTAAGTATCTCCTTTATTACACTCTTGGTTAAGTGCCCGAGAACAAGATTAATACTTAGATTGTAACATTGGTGGCGCAGTTGTAATGCGTATGCGTTTCTATTGAGGCCAATGCTGAGGTCTCGGGTTTGATCCCCGGGTCGGGTAAAGTGGTATTGGGTTTTTCTATTACGAAATACTCAGTATCCGCCCGGAGTCTGGAATTTGTGCCCGGTATGGCGATAGGCTCGCGCCCTTTCACATAAGGGACGGAGATACGCTCGGCGAAATGTGGGTGTACTGGTTACACCTCTGCCTACCGCTTCGGGGATTACAGGCGTGAGTGCGTATTAGTGCGTATGTAACATTTGTTTTACAAATATTTGTCTTGTTTTTTAAAATTGTGCCGTGACATTACTCAAGTCCATGCACGGCGGTAGTGTTGCCAGGTGAACTATAATTACAGTAGATTTACTGTAACTATACTGTGTTTAGTGTATTACAAAAATACAGATAACAGTGTTTTTAAAAAATCACTTATATGATTAATGCAAAAAAAATGTCTACGTGAAGTTAAGCATCAGCTATAATAGACAAATCCCCCATAAAACGGTTTTTATATACATATTACATAATTCAACTACCTGAGTAAATTTTAAACTAAATGATAAAATGATTGAAGTATCTATAATAAGAAACTTTTACACACTAACACAGATAATTATTTATTTACGTTTTTTTATAGAATAAATTTGCGGTTTTTTAATAATAGACGGTTATTTTTATTTACTGTATAATATACAGTCGCTCGGTTTCTGAAAGGCTGATAAATGTAAAATTATGTAAGTAATCAAATGTCAAATCTCATGTCAAGTCGAAATTGAGTTGCTAGAAGCGTGGTCTTTGATTTGACACACATGTTAGAAATACATAACTATAAAATTAATATGAAAAATCGTATGTCAAACGCTACTAATGAGATATCAAATATAAAAAAATCACTAAACAACATTTCAGGAACTTGTATTGATTGGACAGCGGTGTTAAAATCAAAGGTCTGTTACATGAATGTTGATTTGATCAACCTTTCAGAAACTGGGTGTGTATGAGTTGTAGAGCCATGCTGTAGACACCTTTATCTACAGCATGAATGGGCTGGCTTGTTTACTATCTCACAGAACCGACGTAAAGTAGCAGCTTGCTGCTGCGTTACGTACGGTGAGTGAGATATCCAGAGGCCCTCCACTTCCCATTCCCTTAATTATCCCTTTCCTTTAACGTCGGCCACGCGCCCATTATTCTTTGGTGTGTGGGCGTATGTATGTATATACGCGGTAGAGATCACTTACCATCAGGTGAACTACTTGCTCGTGTCCCACATATGCCATAAAAAACTTTCTTATACAGTATTTTTGTGCCCACTGTAGATGGTTACAAACATCTGTACAGTATATAAAAATCACTGTAAATTTCCAAATGTGATCTTGCAACATCTGCATGGCGGTGACTGCTCGTCATCAGGAGGATCGCATGCCAATTTTGTGTGTTTGGGTGATAAAAATAATTAAATTGATGTAGTGTTTGTCTTCACAGCCGGCTCGTCTGACAGCTCGTCGTTGAAGGAGACAGCTGCCGTGGTCAACGTCGACTGTGAATCATATCATCACGAGGGAGCGGTGAGTTAAATATATTTTCTATTTCTTTCTTTTTATTATTCTATTTTCTATTTATAGCAGTGATAGCTCAGCGGGGAGTGGTATAGACTGTCGAGACGAAAGTCGCAGGTTCGAAACCAGCCCCAAGTGCATACACCTCTGACTTTTCTAAGTTATGTGTATATTAATTGTTAATTATCATTTGCGTTAACGGTGAAGGAAACATCGTGAGGAAACCTACATACCAGAGAAGTTCTCTATAAGAATTTCGAAGATATGTGAAGTCTGCCAACCCGCATTAGGCCAGTGTGGTGGTCTAAGGCCTAACCCCTCTCATTCAGTAGAGGAGGCCCGTGCCCAGCAGTGGGACGTGTATAATACAGGGCTAGTATTATTATTATTATTTGTTGTCAGGCTGAAGCCCCTGCACTGGGTCAGTTCCTGCTGCCGCTGCTGAGTGCTGACTCTCCGCGGGATGACCGGTTTCTCATCAGGCACGAGGACATCTTGCAGGTACACTATCCATTTGGATTCCAATATGTATATATCTTTATATAATTCTACCGTATGTGTGTATGTGACTGAACTCCTCCTAAACGGCTGGACCGATTTGAAGCAGGCGTGGCGCTTACTATCAGGCGAGCGACCTGCTCGTCTCGTCATTCAAGCTAATAAATAAATAAATTTGGTTTCAAAGTTATGTTAAACGTTATGTTATTTGACAGTTGTTGGCGTCGGCGGAGGAGAACGCGCGTGAAACACTCCCTTTAGCGGAGGAGGTTCAATCTGAACAACTACCAGACCCGTGAGTATACCACACACTTTTTTATTAATATATTTATTCATGAACATTACTGCTAACAGATATACATCCAAGCGCAATAAGTATAACATACGCACTCACGCCTGTAATCCCCGAAGGGTTAGGCAGAGGTGTAATCAGTACACCCACTTTTCGCCGAGCGTATCTCCGTCCCACGATGTGATAGGGGGCGAGCCTATCGCAATACCGGGCACAAATTCCAGACTCCGGGCTGATACTGAGCATTTCGTAATAGAAAACACAATACCATAATAATTTACCCGACCGGGGTATCGAACCCGAGACCTCGGCGTCAGCGTCAGTCGTAACGCGTACGCATTACAACTGCGCCACCGAGACAGTATAATTTAATTAAGTTTAATCACAGTAAAATTATTTATTTTAATCCTACCTATGGTAATTTGTGCCTAATTCAGCTGGTTATTCTGCTGGCAATGCTGAATGTCTCAAGATAACGCTATTTTGGTGAACTGATGTTCGGAGGCACAAGAATATGTCTAGGTTAGAGTCAGATGCAAGGATTTCATTAATATAGTGCAGTGCTCGTACTGATATTTTAGATCAGATAATTTGAATCTCCCGACAAAAAAGGGAGGTGTTAGCTTGACTACCTCGGTGGCGCGGTTGTAATACCTACCCGTTATGACTGACGCTGACGCCGAGGTCTCGGGTTCGATCCCCGGGTCGGGTAAAGTGGTATTGGGTTTTTCTATTACGAAATGCTCAGTATCAGCCCGGAGTCTGGAATTGTGCCCGGTATGGCGATAGGCTCGCCCCCTATCACGTCATGGGACGGAGATACGCTCGGCGAAATGTCGGTGAACTGGTTACACTTACGCCCGGTTTCTGAATGGCTGATCAAATCAACATTCAACTAACAGAACTTTGATTTTGACACCACTGTGAAATCAATTCCAGTTAAACTTTATTTAATATTTGATGTCTCTTTAGTACCGTTTAACATATTTTTCAAATTAATTTGAAAGTTATGTTAACTAATATGTGTGTCAAATCAAAGGTGTTGATCACGCTTCTACCAACTGAATTTCGAGTTGACATGAGATTTGACATTTGATTAGTTAATTTAACATTGATCAGCCTTTCAGAGACCGGGCGTTAAACACGCAGTTTCAGTGTCATGTGCATCGTATATGGGCACACCTTTCTGTAACACGTTGTATATTTGTATCATCAGGTTGTCGACTGCTGAGATGTTTCCGTACGAAGAACCACCGGTGACTCCCGAGGAAGAGGCCGCGCTTCTCCACTACGTCTGCGGTAAATATCTTCTTATACAATATGTAAATAAACCCCTGTCCGATCCGTGAAGGTGTTATTAGGTATCGAGATTAGGTTCTATTGGTGTAATCCTTTTTGGATAAATAGTTTTAAAAAAATACCCTAAATATAATTTTATTACACGAGAAAGTTTACATGGCAATACTGGGCGGCACGGCGCGGCGCGGCGCGCGGTGTTCTTTGTAGGTTTTTTGTCAAAGGATGCCGATAACACGTGCCGGCGATGATGGTGTTGTCACCTTTAAAAAATTTACTAGATTTTTGGGAAATTCGGGTAATCTGGGTACTAATAACGTGCATTTTAAAATACAATAACATTTTTATTTTCAAGAATAATATTTTATTATTTTTCTCGGTAATGTCATTGGGATACCTTTATGCCGCTTTCGGATCGGACAGGGTTTTTTTTACATATTGTATATAAAATTCTCGTGTCACAATGTTAGTTACCATACTCCTCCGAAACGACTGGACCGATTTGTATGAAATGTTGTGTGCATATCGTGTAGGTCTGAGAATCGGCCAACATCTATTTTTCATACCCCTAAATGATAAGGGTGACCTGCCCCTAAATATGTATTTTTTTTAATATTTTTATTTTTATCATCTGGCCTAAAAAATACCATCTACCATCAATCCCTATTTTTGAATAGCGATATTAGTATTTTTGTGTTGCGCGTTTCTCACACGGATCGCGATGACGGGACTCGCTTGATGCGATCCCCCCACGCCGCGCCCACCACTCGAGCCCACTACTACTACTACTACTACTACTACTACTACTACTACTATTGTCGCTACTTTAATCCTGGAAATAGGCATTCACGCGGGCGGAGTCGCCCGCAACAGCTAGAATTCAATCTATAATGATACTAGCTTTTGTCCGCGGGAACCCCCCCCCCCCATTACTGAGTGTACACGTATCTGTAACACATTGTATTGTTCTATATGTCATCAGAAGCGGAACGGCTAGCGTGCGAGACGGCTGCGAGCAAGTTCACGCCGGTGCCGGAGTGGCTGCTGGGCGTGTACCACTCCTGGTGCGAGATATCCGCGCTCATGTACACGCTCATCGGGACCAACATGTCAGTATACACTTCATGGTGAACCATGGACGTGTTTAACAGCTCAGCGGGCTTGACAACTTCCACCTGCACTTATCCCACACGCCGTGGGGTCGGCGCAACATTATACAGAATGACTTGGCTTATAGTTATTACGTCAACCCCTCTGGGGAGAAAACATCCAGACTCGAAATATTTGTCGATCGCAAAAATTGTTAAAATCGATTTCAATAATGATTGTAACGACAAATCATTCATACATAGTGAAAAACTCGTCATAGTGGCTAGTTCAGACGAGTCGTGTACTGAGGTCAGCCAGTGTATATCCAGTAAGTTCAGACATAATTCTGTCGACCGTTGAGGCACTCAATGCAACATTGCACCATTAAGATGTGGTCGATATTATATTTGGATCGCACTGTACTTATAACTTGGGGACTTAGCATATTGCAACACGACATATCTCGCGCGCAAAAGAGATACGAGTGGTAGAGCCACACTGTAGACTATTATGTCTACAGCATGAATGGGCCGGCTCGTCCGGGTCGTTACCACTGTATCACAGAAAATCGGCGTAAAGTAGCAGCTTGCTGCTGCGTTTCGTACGGTGAGTGAGATATCCGGAGACAAATAGAGTCGATAAAATTTTCTCGTGTTGCATATGCACTTTGTTGTGCCAGGATAGAAAAATCTGATGATTGTGATGACGTCAATGACGATCTAATCCCACAGGAGCGTGGATCGTGTGGGCGAGGACTGGGTATACCGCGCTCGTTTCGGATGCCACTGCCGGCTGTGCTTGTGCCTTGCAAACAACTCCGTGGCTCTGGCGGTCTTCATCAGGGATGTGGTGTGGGCACTCGCTCATGGTAAGTGTACTATATAAAAGTGGTAGAACGAGACAATAAGACAGTTTTATCGACAGTTAGATGAGGCCGGTTCGACCGGGTTGTTACCAGTGTCTCACAGAAAGACGATGTGAAGTAGCAATATCCGGAGGCATGAACCCTTCCATTTCGATAGTGAAACACACAAAATATACCAATATGAAGAATGATCAAGAAGCAGTGGTATATAGATTTATGGTATCCCTCTGCCTTTTTTAGTTACGTATGTATTCATTGTCAATTATCGTGAAGAAAACATCGTGAGGAAACCTACATACCTGAGAAATTCTCCATAATAATTTCGACGGTATGTGTAGTCTGCCAACCCGCACTAGTCCAGCATGGTGGACTAAGGCCTAATTCTCATTCAGTAGAGGAGGCCCGTGCCCAGCTGTGGGACGTGTATAGTACAGGGCTAGTATTATTTATATTATTATTTTAATGAAACGTCATTGTATTTATTAGTCCAACCAAAAACGTGAAAGATCAAAAAATAATTATAGACTTATTATGTGATTTTGTTTAGTGGTATCATGTCTGTAATCATCAGCACTAGCTGCTGTCTTAGTTTTCGGAAGCGTTTCCCTTACACCCGGCATGAATGTCCAGCCCAGACAGCAGTGGCACGTGTATAATACAGGCTAGTATTATTGTTGTGATGTACATGTTGTTGTGTCGCAACACGCAGGTCGCAGTTCAGCGGGCGCGGCCGCGGGCGCGATGCGTGCGTTACAGCTCGGCACCGACACTACTACTGAACACCAACTGTGGGACCTGCAGAGGCTCAGCAGACTGCTTGAACATAACAACGGTGAGGAAACAACCACATTTTTTTTTATAGTACTAGGGGCTTTGCCCATGTTTTTCCACAAAACATAAAATAAAAAAAAAACTTAAATTCCGACGAATATGAGATATATTATGTTACTTTCTTCCCCACATTATTCTGCATCGATTGGTATCGGTCTCGACCCCATACCCCCAGCGGTTTCGGAGGAGATAGCGTGACAAGCTTTTGGCAGCGGCGGCGGCGGTGCCAGTTATTTTTTTTAGAATAATGAGATATGCCGGCAAACGAGCAAGTGGGCCACCTGATGGTAAGTGATCTCCACTGCCTATGTACATCCACAATACCAAAATAATCAGTCGGTACGCGTACGCGTTACGACTGAGTCTGACGCTGAGGTCTCGGGTTCGATCCCCGCGTCAGGTAAAAGTGATATTGGGTTTTTTGTTGTGCCCGATGTGGCGATGGGCTCGCCCCCTATCACGGCATGTGACGTCTGCGGGGATGACAGGCGTGAGTGTGTACGTATAATAATGTTTGTTTGCAGCTGCGTCGATAATCCACAATCAGCTGCGTCGGCTGGCGAAGGAAAGCGACATCACCGAGCAGATAGTCACCAAGATATGTCTCTGCAGACAATATGACAAGCCTATGGAGATGCAGTATGTATATATAAAATAATGTATAAGGTTAGACATAGTCAAATGCCCTGTTTTGATTGCGACGCAATATATGTGTAAATGTGTTGCCCTTCTACTGCAATTTCATTCAGAGACGGTTAAGCAAAATGTACCCGCTCAATAATAATTAATCGTACACAATATAATATAATACACAAAATAAGCAGTGAGATAATGGGGAGAACTGAAAACGAGCGTTGACTGGTGAAGTTGTTATACTGCTCACTGTCAACATGAAATGAGTTCACTCCTTTTGCCACTCAATTTATAGTACCATAAGTTATTGTAAAAAAAATGTGTTTGTTGCAATAAATGGTTTTATTATTATTATTATTTATTTTAACCGATCTAGACCTGCGATGTCTGTGGCAGGATATTATTCTATGCTAGATTCTCTAAATGTCAGTGATATTTTTATGGCATAATAGCTCTTATTAATAACACATTTAGTCTCAAATTTGTAGGACAGGTTGAGTGTCAATAAGGTTGAATTCTGCTTACCAAAGTCGTTTACCAGTAAAATCCCAGGACAAACGCTTTCAGATGAAAAAAAATATTTAATCCCACATGTTTTTTTAACCGACTTCCAAAAAAGAGGTTCTCAATTCGTCGCGTTTTTTTTATTTATGTTTTTATTTTTTTATGTATGTACATCGATTCCTCCGTCAATGAGGGACTGATTTAGTTGGAAAAAAACTCACTCGATAGAGTTTAGCTGCGATTTGGTCCCATATAAATTTGGTTAAGATCTGATGACGTGGAAAAAAATAAAACTCCTCAACGGACAACAGTACACTCGTCGCGATTGTGTTATTGTATTGGAATTTACATGCTAGTGCTTGAAGTCGGTTTCTAAGTTTTGTTAAACGTTATGATTATTTTTTCTATAAATCACCACGCATAACTTTCACAGAGAGATATGACGTTCTTTTTATTTTTCTATTGTTTTTTTTTTTATTTCTTTGCCACCTGTATCTGTCGTATAGACGTTAGTAAAATATTACTGTTTGTTGCCAAAATAAATGATAAAAATTCGTTAGTGGTGTTTATTCTGTTGATCGAAATAACATATTATTATGTATTGTTTACAAGGTATGCTGTGGAGAGGTTTTGTAAGATCTTGGAAAGCTTCAAAGCTGCGTCGACCATCACTTTTAAGGTAATTATTTTGCAATAAAACAATTTTTACGGGGTGACCATTCGTTTTTATTTGAAATTTGAGATTGGGTAAGTTCGATTTCTTCACTGGCGTAGTGGATGTTGTTTTATAAAATAAAAAAAAAAACAAGTAACAGTAGTAAAAGTAGTATGACAGCCTCCGTGGCGCAGCGGGCGAGTAGCCGGCTGCGAAGCGAAAGGCCGTGGGTTCGATTCCCGCACCGAGACAAATGTTTGTGTGATCCACTAATATTTGTCTCGGGTCTGGGTGTTGTGGGACCGCAAGTCCCTCGTAGTTCCTGATACCCACGATACAGGTTAACCTAGTGTGGGGTCAGGACTATGTGTGTGACTGTTGGGTGTATTTATTATTATTTATTTATTTATTTAATAGAGCCATGTTGAATAAAGTTTTGTCGACATCATGAATGGGCCGGCTCGTCCGGGGTCATTACCACTGTCTCACAGAAAACCGACGTACGAGCGTCAATTGTTTTCTTCTATTGGTTTTACATTACGTTATTACGAAAAATAAGATATTAATTATTATTTTAATGGAACGTCATTGTATTTATTAGCCCAACCTAAAACGTGAAAGATCAAAAAAGCATTGTAGACTTATTTAGCGATTTTTTAGTGGTATCATGTCTGTAATCATCAGCACTAGCAGCTGTCTTTATTTCGGAAGCGTTTCCCTTACACCCGGCATGAATGTCCTGCAGGTGGACATGGTCCCGCTGAGCGGCGGCGTGCAGTGTGACGCGCAGTGTGACGCGGAGCGTGACGTGGAGCGTGACGTGCAGTGTGACGTGCAGTGTGACGCGGATCGCTGGAGCTGGGTGTCGGCGGCGAGGGTGAAGCTGCAGCGGTACCTGGCGCCGCATCAGCGAGCCTCCACCGCCGACCGACTCAACGACATGGCGCTCAGGACCACGCCGCATGACTGTACGTACCCACCCACCCACACACCCACACACCCACACACCCACACACCCACACACCCACACATACTACACTGCAAAACTACAATATGCGCTAAATAACTTACCCGCCACCAAGTCAGTAACAAGCGATGTCGAGCTATTGTTTTCAAATATTAAAGAGCGACGGGAATCGTAGAGGGCGGGTCAAGACTTTACAATAGACAATATATTTTGCGCGTATTCTACTTTTCTATTTCTTCCTCCTGTCCTTATCCCACTCGCAGTGGGGTCGACGCAACATGCTTTTTAACACATGTTGCAGTAAGATTTGACTTGTAGCTTTTATGACCGGCCGTCTACCTGACGTAACCCCTCTGGAGAGACTTATTACTATTTTACTAAATTACAAATCTTCCATACCTACCAAATTACCATACAACCACAGACTTCTTTAGCTATGACAATAATATATTGCCTAAATATAACTCAAAACTGTTAAACAAGGATTTTTTATTAGTGTTTTAAATAAATCAGCGTTCGTTGAAATGAAATGAAATGAAATAGTTTTATTAATCATGTAGGCAATTAAAATAGCGCTTATGACAAGTCAGTACAAAATAAAGAAACTTATGTATAAAAATCATATCAACTAATGTATACATAACATACATAGCATCGTCAAATACACTGGGCAATTACACTAAATTGTTTATTTGTTGTCTTTTTATTTTACATTATTAACAGTATTTGTAATATGGAAACGTCCCATTATTAATTATTAAATATTTTGAGTCGGTATGGACCACTGCATTTACCGAAACGGCACGAGTTTTAAAACTACCACCGGATCCAAAGCGACCCAGCTTGAGAAGACCCGGCGAAACAAACTCAGTGGGCTTAATTTACCACTAGATTCAACGCGGCGCGACCCAAACTCTGAGAAGATCCAGCTACTTGAACTCAGGGGGCTTGTTTTAGGTCCGGATTTTCAATAATTTATATTAGGAAATACAAAGTCCTATAGTTAACTTTAGGGAGATTGAATGCGGACCATGTGTATCTCCGAAGTCTTGTTTTAAAACTACCACCGGATCCAAACGCGACCCAGCTTGAGAAGACCCGGCGAAACAAACTCAGTGGGCTTGTTTTTTGTCCGCTTACTATATTCTTGAAGAGCATGACTTGTCTTTTAAAAAATTGCCAATTTTCCGTTAGGTATTATTTATTCGCGATCGGTCGTCTTTTGTTTATTTGATATCGTTTTATTTTTTTGGTTTAGGTAGGTATTTTATGTTAGGAAGCATTCCATTTTAGCTTGCTCGTAGAATAATCGTCGTTATGCTAAAATTACTCATGGATAAGAAGAACGGACTACAAATAGTATTCTAACCGGACTTTTAATATTTTGAATCTTGATGTTTACGTGAATATTTCAAAATGTATATAATTTGACGTATTGGTCCTTTGAGCTACACAAACGATCCAGATATTTAGTCGTTTGAGGTAGATAAATGGTTGCGTGATCCAGAAAATCGATCATTTGTAACAGAAAATGTGTTCTTTTAACTAATATAATGGTACTTCAAAGCGCATATGATGTAGTTTTAGAACAATGTCAATGGTCCTTCGAACTAGACTTTTGGTCCTCCGACCCAGATTTTGATCATTCGAACCAGACGATTGGTCCTTCGAACCAGACACTTGGTCCTTCGTACTAGCTAATCATGAAGGCTATTGTTGCAGTGAGTGCGTGGTCTGGGTACAAGCATCGCTGCGACTGCCTCACGCCGCGTACGCTCTGTGCACAGCAGAGGAAGCAACTGCTCAGGTATGTAATCAAATCTATTTATTTTTTCTTTTAGAAGTAGTAGTTTAACAGCATTAATGAGCAAGCTCGATAGGGTTGTTGTAATTGACACCTTGTGCTGTTGTGTTTTGTACGAGATATCCGGAGGTCCAAATTTCCCCTCCCCTTTTTAATTTCTTAACTATCCCTTTCCTTTAAAGTCGGCAACCCGTTCATGATTCTTCTGGTATTTGAGCGTACATGGATGGTGGAGATCATTTACCACTATCTCGTTTGCCGTCCTCTGCTATAAAAATGGACATTTAGTAAACATCGCGTACTTAGTAGGAAGGCGGGCCCCAGCACTAAGCCACGTTAACGCCAGGGAGAAAGAAAAAAAGACTAATTAGGAATTATATTTTTTAACTAGTAAGTACATACATACATAGGCTTCGGGGATTACATACGATATGTAATCCCCGAAGCGGTAGGCCAATGTTTAACCAGTACACCCACATTTCGCCCTTTCCGGGCATAAATGGAATCATGCCATCATCACTCCGGGTTGATTTCGACTGAGCATTTCGTGATATAAATACCCAATATCGCCTTCACCCGACCCGGGGATTGAACCCGAGACCTCAGCGTCAGCCTCAGTCGTAACGCGTAGGCATTACAACTGCGTCATCGAGGCTGTCTTAACTACTATGTTTTTTTTTTTATAAATATTAACGTCAACACCTTTGTTGCAGTCTGGCCAACAGGATCTCGTTTTTCGGCATGATGCAGGCGGTAAATGAGTTTAACGTTAACGGCGGCAACAGTGACGCGTTACTGGACGTTGATAAGGTACCCTAACACTACTTCTATTATAAATTTAGACAGTTTTATCTACAGCATGAATGGGTCGGCTAGTCCGGGTCGTTATCACTGTCTCACCGAAAATCGACGTAAAATATCAGCTTGCTGGTTTGTTTCGTACGGTGAGATATCCGGAGGCCCAATTTCACCCTCCCCTTCCCAATCCCTTAATTATCCCTTTCCTTTAAGGTCGGCAACGCACCCGTATTTCTTTTAGTATTTTGGGCGTACATGGGCGGTGGAGATCACTAACCAGGTGACCCACTCGCTCGTTTACCGGCCTATGATAAAAAACTACACTCCACAAGACGGATATACCATCCTCGCCGTGCTCCCCGCATCCTAACCCTAGTACCGGCTCGGGAGCTGAGGAATGAAAACGATTCGATTAGTGATATAATTCTCCAATCCACCAATCACAGATGTCTCTGCCCTCCCCCTGCGACCGCCCTGAGCCGAGGTTCGTACCCCCATTAGGGGTACCCTCAGCATGCTCTCTTTATTAAAGGGAAAGCGCCTAAAGCACTGACCCGAAAGACAGGTGAAACTGATTACAGCCGACACTCGTCAGACTTTCGGCGCGAGTCCACTCAAAAAGGCCGTACGAGCTCACTTATTTTTCGATTGTCAACGCGTGCGGGTCTCTATTAGTTTACTAAGTGTTGGAATAGTAATAAAAATAAAATTGTTAGGTATAAAAAAAAAATACTTGCTATCGGAATTCACTAGGCTATGATATTGATTTGACAGTCTCCTGGCCGCAGTGGGTGAGTAGCCGGCTGCGAAACGAGAGGCCGTGGGTTCGATTCCCACACCGAGACAAATGTTTGTGTGATCCACCAATGTTTGTTTCGGGTCTGGTTGTTGTGGGATCAAGTTTTTTTTTATAGTATAAGTTCCTCTTAGTTCCTGATATCCACGATACAGGTTAGCCTAGTGTGGTATCAGGACTATGTGTGTGACTGTTGGTAATATTTATTTATTTATTGATCGCCAAATCGCCGATCAAATTCAGATCCGATAGTTTTTTGTACGTTTTCAGTTGTAAGTGATTGTTTTTTTTTTACAGCCATCGATCGACGTGGAGCCGCAGACGGCGGGCGGGGAGTTACAACAGGGAAACGGCACCGGAGCAAAGTGAGAATTAGTGCCTATTTCACAATGTCATACATATTTATACATACGCACATCTTTAATCGCCGAAGGTGTAGGCAAAGGTGGAACCAGTACACCCAAATTTCACCGAGGTTATTACCATCCCATGTGATGTGGTAGGGGGCGAGTCTATTGCCATATCGGGTACAATTCGAGACACCGGAGTGATACTGAGCATTTCGTAATAGAAAAATCCAATATCACATTTAACCTGACCCCGGGAGCGAACCCGAAGCCTCAGGACAGCAGTCGTAACGCGTATGCATTACAACTTGGCCACCGAGGCAGTGTTACTACTTATTACTTTTTTTATTCTGAAGTGAGTAATTTTAGCTTTCAATTTTGCCTATTACGAATAAACACTACCTTCACTGGCTTATCCGAAGAAATTTTAAAAATAAATAGGAATAAATAAAATACATATTCTCTCCTTATAGACCACCAGACAGCGTGGAAGGTCAGCCAGCGAACGACAAGGACTCCAATCACGAGAACAGCGACTCGAATCCGACCAACGATCTCGATGACAGTGAGTACAATCGATAGTAACCAATATCGATAGTTAATAGCTACACTAGGTCACCAGATACAGTCTAAGATTAATCGGTGAACGATAATGTCTAACTACGAGAATAGCGACTCAAACATGACTAACGAACTCGATTACTGACTACAGTCAACAATGATTAATATCGATAAGCAATCACTCGATAATTTGCTAAATTACTACAGGTCAGCTAGCGAACCACATGAACTTCAACTTCTATAACAGTACTACAATTGATAGTAACCCATTTCGATAAGTAATACATCCAAGAGAATACTAGACGCAGAAACAACAAAGACTAACCATGAGAGTTGCGACACGAGTTCGACCAATGACCGAATTGACTGTGAGTCAAATCGATATCGAACCGTACCGGTTATCGATATAAGAGATTAATCAAATATGAACTCTATATTGACAACTATTTATGCAGTCGTGACTCGTGGTTCTAAGATTTCTCTGAGCATGACCCGTAAATATAGTCCAGCATAATATATAATTCTGTTTGGGACGATATTACCCATTTTCGTGATCGAATCTGAAAGTTTTCGTGGTCGACGTTTGAGCATCTCTAATACACACTACATATTCCTACATATGAATTCTAGTAAAATACATTTGTTCCAGGCTCATTTCTTACCGTTACCGACTCCGATGCGAATTCTGGCACTGCATCCCTCGGCCTCTCCACATCTTCATCCCTGGACTCAGCATCAGAACTACTCCTGGCTGCCGCAGCAGCCGTGGAGTCGGGAGGGTCTGAAGGCGAGGCAGCGCCGGGGGAACTGTGCCGGACGGTGCGACACCTCATGCGCTCGATAGCGTCCATAGAGCGGCTCATGGATAGAGTGCTGAAGCATTGTGACGAGTGGCCCGCGCCTCCTGGCCGCAACGATCATGACGCGAGGTCGGTGCTATACTTAAATCATGCCGACTAACGTGTTTCTGCCACTGCCAATATATGCTACAGTGTGCGATTGTGTGGTTGAATAGAAACAAAGTGCAAAAATTATTAAGATAATCAATATACGCAAGATTTATCGTTATTCAGTGACTGGTTTCTTCAACAAAACACATCGGATATTTACCAAATTTTATTTCTGAAGTTAAGTCACCAGGCAACTGCACAACACAAAATTTGACATCGATCTGATTATTTTTTTACTTACCATTATAGGAAACGCGTCGACATGGGCCTGTCTGAGGTGGACAGGAAATTGATGGCGATGTACAGAAGATTACCGGAAGTGCATCGGAGGCAGCTACAAGTCTATAGGAAGCAGAAAAAATTGTCCACGGTGAGATATAAAACTTTTTTTTAACATCTGACCGTTAATGAAGAAAACACCCATCAGATGGCTGTACATTGTGTTTGTTTACAGGTGTGTATGCAGCTGGTGGGCGGTCGCGCCCCTGCTCCCCCTCCCCCCGGCTCGCCCCCTCCCGCGCCACAGCATCAGCCCTGTCGCGCGCTGTGTCCAGAGTACCATCTGCAGCGGTTCAAGGAGGTACGTACCTCCTTTAGTTTACAGGTGTGCATGCAGCTGATGGGTGGTCCCAGAATTTAAAACATTACGGTTCTTTATTCGTCTGTATATGTAATTTTTTTATATATACGTTCACATATAACTTTGCCATATTTGGACCGATTTACTCCGGTGATAGTTCTATATAAATTTAGTTAAGATCTGATGACTGAGTAAGAGAGAAAATAGGGGAAAGGAAAAGTTTAAGGGTAAAACAAACACGCCGCAATCTGGATTTGAAGTTTTCAACCTATTGTTGAGCTAAGATTTGTTCTGATCGGCCGGCGTGATTGATTGTTCGTTTTTTTGGCAGGTTCGGCGCAAAGTAATGCACATGCGCGATCAACAGTTGTATTACCATCGACTGCGAATGTGGCTTGAAGATCAGCTGCGGCAGGAGAGAGAGAGGTATGCTTAAGTGATAGAACCATGCTGTAGACAGCTTTGTCTGCAGTGGCAGCTTGCTGTTGCGTTTTGTACGGTGTGTAGGATCCCGGGGGCCCGTCTCGATTCCCATTTCTACCGTTAAGTTCGGCAACACAATCATTCTTAGTATTGTGGGTGCTGATCATAGAAATAAAATGACAAGAAACGTAACTCAAGCCAAAAAAGAGCCCCTTGAAAACGATTGTGTACAACACTTGACCCACTTGTTCGTTTGCCCGTATCTGGTTTTAAAAACACATTTAAAATGATGACAACTTACAACTACACTTATATTTATCTTACATACTTCTCTATTGTTCTAGTTTGCCAGAAAGTAACGTAACGTTAATAGAAGACTTACCAAGACGCAAAAGGCGTACAGCGAGTCCCAAAGTACCAAGACTCGCCACCGCGCCCAAACGGAAGCTCAAACCAGTGTCCCCATCAATCAGCAAACCACACAAAATACTGCAAATGCTTAAACACAAAGCCCCAGCTCAAACAACAGAACTTCTTACAGAAGATATTAAGCACGAAGAAGAAAGGCTTAAAGAAGCAGATCCGCCGGAAGCATTTCCGTTAGAACGAGAAGATAATGTTAGCGAAACTGAGACTATTGTGGGGGAAAAAGATGGGGATTTGTGTAAAGAGATGAAGGAATGTCTTGCCAAGTTTGCCAACTTTGCTCTAAACAGCCCAGATGGGCAAGAATTCCCTGAAAAATATCCGGAATCTGTTAGTCCACCGTTGCAAGAAATGTCACCTACCACGTCCGAGCCTATGCCTGTGTACACAACAAAACCAAGTCAAAGATTGCTAGCTGTTAACAAATTTCTAAAAAGGAATGATAAAGAAGAAAATCAAATGGAATTTCAGCAAGTTGCGCCGGATTTGAACGTTCCACTCAACGCACGGAGAACCCCACTGTTAGTCAAAGAAGAAAGTGAGAAAGACTTGGAGAACGAGGAAGCTAAAGACCCTAACATCTATAAATATGTCACTTTCGGTCTCGAAATTAAGAAAGCTATGGAAGAGTGTCAGAATATCATAAATTCCTATAACAGTATTAAAGATAAAGAAGGGAAGGAGAAAGAAAGTGACTCTCAAGATGGTCCTCTATCACTAGAACAGATTTGCGAGGTGATGATGAGTTTAGACAAAAATTCGACCGAGTTTATAGAAAAAGCTGATGACGACTCGGTAGATATAACTATAGCGAACACAAAATTAGCTGAGTTAGTCGAAAATATGCCGCAAATACTAGCTAATATGCCCGAAATTGCGTCGAAGCTGTCCGAATTCGCCAACGCATCTTTTGAACTGCCTGAATTCGCTTCGATTATGAGTAGTTTACCTGACGTCAATAACGAAGCACAGCTAACACCCGAAACTTTGAAACAGATTAGAGAATTAAAACTAAATAAATCTAGGGATAGTATAAAAGTAACTAAGAATACAACTAAGCGTAAAGCTAACCGTAAGATTAAGATTAACGATGACGTCAGTATGACCTTAGAAATGGACACAAAAGATCTAAATGACTTGCTTAAAGAAGACAATATCCAGGCATTGATGAAAGGAAAAGGGAATAATAGAGATGACTTTAAAGATCTACTCTTCTCCATATCAGCGCAAGTAGTAATCAATCAAGTGTTTGAATACGTCAAACAGAATAAAAGTCCTGAATTAGCTAAATGTTTGGAAGAAGGTCGAGATTTATTCTCGCTTCCAAAGAAATATATTAATTCTGAAATGTACACCGAAGCATCTACGCTTTTTGATAATTCTGTAAAGGACGCATTCAGTATGGAAGAGTTACGCGACTTAGTCAAATCAAGATTCAATGCGTGGAAGCTATACGTTGCGACTAAATTCAAAAGCATACCCATAGAATTACTAGAAAATGAGATAGAAACTATGTTGGACAAATTCTATAGTTATATACAAGATTCGGCAGCAAAACAGTGTATCAACGACAGTGATGGAATTATAGAAAAGATTGATGAAATGAGAAAGAACACTGATCTAAGCAAAGATTCGGACAGTGACTGTCCGGCGTCGAAAGAATCGCTCAAACAAATAACTAAATTATTAAGCACTTCAGCGGGAAATACTTTTGATTTACTTATAATGAAATTATCTAAAATGTCACAAGACAAAAAAACAGCTGTGAAAAGTCTAAAGTTTAAATACATGGATGTGATAAAACGGTGTTCTGAATCCCAACAGTTAGCTGCGTGGATATTAATTGACCCGGAGATTGCGTCAAAAGTGATACAAGAATTAACCGGACTTCCTGTAAAAAGCTCAGAAATCGTGCCAGATTTCACATCACTGTCTAACGATATAAAGAGAGATTACTTTATTGATAGGTTACGGGAAATGAATCGACTATACATGGAAACTTTACCGAAAAAGGCCTTAACTGGTGATGAATGGTTGGTCATGCTTTATAAGCAAGAACAGCTTGAGATAAAGCTTAAAGAAGCTTTTGCCAAGATCTCAGCTCCAGCAAAAAGTACTCAGACGAATGCGAGTGAAGCGGAGATTCTAGCAGCTAAAGGTCTTAGCAAGATTATAGGAAAAGCAAATGTCCGACCGGTGAAGAAAGCCGAACCACCGAAACCCGTTAAAAAAGAAGAAAAAGAAAAGCCTAAGGAACTAGACGATAAAAAATGTAAAAACGATGCACTATTGGCCAAATGCGAAGCGATATTAACGTCGAAAGGCGAGAAATCCCTACTCGATAGTTTTTATACGATAAAATCGTACATCACTCAAGGTCTACCCGTCCCGGAATCGTACAAAAAACACGTCATATCGATATGTTCGAGTATCGATGCTAAATTACTCGACGAGGATATCGAAGAATCGTTGAAATGCGATGACGAAGATAAAGAAAAGACACCAATGTCGGTTATAGGTTCACAAAATCCTGAAGAATTGGCCAAGTACTCAGCTCAGGCGTTAAAAAATGCCAAACAGACCTTAAACGCCGTGGCCTTTAAGAACATGATGAGGCAAACAAAATCTGAGAGTGAGGCGTGCGACACACCAAAAACTGATTGTAAATGGACCAACGATTGTATATGTAGCAACTGTAAGGATGATTCGTCCGTCTGTCTTGGTGATATAGTGAAACAGTGTTGTGAGGATGGCAAGAAGGGACTAGAGAAAAAAGAAGTGAAGGTGGCCAGGCCGGCGGCCAAAGTGGCCAAACCGCCGCCTAAGGCGTGCGAGAATGCATCGCACCAACAGCATGTTTGTAAAGGTATGTGAATTTAATATACGGTAGTTTACTATATTTAACTAGTCATCCCAGGTGGTTTACCAGTAATAGGGTAGTTGACAAGGTATTTTTAATTATTTAAATCAATTATTTACGTTACTCAAAATCTATTGCAGAAAGAATTTTATAAATTGGACCAAAAATAAATAAGTTTTAAGCCATTCAAATCCTGTAGAAGGGGTAATTGTCAAATAACTGACGCAAACTTTGACGTCACTGTGTAAAATGTTCATTATGGTGCACGCGTGCAAGCGCGATAGTGAGAAATCCCTACTACCCACCCACTTTTCCTCATACCAACATTTAAAGTCATAACTGCGGGCACATTTCTGAACCAATTTTGATTGTGTTTTAATAAAAGGGTTTCTTTTGCGTATAATTTTCTGTTGCTTATAAAATAATGTATAAAATTCAATATAAGAAACTACCCTATTCTATGGTAGAATTATCTAAACGTCAGTGTATTTTTATGGCATAATAGCTCTTATTAATAATACATTAAGTCTCAAATTTGAAGGTGACTGGTTAATATTGTTGATTATTTTATATGCAACAGAAAATAATGACTAAAATTATCTCTTTCAAACTAAATAAATACACTCAACAATCACACAGTTCTGAACCTAGATTACCCCTTGATACAAAAATAAAATAAAAATCGATATCAGAGCGTCCTGTGGTCACAAATCGCAATTAAACATAACCCTGTCTGTTATGTTATGCAAACAATTAAGAATCTTTTTAAAGATGTCTACTTTTTTATCTTTATTTTTAGATATTACTATTATAATACTTGACATTGGCGAAATCATCGAAAATCGATGGGGCCATAATGTAAAAAGATAATAGAATTAGTTTTTTTTTTGTAAAAATCAATTCAGTAGTTCCTCAGATTACCCCCAACATATACAACGTGTTACAGATAGGTGTGGTCATATTTAAGGGTCGTTACATACACCTGACAGTGAGTGTTTATGTACCAGATCTTATCAAAAGCTGCACATCATAAAATTTCACGCTAAATTTAATCATTCGTTTATTACGATATTAAGATTGACCACATGACTATAGTGCGAGAGCGAGAATAACAATGCTGGAGTGAGACAACAGCTCGGCTGTTTATCAAATATTGATGTTACTCATTCTTTATAAACGAATACGCTTTATTCATGTCCTAGCAATGCAATCCAGTTTGGTTTTCCGGGGATGAAATACTTATATCGTACACTATACGTTGCTTAAATGTGACCACACCTTTCTGTAACACGTTGTATAATACTTATATCGTACACTATACGTTGCTTAAATTTGACCACACCTTTCTGTAACACGTTGTATAATACTTATATCGTACACTATACGTTGTTTAAATTTGACCACACCTTTCTGTAACACGTTGTATAATACTTATATCGTACACTATACGTTGTTTAAATTTGACCACACCTTTCTGTAACACCATGTATAATACTTATATCGTACACTATACGTTGTTTAAATTTGACCACACCTTTCTGTAACACCATGTATAATACTTATATCGTACACTATACGTTGTTTAAATTTGACCACACCTTTCTGTAACACCATGTATAATACTTATATCGTACACTATACGTTTACTATTTGACTATTACTATTACTATTTGACCACACCTTTCTGTAACACGTATACAAATAAATATTTACCCTCTATATTATAGGGTAGATAATATTTTATTCCTGTTTCCAGTGGGTCACACTGGTGCGGGTTCGGGGTCCGGTTCATGCGCGGGGGAGGGTGGCGCTGATCAACCCTGCACATGTTGTTACTGCACTGTGTTTGGACATGCGGTGAGTATCACATAAACGAAGTATTAAGCATTGATTAATCGTCATAACTCTTCTTCTTTTGTCCTTATCCCACTCACAGTCGCCTGCCTGTCATCAACCTCTCTGGGGAGGAATGATCTCTGCGATTAAGCGTCTTAAGTGCTTATAACTAATTTATACATAAATAGACGTAACCTCTTTAACCCGAGCTTTTCCGTCCCATGATGTGATAAGACGCCTCCTACACATTGAAATAAAACTAGTTTATACGAGCAGTCTCTCCCGTGATCACGAAGGCTGCAAAGCTTTCGAAACGTCGGGACTAAAATAAAAATCAAACCTCGATAAAATCCGTATAAACTAGATTTTATTTCAATGTGTAATACATATTCGCGTAAACATAAGAAATCACTATACATTATAAAATTTCAGCCACCTTTAACGACGCCTGTGCCACGAAATTTCAACGAGACAAGAGAAAGATTACGTACAATTTTGAATAAGAAGAAACTGCAATGCAAGTCCTCCAATGTAAGTAAATTTTTTTAGCAGGGGTCAGCAAACGTGTACGTAGGTCACCTGATGGTAAGTGACATTCTCAATACCCAGAATCATAGGTATGTTGTCGATCTTAAGGTCGACAAAGCGGTGGTATAAATTCTACTACCAAATGACACTCTTCCTTGTTTACTTACCTGTTTCAGCAATAAAAAAGCGACTTTATTAAATAAATAAATAACACCCAACAGTCACACCCATAGATAGCCCCGACCCGTTAGTAAGATACGAGTCTTGTGTCGTGGGTATCAGGAACCACGAGAGACTTTCGGTCTCACAACACTAGAGACCCGAAACAAATATTTGTGGGTCACACAAATATTTGTTTCGGTGCGGGGATTCAACGCGCGGTCTCACATTTTACACTCTGCTACTCGCCCACTGCGCCACGGATGTTCTGTTACTAATTAATTAGCGGGGGTTTCTAAGTGAAATTACAATAATGACTGCTCCATGGCGCAGTAGTCGAATAGCCGACGGCCAAGTGAGAGGCCGTGGGTTCGATTACCGTACCGAGACAAATGTTTTTGTGATCCACAAATAATTGTTTCGTGTCTGAGTGCTGTGGGTTGGCAAGTCCCTCGTAGTTCCTGATATCCACGATTCAAGTTAACCTAGTGTGGGGTGAAGACTATGTGTGTGTGACTGTTGGGTGTATTATTAATAATAATATTTTTTTTGGTATCAGAGTGAAGCGGAATGTCCCGAGAAGAAACAAGTGAGCGTTCAGACGCAAGCGACAGAGACGTCGCCGCAGAATCAGAAGGTGACCAAACCGCCACAGGTCGCGCCCAAACCGCCGGTCAGTGACACTTGTCATTTTACAGCTACGTTCAATCCAAATCAAATCAAATCATTTATTCGGTAATTAGGCCGCCAAAGGCACTTTTACACATCGAGTTTGGAATCTACCGATGCTTCGGAAATGCCCACTGGTCTGAGAAGAAGCACCAAGAAACTCAGCCGTAGGTCTTTTGAATATTTGACATTTTTTATAAATTTATATTTCCTATTACAAAACTTAAGTAATTTACGTTATAACTAATACGTTCATAGAAAACAGTGTCAATTTGGGATTGATACAGGTGCCCATTCAGGGGATCTAACAGTAGTCCGAATCTAAGCAGACCAATCAATTGTTACAATACAATTATTAATAATAAACAATCTGAGTAGACCAGTCCACACAGGCTATCCATGTGCTATATCCCCGAAGGGCAAGCAAAGGTGTTGTTCCCGTACACTTAGATGGGCTATTGATTGATTATATTGATTATAATAGTTATTGATAGGTAATGACTGCCTCGGTGGCGCATTTATAATGCGTACGCGTTACGACTGAGGCCAACGCTGAGGTCTAGGGTTCGATCCCCGGGTCGGGTAATGTGGTATTAGGTTTTTCTATTACGAAATACTCAGTATCAGCCCGGAGTCTGGAAATTTGTACCTGGTATGGCGATAGCCTCGCCCCCTATCACATCGTGGGACGAAGATACGCTCGGCGAAATGTGGGTGTACTGGGTACACCTCTGCCTACCCCTTCGGGGATTACAGGCGTGAGTGTATATATATGATAGGTAATGAACGAGTCTGTGCGTTTGAGTGATTTGATGCGAACTGATATAATTTTGAGTGGCCGCGCGGTGCAAGTAAAGTGCTGACGTATGAAATTGTACATGCTGCGGGGCACGAGAAGATGAAATGAGTGATGCAGTACAAAAACAATACACAAACGACTAACATGTAATAGCAAAAGTTAATAACCAACACAGAAAAAGCTTAATTATAAAATGTTTTATTTATTTATTTATTCAGCACATCATCATTGCAAACACAAAACTTAAACTATAGTACCATTATTTACAGGAAGAAAATCTAGAGTTTACATTAATTGCATATATATATAGATACTTACATGTCAGACTAAATTAAGCTAATAAAAAAATGAAGAGATAAAAATACAAAGACACAAAAGTTTTATAAGTTTTAGTATAACTAGTGACTTAATTACAATGTACAACTGACACCGAAACTGTAGTACTGATGGTGGTGGTGTGCCCATTATACGCCGAGCTTATTACCCTTCCATTACGTAAGGTGGGGAACCCATCACCACATCGGTCACAAATTATCGAATCGATAATTCAGACTCAGTTTACTATTTACAGGCTCTACCAAAAACCCTCCCACCGAATCTAACTTCAGCGCAAACGCAGCAGAAACGTGCGCAACAAAACATGGACGCGCAACAACGCGCGCTAGCTGACAAGATGGCCAAGATGGCCGTCACGGACAAACAACAACCTGAAAACAAACCTAAGGTGAGGTTGATACTAGTCGATAAAAAGTGCCAGCCACGTTGTGTCTGGCAATATGCTAAACTATAACCTTTTCGGCAAATTCGGGAGACACACGCTGCCTATACTTACTTGGTACCTACCATCCAAATAAGATGACAAGAAACGTAACTCAAGCAAAAAATTACGCCACCAAATCTCTGTGTCTAGAGACATTACTCGTGCCGGAAATAAATGTTTTTTTTGTATCGATATCTGCGAAACAAAAAAGCGTATTGTAGATCAAAAGCTGTTTGTTCAGGTATTGCAACGAACTGTACCTGTACAAGTCAACGCAACACCGACCCTCAAGGCAGAAGGCAAAGTGAATCCGAACGCCATGGAGCAGATTCGATTACAGGTAAAGTTTCAATGTCGATAGATTAAAAATTAAAAACAAAGTGATAAAATGTTTTTTATAAAATAAATCTTTGGTAGATTATTTTGAGGTCTCTAAATACAAAATAATTAGCAGTTAAATAAGGAATCGATTTAGATCAATTTATATCAGGTGACCCACAAGTTCCAAGTGACCCACTTGCTCGACTTATGTTATAAATTCACTAGCTTCAGTCGTAGCTCCGCCCTCGTGAATTACCTATTCCAGTATAAAAATGCCCATGTCCTAATCCAGATCTACCTGTGTGCAAAATTTCATCGAAAACAGTTCAGCTGTTAACGACATTTTCACATTTATAATAATAGTAGGAAGTATGATAAATGTTGATCAAGTGTCAAATCATTCGCAGCAAATGAAACAACAACAACAAGCTCAATACCAACAACAGATGCAACACGCCGCGCAACAACAGATGCAACTCGCCGCGCAACATCAGATGCAACAAGCCGCGCAACAACCGAAGAAACCCGAGCCGATATACGACCTGCCAATACACAACAAGCCAACGTTGACGCCGCAACAACAACAACAGATAAGACAACAACAGGTGATTTGAAATAAAACTAGTTTATACGGATTTGATCGCGGTTTAATTTTTATTTTAGTCCCGACGTTTCGAAAGCTTTTCAGCCTTCGTGGTCACGGGAGAGACTGACCAAGAGACCAACTGCCAGACCTCAAGATACCTCCCGTGACCACGAAGGCTGAAAAGCTTTCGAAACGTCGGGACTAAAATAATAAACCGCGATAAAATTGGTATAAACTAGTGATTTCTTAGGTTTATTTTTAGTTTTATTTCAATGTGTAATATTCGAATAAACATAAGAAATCAACAGGTGTGTTGTTAGGAGAATACGCGATATTGTACTCGACTTTATGTCGATCGTACACACGGTGAAAAACATACATACGCACTCACGCCTGTAATTTCCGAAGGCCTAGGTGTAACCAGTACGCCCACATTTCGTCGAGCTTATTACTGTCCCATGATGTGATAGGGGGCGTGCCTATCGCCATACCAGGCTCAATTCCCGACTCCAGGCTGATACTGAGCATTTCGTTATAGATAAACCTAATGTCCCTTTTACCCGACCCGGGTTCAAACCCGAGACCTTAGCACAGCAGTCGTACCGCGTACACATTACTACCGTGCCACTGAGGCTGACGGTGATTTTTTTTAACAAAAAATAAACCCAACTCTAAAAGACAAAAGCTATTGCAATCTAACGGTCAATTATTGATAACACCGATTAACTGTCTACTCATGGTTCATCAACTAACTACTCTTCAGTTACAACAACAGCAGCAACAGCAACAACAACAGCAGCAGCAGCAACAGCAACAAGCAGCACAACAGCAGCGACAAAGCCGAGCCCAACAACAACGCAGCACCGTGTCACTATCCAGTCGAGATACTAGTGTGTTCTCCACCAGTTCAGGATGTTCAGGGTAAGTGATAATTTTCTACGGCCTCTTTTTTATCCCAGCTCGGCAAAGTGACTACGCTACACCTGATGGCGAGTGTAGCGCAATCCAAAAGACGATGTGTCTATCGAAGGTCGGTAAAATAGGGTAGTTGACTAGATTTTTTTAATTATTTAAATCAATAAGTTACGTTACTCAAAATCTATTGCAGAAAGAATTTTATAAATCGGACCAAAAATAAAGTAAGATAGAAGTCATTCAAATCCTGTAGAAGGGGTAATTGTCAAATGAGAGACGACGCAACCTTTGACGTCACTGTGTAAAATGTTCATTATGGTGCACACGTGCAAGCGAGGTAGTGAGATATCCCTACTACGCACCCACTTTTCCTTATACTAACATTTAAAGTCATAACTGCGGGCACATTACTGAACCAATTTTGATTTGCGTTTCATTTTCTGTTGCTTATAAAATAATGTATAAAATTCAATATAGGGAACTACCATATTATGCCGGCCTGTCTAATTGCTTCTTCACACTCCGTTTAAACGACCCCATATTACAGGAAAGCCTCACTTACGTTGGTAACGTTGCGTCTACACGTTAGTATTACGCAACATTCAAATCTGAGATTCGATAATTGGCTTCATAATTATCACGATAATAATGTTAAATATATAGCAGTGATAGCTCAGCGGGGAGTGGTATGGACTGTCGAGACGAAAGTCGCAGGTTCAAAACCAGCCCCAAGTGCATACACCTCTGACTTACCTAAGATATGTGTGTATTAATTGTTAATTATCACTTGCTTTAACGGTGAAGGAAACATCGTGACGAAACCTGCATACCTGTGAAGTTCTTCATAAGAATTTCGAAGGTATGTGTAGTCTGCCAACCCGCATTAGTCCAGCGTGGTGGAGTGAGGCCTGACCCCTCTCATTAAGTAGAGGAGGCCCGTGCCCAGCAGTGGGATGTGTATAATACAGGGCTAGTATTATTAATGATATATATATACTGTTACAGCAAGGTGTAGTCATATTTATGGATTGTCATATACACTTGACAGTGAGTGCTTATGTATCGGATCTTATCAAAATCTAACGCCCGGTTTCTGAAAGGCTTATCAATGTTAAATTAACTAATCAAATGTCAAATTTCATGTCAAGTCGAAATTGAGATGCTAGAAGCGTGGTCAACACCTTTGATTTGACACACATGTTAGTTAACATAACTTTCAAATGAATATCAAAAATCGTATGTGAAACGGTACTAAAGAGAGATCAAATATTGTAATTATTTTCACTAAATAACGTGTCAGCAACTCTAATTGATTTGACAGCGATGTCAACTCAAAGTTCTGTTAGTTGAATGTTGATGTGATCAGCCTTTCAGAAACCGGGCGTAAGTGTCGTAAAACTTCACGTTAATTTTAATCACTTGTTCAAAAGATCGATCAATTATTATGAAATAAACTCACTTTTAATAAGCGTAAATTACGTGTAAGTAACTTCTACGTACATACAGATGTGAAGTAAGAACATTCTCTCTCACTATCTTCTTTCCTCTCTCCCTCTCTCTCCTCCGCTCTCTACCCTCTCCTATATCTTTTTTACTTTTAATTTACTTTAGTTTTAGATGTATTATCAAGATTTAACTTCCTTTTTTTATTACTATTAGTATAAGTCTAATACATATACATGCTACTTATCCAGCAAATGTTATGCGCTCCATAAGTGTCGTGGATATCAGATTATTAACCATATGTAAGTTAATTTACAACAAATTGTCAATATACATGATGTAGATATGCTTAAGAAATATATAAATAAATAAATATCTCCCTCCGCTCTCTCCCCTCTCCTATCACTCTATCTCCTACATTGTCAGTGGATAGTTATTGCACAAGTATGTGTATGTTTGTACATACAGTAGCGGCGGTTCCTGGTGGCGTGGCGGTTGTGCTCGGGGTGAAGATCCTCGAGATTTGGACGCTCTGTTACAATACATCGAAGGACCTGCGAGACATGTCGACCGGTCGAAGAAACGCGCCAAGAAACAACGACAAAAGGCGAAGCGGGTAAAAACAATCTTTGATTAATGTTCACAAGGATCGCTTTAAAAAAAAATTAGTGTTAATGACGAGACAAGCTCCCTAGAGAGGTTGACGTCAGGCAGGCAGCCGGTCATAAAAAACTACAAGCCTTCAATCTTTCTGTAACATGAGTTAAAAGTATGTTGCGCCGACCCCACTGCGAGTGGGATAAGGGCAGGTGAAAGAAACGATTTATGACGAGACGTGCAGGTCGCTCGCCTGATGGTAAGCATCACGCCTGCCCATAAACAGAAGCAACACCAATTAGAACATTTTTGTCATTTTGAATCATAATCTCGGTTTCGAAGCGGATGCGTGTCCGTACGTGCGTACGTGTATCCGTGTGAGCGTACGTCGTGCGTGTGAGTGCGTGTGTGTCATCGAGGCGTGTAAACGAATGGACCGATTTCAACCCTGTTTTTTTTTATTTGAAAGTTAGTTAATTCGAGACTGTTCTAAGGTATGTTTGGAAAGCATCTGTTTCGCTGTTTAAAGATTACAGATGTTATTTTCTTCTAATTGAGGTTGGTTTTAATTTGGGTTATGTTTTTTTTTTATTATTCGTTACTGTCAGGCGGAAGTTCGTCTCGCTGAAGAGGCGTCTCGTCTGCGAGCATGTCTCGCGCGAGCACGACACGAGGCCGAGGCGCTGCGAGCTGCACACCACGCCGCCGCCAGGAGACTGCGGGACGCACGCGCCGCCAGACCTGCCAGGAGGCCGCAGGACAGGAGGGGTGAGTCTCTCTTATACACTCCACCACGAGCACGACACGACACGAGGCGCTGCGAGCTGCACACCACGCCGCCGCCAGGAGACTGCGGGACGCACGCGCCGCCAGACCTGCCAGGAGGCCGCAGGACAGGAGGGGTGAGTCTCTCTTATACACTCCACCACGAGCACGACACGACACGAGGCGCTGCGAGCTGCACACCACGCCGCCGCCAGGAGACTGCGGGACGCACGCGCCGCCAGACCTGCCAGGAGGCCGCAGGACAGGAGGGGTGAGTCTCTCTTATACACTCCACCACGAGCACGACACGACACGAGGCGCTGCGAGCTGCACACCACGCCGCCGCCAGGAGACTGCGGGACGCACGCGCCGCCAGACCTGCCAGGAGGCCGCAGGACAGGAGGGGTGAGTCTCTCTTATACACTCCACCACGAGCACGACACGACACGAGGCGCTGCGAGCTGCACACCACGCCGCCGCCAGGAGACTGCGGGACGCACGCGCCGCCAGACCTGCCAGGAGGCCGCAGGACAGGAGGGGTGAGTCTCTCTTATACACTCCACCACGAGCACGACACGACACGAGGCGCTGCGAGCTGCACACCACGCCGCCGCCAGGAGACTGCGGGACGCACGCGCCGCCAGACCTGCCAGGAGGCCGCAGGACAGGAGGGGTGAGTCTCTCTTATACACTCCACCACGAGCACGACACGACACGAGGCGCTGCGAGCTGCACACCACGCCGCCGCCAGGAGACTGCGGGACGCACGCGCCGCCAGACCTGCCAGGAGGCCGCAGGACAGGAGGGGTGAGTCTCTCTTATACACTCCACCACGAGCACGACACGACACGAGGCGCTGCGAGCTGCACACCACGCCGCCGCCAGGAGACTGCGGGACGCACGCGCCGCCAGACCTGCCAGGAGGCCGCAGGACAGGAGGGGTGAGTCTCTCTTATACACTCCACCACGAGCACGACACGACACGAGGCGCTGCGAGCTGCACACCACGCCGCCGCCAGGAGACTGCGGGACGCACGCGCCGCCAGACCTGCCAGGAGGCCGCAGGACAGGAGGGGTGAGTCTCTCTTATACACTCCACCACGAGCACGACACGACACGAGGCGCTGCGAGCTGCACACCACGCCGCCGCCAGGAGACTGCGGGACGCACGCGCCGCCAGACCTGCCAGGAGGCCGCAGGACAGGAGGGGTGAGTCTCTCTTATACACTCCACCACGAGCACGACACGACACGAGGCGCTGCGAGCTGCACACCACGCCGCCGCCAGGAGACTGCGGGACGCACGCGCCGCCAGACCTGCCAGGAGGCCGCAGGACAGGAGGGGTGAGTCTCTCTTATACACTCCACCACGAGCACGACACGACACGAGGCGCTGCGAGCTGCACACCACGCCGCCGCCAGGAGACTGCGGGACGCACGCGCCGCCAGACCTGCCAGGAGGCCGCAGGACAGGAGGGGTGAGTCTCTCTTATACACGCTACCACTGTTGGTGAGAGGAACACGCTGCAATACGGGTTGGCACACTTCATATACCTACAAAATTATTATTAGAAACATTCAGATGGGGGCAACTTTCCTCTTTTTTTTTATATATTATAGGCCGGCCAACGAGCAAGTGGGTCACCTGATGGTAAGCGATCTCCACCGCCCATGTACGCCCACAATACAAAATAATTATGGGCGCGTTGCCGACCTTAAAGGACATTCCTCACGTTACATTTACAAGTTTACGGTTCTAAATAAATAAAGTATAATTTACAATGGAGTTTATACATTGTATCTCATTGCAATGTCGTCTAAATGTCTTCGCGCAAAGTATATCCGAACTTTAAAAATGTGTCGAATTTAATGTACAATTTATAAAAAACACCAATATCGACAAAAAATATCGATATTATATTATCGGCTTGACACATGGAGGGACGACTTTTTTGGCATCCTATAAAATTACAGTTTATATAAATATAATTTCACTGTATCGATAAAACTAATGTCGCAATAAAATATCGATATATTGAGAAAAAATATCGTTATAAATATTAATATTTTTTAGCATGTACCTACCTGTTGCACCACTTAGTACACCTGCGTATGTGTCTTAAGTCATTTTAACTTTTATCACAACACTCTTGACAGTCTCCGTAGCTTGTCGGGCGAGTAGATGGTATTGAAACGAGAAGCAGCGGGTTCGATACCCGCACCGAGACAAATATTTGTGTGATACATCAATATTTAATCAGGATCTGGGTGTTAAGGGACTATAAGTCTCTCGTAGTTGATACCCACGATACCTATTAACTTAGGACGGGATATGGACTAAGTGTGTGAGCGTTAGGTGTATTTCTTTATCGATATACAGTAGTTTATAAAACAACTTTACAGGCAAGAAACAGAAGTTAAATCCAACGCAACAAGCCAAGGTGCAACTTGTAGCTGAACAGCTCGGAGAACTGACTACACTCATGAACACCACTGCCAAGGTAAGGACCAACCATCAAGTGACCTGCTTACACGTTTACCAATTAGCGAAGTGGTATGCATCTCGTACTATAGATTTTACTGTAGATGGTATTATTATATGGGGCGACCCGCCGTATTACCCTCACAACCTGCAATGGGTACCAAGTTTCGTCATTGCCTTGTCCGTTAATCAACAGAGTGTACCATGTGCAGGTGGCTAAATTTAATATGCTGGTGCTGGTCCACTTACAATTTAAATAAAATGGAAGTGTCTGTTTGTAATATTAAAATAACCGCTTTTTACTACATGCATATGAATGTATATACGGTACATATACAAAATAACATTTTATTTGTCAATTTTTGTCTGTCTGTCTGTTTGTTCCGGCTAATCTCTGGAACGGCTGGACCGATTTTGACGGGACTTTCACTGGCAGATAGCTGATGTAATAAGGGGTAACTTAGGCTACTTAGTTACTTTTTATCCCAGAAAATGATCATTCACGCGGGCGGATCAAAAGCTAATTCACTATAAATTATATTAGAAAATTCACAGAAAAATATATGATTACAGGAAATGCAAGCCGCCGAGAAACAAGTTGAGGACTGTCTGAAAAGACTTGAAGACTGCGAGCAGCAGTTAGCTGAGGCCAGGGCGGTGCAGGGCAAGTCTGAACGTGCGCCTGCGCATTCACAAGTCAGTTCAAATTACACTTGATCTACTACAATGATCTAAATTTTAATACATTCGAAATAATCAGGGATGTTATGTGTTTACCCCCTATATCTGTCTGTAGCAATGTAACGCTTAAACGACTGGACTGATTTGTATGCGGTTTTATGTTTAAAAGCTGGATCAATCACGATAGTTCTAAACTTCTGTTTTAAGATTATTTTCAGCCATTTAGAAATTACAGATTTCTTATTGATGTCTATGATTTTAGATCTATGATGCTTTTATACGAATACATAATAGTTTATAATTTAAATGTCGAGTCAAAATGTCCGCCATCTTGGATTTGAAAATGAACGATGTCTTCTAAATCAGCACCCAAAGAAACCTCGAAAATGATATCGATATCGATTCGATATCATCATATCGATTTGTTAAAAAAATATATAGCATTTTCTCTCTACGTTATATCTTCCTTCTCTCGCATGTTACTCTCAATTCTTGTCCACTTATCGATTATCCATTCGCCGCTTAAGAAATTACACTTCAAAAACAAATGTAATTTATATTCCATTGTTACTGTTTAAAATTACAGCTGGAACAAGCCGCGCTAGTAGCCAAACAACAACAATTACAACAACAACGTTTACAACAACAGCAGTTACAACAACAGCAATTACAACAACAACAATTACAGCAACAGCAATTACAACAACAACAATTACAACAACAGCAATTACAGCAACAGCAATTACAACAACAGCAATTACAACAACAGCAGTTGCAACAACAACTGCATCAGCAACAGTTGCAGCAACAAATGCAACGGCAGCGACAGTTGCAACTGATGGAAATTGAAAAACAAAAAATGGAGAAGCAGAAAGCCGAGGCGTTTATGAGTGAGTTATTTTGTTAATTACTAGATTGAGCAATGAAATGAAATGAATTTTTTATTGAATCCATAATAATGTTATACATCATTTAGATTCAGTCAAATTTTAACTCTACCGCCAGTTCGGAATGCTGTTTCGCTGGAGAAGAACAGACAAGAAACTCTAACGTTGATCTTTTCAAAATTCATTTACAATATTGATACTACATTAATAAAATTTAATTTGAGTTAAAGCAGCACAGTTTATGCCAATGAGGAACGAATAAAGTAAAATAATGAAACTATAATGATTATTGCGCATGATCCTCAGCACGCGGCTCTACCCGCAAAGTATCCTATTTCCTAATCAATGTCATGGTCTACCTGTTTGCAAATATTCATTCAAAACCGTTCAGCCGTTATTTTGATCAACAAACATCTAAATTCATAAGTGGTAAAACCACGCTGTAGGCAGTTTTGTCTGTAGCGTGAATGGGCCGGCTCGCCCGTGTTGTTACCGTTGTCTTTTTTTTTATTATCTTAAATGACGAGACGAGCAACTTCTGGTGTTAAACTTCACGCCTGTCCAAAAACAGAAGCAATATAAAACAGCGCTCTGGATTACAGAATACTGCATGGTATTAAACTGCGCTCGTCACCCCTACCCATAAGGTGATGAGTCTCATAATTACCAGTATTTTCACTGACCTTAATGCTCTTCAAACCGGAACACAACAGCGCTTACACACTGTTGCTTGACGGCAGAAATAGACGGCGCGGTGGTACCAACCCAGGCGGCCTCTCGCATACGAGGGACCTACCACCTTGTGTCTATATTTTGATGATTATAATAATAATAATAAAAGCCTTTATTAACAATCTTATATGTTACGTTTCATCTTATAACTACTTACTATACTACTAATATTAAACATGGTTTTTTATGAAAGCAACGTAATTAAATGTTATTATTTGTATTAGACACCGGTCGTGATTGTCTTGCTCTTTGACATAGGCCTCCCCAAGTGTTCTCCACAACGATCTATCCTTTGCTATCCTTATCCAGCATGGTCCTGCTACCTCCTTTATGTCATCCTCCCATCTTCGATGCTGCCTGCCTTTACTTCTCTTTTTATATCTAGGGCACCATTCCGTCACTTCGTTCGTCCACTTTTCTATCTTAGTTCTTGTTAGGTGTCCTGCCCATTTCCATTTCAGTTGTTTGGTTTGGTATTTTATATCTATAATCTTGGTTTGTTTTCTGATTGATTTTAACCTAATTTTGTCTTTTGATTTGATGTTGAGTATGCTTCTTTCCATTCGGTGTTGACAAGTTTCTAGTGATTTGATATTTTTCTTTGTACAACTCCATGTCTGACATCCGTAGGTCATGCTTGGTAGAATACATGTATTAAATATTTTCTTCTTCCCTTCTATTGGTATATCATATATAAAAAAAAATAAAAAAAATTGATGATTATACAGCCTTTAATTAGCAGTGATAGCTCAGGTGGGAGTGGTATGGACTGTCGAGACGATAGTCGCATGTTCGAAACCAGCTCCAAATTACGTGTTGTAGGAGTTCGACGTAATAAAAACCACGATTACACGAAAACTACCTTTTAATATAAAAATAAAAACAACAAATAACTGGTGACAGAGAAATTACAAAGAAATACGTCAGTTACACTTAGGTTAGGGAACGAGCGCGGATACTAAACGAGCGTGCGTCTGCGGCGATGGCATGAGGCGGACTGCGGAGCGGGCGCCGTGTGTTTAGTCACGTAGGCCGAACACGGCGGGAGACGGCGGCTCGCGGCGGCTCCTTTGAGGTGCGCGCGAGCCGCGTCGAAGGCCTAACCGCGGCGGAGTCGCACAGCTCAAACGAATGAATTAATATAAACATCACGCTACAGTGTGTATTAATTGTTAATTATCACTTGCTTTAACGGTGAAGGAAACATCGTGGGGAAACCTGCATACCTGACAAGTTCTTCATAAGAATTTCTCTGGTATGTGAAGTCTGCCAACCCGCATTAGTCCAGCGTGATGGAGTAAGGCCTGACCGCCTCTCATTCAGTAGAAGAGACCCGTGCCCAGCATTGGGACATGTATAATACAGGGCTAGTATTATTAGTATTATTATTTATACAGCCTATGTGGTACAGTTGTAATGCGTTCGCAGTACAACTGCTGTGCTGATGTCACAGACCATACTCGGGTCGAGTAAAACTGATATTGGATTTTTCTGCCACGCTTTTTTTTGCTTCTGTTTATATGGGCGTGACGTTTAACACCAGGAGCTGCTGGTCTCGTCATTCAATCGAATCAAGTTTAACAGCTCGCGTGATAGGACCCACTTACTGACATCCGTGATGCTTTACATCTGGCTTCTCCAGTTGTAAATGTCCTTGTGCCTGAGGTTAATGCCTCTTTTGTTAATTTTTTTGTCTACCGCTTTGCTATGGAGGGAAGTGGACAATTATTATTTCCAACTCCTTAACTTTCTCTTTGATTAATTTCGTTGCGGGTCAAAGACAATTTAGCATTTCCAGGCTCGCCGAGCTTCACTGCACGGTGTCAACAAAAATGCGTGCCACTGTCGATCCTGGTGCACACGAGTTACAGTGGCCAGAGTGTGCGTGGGATAGTCTCGTGGTCTCGTCATTCACGCAAATAAAAAAAACAAATATATGCGGAAATGATGTTTAAATAGTAAGATGTTTATCTGTCGGTCCCCCAGGTGGCGGTAACATGGTGATGGTACGCCGCGTGGCGGGAGATGGTGCGGTCACGCTCGCGTTACCCACCGGGCAACACAACATCAGCTGTAAATATCATACTCTTTTTATTCGTCGGTACTTTACTGCTAAGGACTAACACCCGTATTCATAAATGTTACTATAAACGTCTCTAAACTGAGCGGTCAATACAGTTCTGGACTGCTTGGTAGATGGTGAACTTACGTAGGCCGTTCCTCTTCCATTTGGTCCCGTAAGTGCCCGTTCCTGATAGATGGTTTTTTTCCTATGTTAAGCTCTTTGTGTTTACTCATTAGTCCTGGCGATATAAAGGAAATAAATTATCAATTTCTATAAATATACATGCAACATTTAATCCTAGCATTACAAATAACAGCTTTATAACAGCTCAGCGGGAACTGGTACGCCCCAAGCGCATATACCTCTGACTTTTCTTATTAGTCACGTGGTTTATTAATAGTTAATTATAGCTTGCTTTAACGGTGAAGGAAACATCGTGAGGAAACCTACATACCTGATACGTCCTCAATAAGAATTTCGATATTATGTGAATTCTATCTACCAGCATTAGTCCAGCATGGTGGACTATGGTCTGACACCCCTCTCATCCAGAAGAGGAAGCCCATGCCCAGCAGCGAGACGAAATGAAATGACTATTTTTTTTAATTCTCCATAGTGATCAACGCGTGCGAACAACCCACACTGGCCAACAATACAAAAACAACTGACGGTCAACGCAAACAAACCTGGGAGCAAGCTATAGCACATATCAACCAACTCGCCAAGGGAGCTAACAAGGAAAAGGTATATATATATATTTATACGGGTTAGTGAAGCTGAAAAAAAAACATCGATGTATCGATATTTTGTTATTAACTATTATTATACTAAAAACAGCTATTTTAAAATAAGATTTCGTAATAGGTCGTTCAAAACTTCAAACCTCAAGCTGATGTTTCGATATTTCTCATAAAATGCCAAATGAAGATCGTCCAAATGTCGAGGGATATATCGATATTCTTTCTCGATTTTTTAGGGCAATGAACTCGATAACAGCTGACACTTTTCTATAGCTGAAACCGGTAAACAAACAAGTCGGTCATCCTTACAAACATACTGAGCTTAAAGGGAAGGGAAGGGGAGAATTTGTAGTGTTGCGGATATCCCAAACGTAAACGTAACATCAAAAACGTAACAGCACTCTGCTACTTTACGTCGGTTTTCTGTGACCATCCTCTGTTCCATACAAATGATAAAATTAGTAAATTCTTAGAAACTACATTATCAAAATCATTAAAAAATTACAAGTTAATCAATAAGTCACAATTACTAATTAAGTTATAAATGTTTTACAAATCAACAGCAAAATGGGCGTAGATTCAATGTTGCTTCTTCAACGGTCAATCTCAGTCAACAACTATTTATATACCCGCCTATGACAGGTTGAGTCTGGTGTTGCCATCTAACACATACTGTTTGCCAAAAGATTTTTTTTTTATTTTAAGAAAAAACCAAAAGAACAACCAAAACCGGAACCGAAACCAAAAGAACAACAACCCAAGACATCAATCGACACAACGGCCGAATCGAAAAGCATGTCGAAAAAACAACGGAAGCTACTCGCGAAGTTGCAGGTAAGTTTCTTTAATAGCATAGGCCGGCAAACTAGCAAGCAGGTCACCTGATGGTAACTGAAATCTGCTGTCCGTGTACGCACACAATACTAGAAGAAGCATGGGCGTGTTGCCGATCTTCAAGGAAAGGGATAATAAAGGGGTGGGGGATTTGGGCCTCCACATATCTCACTCACCGTATGAAACGCAGCAGCGAGTTGCTACTTTACGTCGGTGAGTACGTTGTGAGACAGTGGTAACGACCCGGACGAGCCAGTAGTGTCTACAGCGTGGCTCTACCATGTTCAATGTCTCATGGGCACAAACGTGAACTTATGTATGTATGTAACCAATTCTTCTAGGCCGAAGAAGAAGAAAAAAAGAAACAGCAGCAACAAGAAGTGAAACTCAAAAAAGCGGAACCACCGAAGGCGGAAGTGTCGAAAAAACCTGACAAGAAACCGGAGCCCGTGAAAAAGGCGGATGTTGTGAAAAAGAAGGAAGATAAAAAGGAGAAGAAACAAGAGAAAGTTGTCGAGAAGAAGAAGGACAATAAACAAGAGAAGAGTGGTGAGTGGAGTGTTTTATTTTATTATAAAAAAAAAACAACAATCTCGGTGCCTCGGTGTCACCGTTGTAATGCGTATGCGCTACGACTGAGGCTGACGCTGAGGTCTCGGGTTCGATCCCCGAGTCGGGTAAAAGTGATATTGGGTTTTTCTGTTACGAAATGCTAAATCAGCCCGGAGTATGGAATCGTGCCCGGTATGCCGATAGGCTCACCTCCTATCACATCATGGGACGAAGATACGCTCGGCGAAATGTGGTTGTACTGGTTACACCTCTGCATACCCCTTCGGGGATTACAGGCGTGAGTGCTTATGTAAAATAATGTTAAAAAACGAAAAAACACGCTTTTATAGCATACGCATTTTATATATGTGGGTTTACTTTTTAATGAACTAGAAGGCATCGCTATTTGCAGTGGGTGCGGTAAGGGATGAGGGGGTGTGAGAGCGGGCCGAATAATGAAAACAGCAACGTTAGAGTTTCTTGTCTGTTCTTCTCTAGCGAAACAGCATTCCGAACTGGCGGTAGAGTTAAAATTTGACTGAATCTAAATGATGTATAACATTTTATGGATTCAATATATAATTTGAATTTGAATTTGAATGGCGGAAGGAAAGCTAGGTAGACAAACACGTGTGCGCATTGTATTCTATATTAAATAATATAAAAGAAGTGTTAAGACAGCAAAACGTTTTATTTTCGATCGAGAATCCTACATGTATGTATTATTTTCAGCGCCCACGACCACCGCGAAGCCGGCCAAACAACCTCAACAACAGTCACAACAATCACAACAGAACAACAAGAAAGATAACAAGAAAAAGGAGCAACAGCAACAAAATCAACAACAGAAACCCCAAGTGATCAACATCACACCGGATACGACAATAGAAATAGTTAGCAAAAAGGTTAGTGGAATGTCGTTGGCACAACACGTATAACACAGTCTTGTCTACAGCATGAATGGGCCGGCTCGACCGGGTCGTTACCACTGTCTCACAGAAAATCGACGTCAAGTAGCGGCTTGCTGCTGCGTTTCGTACGGTGAGTGAGATATCCGGAGGCCCAAATCCGTACCTTAACTTCTCGAGTTTGTAGAAACTCTTTCCAGTACGATGCTTCTGAAATGAAATAGTTTATTCATCATGTAGGCAATTAAAATAGCGCTTATGACAAGTCAGTACAAAATAAACAAACTTATGTATAAAAATCATATCAACTAATGTATACATAACATACATAGCATCGTCAAATACACTAGGCAATTACACTAAATTGTTTATTTGTTGTCTTTTTATTTTACATTAGTAACGATATTTGTAATATGAAAACGTCCATTATTAATTATTAAATATTTTGAGTCGGTATGGACCACTGCATTTACCGAAACGACACGTGTTTTAAAACTACCACCGGATCCAAAACGACCCAGCTTGAGAAGACCCGGCGAAACAAACTCAGTGGGCTTAATTTACCACTGGATTCAACGCGGCGCGACCCAAACTCTGAGAAGATCTCAAATTATTTTCTCCAAGCAGATCGAACGACCAAGGTCGATCAATATCCCTGATCATAAATCATCTAAACTCACTATGGAAATTTCGAATGTATGTGAAGTCTGCCAACCCGTATTAGTCCAGCGTTGTGGACTAAGGCCTAACCCCTAGTAGAAGTCCATTCCCAACAGTGGAATACTATAACAATACAGATCTGATATCACAAGGTGGCAGGTCCCTCGTATGCGAGAGGCCGGCTGGATTGGTACCACTGCCATGTCTATTTCTGCCGCCAAGCAACAGTGTGTAAGCACTGTTGTGTTCCGGTGTGAAGGACATTGAAGCCAGTGAAATTACTGGGCATTATGAGAATTAACAGCTTATGTCTCGGGGTGACGAGCGCAGTCCAGTGTCATCCAGTGTCATGCAGTGCTTTGTTATTTAAAGTTCTGTGTGGCGTTGCTTCTGTTTATGAGTAGACGTGGCGCTTACCATCAGGCGAGCGACCTGCTCGTCTCGTCATTCAAGCTAATAAAAAAAAAATGAATTTTTCTATTCTATTCACCTCCATTTTTTGCAGAACCAGTGCAGCACGGAGCCGGAGAAGCCAGCGTCCTGCAGCATCATGGAACAGCTCAGCTGCGGGGTACAGGTAACCATGTATTAATAAACGTGAGGTGGTGGGCAAACGGGCAATCGTGTCACCTGATGGTGAGTCACCGCCGCCACCCATAGACACTCACAATGACAAAGGCATTGACTATATCCGATATTTGAGGATAAGTCTTAGGTCGGAGAAGCACAGACCAAAGATAAAATATCTAACATAACCGTTGACCAAACAGTAAGATCATCTTGATTAAACCAGATTTCGAATCTTACATAAATACATACGCACTGACGCCTAAAATCCCTAAAGGGGTAGGCAGAGGGAGGTAGATACACCCACATTTCGCCGAGCGTATCTCCGTCCCACGATGTGATAGGGAGCGAGCCTATCGCCATACCGGGCACAAATTCCAGACTCCGGGCTGATACTGAGCGTTTCGTAATAGAAAAACCCAATACCACTTTACCCGACCCGGGGAACGAACCTGAGACCTCAGTCTCCATCGTAACGCGTACGCATTACAACTGCGCCACCGAGGCAGTTCGAATCTTAAGTGCAAAGATGTATCGATATTAAAAAAAGCATCGATATCAATTTCGATGCGTCGAGAAGAATATCGATATATCACTTTTATATTGAATCTTATTTAAAAAATAATTATTTAAATATGATTTCAATTCTAAATAAAAAGTATCGATACAAAGAAATAAAATATACCGTAAAAAACATGGATAAAATATAGATATTATCAACCACAATATTAGGTTAAATTACATATGAAACTAAATTAATATACTATTTTTTTTGTAGCATAGGCCCCCGCTAACGAGCAAGCCGGTCACCTCATGATCTCCACCGCCCATATACGGACCGAAATACCAGAATAATCATGGGTGCGATGCCGACCTTAAAGGAAAGGATCCGGATATCTCACCGTACGAAACTCAGCAGCAAGCTACTACTTTACATCGGTTTTCTGCAAGACAGTGGTAACGACCCGGACGAGCCGGCCCATTCGTGCTGTAGACAATACTGTCTACAGCGTGTTTCCACCACTCGCGAAGCATAACATAAAACTGTGTGCATATACATAACACAATTTCCTTTGTCATCAGGTTGCCGATCTTAAACTGCCTCCCGGAATAACATTGACTCGAGTTCAACCCACCGAGAAGAAAGAACCACCGACAATAAAATCCGTGGTAAGTGTTTAACTTAATAATAATATAATAATACTAGCCCTGTATTATACACGTCCCACTGCTGGGCACGGGCCTCCTCTACTGAATGAGAGGGGTCAGGGCTTAGTCCAACACGCTGGCCTAACGCGGGTTGGCAGACTACACATACCTTCGAAATTCTTATGGATATCTTCTCAGGTGTGCAGGTTTCCTCACGATGTTACCTTCACGTTTCAGCAAGCGATAATTAACAATTAATACACACGTAACTTAGAAAAGTCAGAGGTGTATGCTCTTGAGGCTGGTTTCGAATCTGCGACTTTAGTTTCGACAGTCCGTACCACTCGCCACTGAGCTATCACTGCGTTCTGTTTAACTTATTTTTTAATTATTATTTTTATGACAACACGAGCAGGGCGCTCGCCTGATGGTACACATCACGCCTACCGGATTAACAGAAGCAGTACTCGTAACTTTAAATTAAAAAGGTTTACAAGGTGGTAGGTGCCTCGTATGCGAGAGGTCGTCTGGGTTGGTACCACAACGCCGTGTATTTATTGCCGCCAACCAGCAGTGTAAGTACACTGCAGTGCTGTTGTGTTCCGGTTTAAAGGACATTAAACCTAGAGAAAATGTACTGCATGGCACTACGTCACGTGTAGACAAAATTGTCTACGGCGTGGCTCTACCACTAAAGTTCCGACGTAGTAGCAGCTTGTTGTTGTTGCGTTTCGTTCGGTGAGTGTGATATACGGAGGCCCAACTCTCCACCCCTTCCCAATCCCATAAATATTCTATTCCTTCAAGGTCGACAACGCGTCCATGATTCTTCTGTAACAATGCACATCGGCGGTGGAGATCATTTACCATCAGGTGACCCACTGGCTCGTTTGCCGACTTATTCTATAAAAAAAAGGCTAAACGCGTTCCGGTGTCAGCCAGTGTACACCCAGTGATTTCAGGCATAATTCTGCCGATCGTCGAACGACGCATATGTCGATACATTTGGACTGCACTGTGCTTAACATTAGGTATAAAAAACGATGTATTGACAGCCGCTATGGAAGTGCAAGCAGCTGGCGGCGCCGCCCACCGCGCCCACCGCGCCCACCCCGCCGGCGCGGCCGCCGCCCGTCATCAACGCCGATCCTTCCATGATGATGTTCAGCACCACGCAGCCAGGTCACTTCTCTACTAATTTACTCAAAACTAGCTTTTGCTCACCGATTCACACGAGTGGATGAATTTTCCAGGTCATAGTTTATCTGTGTGACAGCCTCCGTGGAGCAGCGGGCGAGTAGCCGGTTGCGAAGCGTGAGGCCGTGGGTTCGATTCCCGCATCTTGACAAATGTTTCTCTGATCCACAAATATTTGTCTCGGGTCTGGGTGTTGTGGGTTGGCAAGTCCCTCGTAGTTGCTGATACCCACGATACAGGTTTTACCTAGTGTGGGGTCAGGACTATGTGTGTGACTGTTGGGTGTATTTATTAATAATATTAAAAATCAATTTCATCCCAATTTGTTCTATCGATAAGTCATTATTGTCAAGGAAACATGCAAACTTTCACAGTTATATTATTTATAATAAAAAATATAGGATACGCAATTCCACGAAGTTAAATGCAGTTTCGTTATTAAAAAAAAAAACCCACAACGCCGCGTGGGACGAAATTCAGGCTGGACAAGTTTAACTGCACGAAATTATCTGCAGTTGCATTGGAATGCACGAAGTCATCTGCAGATAAAATTGTGTTGATATTTATTCATTTATTCGATTAATTTTTCTATTTAAGTAATTATTTTACAGACTGAGACTGCCTCGGTGGCGCAGTTGTAATGCGTACGCGTTACGATTGAGCCCAACGTTGAGGTCTCGGGTTCGATCCCCGGGTGTGCTATTGGGTTTTTCTATTACGAAATGCTTAGTATCAGCCCGGAGTCTGGAATTTTTGCCCGGTATGACGATAGGCTCGCCCCCTATCACATACGGGACGAAAATACGCTCGGCGAAATGTGGGTGTACTGGTTATACCTCAGCCTACCCCTTCGGGGATTACAGGCGTGAGTGTGTATGTATGTATGTGTAAGTAATTATTTTATAATTATTCCGTTTATCAGCAGAACAACCGAAAACAATTATCATACCGGACCCACCGCCGCAGCCGGCGAAATCGAAGAAATCCAAGAAGAAAGCCAAAAAAGCGGCGAGCGAACCGCCGGCTGAGTCCAAACCGGACGGCACCAAAATGGTCACCCTACGGAACCCGATGTTCCATCCTAACCTGCCACCTGTACAGATAACGAACAATCCAGCGCCGAAGAAAGAGCAGATCAGGTAAGTGCAGTGCGACAGTCTACAGAAAGGTGTGGTCAAATTTAAGCAACGTATAGTGTACGATATAAGTATTATACAACGTGTTACAGAAAGGTGTGGTCAAATTTAAGCAACGTATAGTGTACGATATAAGTATTATACAACGTGTTACAGAAAGGTGTGGTCAAATTTAAGCAACGTATAGTGTACGATATAAGTATTATACAACGTGTTACAGAAAGGTGTGGTCAAATTTAAGCAACGTATAGTGTACGATATAAGTATTATACAACGTGTTACAGAAAGGTGTGGTCAAATTTAAGCAACGTATAGTGTACGATATTAGAATTTTACACCCCGTAGTACCAAATTCGATTGCATTGATAAAGCATTTTCTCATTTATCGAAGGAGTAATATGTCGATATTCGACTTATAACTTGGATAACACTAAATGATAAGAGCTGGGCTTTTGTCTGTATTAAGTTGAATGACGAGACGAGCGGGTCGCTCGCCTGATGGTAAGCGCCACACCTGCCCATAATCAAAAGCAACGCCACACAGATCTTTGAATTAAAAAGCACTGCATGACATTGGACTGCGCTCGTCACCCCGAGACATAAGTTTTTAAGTCTCATAATGCCCAGTGATTTCTTTGGTTTTAATGTCCTTCAAGCGGGAACACAACAGTGCTTACACACTATTGCTTGGCGTCAGCAATAGACGGCGCGGTGGTCCAACCCAGACGGCCTCTCGCATATTATTATGAGGGGCATACCACCTTGTACATACGCACTCACGCCTGTAATCCCAGAAGGGGTAGGCAGAGGTGTAACCAGTACACCCACATTTCGCCGAGCGTATTTCCATCCCTTATGTGATAGGGGGCGAGCCTATCGCCACACCGTGTACAAATTCCAGACTCCGGGCTGATACTGAGCATATCGTAATAGAAAAACCCAATACCACTTTACCCGACCCGGGATCGAACCCGAGACCTCAGCGTTGACCTCAATCGTAACGCTTACGCATTACAACTGCGCCACCGAGGCAGTCACCTACCACTTTGTCTCACTGTCCGGTGTAACGACACTTAAAATATGACCACACCTTTCTGTAACACGTTGTATAATACAGTGTTGATATTATATTATTTTATTATTTCTTTTTATTTTTCTAGGTTGCCTGACCCCATACCGATGCCGCCGAACGCTTGCCAAGCAACAATCACCCCTACATCAAACGGGATGTATACGATACGCAACCCGTTGATGTCGATAATGCATCAGCAAAGTCTGATGGGCATCAGAAACCAAACGCCACACACGGTCACTCCGTTCAACCAGCAGTACAACTATGTCAACCCGAATTACCAGAACGTACCAAACAACTATGTGGAACAACGCGCGTCGCCGAAACATGAAGATTATCAGAGCAGGATATTGAATTTGGCATCGTTCACGCAAAAAAACGATGAAGGATATTCCCTTTTTAAGACACCGGAGGAGACACAGCAACGGTCGTTCCTGACACCGGAGTATTATGTCGACAACTCGAGTCCCAAGCCCGTTGTCTCGCCAAACCCTATTGGTACTAAACCAACTGAGCCGAGGAGTTTCGAGACAAATGACTCCTCATTGTTCGCAAATCCAATACAACGACCCGAGCCAATTGGTACACCGTTGAAAAGGGAGGAGAATGATTTCAGCGGTGGATTGTATACCCCGTTCGGACTGCAGGACAGGAATGTGTTTCGCAACGCGTTGTTCAGTGATAAAAGTGATGTTGGCCCCAATGTAGGCAAAGTGGACGACGTTGGGCCCAATCATATGGCCAACGGTGATCAGTTGCCGTATTTCCAAAGACTTCGTGTTGGATCCAAGTTGAATAATGAAGTCACTATACATCACGTGAACGAGTCGAAGTTCTACAAGGGGCAGGTAGGACGTTAATTTTTTGTGTATTTTTTATTCATTGTGTTTATGAATTATGTGTTCAGTATATCGATATAACTAATTTCGCTATAAAATATCGATTTATCGACAAAACTATCGATATATTTACGTATAATTATATTTTTTCAGCATTTATCTATTTTGCATCACAAATATTTGTTTCTTGTCTGGATGTTGTGGGACCGTAAGTCCCTCGCGGTGACAACCATGGGGTTTTTAACTGGTAAAAATCCGGCATACCCCGTCTATCTTTTAAGGTGGGCGGGAATCCAAGAGGATTTTCGCCATTTAAAAAGAGTCCCTCGTAGTTCCTGATACAGACGATTCAGAGTTAATTTTTTACAGAATATAAAAATACAAAAATTTGATTATGGCGTATTTCTTATCAGATAATAAAATTACGAAAACCTTAAGGATGTGAGTCGAGTGTGAGAGTCCTAAATAAATCTAGTTAAGGTCTGAAGACAGAGTTTGAGTGGAAATGGGATACTCCCATTTTCTGAAACTTAGTAACAGAGTCACGCTGTAGACAGTTTTGTCTACATCAAAAATGGGCCGGCTCGACCGGGTTGTTACCACTGTCTCATGGAAATCCGACGTGAAGTAGCAGCCTGCTGTGGCGTTTTGTATGGTGTATGATATATTCCATGATTATTTTTGTGGTGTGGTGGTTCATAGCCAGTGGAGATCACTTATCAGCAGGTGACCCACTTGCTCGTTTGTCCAACCATACTATAAAAACGGAATAAAGCAAAGGTACCGCGATTCGAGTTTTGAAGTCGATTTGTGAAGTTTTCTTTTATACCATAGCCCGGCAAACGATCAAGTGGGTCACCTGATGGTAAGTGATCTCCACCGCCCATATACGCCCACAATACCAAAAGAATCATGGATGCGTTGCCTACCTTAAAGGAAAGGGATAATTAAGGGATTGGGAAGGAGAGGAGGTTTGGGCCTCCGGATATCTCACTCACCGCACGAAACGCAGCAGCAAGTTGCTACTTTACGTCGTTTTTCTGTGAGACAGTGGTAACGACCCGGGTGAGCCGGCCCATACATGCTGCAGATAAAAGTGTCTACAGCGTGGCTCTATCACATTTTTTTTTATTTAATTCCGTTCCAGGAGCCACAGCCAGGTGTACCACCGGAGGAGTCGATGTTCAGTCGGCACGCGTGGCCTGACACATTACATCCACATCCGCCACACAACGCCGGTCAGTAGCGACCATTATACCGGTCAACATACACCATATATGTACTAGATTACAGCTCGCGGCTCGCGGCTCGGCCCTTAGCATTTGAATTTTGACGCCGAAATAAGTCTTTCACTAATAATTGTGTTGAAGAGCATTTATATTATTAAATTTTGAATCGAAATATATTGTTTTCCATACAAACTGCAAATTCCTTTATACTCCTTGGTGGTTGAATTTTGAAAAACGCCGAAATCCGTGTCATGTACATTTCTAAGCAGGCCGGCATAATTCTGCCGATCTGCGATAGATTCAGTGTCTATCGTTAGTCGACAGTATTCATGGATCCGCTACACTTACCATCAGGTGTAGCGTAGTCACTTTGCCGAGCCAGGATAAAAAAAAAACATGTCAGTAATATGCTATTTGACTGTCTAATTTTATAAATTACATACGCACTCACGCCTGTAATCCCCGAAGGGGTAGGCAGAGGTGTAACTAGTACACCCACATTTCGCCGGCATTTCTCCGTCCCACGATGTGATAGGGGGCGAGCCTATCGCCATACCGGGCACTAATTCCAGACTCCGGGCTGATACTGAGAATTTCGTAATAGAAAAACCCAATACCACTTTACCCGACCTGGGGATCGAACCCGAGACCTCAGAGTTAGCCTCAATTGTAACGCGTACGCATTACAACTGCGCCACCGATGCAGCCTATAAATTAGTCAGTTTTATAAATTATTTTGTATACAATCGACAATAATACGAAAAAGAAACTGTTTTGCGAAAAAATAATTACAATTGGTTTAAAAATGAGGGTGTAGTTAATGTTTTAAAAATCGGTATGAACAAAGATGGGCGCGTAGTTACAACATCTCACTATCTCCCTCGCACACAGTACCGTAATGGTGTGACCTGTGTTGTGACGTCACATGACATGTACGTCCTTTTTCCGTCATTTGACAACTACCCCTTTCCAGCAGATTTAAATGACTTCTAATTTATTTATTTATATTTTTTTTTATAATAATTTTTGGGGAACGTAAATTAACGATAAAATAATTAAAAGATTCGAGTCAAATACCTTATTTTATTAAAGATCATTCCTACAAAGTTTTAAGTTTTAAGTAAATAAGAGCAAAAAAATTGACTATATAAACTTTGGAAGCCTCTTTTACCCCTTGATGGTAGGATTTTGTAAAACGTCAAAAATATGTCAGTAATTATATTCAAAAGTATTAATACTGAGTTTCCAAGTATTGACGAAAAAAATATTTTGTCTACAAACTTTACACACCCCATTCTCCATTTAGAGGTTGAATTTTGAGAAATCCGTTCTTAAATGATGACTACAATATAAAATCCAACACCCGGACAAAATGTCTAAAACTTATATTAACACAATTGAGTACATTGATTCGTACACATAAATACATACGCACTTACTTTGTAATCTCCGAAGGGGAGGTGTAACCAGTACACCTACAATTCACCGAGCGTATCTCCGTCCCATGATGTGATAAGGAGCGAGCCTATCGCCATACCGGGCACAATTCCAGACTCCGGGCTGATACTGAGCATATCGTAATAGAAAAACTCAATATCACCGACCCGAGTATCGAACCAGATACCTCAGCGTCAGCCTCAGTCGTAACGCGTGCGCATTACAACTGCGCCACCGAGGCAGTCTAGTAAATAAATAGCGACATTTGACTTTATCCATTTATCGAAAAATATTTCTACTAATAAATGTATAAGCAGCATTGTCCAATAGACGTAAAGGACGGACCACAGATAATATATAGACTTCGAATGTGGATTTGGTACTACCGGGGGTGAAATACTTACATCGTACACTTGATTAAATTTGACCACACCTTTCTGTTACACGTTGTATATAAAAAAAGTCCTGACTTCTTGACCCATCAACGTCCAGCTCAAACCCTTGGACCTAGAGAGCTGAAATTTTGCACAGAGGTTCCCTTTACTACGTATACAAGGAATAAGGGACGATATTTCAAAATTCAACCCCTAAAGAACTAAATGGGGGTTCGAAATTTGTATGGAGACGCAATATTGAATACATTTCGACTTTATACTTCGTAAGAGTACTCCTAGAACCAAATATGTATTCGCGATTTTTCGAAAAGGGGCATAGGTTGTTCCGGATAAAGCTATTCACGTGGGCGGAGCCGCGAATTTGATCTAGTTTATCTGTGGTCTATAGGTGTATCGTATCGTAGTTAGTATGGTATAGGGTTGTAGTAAATGGTAAGGTTTAGGGGCGGTGCGTGGTGTGACGGTAGGGTGGTCCGCAGGCGGTGTGGGTGGTGTGGGCGGTGTGGGTGTGTCAGCACGGAGCTCGCCGACGGGCTCGTCCCTCTCCACCTGCTCGGCGGGTACTCCGCCCTCAGCGCACAGGGACAACTACGGGCCCGTCGGCGCCAGGAACCACCGACACGGTGAGGATTCCACACGAACGAACACGCACGCACGCACGCAAGCACGCACGTACGCACGCATATATTATATCAATTTCATTAAGCTTGTGTTAACTCCGCTTCTAAATAATATTACAAATTCATTTGATAGACTCTGTGACGCGAGCGGCCGCGGGTTCGATTCCTGCACCGGGACAAATGTTTGTGTGATACAAAAATATTTCACGCCTGCCTCGACATCTTACAGAACTCTGGATTACAGAGCACTGCATGACACTTATCATGGTAGGCGTGGCGCTTACCATCAGGCGCTCGTCTCGTCATACAAGCAAATAAAAAAAGACAGTGCGGAAACTGCAACAGACTATAATAGTTCGTTACTACGTCATCTCGTCACACCGCACTATAACTACTTACAGAATGTTTATTCTTTATTCCTCTTCCAGACTATAGATTTCAACTTTTACTAAATTTTCGCCTGGTTTCTGAAAGGCTGATCAATGTTAAATTAACTAATCAAATGTCAAAACTCATGTCAAGTCGAAATTTAGTTGCTAGAAGCGTGGTCAACACCTTTGATTTGACACACATGTTAGTTAACATAACTTTCAAATTAATATGAAAAATCGTATGTCAAACGGTACTAGAGAGATCAAATATTTTTAATTTTTTCACTAAATAACGTTTCAGCAACTAATTGATTTGACAGCGATGTCAACTCAAAGTTCTTTTAGTTGAATGTTGATTTGATCAGCCTTTCAGAAACGGGCGTTTGTGTAGTCCTTCCTTTTCACTCTGAATAATTTATCTGTGTTGCTTTTACAAGCTGTTTCTTTTACTTCTACGTACTTTAGACCTTAGTGCAGTATATTCGAGGACGCAAGAGTCAGAGCGGCCTAACTCTTGTTATAATATAATATTGTTACGACTTACGCCCGGTTTCTGAGAGGCTGATCAATGTAAAATTAACCAATCAAATGTTTCTTTATTATGCGAAATTTAAAAGAAACGACAAGTGGAATTCGTATAAGTTTCTTAAAATTTGGGAATGCTTAAGATTGTCGGTAAAAGTTACATTAAAACGTAAGGCCGCTATTCCACTATCATATTTGCATCATAGATATGACATAGGACCAGGCTGTGACATAGGACCATAGGAATATGATCATAGAACATATGAAGTTTATGTTGCTATTACACTGTCATACATTTCTCATATATCTATGAGCTATAGAAGTAGGATCATTTTTATATGATAGTGGAATAGCCGGCCTAAAGCAAACGAACGTAAAGAGTAGATCTTTTGGAATTAGATAGTTATTAGAAGATATGAGCGCTCTTAAAATTTTATTCAATCTTTATCCTAAACTGATATTAACTGACAGCTCCGTGGCGCGTGAAATAAATATTGGTCTCTGGTCTGTGTGTTGTGGGTTGGCAAGTCCCTCGTAGTTGCTGATACCCACGACACAGGTTAACCTAGTGTGGGGTCAGGACTATGTGTGTGACTGTTGGGTGTATTTATTATTGTGTATTTTATTTTATTAATTTATTACTTACCATGAGATTACCCACTTACTGTTTTAACGGGATGTGCTATAAAAATATCCTTTATTCGCGATCCCCTTACACCCGGTATAAGAAGTAAAACGTTTATGGCCGTTCCCAATATTCTGTCTATCTACAGATTTGCTTACTGGTAGTAAAATTTTGTATAGTAGATCTTTCAAAATACTATCGACAGTAAGCAAATCTGTCGGTAGACAGATTATAGGGAACGGCCATTATACAATTTCTTCTAAAAAAATGTAACTGGCGCCGCCGCCGCTGCCGCTGCCAAAAGCTTGTCACGCTATCTCCTCCGAAACCGCTGGGGGTATGGGGTCGAGACCGATACCAATCGATGCAGAATAATGTGGGGAAGAAAGTAAGATATGTCTCATATTCGTCGGACGTTAAGTTTTTTTTATTTTATATTTTGTGGAAATCATGGGCAAAGCTCTTAGTTTTTATATAAAAAACCTTTTAAATCTTTACATATTAATATCAAGTTATTTATTTACAGAATCCAGCGTCTTCTTACCAGACCGGACCATAACAAATCTGTCAACGCTTGAAGCGGGCGAACGCGATATAGAATCGTTCAAACGCTTCGATTTCTACTTTGAACCGCCCCAGCATAAACCTAAAGTTCAGCTCGACGTCAGAGATATAGCTGCTGCGCTGCGGCAGAACCATAAGTAATATGTTACATATGGTACAGAACGGCAAACGATTTTAAAACTTATATAAATACTCTTAAAGTTCATATTCAAACGGTGATTATAAGAAGCAAGTTCGCACGGTTTCATTTTATTTGATTAACTGCTGAATTTCAATAGAATTCAACAAAACGCAGCCTCCGTGGCGCAGCGGGCGAGTAGCCGGTTGCGAAGCGCGAGGCCGTGGGTTCGATTCCCGCACCTAGACAAATGTTTGTCTGATTCACAAATATTTGTCTTGGGTCTGGGTGTTGTGCGACCGCAAGTCCCTCGTAGTTCTTGATACCCACGATACAGGTTTACCTAGTGTGGGGTCAGAACTATGTGTGTGACTGTTGGATGTATTTATTTATTTATTTTTATTATAAAACCATGCAGACTTTTCATTCAAGTCAATTGATCAACTAAAGTTGATCTGCGTGAACCCGCTATAAATAGAACCCATTGCTTTACTCAAAGATATAAATTAACTTGTCCATAAGGTATTTGATTTTAATTTCATACATTATTTTATATTCAACCGAAAATAATACGAATAAGAAATTGTTTTGCGAAAACAATAAAAATTCGATGTAAAATGAAGTTCATGTTTTAAATATGGAATGAGCGAAGGTGGGCGCGTCATGGGAACATCTCACTGTCTCCCTCGCACGCATACCGTAATGGCGTAGCTGTCTTGTGACGTCACATGACATGTGCATCCTTCCAGCATATTTCAATGGCTTGTAATTTACAGAATATTGGTGTTATCAGGCCTGTACACTATCCCAGTGCTGGGCTAGTGCCACTACTGAATGAGAGGGGTTAGGCCTTACTCCACCACGCTGGACTAACGCGAATTAGCATACTTTACATACATATGTACGCACTAACGCCTGTAATCCCCGAAGGGGTAGGCAGAGGTGTAACCAGTACACCCACATTTCGCCGGCGTATCTCCGTCCCATCATTTGATAGGGGGCGAGCCTATCACCATACCGGGTACAAATTCCAGCCTGCGGACTGATACCGAGCATTTCGTAATAGAAAAACCCAATATCACGCGAATATATAACCGAACCCGAGACCTCAGCGTCAGCCTCAGTCGTAACGCGGACGCATTACAACTGCGCCACCGACGCAGTCATACTTTACATACCTTCGAAATTATTATGAAGAATCTTAAATAAAATAAGACCATTCAAAGAGCAAGACAGCCTTCGTGGTACAATGGGCGAGTAGCCAGCTGTGAAGCAAGAGGCCGCCGGTTAGATTCCCGCACCGAGACAAGTATCCAATTCTGTGTACATGATTGGTCTGTTTTAATTTTGCGTCAAAAACTAACCAATGACGTTCACAGAAATTGCCACTATGCGTTCGCGCTCACTAAGGTCTCATAGTAACGTTTATGAATACGGCGGTAAGGGCACAGACAAGCTCCCTTGGGTATTAGTAAATCTAATCATGCCATGCTAAGCTAGTTATATTATTAAAACTAACCAATATTTTAATGATCATGTTTTTTACTTTTGTTAATTTTTATTTTCCCTTGAGTAAAAAAACAATAACCCTTTTTATTGATTTCGGGTTGTGGATTTTTGTTTTTTTTTTAACTGCGGCGAGCTTCGGAGCTCGGTGTCATTTAAATAAATGTATGTCTATCGATCCAGGCTTACAGGGCGTGTGTGTGAATATTACTTTCTTTTTTTACATCTTTATTATTATTTTTTACGTGTTTTTACGTCATTTTTTTGTCTCAGCCTTTTTTACTATTCGATATCCTCTGTTACTGAGTTCATAAATAATATCTTAGAATCTAATCTCTAAATATAAAAACGAAATACCACTCACTCGCTAATTACGATATCTCAAAAACTACTAAAGCTAGCATCACTAAATTCATATGATAGTTTGTGTAATGTTATACACCAACTATCATTAGTTTGTGTAATGTTATACACCAACTATCATTAGTTTGTGTAATGTTATACACCAACTATCATTAGTTTGTGTAATGTTATACACAAACTATCATCAGTTTGTGTAATTTGTAGGGCCCGCTAATAAAGGATTTTTGGAAATTTACATTTTAAGGGGGTGAAAGGGCGGGTTGAAGTTTGTATGAAACTTTTTTATGGAACGGAATATTTTTATCCCAGAAAAAGATATTCAAGCAGGCGGAGCCGCGGGCAACAGCTAGTATCTTATATTAAAGCTTGTAGACATCTCTGAGTACGACAGTGAAATTAATTGTTATATAATACTTGAATGTTCTCATATGTTTTATGAATATGTAACACAAAAGTTGACTCTGGCAGAATTTAGTTGAATCCAGTATTCTTTCCATATATCAAGGGCAAAAATAGTTCAGCGGGGAGTGGTACGGACTGTCGAGACGAAAGTCGCTGGTTCGAAACCAGCCTCAAGAGCCTAACTTTTCTAAGTTACATGTGTCTTCTTCTACCTGCCCTTATCCCACTCTGAGTGGGGTCGGCGCAACATGCTTTGTAACACATGTTACAGAATGATTTTGCTTGAAGTTTTTACGACCGGCCGCCGGCCTGACGTCTGCCCCTCTTGGGAGAAAGTTCTAAGTTACATGTGTATTAATTGTTAATTATTGCTTGCTTTAACGGTGAGGAAACCTGCACATCTGAGTTGTTTTAATAAGAATTTTGAAGGTATGTAAAGTAGACCAGCGTCGTGGATTAAGGCCTAACCCCTCTCATTCAGTTGAGGAGGCCCATACTCGGCAATGGGACGTGTATAATATAAAACTAGTTTTATATTACTATGTCAAAAGATAGAAAAACATTGTAAAGTTACGCTTAGAGAGTATTCGTCTATTTCGGATATACGAATGCGTGTTGACTATATAATACAGATCTTTATTTAAATTATTACAATGATGATTAATGATTTCTTAGGTTTACGCGAATATTACACATTGAAATAAAACTAGTTTATACAGATTTTATCGCGGTTTAATTTTTATTTTAGTCCCGACGTTTCGAAAGCTTTCCAGCCTTCGTGGTCACGGGAGAGACTGAGGTGTAGGTCGTCTCGAAAAGTTAATGTAACATTAACTTTAAAATCCGTATAAACTAGTTTTATTTCAATGATGAATAATAATAATATTGTAGAATAATCAGAAATTTGAGAGCGCCATTCGCAACAATTCGTGAATTTACGAATATTTCCGTAGCGTATAACTTTAATCGAAGTACAGCACATATAAATGTAGTAAAAGTAATTTGTAAAATGGAATATTGTATGCCACCAAAGTATTCACATCGCGCTTTTTTTACTCGATTAAAAATGTGCCATTATTTTCGTGAATTGGATCGTAGAAGTTAAGTTTTTTTGTATAAATCTCTTAATGTTGTTTGCATGTTTTGTATTTATATAATAAAGATATCTCATATTTTATATATATCGACAATATATGCTGTCCTTTTCTATCCCAAAAACATGGAAAGGGACAGTGAATAAGTTGTTATTGGTACAAGAACTTTGTGTCATAAAATGACATATCAATGGAATATCGACTAGTTCTATCTCTTTCAGTCCAAATGAGATGAAAAGAGATAGACTGTAATTGAATGTTATGCGCAAAATTGTGTGAAAAACCACGTGACATGTCCTAAAATATCGACTCAATGTTCTATCCTTTTCACTTCCAAAGGAATAGAAAGAGAAGCGTAAGAAAGGGACTGAAGCTCTGACTAATGGTTGAAATAAAAACGAAAAAAATGAATTTATATAAATTGATGTCTCTTTCATTACTTATGGAATGAAAATGAGATAGAATCATATATAAAATAAAACTGAATACAAGACTTAGAAAATATTCTAAAATATCGATTACGTTCTATCTCTTTCATTGCAAATGAGTTGAAAAGAGATAGTCTGAAAACTGAAATTGTGACTTATATACGCAAAATTGCGTGAAAAGAACGTGACGTATTGTAAAGCGACCCGGTAAGGACGAAAAAATATTGACTTTTTATGTCCGATTAAGTTAAAAGGACATAAAAACTTAAATTGTGACAAAAAATTATGAAAAGGACGGAAAAACATCAACTAGTTGTCTCTCTTTCACTCTTGAAGAGTAGAAAAGAGAGATATAAGCTCAAATTGTGACTGTTACCGATTAAAACGAGGTAACATAACGGACTGACGTTAGCAAATTGTATTATTGAAATAAAAAAAGTTCATATAATTAATTTAAACATAAGCGCACTGCGTAATTTGTCGGCGACACTGGCGCCGTTTTGACAAACGGCGGATTTTGGAACTAAGCGTGTTCAAAGTTTTAAATCGAGCCATTCTAGAATTTACAGTTTTTGGATTTTAAGGGCCGTTTACTGTCGAGCGACTATTTTGTCGATAAAGGGAAGTTTGAAAAGTCTAAATTGTCGACAATTTATCTTGAAAAAATTCAAAATTTATCTGTGCTTGAGGGTAAATCAATGAGTTAATAATAAACTTGGACAATTAACAACTTTTCTACGACCTTTACCAGACCATCCGTCCGTATGCTGGTGGGTCGCTTAAAATATCGACGTATTGCAAAGATCGTAATGCCTTACAGATTTATCCTTAAGTTGGTAGGATTGTCACACATTTTAGATTTAATGGTCGGTCGACAAAATAGTCGTGCGACAAAAAGTCGCGAGCGTACGCCAGTGTCGCCGATTCGTGTTTATTCGTATAACAGTAATAGTTTTGGCGGTTCTGTGTTTGTCGCTGAAGGTTGTAAACGTAAGTAAAGTGTATATTGTAATAGCCGATCCTTGTGTTTTATTTATTTTAACCAACGATTTTAATGTACATACTTCTAGACCGGCTGCGGAGTACATAGTGGAGTGGTAGAGCCACGCTGTATACACTTGTGTCTACAGCACGAATGGGTTCGTCCGGGTCGTTACCATTGTCTCACAGAAAACCAACGTAAAGTAGCAGCTTGCTGCTGCGTTTCGTACGATGAGTGAGATATCCGGAGGCACAAACCCCTTACCCTTCCCAATCCCTTAATTATCCCTTTCCTTTAAGGTCGGCAACGCGCCCATAATTCTTTTAGGATTGTGGGCGTACATGGGCGGTGGAAGGTGGTGCCGGCTTATGCTATAAAAAGTTATTTTTATTAGCCTGAATGACGAGACGAGCAAGTCTCTCGCCTGATGGTAAGCGCCTGCCCATAAACAGAAGCAATACTACACATAACTTCGAATTACATATAACTGCATGGCACTGGACTGCGCTCGTCAACCTGAGACATAAGCTGTTGAGTCTCAATGCCCAGTAATTTCACTGACTTCAATGTCCTTTAAACCGCAACAATATTGCTTACACACTGCTGCATAGCGGCAGCAATAGACAAATCGGTGGTACCTACTACGGCTTCTCGAATACGAGGGACCTACCACCTAGTAACTTGGTACGAGTACCTATGGCTAGTCTATTTTGGTATGGTTGGTAAAGTACAAGAAATAGTTATATGTAAGTACTACACTGATAGCTCAGCGGGTAATGGTATGGATTGTCGAGACGAAAGTCGCAGATTCGAGACCAGCCACAAGAGCATACACCTCTGACTTTTCTAGGTTACGTGTGTATTAATTGTTAGTTATCACTTGCTTTACCGGTGACGGAAACATCGTGAGGAAACCAGCATACCTGAGAAGTTCTCCATAAGAATTTCGCTGCCAACCCGCATTAGTCCAGCATGGTGGACTATGGTCTGACATCCCTCCCATCCAGAAGAGGAAGCCCGTGCACAGCAGTGGGACGTATAATACAGGATTAGTATTATAAGTACTACACAGCTTACAGCTATAAAGTCCTTCTTGTAATAATGATCTACTGATACTTAGGAAAAATGCAGCGTCAGCTGAATTGTACGAACTGTTAAGACGAAAGTCGCAGGTTCGAAACCTGCACAAGTAAATGCGTCTGCCTTTTTTAAGTTACTTGTGTATTAATTGTTAATTAATACTGACTGCCTCGGTGGCGCAGTTATTCCAACTGTATGCGTTACGACTGAGGTTGACGCTAAGGTCTCAGGTTCGATCCCCGGGTCGGGTCGGGTAAAAGTTATATTGGGTTTTTCTATTACGAAATGCTCAGTACCAGCCCGGAGTCTGGAATTTGTACCCGGTATGGCGATGGACTCGCCCCCTATCACATCATGGGACGGAGATACGCTCGGTGAAATGTGGGTGTACTGGTCACACCTCTGCCTACCTCTTCGGGGATTACGGGCGTGAGTGCGTATATTGTTAATTATCCTACTTTCTTAGTACTACTTACAATTTTATTTCTTAGTTTGTCATTTCCGCACTGTTATTATGTGTTCCGATCGACGTTCGAAGTCCTTTTATGAGAGTACATCGCTTTTTCCTTGCAAAGCCGCTAGATGTCGCTACGTTTCCGTCACGTGACTACGCCGTCAGCGCCTCTAGTGATTCAATCTGGAACTAACTCACAGAGCACAAAGCAAGCCGCCATATTTTTTGTCATTGTTGCGTCGTTTTTCAAACCGAACGCAAGGTAGCTAGATATTATTTTTTGTTTAAAAAATAATTTATTATAAAACTTTATTTTAAAGTTTTTTCGTTTAAACTTTCGAGATTGAAGTAGAAAGTTACATTAATTTAGTTTTTTACTTAATTCCGTTACGTGAAAATGGACAACCGTGATAAAATTACCGTGCCTACCGTTACTGATCTCGCGGGTGTTTCGAGTGAGCGTGAATCTTCTGAATCTGCGATAAAAGAAGATGAAGCTCGTGCGTGTGGTGAGCGCGTTCTGTCGGCACATGCGGCCGCGGCCACACGGTGTGCCAGGCGGCCCGACACGGGGTCGACCGCCTCAAGGTCATCCAGGTCATCGTCGAGCGGGAGCTCCAGCGGGGACGACGAGCCACGACCCAAGCGCCGCCGGAGTAGCGAGCATTCTTCCGCACGAGAAATGGACCGCAGATTCGAGATATTATCTCAACAACTGGTAAGGCATGTGAATGATATTTTTTGTGCTAATTATGCTACCGCGCATCCATGTGCTTCGGGTTCTAATGTCGCGCCTGTTTATAATAATGCTTTGGACGATCCTTTCTTACCCTCAACTGCTTTGATAAATGACATAGCTGAATTAAATGTGTCTATTAAGGAACCGTCCGTGCCTAAAGCGGATCCTAACCGGGTTGCTAAGTTAGCATCTATGATACGATTTGATACCCCCGACTGGAACTCTGTACGATACACTGAGACTCAAAAGAAGTATACGGCTTTCCCAGCCTTCGCTGAGTTGAAAGTGAATGAGGAGTTGAGACGGTTAGAGGACCCTTTTGCTGCGATTAGATGGTTTCAGATGGAACGCAGCTTTGCAGCTTTATCAAATGCATTTTTAGCGCAAAATGAAATTGTTAATATAGCTTTGCGAACACTCATTGATTGGTCTGCGCAGTCGAATTTGCAAATGACTTCATCTTCAATTCACGATAAATTAAAGGATTTATTTGGTAACGATTCTGAATATAAAACTGTTTCACATGACATTTTACAAATTATTTGCGGAAAACGTGCAGAGGTATTAGAATTAAGGCGTAAAGCACTACTTAAAAATTTAAAAGATAAATATTTGCGTGAAGATATCGAAAAGATTCCGCCCTCTTCGGAATACATGTTTAATCCTCAAAATTTAGCAGCTTACGTACAAAAAGTTGGCGGTATCGACAAATTACATAAAGATACCGCGTTACATCCGAATCCGAAGTCTAGCGTACGTTCAAAGTCGCCGGTGCGTTCTAAATCACCGGTAGCTTCTTCTTCTCGAGAAAAGCCATTTCGTTTTCAACAAAATAAAACAAAACAAGGCAAAAACAAGAAGCGGTATTTTGACGAAAACGACAAAAAGAAAAGGGGGGGTCGAAAAGACCAAGTCAACAAAAACAGGCGCAAATGACTCGCGAGGATTTTCGGGCGGCTGTCTGGTGATTTATCGAGATGTTTGGGCCAAATTACAGGCACCCAAAACAATTCTCAGACTAATCTCTTCAGCCCGTATTCCTTTTCAGCAGACACCGCCATTAATCTTACCAACACCGGATATCATGACAAAATTTCAAACCCCGAGTTCTCAAGCGATGTCTTTGGAGATACAATCCATGATGCAAAATCAGGTTCTCGAGCCCGCGCCATTAACCCCATCTTTCATTTCTCCACTTTTTATGGTAACAAAAAGCAATGGAAAAAATCGGGTTATATTCAACTTGAAGGCATTAAACCAATTTATGAAACCAAAACATTTCCATTTGTTTCACCACCACCAAATGCCCAATTTCCTACAAGCCGGCGATTGGATGGTAAAACTGGACTTAAGTCAAGCATACTATCATCTACCGATAGCACACGGACATCGTTGTTATCTACGTATCAGTTACGAGGGAAAATTGCTGCAGATGACGTGCCTACCTTTCGGTCTAGCAGCGGCGCCGAGAATGTTTGCCTCTGTCACAAATTGGACTGCCGAAATGTTACGCAACAAGGGTCTTCGACTGGTAGTATATTTGGACGACTTTTTGATAGTCCACCAATACAAGGATACTCTAGAAGCTCACCTCCACATAGCGATAGACTTCCTTACGAGCCTGGGATGGAATATCAACACAGAAAAATCAATACTCACCCCGTCCAAATCAATAGAGTTCCTGGGAATTGTCTGGGACACGGAAGGAAACATAAAGTATTTACCAGCAGACAAAGTGAGCAAAGTCCGCCAGTGCCTATTAAGTCGCTTGACAGCGGGCAGTTGGACCCTCAAGCAGGCGCAATGCCTCTTAGGGTATCTCAACTTTGCAACCTTCATCACCCTCCGGGGAAGGTTGCATTGCCGTACGCTTCAGCGCCACAGCAATCATCTGCAGAAACGTTCAAGGCACCCCAGCCAGTTTGCAGACGAAGTGCGGAAAGAGCTAGAATGGTGGCTAGAAAATTTAAGCCAGAAAACCCCGATTCACCCCAAGAGGATGCCAGTCAATTACGTTGTCACAGATGCCTCGGACATTCAATGGGGAGCCTTAGTAAACAACCGTACGATCAAAGGTACTTGGAGCCAGAATCAAAGAAACTGGCACTGCAACCTGAAAGAAATGTACGCAGTAATTGCTGCCATCTCGGCAGAAGCAACAACTGTCCAAAATTCGTCGATAATATTGCAGAGCGACAACAGAACTGTGGTGTCCTACATAAAAAACGAGGGCGGAACAAGATCGAAGAAACTACTGGAATTGACGAAGAATCTACTGGCACTGACAGACAGCCTGAACAGTGTACTGCTCCCGCACTACCTTCCGGGATTGTTCAACACGGAAGCCGATCACCTCTCGCGCAACCGCGCCGGCTCCGAGTGGCATCTGCTGAACGAAGCAGCGGTAAGATTATTCCGCCTGTGGGGAACTCCAAGCATAGACCTATTTGCCTCAAAAGACGCTCACGTGGTTTCGCAATATGTCTCGCTAGACTTGTCAGACTCGAGCGCTTGCTTTCACGACGCGTTCAGCAGATATTGGAGATACGATCTAGCCTGGATCTTTCCTCCACCAGCCTTGCTACCACGAGTGCTACATCATCTAAACTCGTCAGAAGGACAGTTCATCATAATAGCACCCAGGTGGAAGAAACCCTTTTGGAGACCAGACCTAAAGAGCCGCGCCCTAACACGTCCTGTGAAAATTCGCAACCTGAAAACATCTTTGGTGGATACAGTGACGGGTCGCCCTCCAGCTCAAGTACACAACCTACAGCTGGAAGCCTGGCTCATTTCGGCTGGGATGACTTAACAGATGGTTGGTCAACTAAGGAAAAGCACCTTCTTTCTACATGTTGGAGACCTTCTACTATTAAAACATATGTCCCTATATGGAATAAATGGTCACAATGGTGCCGTCAAAATGATTTAGATTTTCGTCACCCAGTAGCTGCCAATGTGGCTAGGTATTTAGCTAAACTTTATATTACAGATCGATTAGCATATCGTACTATTCTCGTACATAAATCCGTCATAGCATCAGTTTGTGAAACGCTATCCGATGTTAAAATTTCTTCGAATAATTTAGTTAAGCACGTACTTAAAGCTGTATCATTAGCTAAACCGATTCAACCAAAAGTACCGATATGGGATGTGAGAATAGTTATTCAGTTTCTAAAAAATAGCAATCCAAATTTATCTAGTTTATTTGATGTTTCTAGGCGAACTGCTACAATTCTTTTGTTAACGTCGGGACGTAGAGTACATGATTTGACTCTTCTACATTGTGACCCCAAACATTTAGTGGATAATGGAAATTCTATCACATTACACCCTGTTTTTGGCTCTAAAACTGATTCGGCGTCATACCAACAATCAAGTTGGACGTTACTGGCTTCACCAGATCAAAATACAAATCCTTTGTTTTGGATAAGAAAGTTATTACATATTTCAAAAGATATCAGAGGTTCGCTTACCAATTTGTTTGTTACATCTAGGGAACCCGTCAAGCCAGCTACTGCTGTGATTATAGGTGGCTGGGTAAGACGAACTTTATCCGACGCGGGGATAAAAGCTGCGCCTGGTAGTTGTAGGTCAGCAGTATCGTCTCTTAACTTTTTAGAAAAGTATCCGATTAACGATATTCTCGCTAAAGCTAACTGGCGCCACGAGATGACTTTCAAAAAATATTATTTCAGAGAACTAGATAATGTACCTAATTGTAGTCTGTCAGAAAAGTCTCTTTCTCAATACTTTTTAGCCACTAAATAAATTAATTTTTGGCTATAAAAATATTTAAAACTTTGGTATCACCATAATTGATTTTCAGAAAAACTGTTCATGAATAAATAATGTAGCATAATAAGATTTTTACATTTTGTTTTAGTACATTATTACAAACGAAATTGATCACATTGTTGCGTTTTATTAGCAAGCCACCAGGAGATAACAAACACGTCTCTCATAAAAGGACTTCGAACGTCGATCGGAACACATAATATAAAAATTTTACCTGAAAATAAAATTTGTATTATGTTTCCTTAGACGTTCGAAGTCCTAGTAATGTCTTCCTGGTGTACCATCATCATTAATACCTTTATGAGTCGAACAATGACAAAAAATATGGCGGCTTGCTTTGTGCTCTGTGAGTTAGTTCCAGATTGAATCACTAGAGGCGCTGACGGCGTAGTCACGTGACGGAAACGTAGCGACATCTAGCGGCTTTGCAAGGAAAAAGCGATGTACTCTCATAAAAGGACTTCGAACGTCTAAGGAAACATAATACAAATTTTATTTTCAGGTAAAATTTTTATATTCTATTAGGGCATATGTTTAGGAAGACGATCTAGTACATAAAATTATTATATTTAAGTTATATTACTTGTATGATTGTATAACTTACATATTCCATTGTAAGTAGGTATAGTATTTCTGTTTATTCTTTTTTTGGGTCAAGTTAGAAGTCTCGAGAAATCTATATTTCAGCACAAATATACAGGCTAATTAGGACGTTAAAAAGAAACATAAAAAGCACAAAACCTCAGAAACTAAATGAACACAGGCTTAGTATATTTACATATACATACGCACTCACGCCTGTAATCCCCGAAGGGGTAGGCAGAGGTGTAACCAGAACACCCACATTTCGCCGAGCGCATCTCAGTCGCACGATGTAATAGGGGGCGAGTCTATCGCCATACCGGGCACAATTCCAGACTCCGGGCTGATACTGAGCATTTCGTGATAGAAAAACCCAATACCACTTTACCCGACCCGGAGATCGAACCCGAGACCTCAGCGTGGGCCTCAATCGTAACGCGTACGCATTACAACTGCACCACCGAGCCAGTCATAGTATATTTATTCAAGACATTAAATAAATATATTTTAAATCGATATATTCGTGGATATTTCATTAAGACACTAATTCTAGTTTATTAATATTTCACGCAAGATAAATTATTATTTTTTCAAGATAAATTATTATGCATTTCACTCGAACTTTACACGCCGCACGATGATAGGGTGAGATAGCATGCATTTTTGACCCCGCCCATTAATGAATTAAAGCTAGGTACTTACCAAAGACAATATAAAAATTTTACCTGAAAATAAAATTTGTATTATGTTTCCTTAGACGTTCGAAGTCCTTTTATGAGAGTACATCGCTTTTTCCTTGCAAAGCCGCTAGATGTCGCTACGTTTCCGTCACGTGACTACGCCGTCAGCGCCTCTAGTGATTCAATCTGGAACTAACTCACAGAGCACAAAGCAAGCCGCCATATTTTTTGTCATTGTTCGACTCATAAAGGTATTAATGATGATGGTACACCAGGAAGACATTACTAGGACTTCGAACGTCTAAGGAAACATAATACAAATTTTATTTTCAGGTAAAATTTTTATATTATGTGTTCCGATCGACGTTCGAAGTCCTTTTATGAGAGACGTGTTTGTTATCTCCTGGTGGCTTGCTAATAAAACGCAACAATGTGATCAATTTCGTTTGTAATAATGTACTAAAACAAAATGTAAAAATCTTATTATGCTACATTATTTATTCATGAACAGTTTTTCTGAAAATCAATTATGGTGATACCAAAGTTTTAAATATTTTTATAGCCAAAAATTAATTTATTTAGTGGCTAAAAAGTATTGAGAAAGAGACTTTTCTGACAGACTACAATTAGGTACATTATCTAGTTCTCTGAAATAATATTTTTTGAAAGTCATCTCGTGGCGCCAGTTAGCTTTAGCGAGAATATCGTTAATCGGATACTTTTCTAAAAAGTTAAGAGACGATACTGCTGACCTACAACTACCAGGCGCAGCTTTTATCCCCGCGTCGGATAAAGTTCGTCTTACCCAGCCACCTATAATCACAGCAGTAGCTGGCTTGACGGGTTCCCTAGATGTAACAAACAAATTGGTAAGCGAACCTCTGATATCTTTTGAAATATGTAATAACTTTCTTATCCAAAACAAAGGATTTGTATTTTGATCTGGTGAAGCCAGTAACGTCCAACTTGATTGTTGGTATGACGCCGAATCAGTTTTAGAGCCAAAAACAGGGTGTAATGTGATAGAATTTCCATTATCCACTAAATGTTTGGGGTCACAATGTAGAAGAGTCAAATCATGTACTCTACGTCCCGACGTTAACAAAAGAATTGTAGCAGTTCGCCTAGAAACATCAAATAAACTAGATAAATTTGGATTGCTATTTTTTAGAAACTGAATAACTATTCTCACATCCCATATCGGTACTTTTGGTTGAATCGGTTTAGCTAATGATACAGCTTTAAGTACGTGCTTAACTAAATTATTCGAAGAAATTTTAACATCGGATAGCGTTTCACAAACTGATGCTATGACGGATTTATGTACGAGAATAGTACGATATGCTAATCGATCTGTAATATAAAGTTTAGCTAAATACCTAGCCACATTGGCAGCTACTGGGTGACGAAAATCTAAATCATTTTGACGGCACCATTGTGACCATTTATTCCATATAGGGACATATGTTTTAATAGTAGAAGGTCTCCAACATGTAGAAAGAAGGTGCTTTTCCTTAGTTGACCAACCATCTGTTAAGTCATCCCAGCCGAAATGAGCCAGGCTTCCAGCTGTAGGTTGTGTACTTGAGCTGGAGGGCGACCCGTCACTGTATCCACCAAAGATGTTTTCAGGTTGCGAATTTTCACAGGACGTGTTAGGGCGCGGCTCTTTAGGTCTGGTCTCCAAAAGGGTTTCTTCCACCTGGGTGCTATTATGATGAACTGTCCTTCTGACGAGTTTAGATGATGTAGCACTCGTGGTAGCAAGGCTGGTGGAGGAAAGATCCAGGCTAGATCGTATCTCCAATATCTGCTGAACGCGTCGTGAAAGCAAGCGCTCGAGTCTGACAAGTCTAGCGAGACATATTGCGAAACCACGTGAGCGTCTTTTGAGGCAAATAGGTCTATGCTTGGAGTTCCCCACAGGCGGAATAATCTTACCGCTGCTTCGTTCAGCAGATGCCACTCGGAGCCGGCGCGGTTGCGCGAGAGGTGATCGGCTTCCGTGTTGAACAATCCCGGAAGGTAGTGCGGGAGCAGTACACTGTTCAGGCTGTCTGTCAGTGCCAGTAGATTCTTCGTCAATTCCAGTAGTTTCTTCGATCTTGTTCCGCCCTCGTTTTTTATGTAGGACACCACAGTTCTGTTGTCGCTCTGCAATATTATCGACGAATTTTGGACAGTTGTTGCTTCTGCCGAGATGGCAGCAATTACTGCGTACATTTCTTTCAGGTTGCAGTGCCAGTTTCTTTGATTCTGGCTCCAAGTACCTTTGATCGTACGGTTGTTTACTAAGGCTCCCCATTGAATGTCCGAGGCATCTGTGACAACGTAATTGACTGGCATCCTCTTGGGGTGAATCGGGGTTTTCTGGCTTAAATTTTCTAGCCACCATTCTAGCTCTTTCCGCACTTCGTCTGCAAACTGGCTGGGGTGCCTTGAACGTTTCTGCAGATGATTGCTGTGGCGCTGAAGCGTACGGCAATGCAACCTTCCCCGGAGGGTGATGAAGGTTGCAAAGTTGAGATACCCTAAGAGGCATTGCGCCTGCTTGAGGGTCCAACTGCCCGCTGTCAAGCGACTTAATAGGCACTGGCGGACTTTGCTCACTTTGTCTGCTGGTAAATACTTTATGTTTCCTTCCGTGTCCCAGACAATTCCCAGGAACTCTATTGATTTGGACGGGGTGAGTATTGATTTTTCTGTGTTGATATTCCATCCCAGGCTCGTAAGGAAGTCTATCGCTATGTGGAGGTGAGCTTCTAGAGTATCCTTGTATTGGTGGACTATCAAAAAGTCGTCCAAATATACTACCAGTCGAAGACCCTTGTTGCGTAACATTTCGGCAGTCCAATTTGTGACAGAGGCAAACATTCTCGGCGCCGCTGCTAGACCGAAAGGTAGGCACGTCATCTGCAGCAATTTTCCCTCGTAACTGATACGTAGATAACAACGATGTCCGTGTGCTATCGGTAGATGATAGTATGCTTGACTTAAGTCCAGTTTTACCATCCAATCGCCGGCTTGTAGGAAATTGGGCATTTGGTGGTGGTGAAACAAATGGAAATGTTTTGGTTTCATAAATTGGTTTAATGCCTTCAAGTTGAATATAACCCGATTTTTTCCATTGCTTTTTGTTACCATAAAAAGTGGAGAAATGAAAGATGGGGTTAATGGCGCGGGCTCGAGAACCTGATTTTGCATCATGGATTGTATCTCCAAAGACATCGCTTGAGAACTCGGGGTTTGAAATTTTGTCATGATATCCGGTGTTGGTAAGATTAATGGCGGTGTCTGCTGAAAAGGAATACGGGCTGAAGAGATTAGTCTGAGAATTGTTTTGGGTGCCTGTAATTTGGCCCAAACATCTCGATAAATCACCAGACAGCCGCCCGAAAATCCTCGCGAGTCATTTGCGCCTGTTTTTGTTGACTTGGTCTTTTCGACCCCCCCTTTTCTTTTTGTCGTTTTCGTCAAAATACCGCTTCTTGTTTTTGCCTTGTTTTGTTTTATTTTGTTGAAAACGAAATGGCTTTTCTCGAGAAGAAGAAGCTACCGGTGATTTAGAACGCACCGGCGACTTTGAACGTACGCTAGACTTCGGATTCGGATGTAACGCGGTATCTTTATGTAATTTGTCGATACCGCCAACTTTTTGTACGTAAGCTGCTAAATTTTGAGGATTAAACATGTATTCCGAAGAGGGCGGAATCTTTTCGATATCTTCACGCAAATATTTATCTTTTAAATTTTTAAGTAGTGCTTTACGCCTTAATTCTAATACCTCTGCACGTTTTCCGCAAATAATTTGTAAAATGTCATGTGAAACAGTTTTATATTCAGAATCGTTACCAAATAAATCCTTTAATTTATCGTGAATTGAAGATGAAGTCATTTGCAAATTCGACTGCGCAGACCAATCAATGAGTGTTCGCAAAGCTATATTAACAATTTCATTTTGCGCTAAAAATGCATTTGATAAAGCTGCAAAGCTGCGTTCCATCTGAAACCATCTAATCGCAGCAAAAGGGTCCTCTAACCGTCTCAACTCCTCATTCACTTTCAACTCAGCGAAGGCTGGGAAAGCCGTATACTTCTTTTGAGTCTCAGTGTATCGTACAGAGTTCCAGTCGGGGGTATCAAATCGTATCATAGATGCTAACTTAGCAACCCGGTTAGGATCCGCTTTAGGCACGGACGGTTCCTTAATAGACACATTTAATTCAGCTATGTCATTTATCAAAGCAGTTGAGGGTAAGAAAGGATCGTCCAAAGCATTATTATAAACAGGCGCGACATTAGAACCCGAAGCACATGGATGCGCGGTAGCATAATTAGCACAAAAAATATCATTCACATGCCTTACCAGTTGTTGAGATAATATCTCGAATCTGCGGTCCATTTCTCGTGCGGAAGAATGCTCGCTACTCCGGCGGCGCTTGGGTCGTGGCTCGTCGTCCCCGCTGGAGCTCCCGCTCGACGATGACCTGGATGACCTTGAGGCGGTCGACCCCGTGTCGGGCCGCCTGGCACACCGTGTGGCCGCGGCCGCATGTGCCGACAGAACGCGCTCACCACACGCACGAGCTTCATCTTCTTTTATCGCAGATTCAGAAGATTCACGCTCACTCGAAACACCCGCGAGATCAGTAACGGTAGGCACGGTAATTTTATCACGGTTGTCCATTTTCACGTAACGGAATTAAGTAAAAAACTAAATTAATGTAACTTTCTACTTCAATCTCGAAAGTTTAAACGAAAAAACTTTAAAATAAAGTTTTATAATAAATTATTTTTTAAACAAAAAATAATATCTAGCTACCTTGCGTTCGGTTTGAAAAACGACGCAACAATGACAAAAAATATGGCGGCTTGCTTTGTGCTCTGTGAGTTAGTTCCAGATTGAATCACTAGAGGCGCTGACGGCGTAGTCACGTGACGGAAACGTAGCGACATCTAGCGGCTTTGCAAGGAAAAAGCGATGTACTCTCATAAAAGGACTTCGAACGTCGATCGGAACACATAATATCAAATCGCCATGTTGGAAAATGTTACAAACGCCACGGAACGAACGAAACACACGAGTTATAACTTTGATTCATGGTTTATTGGTCACTACAATGTCACTGCTGTACTGACCACAACCCCATGTCAGGATGCCCTAGATTAACTCTAATTAGTTATAACACTAATCTACTGTCCTTGTTAACACCACTGCACTAAGACCGAACTACAACCGAATCGTAGACAAGCAGAGCTACTCGTAACTAAAAAACTCTTTATGAGTTGACTGATGACGGACCACTGAGAACTGTGGAGACTATGACAAACCCCAAATATATCGACGACTGCCGCCTGTCGTTTCTGTCAATACAACTGGTTCATCTACCCTCCGTGGTTATTTTCAAGACTATTATTCCCATACACCCGACCTTATTTTTACAGACACCCTCAAAATTATCGATAAAAATGGTACAATAAAATATTTTTTACGCAACAACTGGAGATTATTATGCACAGACTTTTATAGGCCGCCCCTTTTCACAGAGTTTTGGTGGGGTATTTTTTTGCTTGAGTTACGTTTCTTGTCATCTTATTTCGATGATTATAAGTAAAAACTAGAAAGCGACGACTCAAAATTGTTTATTTATGATTTCTTATGTATACCGGAATATTACACATTGAAATAAAATTCGTTTATACGGATTTCATCGCGGTTTAATTTTTAAACGTAGGGACTAAAATGAAAATTAAACCGCAATAAAATCCGTATAAACTAGTTTTATTGCAGTTGTTTATTTATTTTTGGTGGTTTTATATTTGTCTGTGAAGAATTATCAAAATCGGTACATAAATTACGAAGTTTGAATTTTTCATTCCCGATTTTGTAATTCTTCTTGAAATTTAAATGGGACCAACTCTGACCTACACTTCTTTTCTTCCGTTTCTTTCTTTCAAATTAATCTACATTTGGCCGAGTACATCAACAAAAAAATCGTGTCGAATTAAGAAACTCCGATTTTTTTATCGGTTAAAAAGGAATTACGGCTAAACAGTAAAATAAAACATAAATCAGTCTTATCTATTTTATTGGTTGAATTCAAATCACTAAGAGATAAACTACATACATTATTATTACTGAACTATTTTAGTATTCTCAAGATATTTGGGTATTTGACTTACAATGGAAAACCAAAATATATTTCATAAAAATGTATATATTTTTAATATTTGAATATATTAAAAATATATACTATTACTAAAAATATATACTATATATTAATAAATAAATAAATACACCCAACAGTCACACACATAGTCCTGACCGCACACTAGGTTAAACCTGTATCATGGGTATCAGGAACTACGAGGGACTTGCGGTCCCACAACACCCAGACCCGAGACAAATATTTGTGGATCAGACAAACATTTGTCAAGGTGCGGGAATCGAACCCACGGCCTCACGCTTCGCAACCGGCTACTCGCCCGCTGCGCCACGGAGGCTGTCATTATACATTATTTAATATACATTTTACAACGTAGAAAGACGTGATCATATTTGAGGGCTGTTATACAAATTACTTAATGTATTTAGATAGACCCACGTTGTAGATACTTTTGTCTACAGCATGAATGGGCCGGCTCGTCCGGGTCGTCACCACTGTCTCACAGAAAACCGACGTAAAGTAGCAGCTTGCTGCTGCGTTTCGTACGGTGAGTGAGATATTCATTGACGGTGATGAATAGTGTATGGAAACATTGATATAAGTGAATACATATAGGTGCTTTTTGACCAGGAGTATTAATTGACCTTGTGCGTTCGATCCGCTTGAAGAAAGTCGTCTAAGAAGAATCGAACTGAAAGGAATTAACACCAAAACTCCAGCAAGACCTTGAAATCGGCCACACCCTTGTTTCATCGTTTTTGAAAACTAAGAAAACAATATAACTAATGACTTGGCAGCATGGTCTCTGATCTTAGCCGATTCCTTAAAGAACAAGAAAAAAAATCATTTAGTGTTGTCCAAAGTTCAAGTCGAATATCGACATGTTACTCATTCGATAAAAAGAAAATGCTTTATTTATTATCTAGCAATGCAATCGGATTTGGTACTATGGGGGTGAATACTTTTATCGTACACTATACGTTGCTTAAATGTGACCACACCTTTCTGTAACACGTTGTATAATACTTATATCGTACACTATACGTTGCTTAAATTTGACCACACCTTTCTGTAACACGTTGTATAATACTTATATCGTACACTATACGTTGCTTAAATTTGACCACACCTTTCTGTAACACGTTGTATAATACTTATATCGTACACTATACGTTGCTTAAATTTGACCACACCTTTCTGTAACACGTTGTATAATACTTATATCGTACACTATACGTTGCTTAAATTTGACCACACCTTTCTGTAACACGTTGTATAATACTTATATCGTACACTATACGTTGCTTAAATTTGACCACACCTTTCTGTAACACGTTGTATAATACTTATATCGTACACTATACGTTGCTTAAATTTGACCACACCTTTCTGTAACACGTTGTATAATACTTATATCGTACACTATACGTTGCTTAAATTTGACCACACCTTTCTGTAACACGTTGTATATTTCATAGTAATTAATTAAAATATACCAAATAATTCTGAGAAAATTCATTACATCAACAAATTAATAAAAATATCAATCAAATACCCAAAACATCACGTTCTATAAACTGTTGAATGGTAAAATGCATTAATCGAAAATTACTAACATACATTATGTGGGAATTATGTCGTATACGCGTCGAAATGAGAAGCTCCTCTATCTTTTTTCGTCGGTATTTTTTTCTTTTTCAATACATACATACGCACTCACGCCTGTAATCCCCGAAGGGGTACGCAGAGGTGTAACCAGTACACCCTCATTTCGCTGAGGGTAGATCCGTCCCTTATGTGATAGGGGGCGAGCCTATCGCCATACCGGGCACAAATTTCCAGACTCCGTTCCAGACTTCATTTGGGCATTTCGTAATAGAAAAACCCAATACCACATTACCCGGGGATCGAACCCGAGGCCTTAGCGTTGGCCTTAGTCGTATACTTTATTTTTCAATATATCACCTAAATTACTGTCAAATAGAGCTAAGCTAGTTGTTTGTGATTTGTAATTATAAATAACATTTGTTTATAGGTTTTATCAGGGCAGGGGTCCTCGGCCTAATCTCGAAGTGACCATAGGGAAGGGTTACATATTATATTGAAATGAATATAAAATGATCAGACAATTATTTGATAATTATCCAATAATTTCACACATATCAGAAAATAATACAATTTATCCTATAATTATCCGATAATTTCACAGAGTATGAAAGTAACGAATAATTGACAATTAATAATGTGAACTATCCGATAATTTCACACACATCAGACAATAATCCAATATATCCTATAATTATCCGATAATTTCACAGAGTATGAAAGTATCGAATAATTGACAATTAATAATGTGAATTATCCGATAATTTCACACACATCAGACAATAATCCAATATATCTTATAATTATCCGATAATTTCACAGAGTATGAAAGTATCGAATAATTGACAATTAATAATGTGAACTATCCGATAATTTCACACACATCAGACAATAATCCAATATATCGAATAATTTCACAGAGCATGAAATTGTCGGATAGTTTGACAGCCTCCGTGGCGCAACGGGCGAGTAGCCGGTCACGAAGCGTGAGGCCGTGGGTTCGATTCCCGCATCTAGACAAATGTTTGTCTGATACACAAATATTTGTCTCGGGTCTGTGTGTTGTGGGTTGGTAAGTTCCTCGTAGTTGCTGATACTCACGATACAGGTTAACCTAGTGTGGGGTCAGGACTATGTGTGTGACTGTTGGGTGTATTTTTAGTTGTCAGATGATGCGAATATCCTTCCTTTCCCATCTTATGATCTCTCCAGAAGCGCTGGAATGGTTCTCTTCTTATCTTCGAGGACGTCAGCAGTCGGTGCGCCTTGATAATTCATTATCAAATTGGCGCGATATCGACTCTGGTGTTCCTCAAGGCGGTATTCTCTCCCCTTTATTATTTTCTATATTTATTAATCTTTTAACCCAAAATCTTCAATGTGCGTATCATCTGTATGCTGATGACTTGCAGTTGTATTCTCAGGCTGGTGTCGATGATGTCTCGGCAGCAATAGACAGTGTAAACAGGGACTTGGCATACCTGAAGTGCTGGTCTGACAGTTTTGGTTTGATGGTAAATCCGACCAAATGCCAGGCCATTATTGTAGGTAGCTCAAGATTAATGTCCAGACTTAACCTCACAACCATCCCGAACGTTGTATTTAATGACACTGTTATACCGTGGTGTAACAGTGTCAAGGACCTAGGACTACATATCGACGCCACTCTGAACTGGCGGACCCAGGTAACCTCTGTGTGCCAGAGAGTCACCGGTACCGGAATTTCCTGCCCTCTAGGACTAAGACAATGCTTGTGCAAACCTTAATATTCCCCCTTATCGACTATGGTGATGTGTGCTATTTTGACCTGAATGCAGACCTGCTCAACAAATTCGACCGACTTCTTAACAACTGCATTCGATTCATCTTTAATCTTCGCAAATATGACCATGTGTCATTTCATCGGCTGCAACTGAAATGGTTACCCATCCGTCAGCGCCGCTCTCTGCGCTTACCACACTCTACTCAATAATTATGTTTCCTGCCTCGCCTTCCTATTTATCTTCCTAGTTTCAGTATCTAAGTAGTAACCATGACAGAAACCTTCGCTCCTCCAGCAATCTCCTACTCAGATGTCCTCCTCATAGCTCTGACTTTACCCATTCTTCTTTCGCTATCCAATCGATCCTCCTCTGGAATGCACTCCCTCTCGAGATTAGGTCGGCAACTACCCGCCTAGCTTTCAAAGCCCGAGTTCGGCAACTGTTGTGTGACGGAGTAGCGGAGTCTTCACGTTAGTTTGGTAGTTTTGTCGGTATATGTGTATGTATGTATACAGTATGTTTATTTTATATATTTATTTATTACCATATTTTATATGTATGTATTTAAGTATGTATAATAATTCTATTATGTTCAATATTTCTCTTCTCATTCTCTTGTTTACACCTGCCTTGTTTATTCTCTGCACCCCCAAAGGTTGACTGGTAGAGAATGCCTCTGGCATTAAGTCCGCCTGTACATGTATCATGTATAAAGTGTGTAAAATAAAATAAAAATAATATCCGATAATTGTAAATCGTGCCACAGGATATAGATGTAAGTTGTCTATTTGTGTTGTATTTGTGTACAGCGGACACATGACGGAGTGTGTAGTGGTATATATAATGTGTGGGTCAGTGTTGTCGCTTGGCATGTTGGTGTTGGTGTTGGTGTTGGTGCTGGTGTTGGTGTTGGTGCTGGTGTTGGTGCACTGGTGAGTCGGCGCGGCGTCGCTTGCGTCGCGCGGGCGAGGGCGAGGGCGAGGGCGGCGCCGCGCAGAGCCCCGCGTGCGCCTGCGCCGCGAGCAACATGCCCAGCTGACACTGCGCCTGCAAATATATCCAAATATTGTTAAACCGATCAATACAAAACGAACGGATGGGCAGAGACACCATCCGCTGTCGGGTAGCAAAATTACACTTCAATCAAATATATCCGACTATCTTAAGCCATCATCTATGGCCAAACGAAACCTATTACGATTAAAAAAAAACATATATACAGGGCATTCCCTAGCTGTCAGCGCCATCTGTTGCCAGGCAGCAGTAGTAGTAGATAACATTTTACTGGAATAGGGCAGTTTCCTATATTGAATTTTATACATTATTTTATAAGCAACAGAAAATGATACGCAAAAGAAACCCTTTTATTAAAACACAATCAAAATTGGTTCAGAAATGTGCCCGCAGTTAGGACTTTAAATGTTGGTATTAGGAAAAGTGGGTGCGTAGAAGGGATATCTCACTATCTCACTTGCACGCGTGCACATTTTACACAGTGACGTCAAAGTTTGCGTCGTCTGTCAATTGACAATTACCCCTTCGACAGGATTTGAATGGCTTCTAACTTATTTATTTTTGGTCCGATTTATAAAATTCTTTCTGCAATAGATTTCGAGTCGTTACTCTAACGATAACGTCTAACTTATTGATTTAAATAATAAAAAGAATCTAGTCAACTACCGTATTGTATTTGTGTCGAACATTCGTAAGTTGAATGCGCCATCTGTTGTCGGGTAGTAGACAACATTTGACTGTAATGATAGCTACCTCCTCGTGCATTTCCTTCGCCATGGTGTACACGCTGTGCTCGCTGCTGTTGTACATCAACGCGTTGGACAACATCAGCAGCACGTCGCGCTGGAACTCCGCTGTCGTCCTATACACAATAATAATAATAATAATACACCCAACAGTCACACACATAGTCCTGACCCCACACTAGGTTAACCTGTATCGTGGGTATCAGCAACTACGAGGGACTTGCCAACCCACAACACACAGACCCGAGACCAATATTTGTGGTACACACAAACATTTGTCTCGGTGTGGGAATCGAACCCACGACCTCTCGCTTCGCAGCCGACTACTCGCCCGCTGCGCCACGGAGCTGTCAATATTTTCATTATGGCATATTTGAGTGGTACAGCCACGCTGTAGACACTTCTGTCTACAGTATGAATGGGCCGGCTCGTCCGGGTCGTTACTACTGTCTCACAGAAAACCGACGTAAAGTAGTAGCTCGCTGCTGCGTTTCGTACGGTGAGTGAGATATCCGGAGGCACAAATCCCCCTCCCCTTCCCAATTCATTAATTATCACTTTCCTTTAAGGTCGGCACCCATAATTCTTTTGGTATTGTAGGCGTACATGGACGGTGGAGATCACTTACCATGAGGTGACCCACTTGGCCGGCTGCCGGCTTATGCTATAAAAAAAAACTTCACTATCTTTCTTTCTAACTGGGTTTATTCCCTCTTAATACCAGGATCCGCCCACCCATTACTTGTCGGTGGTAACCTATCACATTGTGGAACGGAGATACGCTCGGCGAAATGTGGTTGTACTAGTTACACCTCTGTCTACCCCTTCGGGGATTACAGGCGTGAGTGCGTATGTATTATATATGTCCCACTGCTGGGCACGGGCCTCCTCTACTGAATGAGAGGGGTTAGACCTTAGTCCAACACGCTGGACTAATGCGGGTTACCAGACTACACATACCTTCGAAATTCTTATGAAGAACTTCCTCACGATGTTTCCTTCACCGTTGAAGCAAGCGATAATTAACAATTAATACACACGTAACTTAGAAAAGTCAGAGGTGTATGCACTTAGGATTGGTTTCGAACCAGCGACTTTCGTCTCGACAGTCCGTACTATTCATAGTCATGGTCTTTATTTGCATACCAAGTGTACAATTTTGTTCTTAGATAATACATGTATGTGCTTAAACTTAGTTGCCTTTGTCAGCCATTGCAAAATGAGAACGCGCTAATATTAATATTAAAATACATAATTTGTATACCTATCAAGTACCTATTAAAATAAATATTAGTATATTCTAATATATAAAATTCTCGTGTCACAATGTTCGTTCCCATACTCCTACGAAACGGCTGGACCGATTTGTATGAAATTTTATATGCATATTCAGTAGGTCTGAGAATCGCCTACTATTTATTTTTCATCCCCCTAAATGTTAAGGGTGGTCCAATTTCATTTTATTTTATTTATTTATTTTATTAAAAAATACATACAACCCTAAATTTTGAACCCTCTACGATCAACCCCTATTTTGTATTTTTGTCAAGCGCGTTTCTCACCGGGACTCGCTCGATGCGCCCACTAGGCTACTTTAATCCTGGAAATAGGCATTCACGCGGGCGGAGCCGCGGGCAACAGCTAGTTTTTTCAAATTCAAATTCCTTATTGAATCCATAAAATGTTATACATCATTTAGATTCAGTCAAATTTTAACTCTACCGTCAGTTCGGAATGCTGTTTCGCTGGAGAAGAACAGACAAGAAACTCGTAACATTGCTCTTTTCAAAACTGATTTACAATATTGATACTATGTACATTACAATTTATTTGCGTTAAAGCAGCTCAGTTTATGTCAAGAGAAACATTATAACAAAGTAATGATTATTGACCATGAGTCCCGTGATTATTGACCATAACCACGACGAATAAATTAGCACCACAAAGTAAAAAAAAACTATAAGAATAAATAACAGTTTGAGCAGAGCAGTCCACATAAGCAGCACCCATTCACGAGTATGACGCATGTGTCAGCCGACATGCATCGGCCTCCTCAACCATGTTACAGGGAAGTGACCGACACACATCACCCGGCACACGACGCCGCCGCCGTGCCGCAAGCACAGACACTTTAGCGACCATGACATACCCAATAATAATAATAATACTAGCCCTGTATTATATACGTCCCACTGCTGGGCACGGGCCTCCTCTACTGAATGAGAGGGGTTAGGCCGTAGTCCACCACGCTGGACTAATGCGGGTTGGCAGACTTCACATATCTTCGAAATTCTTATGGAGAACTTCTCAGGTATGTAGGTTTCCTCACGATGTTTCCTTCACCGTTAAAGCAAGTGATAATTAACAATTAATATACATGTAACTTAGAAAAGCCAGAGGTGTATGCTCTTGGGGCTGGTTTCGAACCTACGACTTTCGTCTCGACAGTCCATACCACTCCCACCTGAGCTATCACTGCTACATACCCAAACTCAACTTAAATGAATGAATTTAATGAATATAGTTCTTAATTCCCAATGGTTCCCATGGGAGTCATGCTTTTCCAATTCTGGAAAAGGGCGAAAATTCATTTCATAAACATAAACATAAAGATCCCAATAATAGCAATAGTTACTTTATAGACAGCCTCCGTGGCGCAGCGGGCGAGTAGCCGGCTGCGAAGCGAGAGGCCGTGGGTTCGATTCCCGCACCGAGACAAATGTTTGTGTGATCCACTAATATTTGTCTCGGGTCTGGGTGTTGTGGGACCGCAAAACCCTCGTAGTTCCTGATACCCACGATACAGGTTAACCTAGTGTGGGGTCAGGACTATGTGTGTGACTGTTGGGTGTATTTATTTATTTATTTTTATAGATTTATTTATAAGAATTAAAAGCAATAAATCATTCCCAAGCCTTTCAATCCTCTAGATATTCTGAAAAATTGTAATACGCTTTATTACATAACTTTCGCTTAATAGTAGCTTTAAAGTTAACGATATTAAGTTCTTTAATATCATTGGGATCTTTATTGTAAAAGCGTACACAAAGACCTTTAAAAGAGTTGCTAATTTTGTGGAGCCTGGTTTTATTTATTTATTTAAATAAACACACCAGTGACATATGCATTAAAATTACAAGAAATAATAACAATGTGAAAAAGAACTGATGCACATGCCTATTGAAGGTGTGTACAGCATTCGCAATATTATATGAGTAACATTTTTTAAATTAAGTTCGTAAGTAATTAATTGTAACAAACAATAAGACTAACATAAAAAAAAATTGTAACCAAGTATGAAAATACAGGACAAAATTAAATTACAAAGATAATAAGTGTATACAATCAGTCCAGTGCACAAGTTAAAACTTAATATACTAATTCAGTTGAATATGTCAAGCAAAAGGGTCAGTGCTTCTCGTCTGAACTTTGGCAATGATGTACCGAATATGTCTAGACCAGGAGTTTTAGTGTTGAGAGCATTATATTCATTACATATTCTAACTATTGGTGAGTTAAGACCAGTATTGGTGCGGATGGGTGGTATACAAAAAGTTTTAGTAATGGCATATCTAGGCAGTTTATGCGGAACCGCTAGGCTGATTTGACTAAGGATATTACTGTCGTTAACCATGTTGTTGATTAATTTGTACAAAAATATTACGTCACTGATTTTCCGTCGGTCAGATAGTGTGTTCATTTTGAAAAAAGCCAAACGTGATTTGTAGCTACCACGGTGACTTATGCCATGTGAGTGAAATGCTAATTGTCTTGTAAAAGCTCGTTGAATACTTTCTACACGTTGAGATTGTACACTATAGAATGGATTCCAAATTATACTACCATATTCTAATTTATCACAAGGTTATTTTTATTTCTAGTATTTATTCCATGCATATCACAATTTTTTGGATATTTCTCTATATTCATATGAACATACATTAAGTTAGCGAATATAAATTGTGATGCTACCGTCATTATGTATATTTCTTTGAATTTTCCTCTCAAAGAAGATCTGGAACTTGGCGAGTAAATGGATCTTATAGCTAGTATCTCTATATATTCCCCACTGAGCTATCGCTACTTTCTTAAGCTAATAAAAAATATTAATAATAAATAAATGCGCCACGGTTTACCTGATGACGCCATTGTCAATGTTCCGCCTGATGGTGGACAGGTCCATGGGTCGTTTGATCACCATGCTGTACCCAGGGGCCTCCTCATCACTGATGGGCCGCAGGAACAACGATGCGTATTTGTGCGCGCACAAGCTGGGGACAAAATAGGGTAGTTGGCTAGATTTTTTTTATTATTTAAATCAATAAGTTACGTTACTCGAAATCTATTGCAGAAAGAATTTTATAAATCGGACCAAAAATAAATAAGTTAGAAGCCATTCAAATCCTGTAGAAGGGGTAATTGTCAAATGACAGACGACGCAAACTTTGACGTCACTGTGTAAAACTTTCATTATGATGCACGCGTGCAAGCGAGATAGTGAGATATCCCTACTCCGCACCCACTTTTCTTAATACCAACATTTAAAGTCATAACTGCGGGCACATTTCTGAATCAATTTTGATTGTGTTTTCATAAATGGGTTTCTTTTGCGTATCATTTTCTGTTGCTTATAAAATAATGTATAAAATTCAATATAGGAAACTACCCTATTATCTGACACTAGCTTTTGGTCGCGACTTCGCCCGTGCGAATGGTCTTTTCCGGGATAAAAATTAGCCTATGTCACCCGGGGATAGTGTAGCTTCCCAACAGTGAAAGAATTTTTCAAATCGGTTCAGTAGTTTCGGAGCCTATTCAATGTAAACAAACAACCAAATCTTTCCTCTTTATAATATTAGTATAGACGAGCTTTTGCTCGCGACTTCGTCCGCGTGAACGATCTTTTCCGGGATAAAAAGTACCCTATGTCCTACTCCAGATCATGGTCTACCTGTATGACAAATTTCATCCAAAACCGTTCAGCTGTTAAGATGTGATTGACTAACAAACGTCCAAATTCAGAAACTCACTAACATTCAAACTTCCCATTTATAATAATAGTAGGATAGTAAGACTAGCTATCCCGCGCGGTTTCATCCGCTTGCATATTACTGCACCGTTCCTGTGTTTCATACAAGGTTCAACCTCCCTCCTTTACCCCTTTAAATGTAAATTTCTAATAATCCAGACGGTTTTTCGTATACGAGAGAGAGATTCGTATTGTATGTAACGTATTCGTAAATGTAATGTAATGTAATGTATACAATATGTAACAAAAACCCTGTCGGCCCTTTCTAGGTCGTAAAGACAGACATATAGACAGCTTAATAAAAATAGTTAAATTAAAGCAATAATAAACAGAAGCAAGATATTATTATCCTTACACAGGTAGCTTAGAAAAATGTACATATTTTAAAAATGTTATTTTCATCTGAAAAGTGATGAACAGCTGACTGATGAGACGTATTGACGAAGCCAGTGCGTTTGATGTACGTAGACGCCGCAACATGTTATCTCGCTCTGACTCCGAGTCATCGTTCTTGCAGAGGTAATCAACCGAAATATGGTTCACAAACAATAAAATTATGAAATAATAATAAAAAATTACTATGATTATTTTTATAGTCCCATTTTCGTTTGTGAGCTATTTCATTACGTTTGAATATCGATTCTGATATCACAGTTAAAACCTCCGACAGGGCTTTTGTTACATCTTTATACAATATGTAAAAAAAAACCATGTCCGATCCGAAAGCGGCATATAGGTATCCCAATGACATTATCGAGAAAAATAAAAATAAAATATTATTCTTGAAAATAAAAATGTTATTGCATTTCAAAATGCACGTTATTAGTACCCAAATTACCCGAACTTCCCTAAAATCTAGTATTTTTTTTAAATGTTACAACACGATCGTTGCCGGCACGTGTTATTGGCATCCTTTGGCATACCGACAGAGGACACCGCGGGCGATCAAAGAACCGCCGGCACGTGTAAGGCGACTATCCCGACCTTGAACATTTTAATAAGTTAGTTTAGCGCAAAAAATTATTCCAAGTGGTTGTTCCGTTGTTGCTTTGTTAATGTCATACTCTAATCAAAAGTATTTTAGTATGATATTGTGTCTGGATAGGAGTGACTGCAATTATTCAGCAGTTCGTAGAGATTACGAGATGCTTTATCCGGTTCCGCAAGGTACCCCGGTACCGTCTGAGTATGTCTGTGATCATCAAAGAGCAGAATTATTTAGTGAGGACCCCATAAAAAAGTACTTGTTCTGTGACGCGACAGCTGGGTACTAATCACGTGCAAGTGTGGAAAGTGTTAAAAGTAGATGATCAACGCAATTTGATCCGATCCGTACGTAAATAGTGAGTAGTATGGAAAACGGTGGATTAGTAAACGTGGACCAACGTCGTGGCCATTACAGTTTCCAGACTTCACGCAAGCAATTCGTTTTGATGAAAATTTGTGAAACTAAAAGCGTTCGCGGATTGTAGCAGTTTTTTATTAAATTAAATCGGACACAGATGAGGTAAGAAGCGTTCATGCCATCTTTATGCGACGGTGGTGACCTGTATTACTGTTGGTGGTAGAAACATCGAACAGCAACTTCGTCACAGCCAGAGCATTTTTGATTATCGAATGATCCTACACACGATCTAAACTCGGGTGATACTTAAAAAGTTGCATAGGAATTATTTTTACGTCTGTAATCCTACGATCTACTGGGGTCATGACCTCGTGACATCAATACCGAACAGCTGTCACGCGCCGCGCCGTACCGCCCAGTATTGCCATGTAAACTTTCTCGTGTAATTAAATTATATTAAATTTTATTTGGGGTATTTTTTTACTATTTATCCAAAAAGGATTACATCAATAGAACCTTATCTCGATACCTAATAACACCTTCACGGATCGGACAGGGTTTTTTTACATATTGTATATAATTCTACTGTACATGTGTATGTGACTGAACTCCTCCTTAACGGCTGGACCGATTTGAATGTTTTTTTGTATACGTTTGGGTGGCGCCCTGGATGGTTTAGATTCACAATTGGACCCGGTAGGTGGAGCTGCTGTAGTTGTATATAATGTTAGCGACGGTAACCGGTAACTCACCGGCTGTATACGAGCATGACGGACTTCCTCCACAGTCGGTGCTGCCGGTCGGCGTCGGAGGCGCTCGGGGACTCCGGAGCGCTCGCCTCCGCCTCCGCCGCGCTCTCCGATCCTGAACATGCTGCCGATAATAATTATAAGCTAAACATAACATGAACCAACGTGAGATTTCTTTTATCCGATGTTATCCCATTTTTCCCTCGCACTCCGCCATCCACTCAGATCTTTAGAGCCACGCTGTAGACAAATGGGCCGGCTCGTCCGGGTCGTTACCACTGTCTCACAGAAAACCGACGTAAAGTAACGGCTTGCTGCTGTGTTTCGTACGGTGAATAAGATATTCGGAGGACCAAATTCCCCTCTCCTTCCCAATCCCTTATTTATCCCTTTCCTTTAAGGTCGGCAACGCACTCATGATTATTTTAGTATTGCGGGCGTACGTGGGCAGTAGAGATCACTTACCATCAGGTGACCCACTTATTCGTTTGCCGGCCTATACTATAAAAAAACACAAATTTGTGTGATACCACCACAGGAATATCTCGTTTAAACGAAAAAGAATCATCTAAAACGGTGCATATTTGGCGGAATTATACGTGAAGTTCCATAAAAACATATACAACGTGTTACAGAAAGGTGTAGTCATATTTGAGGGTCATTACATACACCTTACAGTAAGTAGGTACCTATGTACCGGATCATTTCAAAACCGAGACCTCCTAAAATTTCACGTTAATTTTAATCGCTCGTTTATAAAGATCGATAAGATTGATCACATCACTATTAATTATTATGAACGACACTCATTTTTTAATAAACGTGAATAACGTGTACGTAATTCTACGTAACTAACGTTGTAATGCGTACGCGGTAAGACAGCTGTGCTGAGGTCTCGGGTTCGATCCCTGGATCGGGTAAAAGTGATAAGTTTTTCTATCACAAATTGCTCAGTATCAGCCCGGAGTCTGAAATTGTGCCCGATATGGCGATAGGCTCGCCCCCTATCACATCGTGGGACGGAAAATAACTTAGGGAAATGTGGGTGTACTAGTTACACCTCTGCCTACCCCTTCGGGGAGTATAGGCGTATGTGCGTATGTATGTATTATTTAACGTTAAATCGATTATCGATTGTATTTTGTATTTATGGTGGGGACGTCTGCGAGTTGTACAGACGGGTGATCAGCTCACTTAAGTTGAACCATTTCACCCATAATCCCAGTCTGAGTGGTACATCCCTGCATCCCTCTGAGAGAAGGTCTCTACCGATATGGTTTCGGTTGCAGCTCAGACAGGCCTATTTATTATCGATACTTTTAACGTTTACAATTTAACACAACATAACGTTCCAGTTTAATTTTACCGGTAAAATATTTAAAACGTTAAACGTTCCTGCTTCTAATACTTATTTATTTACGAACGGATTTATAAAATGATTTAAGATAAACAGGTTTCAGATTTTTAAAAAATCACCTGTCCAAATTTAAAGATTGGCAGTAAAGTAAGTAAGTGTACAAGGTGGTAGGTCCCTCGTATGCGAGAGGCCGTCTATGTTGGTACCACCGCGCCGTCTATTTCTGCCGCCAAGCAGCAGTGTGTAAGCACTGTTGTGTTTCGGTTTGAAGGACATTGAAGCCAGTGAAATTACTGGGCATCATGAGACTTAACATCTTATGTCTCGGGATGACGAGCGCAGTCCAGTGTCATGCAGTGCTTTGTAATGCAAAGTTCTGTGTGTCGTTGATTCTGTTTATGGGCAGGCGTGACGTTTAACATCAAGCGAGTGGCGTGTTCGTCTCGTCATTCAAACAAAAAAAAATTAAATCTAGTTATAAATAAACCACACTCACTTCTAGAATCTGATTTCTTCTTCCTTGAATAATCACGCTTCTTCTTGCCGTCTTTTTCTTCTTCACGACTTAGCTGTAAAAGTGCGAGTGGGACATATTCAAACATTATTATTTTTTAATAAATACACGTCCAACAGTCACACACATAGTCCTGACCCCACACTAGGTAAACCTGTATCGTGGGTATCAGGAACTACGAGGGACTTGCCAACCCACAACACCCAGACCCGAGACAAATATTTGTGGATTAGACAAACATTTGTCTCGGTGCGGGAATCAAAACCACGGCCTCTCGTCCCACAGCCGGCCACTTTCCCGCTTATTTATATAGCTTTTTTATAGCATAGGCCGGCAAACGAGCAAGTGTGTTACCTGGTAGTAAGTGATCTCCAGCATCCATATATGCCCACAATAACACAAGTATCATGGGCGCGTTGCCGACCTTATAGGAAAGGGATAATTTAGGGATTGGGAAGGGGAGGGGAATTTGGGCCACCGGATATCCCACTCACCGTACGAAACGCAGCAGCAAGCTGCTAATTTACGCCGGTTTTCTGTGAGACAGTGGTAACGACTCGGACGAGCCGGCCCATACATGCTGTAGACAGAACTGTCTACAGCGTGGCTGTACCACTCACAAATGTAATATATATATAATACTAGCTTTTGCTCGCGGCTCCGCCCGCGTGAATAGACTTTTCCGAAATTAACCGTAGCCTATAATCGTCTCCAGGGTCCCATCTATCTCTAAATCAAAATTTCTTCAAAATCGATTCAGTGATTTAGGCGTGAAAGCGTAACAAACAAATAGATATTTTTTTTCGTATAAAGTATCCTATGTTACTTGTTATACCTCCAAGAATATGTGTACAAAGTTTCATGATGATCGGTTAAGTAGTTTTCGCGTGAAAGCGTAACAAACAAACTTACATTCACATTTATAATATTAGTATGATGTATGTTATTTGGTATTATTACCTCCATGGGAGTATCGTCGTCGGTCTCAGTATGCGCATCCTCGGTCGGTCGCTCCTCTTTTATTTGCAACGCGATCTCATCCTTTATCATTTGTTTGAGTGGTATTGAATCCTGAAACAAACAAGCAGACTTACGCCCGGTGTCTGAAAGGCTGATCAATGTTAAATTAACTAATCAAATGTCATATCTCATGTCAAGTCGAAATTGAGTACACGCAAGAAGAAGAACACGCACGCAAGCTCGCACGCACGCACGTACGCACGCAAGCACGCACGTACGCACTCACATATTATACCAATTTCATTAAGCTTGTGTTAACTCCGCTTCTAAATAACATTACAAATTCATTTGACAGACTCTGTGACGCGAGAGGCCGCGGGTTCGATTCCTGCACCGAGACAAATTTTGTGTAATATAAAAATATTTGTTTCGGGTCTGGGTGTTTGTTGCACAACAGTGTTGATAATATACAGACCTACGGCCGGTTTCTGAAAGTGTGACCAAAGTAAAATTAACTAATCAAATGTCAAATCTCATGTCAAGTTGAAATTGAGTTGCTAGAAGCGTGATCAACACCTTTAATTTGACACACATGTTAGTTAACATAACTTTCAATTTAATATGAAAAATCATATGTCAAACGGTAGTAAAGAGAGATCAAATATTATATTTTTGTTCACTAAATATAGTTTCAGCAACTAATTGATTTGACAGCGGTGTCTACTCAAAGTTCTGTTAGTTGAATGTTCATTTGATCAGCTTTTCAGAAACCGGTTGATAGGTAACGACCCAGATGAGCCGGCCCATTCATGCTGTAGACAAAAGTCTCTACAGCGTTTTTTTTTAATAGCATAGGCCGGCAAACGAGCAAGTGGGTCACCTGATGGTAAGCGATCTCCACCGCCCATGCACGCTCACAATACTAAAAGAATTATGGGTGCGTTGTCGACCTTAAAGGAAAGGGATCATTAAGGGATTGGAAAGGGGTGGGGTATTTGGGCCTCCGGATATCTCACTCACCGTACGAAACGCAGCAGCAAGCTACTTTACGTCGGTTTTCTGTGAGACAGTGGTAACGACCCGGACGAGCCGGCCCATACATGCTGTAGACAAGTGCTACAACGTGGCTCTACCACTCAAAAAACTAAGAAAGCTTTGGAAAGATGCTGGTGGACCATACCTCAACATCATCATCCTTCTTCAATTCATCTTCTGTTTTGACATTGACCACGTCCACATAACTCGGTTTCTGTTCTATATTTTCTGTATGTTCTGCGGTCGGTTCTTCGGCGTGTTCTTCCGGAGGCTCGTGCTCCGGTTCCGGTGGTAGTGGGGGATCTGTTTTAAAAAATATATGTTGTCGTTTTCGCGGGAATTTTGGCAGTGCCGTTGATTTATTTATTTATTTATTTATACTTCTATACAATTTCGTAATTTATTTATTTATACTTCTATACAATTTCGTATAAAGGGGGACATAATGCCTGAGACATTCTCTAGCTGCCGACCTTTAGGTGATACAGGGGATACAAGGTTATACAAGGCTGGGTTGGTACCACCGCGCCGTCTATTTCTGCCGCCAAGCAACAGTGTGTAAGCAGTGTTGTGTTCCGGTTTGAAGGACATTGAAGCCAGTGTAATCACTGGGCATTATGAGACTTAACACCTTATGTGTCGGGGTGACGAGCGCAGTCCAGTGTCATGCAGTGCTTTGTTCTTTAAAGTTCTGTGTGGCGTTACTACTGTTTATGAGCAGGCGTGGCGCTTACCATCAGGCGAGCGACCTGCTCGTCTCGTCATTCAAGCTAATAAAAAAAATAAAAAAATACAGAGATTAATGAAGTAGGTGCAAAGAATACATACTAGAAACAGAACATTATAAAAATACATATATAGATATCTTATTGTTGATCTCTTATATTAATTATTTCTTGAGTAGATTAAAAGTTGTGTTTGTTGTATTATTGACGTGTAAATAATCACAACGTTTAACAAAACTTAGAAACCGACTTCAAGCACTAGCATGTAAATTCCAATACAATAACACAATCGCGACGAGTGTACTGTTGTCCGTTGACGAGTTTTATTTTTTTAATCCGCACCACGTCATCAGATCTTATCCAAATTTATATGGGACCACATCGCAGCTAAACTCTCTTTTGCCACTAAAATCATACATACATAAAAAAAAGGCAAAAAAAAAACGCGCCGAATTAAGAACCTCCTCCTTTTTTGAAGTCGGTTAAAGAGCCCTTTCTGACATACTTGCAAAGTAAACGTTTTGATTTGTATTTTTTTATAGCGTCCAGACCCTTATGGAACCTACTGCTTCGTAACCTTTCGAATACAGAACCCCAAAATTCTCCCACTAAAGTGACTCCTCGAAGATCTCTAGCTATGAACCTGAGTACCCTGCTTGTCTCTTACCTGCCGTCTCCTGGCTGTCCTCAGGCTCTGGTGGAAGAGGAATGTCCTCGAGCGGTATCATCTCCTCCACGGGCTTAGACTCTACTTCTTCTGTCTCTTGTTTTATTGAAACTTCTGGTAGCGCCGGTGCTTCTTCTACCGGTTCAGGTTTACTAGAAGTTGAAATAAATATCGATTTGTAAAATAGTTATTTTTAAATCTTACGCATACGCACTCACACCTGTAATCCCCGAAGGGGTAGGCAGATGTGTAACAAGTACACCCACATTTCTCCGAGCTTATTACCATCCCATGATGTGTTAGGGGGCGAGCCTATACCGGCCAGAATTCCAGACTCCGGACTGATACTGAGCATTTCGTCATAGAAAAACACAATATCACTTTTACCCGACCCCGGAATCGAACCCGAAATCTCACCGTTAACCTCAGTCGAAACGCGTACGCATTACAACTGCGCCACCGAGGCAGTCATTTTCAAAATTGTGCATAAATGTTTGGCGAAATTATAGATTGATGTATCGATATATTCTCACTCGATATTATCATTTTCCATTAATTAATGATCGGATCCACTAGATCGATTTTCGTTTGGTTAATTATTGAATAAATGCCACTAGAACGATTTTCAATTTATCGATTATCGGAACAATGAATCGAAAATCGAGCTAAGCTTAGTCCAGCTATACATTACTAAATCTTTTGTTTGGTCGAAAACCAACAAACTATATTCCCTTTCACAAAAAATCCGACATATTTTATAACAGTAAGTAAGAAAGGTGCATCAAAATAAGATAACTAGAACGATAACTTTCATATGGATCTGCCAAAAATACGACTTACTTACACATGCAAAGGTAAAATCACATGTAACACTCATACACGCAACAAAAATTAATTAACGTTCAAAATCAACTTTATCTCATAAAAGTTAATGTCCTGAATATTAAAATTCTAAATCGAGATACGACGTTCTGCACCGCGCAAAAAATTAGACGTATTAAGTGCCAACTAGACATCATGAATATTTTTTTATGAATTGATGAATGAACGAGCTGCACAGACTTGTATAGCCCCGCCCCCTTGCACAGAGTTTTTTTGGAACGGTCGTTTTTTGCTTCAGTTACGTTACTTGTCGTCTTATTTCGATGGAAAGGTTTTTATGAGTGGTGTAGCCACGCTGTAGACAGTTTTGTCTACAGCATGAATGGGTCGGCTCGTCCGGGTCGTTACCACTGTCTCACAGAAAACTGGCGTAAAGTAGCAGCTTGCTGCTGCGTATTGTACGGTGAGTGAGATATCCAGAGGCCCAAATCCCCATCGCCCTTCCCTATCCCTTAATTCCTTTCCTATATGGTCGGCACCGCCCTCATGATTCTTCTAGTATTGTGGGCGTACATGGGCGGTGGAGATCACTTACCATCAAGTGACCCACGTTTGCCGGCTTTTGCAATAAAAAAAAGGTCCCTCGTATGCGAGAGGCCGTCTGACATAAATGTCTACAGAGTGGATCTAACATATCATCTAACCTTTCTTCCTGTACCACTGGTGGCGTTACATCCTCCACGTTCACATCCTCCTCCTGTTGATCTTCCGGTTCCGCCGGAACTGGTTCTGGCTCTTTGACATCTTCTTTTACCTGCTGTAAAATAATATATAGTAGTTTTTTTTATGGCATAGCCGGTAAACGAGCAAGTGGGTCACCTGATGGTAAGTGATCTCCACCGCCCATGTACGCCCACAATATCAAAAGAATCATGTGTGCGTTGCCGACCTAAAAGGAAAGGGATAATTAAGGAATTGGGAAGCGGAGGGAGTTTGGGCCTCCGGATATCTCATTCACCGTACGAAACGCAGCAGCAAGCTGTTACTTTACGCCGGTTTTCTGTGAGACAATGGTAATGACCCGGACGAGCCGGCCCATACATGCTGTAGATAAAAGTGTCTACAGCGTGGCTCTACCACTCAGTACTCAGTTTCCTCTACTTGGGTTTGTACACTATTTTAAGGCGCCTATTACAGAACGATATTCAAGTTAGCTCTTTGCTAAGTGTCGATTTCTGTACACGTGGTTGGTCCGTTTTGTTCGGCGCCAAAAACAGACCAATCACATACATACATACGCACTCACGCCTGTAATCCCCGAAGGGGTAGGCAGAGGTGTAACCAGTACACCGACATTTCGCCGAGCGTATCTCCGTCTCACGATGTGATAGGGGCGAGCCTATCGCCATACCGGGCACAATTCCAGACTCCAGGTTGATGCTAAGCATTTCATGATAGAAAAACCCAATATCACTTTACCCGATCCGGGGATCGAACCCGAGACCTCAGCGTCAACCTCAGTCGTAACGCGTACGCATTACAACTGCGGCACCGAGGCGATCGTAACATATGTCCTTACCCAGAAATCGAACCAACAACTCACCTTTTGATCCTCCGGGTGTATGATCTTTATCTCTGTAGTTGGGAATTTCACCTCCGGGAAAGCGATCCTGACTTCCATCTCCGGTGTTAGGTCCGCCGTCACCGGTACCGGAGGTGGTGCCGGCGGTTCTACGGACTCTACGACTTCGGGTACCGGCTCTTCTGGTACCTGTGGAGAATTTTGTACATAATAAAAATAATATCAGCAACCGTGGCGCAGTGGGTGAGTAGCCGGCTGTGAAGCGAGAGGCCGCGGGTTCGATTCCCGCATCGACACAAATGTTTGTGTGATTCACAAATATTTGTTTCAGGTCTGGGTGTTTTCTCCCCGGATTGGTTGAAGTCAGGTAGGCGACCTGTCGTAACAACCACAAGCCAAATCATGGGTTAAAAAGCATGTTGCGCCGACCCCACAGCGAGTGGGATAAGGGCAGGCGGAAGAAGAAGAATAAAAACAACATCAGCGCTGTAAATACTGCGAATGGACTGATTTTGATGAAGATTTGATTTCAAAAAGTCAGAATCATGCTGTAGACAGTTGTCAACAGAACGAACCAGCCGGCTCGACCGGGTTGTTACCACTGTCTTACAGACAGACGAACCCTAACATGTCGACATAATTTTATTGAATTTTTACACTTTTACTCATCGAAATAAGATGACAAGAAACGTAACTCAAACAAAAAATGACCCCACCAAAACTCTGTGCAAGGGGGTGGGGCTATAAAAGTCTGTGCATAATAATCTCTAGTTGACACTTGATATTATGTCTATTTTTTTGCGCGGCGCAGAACGTCGTATCTCGATCTAGAAATTTAATATTTAGACATGAAATAAAGTTTTTTTTGAACGTTAATAAATTTTTGTTGCGTGTATGAGTGTTACGTGTGATTTTACCTTTGCATGTGTAATTAAGTGGAGCCGTATTTTTAGACACAAACATACACACTTTTACATTTATAATATTAGTTAAACTTACATTGTCAACTTTGATTCTAAGATCTTCCTCCACCACATCCACTGGTACCGAATCATCCTGTAAATTATTATATAAGCTTACATCACCGGATCTAGGATTTTTTCGAACCGGGCGCAGAAACTTGAGTGTGGCGCCCCTCTCTCCAGCGTTTGAGATAAATTACTTAAAAAAATCTCAAAAATATATCTCACAAATGGTTTAATAAATTTGTACTAATCATATTATATTATGATTTTGGCGCACCCTGAGACAGCCGCACGGGGCGGGTGCCCATTTTGTTTTTTTATTGTGGGCGGTGAAGATCACTAACCATTAGGTGACCCACTTGCTAGTTTGCCGGCCTATGCTATAAAAAATATATGCTGAGGTAGATACTTAATTGGCGATGTAGGTACGCGGCATTTACTTTATTTATGATACCTACATACATACGCACTTACGTCTGTAATACACGAAAGGGTAAGCAGAGGTGTAACCAGTGTACCCACATTTCGCCGAGCGTATCTCCGTCCCACGATGTGATAAGGGACGAGCCTATCGCCATACCGGGCACGAATCCACACTCCGGGCTGACACTGAGCATTTCGTAATAGAAAACCACAATATCATTTTTACCCGACCCGGGATCGAACCCGAGACCCGTACACGAGTACCCGTACCCGAGACACGTACGCATTACAACTGTACTTTTTTGTTAATCAATTCAATTTAATTCAATTCTTAACATATATTTTCATTTTAAAATTAATTCGTATTCATGTTAAACATTTAATTTTTAAACATACTTTGTGTAATTTAATTTTATGTAAATGCTGTTTCACACCTATACTTAGTGAGTAGGCTAGTCTGTATCTATATTATAACTTTTAGAAATGTATAGTCTATTAACTGTTGGTGTGCCATTAATATAAATAAATAAGTAAATAATTCACCGTGTATCCGGTGGTCACCACACTTACCACTTCCTCCTTTATTTCTTCGGTTAATTTCTCCGTTATATGTAAGTTATCATCAGGCATGTTGATCATTTCCTGTTCATCTTTCTTCGATAACACTTTTTCTGCAGTCCTGAAAAATATATCTACAATCAGAAATTATAAACATTCTCGGTGGCGCTATATTTATCGAAATAAGATAACTAGAACGATAACTCTCATATGAATCTGCCAAAAATACGGCTCCACTTACGTACACATGCAAAGGTAAAATCACACGTAATGCCCGTTGCAGACGATGCGCAGTAGCTTGCGCAAGTACTAATAATTAGTAACAAGAATGAACTGGCGCCAGTACTGACGGCGTCGTGTTCACACGATGCGCAATGCGAGCTGCGCGGGCTTGAGCCGGCGTAGCGGGGGAAAACGGGTAGTACTCGCGCAAGGATCAGAGCGAGTACAGCTAAGCAACTTGCACTCGCACTTTTATTAAGCAAAATATGTTCACATGTAGTAGTACTTGCGCAAGCTACTGCACATCGTCTGCAACGGGCATAATACTTATACACACAACAAAAAAAATGAACGTTCAAAATCAACTTTATTTCATAAAAGTTAATGTCTAAATATTACATTTCTAAATCGAGATACGACGTTCTGCACCGCGCAAAAAATTAAGACGTATCAAGTGTCAAAGAGATTATTATACACAATTTTTTATAGCCCCGCCCCCTTGCACAGAGTTTTGGTAGGGGCTTTTTTTGCTTGAGTTACGTTTCTTGTTTCGATGGATATATTCATAGAGATAGAGAGTTGAAAATGATGCTTGAAAACTACTTTTCAATAGTTGGGTAGAGTTTTATACATATTCAGGCATTGTCCATAGGTTAGTTTCCTATATTGAATTTTATACATTCTTTTATAAGCAACGGAAAATGATACGCAAAAGAAACCCTTTTATTAAAACACAATCAAAATTGGTTCAGAAATGTGCCCGCAGTTATGACTTTAAATGTTGGTATGAGGAAAAGTGGGTGCGTAGTAGGGATATCTAACTATCTCGCTTGCACGCGTGCACCATAACGAACATTTTACAGTGACGTCAAAGTTTGCGTCGTTTGTCATTTGACAATTACCCCTTCTATAGGATTTGAATGGCATTTAACTCATTTATTTTTGGTCCGATTTATAAAATTCTTTCTGCAATAGATTTTGAGTAACGTAACTTATTGATTTAAATAATAACAACAATCTAGTCAATTACCCTATTGTGGTTGGTCTTACCTGGTCCCTTTATGCAGTGCCACAGGTGGTATGTGAATATCTATATCTCTGAAGGCATAGACATCCTCCGCTTTGATCTCTATATCGTCTATGTCCACTGCAGGCGCGGCTGTTGTCGACACTAGAGGCGGCGGGGTGTTCGCTAAAGGGTAGATAGAGAGGTGGGAAATAAATATTAACTTACATCGAAATAAGATTATAAGAAAAGTAACTCAAGCAAAAAAATTACCCCACCAAAACTCTGTGCAAAGGGGCGGGGCTATAAAAGTTTGTACAAATATGAATCTGCCAAAAAATACGGCTCCACTTACTTACACACGAAAAGTTAAAATCACACGTAACACTCATACACGCAACAAAAATTAATGAACGTTCAAAGTCAACTTTATTTCATAAAAGTTAATGTCTAAATATTACATTTCTAAATCGAGATACCACGTTCTGCACCGCGCAAAAAAATCATGTATTAAGTGTCAACTAGAAATCATGAATATTTTTTTATGAATTGATGAAAGAACGAGCTGCACAGACTTTTATTACCCCGCCCCCTTGCACACAGTTTTGGTGGGGTAATTTTTTTGCTCGAGTTACATTTATTGTCATCTTATTTCGATGGCAACCACATACTCAATTTTGAAATCTGTTAAAAATCAATCTTACCATTGAGTTGTTGTTCAATCTGTTGCAGTTGACTCTTTATGTGCTCTATGGCCGCGTGTTTGCTCTCGTGTTGTGAACAAGTCGTCACCGCTGACTTCTCGAGGAGCATAGACAACGTAGGCGCTGTCACCGACGGGGATACTGTTTCTGTTGGCCATAGAGTAAAGGTTGCGTTATGAGCATAGGGTTCAGGTTTGACTGCCTCGGTATGGCAGTTGTAATGCGTACGCGTTACGACTGAGGCTGACGCTGAGGTCTCGGTTTCGATCCCCGGGTCGGGTAACAGTGATATTGGGTTTTATATTACGAAATTCTTAGTATCAGCCCGGTGTCTGAAATTTTACCCGGTATGACGATAAGCTTGCCCCCATATCACATCATGAGACAGAGATACTCTTGGCGAAATGTGGGTGTACTGGTTACACCTCTGGGCTTATTGGGAAGTTTGTGAATTTGTATATTCAATGTTGTTCAAGATGTTAAATAGTGACAGTTTGGATATTTGTGACTTTGTGGATTAGGATGTCTGTTAATCAATAACGGTTTTGTATGTTTGACACAAGTGGATTGGGACCAAGCTATTTCTTATACCGGAAGAAACAATGCGGGCGAAGCAACGGCAAAAGCTATTATAACAAAACTGTAACTCACCAACAAGGTTAGCCGGATGTGAGATGTGCTGCGGCGTGGTGACCACCGGCGACGACTTCAACAGAGATGTCAGGAGTGGTGACGATGGTGGCACCACTGGCGCTGGAGCTCCTGTCATAAACATATTTCTCCATTTTCATCAGCCTTCAAGCAGAACGAATATCGTGAAGCATTCACCAATTGGTAGAATTTCCACCGTTTTTTTTTTTCATTTTTTATTGTCTAGGCCGGCAAACGAGCAAGTGGGTCACCTATAAGTAAGTAAGGTAAGTGAACACCACCGCCCATGTACGCCCACAATACCAAAAGAATCATGGGCGCGTTGCCGACCTTTAAGGAAAGGGATAATTAAGGGATTGGGAAGGGGAGGGGATTTAGGCCTTTGGATATACCACTCACCATACGAAACGCAGCAGCAAGCTGCTACTTTACGTCGGTTTTCTGTGAGACAGTGGTAACGACCCGGACGAGCCGGCCCATTCATGCTGTAGACAAAATTGTCTACAGCATGGCTTTACCACTCTTAAATCACTCTTAATTACCACTGATTGTCCCAAATAAAATAAAATTACATATACATTTAGAATAAGTAGTAGGTTCCTCGTATGCGAGAGGCCGTCTTGATTGGTACCATCACTTTGTCTACAGTGGTTTTTAAAACACATATATTGTCAACGCAGATGTATGACAATGTGGAATATGTCAATGCGTATTTGTCAACGCGGATATTTGTAAATTCGGCTATTAGTCAACGCGGATATGTCAATGCGGATTTGTGACAATGCGGATATTTGTCAATACATACATGATTGTAACCTGTTTTGTGTTTAATAAATAAATAATTAAATGTTAATATTTGACAATGTGAATATTCGACAATGCGGATACTCACCTGGCGACGGCGGCGTGCTAGGTTGCGTGCCAGGCCTCCATGCTCGATCAGCACGCGCCCTCCTCTCCTCTCGTTCCTTAAGCCAGGCGGCACGACGCGCATTTTCCCGTTCCTTCGCGCGTTTAGCTGCTTCAACGTTATTGAATATTTCACGAAGTCGCTCTTCCGAGGTGTTCGGGTTGCGTGCTTCCGCTATTTCCACCTATTAAAGGAGGTTTTGTTTGCATTTCATCTGACTACAGCGTAACGAATTTACAGACAAAGGTCTCTCAAATCCAACTATCACTCTTATAATTAATTTAGACACTGCTGAAGCGAGTGACCAGGCTTCAGTGGTTGTGAATGCTACTGGAAACAAAAAGAAACTCATTCAACAGGCATTTCACCCAGGCTTGTTTGTAAACAGAAATAGGAGTATGTCTACGAGCAGCTTATTGAGCTCTAATGATCCGAGCGCATTGCTAAACACACAACCTGAAAGGGAAACCACAACAACTGTGCAACCTCCCTCATGGCAAAAAGTACCCGTAATACGAAATCCAAAAAGGAAAAAAATGGTCACCTCGCCATCTCCTGAAAGGGTAGAAATCACCAACAGATTCAGCGGACTGACAGTAGATCTGACCGACGAGAATCCAAAAATAGTGCAACAGCCCAGAATAAGGAACCCTAGCAAACCACCCCCAATTATTTTATATGGTGTCAAAGACGTGAATAAACTCACAGAGCTCCTAGAGTCCGTCTCAGAGAGAGATAAATTTACTTTTAAGAATATTAGTGGAAATCAACTCAAAATAATGGCCACTGACACTGAAGTCTATAGATCAATAATGTCAATTATACGTGAGCATGGATTAATAGGGCACACATTCAATCGTAAAGATCAAAAATGCTTTAGAATTGTCATAAGAAACCTCCATCCAACGACACCACTTAACGCAATCCAGGAGGCCATGGAAGAAACTGGTAACAAGGTTGTGGGTGAAATTATAAATGCAAGGTTTGGTCCAGATAAAAAACCTACGTCAACATTCTTTGTGAACTTGTCCCCATGCCCTAATAACAAAGCAGCTAAAGACGTAAAAACCATCTACCATCAAGTCGTCATCATAGAAGATCCCAGAAAAAGAAACTCTGTAGTCCAATGCCATAGATGCCAACAATATGGTCATACAAAAAATTATTGTATGAAACCCTATCGATGTGTCAAATGCGCTGAAGCACACAAAACAGCGGAGTGCCCAAAAACGGACAGAAATACGCCAGCTTCTTGTGCCCTGTGCCTGGGTCCACATCCAGCTAACTACAAGGGATGTGAAGTCTACAAAGAAATCCTATCAAGAAAAACACATCGCTTACCGCGAACAAGAAATGAACAGCAGACTCTAGACCCAGATAAGCAGAATTCTCAGAAAACTCTTAGAGAGACTTGGAAGAAAACTGGTGAACCCTTTAAAAATCAGAGAATAAACCAGGGAAATATACTAAATGGAAAAGAACATAATATTAAGCCTTTAAATGAAAAAGATGGAAATGACACACAACACAACGGACAACAAGAATTCTCGAAAAAATTAGAACACATGGTTATGAAGCAAACTGAAAAAATGGACCATCTCTTACAACAAATGAGTATCCTACTACAACTCATAACAACTCTGATTTCCAAATTGTCACCATGACCTCTTTAAAAATGGCAACTTGGAACATCAATGGCTTAGCACCCAACAAAGATGAAGTAGAAATACTACTCCTTCTACATAGATTAGACATTCTGTTAATTTCAGAAACTCATTTTACTAGTAGCAGTAGTATAAGAATAAAAGGCTACAATATATATTCGACCAATCACCCTGATGGGAAAGCCCATGGAGGGACAGCTGTTATCGTAAAAACATCGATCGCTCACCACGAACTACCTAAGTTCTGTACAGACTATACTCAAGCAACCACCATTTCTATAGCTGATAGAAATGGGCACTTTAACGTCGCAGCGGTATACTGTCCCCCGAAACATATCTTAACAGAGGGACAGCTCACTCAATTCTTTAAGAGCTTGGGTTGTCGTTTTATTGCAGGTGGAGACTGGAATGCCAAGCACCCGCACTGGGGCTCCAGGCTGATAACCACACGCGGAAGAGAATTAAAAAAATGTGTTGACAAAAACCATTTAATGACCATCTCAACTCCGGAACCAACTCACTGGCCCACCGACCCAAACAGACTGCCAGATGTTCTAGATTTCTACATCACAAAAGGACTTTCAAGACTATTCTTTAGTATTGATTCGTGCCTAGATGGATCATCTAATCACATTCCAGTTATATTGACAGTGAGCGTTACTGTACTACTCAAAGAAAAACAACCGTCATTATACAACAACCAAACTGATTGGGATGCCTTCCGAGAAATTGTGAACAGGGATCTCTCTCTTCATATAGCCCTAAAAACCAAAGCCGATATAGACGAAGCCACCAATATATTCACAACCACCATTCAAGCAGCTTGCTGGAAATCCACCCCAGAAATCTCAAACCCGAAACCAAGACACAATAGGGTATCGTCAGAAATAAGGCATTTAATTCTAGAAAAGCGAAGATTACGACGAGTATGGCATACTAGCAGACACTGCGTAGATAAAACTTCCTTCAACAAAGCTATTAAAAATCTTAAAGCCGCGATCGGTAAGGCTAATGATCAAGCAATGGAAGATTTCCTGGAATCTCTAACAGCAACAGCTGATACCAACTATTCTTTGTGGAGGTCCTGCAAAAGTGCCAATAGGCCTATAGAACCCAAGCCTCCCATACGAATCCAAAACAATAAATGGGCAAGGACAAAGCAGGAAAAAGCTGATACTTTTGGAAACCATCTAGCCAAAGTATTTACTCCGAACGAAGCTGATCTACAATCTGACGAATCGGACATAGATAACGTCCTTAGTCAAGATTTTCAATTGGACTTGCCAATCAAGCCAACAACCACAAAGGAAGTAACAAGAATTATCTTAAATATGCAAGAAAAGAAAGCGCCAGGTTTCGATTTGATAGACAAAAATGTACTCAAGGCGCTACCTAGGAAGGCCATTGTATTTCTTACAACCCTATTTAATGGTATCCTAAGAACTGGACACTTTCCAGCCCTATGGAAAGTGTCTCAAGTAATAATGATCTCCAAACCAGGGAAACCAGCAAATGAGATTACTTCCTACAGACCTATAAGCCTTCTACCAGTAATGTCAAAAATGTTTGAGAAGATACTCCTACACAGGTTACTGTACGAGACCTCCCAAAGATCCCTAATCCCAGATCACCAATTTGGCTTTCGCCAACGTCATGGAACCGTGGAACAGGTACACAGAGTTGTAAATACAATAAGAAGTACATTAGAAAGGAAAGAATACTGTTCCGCCGTCTTCCTTGACGTTCAAGAGGCATTCGACAGAGTGTGGCACAAAGGGCTTCTTTATAAAATAAAAACCTATCTGCCAAATACATTCTTCCCCATAATAGAGTCATATCTAACAGAAAGAATCTTCCAAATTAAAGAAGAAGAATGTACATCTTCATTTCATCGCATCTCGGCTGGAGTTCCCCAGGGCTCAGTTTTAGGACCAGTACTCTATACAATTTACACATGCGACCTCCCACAAAACTATGGTACCACAACAGCAACTTATGCAGACGACACGGCCATACTGGCAAATAGTAAATGCCCTTTGGAAGCTTCCAGGCTTCTGCAAAGTGGCTTGAACAAAATTCAAAAATGGCTAACCAAATGGCGTATCAAAACTAGTTCAGCTAAATCTGCTCATATCACCTTCACTCTACGGAAGGGCAACTGTCCACCTGTTACCCTTAACAACAACCAACTTCCACAAAAAGACACCGTAAAATACCTGGGAATGCATCTGGACAGGCGGCTTACCTGGAGAAAACATGTACAGGCCAAAAGGGATGAAATAAATATGAAGTATCGAGGACTCTATTGGCTACTAGGCAGAAATTCCAAGTTGTCCATAGATAATAAGCTACTCATCTACAAGAGTTTAATAAAACCAATCTGGACCTATGGAATCCAACTATGGGGATCGGCATGCGACGCAAACCTAAGCATTATACAAAGAGCACAAAACTCCATACTAAAGCAGCTTTCCAACGCACCCTGGTTCATCAGGACCACGGAAGTTCATGAACACCTGAACATCGGGACGATAAAACACGAGATAATATCCTGGTGCTCGAAATACAAGATAAGACTGGAGAAGCACCCGAACCAACTAGCGACCCAGTTAACAATTCCAGATACAATCCGCAGATTAAAAAGACGGCATATTCTAGAATTGGATACTAGCCTATGACACCTTATAGAGATGTCCCAGTGGGGACATTCTCTGGCACGAAATACGGCTCCCAACACATCTGCTCATAGTCATTGACTGATTGCATGATTTAAATATAAAAAAAAAAAAAAAATGCTGTTGCAATTTTGAAGTCTCTGAGTGGTAGAGCCACGCTGTAGACAGTTTTGTCTACAGCATGAAAGGGCCGGCTCGTCCGGGTCGTTACCACTGTCTCACAGAAACCCGGCGTAAAGTAGCAGCTTGCTGCTGCGTTTCGTACGATGAGTGAGATATCTGGAGGCCCAAATTCCCCTCCCCTTTCCTATCTCTTTCCTTTAAGGTAGGCGACGCGCCCATGATTATTTTAGTATTGTGGGTGTATGTACATGGGCGGTGATGACCACTTACCATCAAGTGACTCACTTGTTCGTTTTCCGGCCTATACTACAGGGACAGAATTTTTGTTTCGACATATGCTATGATATTGTGGGGTGAGAGTAAAAAACAAAACTATCGTCTTATTTTGGCACAACCTAATAGTAAATATTAGTTACTACCTTTCATAATACTCAATAGTAAGTAATCAAATTGTACAAGAAGAAATTTATTTTGTAGAAGGGTCCGTGACTCAAATAGCTTTGGGAATCTCTATATAAGTACAAGAAGCCCATGCCCAGCATTCGGGCAATATAATACCTTGCTATTTCTATTCTATTTTTAGAGTTATGGCAACATCGATTTCGCCAATGTCGAGTATTAAAATAGAATAACTTACAAAAGAGATACATACGCACTCACGCCTGTAATCCCCGAAGGGGTAGACAGAGGTGTAAAGTACACTCACATTTCGCCGAGCGTATCTTCCTGCCACGATGTGATAGGTGCCCGGTATCGCCATACCGGGCACAAATTCTAGACTCCGAGCTGATACTGAGCATTTCGTAATAGAAAACCCCAATAGCACACCCGGGGATCGAACCCGAGACCTCAGTGTTGGCCTCAATCGTAACGTGTACTCATTACAACTGCGCCACCGAGGAAGTCAAAAAAGATTAAAATTTATAATACCTTTAACATATCATACTGCTGATTCAGCTCCGCTACAGTCTTCTGAATTTCCACAACTCTCTCCTGTGTCAATTTCTTTAGTATACTCTCTTGTGGTGTCTCCACAGCACCTTCTGATGTACGTTTCTTGCGTTTAGGTGTCTCTACATGCTCTAATAATGCTCCGTATTGAGCTGCACAACTGAAATTATTATTTTTATTGGCACACTTTTATAAGCTTCATATGTATGTATGTATGTAATGGAAACTTTGACCATGATTTTTACCCCTGCAAAACGTTGGATTAACTCGTTTGGCATAATTATCAAGGACCGACAATTTAAAAAAATTATTAATTTCATAGTGATTTCTTAGGTTTACGCGAATATTACACATTGAAATAAAACTAGTTTTATTATTAATTTCAATTTGTTTGATAATCATTGAAAATAAATAATAGTTTAAAAAAACTATATAACACACTTTTATAGTTGGATTTTCCAACTAAAAATTGAAAAACAATAAAAGTTTAAAATATTTTATTGTAAAAAAGCGTGGGGCGCATGATGTCAATAGTTAGAAATTATTATTTTTATTAGCTTGAGTGGACAGACTGGCAGGTTGCTCGCCTGATGGTTAACACTACACCTGCCCATAAACAGAAGCAACACCACACAGGAATTTGAATGAAAAAGCACTGCATGGCATTGGACTGCGCTCATCACCCCGAGACATAAAACGGTAAGTCTCCTAATGCCCAGTAATTTCACTGGCTTCAATTTCCTTCAAACTGGAACACAAATGATTATACACTATTGCTTGACAGCAGTAAATAGATGGTGCAATGTTACCAACCCAGACAACCTCTCATGAGGGAACTACCACCTTGTATTTCATTTTTTTAATGCCCGGATAGGCAGACAAGCAAACGAGCCATCTGATGGTAAGTAGTCACCGCCGCCCATAGACTTCTGCAATGCCAGGGCACAGCAAAGCCGCTGCCTACCATCAAAGGATTACTCTTATTAAACCTCGTTGAAAGGACATGTCATATCGCTCAGGGAACAAATAAATTAAGTAACATAAAAATTATGCATTAAAACAGTGTCCCACAAAACCGCGTAGACAGTTTGAATGCCGGATCTTTCTGATCAATATAATAATCCATGCAAGTATGAGTAAAAAATTGCAGATGTGAGTGATAGCAGCGTATTACAATGAGGAAGAGAATTTAAGAGGCATAAAATGCTTTCTAGAACCAAGACGGCCTAACGTCACGACATCCTAGTCTCATAGTATCATAAAATACTTACCTCTTTTGTGAATACCAATCCGGAGGTCTATTTGGTTCTCCAATGGTTTTTAAAGCGCGGGACACCGACATCCAGTTCTGATCTCCACTCCTGACCACTGCCGAGGCTAGACATAGCTGTTCCCTTATATTCCATGTGTCCAAAGGTACCCTTTTGAGTTGCAATCTTTCTTGTATCGAACTCATTTTAGGTTATTATGACGCCCTATTACATAACATAAAACCTATTTTTAGGACTTAAATCGTCACTAGCACAGTATAGTTGTATGCCTTTAATTCTATGTATTATTTTAAAGAAATAAACAAATTCGAATGACAATATTGACAACAATAAACACTGATTACTAGGGTAGCCAGTATTATATTTTTATATTTATTCAGTTTTATCTTTAAAATATACAACATTGACTTTCAGGATTCAAATATTGGTAAAAAAAATCGAAACTAATGTAAAATTTATTAAGATTTTTTTAATGTTTTGTACGATTTCATACCTATGAAACGTGAGCCAAATATTTTTGGCAACTCAAATATACTGTTTTTGTAATAATTAATGCAATCTAGCAACCCTGCTTAATCCGATTTAGAGATGAGCAATAAACATCAATTGAAAATAGTTGTAATAAATAGTCGATTATAAATATCAAAAATTTATTCGTTTACGGCAATCCACAAAAAAATAATTAAGTCACAGCGAGCAAAAAGACGTTCAGGTTCCCAATTTCCGGAATAATAATAAATACACCCAACAGTCACACACATAGTCCCGACCCCACACTAGGTTAACCTGTATCGTGACTATCGGGAACTACGAGGGACTTGCGGTCCCACAACACCCAGACCCGAAACAAATATTTGTGGATTAGACAAATATTTGTCTCGGTGTGGGAATCGAACCCACGGCCTCACGCTTCGCTGCCGGCTACTCGCCCAGGGCGCCACGGTGGCTGTCAAGAATTTATAATTTACATCCTCAAGCTTATCCACACTACGAACTCTATTACAATAGCCACACACTTGCGAAGTATTTGGCCAAGCGTGAAGAACTATGCCTTCAACCGTGTGCATGGAGTTAATATGTACCTCTGTGATATGTACTATGTCCGTGTGTAACAGCACCACAGATTACTAAACTTCAAGAAAGTACTCAACTGATGTTAACGCCACCTAGGAACGTTGTTCAAAACACGCGATGACTGACGCCATTAAATTTTCTACAACGTGTGGTAAAAAGATCCGCAATTTGATTTTTGACATTTGTTTGAAAATTTAAAGGAAATTATTTTGTGATCGAGATTAATTTGTTTTTGTGAGATGTATGAAGGTATGAAAATATTATTGATAATTTTATTATGTATTATAGTAATATATCTTAATTATAATGCGACTTATTAGTGGAACATTGGTGTCCAAGACTTGTCGAAATCATTCGAAAATTAAATTCATGAGTTTGAATTTTAGAAATACTGTATCTTGATCTATAATGTATTTTAAATCTTAAATAAATATTAAAACTTTAATCATCGTAATAGTAATGGATGGTTCATGATACCTAGGACATTGGATTGTTTTTTTCATGAATACACAGACATAGTTCCCAATAGACTACACAATAATTTAAAACCACATGAAACCAAGCATGCCACCGTTTTGTACCCAGCACGTGACCTATGTGAATATACATATATAAATACACATAGGCATGAGCCTGAGCATGAGCCTATACTACCCGAAGTTGTAGGCAGAGGTGTTACCAGTACACCCACATTTCGCCAAGCGTGTCTCCCATCCCGTGATGTGAAAGGGGGCGAGTCTATCGCCATACCTGGCACAATTCCAGACTATGGGCTGATACTGGGCAGTTCGTAATAAAAAAACCCAATATCACTTTTACCCAACCCAGAGATTGTAACGCGTACCCATTACAACTGCTCCACCGAGGCATTTCATATTCTATACAATAGTAAAAATACATTTATTTTTCCATAGACGGATGAATCAAGATGTTTGACATCCGGGCTTGCAGAGGCTGCCTCTCCACCAAAGGCAAGCTGGAGAAAATGACAAGCTTGACAAAGAAGATGTATGCGGCTGTTACAGGGCTTGATGTAGTATTTTTTTGAATTCAAAACTTTAGCCACTTTAGCACTGGGTGAACAAAAATCATGGAACTCGCGTCATCGTCACCGAACGCTTTCCATGAGCTATATGTATACTGTGTATATATGTACATAGATATACCTCCGTGCGTTATTAGTATACAATATATATATACAAAGAGTATATCTCCCGGCATATATATTAAATTGGTCATCAACACTTCTTTACAAATCAAAAATAATAATCTAATAGCTCGACAATACAATTCACAAGTTACTTAGTTTACACTTCTATCGGCAAAGACTGTCCCGCATGTTTTTTTTATGGTAGAACTCAGCAAACAAGCAACGGTCACATGAACGCTCAACAAAATAGAATTGTGGATGCATTGCAGATCTTTTTTTCATTAGCCTTTGAAGGCAGGCAGCCAGCTTACCTGACTAAGTGGTTACCGTCGCCCATAGACCTAAGCAGGCCCAGAGGGCACAGTTGAGCCGCTGCTTATTGCCGACCTTAATGGAAAAGAAATAAGGAAGTAGGAGCAACAGTAAGCTGCAATTTTAGGTCAGTTTTCTGTGAGACAGTGGTAACTACATCTATATACCAAGCAACTTTGGCCCTTTTATCAACCTATGCTGTATTTTTGTTACCTAATTAGTACAGTTACTATTTAGTGCCTAGCTAGTCATCGAAATAAGATAACTAGAACGATAACTCTAACATGAATCTGTCGATAAATACGACTCCACTTACGCATGCAAAGGTAAAATCACATGTAACACTCATACACACAACAAAATTTTAGAAACGCTCAAAATCAACTTTATTTCATAAAAGTTAATGTCTAAATATGAAATTTCTAAATCGATATATGACATTCTGCACCGCAAAATTAGACGTATCAAGTGTCAACTAGAGATCATGAATAAATTTTTATGAATTTGTGAATGAACGAGATGCACAGACTTTTATAGCCCCGCCCCCTTGCACAGAGTTTTGGTGGGGCCATTTTTGTGCTTGAGTTACGTTTCTTGTCATCTTATTTCGATGTAGTTAGTATCATTTTTTTTTTGTTTTTTTTTTACTTCTATTTACATTTCTGTAAGATGATGGTATAGAAGTGCAAGTTGTTTTTCTGACTACCCGTTAATGTATGTTTATATTTGTTTTTAGATAAATTCCATCGATGGCCTGCCAACATATTTTTGTGTGGAATGTCACACAAATATAAAAAAACTTTTATCATTCCGAAGGAGGTGTCGGAGAGCTTTCTACGTAATGAAAGAAATTATATCAGTCAATAAACAGGTAAAATAGAATTTTTTTTACATTCCCGGAAAGGTAGTGGTAGAGCCACGTTGTAGACACTTGTCTACAGCATGTATGGGTCAGCTCGTCCGGGTTATTACCACTGTCTCACAGAAACCCGGCGTAAAGTAGCTTGCTGCTGCGTTTCGGTGAGTGAGATATATGGAGGCCCAAACCCAATCCCTTAATTATCCCTTTCCTTTAAGGTCGGCAACGCACCCATGATTCTTTTGATATTGTGGGCGTATATGGGCGGTGGAGATTACTTACCATCAGGTGACCCACTAGCTCGTTTATCGCCCTATAACAAAAAAAGGTGTAATTTTTATATGTAAATTTTTTTATAGATAATAATTTCCTTAATACACCCAACAGTCACACACATAGTCCTGACCCCAAACTAGGTTAATCTGTATTGTGGGTATTAGGAATGGGACTTGGGACTTGCGGTCCCACAATACCCAGAACCGAAACTAACATTTTGTGGATTACATAAACATTTGTCTCGGTGCGGGAATCGAATCCAAGCCTCTCGCTTCCGGCCGGCTCACTCACTGCGCCACGGAGGCTTTATATAATAATACTAGATCTGTATTATACACGTCCCATTGCTGGTATTGTGGGCGTACATTGGCGGTGAAGATCAACTACCATCAAGTGATACTATGTGGTAGGTCCGTCGTATGCGAGAGGACGTCTGGGTTGGTACCACCGTTTTGGTTATTTCTGCCACCAAGCACCGGTGTGTAAGAACTGTTGTGATTCGGTTTGAAGGACATTGATGCCAGTGAAATTACTGAGAATTATGAGACTTAACGTCTTATGTCTTGGGATGACGTCCAATGCCATGCAGTGCTCAGTAATCCAAAGTTCTGTGTGACGTCGCTTCTGTTTATGGTCAGACGTGACGCTTGACACCAGGCGAGCGACCTGCTCGTCACGTCATTCTTTTTTTTTTTTTTTTTTTTTTTTTTTTTTTTTTTTTTTTTTTTTTACTAGCCCTTTATTATATACGTCCCACTGCTGGGCACGGGCATCCTCTACTGAATGAGAGGGGTTAGGCCTTAGTCTACCACACTGGCCTAATGTGGGTTGGTAGACGTCACGTCATTCAAGCAAATAAAATAAAATATGATTTGTGCCGCACGAATATTTGACTGGGGCCACGGTTTGGTTACCATGGATTTAGATAATCTTACCCATTCTTTTTCAGTTAACCCTGAATAACATTATGACGGTAAGCAGGAAAAGAACTAACTTGCAATCGCCGTATACCTTTAAAAGATGGCAGAACAGCTCGTATTTCATCATCGATACAGTACCACCGGATATCGATACTTTAATCGCATCACTAGATAAATACGAGCCTGAAGAGAATACGATGGATTTGATCAAACAAGACATAGATACTAGATCGTTGGTATTTCATATCGATATACAGCCCACGCAGATGATAAGGTATGTACTTCATTTATATAATGTGTTACAGAAAGGTGTGGTCAAATTTAAGCAACGTATAGTGTACGATATAAGTATTAACCAACGTGTTACAGAAAGGTGTGGTCAAATTTAAGCAACGTATAGTGTACGATATAAGTATTATACAACGTGTTACAGAAAGGTGTGGTCAAATTTAAGCAACGTATAGTGTACGATATAAGTATTAACCAACGTGTTACAGAAAGGTGTGGTCAAATTTAAGCAACGTATAGTGTACGATATAAGTATTATACAACGTGTTACAGAAAGGTGTGGCCAAATTTAAGCAACGTATAGTGTACGATATAAGTATTAACCAACGTGTTACAGAAAGGTGTGGCCAAATTTAAGCAACGTATAGTGTACGATATAAGTATTAACCAACGTGTTACAGAAAGGTGTGGTCAAATTTAAGCAACGTATAGTGTACGATATAAGTATTATACAACGTGTTACAGAAAGGTGTGGCCAAATTTAAGCAACGTATAGTGTACGATATAAGTATTATACAACGTGTTACAGAAAGGTGTGGCCAAATTTAAGCAACGTATAGTGTACGATATAAGGTGGTGGTGGTACATGGTCCGTATCAATCACCTTAAAATAAAAATAGGACTTTTTATTTCCCTAATTTATTTTGGTATGATAAACCGGACCAAAAACAAGCCCACTGAGTTTGACTAGCTGGATCTTCTCAGGACTGGGTCGCGCCGCGTAAAATCCAGTGGTAAAGTAAGCCCACTGAGTTTGTTTCGCCGGGTCTTCTCAGGTTGGGTCGTTTTGGATCCGGTGGTAGTTTTAAACCACGTGCCGTTTCGGTAATGCCTATGGTCCATATCGACCGTTAAAACAGAAAAAATAACAATAATAATAATACTTAACAATTCTGGACTAATATAAAAATATTGTAAACTTTATAGTTGCCCAGTGTATTTTGACGATGCTATGTATGTTATGTATATATTAGCTGATATGATTTCTGTAATTACATAAGTTTCTTTATTTTGTACTGACTTGTCATAAGCGCTATTTTAATTGCCTACATGATTAATAAACTATTTCATTTCATTTCATTTCATTTCATAAGTATTATACAACGTGTTACAGAAAGGTGTGGTCAAATTTAAGCAACGTATAGTGTACGATATAAGTATTATACAACGTGTTACAGAAAGGTGTGGTCAAATTTAAGCAACGTATAGTGTACGATATAAGTATTATACAACGTGTTACAGAAGGGTGTGGTCAAATTTAAGCAACGTATAGTCTACGATATAAGTATTATACAACGTGTTACAGAAAGGTGTGGTCAAATTTAAACAACGTATAGTGTACGATATAAGTATTTCACTCCTGTAGTATCAAATCTGATTGTATTGCTAGGACATAAATAAAGCATTTTATCGAAAGAGTAACATATCGATGCCCAACTTGCAACGTTGGACAAGATTAAATAATAGATCAACCGCACTGTCGGAATTCCAGGCAAAATAACTCAAAACAGGTTGTTTTTAGCACTCTTTACCCAAAGCCTGACTATAACAGAGCCTATGCTGTTTTTCTATACATCCATAACATCGTTTGAACCATAACATAACCAACTGAATGAATTAATGGCGGATTTTTCAGTATTCCAGAGTCTATTGAGGAATTGCCAGTACCCGAGTGCACAGACTTTAATCAAGACATAAATGTTGACGATGAAGTAGCCATGGATATAGAAGTTGGGTTCCCAGAAGAACCACAAATGGATACTGAAAAAGTAACCAGTGAAAGTGAGAACGAAGATGCGATAAACATAAAGGAAACGTCAACCAAAAAGAGTAAAAAATCCCATTTGACAAAGAAAATCATCGAATGTTGTGCTATTTTGGCCGAGACCAAGATTCGTGTATTAAATATAGAGGAACAGATAGAAGCTTTTCAAACACGTTTGGAAGAGTACGAGTTCAAAAATGCTAAGTTCAAATGTGCCCTCTGTATTACGGTTTTAGAATGTATGGATGATCTGTTGAAGCATATGGAGATGCACAAGAAAAGTGTAAGTGTTCCAACATTATTAAATCCTTTCACCTGCCCTTATCCCACTCGCAGTGGGGTCGGCGCAACATGCTTTAGATTCGATTTACATTATAACTATTTATTGTATACACACATACACAACACAATATGTGAAAATATACAAATAACAATGTTTGCTTTAACACATTTTACATTAAGATTTGGCTTGTAGTTTCTACCGGCCGCCTGCCTAACGTCAACCCCTCTAGGGAGACACAATCATAAATGAATAATAAAAAGTAGCCTATGTCCTAACGTGTTTACTTTTTTCCTCTGAAATAGATATTGACGCGCGGAGTTGCTAAAGCTAGTTTCATACAGGTTTCAACATTAATAAATAACACCCAACAGTCACACGAGTTTTACGAGTGGTAGAGCCACGATGTAGACAAATTTGTCTACAGCATGAATGGGTTGGGTTGTCCGGGTCGTTACCACTGTCTCACAGAAAACCGGAGTAACGGTGCTTGCTGCTGCGTTTCGTACGATGAGTGAGATATCCGGAGACTCAATTCCCCTCCCCTTCTCAAACCCTTAATTATCCCTTTCCTGTAAGGTCGGCAACGCGCCCATGTTTGTTTTAGTATTGTGGGCGTACATGGGCGATGGAGATCACTTACCATCAGGTGACCCACTTGCTCGATTTCCGGCCTATACTATAAAAAAACCTTCCACCTGCCACCCACTCGCATTGTGGTCGGCGCAACATGCTTTAACACATGTTACATTAAGATTTGGCTTGTAATTTCTACGACCGCTCGCCTGAGGGCAAAAGCTAGTTTCATACAGGGTAACATTAATAAATCATACTAATATTATAAATGAGAATGTAAGTTTGTTTGTTACGCTTTCACGCCAAAACTACTTAACCGATCACCATGAAACTTTGTACACATATTCTTGGAGGTATAAAAAGTAACATAGGATACTTTATATGAAAAAAATATATTTGTTTGTTACGTTTTCACGCCTAAATCACTGAACCGATTTTGATGAATTTTGATGTAGAGATAGATGGGACACTGGAAACGGTTATAGGTTACGTTGTATTTCGGAAAAGTCTATTCATGTTGGCGGAGCAGCGGGCAACAGCTAGTTAATAATAAATAACACCCCAATAGTCCCATACATAGCCCTGACTCCACAGTAAGATACGAGTCTTATCTCGTGGATATCAGGAACTACGAGAGACTTATGGTCCCGCAACACCCAGAGTAACAAATATTTGTGGATTAGACAAATACTGAAACAAAGACTGCCTCGGTAGCGCAGTTGTAATGCGTACGCGTTACGATTGAGGTCAACGCTGAGGTCTCGGGTTCGTTCCCCGGATCGAGTAAAGTGGTATTGGGTTTTTCTATTACGAAATGCTCAGTATCAGCCCGGAGTCTTGAATTTATGCCCGGTATGGCGATAGGCTCGGGGGACGTATCACATCGTGGGACGGAGATACGCTCGGCGAAATGTGGGTCTACTGGTTACAGGCGTGAGTGCGTATGTACAATTATTTGTCTCGGTGTGGGGATTGAACCCGCGGTCGCCCCGGGTAACCAGAGACCTCAGCGTCAGCCTCAATGCGCCACTGAGGCAGGCAGTAGAGCAATAACACTATTTTAAGTTTTATCTTTATTGCGAAGGCTTTCAAACGAGCAAGTCGGTCACCTGCTTACACACTGAAAATAGACAAAGCGGTGGTACCAACCTAGCCGGCCTCTCTCATACGAGGGACCTACCACATTGTAAACTTGCTTTGCCAACCTTAAAGGAAGGGAGGGGGATTTAGGCCTCCTCCTCCCAAGTGATATGCTACTGCAATTACGCCTCTGCCTACCGCTTCGTGGACACCGGCGTTAACTTGTGTTTCTTTTTTCAGAATATATACACGTTAGTATGCGATGTTTGTAAGTTGAAGTTTAAAAATGAAGAGCATTTGGCGTCACACAACTCTGTGGCACATCTGTATGAATATAAATGTAAGAAATGTGATGCATCGCCGTTGTATACTTTGTAAGTTGTTTCTACTTTGTAAGTTGTTTCTACTCTGTAAGTTGTTTCTACTTTGTAAGTTTTTTCTACTTTGTAAGTAAATACTAAATAATATAATAATAAAGGAGTTGATGAGCATAACGGTGTAATTGAATATTTTTAACCGACGGAAAAAATTGAGAAGGTTTTCAATAGGGTAGTGGACTAGATTTTTTATTATTTAAATTAATAAGTTACGTTACTCAAAATCTATTGCAGAAAGAATTTTATAAATCGGACCAAAAATAATTAAGTTAGAAGCCATTCAAATCCTGTAGAAGGGGTAATTGTCAAATAACAGACGACGCAAACTTTGACGTCACTGTGTAAAATGTTCATTATGGTGCACGCGTGCAAGCGAGATAGTGAGATATCCCTACTACGCACCCACTTTTCCTCATACAAACATTTAAAGTCATAACTGCGGGCACATTTCTGAACCAATTTTGATTGTGTTTAATAAAAGGGTTTCTTTTGCGTTTTCATTTTCTGTTGCTTATAAAATAATGTATAAAATACAATATAGGAAACTACCGTATTGTATATTTTTAACCGATGGGAAAAATTAAGGAGGTTTTCAATTCATCTAATTTTGTTTATGTTGACGCATAACACAATCAAATGTGGACTGAGTTTACCAAGATGGTAACCCTATTTCTTTATAGTTATCCCGGCCTAATGCTAGGGCCCACCTTCTCATAGTTGACGATTTCGATTGAATACCTCTGCAAGAGCAATGTCTCGGAGCCAGAGCGAGATAGCAAGTTGCGTCTACGTGCATCAGACGCGTCCGGCTTCGTCAATACGTCACATCAGATCACTTTTCAAACGATATTTTTTTTTAAATATGTTCATTTTTCTAAGTTACCTGTGTAAGGATAATATATAGCTTCTGTTAATTATTTTTTTAATTTAACTATTTTTATTAAGCTGTCAATATGTTTATCTTCACGACCTAGAAAGGGCCAACATGGTTTTTTTTACATACTGTAGATGAAATAAAAACTTTAACAAATAAATTAACCGTTAAAAATTAAAAGGCTAAAAATAAAACTAACTAATTTTGAGTTGGTGCTATTGCAATTTAATGGTCTGTTATTGATACCACCATATTTTTTTTGGCTCGTTATTTTTTTATTGTTACGGCAAACGCACTGTAAAAATAATAATAAAATTAAAAATAAAATAACATGTGAAGCTGAACTTTGAGTTAAGTATTTATATATATTGTTTAGTTAACTATGTCGTACTTTATTGTTATTTTTATTTGTAATTGATTTGTAATTGTTTTGTGGCACATGCGGTGGTTGCATTTATATAGAGTTGCAATTAGTTTTTGTTTTTAATGTATGTGTAGAATTTAGAATAATAATTATTGTTAACTCCGTTTGCAATCCTTATTTAAATAAATAAATAATTACAGAGACGAAATCATATCGCACCATAAAGCGAATCATCCCATCCAAGAGGACTCGAAGGAATCGATGCCCAGACTGACCAAAATCACAGATACTTTCGACTTGTCACCTTGTACGCAGGAAGAGATGAAACTGAAACGGTTCCTGCCTACATCTGAACATCATTGTACTGAGTGCGGGATGTGTTTCGTACACCCCGGGATGCTGAGCTCTCACATCACTAAACACAGTTTTCCGGTGAGATTGGTTTTTTTAATACGCTTTTATTAGCTTCATATGTATGTATGACAGCCTCCGTGGCGCAGCGGGCGAGTAGCCGGCTGCGAAGCGAGAGGCCTTGGGTTCGATTCCCGCACCAAGACAAATATTTGTGTGATCCACAAATATTTGTTTCGGGTCTGTGTGTTGTGGGTTGGCAAGTCCCTCGTAGTTGCTGATACCCACGATACAGGTTAACCAAGTGTGGGGTGAGGACTATGTGTGTGACTGTTGGCTGTATTTATTTATGTAACGGAAACTTTGAACATGATTTTGACCCCTTCAAAACGTCCGATTAACTCGAAATTTGGCATACTTATCAAGGACCGAAGACAATTAAAAAAAATCAATTAATTTGATTCTAATTTAATAATTTAATTTCAATTTTATTGCAACTCATTGAAGATAAATAATAGTTTTTATAGAAACGCTTTTATAGAATATCCAACAAAAAAATTAAAAATAGTTTAAAATATTTTATTGTAAAAAAGCCTGGGGTGCTTTTTAAGATATTATCAAAATGATATTCCTTCTACTCATATCTGTCAATAAAATATTTCTAACTTTTGAAACCAAGCAACCCCACGCTTTTGTTGCGGCGTCCACGTACATCAAACGCGCCGCGCCCCCGGCTTCGTCAATACCAACATAAATTCAGATGTAAATAACATTTATGAAATATGTTCATTTTTCTAAGCTACCTGTGTAAGGATCGTCATGCTTATGGAGGTCATGCAAGTTAATCCAATGCGTAGATGTCATTTCTGTAATTGCTTGATTGAGCTGCTCTAATTCCAATTAAATATTGTAAAACCTTATGCTGTAATAATAGTAAACTAGTTTTGAAAAGAGCAACGCTGGAGTTTCTTGCTCGTTCTTCTCGAGCGGAACAGCATTCTGAACTAGCGGTAGAATTTTGACGGAATCTAAATAATGTATAACATTTTATGCATTCAATAAATATTTTGAATTTGTACTTGAATTTTGATAATATCTCGCTCCTTTTTATTATATTTTTAATTTAACTATTTTTGTTAAGTTGTCTATATGTCTATCTTCACGACCTAGAAAGGGCCGACAGGGTTTTTAATACATACTGTATATTTTTTTTCAGATACAAGTGGACATAAAATCGGTATATCAATGTGATATATGTAGTATATACTATAAGAATCAAGCTTCGCTCTATAGTCACATGAAAATCATGCATATGTACACGTACCAGTGTAAACGATGCCCTGTACTGGCTTATAACCTGTGAGTATGTTATAATAGGGTAGTTGACTAGATTTTTTTAATTATTTAAATCAATAAGTTACGTTACTCAAAATCTATTGCAGAAAGAATTTTATAAATCGGACCAAAAATAAATAACAGAAGCCATTGAAATCCTGTAGAAGGGGTAATTGTCAAATGACAGACGATGCAACCTTTGACGTCTCTGTGTAAAATGTTCATTATAGTGCACGCGTGCAAGCGAGATAGTGAGATATCCCTACTACGCACCCACTTTTCCTCATACCAACATTTAAAGTCATAACTGCGGACACATTTCTGAACCAATTATGATTGTGTTTTAATAAAAGGGTTTCTTTTGCGTATCATTTTCTGTTGCTTATAAAATAATGTATAAAATTCAATATAGGAAACTACCCTATTGAAAATAGTCAATTTATCGTCAGATTTGTGCAGAAAATGTAATAGCAGACCTGAAACGATCCAACACATTATAGGCTACTGAAAGTTGTTAGCACAGACCGACTACAAATTCTGGCATGGACAGGTCGTCAACATAATACACCAATAGCTTGCCACAAATTACAAATGAATAGCAATCATTCTTTCTTTCAATACCAAAAACACCCATTATAAGTATACTCCAGCAACAGTCCTCGAAAATGACAGCCAAAAACTGTATTATGACCGAGCAATACTAACTGACAAGAAAGTGCACCGCAATAGAATAGACGTCACTCTAGTTAACACTCTAGTTGTGAGTGGTAGAGCCACGATGTAGTTCATTTTGTCTACAGCATGAATGAGTCGGCTCGTCCGGATTGTTACCACTGTCTCACAGAAAACTGACGTAAAGTAGCAGCTTGCTGCTGCGTTTCGTACGGTGAGTGAGATATCCGGAGGCCCAAATTCCCCTCCCCTTCCCAATCCCTTACTTATACCTTTCCTTTAAGGTCGGCAACGCGCCCATGATTATTTTAGTATTGTGGGCGTACATGGGCGGTGGAGATCACTTACCATCATGTGACCCACTAGCTCGTTTGCCGGCCTATACTATAAAAATAAAGATATGCAGGTTTTCTCACGATGTTTCCTTCACCGTTAAAGCAAGCGATAATTAACAATTAATACACACGTAACTTAGAAAAGTCAGAGGTTTCGAACCTGTGACTTTCGTCTCGATAGTCCATACCACTCCCCGCTGAGCTATCACTGCTGTGTATTAATTTTTAATTATCAAAATCTTACGTCAATTGGGGAGAAATCACCCAGACCCGAAACAAATATTTGCGGATCACACAAACATTTGTCTCGGTGCGGGAATCGAACCCACAGCCTCTCGCTTCACAGCCGACTACTCGCCACGGAGGCTGGCACATCATTCAAGCTAATATAAATATTGTTCATTGAAATAAAACTAGTTTATACGGATTTTATCGCGATTTAATTTTTATTTTTGCCCCGACGCGACGTTTCGAAAGCTTTTCAGCCTTCGTGGTCACGGGAGTCTCTCCATAATAAACTAGTTTTATTTCAACGTGTAATATTCGCGTAAACCTAAGAAATCACTATATTAATATTGTTTGTTGCCAGCCAAGAAGCGGAATATCATTGCAGTATACACGAGTCGCTACAACCGCAATATCTTTGCGAATTCTGCGACAAACAATTGAAGTAAGCATATTATATCCATCGAAATAAGATAACTAGAACGATAACTCTCACATGAATCTGACAAAAATACGGCTCCACTTACTTACACATGCAAAGGTAAAATCACACGTAACACTCATACACGCAACAAAAATTAATGAACGTTCAAAATCTACTTTATTTCATGAAAGTTAATGTATAAATATTACATTTCTAAATCGAGATACGACGTTCTGCACCGCGCAAAAAATTATACGTATAAAGTGTCAACTAGAGTTCATAAATAAATTTTTATGAATTGATGAATGAACGAGCTGCACAGACTTTTATAGCCCCGCCCTCTTGCACAGAGTTTTGTTTGGTTAATTTTTTGCTTGAGTTACGTTTCTTGTCATCTTATTTCGATGCTTCTATCTTTTTTTAATAGTTTTTGTAATCACGGGTTCACTCGGTGCGATTTTAATTGATCAAGTGACTTGAATGAGCAAAACTGTATGGCTTTTGTTACTTAATCCGATTGAAAGTCTGTTCAGACGGTACGTATCGTGTGCTATTTAACTGGTGATCAATTAAAAATGAACCTTGTTGACCATTATTATATTTTATATTATTAAACTTTTTACATTTACTGTCTCGATGCCACAGTTGTAATGCGTACAACTGCGGCTGACGCCAAGGTCTCGGGTTCGATCCCCGGGTCGGGTTTTTCTATTACGATATGCTCAGTATCAGCCCAGAGTCTGGAATTTGTGCCCGGTATGACGATAGACGCGCCCCTTATCACATCGTTTGACGGAGATACTCTCGGCGAAATGTGGGTGTACTGATTACACATCTGCCTACCCCTTCGGGGATTACAGGCGTCAATGCGAATGCGTATAATAACACAGGTTAACACGAATTCTGTCTTTGATAAGAGAGTATGAAATTTCGATAGATTTATCGATAAGTTAGGCAAAAAAAATGGCCTGAAAAAGTTTGTTTTTTTAAATATGATATGTATGTATCATAATTGAAAAATTTTATATACTCTAGAAAAAGGAATTATACCACAAAAGTAAACTTTTTACGGATTGCAGCGACGGGCTGTTCGCATTGTGAATGATGCAGACGTTACTAAGAACTTAGAGCCGTTGCAAATGCGTAGAGACATTGCCTCACTTTTAAATTAACTAATCAAATGTCAAATCTCATGTCAAGTCGAAATTGAGTTGGTAGAAGCGTGATCAACACCTTTAATTTGACACACATGTTAGTTAACATAACTTTCAAATTAATATGAAAAATCGAATGTCAAACGGTACTAAAGAGAGATCAAATATTATAATTTTTCTCACTAAATAACGTTTCAGCAACTCGAATTGATTTGACAGCGGTGTCAACTCAAAGTTCTGTTAGTTGAATGTAGATTTGATCAGCCTTTCAGAAACCGGGGGTTAGTGTTTTTTATCGTCTGTATCACGGTGAATGCTCTGAAGAGTTGTTTGACCTTATCCCATCCTCACCTTTCCTTAACAGAACCACGCGTGCTGGCTTACGGCACCACAGCTTCGTGGTCTCTTCCATCTCGGCTAGAACTAAAAAGTACGCAAAATCTTACTTCTGCCGGACCATCAAGCTGTGGAATAGTTTGCCGGCGCACGTTTTCCCTCCTTCCTATAATATGGGGTCCTTTAAACGGAGTGTGAAGAAGCAATTAGGCAGGCCGGCATAATTTTGCCGACCTACGATAGACACATCGTCTGTCGTTGGTCGACAGTATTCTTGGATCGCGCTGCACTTAACATCAGGTGTAGCGTAGTCACTTTGCCGAGCTATTATAAAAAAAAAGAATATGGGTATTTTTACTTTGTTTTAAAGTATAAGGAATAGAAAAGTCATTAAATAAATTTTAGGCCAAAGACAATTTTCTTTTTTGTAAAGTTGTGTAATCATACACAAATACAATTATCAAATTATTCCGCAATCCGCAGAACAGAAAAGGAATTAAAGAACCACCGGTTCAACGACCATTACACAAAAACTCACACACACCATTGCAATTTGTGTGGAGAGTCGCACACAAGCGAAGAGTTGTTGTATCAACATCAAGTGATGACACACGAAACTATCGTGAGTACAGAATTTGGGTTTTTTTTTTAAATAAATACACCTAACAGTCACACACATAGTCCTGACCCCACACTAGGTTAACCTGTATCGTGGGTATCAGCAACTACGAGGGACTTGCCAACCCACAACACATAGACCTGAGACAAATATTTGTGGATCACACAAATGTTTGTCTCAGTGCGGGAATAGAAGCCACGGCCTTTCGCTTCACATCTGGCTACTCACCCACTGCGTCACGGTGGCTTTATTAGCTTTAAATGCTTTAAAACCAAAAGCGGATAGAGCTATGGAGCTCTATCCCACTTCTGATGTTAAAGTTACCTTCGCTATTATTTAAAAAAAAAACAATTGAAGCTACCAAAATATTTATATGTTTTAATATTGACAGTCTCCGTGGCGTAGTGGGCGAATAGCCGACTGTGAAACGAGAGGCCGCAGGTTCGCTTCCCGCACCGATACAAAGATATTAGTGTGATTCATAAATATTTGTTTCGGGTCTGGGTGTTTTTCTCCCCAGACGGGGTTAACATCAGGCAGGCGGCCGGTCGTAAAAACTACAAGTCAAATCTCAGTATCATGTGTTAAAAATAATGTTGCGCCGACCCCACGACGAGTGGTATAAAAGCAAGTGGAAGAAAGGAAGCCTAGTAAAATATTAAGTGATAGGACTTTGTTTATTTCGGCCGCAAGCAGCAGTGTGTAAACATTATTGTGTTCCGGTTCGAAGCACATTGAAGCCAGTGAAATTACTGTGGCATTATGAGACTTAACATCTTGAGACTCATCATCAGCCCGGCCGCCTGCTTGACGTGCTTGACTTCCTCCATTATTAAGAAAATATTGTTTCAGAGCATACACAATCCATCATCAGGCAACAAGGAGTGTTTCTGTCAGATTTGTAATTTCCAGTTTGTTTCCGTTAATGCTTATAAATCGCACGCCATCAGACACGACCACGATGATGCGAAGACTTTCGAGTAAGTTCTTTTTACCCACGACAAAAAAGAGTAGTCGGTAGAAGCCAGTGAAATAGGCTAGATTTTTTTAATTATTTAAATCAATAAGTTACGTAACTCAAAATGTATTGCAGAAAGAATTTTATAAATCGGACCAAAAATAAATGAGTTAGAAGCCATTCAAATCCTGTAGAAGGGGTAATTGTCAAATGACAAACGACGCAAACTTTGACGTCACTGTGTAAAATGTTTATTATGGTGCACGCGTGCAAGCGAGATAGTGAGATATCCCTACTACGCACCCACTTTTCCTCATACCAACATTTAAAGTCATAACTGCGGGCACATTTCTGAACCAATTTTGATTGTGTTTTAATAAAAGGGTTTCTTTTGCGTATCATTTTCTGTTGCTTATAAAATAATGTATAAAATTCAATATAGGAAACTACCCTATTCTCGGTATTATGTGATTTAACATCCTATGTCTCGGGAGACTGCCTCGGTGGCGCAGTTGTAATGCGTACGCGAGGCTAACGCTGAGGTCTCCGGTTCGATCCCCGGGTCGGGTGAAGTGGTATTGGGTTTTTCTATTCCGAAATGTTCAGTATCAGCCCGGAGTCTGGAATTTGTGCCCGGTATGGCGATAGGCTCGCCCCCTATCACATCGTGGGTCGGAGATACGCTCGACGAAATGTGGGTGTACTGGTTACACCTCTGCCTACCCCTATGTATGTATATTTTTGTTACAGAAATGTATGTTTCCAATGCGTAAAAGTGTTCGAAACCACTGAAGAGTTGTTGAGGCACAATCAATTGTCATGCAAAAAATTATACAAATATCCAGTCAAATGCCCTTATGTAAGTGATTTTTTTTAATATTTCCAGTTACGAACTTATTTATTTATTTATAATTCTTTATTGTACAACACTTGGATGTGAATGGTAGGGTCGGAAGAGGGCGCCCGAGGAGAACATATACGGATCAAATAAATGACATTCTCCGAAAAGGGCACGTCACGAGTACCCTCAACTGACGAAAATGTATGAATGTGGAAGAGGCGAAAGAGGTGTGTCAGGATCGTAGCTTGTGGTATTCAATAGTCTCTGCCTACCCCTATGGGACATAGGCGTGAGTGTGTATGTATGTATGTATGTTAAAGTACAAGTATGTAAAAAAATAACAATACAAATCATAGTACAATTGGCGGCCTTATCGCTCAGGGCAATCTCTTACAGGCAACCATAGGATGGAGATAAGAGAAGAAGTAAGCGAGGGCAGTGTATAATACATACATATTATATATCTTAGGCCCGTATTATAGAACAACACTCCCAGCGAGCTCTTTGCTAAGTGTCGATTTCAGTACACATGATTGGTTCGTTTGGTGTGGCGCCAAAAATAGACCAATAGGGTAGTTGACTAGATTTTTTTTATTATTTAAATCAATAAGTTACGTTACTCAAAATCTATTGCAAAAAGAATTTTATAAATCGGACCAAAAATAAATAAGATTGAAATCCTTCATTGAAATCATTCAATCATTGAAAGAAGCCATTGAAATCCTGTAGAAGGGGTAATTGTCAAATGACAGACGATGCAACCTTTGACGTCACTGTGTAAAATGTTCATTATAGTGCACGCGTGCAAGCGAGATAGTGAGATATCCCTACTACGCACCCACTTTTCCTCATACCAACATTTAAAGTCATAACTGCCGGCACATTTCTGAACCAATTATGATTGTGTTTTAATAAAAGGGTTTCTTTTGCGTATCATTTTCTGTTGCTTATAAAATAATGTATAAAATTCAATATAGGAAACTACCCTATTACGTGTACAGAAATCGACACTTAGCAAAGAGTCTGATTGAATGAGACTGAGGTCTCGGGTTCGATCCCGGGCCGGGTAAAGTGGTATTGGGTTTTACTATTACAAAATGTTCAGTATCATTATGGAATTTGTGCCCGCTATGGCGATAGGTTCGCACCTATCACATCGTGAGACAGAGATACGCGCGGCGAAATGTGGGGTACACCTCTGCCTACCCCTTCGGGGATTACAGGCGTCAGTGCGTATGTATGTTTATTTTGATGTACAATAAAGTTTTATCTATGTATCTAAGACCATGCTATCGAGGGAAGTGGACAATTAATATTTCCAACTCCTCCTTAACTTCCTTTTTGATTAATTTCGTTGCGGGACAAAGACAATTTAGCATTTACAGAGACTCGCCGAGCTTCACTGCTCGGTGTCAACATAAATGCGTGCCACTGTCGATCCTGGTGCACAGCAGTTACAGTGGCCGGGGGTGTGGGCGGGATAGTCTCGCATCTAAGACCATGATTATTTGTTTCAGTGCGATGAAATAATGCATACGGGCAAACAATACTTGAATCATCAGAAACGTGAACACGCAAACCAAGTGTACCAACCTGTGGGCAACTCGAAACTGTGCGAGCAATGCGGACAATGTGTAAGTTCTCTTTGAAATTATAATAAAGTTACAATTATAACGATGTCATTTAAAAAAATCTCAACTAAATTATCTTTCAAACAGTAAAATACTGCATTCAAATCGACGCATCCATTTGGGCGCTACAGTGCCACAGATGCAAATTCACACACATGTACGCACACACGCACGTATGCACGTATTCATGTACGCACGTATTATAGAATATCCATCAAATTCAAATTATTTATTGAATCCATAAAATGTTATACATCATTTAGATTCAGTGAAATATTAACTCTACCGCCAGTTAATGCTGTTTCACTGGAGAAGAACGGACAAGAAACTCTAACGTTGATCTTTTCAAAACTGATTTACAATATTGATACTACATTAATACAATTTATTTGCGTTAAAGCAGCTCAGTTTATGCCAAGAGGACATTATAACAAAATAATGATTATTGACCATGAGTCCCGTGACCACGACGAATAAATTAGGAACATAAAGTAAAAAAAATATAACAATAAATAACAGTTTGAGCAGACCAGTCCACACAAGCAGCACCTGTTCACCGCAATGATAATATTTCTAATATAAAATAAGACTGCCTCGGTGGCGCAGTTGTAATGCGTTGGGTTGATACCGCCGCTTTGTCTATTTCTGCCGCCAAGCAGCAGTCTGTAAGCATTGTTGTGTTTCGGTTTGAAGGACATTGAAACCAGTACATTATTGGGCATTATGAGACTAAACATTTTGTGTCTCATATGAATTTGCCATGTAATGAATGTTATTGGTTCGTGGAGACGTGTTGAAAGATCGAAGGCTCAGTTACGACTCTTTCAAATTCAAATTCAAAATTAAAATCATTTATTCTGTAAATTGGATCATAAATATCACTTTTACATGTCAATGATTTTTTTAAGCTATATTACATTTACGACGGCATTTCAGGGCTAGCCATGAGAAGAAATGCCGAAACAAACTCATGGGTTATGGCCTCTTTTAATGTCCAGACACTTTATTAAGACTCCACATATAATATACTTACACGACTACTTATACACTACAGCCAAAAATACGGCTCCACTTACTTACACATGCAAAGGTAAAATCACACGTAACACTCATACACGCAACAAAACATTAATGAACGTATATAAAAATTGAATTTCTAAATCGAGATACGACGTTCTGCACCGCGCAAAAAATTAGACGTATTAAGTGTCAACTAGAGATAATGAATCAATTTTTATGAAAGGATGAATGAACGACCTGCACAGACTTTTGTAGCCTCGCCCTTGCACAGAGTTTTGGTGGGGATATTTTTTTGCTTGGGTTACGTTTCTTGTCGTCTTATTTCGATGGTTAAATACGAGAATTGGCCTTGTGGTCTTCTCGTCATTGAATGACGACCGTCGAATGACGTAATTTTTATAGGTGGTAGAGCCACACTGTAGACAATTGTCTACAGCGTGAATGGGCCGGCTCGTCCGAGTAGTTTAATTTATGTGTCTGTCTTTTTTTACTGCGTACACGTATACAAAACACCACGGTTGTTGTGATGCCTTTTCTCAAGCTTTAGTGTAGCTTTAGTAGTAGCTGTAGTGCACGCATGCGCGCACAACTGTATAATGCTTCCTCTCTCATTTACTCGCACGTTAAATCTTATGAATTTATGTGTCTGTCTCTTTTTACTGTCGCTTTTTCGTTTCATGGATTTTAAAATCACTAAAGAAGTTTCTTCAAAGTAACTAAAACCTAACTAACTAAAGTTTCTTCAAACAAAATTATGCTGTTTACACCAGGTATCGTCAGACCTAAAGGAGCACATGAAACGTCACACCCTGTCCGAGGAGCAGCTTCCCGGCGACGACAGGGTGATGGAGTGCGTGCTGTGTTACCCGATGTGCAAGTATAAAGGCGTGCGCAGGTACGCGTCGCATGTGGTGCGCGTGCACGCGCGACACCCGTACATGTGCACGCTCTGTCCCGCCACCTTCAACTGGTGCTCGGAATGCTGGGACCATATAATGAAGGTCAGTACGCTTAGTACAAGTTTTAATCTTCTTCTAATATATACAATTCTCGTGTCACAATGTTCGTTCCCATACTCCTACGAAACGGCTCGACAGATTTTTATGAAATTTTATATGCATATTCAGTAGGTCTGAGAATCGGCTACTATCTATTTTATATCCCCCAAAATGATAAGGGTGGTCCACCCCAATTTTTTTTTATTTAGACAATTTTTTTTGTTTTTATTTTTTTATGATACAGCATTAAAAAAATACATACAACTCTGAAATGAAATGAAATGAAATGAAATGAAATAGTTTTATTAATCATGTAGGCAATTAAAATAGCGCTTATGACAAGTCAGTACAAAATAAAGAAACTTATGTATAAAAATCATATCAACTAATGTATACATAACATACATAGCATCGTCAAATACACTAGGCAATTACACTAAATTGTTTATTTGTTGTCTTTTTATTTTACATTATTAACAGTATTTGTTATATGGAAACGTCCCATTATTAATTATTAAATATTTTGAGTCGGTATGGACCACTGCATTTACCGAAACGGCACGAGTTTTAAAACTACCACCGGATCCAAAACGACCCAGCTTGAGAAGACCCGGCGAAACAAACTCAGTGGGCTTAATTTACCACTAGATTCAACGCGGCGCGACCCAAACTCTGAGAAGATCCAGCTACTTGAACTCAGGGGGCTTGTTTTAGGTCCGGATTTTCAATAATTTATATTAGGAAATACAAAGTCCTATAGTTAACTTTAGGGAGATTGAATGCGGACCATGTGTATCTCCGAAGTCTTGTTTTAAAACTACCACCGGATCCAAACGCGACCCAGCTTGAGAAGACCCGGCGAAACAAACTCAGTGGGCTTGTTTTTTGTCCGCTTACTATAATTCTTGAAGAGCATGACTTGTCTTTTAAAAAATTGCCAATTTTCCGTTAGGTATTATTTATTCGCGATCGGTCGTCTTTTGTTTATTTGATATCGTTTTATTTTTTTGGTTTAGGTAGGTATTTTATGTTAGGAAGCATTCCATTTTAGCTTGCTCGTAGAATAATACAAATCATTGGTCAATTTATTTAGATCTTGGTTACTAAAACATACATTCTATTTATAATTGTTTAATTATCTCATAATTAACCTAAGCTACAGGGCCCCAGGAGGTCACAGTATGCAAGGAGGAACCGAACGCCAAACGTCTCTATCCTCTAGATATTGTTTAACATTATAGTAGCCCCTGGTCATAAGCTCACGTTTAATGTGTGTCTTGAACAAATTTTCGGGCATATCAATAACATTATTGGGGAGCTTGTTATAGAATTTAACGCTATTACCCATAAATGACTTTTTAGTCTTAACAATTCTAAAAGAGGGTACTGAGAGTTTATTTTTGTTTCTAGTATTTATATTATGAATGTCACTATTTTTGTGAAATTTACTTAAGTTTTTACGAACATACATAATATTTTGATAGATGTATTCAGACGGCACAGTCAGTATATTACTATCCCTGAATACAGATCGTAGGGAATCGCGGCTCCTCAGGTCATATATAGCACGAACTGCTCTTTTTTGTAATATAAATATAGTGTCTATATCAGCAGCTGATCCCCACAATAGAATGCCATAGGACACAATACTGTGGAAATATGCGAAATATACTAACCTAGCCGTTGAAACATCAGTTAAGCGTCTTATTTTCCGGACAGCAAAAGCTGCAGCACTTAATTTACCAGATAATCTTTCTATTTGAGGATCCCAATGCAATTTACTATCTAGAGTTATTCCTAGGAAAACTGTTGAAGAGACTAGATCTAATGTTTCATTGTTTAATTCTATACGTGAATTCACCTTTACAACATTTGGTAATGTAAAACGGATACATTTAGTCTTCCCTGTATTTAATAAAAGGTTATTTGCAGAGAACCAGTTTGAAATTAAATTCAGAATTTTGTTAGGTGTAACTAGATCTTCATCCTTACGATTCACTTTAAATATTAAAGAGGTGTCGTCAGCAAATAAAACTATGTCTGCCATCTTATCAACCATATAAGGAAGATCATTAATGTAAACTAAGAATAGAAAAGGGCCCAGAATGGAACCCTGTGGGACCCCTATTTTGACTGTAGATCCTACTGAAGTGACGCCATTTATACATACTCTTTGTTCCCGACCAGATAAATAGGATATCACAAGATCAAGAGATGTACCACAAATACCGTAATACTTGAGTTTAGCAATGAGGGTTTGGTGGTCGACGCAGTCAAATGCCTTGGAGAGATCACAGAACACACCCAGAGCATCCTGCGACTCCTCCCAGGCCTCCAACACAGATGTCATTAAGGCTGATCCAGCATCTTGAGTAGACCGACTCTTTGTAAACCCAAATTGTTTATTATGTAATATCCTATTCCTATCAAAATGCGCCAGCATTTGATCCAGCATGATTTTTTCAAAAACCTTACTAAGAGCTGGTAATATAGATATAGGCCTATAATTAGAGGCGCTATTTACACAGCCCGCCTTAAAAATTGGGACAATTTTACTTATTTTCATTAAATCGGGAAAAATACCGTCATTTACACAACAGTTAAAAATATCTGCTAAAATGGGAGCAATATTTACTATAATAGCTTCTATAGCTTTAACAGATAGCCCCCACAAATCTTCAGTACCTTTTATTTTAAGTTTTTTAAATGCTTTGATTATTTCACAATGAGATACCATATCAAAGTTAAAATTAAGCATATCTACTTTAACATTTTCTATTAACAATGATTCTGCTAAAGTCGCTGATGACTGCAGACATTTAGTTGTATCTATAGGTATGTTACTAAAAAAATTCTCAAAGTAATTGGCAACAGAGAGCTTATCTGAAACTAGTTCGTCATTTACAAATAAAGCTATCGATTTGTCACTTATTCTATTTCTACCAGTTTCAGAATTAATTATTTGCCAGGTAGTTTTTATTTTATTACTAGATTGTCTCAACTTTTCACTAATATGAGCGGCTTTAGCATGCCTGCATACTTTTTTAAATATTTTAGAATAATTCTTAACGTAGTTTGAAAATTCGACACCAGGTGTATAGGACCTTCTGTCATATAAGTCATATAAAATATCTCTACTACGTCGTATGCCTTTAGTAGCCCAGGCTGCAAAGTTAATTTTAGAGCAAGTTTTGAGTGATTTTGGTTTACAACATTTATTAAACTCATTGCAAATTGTACTAAATAAAGCATCATAAATATAATTTGGACTGGCAGAGTTTGGGGTAAAAGAATACAATAATGAATTTAAATTATTACTAAATTTTAGCAAGTTGTTTTTTGTCAGAGATCTTAGTGTAATATGTTTTTGTTTATTACATACATTATTGTTAAGTTTGACCATCTGACACTTGTGATCTGACCGAACACCTGTTGTTACACACTTATCTAGTATGTTAAAATTAGTAAAGATATTATCAATACATGTTGCAGACGCATATGTAATCCTAGTTGGCTCAGTAAACAAACATGTGTAATTAAATGAGCTAAATAATGATAGAAACTTACATTTGTCCGGAGAATCAACCAGAATATTAACATTAAAGTCTCCGCACACTATAATTTTTTTATTATTTTTAAATTTCTTAAGAATTTCCTCCATTATCGAAATAAATCTTAATAGGTTAGATGAAGGAGGCCTATATACGCATAAAATAATGTAAAGATCGGTTTCTGCACATGCGACCTCACATACTCGCTCAACAGAAAGGTGAGAGATGTCCTTCCTTTCCTTGAATTTAATATATTCACGTACTAAAATTAAGGCTCCCCCACCCTCTGCAGATACCCTATTGTACGAGCTGGCGACCCTGAAGCCAGTAACATTGAAATTCATATGATGCGCCTTCAACCAGGTTTCTGTGAAACACAAAATGTCAATTTTAAATAAATCAATAAAAAGTTCTATTTCTAAAATTTTGCCAGAGAAGTGATTTATATTCTGATGAGATAGAACTAAGTCATTTATACACTTCTCTGTTGTCGCACTTAAATGTTTAAATTATTCACCACATTTACTTTAGTAACACTACTAACAGTGGTGTTCAATGAAAACTCTGTCATACTACTTATGACTGTCTTAATACAAAAAGCTACTGATGTAGCAATCGAATATAAAAATATTTTTGGTAGATACAGTGTATCCCCTGTCAGTTGACATTTGCCAATAAATATATTGGTATCAAAAAAACTAAATTTATCACTATGATGATTTACTAAAAATTGTAAGTGTCTGTTCAAAGCATAAATATGATTATTAACCCTATCAGACACTTTCCCTAGGTATGGGAAGGCACACAATATGATTCTAGGACAGGTTAAGTCCAACATAGACCTAAAGCTATCGTTTAAGTCCCTTTTCCTTAAACTTAGGCAATTCCCTACAAGTAATGTTATGCAGGAATGATTAGTGCATTTATCTTGTATTAGTTTATCTATTATTTGAGTATAACTCATTCCCGGCATACAGTTATTTATTAAAGAATGGTTAATTTCTTTTTTAAGCAAAACACCAATACCTTTGCCTATATTGTCAGAGTAAATTATTGAATTATATTTAATATTTTTATTGACACATATACTTTGATTAAGAGGTACTTTTACATTTTCATGCTCCCTACATAAAGAGTCTGTGCATGAACTTAAAACATTGCATAAATCTACTGACTGCTCTGACTCAGATGTTTCTATAACTTGATAGTTAACGGTTTTAATTTCATTAATTGGTGCTACTTTATCATTAATTAAGGTATTTGGTTGGTTGTATTCACACATTTTAATTAAATCTTGGATTTCATTATGGGAGGATATATACTTATTATAAGTTAAACTTAAAGATTCCTCCAAAGTTTTAATTTCAGCAAGCAAGCGTTGAGTATCAATTTCATAAATGTTTTTGCTATCCTCCAATTTAATTTCATAATTTTTTAACTTTGACACAAATGCCCTACGTTGTTTTCTTAATTCTAAATTGATTTTACAATAGGTTTTTTTTGTTTGTAGTTTTTTTGATCTCTTAATAATCTTATTTAATTTTATGTATTTTTTTATTTTTTTATGACTCAATACATTAATGTTTGAATGACAAGTATGTGAGTCATCTGCCGTTAAGTCAATGGTTATGCCTGATTTTACAGGAATATGCTCTGATCCACATTCAACCAGCTCATCATAGAGACTTTGGTTTACCATGGCTCTTGAGCATTCCTTTTCATTTTCTAAATGTATTACTTTTTCATGTACTATATTTAACTCATACTCTAGGTCTCTAATTTTACATAGGGACTCCTCATATAATGAGCTGCAATGATCAAAAGACTCTGTCACCGCTTGGAGTTTGTTCCGTTCATCAGTGAGTATCAAGTGATCTCGGTGTAACTGAGCAAGTTCACGTTTGAGCGATGAATTTTTGCAAACTATATTATTCACTTCATCCTCGCTCTCCTCCCGCTCTTGCAGTAACTGTTTGCATTGATCTTTATATACTTTGAGCTCAAATTATATCTAAATTTTCAACCCTCTACGATCAACCCCTATTTTTTAATAGCGACATTAGTATTTTTGTCAAGCGCGTTTCTCACCGGGACTCGCTTGATGCGACTAGACTACTTTAATCCTGGAAATAGGTATTCACGCGGGCGGAGCCGCGGGCAACAGCTAGTAACATTGTAAAAAGGTTCTCTGCTCGATTTTTGTACAACGTGTTACAGAAAGGTGTGGACATATATTAGGGTCATTACATACACCTTTAAATTCGTACTTATGTACCGGATCTTTTAAAACCAAGACATCATAAAATTTCATGTTAATTTTAACTCGGTGACTCAGTTGTAATGTGTACGCGTTACGATTGAGGCCAACGCTGAGGTCTCGGGTTCGATCCCCAGGTCGGGTAAAGTGGTATTGGGTTTTTCTATTACGAAATGCTCAGTATTAGCCCGGAGTCTGGAATTTGTGCCCGGTATGGCGATAGGCTCGCCCCCTATCACATAAGGGACGGAGATACGCTCGGCGAAATGTGGGTGTACTGGCTACACCTCTGCCTACCCCTTCGGGGATTACAGGCGTGAGTGCGTATGTATGTACACCCAACAGTCACACACATAGTCCTGACCCCACACTAGGTTAACCTTTATCGTGGGTATCAGGAACTACGAGGGACTTGCCAACCCACAACACCCAGACCCGAGACAAAATTTTGTGGATCACACAAACATTTGTCTCAGTGCAGGTATTGAACCCACGGCCTCTCGCTTCGCATCCGGCTACTCGCCCGCTGCGCCACGGAGGCTGTCCTACTGACTACTAATAATACTGTGATTTGGTGTATAAAATTGTAAAGAATACTGTGACACAGGTCTTAAGTATTAATTTTGTTTGTCGACAGACACACAGCCCCGCCCTTCTGTACAAATGTGAAATATGCGAGATGGAGTTCTCGCACGGGGAATTTTTAGAAGAGCATTCAATGTATGTACACAAAAATGAAATTAAAGTACCTCGCCTTGATTTCAAAAACCCGATGAAATTGTGGGTCTACCCACACATGAAGCTTAATCTGAGTCTCTTAGATCCATCAGTGTTACAATACATCAGAATAGAAATGTGGGACTATTTGCACGAAAATAAGATAGTCCTAGAGGATTTCAGGGACTATGTGGTGATTGACAGTCCCGACTTAAATCCCAGGAAGAAGAAGAAGAAAAGTAAGAAAAAGAAAAGGGTCAGAAAGAGAAAGGAAGGACAGACGGAGAACAAGGTTAAGAAGAGAAAGGAGATGGTTAAAGTGACAGAAGTTGTGGAATGTTTGGACAATTTGAAAATAATTGAGCAAGATGGGGATAAGTTTGTAAATATTAATGGGATTCTGTATAAAATACAGTTAGGCCAGTGAGTTGTGGTGTTTTTAAAAATGAAGGAAATTAAGTGTGACCCTTTGTCTGTATGTACGTCTTTTTTAAATTTGTTTGTATTACGAAACGAGCAGGTCGCTCGTCTGGTCGCCTGCCTATAAACAGAAGCAACACCACACGGAATTTTGAGTTATTATCAAAAAGCGGTGCATGGCACTGGACAGCGTTCGTCACCCCGAGACATAGATGTTATGATGTCTGGAATTTTTGGTCCTACGAGCCGGATAAAACCACAAAACGAATGGACTGATTTGAATGAATGCAGTTTTTTGGTCGAAAGCTGGTTTAATGGAGATGGTTCTTAATTATGTTTAAAGAAAATCTGTTAAGCCATTACTAAATGACTAACCCTTGACTAAAAAAATTGGTGTTATAAGTTTGACCCTTTGTCTCTCTGCAGGTATGTGTTTGTGTATCTGTCTGTGGCATTGCCTTTAAACGAATGGACCGATTTGCATGTGTATTTGTTGTTGGAAAGCTGATTTAATCGAGATTGTTCTTAGATATTATGCTCAGCTATTTCATCATTATAATTTAATTACATATTCATTTCGTAATGTTTTAATTTACGTCTGGTTTCTACGGGTAAGTTAGTATAAGATTTAAGAACCTATCCTTTGGGGATAGAGCGCTGTACAAAGGTTACAAATCATCGAAATAAGATAACTAGAACGTAACTCTCATATGAATCTGCCAAAAATACGACACCACTTACACATGCAAAGGTAAAATCACACGTAACACTCATACACGCAACAAAAATTAATGAATGTTCAAAATCAACTTTATTTCATAAAAGTTAATGTCTAAATATTAAATTTCTAAATCGAGATACGACGTAAAAAAAATACGTATTAAGTGTCAACTAGAGATCATGAATAAATTTGTATGAATTGACAAATGAACGTGTTGCACAGACATTTATAGCCCCGTCCCCTTGCACAGAGTTTTGGTGGGGTATTTTTTTTGCTTGAGTTACGTTTCTTGTCATCTTATTTCGAGGTTAAAAATAATAAATATATAATTTAATAAACCCTGCCATTTATTATTTGCTGTTTGATTTTTTTGGCAGAATCAAGTACAATTTCAATCTGTTCTAAAGATTCTTCTTTTACCATTTTTACTTCGTCCATTGTCTGCGTCAGTCTTCTGACCACCCTGTCAGTTAGTTTATCAGTCAAGTCGTCAATAATTCCTGATGTAGAAATGTTCTTAATAATCTCGTCAATGTTGATTTGTTTTTTTGTTGTGATCTGTAAATAAGTATTCTAATAAAGCTATATTATTATAAAAGGTGTGTTCATTAAGAAATATTGACCTGCAATATGTTGCTCAACATGTACTCGATCATTTTTATAGTAATAAATAAACCTCAATATATTTTTAACCTGAGTTGTGCACCATGGTTCATCAAGAACACAGAAGTCCATGATTATTTGCAAATTCCGACCATCAAACAAGAAATAGAAAGGTCTTGTAAAAATTACGAAATAAGACTTGAGCGTCATCAAAACCTATTGGCAACACTGCTGGATACTAATGGCTATGTATTCCGGCTAAAAAGGGCACCGTTAGCTTCAATTTAAATATTGATATTAATGGAAGCTGCATGTCACTGGATATGCATCTCAAATAGAAATAGTCGTAGCATATCTGAAGAAAGCTTTGAAGGCTGATGGCAGATGGAAGAGAGAGAGAAAAAAATAATATTTTTAACCGAGTTCAAAAAAGGAAGAGGCTATCAATTCGGCGCGTTTTTTTTATGTATGTACATCGATTTCTCCGCCAATTGGACCGATTTTGTTGAAAAAAAATTCACTCGATAGAGTTTAGCTGCGATGTGGTCCCATATAAATTTGGTTAAGATCTGATGACAGAGTACGGAGAAAAAAATAAACTCCTCAACGGCCAACAGTACTCGTAGCGATTGTGTTATTGTATTGGAATTTACAGGCTATTGCTGTAAATACCACTAAAAATTGAAAAATAAATAACTTTAGAGTCAGTGCCTGTGTCGCTACCGGTCAAGTTAAATTGAAATGCTCGTGCCGGACCTATAATTATGATTTACCTTATGTTTATTATCAGTTTTGTTTCTGAATTTAATGTAATTTTGCAACAATAACTTCTTGAAGACATCTTTTGGGTCTCTTTGTGACGTCATTTTTAAATTGACGTTTGGGATAACGTACACTGCAAACGATTTAAAGTTTAATTACAGTCCCGTATAAAAAAATATCAAATGATAACGCAATATTGTTGTATTGCTCATTCTATTTTGAGTTCTAACACTTGATTTGTATTATGGTCTGATATGGCTACACTCTTTTTCCCCATCTCAATATGAAACTAATAAATTAATTGAGCAGGCATAAGTTGATCTGCTCTAACTCTATTCAAAATTAATTGTATTATCGTAGTGCAAATATTGTAAATTAATTTTAAAAAAGAGCAACGTTAGAGTTTCTTCTTTAACGAAACAGCATTCCGAACTGGCGGTAGAGTTTAAATTTGACTGAATCTAATTAATGATGTATAACATTTTATGGATAAACAAAAATAAAAATAAAAAAATTGAGGAATAAAATACTTCGGGTCCCATCCTAATTGAATATCATAATTCTAAAAATCATTGTAGTAATTGGCAATATTTCTTAAATCCGTGTCAGGCTCATAAATAAAAATATAATAGATTCAATGAATGACTTACTAAAGAAAAAAATTGCAAACATGTTGAAGTATTCAAATTTATACGCAATAAGCTACAGCCGAGTGAACTATAAAATTAAATGACTGGGTATAAAAAAGATTTATTGTAAACTGTAAAAAAATTGTATCATAACTAGCGTACATACATTATACATTGCACGTGAGGATCAAAATGGCGGGTGTACCATAACGAATCCAGTCATATTTTTAGTTATATACCAAATAAATATAATAATTTACTTAAGTATTGCACTATTTAAATTGTATTGTACATATCAAAATGCAGTGATAGCTCAGTGGGGAGTGGTATGGACTGTCGAGACGAAAGTCACAGGTTCGAGACCAGCTCTAAAAGCATACACCTCTGACTTTTCTAAGTTATGTGTGTATTCATTGTTAATTATCACTTGCTTTAACGGTGAAGGAAACATCGTGAGGAAACAAGAAGTTCTCCATAAGAATTTCGAAGGTATGTGAAGTCTGCCAACCCGCATTAGGCCAGCGTGGTGGACTAAGGCCTGACCCCTCCCATTCAGTAGAGGAGGCCTGTGCCCAGCAGAGGGACGTATATAATACAGGGCTAGTATTATTGCACAATTTAGTACCCAGATAAAAAAAAATGTACCTCTATGAAAACGAAGTTAAAAGAAAAATAAGGTATACCTGCCATCACAGAACAATTTTACTCCCTTCATATTGACGTCAGAATGGCGGGTGTATTTTGATTGCTCAATATCTATTCATTGGTGATTAAAAATGATTATGTCAAAAGTACCTAAATAGTACTTCAAATAAAGAAAACACACACTCGGCCATAATGTTTAATTCCTGACAATTTTACTTTAATATTTCAGTTCAATGTGAATGAATTCCGACATAGTGAGGATCGCGATGGTTAAAACAAGGCAAATATTTATAGTTTGAGAATTCTAAGGTTTGAGATATACAAATTAAATAAGTACATTAAGTAAATTTTTTACACCCGCCATTTTGATCCTTGCGTCAGGACCGTAGCTTGTGCCACTCAATAGTCTGTCTATTGCTATGGCATAGCTCATTAAAATAGTAGGTACAGAACAAAGACTTTCATAGAAGACAAGCTGTACGGTACATAGAAATTGCACCCACTAAATAACGGTCATTTGATCGTTACTCAATATTACCATCTCGCTTACTCTCAACTAGAACCCCTCTCTGTCTGTGAGCTGTCAAACTTCGCGTTTTGTGACGCAATTTTACTTCTTAACAGCCCGTGTAGAAGTATACAGTAAAGTCTTTGGTACAGAAACATATTAATTCAAACTATATATGTTTTTCAATTCAAAACAGAAAGCCATAAAACATGAATGTGAAATCATGATAAAAATTCAATTTTTATTGTGTAAGTTTATTTATCTACTTGATTAATTTTCTAGGCGCGGTATTCTTTTGTTTATTCTTATCATAAATTGTAGCGTAAATTAATATAAATTTACCTAGTAACCAAACTAAACCAATTTTTTAATCGCATATTTTTTTTATTGATGGCCTGTTACATTTAAGTTTGACAGCCTTCGTGGCGCAGTGGGCGAGTAGCTGACTGTGATATGTGAGGGCGTGGGTTCGACCCCCGCATCGAGGCGTTCCCACGCGAACCTCTTGAACGGAGCAAAAAGCTGGGTGGTTAACTCTGATCACCCACCGATCGGAGAGACCCTCTACATGGACCGATGCCGCTAGGGTCGCGGAAGTGTACAAAAGCGTACCCGCAGTCGTGACCGAACAAGCGCACACTGTTGGGTTTTAGTCCGTGGGAGTCAGACATAACCGCCCCGGCCCAACACGCGGCACCCCACAGCGGTTTTCCCAACGTTAAAAAAGTACTGTGTGAATGACTGTTGTGTGTTATTTATTTATTTAACTTTTACTCACGAAGGATTAAGGGATTGAGAAGGGTAAAGGATTTACGCCGCCGAATATCACTCACCGTACGAAACGCAACAGCAACTGCAAATTCACATCTGTTTTTTGTGAAACAGAAAACTGTCTAATATAGCGTGGCTCTACCACTGCGCCAATCTTACGTTAGTCCGTAAGTAAAATTTACAAATGTAAGAGGCCTAGCAAAGAGATTATCGTACGAAATATTTCAATCATTTTTTTCATTTGAAAAAGTCAAATAAAATATACCAATTCACTTTACAGTATTTGTTTATCTAACACACTCAATTGACATAATTTCAAATATAAGGGAAGATGCAAGACTTTCTAGGGCATTTAATAACCCGTTTCATCCTGAAGATGATATCGAAGAATCTGACTTAGACGGAGATAACCTCAAAAATTATGATTTTAAAATCAGTATTGAAGAACAGAATAAAGTGCCAGAGAAGAGGCTTAAAATCAACGGGAGGTATTACGATGTGCCAAAGATAGAACAAAATGAGAAACAGAATGAAATGCTTATATTTAAGATATAAATAAACTAATGTGATTATCAAACATTATTTGCAATCAATGTTACAACAAATAAGTAGGTACTACTTACAAATGAGATCGATGGTTTATGTAGCTGCTAGTAGCGGATCCCAGTTTAGTTACTAGAATTAGTTAAATATAGTTTTTTATTTGTTTCAATTGAGTAACGGATAATTCGCCTTCGAAGAATTTTGAAGATTTCCAGCTTAAAATATTTTGCGTTGCTACTATTTTATAAGGAATAATTTTACAAATGTTTTATATGTCCATATGGTTAGTGGCGAGGGAGATATTTTGAATTACAAACCAGAATTTAAAATAAAAGTTTATTACAAAAACCATTACAAACTATTTAATATCTACTAAAATATTAATGTGCATGAGATTTTAAAGGCCTACAAACATTATACTTGGCTTAATATTGAAATTAATATATGTAATGTCTTTATTAGAAACATTCGTTTTTGGAATAATTATTCTCGAAAAGTTATCTTCTAGTTTTCTTGAATGTGCTTTTCCATTTTGTATGCTATTTTCTATTAGTATTTTATCATTTTCATTTAAATTGACGGAATTATGATGGCTATTAGAATTAATTTGACTGAAAAATATATTATTCGTAAATTGTGGTATAATTGGTGCATTTGTCTCGTTATCGGTATTGTCTTTCGAGATATGGTTTACTCTATTAAAGAAAATATTATTTGGGTTATTTTCATTATTTGTTTTTGGGTTATAAAAATGTCTTAAATAATTACTTTTGCCAGATTTTCGTAAATCATTTATCTTTGGTCTAAATTTAATACTATCAAATTTGTTATTTTTATTCTTCGTTTTTATTTCTGGACCCCCTTTTGGAAGTATAATGTCGCCTTTTAATGGCTCTTTATTGGTGTTTTCTGTTTCACTAGATTTTATAGGTATTATATTATTAGAATTCAATTTAATAAATCTAGGCTTTGACGTCGTGTTTCTCTGTCTCGTAATTCTATTGATATTCACGTCCTCTATTTTGTCCAAAACATTAGTTTGGTTTTTTTTTTCATCTGTTACATTTATTGTATCGTATTGAGAAAACTCTTCAATATTACTTGATTGATTTTTCAATATATTCAGTACGTTACCTAAATCAAAGTGACTCTGGTCAATTAATTCAGTATGGTCCAAATTTTCTTCTTTTGTGTAGTTTTCTTTACTATCAACATCTTTGAGTAACAAATCACCCATAATACCAATATCTTTAGTCACATTGTTTTCATTATTTAAACCTACATTTGTATCTTTAATACTTGGGACTGCATTTATTTTTGTATTTTCTTTATCAGATATGACATCTGTAAACTTATTAACCGTAGAATTGTTGCGAGGTTTTATAATTTGTATATTTTCAGCTATATTTTCACCTCTTTCAATATTTTGTGCCTGTCGCAATATTTTCTTGATTGCGACTGTCGGCGTTTCATGTTGTACGACGGTAGAGATTTGACCTGTTGTCTCATTTTGTGTTTTAGTATCCACGTTATCATAAACATTATTAGTATCAGCCGTGACAGCATTTTGACGAGTATTCATTATATCTTCATTATCTATAGTAGTTGTATTTCTTACAATAATATGATTGTGATTATTATTGGAATTATCAATTATATTTGGTTCTTTATTCGAGTGATCAAACGAATAATAAAATAAATTATCATTAATACTGAGATCAGGTGTATTTTTATTGAATTTTTCAATTTTAATATTTTCTTTATTTTGAGATTTATTATTTTGTGTATTTTCTTTATAGTCTCTTGCTGGTGTATCAATAGCATTTTGTGGAATCTCAATATCGGAGTTATAAGTAATATTTTGTACATAGTTCTTATGGTTATCATAATTTTCTAATGTGCTATTACTGTTTTTAAACGTTGAATTTATAGTAGGAAGAGTATTGATATAATCATTGTAAGTTTCATTATTTGATTTAGAAATATCGCTATATGATGTTAGATTCTCGTCATCGGTATTCACAATACCTTTATCGTTAAAGCTTTTGGTAGTGTCTTCTATAGTATTTACTACATTTTTATCGTCACTTATTCTTCTAGCTCCATTTATAGTTATACTATTTGCATAATTAAATAATGAAGTATTATTTGTAGCAAATTTAATCTCACTCAAAGAATTTAATTCAGTATTATTTCCAATGTTATGATTGCAGTCTTCAGTACAATTATCAGTTTTATTAGAATTAGGTACATAACTTTTTTTAACTCCTTTGGAGTCATCTTTATCATCATTCGTATTATTGGCATTTTTATCAGATATTTCAAAATCTTTAACATTGCTGTTAAGCGGTTTTAAATCTTTATCGTCTTTTACTTTTATCACAATAATCTTGACTTTCTCAGTTTTGCTACAATCACATTTATCATCGATTGTTTCTGATAGAACAGCTCCTGCTTGTAGAACAAAAAATATGGTTGCTGCAACAAAAATATTATTGCATAAAAACACATAATGCAAGTATCAGCTTCTAACTCGCAATGGGGTCTATGCAACATGCTTTTTAACACATGTTACAGGAAAAAAATGATTTTGGTTGGTATTTTATTATTAGCTTGAACGAGGACATGAACAGATCGCTCGCCTGATGTTAAACGCCGGCCTATCAGAAGCAACGCCATACAGAACTTTGAATTACAAAGCATTGCATGACAATGAATTGCACTCGTCATCCAGAGACATCAAGTCGAGTCTCATAAAGCCTAATAATTTCACTGACTTCAATGTCCTTCAAACCGAAACACAACAGTGGTTACACACTGCTGCTCGGCGTTAGAAATAGACAACATGGTGGTACCAACCCAGACGGCCTCGCATACGAGGGACCTACCACTTATGGCCGTTCCCTATATTCTGTCTATCCACAGATTTGTATACTATCAATAGTGTTTTGACATATTTTCCATACAAAATGTGTCAAAATTTTACTGCCAGTTAGCAAATCTGTCGATAGACAGAATATTGGGAATGATTAGTAAAACAACTCACCCCATTCCATTTTTGTAAATATTTCTTGAAGTCCGTGGTATCCAAACGATATCCAATCATGAACTTTCGTATGTCATGAGCCTGTTCTAATTTACTACTAATTGACATTGAATACAAAATAGAATAGACGGTATATGCAAGGCCAGAGGCGCCCCTACACCTAACGTGGACGGTGACATGACATCAGTTTTGCGAGGCCTCTTTTATTTCCCTGTTAAAAAAAAACTTTAAATTAAATGAGACAAATTATAAACTGCCTCGGTGGCGCAGTTGTAATGCGTACGCGTTACGATCGAGGTCAACGCTGAAGTCTCGGGTTCGATCCCCGCTCTATCACGTCATGGGATGGAGATAAGATCGGCGAAATGTGGGTATATTGGTTACACCTCTGCCTACCCCTTCGGGGATTACAGGTGTGAGTGCGTACAAATTATAAACACTAAGGTATGAACATTCGAGTACCTATTGTAAATTGTTGCTAATCATAAATTACAACAAAAAATTAAAAATATCGACTCGGGGTTTCCCCGAGTCTCGTGCGCGGAATCACCTAACTTTCCCAGTGTAGCCAGACGACTCTGGATGAATACTACCTACTCACGCGTATGGCAATAAATACCCACGAATAACTGAGCTTTAATAAGACTTTCTTGCGAGGCCCGGCTGTCGGTGGTCGCCAACGTCTAACGCAAAGGCGTAACTAGGATTTCTTTCAGAGTGCGGCGAAATTCGCTTCAAGGGAATCAACGCCAGGAAGATTCGATTCCCGCACCGAGACAAATGTTTGTGTGATCCACATGATATTTGTCTCGGGTCTGGGTGTTGTGTGTTGGCAAGTCCCTCGTAGTTCCTGATACCCACGATACAGGTTAACCTAGTATAGGGCAGGACTATGTGTGTGACTGTTGGGTGTTTATTTAGCTAGGCGCGGAGAAGAAACAATATTGTATGACTTCATATGATAATGTAATTTCTTTAATAAAGTATTCAAATTTCATGTCGCATTACTTTTTTCCCTTATCGGACTGGTTTTTTTATATCATAAGCCGGTAAGCAAGTAGTGATCTCCACCGCCCATGTACGCCCACAATACTAAAAGGATCCTGGGCGCGTTGCCGAGCTTAAAGGAAAGGGATTGGGAAGGAGAGGGGGATTTGGGCCTCCGGATATCTCACTCACCGTACTTTACGCCGGTTTTCTGTGAGAGTGGTAACGGACGAGCCGGCCCATTCATGCTGTAGACAGAACTGTCTACTACTGGTCTATCGCCATACCGAGCACTATTCCATACTCCGGGCTGATACTGAGCATTTCGTAATAGAAAAACCCAATATCACTTTTACCCGACCCCGGGATCGAAATCGAGATCTCAGCGCCAGCCTCAATCGTAACGCGTATGCATTACAACTGCGCATTGCCACTGAGGCAGTCAAAGGTCGCATCTACTGGATTTTAATTACTCTATGATATTAATTAAAGCGTTCATTAATTGATTCTCCACGCGGATAATATTTTCGTACACACAGTAATGAGGTAATATGACAAATTGTATCATGTACATGCTTGAATATTTGAGCCACGCTGTAGATACTTCTGTCTACAGCATGAATGGGCCGGCTGACGGCTCGTCCGAGTCGTTACCACTGTCTCACAGAAAACCGACGTAAAGTAGCAGCTTGCTGCTGCGTTTCGTACGGTGACATATCCGGAGGCCTAAATCTCCCTCCTCTTCGCCATCCCTTTTTTTAAGGTCGGCAACGCGCCCATGTTTCTTTTGCTATTGTGGGCGTACATGGGCGGTGGAGATCACTTACCATCGTATCAGCCCGGAGTCTGGAATTTGTGCCCGGTATGGCGATAGGCTCCTGGGACGGAGATACGTCCGGCGAAATGTGGGTGTACTGGTTGCACCTCTGCCTACCCCTTTGGTGATTACAGGCGTGTGTGCGTATGTAACTTCCGCAATGAAAAATAAATTATTTCACTAAAAATTATTTAATAAGTGCTATAATTTTTTTCTCGTTCTACAGGTTTGTTTCTTAGTGTCCTTTTTGTATTTTTATTAAAATCGCATTTGGGGTAGTCTGTAACAAAAATGATAACATCAAGCGAGGACAAGCACCTACTGTATTGCGATTTGAAGGACATTGAAGCCAGTGAAAATGTCTCGGGCTGTGGACCGCAGTCCAGTGTCATGCAGTACCTTGTAATTCAAAGTTCTGTGTGGTGTGGCCTCTCTTTATATGTGACGCTTACCATCAGGCGAGAGTCATTCTAATAAAAAGAAAAAACCTCGTGCGCACCACGATGTCTCACGCGAAATTTTTTAGACGCCATTTCGTTGCTCAAACAAGATCATCAACAAAATGGAATTGTCCTACGTCGACGTCCCAAACATGTTTTGGCAGATCCCAACGACTCCATCACAGTCGCTATCGAAGCAGCACTTTCCTTGCCCAACCCGAATCGCAATAATACGCGACCCCGACATAGGACACGCCTGCGAGTCCAAAGAGCTCCCACAACTGGCCCTCGGCATCATGATGTGCAGAGGCGGCCCTAAACTATTCTCCCTAGCGATTGCTCAAGCTGAGGTCAGAGCCTTCTAAAAGGCGCCTCTGTGCTTAATCGCTACTAAATACATTATAAATACATATTTCTGGCTAGAGCGCCATAAGCGCCGGCTTTATTGTCAGGTGAAGCTGTAAAAGCAATATAGGCTAACAGCACAAATCCATTCGAAAAAAAAACGAGTGGTAGAGCCACGCTGTAGACAATTTTTTCTACAGCATGAATGGGCCGGCTCATCCCTGTCGTTACCACTGTCTTACAGAAAACCGGCGTAAAGTAGCAACTTGCTGCTGCGTTTCGTACGGTGAGTGAGATATCCGGAGGCCCAAATCCCCCTCCCCTCCCCAATCCCTTATTATCCCTTTCCTTTAAGGTCGGCAACGCGCCCATAATTCTTTTGTATTGTGGGCGTACATGGGCGGTGGAGGTCGCTTACCATCAGATGACCCACTTGCTGGTTTGCCGGCCTGTGCTATAAAAAAAAACATAAAAAAAATCCCTACCATTGCTATTTTCTGAATAGATTAACTTATTCTTCCCTTCTATGTAGCTAGGGTCCCCTTTTTCTCTGCAATAAATGAACTTCAAAACCTTATCTTCATCGTCTGGCAGACTGATTCTCTCTTTAGGGCTTGTGTCTGGCTTTGAGGATAAAAATGGGGCTGACATAACGCACGGATATCTTGAAACCAGTTCTAATTCTGGAAAAAAGTTTCTTAAAATATTTCCAAAAGGAAGAATTGCTCAATTCGTCTATGACTATGTGTTTTTACATACATACATACGCACTCACGCCTGAAATCCCCGGGATGGGCAGAGGTGTAACCAGTACATCCAAATTTCGCCGAGCGTATCTCCGTCCCATATGATAGGGGGCGAGTCTATCGCTATTCAGACTCCAGACTCCAAGCTGATACTGAGCATTTCGTAATAGAAAAACCCAATATCACTGTCACCCGAACCGAGGATCGAACCCGAGACCTCAGCGTCAGCCTCAGTCGTAACGCATACACATTACAACTGCGCCACCGAGGCAGTCGATAAGTTTCGTTAGCCAAAATCTCTTAAAAGCCCTCATATACAAGAGCGAGATAGCTCAGCTGGAAGTGGTACGGAGTCGCATATTTGCGGATCATACAAACATTTATCTCGGTGCGGGAATCGAATCGTTTCACAGGCCGCCTACTCGCCCGTTGCGCCACGGAAGCTGTCCAACGATTTGTTTGATGTCTTATTAATTCTTATGTATTAATATGTATATGTAACAAAAACCCTGTTGTTCCTTATAACCACGTTATCAGACTCGTTATTCAAATGTAAATAAATATCGCAATTAAGAGTGGTAGAGCCACGCTGTAGACAATTTTGTCTACAGCACGAATGGGCCGGCTCGTCCGGGTCGTTACCACTGTCTCACAGAAAACCGACGTAAAGTAGCAGCTTGCTGCTGCGTTTCGTACGGTGAGTGGGATATTCGGAGGCCTAAATCCCCTCCCCTTCCCAATCCCTCAATTATCCCTTTCCTTTAAGGTCGGCAACGCGCCCATGATTCTTTTGGTATTGTGGGCGTACATGGGCGGTGGTGTTCACTTACCATCAGGTGACCCACTTGCTCGTTTGTCGGCCTATACAATAAAAAAAAACCATAAAAATAACGATTGGCGATCACACGGTGGTTTATCAAAAGTGGTAGTTACTCGGTACGGCACCTTTTTACTATTACAGCGAGTCACCGCTTTACTAATACGCACGTAAAACTCATAAAATTATAGTTTTAGTAGTATTTCATTTAAAATACCACTTTCATTGAGCTGCTGGCCCACCAGCTGTCCCATTTTTATGTTAGATTTTTCTCATTAGAGATATTTCCTTATGTTTGATTATTGATTCTCAAAACACAGCTCAAACAAAGTCTTTAATGTATACTACTAGACAAGTTGCGCGGTACATATAAATTGTACCACTAAGTTGCTGTCAATTGACCGTAACTCAATATAACCATCTCGCTCACTCTCAACTAGAACCCCTATCGCGCTCTCTGTCTGTGGGCTGTCAAATTCCGCATTATGTGACGCAATTTCACTTCTAAACAGCCCGTCTAGTAGTATACATTATAGTATTTGAGCTAAAAGGACCGACAGGGTTTTTGTTATATGTTGTTTAATGAAAGCAATCGATTCGAAGTAAAATACTCATTGAAATGAAACTAGTTTATACGGATTTTATCGCGGTTCAATTTTTATTTTAGTCTCGATTAGTTAGAAAATAAATGTATGTAAAATGAAGGTAGCCAATGTAACATTAACTTTTCGAGACGACCTACACCTCAGTCTCTCCCGTGACCTCGAAGGCTGAAAAGCTTTCGAAACGTCGGGACTAAAATAAAAATTAAACCGCGATAAAATCCGTATAAACTAGTTTCATTTCAATGTGTAATATTCGCGTAAACCTAAGAAACCACTATTTTATACTCACTTTCATCAGTAAACCAACAAGTGAACATTCTCATGTGGCAGATGCTCATGAAGGTCTTGTATATACCGTGCTGACACTTGGCGCATACCATCACGTCCCGACTTGGGCATGATGTCGGACAATCTGCTTGGTATTGGTCATAGTCTGTGTAAAATTGACCAAATAATCGAAATAAGATGACAAGAAACGTAACTCAAGCAAAAAAATTATTCCACCAAAATTCTGTTCAAGGGGACTGGGCTATAAAAGTATGCGCAGCTGTTTTTATGAATTGATGAATGAACGAGCTGTACAGACTTTTATAGCCCAGTCCCCTTGAACAGAATTTTGGTGGGGTAATTTTTATGCTTGAGTTACGTTTCTTGTCATCTTATTTCGATGCACCGAACAGTCACACACATCGTCCTGACCTCACACTAGGTTAACCTGTACCGTGGGTATCAAGAACTACGAGGGACTTGCCAACCCACAACACCCAGAACCGAAGCAAATATATGCTGGGTTACACAAACATTTGTCTCGGTACGGGAATCGAACCCACGGCTTCACGTTTCGCAGCCGGCTACTCGCCCACTGCGCCAAGGAGGCTGTTAGCTATAATTGATTACTGAATGTCAAGTGCGGCTTCAATAGACGACCATTGACTGACGAATCAATCGGGTGAAGCGTCGACGCCTCGCGCTCCTTCATTCCACTAGCGGCCAAATAAAACTATCAATTAACAGACAACGTATGTCTGTAAGAGGCTGTGTTCGATTCCCGCGCCGAGACAAATGTTTGTGTCACCCACAAATATTTGTTTCGGGTCTGGGTGTTGTGGGTTGGCAAGTCCTTCGTAGTTCCTGATACTCACGATACAGGCTAACCTAGTGTGGGGTCAGGACTGTTGGGTGTATTTATTGCGCATGCGAATCTTGTACTTGTGGCGTCACGACCACACTTACACTTACATTCACTACATACTTACACATTATACTTACGAACACTTACACCATTACCATTACCATAAATATACGTGATTCCAGTCTTGAAGAGTTTAATTACAAGTAGGAAATAATCCTTCCCTACAATTGGTGACGACTTATAACCCGTGCCGGTACATACATACCTCTAGGTTCTTTATTATCATCTTTAAATAGAGATTTGTCAGTAAATTTGATATTCTTTTCCAATACATCCGATAAATGACCCAAATTTTCCTCAGTCGGTCCTGGCTCTGCTGGCGTAGATTCTAGTACAACATGCCCAGATTCTGGCTCTTGTTGAACTTGATCAGTTTCTGGCAGATCTTGCTTTGTTTCTGACAAAATTTCCGGCTTTGGTTCAGCGAAATCATTATCAGGCCCAGCTAATTCATCAGTATCAAGCAATTCATTTTTTGGATTTGGTATCTCTTCAGATTCTGCTGTATCTTTTTCATTTGGCGGAGTAATATCTGGAGACACATCGGGTTTGACAGTTTCCGTTTCATCAGATAGTGATGTATCCAGGAAACCGTTGTGATTTCCATCTAGTTGTGGATTGGCGATGTCTTCTTCCTCGTCAAGAGTGACTTCTATATCTCCTGAAGTGTCCATTTGTGTTAACAGCGTCTTGTTATCGTCTCTAACGATTGTTTTTTGAAATGGTATAGGGTCGAGTTTTATTATGCCTGATAAAGTAAAATAAATCAAATAGTTTACTGAAATTTACTGAAGCGTTACTTCATTGACGAAAAAAATCATAAAAGTTATAACGAATTATAAAGGTACTTAAGTCGATCTCACGTAATATCTAATGGGTGTGTGAGTGGTAGAGCCACGCTATAGACAGTTTTTTTTACAGCATGAATGGGCCGGCTCGACCGAGTCGTTACCACTGGGTCACAGAAAAACCGACGTAAAGTAGCAGCTTGCTGCTGCGTTTCGTACGGTGAGTGAGATATCCGGAGACCCAAATACTTCCGAATCCCTTTCGTGGTCATACGCGCCCGTGATTTTTTTGGTATTGTGGCCGTATGTGCGGTGGAGATCACTTGCCATCAGGTAACTCGCTCGATTCCGACCTATGCCATAAAAAAAGTAATCAACGAAGTACGAAGGTACATAATTCGGTCTCAAGTAATATCTAACTAAACTTAATGGACATTTAAAAAAAATAAACCTATCTCTGAAGAACACTTACCTTCATCAGTATCTCTTTTACTCCGTTTACGGCCTGCACAAAACGTTATATTTATAAAGATAAAACAAAATTAAAACAGATGTTGAGATTATCTATGGACATATATGCATTATTATTATTGTTATTATTATTTTGTTTTGACATAAACAAATGAATATTATTGTACTAAGTCATGAGGTAAACATAAAAAATTAAAACTTTAAATACAATTTTTTTATATGATAATATTGTAAATTTTTAAACTTGATACAATTTCATACGCTGATTTATATTGGCTAAATAGAGGAAGCTTTAGTAGTTTAAGACCAAAGTGTAAATCTATTTTCTATGAAATAAATATTTGAATTTGAATATCATTCCATGTGAGGTGTCAATTCGAACAATTCGAGTGTTGCCCAAAATTGGAATTTGTACATGATATGTGGTGATAGGCGTGCGTGTAATAAAAATGACATAGGTAAATGTGTTAGGTACATGGCTGATGGGGCGGATATCAGTTCCGTGATCCATGGATGATCTAATTCCGGTTTAAAATAAAATATCGATTACATACATACATACGCACTGGATGAGGAAGGCGGAGGACCGTCAAGGGTGGCGCCAACTTGGAAAGGCCTATGTCCAGCAGTGGACGAATTAGACTGAGTATTTCGTAATAGAAATCCCAATATTACTTTTACCCGAACCCAGAGACCTCCGCGCAGTCGTACCGCTGACGCATTACAACTGCGGTACCGCGGCAGTCTTAGAATCTGAATATCATACTTACCTTTATCTATTATCAATTTATTTAAGGTCTGATACTCTTCATGGCCGCAGTTTTTCATATCGACAACACTTGCTTGAAGACCTTGAATTAAAAAAAAACTACATTATTACAGAGAATACCAGTGGTGGATTCAGGATTTTGGTTTGGGGGGGGGGGCATGACCCAAAATTAAAATAAAAAAAATTATAATATACTATAACCTAATTAAAATGGAAAATTGTATTGTAAGTAGTACTAAGAAAGTACGATAATAAAATATTAATTTGAGATTTGTCAGTGGACTCAAATGCTTTTGATTGTGCTTGAGTTTTTAAAATTGTAAACGTACCCTGATGGCATTTCATATACTCCATTTCGCATAGATTCACCATTAGTATGTATAAAGTCTTGCTATTTTTATTTTTCACGCTGGTAACCCTGGCGCATACGGGCTCGTCAACTGGCGGGCATTTTATATCCTGACAACTTTTGTTTATGTTGTGTTGTTTTTCTTTCTTCATAGGGTTTTTTGAACATAATGATGATTGGAAAACTGGAATTAAATTGAATTTTGATGTATCAGCCCGGATTCTGAAATTGTGCCTGGTATGGCGATAGGCCCAAAGGCCACCCCTGCCGCTACTGAAACCCATAGTGTTTCTGCGGTGTGGATGTGGATCATCGGGAGCTATCTACCACTAAATCATTTTTTTTATTAAGATTTCGCAGTTTCATGCATATAGCCAATGACAAAAAAAATTAAGCAAGCCCGGATCTAGAAGGGGAAACCGGGGCACCATCCCCCGGGGCCAGTTTCAGAGGGCGCTCCACAAAGCGCCTAGCATACGCAAGCCTGGTTGGTCACCGTCGCTTCGACTTATAAGAACAAGGCACCACACAGGCCCACCATATTATGTTTAGATTACAAATTTATTAAAGGGTTCTTATTGTCCCATACACGAATAATGCCAATTAAAAAAAAAAAAACAAAAAAAAAAAAATTAAATTAATTATATGTATATTTGTGAGTTTTAAGTAATTTATCTCAAACGCTGGAGAGAGAGATAGGGCGCTACTATCAAGTTTCTGCCCCGGTTTGAAAAATCGTATATCCGGGGCTGAAAATAAGACGCAAAACAGAGTGTTCACAAGTAAGATGAAACACCGGTGTGACCGATTTCAAAGTCTTGTTAGAGTTTTGGCGCCAATTCTTTCCAGTACGATGCTTCATAGACGATTATTTCCAAGCGGATCGAACGACCAAGGTCGATCAATACCCTGTCAGAATTCCCGCCAAAACTCCCACAACTCAAGTTACCATAGTTATGAACTGCCTATAGTGTAAAACAACGACTAACACAGGTCGTATTTTAGTCGATAGTCACAGACTACTTAGAAAGAACTGACGTTGTCGATAGTCCACACTGACAATAGACGAAGCGCCGTAGTGTTTACCCAGATTTGATTTGTATTTTCAATGTAAATCAAATCTTTTCAGCTTTTTGTAAATAAAAATGTAATTGCGACGTCAGTTCCGTTGGTAATATAGCGCGACCGTCAGACGGCAGAGCCATCGGTGCATCGGGCGAGTAGAAATGATAGATCGCGAGTTCGATTCCTTATTTACCTGCAATTCAGGAAGTGATGTGAAAACTTAACTTTCTTGATTATTGCAGACATGTGATGAGACCGACGGCATTAGGTTTTTATAACAAATGATTCAGTAAGTAAAAAGTAGATTTTTAAATAATTTACATACCAAAGAAAATCAGGTAAAATATACATCTCATTATAAAATAAAAAAATCCTCAAAACATTTAAAGTTATTGATGGATAAAAGTTGTTTTATTGCAATATTTTATGGCTTGCTGCAATAAATAATTATGTGATAAGAAATTGAATTTGGGATTTGCAATTTTGCACTATTGCAGTTTGCACTATAATGATGGGTACTTTTGGGTACCTACCAATTATTGAAGATTTCTTGAGCCCCCATTATTATCACTTAATACAGCAAATAAGTTTACGTCATTTATCTGTAATGCATTAGACAGTGCTGTGGGGGCTGTGGTATACCGTATAGCATGTTTATTGAAAACTTATATTATGAACCACTTCGTAGTCGTCTCTTTGGTAGTCCTACTTGAGTTACATCACAGCTGAGCATTTTTCTGCGTTTTATTTATGCTTCTCACGCTTTTTACTTTATAGTTTATTTAATCTAGCTAAAATGACGATAATTGAATATACACAAGAAGCTTATTAGTTTGGATATAACATTCTATATTGCACATTATTAATACACATCCAACTATTTCATGTTAAAAGAAATGGTATGGAAAATATTAAATAAAACAAATAATAAAACGTTTTAATTGAAACCCTGCATGATTCAGTGCTGTTTAGAGTTTTTGGCGGGAATTCTTACAGTGCGGTGGCTCTCTTGTTTTAATTATTTCCTAAACTGGTTTAAAGTAGTGTACGTTGTATAAAAGTGGTGTGGTTTTGTGCAACAATCATTAACTATGATGAATAGTGTATGGAAACATTGAAATAAGTGGATTTAGGTGATTTTTGATCAAGGGTATTGTCGACCTTGTGCTTTCGATTCGCTTGAAGAAAGTCGTCTAAGAAGCATTGAACTGAAAGGAATTATCACCAAAACTCCAGCAAGACCTTGAAATCGGCCACACCCCTGTTTCATCGTTCTTGGAATATAAGAAACGATATAACTAATGACTTGGCAGCATGGTCTCTGATCTTAGCCGGTTCCTTATGGAACAAACCGGAACAAACAAAAAAAAAAAAATGTTTATTTTTATTGACATTTGACTTATTGTACGTACATATTCTGGCGTATTCTGGTGAATTAAAATATCGCAATTCGCATAATTTCATTTTATATTATTGGTTCGCCACCGGGTGTCAGCACACACTCTTGTGGTTACTCTCAGACACTCTCAGTGCCGTTAAATCGAAAAATAAACACGCCATTTGCCAAGGTCAACCACTTGAAGTTCGATTTGAAGATAAGACAAGAAAGTTATTTTAGTGTGCTGTTGATTATTGCAAAAAGTATAAATTATACCATGCCCACTATTGTTAGTGTACTTATTTAAATAAATAATTTGTTGTTTCCTTCATACTTGTATTATTATACTGTGATGACTACGGAGCACCATAATCGGTCCGCGCAATTCAAGAAGTATGTTTTTACACCGACGGAACGAAAATGTTTTTTGAACATTATCAAAAAATATAATCCTATTATTGAAAATAAAGACACCGATCGTGAAACACTGGTAATCAAAAATAGCACATGGAATCAAATAGCTTCAGAATTTAACGACAATTCAGACACAAAACATCAGGTACCTCAATGCAAAGACTTTAATGTATACTGCTAGACGGGCTGTTTAGAAGTAAAATTGCGTCACATAACGCGGGAGTTTGACAGCTCACAGACAGGGAGTGCGATAGGGGTTTTAGTTGAGAGTAAGCGAGGTGGTAATATTGAGTTATGGGCAACTTAGTGGTACAATTTCTATGTACCGCGCAGCTTGTCTAGTAGTATACATTAAAGTCTTTGCCTCAATGCCATAATTCTTGCATTTTTGGTAATTTGTTTTTTTTTTATTAGCTTGAATGATGAGACGAGCTGGTCGTCCGCCTGATGGTAAGCTCCATGCCTGTACATAAACAGAAGCAACACCACACAGAACTTTGAATTACATAGCACTGCATGGTATTGGACTGTGCTCGTCACCCAAGACATAAATTGTTAAGTCTTAATGTCCAGTAATTTCACTAGCTACAATGTCCTTCAAACTGGAACACAACAGTGCTTACACACTGTTGCTTGTCGGTAGAAATAGACAAAGCGGGGGTACCAACCTAGCTTCTCGCACATAAGGTACCTACCACCTTGTGATTAACATCACCTGCATTTTGGGACCAATTAAGGTAGAAATTGGTAGAGCTTTGATCATCCACCACTATGTAACAAGTTATACTAATAGCACCCTCTAATAATATTTTATATTTAAAACAACACTTCGGAGATACACTTGGTCCGCATTCATTCCCCCTTAAAGTTAACTGTAGGACTTTATATTTCCCAAAATCCGGACCAAAAACAAGCCCCCTGAGTGCGAGTAGCTGGATCTTCTCAGAGTTTGGGTTGCTAAGCTCTGGAACGTCTGGACTGATTTTGACGGGACTTTCACAGGCAGATAGCTGATGTAGTAAGGAGTAACTTAGGCTACTTAGGTACATTTATCCTTGAAAATGACATCCTGGGACCGTGGGCAACAGCTAGTTTATGTATAAATTTGCAGGCCACAAGCAGGCAGCTTCGTCGTTTGTGGGCAAATCTCAAGCAACGGCAACGTGAGATATTTGTGAAAAATCGACACCATACTGCACATGGAGCTCCGGCGCCCACTGACGGGTTTAATATGTTAGAAAAGGAGTGTAACGATCGTAACAGCAGAGCAAACGAAAAACACAACATTGAAATGGAAATACTTCAACAGCAGCTCAGGGAAGCTAAGGCTAAAGCTGATATCGCTGAACTTAATTTACGACGACAGCAGGTTTTTATAGGTAACAAGTGACCTGTCTCATTTTTAACAAAACTTAGAAACCGACTTCAATGTACAGCAATAGCATGTAAATTCCAATACAATAACACAATCGCGACGAGTGTACTGTCTTCCGTTGAGCAGTTGGCAGATAGCTGATGTAATAAGGAGTAACTTAGGCTACTTAGGTACTTTATTACCCCGGAAAATGACATGCACGCGGGCGGAGCCGCTAGCATAAGCTAGTTTAGGATATAGAAATACACATGGAAACCAGTTGATATATAATATATTTGTAAACTTAGAACCTATGTTTGTAACAAAGCTGCATGTAATATTGGCCTGTATGCACAAGAAGTGCGAAGCCATAAGAAAAAAACACGTCACATAACGCGGGAGTTTGACAGCTCACAAACAAGGAGCGCGATAGGGGTTCTAGTTGAGAGTAAGCGAGATGGTAATATTGAGTTACGGTCAATTGACCGCAACTTAGTAGTACAAGTTCTATGTACCGCGCAGCTTGTCTAGTAGTATACATTAATGGTGGTTCTACACTATATAAAAATATGTAATCTTTTATAATTTTTTCCAGACACAACACCCATGGATGCAAGTTTCTGATTAATTTAAGACTAAAATAAATTTTATTACATAGAATTTGTTTTAATTGCAATGTAAACTTTAATAAAATTAGTAGACACCTACATGATCTCAGAGGACATTATATTGACTCACTACACATTAAATTGGCAGTCTTAGCGCCTGTTTCACTGCCGCTGAGACTCCTTCAAAATCCTATGACATGATCAAATACAAAAGTCAAAGAAACTTTCAAAACAGCTACCATATAAGTACTTCAACTAACTTCAACGTTACGAAATAGGCCATACAAGCCTATTAGCTTTGTTTCGAGTATGTTTTTTGTTGCATAGGCTGGCAACCGAGCAAGTGGGTCACCTGATGGTAAGTGATCTCCACCGCCCATGTACAACCACAATACCAAAAGAATTATGGGCGCGTTGCTGACCTAAAGGACAGCTATAATTAAAGGATTGGGAAGGGGAAGGGGATTTGGGCCTCCGGATATCTCACTCACCGTACGAAACGCAGCAGCAAGCTGCTATTTTACTTTACGTTGGTTTTTTGTAAGACAGTGGTAACGACCATGGACCATGGATGGAACATGACTACGTCGGTGACGCAGTACCTATAATGCGTACGCGTTACAACTGAGGCTGACGCTGAGGTCTCGGGTTCGATCCCCGGGTCGGGTAAGTGATATTAGGATTTTCTATTACGAAATGCTCAGTATCAGCCCGGATTCTGGAAATTGTGCCCGGTATGGCGATGGGTTCGCCCCCTATCAAATCATGGGACGGAGATACGCTCGACGAAATGTAGGTGATATGGTTAAACCTTTGCCTACCCCTTCGGGGATAACAGGCAAGAGTGCGTATGTACAATCTAAAGGATATTTCAAAACATAAGGACATAATTACACATCACATTATGGTATGGTGTTCGTGACAGACTACTTAGAAAGAACATGGTGTTCTGTGACATAATCAAAACATGTTACAAATTACAGTAGAATATTATGTACCTACCGACTTTTCTTTTGAGTGACTGACCGGAATCGGATAGGCAGGAATTTATTGCATATTCGTCCTAAACCACAAGGTGGTAGGTCCCTCGTTTGCGAGAGACCGGCTGGGTTGGTACCACCGCTTTGTCTATTTGCCGCCAAGCAACAGTGTGTAAGCACTGTTGTGTTCCGGTGTGAAGGACATTGAAGCCAGTGTAATTACTGGGCATTATGAGACTTAACACCTTATGTCTCGGGGTGACGAGCGCAGTCCAGTGTCATGCAGTGCTTTATTTAAAGATCTGTGTGGCGTTGCTTCTGTTTATGAGCAGGCGTGGCGGTTACCATCAGACGAGCGACATGTTCGTCTTGTCATTCAATGTTATAAAAAAAAACCGAATATTGCCGAAGCACATTATAAATGTCTGCGCTTACAACATTTTTATTCTTATCTGCAAAAAATAAAATTAAAACTGGCAACCGGGAAGAGCTATCTGTCAACTGTGTTTTGGTGTTAAATTCAAAATGTCAAACCTTATAAATTAATTTCAGTACATAGCTAATTATTAGCAAAAGTTTATCAAGAATTTAATTTTATCACTTCAATTGCATAATGGACCTCGCAACTACAGTCAACAAATTGGTAAAGAAACCTTTTTATAAAATATAACCCCACCTTTTATGTGTAAATAACATTACAAAATAGAATGCAAAATAGGGTCTCAATTCCACGCGTATTTTTTTTTATAAAGCATATAATCACGCATAATAGGTAATTAGGTAATTCGGCCACCGCCCTGTGGAATGGGGTCGTTTGGAGAATTCCACCACGGTATCCCCTGCCTGTCGTAAGAGGCGACTGATTGGGGCCATCGGGGGTCGCAGGCGCGCAGCCGGGGGCTGTCGTAGCGCCCGTTTTTGTACTTTTGTACGTGCGACCCCGGGATGGACGGCAGCACGGGTGGTCGGCCTCGTGTCTGCCGTTGACGCCGAGGGCGTCCTTCGGTGTGTGGGGGCTTCTGAGCCCCCCATAAGGAGACGGGCCGCTAGGCGGCACCGCGCAGCGGCGGTTCCGGTAGCAATCCTTAGACATAGCTAAGGATACCCCGGGGCCGCTCCACATGCGCCGAAGAAGGCCACCGCGGGGTTTTAGTTGGTATGCCGGTGTAGGTTGTATATAGTGTTAGGGACTCGGCCCAGCGGTCGCTCGGATTTAACATCTCTTCCGGGCGGCTTAACGCTGGGTCGTAAGACCGGTGAACCCAACATAACCGTTCCGCCTACCCCCGGGGCGGGGCGGTAGCAATAATTCGCTTTCCCCACGACAAAAAAAAAAAAAAGGTAACTCTGCCAAATGTGGACCAATTTGGAAGATTCTTTTTCTCATTCGAAAGGAGTTTAGCTCAAAGTTGGCCTCGTTAACCGATTTCAAGGAAAGAAGGAGGTTCTTAATTATATTATTTTAATTATAATTCTTAGCAGTGATAGCTCAGGTGGGAGTGGTGTGGACTGTCGAGACGAAAGTCGCAGGTTCGAAACCAGCCCCAAGAGCATACACCTCTAACTTTTCTAATTTACGTGTATATTAATTGTTAATTATCACTTGCTTTAACGGTGAAGGAAACATCGTGAGGAAACCTACATACCTGAGAAGTTCTCCATAAGAATTTCGAAGGTATGTGAAGTCTGCCAACCCGCATTAGGCCAGCGTGGTGGACTAAGGCCTAACCCCTCTCATTCAGTAGAGGAGGCCCGTGCCCAGCAGTGGGACATGTATAATACAGGGCTGGTATTATAATTATAATTCACGATCAAATTCTACTCTTATGGAGGTGATATGAAAAAAAAACTTAAATTTCGTCATTTAACTTCTGGGCTGAACACAAAGCACAGAACCTGTACATGGGCAGTGGAGGTCACTTACCATCAGTGGTGGATCCAGGATTATCGTTTTAGGGGATTGACCCAAAATTAGAATTTAAAAAAAATGGGTATTTACTATACCTAATAAAATAGAATAAGTAAGGATAAGTGATGAAAATTATATTGAAAGTAGTACTAAGAAAGTACGATAATATCAAGATAAATTTGAGATTTGTCAGTGGACCAAATACTTTTGGGGGGGATGGGGGTTGAGCCCCTTAGCCCCTGGATCCGCTAGGCTTACCATCAGGTGGTCCACTTGCTAGTTCGCCAGAAAACTATATATATAATAAATAATAAATATAAAAAAGTAGACAACTATCTACAGGCTTTACATTGTCTACTTTTGTTTTCAGAATACTAAAGAGTACAATGAGCTAACTTTAGTGTTAGGCAATGAGAGCTGCGATCTGGACTCAGCGGTGTGTTCTATAGTCTATGCTGCGTTCCTGGAGTGGCAGTACAACCAGATTAAATGCAAGGCAAGTCTTTGACTACATTTTTACATGAAAGAAAAAAAAGTTTATTGTCTATATGCACTCACGCCTGTAATCCCCGAAGGGGTAGGCAGAGGTGTATCCAGTACACCCACATTTCGCCGAGCGTATCTCCGTCCCACAATGTGATAGGGGGAGAGCCTATCGCAATATTAGGGTTTACTGTCATCATGAAGAAATACATGCCACATAAATATAGCAAAAGTGGTACTAAATAAAAAAAAGGAATAGTTGCATTTTTTTTTTTATGGCATAGGTCAGAAACTAACAAGTGGGTCACTTACCAACAGGTGACCCACTGGCCCGTTTGCCAGCCTATGCTATAAAATAAAACCGGCATACCTCGTAAATCTCCATCAGAATTTCCATCAGTGAATTTATTTATACAGGTGTGTACCAAAACGAACAGAGATCCAGAATTGATTAAAGATAATATCTTTGTACCAATCCTGAACGTAGACAGAGAGGACTATGAGCTGAAGACAGAGGTGGCTTTCTGTTTAAAGGATCATGGTATAAGTGACAGCAATTTGGTGTTTAGGTAAGGAATTTCATACTAATATTATAAATGTGAATGTAAGTTTGTTTGTTACGCTTTCACGCGAAAACTACTTAACCGATCATCATGAAACTTTGTATACATATTCTTAAAGGTTTAAGAAGTAACATAGGATACTTTTTATGAAAATATATATTTGCTTGTTTCGCTTTCACGCCTAAGTCACAACCAATTTTGATGAATTTAGATGTAGAGATAGATGGGACCCTGGAAACGGTTATAGGCTACGTTTTATTTCGGAAAAGTCTATTTACGCGGGTGTGGCGGCGGGCAAAAGCTATTTTTTCTATATATTCTACATACATACATACGCACTCACTTCTGTAATCCCCGAAGGGGTAGGCAGCGGTGTTACCAGTACACCCACATATCGCCGAGCGTATCTCCGTCCCACAATGTGATAGGGGGCGAACCTATCGCCATACCGGGCACATATTCCAGACTCCGGACTGATACGGAGCATTTCGTAATAGAAAAACACAATAACACTTTACCCGACCCGGGGATTTAACCCGAGACCTCAGCGTTAGCCTCAAGCGTAACGCGTACGCATTACAACTGTGCCACTGAGGCAGTCTATATATTCTATAATAATTATTTATTTAAACGGGTATTTATTTATTTATTTATTTTTATTTGGGACAATCAGTGGTAATTACATTGTAACTTAATAATATAATAACATTCAAGAACTTACATGATAAATGCATCACCTTCAGAAGCCACAGCATGCATTGAAAATAATTATTGGAGAAGGAAATGGAAATAATAATTACAATTACTTTACTAAGTCAGGGATAACAATATAAATAGATAGGTACAATAAAAGTTATGAGAGAGGAGAAATACAATCATTAATTTTGATTTAATTATATATTAGGTATTATTGTCATTTATTACTTTCATGATCTCGGTCTGAAACGTTCTCAATGAATCACTGAACACATCACGCACAATGGCCCGACATTCAACGGGCTAAGTGCGGAGAAAAGGAGCCCACAATCATCAAATCATGGGCCGGCTCGTCCGGGTCATCACCACTGTCTCACGGAAAACCGATAAATTAGCAGCTTGCTGCTGCAACGGTGAGTGAGATATCTGGAGGCCCAAATCCCATACCCAATCCCAGTCTCTTAATTATCCCTATCCACTAAGGTCGACAACGCGTTCTTCTTGTGTAGGCGGGGGGCGCCATGGCCGGTGGAGATCACTTACCATCAGGTGACCTATTTCCTCATTATATGATATACATATTATATGTACGGGACTTTACTGTATCCCGTACGTATGTTGTGTAAGTGGTATGTGTGTACGTATGTGTTATAGGCCCTTATGTACTGGTGGTTTGCAATGAAAATTGCGGTACATATACTTTAATATATTGTATATGTACAAAAGGCACCGGAAGGCCAGTACGGGCAGAAACTGTATTATAGGAAAATACAGCGCAATGAAAATTGCTTTGTCTGTGAGAGTGGACTGTATAGGAAAGAAAACACTGAATTTAAACTGTAAAAGCCACGCCCCCCTTTGGTACTTTTGGTGGTTACTATTCTTCCATTACTTTTCTTCAGCCCGAAATCTTCCTGTAAACTGGGTCGCTGAAGGAATTTGCACGCTTTTTATACTAAATTCAGCTCCATCTCGCTCCAACGCATAGTGAGGTTTCACTTAGCGAAGGAGTGAGATGGACCTATGTGTGAGAAAAGGACAAAATATCGCGGAATTCCCTATCGTAGCCACCGGCTATACCGACGAGAAGAACCCCTCTGTTTATTTAATCAAAAATACTTATCACAAATTATTCTCACTAAAACATACTACTGTATGTACAACAAATAAAACTGTAACTGTAAACACTTTAAAAGAACTAAACACTAAAGATCTAGACACTTATAAGCACTACACAAATAGAACTGTTAAAACATAATAATCACTATAAGAACTGTAACTGTCAAGACATAATAATCACTATAACGAAGTATATAATCATTCACTATGTACACTTACTGTCTATGTAGCACAATAACGAAGTATATAACTATTAGAACTGTCCACTATGCACTTGTTTATCGTCTGTGCTGCACATTATACTTATGTAATTGTCTTCTAGAGATGACCAGGACCTGGTGCAGTTGTCGAGTGCCACCAAGACCAATGTGGTGTTAGTGGACCACCACGTTCTGGCTGTTAAGGACCAGTTCCTAACACCCTATGTCACAGAGGTCATAGACCATAGACCTTTGCAAGGTATGATATTATATAATCACTAAAAGAGCCTCGCTCGCAAAATCTTCTCGCGCTCCCAACTTTGAAATAAATAATTACGCCCAACAGTAGACTAGGTTAACATGTATCGTGAGTATCAGGAACTTCGAGGGGCTTGCTGTCCCACAACACCCAGACCCGACACAAACATTTGTCTCGGTGCGGGAGTCGAACTCACGCGACGGCCTCTCGCTTCGCAGCCGGCTAATCGCCCGCTACGCCACGGAGACTGTCTATGAATTAACTAAACCGTTAAAAATCCCAAATATCAATTAGAAAAAGGTAGGTAATAGAGTATACTTTTGACTCGATACTTTTATGAGTACGATACTTTTATCCGATACTACTTAAGACTGCAGTATCGATACTTATATGAGTATGATACTTTTTATCCTATATTAATTATGACTACAGTATCGATACTTTTATGAGTACGATACTTTTATCCGATACTACTTAAGACTGCAGTATCGATACTTATATGAGTATGATACTTTTTATCCTATATTAATTATGACTACAGTATCGATACTTTTATGAGTACGATACTTTTATCCGATACTACTTAAGACTGCAGTATCGATACTTATATGAGTATGATACTTTTTATCCTATATTAATTATGACTACAGTATCGATACTTTTATGAGTACGATACTTTTATCCGATCCTACTTAAGACTGCAGTATCGATACTTATATGAGTATGATACTTTTTATCCTATATTAATTATGACTACAGTATCGATACTTTTATGAGTACGATACTTTTATCCGATACTACTTAAGACTGCAGTATCGATACTTATATGAGTATGATACTTTTTATCCTATATTAATTATGACTACAGTATCGATACTTTTATGAGTACGATACTTTTATCCGATACTACTTAAGACTGCAGTATCGATACTTATATGAGTATGATACTTTTTATCCTATATTAATTATGACTACAGTATCGATACTTTTATGAGTACGATACTTTTATCCGATCCTACTTAAGACTGCAGTATCGATACTTATATGAGTATGATACTTTTTATCCTATATTAATTATGACTACAGTATCGATACTTTTATGAGTACGATACTTTTATCCGATACTACTTAAGACTGCAGTATCGATACTTATATGAGTATGATACTTTTTATCCTATATTAATTATGACTACAGTATCGATACTTTTATGAGTACGATACTTTTATCCGATACTACTTAAGACTGCAGTATCGATACTTATATGAGTATGATACTTTTTATCCTATATTAATTATGACTACAGTATCGATACTTTTATCCAATACTACTCATGAAATATACTAGGACTGCCTCGGTGGCGCAGTTGTAATGCGTACGCGTTACGATTGGGGCCAACGCTGAGGTCTCGGGTTCGATCCCCGGGTCGGGTAAAGTGGTATTGGGTTTTTTCTATTACGGAATGCTCAGTATCAGCCCGGAGTCTGGAACTTGTGCCCGGTATGGCGATAGGCTCGCCCCCTATCACATCGTGGGACGGAGATACGCTCGGCGAAATGTGGGTGTAATGGTTACACCGCTGCCTACCCCTTCGGGGATTACAGGCGTGAGTGCATATATATATGAAATATACTAATTATCGATATTTTTAATTCAATACCGTGTCCCCAAATTGGTGCCTATTTGCAAAATGAATGTTTTGATTTTGATTGAAATATTTCCAGAATGGTCGTTTAATGAAGACACACGGAGTACAATTGAAGTGGTTGGGTCGTGTGCCACTCTAGTTACTGATAGGATTATGAAATTATCTACTTTACTGTCGAGTGAGGTCGCATTCTTCGAGTCTCATGCTATTTGCTGCAAGTTGTTGCGAAGTAAGTAAATGTAGTTATTTTTCATAGGGTTGTTTCCCATATTGAATTTTATACATTATTTTATAAGCAACAGAAAATGATACTCATAAGAAACCCTTTTATTAAAACACAATCAAAATTTGTTCAGAAATGTGCCCGCAGGTATGACTTTAAATGTTGGTATGAGGAAAAGTGGGTCCGTAGTAGGGATATCTCACTATCTCGCTTGCACGCGTGCACCATAATGAACATTTTACACAGTGACGTCAAAGTTTGCGTCGGCTGTCATTTACAATTACCCCTTCTACAGGATTTGAATGGTTTCTAACTTATTTATTTTTGGTCCGATTTATAAAATTCATTCTGCAATAGATTTTGAGTAACGTAACTTATAGATTTAAATAATAAAAAAATCTAGCCAACTACCCTATTGATAGAAAAAAAGATTGCGTCGGGGTTGTAACGCGTATGCGGTACGACTGCTGTGCTGTGGTCTCGGGTTCGATCCCCGGGTCGGGTAAAGTGATATTGCATTTTTCTATAATGCTTATTATCAGCCCGGAGTCTGAATTGTGCTCGGTATGGTGATAGGCTCGCCCCCTATCACATGATGTGACGGAGATAAACTCGGCGAAATGCGGATGTACTGGTTCCACCTCTTGTCTACCTCCATGGCAGCTCCGGATCTACGGTTTTTTCTAACCGGGGCAGAAACTTGATAGTGGCGCCCCTCTCTCCAGCGTTTGAGATAAATTACTTGAAAAAACTAAAAGAAAAGAAAAGTATGATGCGCAAAGGGCCTGTGTGACGCCTTTTTCTTACAAGTCGACGGTGAGCCAACCAGGCTTCCGTATGCTAGGCGCTTTGTGGAGCAAGTTGTTTTTATTTTGAATCACTAGGGGTGTTGCCCATGTTTTTCCACAAAACATAAAATAAAAAAAACTTAAAGTCCGACGAATATGAGACATATGTTACTTTCTTCCCCACATTATTCTGCATCGGTTGGTATCGGTCTCGACCCCATACCCCCAGCGGTTTCGGAGGAGATAGCGTGACATGTTTTTGGCAGCGGCGGCGGCGGCGCCAGTTACTTTTTTTTAGAATAGAGAGATATTAAACCATCCAGGGCGCCACCCAAACGCATACAAAAAAATCATTCAAATCGGTCCAGCCGTTTGGGAGGAGTTCAGTCACATACACACGTACAGTAGAATTATATATATAAAGATATTCAACATGAACCCTCTTGGGGTCCGATACACACTGCCACTAGACCTACAATTTAATTCGACAGATGCCATCATACTCGATACGGTGAACTTCTCCAAAGAATTTAACAAGGGGACGCCTCATGATGAAGAAATGATTTCATTCTTAGAAAGGTTGATGAAAATTGAAGATTCTGAAAGTTTAAGGTAACGATTTTTACGATTGATTACTTCTAATCGATTAAAATTTTACATGTACATCGTTTTTTTTTTATTTTATTTTTTTTATTAGCTTGAATGACGAGACCAGCACGTCGCTCGCCTGCCATATCTGTACTTATTTTACTGTATTTTTTAAATTGATTAATCGATCTTAGATGGATATTAGTTCTGGTTAACTTTATACTAATTATTGCATATTTTTTACAGGAAAACACAGCTAGATCGCCTAGTGGCTGCCAAAAGCGACGTCTCACGCCTCAGTGCCGCTCAATTATTAAGAAAAGATGTGAAAGTACTTCGAGATGTGCTCGTACCGAGTTTTCCATTACTGGTCAAGGTGATAAAAGTAATGTTTTCTAAAAAGAATCGACTAATAGTTGGATCTCAGAGTTCGATTTTGGTTGATCATCTGCCTTGAATCAATGAAAACTATATGCATTTTGTTGATCAATTCGATTGAAAGTATTTAGATGTGATTAAGCAGGTGATCAATTAAAATCGGTTTTTTTTTTTAACACAACAGTCACACACATAGTCCTGACCCCACACTAGGTTAACTTGTATCATGGGTATCAGCAACTACGAGGGACTTGCCAACCCACAACACCCAGACTTGATACAAATATTTGTAGATCACACAAACATTTGTCTTGGTGCGGGAATCGAACGCACGGCCTCGCTTCGTAGCCGGCTACTCGCCCGCTGCGCCTCGAAGGATTAAAATTATAGACTAATGGTCGATTTCAATATACGATCTGACGGCCAAGTAGGCATGTGAAAAACAATGGATGTATCGTCATTGTATCGATGTATCCATATGTTTTCCTTTAATTATATAAAGATTATAATTATTAACCCTATTTTTTTTTTTATATAGGTCGGAAACGAGCAAGTGGGTCACCTGATGGTAAGCGATCTCCACCGCACATGTATACGCCCACAGTATCAAAATAATCATGAGTGCGTTTCCGACCTTAAAGGAATGCTTAAGGGCAATCCCTTAACCATTCCTTTAATAATCAATTGGGGCCTAAATTTAGGGGGATTTAGGCCTTCGGATATCTCACTCACCGTACGAAACGCAGCAGCAAGCTGCTACTGTACGTTGGTTTTCTGTGAGACAGTGGTAACGACCCGGACGAGCCGACCTATTCATACTGTAGACAAAAGTGTCTACAGCGTGGCTCTACCACTCGCTAAAATATCGTAAATGGTCGTCCAATTCTCAAGCCGATATTTCGATATATATATTTCAAGGTGGCATTTTTTTTATCCAAATGTCTAGCCGAAATATTAAAATTTTGTTTCGATATATCGATACTTTTTATGAACATCGATGCTTTTGCATTTCCCACTTTCTAATTTCGATCATATCCAAACTTTAGCTGCGCTTGTTCTAGGATTTCCTCCAACGCCCCGGAGCCCTACAGTCCGTGACCGAAGCCCTAACCAAACGAGGGTGCTCCATAGCCCTGCTCCTAGGTATGGACCTGCAAGGTGGTCTTCGAAGGGACATGGCTATTTACTGCCCTGATGATCCTGAGAGAAGAGAAAAGGTAACATTAATTATACTGTATCTATTATTAACTTTTACTTGCGGCTTCGCCCGTCTTCTTTTCGTCATTCACGCTCATCGAAATAAGATGACAAGAAACGTGACTCAAGCAAAACAATTACCCCACCAAAACTCTGTGCAAGGGGGCGGGGCTATAAAAGTCTGTGCATAATCATCGCTAGTTGACACTTGATACGTCTAAATTTTTGCGCGGTGCAGAACGTCGTATTTCGATTTGGAAATGTAATATTTAGACATTAATTTTTATGAAATAAAGTTGATTTTGAACGTTCATTAATAGTTGTTGCGTGTATGAGTGTTACGTGTGATTTTACCTTTGCATGTGTAAGTAAGTGGAGTCGTATTTTTGGCAGATTCATATGAGAGTTATCGTTCTAGTTATCTTATTTCGATGTTCACGCTAATAAAAAAGAAAGTAAATTACTCGGAATTATAATTCAAGCCGGATATGGTGAACTGGCTCGGCTATCACATCATGGGGCGGAAATAAGCTCGGTGAACCGTGGGTAAACCCAGCTTGACACAGTTGACAGCTTCCGTAGTGTAGTGGGCGAGTAGCCGGCTGCGAAGCGTGACGTCGTGGGTTCGATTCCCACACCGAGACAAATGTTGGTGTTATCCACAAATGTTAGTTTCGGGTCTGTGTGTTGTGGGACCAAGTTCCTCGTAGTTGCTGATACCCACGACACAGGTTTACCTAGTGTGGGGTCAGGACTATGTGTGTGACTGTTGGCCGTGTATTTATTTATTTTATTTATATTTGCCTACCATATCAAGAATATAGGTGTGAGCTCATGTTAAATACATACATACATACATACGCACTCACGCCTGGAATCCCCGAAGGGGTAGGCAGAGGTGTAACCAGTACACCCACATTTCGCCGAGCGTATCTCCGTCCCACCATGTGATAGGGGGCGAGCCTATCGCCATGTTAAATATAATAACAATTTACTTAATTTACAAATTACACCGAAGACTGCCTCGGCGGCGCAGTTGTAATGCGTACGCGCTACGACTGAGCCTGACGCTGAGGTCTCGGGTTCGATCCCCGGGTCGGGTAATAGTGGGATTGGGTTTTTTTTTATTAGGAAATGCTCAGAATCGGCCCGGGGTCTGGAGTTGTGCCTGTTATGGCGATAGTCTCGCCCCCTATCACATCGTGGGACGGAGATACGCTCGGCGAAATGTGGGTGTACTGGTTACACCTTTACCTACCCCTTCGGAGATTACAGACTTTAGTGCGTATATATGTAATTTACTTAACGTTTTTTTACAGTTCGCAAAATTTCTACAAGACTGGACATCACCGCCTCTACAATTGTCGACAGAAGCGATTAGCGACTGCAGTGACTGTCACTACAGTCGCCAGTTGAACTTGTCTCCTTCGAGGAAGCAATACATGACAGCTGTTAACGAGTTTTTGAATTTGAAATACAATAGGGTAGTTGACTAAATAAATAAATAAAAAAGATGCCTTTATTTCTACTACAATAAAACTTTACATGAGAACTTAACCTAATTAAAATAAAATGTTGTTGCGCATAATAATAGTTAAAATTATGTTGTATTTTTTTTTATTAGCTGGAATGACGAGACGAGCGGGTCGCTCGCCTGATGGTAGGATAGTTGACTAGATATTTTTTATTATTTAAATAAATAAGTTACGTTACTCAAAATCTATTGCAGAAATAATTTTATAAATTGGACCAAAAATAAATAAGTTAGAAGCCATTTAAATCCTGTAGAAGGGGTAATTGTCAAATGACAGACGACGCAACCTTTGACGTCACTGTGTAAAATGTTCATTATGGTGCACGCGTGCAAGCGAGATAGTGAGATATCCCTACTACGCACCCACTTTTGCTCATACCAACATTTAAAGTTATCTGCACGCACATTTCTGAACCAATTTAGATTGTGTTTTAATAAAAGGGCCAATTTCCAGCCAATCCCCAGTTAATTTTCAGTTAAATATCAGCCAGATTCCAGACAATTTCTAGCCAGTTTCCAGGCAAATTCCAGGCAATCCCTAGTCAAATTCCAGGCAATTCCCAATCAGATTTCAGTAAATTTCCAAGTTTCCAGCCAATCCCCAGTCAAATTACAGTCAATCCCCAGCCAGATTCCAGGCAATTCCCAGTCAGATTCCAGTCAAATTCCAGACAATTCCGGCCGATTCTAGACGATTTCCAGCCAATTCCCAATCTAATTCCAGCCAGTTTCCAGACAATTTCCAGCCAGATTCCAGACAATTTTCAGTCTCATTACAGCCAGATTCCAGGCAATTTCCACCCAATTCGCAGTCAAATTCCAGGCAATTCCCAGTCATATTATAGGCAATTCCCTGCCAATCCTCAGTCAAATTCCAGACACTTTCCAGTCAGATTCCAGTCAATTTTCAGGCAATCCCCAGTCAAATTCCAGACAATTCCCAGTCAGATTCCAGTCAATTTCCAGCCAACTTCTAGCCAAACCCCAGTCAAATTCCAGCCAATCCCTAGTCAAATTCCAGCCAACCCCCAGTCAATTTCTAGTCCAATTAGAGCCAGATTCCAGGCAATTATTAGTCAGATTCCAGTAAATCTCCAGCTAATCCCCAGTCAAATTCCAGGCAATTCCCAGCCAGATTCCAGGCAATTCCCAATCAGATTCCAGTTAACTTCTAGCCAATCCCCTGCCACATTCCAGCCAATCCCCCGCCAGATTCCAGTCTTTGTCCAGCCAATTCCCAGTCAAGTTCCAGTCAGATTCATACTGTAGACAAAAGTGTCTACAGCGTGGCTCTACCACTCGAAAAATTTACCACTCAATGTTTCGAGTCGGTAACTCTTTCAATTTGCCGAGTTGCTCTAACGAGGGGACTCACGAGTGAAGAAGTCAACTGGAGTCAACACTTGGTCGAACCCACAGCATTAGGATTACATCGTTCAATCGGTTTATAAAGGGAACTCAAACTTGTTTATGTGCCAATAACGCTAATTCATAGTGATATATTGAGCGAAATGTTTGTTTATAGCTGCACAAACAAGTTCTATTGGAAATACTCTGGTTAATTTTGGCGCGAAGTAGCGTTAAAAGTTTGCGCGGGAACATACGTCAGATGGTTATTTCTGTACTATTAATAGTTCGACATAGCTTCATGCTGAGTAAAATTGTTCTGTGGCTTCATTCACACGGCGAGTTTTTCATAAGATACACGCGAGATTAAGTGGTAAAAACCCGGTCGAGCCGGCCCATTCATGCTGTACATTAAATCTCAAAGTAGTGTCTATTCGTTACGAGACAGTTTATGATGTAAACCTTTGCATATAAAAAAAAATTGGCAGTTGTAGAGACTGCTTATAGATGTGAAAATTTAGAACTTTTAGAATTAAAGTTTGTAATTTCATAATGTTTGAATTAAAATTATCAACATCAGTCTGGTTTTCACATCTATTGACACTCCGAGCAACAATTATATGCATGTTTATATGGTGTTTAGTACTCACTATTGTACTGCACAATGATTCTACAACTAAACGATTCAAATAATAATCAAACAGAAACACTATTTCAACAATGCACAGTCTATACACATTGAGCTTTTCACGAAATCCATTCAATTTCACTTATAAGATATACACAGCACTAATGTTGCACAATACGTCAGCTGTATAGCTACGGATATACTGCTTTAAGCATGTCGGTGACGCGAACCCATAAGATTTTTCCCTACCAAAAAGTGCCCAACGCGGCTAAAGATATTTTCACTTCAAAAATACTAAGTCTAATAGTGCGCGCGAACGCTTAAGGAATCCTCCCTGTATAATTATTTATGTAATTGGTCGTTTTTGTTTGACCCAAACAATAACAGATCAACTTCTTAATATACTGAATGTAGAGACGCACAGGTCGCTCGCCTAATTCAAAACACCTGACCATAACAGAACTAACACCACACAGAATTTTGGATTACAGAGCACTGCATTGGACTGCGTCATCACGAGACAAGATGTTAAATCTCATACTGCTCAGTAATTTCACTGGCTGTAAAGTCCTTCCGAAACACAACAGTGTTTACACACTGTAACGTGTCACACAGACAAACATTTGTCTCGGTGCGGGAATCAAACCCACGGCCTCACGCTTCGCAGCCGGCTACTCGCCCTCTGCGCCACGGAGGCTGTCAACCAAATAAATTCTCTTCAAACATAGCTAATATCAATATCGTTTATACTAGCTTTAAAATAAAAATAATCTCATTCAAATCGATTCGTTTAGGCCTTAGGCGTTATGATGATGACAGATAGACAAAGGGGTCGATCCGTGGTCCGTGGAGTCAAAATGATAAGTTATATCACCTCTATTTTTATATGGGGTTAAAAACCATTATTGATGAAATAGGAACGCTCATGGTGATATATTGAGCGAAGTATTTATTTACACTAACCGTAAGTTCCATTGAAAAAATACTCCAGTTAATTTTGGCGCGTAAACATGTTTTAATAGTTTGCGCGGGAAACATGCGATCGTTTTTTCTTCTTCTAATTTTATTGCGTTTTATTTCTGTAAATAGGTATATAATAATATAATATTATTTTGGAAAAACATGTGGCAATTTGCCAAATTTCACTAGAAATGCGAGCTGCTTGCAACTAATGTACCAATAAATGCATTTTAATTCAAATTGACTTTGAACATCGTTTGATTAACACTGCCTCGGTGGCGGAGTTGTAATGTATACGCGTTACGACTGAGCTTGACGCTGAGGTCTCGGGTTCGATCCCCGGGTCGGGTGAAAGTGATATTGGGTTTTTCTGTTACGAAATGCTCAATATCAGCCCGGAGTCTGAAAATGTGCCCGCGTACGCGTACGCATTAAAACTGCGCCACCGAGTCAGTCAGTCAGGCAGGCAGTTTCTCGAAGCCTGCTGGAATAATACACCAGTAAGAGCCAAGGCCTAGTGTTCTTTTTGTATACAAGGGACGTTGCCCATGTTTTTCCACAAAACATAAAATAAAAATAAAAACTTTAAGTCCGACGAATATGAGACATATCTTACTTTCTTCCTCACATTATTCTGCATCGATTGGTATCGGTCTCGACCCCATACCCCCAGCGGTTTCGGAGGAGATAGCGTGGCAAGCTTTTGGCAGCGGCGGCGCCAGTTACTTTTTTTTAGAATAGAGAAAAAGAACAGTCTCACAGATAGTCCTGACCCCACACTAGGTTAAACTGTATCGTGAGTTTTAGGAACTACGAGGGACTTGCGGTCCCAGAACACCCAGACCCGAAACAAATATTTGTGGATCAAACAAACATTTGTCTCGGTGTGGGAATGGAACCCACGGCCTCTCACATCGCAGCCGGCTACTCGCCCACTGCGCCACGGAGCTGTCTAAATTTCCACGATCAATACTCATTCTTTAAATGTTATCGATTCATAACTAAAAATAGGAACGTTCGCGGAATCGCCCACGTGTTTCAGATTCCGACAAACAGTATGGGCTCGTTACACATTAGTTGTGTTCACAACGACTATATCGTGGGTGTAAATGTAAAAGTCATTAGTACATACTCATTAATGCGACTATACCGCCCACACACCCGCCACTGTAACTCCTGTGCACCAGGATCGACAGTGGCACGCATTTTTGTTGGCACAGTCTCTGGAAATGCTAAATTGTCTTCGTCCCGCAACGAAATTTCGAATAGTTAAGGAGGAGTTGGAAATATTAATTGTCCACTTCCCTCCATAGCAAAGCGGTAGACAAAATAATGAACTAATGAGGCATTAACCTCAGGTACAGGGACATTTACAAGTGGAGAAGCCAGATGTAAAGCACCACGGATGTCATTAAGTGGGTCCTATCACGTGAGCTGTTAAACTTTATTCCAATAATAGGTATGACAAACACGCCGGAAAGCACGGAAATTCTTCCTAGTTTCCACAAGATCCGGTGCGGGAATCGAACCCTCGGCCTCTCGCTTCACAGTCGGCTACTGGCCCACTACGCCACGGAGGTCAATTTAATTTATGTGATTTTTAAAATATGTTTTTTTATTTACCGTATATTATACTGTATTTACTATATACATTTAACTGTATTTATATTACTGTAATTAGACTGCCTCGGTGGCGCAGTTGTAATGCGTACGCGTTACGATTGAGGCCAACGCTGAGGTCTCGGGTTCGATCTCCGGGTCGGGTAAAGTGAAGAAAGAAAGAAAAAAGAAAGGTTGGCAAGTGCCTCGTAGTTCCTGATACGATACAGGGTAACCTAGTGTGGGGTCAGGACTATGTGTGTGACTTTTGGGCGTATTTATGTCTTAGAGTGACAAGCGCAGCTCAGTGCCATGCAGTAGGTACCTACGTACTTTATAATTCAAAGTTCTGATTGGTGTTGCTTCTCTTTATGGTTAGGCGTGACGCTTACCACCAGGCGAGCGACCTGCTCGTCTCGTCATCTAAAGCTAATAAAAAAAACACAGCCAAAAAGGGGGCAGACTAACACCCATCTTTTTTGGCGGGGTTTAATGTAAGGTCAGCTCTTAAATTGCGTGTTACGAAATGGCTTAGTTAATACCAATTAATTATGTATGAAAAAAATAACTGTTTCACCTTTTGACCGCCAGATGACCCGATTGTGATAACGTAATCTGCACAACTTTGACCCAATTGAAGTTAATTCTTTTTTGTAGTAAACTAAAGCATCTTATTTTTTATAGCAGGGTCCGGCATACGTGCAAGTGGGTCACCTGATGGTGAATGTACCGCCGCCCATGAACATCCGCAGAATCATGGACTCGTTGCCGACCTTAAAAGAAAGATAAGGGGGGTATTGGGCTTCTGAATATTTCAGACACCGTACGAAACGCAACAGCAAGCTACTAGTTTACGTCAGATTTGGGACAAATCAAATCAAAATAACTTTATTTTCATAAGCCCTACTGGGCACTTAAACGTCATAATTTACAATATAGGTAATAATCTTAATATACACTATAATTAAATTATTGATTGCGCCATATTGCGCTAGCAACACCCATAGTTTCCTATCATTTAGGTAGTCTTTAATTTTATAATAACCCCTGCTAACGAGGTGTTTTTTTATAGTAACTTTGAAGTTATGAAAGGGTAGGTCCAAGATAGTACTAGGAATTAGGTTGTAGAAGCGTACACCGAGTCCCGCAAAGGAGTTTTGTGTTTTGTTTAAGCGATGAATTTGGCCAACCAATTTATGTCTATTCTATAATAAGGTCCTTGGGTCCAATAAATAAATCACACACTAGTCTCGGTTCTCCACCTTATTTATTAATCTATTCACTGTTCTCCCAGACCACGTCAGTACAATCACTTTTTCATCCCTACCCTAGCCATCGATTCCTCCACCTCTGTTGCCGGTATCAAATTAAGGACTGTATTCATTTTATGGTACATTTGTTAAATTTTGGAAGCATCAATGACTAGAATGCTATTCTATAAGATTCTATATTATTAAATCTGACTAAATTAGCGATTAGGTAGGTACCTTACAATTCCTAGTGTGTATAGTGTCGCAGTTTTAAGATAACGTTAAAATTAACGATAAAGTTTTGTCTACAGCATGAATGGGCCGGCTCGACCGGGTTGTTACCTGTTTCACAGAAAACCGACGTAAAGTAGCACCTTGGTGCTGTATTTTGTACGGTGAGTGAGATATCCGGAAGCCCAAATCCCCTTCCCCTTCCTATTCCCTTAATTATACCTTTCGTTTAATGTCAGCAACGCGGCAATGATTCTTGGGGTCTTTTGGGAGTACATGGTCGGTGAAGATCACTTACCAATAAGTGATCCACTTGCTCGTTTGCAAAACTACGCTACGCTTTCTTCACCTGCTCTTATCCCACTCGCGGTGGGGTCGGCGCAACAGGCTTTAACACACGTTACAGAAAGATTTGGCATGTAGTTTTTACGACCGGCCGCCTGCCTGAAAAACACCCAGAACCGATTGTGGATCATACAAACATTTGTCTCGGTGCGGCAATCGAACCCGTGGCCTCCCGCTTTACAGTCGTCTACTCGCGCACTGCACCACGGAGACTGCCGGACTATACTATAAATATAAATTATTCATTGCCATTTAACTAATCAAAGTACAAAGGTAAAGTGACACACAAAAGCTTCCGTTAGCAGATAATTATATTGTACTTTATGGAACTGCCGAGGCCGAGAATACATTGATTCACAATGCTATAACTACATACATACACACGCACGCATGTAAACCCTGAAGGGGTAGGCAGAGATGTAACCAGAACACCCACATTTCGCCGAACGTATCACCAGTCTCATATGATGTGATAGGGGGCGCGCCGACCGCCATATCGGGCACAATTCCTGACTCCGGGCTAATACTGAGCATTTCGTAGTAGTAAAACCCAATATCACTGTTACCCGACCTGGGGATCGAACCAGAGACCTTAGCGTCAGCCTCAGTCGTAACGCGTACGCATTACAACTGCGCCACCGAGACAGTCTATGTATATGGTAATGTTGATGTGCAAAATGTGTTTCATTTGATCTATAGGTGTGAGTATTAATTGTTAATTATCACTTGCTTTAACGGCGAAGGAAACATCGTGAAGAAACCTGCATACCTGAGAAGTTCTTCGTAAGAATTTCGAAGGCATGTGAAGTCTGCCAACCCGCATCAGGCCAGCGTAGTGGACTAAGGCCTAACCCCTCTCATTCAGTAGAGGAGGCCTATGCCCAGCAGTGGGACGTATATAATACAGGGCTAGTATTATTATTATTATTGATCTATAGGATCATAAACAGAATATGGTCAGTAGTGATTAGTATGGTCATAGACAAATAGAACAGCTTTACGGTATGGTGATCGTGGTTTGGAGCCATATATGGCTCAAATTAAACTTAAACTTCGTGCGTATACTTAGTTTCCATATGTGAGTTATTGTAAACATTAAAAGCTTGAATTGTTTACTTCTCCAAGTGACCGTAGATCTTAGTAGTGATTACAATTAATTCTATTACTATTTAATTTCATTAGCAAGTGAATTCTCGTGTCTTAGCATGCTAATCACTCGTGCTAATGCTATTTGTTAATATGACACAATAATGTAGTGTTCCCGCGGGTGCGAAGGGGATGCACGTTGCCACCATTGCTGCGACGCGCTAATACACGAATTACGAACTCATACTTCACTTAGGTAATTTAGCAAATAGCAACTGTATTTCATTTGCTACATGCTAAAAATTAATGCGAATGCTAATTAATCCAATTCGAGATCTTATTACTTACGTATCTGATATTAAATTCAACTTGATACCACAGCCTAACTAAAAGGATCTTCTTGACCAGACGGACAGAAAAAGTGATCCTTTAATGTTGTCCGTTAAGTGTTCCGTATTTTCTTTTTGAGGTATTGAACCCTAAAAATACATACGAATTGTAAACCTCTTTATTAAAATCGGTAAAATGGCTATTACGTTTGCTAAAATGAACTAAAATTGTCACTAAATAAAACAACAATATTCAGTATAAGCTTTCCTTATATTAAAAATTTCCGCAGTCAATAAATAAGTAATCACATTTGTTTACAATTAAAATCATTAAAAACTTGGAAGTGTGCCAAAAAATCTTGACATTTCTAAGTCAGCAATCGCGTTTTCTATAGAAAGAAGCTTTGAGTCGTCATTTAATGATTTTAATTGTATTATATTTCTGATAAATCTTTACTTCAAAATAAAATTAATCGAATAAAAATTTAACGATTAAATCTTATGTATTTTAATTGAAAATAAATGTTTTAATTATTATAGTTAAATATCTGATATTCAAAGAATTTTTAAATGCAAAGGATTTAATCAATAATACTTTTGCGATACAATATACTGCCGTTTGCGTGATTTATTCTATTAAAGTAAATGTTCGAACTTGTATTTTAGAATAAACGTTTTACATAAAAATACAGGGGATTATAAAAATATACTAAATTACACAATCGCAGGCGTGTTTCATGCTTCAATTACATATTATATAATTTTTACTTATAGACTTGCATAAGTGGCTCACATGTACGCTTACAGCGGAAAGAACTGATGACATTTACACAAAGACTTCAATGTATACTACTAGACGGGCTGTTTAGAAGTAAAATTGCGTCACATAACGGGGGAGTTTGACAGCTAACAAACAGGGAGCGCGATAGGGGTTCTAGTTGAGAGTAAGCGAGATGGTAATATTGAGTTACGGTCCATTGACCGCAACTTAGTGGTATAATTTCTATGTACCGCGCATCTTGTCTTGTAGTATACATTAAAGTCTTTGCATTTACATCAAGCAACTTACAATCCTGCTTACATCAGTAATGTGTCCGTATAAGTCCACTTACCAAAAAAGTTATAAATTTAATTAATTTCTTAATGTACATAAATTAGCACGCAAATAAATTTAAATCTTAACTAATGAAAGACGTATCAAATACTACAAATCAAAATTCAAGGATATGTTCTTATTCTAATTACCCTTTTAGCAATACAATACAATACATGCAAAATAACTTGGCCGGACTAAGGACAACAACTTTAACCTAGACTTAAATACTGTAGATGGGCTGTTTGGAAGTAAAATTGCTGCACATAACGCGGGAGTGGCGTCTAGTTCGAGAGCTACTGGATACTGCAGTCAACCGAATTCTAGTTAAGAGTAAGCGAAATAGTAATACTGAGACTGTTTTGTATGTAAAATGGCGTTTACTGTGAATAAAAATTAATACAAAACAATACGGCCATCTTAAATCTCAATATTACCATCTCACTTACTCTTAACTCCTCTCTATCCCGCGCCTTAGACGTCACTTCAGCCGCACCGTCCGGCCGCTTAAGCCACAAAATTTTACTTCTACGGCCCGTCTATAGTAAAGTCTTTGTCATAGACAAAAAGTACCGGTCAACTAAGTTATTTTGCGCGTATTTATTGAACGTAACTTATTATTCGACATGATCCTATTAGCCTCTGGCATTATATGATCTAAATTCTAAAATATGGCTGGGGTTAATCAGTGGACCTCGACAAATGGCTATTGTTCCGAAATGATACTATTTTTACGGTGTAAAGAATATGTCTGACAAAATCGTTTATTTTTTGTGTTTTAATTATGGCTTCGCAATATTATGCATTTCGCCAAGTTTCAAGTATAGATGGACAAGATCGTGCGCGACCGTCCTGCGGGGTACAAGACGTTGGCGGGGACGAGGTTCTCTAGATGTTATAGCGCGCAGTTGCATTTGTTTCCCTTCCCCGCTGCTCAAACCGCCCCCGCTAACATCTAGAGAACCTCGTCCCCGCCAACGTCTTGTACCCCGCAGGACGGTCGAGCACGATCTTGTCCATCTATAGTTCCCAATATTCTGTCTATCGACAAATTTGCTTACTGGCAGTAACATTTTGACAATTTGTATGGAAGATCTGTCAAAACCCTATTGATAGCAAATCTATCTTTAAATAGAATATAGGGAACGGCCATAATTCGCCGAACTTCATTAACTCTGCCGGCGTTCAAGTCCAGATTAATCGCCCACGGGCGGCATTAATTAATTCAAATTAATCGGTTTGAGTATAGTTCATGTGACGTCATAAATCGATGTTCATCGTTTTGGCAATTAGACGGTCGTTCGGCGATACGACAGAATCATTGGCTCTCTAATCGAACATCGATTTGCGTATATCTGAAGATCGGCGAATAAGCCGGTACCGCCCCTGGTCAAGTCATCTAAATTCACTAATTTCAATCTGTATTATTCAATCGTTGAATAAAGACGTTTATTTTTAATTTAGTATTTTTTCGCTATCGTAAAATTCGATTCTTTGAGTGGGTCCAAACAAAATAATTATTTGTAAAGTAAGTAGATATCTGTTTACTTTTTAGGTATATAAAAATATACTTTCAACAATTTTAGTATACGATCAGAAACATGCATATATGTATATTATGTATGTATGTAACAAGGTGACATCATTGCATTACAAATACATTTTATCTCTATATTATAAATAGTTATCTGACTACCTCGGTGTCGCAGTTGTAATGCGTACGCGTTACGACTGAAGCTAACGCTGAGGTCTCGGGTTCGATCCCCGTGTCGGGTAAGTGATATTGAGTTTTTCTATTACGAAATGCTCTTTATAGTACAAGTTTTTTTAAACATACAAACAGTCACACATATAATCCAATAGGATTTTGACTTACAATACATTGTACAATACTTTAATTCATAAAGGAAGCAATTTATAAGGAAAAAAAAAATCAATGATTAGCATTAAATCATGACCACAGACCATGGATTTAATAGTTCACATAAGAACTACAATTTGAATGGTAACCGCGTGTCATTTTTACTTTGTGTTGAAAATTAAACACAATAAATTGTAATTTTCGGATGTTGCCTTCCAGTCGCGGATCTACGTTTTTTTTTAGCCGGGGCAGAAACTTTATAGTGACGCAGAGATAACATACTTAAAAACCTTAAAAGAAAAGCAAAGAATGATGCACAAAGGGTCTGTGTGGCGCCTTTTTCTTACAAGTCGACGGTGAGCCAACCAGGCTTCCATATACTAGGCCCTTTGTGGAACAAGTTTTTTTATTTTTAGTCATATGATTTTGACGCCCCCTGAAAATGCCGCCCGGGGCGGCGCGGAGGTGCTCCGGTTCACCCCCCACCCCCTAGATCCGGGCCTGTTGCCTTCTTTGTTCAATAAAGCTAGTGTTGTTATAAAAGATTTAGTTTTTTTACCCGACCCGGCGATCGAACCTGAGACCTCAGCAGGAGCTTCAATCGTAACGCGCACGCGTATTACAACTGCGCCACGGAGGAAGTATCAAAAGAAATATCTACACCTAATGTAGTATACCATACAATATCTATTATAACTCTGATCTGTGATCATGATAAACATTTTCTAAAAGATAAACATACGCAATAAATAATCTAATGGAAAATTATGTTCGCACAAGCAAAATAATACAAATTCGAACATTTACATCAGCATTTTGCATTGCACAGACCAATAAACATAAAGACGCCACTTAGATTAAGTTAGGTTATACATGAACACATGTGTAATATACCAGCTGGAAGGGTAATGGTTTAAATTAAGCCAAAAACCACAAGTTAAATAACTAAATAGTCGAAACAAGAATTATCAAATTAAACCAATGACGACGTTTGACTACATTGCTTATTACAATCTCGTCTTACATTGGGCTTACGAACCAGTGCAAGCGTAGGAGCACTGCGTAAATAGATTTCGTAACTTATTTATTTATTTATTTATTTATTTATAATGACACACCAACAGTTTGTAGGCATACTAACAAAATATTGTTCATTAATACTATGATCTAGACTAGCCTACTCACCAATAACAGGTGTGAGACAGCATTCATATTTGACATAACTTAGATTAATTTAGAATATAGGTAATAGCAATGATATGAAATAACAGTTTGTACCGAAAGAAATAACAATTAGGAATCAATATAAAAAAAAAAAAACACAAAAAATACAAAAACACTATCGAATATAAGATTAAAAACAGCTTAGTCACACAAAAAAGACAAATATTTTAGATTTAGATTTAAGGTGTTAATGAGCATGGTTGAAGTATCCGACGCCTCCACTCAGACATGCAGTCCACCCCACCATCAACCTCAATATTATCCTGTAAGTCATTATAGGCCTGTTGCATCCTATACAACGGTGAGAATTTCCCGACATTTGTTCTCACACATCGCAGTTGGAAAGTATTCTTTTTACGATTCGATCTACTAGATACTTTCATAACATTAAAGTTCAAACTACCCAATAGTTGTGAATCCGAAATAGTACCATTGATTAATTTTTGCAGAAACTTTACGTCCAAAAACTTTCTCCTCTGCTCCAGAGTACTTATTTTGAAAAAAGTAAGCCTGCCATCATAATCAGTATGCCCAGAGATGTTACCACGCTCTTTGTGTATTAAAAATCTCGTGAAAGAGCGTTGAACACCTTCAATTCTCTTAATATGAACCCGGTAGGTAGGGTTCCAAACCTGACTACAGTATTCAAGACGGCTACGGACTAAAGCAAAGTATAGAATTTTGAAGGTGTTCGTGCTCCTGAAATGTTTACCCAGTCTTTTTATGAAGCCAAGCATTCTATTGCTGTCTCTAGCAATTTGATCAACATGACTTATGAAACTTAATGTGACGTCGATAATTACCCCTAAGTCTCTTATTTTGTTAACTTGCTCGAGTATCTCTCCGTTCAGTGTGTATGATGACCTGATAGAATTCCTTTTTTTTGTAAATGCAATATATTTACATTTTGTAGCATTAAGTATCATGTTATTGGCTTCACACCATTCCTTAATTTTTACCAGATCGCTTTGTAAAAGCTGGGTATCCTGCAACGAATCAACGTTTCTATATATTTTTAAATCGTCTGCAAAAAGTGAACATCTCGAGTACTTCACGGAGGTAACAATATCGTTAATGAATAGCACGAATAACACAGGACCGAGATGAGAACCTTGAGGTACACCTGACGTTGAGAAGTATGGGTCTGAAAAATACCCATCCTTAACTACAGTTTGCGATCTATTGGTAAGGTAAGATTGAAACCAAGCCAACAATGTCCCTGAAAATCCAAAATTTTGTCCCAATTTGCTAATTAATATTTTGTGATCAACCTTGTCGAACGCGCTGCTGAAGTCCATATAAACCGCATCAGTCTGAAGCCCAGAGTCTAAAGAAGCAGAAATATCACTGACGAAATTTATTAAGTTAGTAGCTGTGGACTTACGAGATACAAACCCATGCTGTAAAGGAGATAACATTTCCCTAACGTGCCACGTAACTATAGGACATATAAGAGATTCAAAGACTTTTGCGAAAACACATAAAAGAGAAACCGGCCTGTAGTTTTTGACTAGGCTATTATCTCCCTTTTTAAAAACAGGCACGACATATCCTTTTTTCCAATAGATAGGGAAAGTTGAAGTTCTCAAGGATTCATTAAATATGATCGTTAAAGGAGTAGTTAGACTGGCAGCGCATCTCTTAATGAAGAACGGAGGGATACCATCTGGACCTGCGCTTTTATTATCTTTAAGTGATTTAAGAGATTTCAAAACATGTTTTTCTTCGAGATATATACTTAACAAAGTACAGGATCCAGAACAGGGCCTATCTGACAATATGTGGCGACTGGTGTCTGCTATACCTAAAAACGTAGATGAGAAATGGGAGGCAAAAAGGTTGCATATATCTCCATGACCTTTGGCAGTAGCGTTATTTAAATACATGATTGGAGGATACTTAGACTTATCTTTTCTAAAATCTTTGACGAACGACCATAACAATTTGGGATCTTTCTTTATTTTATTCTCTATAGAATCTATATATGTTCTATAGTCCTTTCTAATTTTTTTATCAACTCTTTCTCTAACTATTCCATACTCTAAGAGATCTCTAGGGTTATGTTTTCTTTTGTACTTCGACCTATACTTTTCTTTTTCGTGTATCATTTTAATTAATGTAATTGAGAACCATTTAGGATAGTTCCAGTTGCGTGGTTTGGACATTGGCACGCTATGTTTTATAGCTCGATTTATGTGTTGGTAAAATACGTCAACCATGCCATCAACACTTTTACATGAAGATAGATCGTGATGCCAATCAATGCTACTAAAATAATTCGTAATTGCAGAATAATCTGCTTTTTTGTAATTAAACATACCAAACTGCCGAGGATGCGAAACCTTATTACTATTAGCACCACGGTTTAAGAGAAACACCTCCAATGGAGGATGATGACGGTCAATGTTACATAAGGAATACAAGGCGGGGGATATAACTGGTTCACAAAAATTACTTAATACCAAATCCAATATCCTACCATTTGAATTTACTACATGATTCACTTGATAAAGATTATTTTGTGACATGAAATCGGCAAGTAATGATGCGATTTGTGTACTACATTGTGCAGGATACCGTGAACGACCGCCGTCAACATCCTCCAACCATTGTATAGAAGCAATATTGAAATCTCCAAATAGAATACATTTGTTATCACACGTGCATAACTTATCACTAGCACCCTCAAAGAATGAATCGTATAGAGAAGAACTTGCATTAGGTGGAAAGTAAACTACACCTATCATAATTTGTTCACTCGCCGAGATACTCACTGACACCCACAAGTCCTCTATGTCACTCTGCCAGTCCACTAAAGCCAACGACTGCATATGATTTGCGACTGCAATAAAACAACCGCCACCTTCCCGCTTGTTGCTCCTGGTAGAACCTCTATCACGCCGGTAAATAGTATACCTCGAATCTAATATTTCTGAATTAGTTATTCGGTCATTAAGCCATGTCTCTGTTGCTACAATGATGTCATAATTATTGGAGAGAGATGACATTCGGAGGTCATTCAGTTTAGTTTTGATCCCTCTCATATTTTGATAATATATAGTGAATGTTGCATCAGTATGATACGGTCATATAATCCAATAGAATTTGGAAAAACAGACTAAGTTACATTCTGCTAATGTCAGAAGGATTCTTTATTAGAATGGATGGCGATTCCTCATTCTTGCGGACGAATATACGACCGTTACGTACCCAAACAAATTTAAAAAGTCTCTCACGTGCAGCTTTTCTTACTGCAGCATGAAGGCTTTTTGCCACCGGCGGCAGGTGTTCAGAAACATAGATCGGGACTTTATTTCCAGCAACACCTAAATGACTGGAGTTTAGTTTCTCTGTGGTATTATGCTTGTTGTATTTTGACACTGCCGCCAGTAGCTTGTCTCTCTGAAGCGGAGTGTGCATTTTTACTATGACTGAGCGTGGACGGTTGCTCGATGCATCCAACTTAGCTACCCTTTTGCATATGACAATATCCGCTTCCATAACCGGACACGAGACGACATTACCAATATGTGTTATAATACTCAATAAGTTTTCATTTCTGTGCTCCGGAATGCCCGAAATCTCAACGTTACTCTCACGCGTGTGATGCTCCAACAATGTTAAACGATTTGACAAATCAGCGACAGCAGATTTAAGCTCTGTATTTTGCTTTTTAAGCTGAATGACATCCTCACGGTAAGCAGATATTTGTTTCTGCATGTCGTCGTATTTATCATTCAAGAAACCTAAGCTTTTTAATACTTCATCATTGATTGATTTTATTGTTTTTAACTCGCACGCAATAGATGATTTCATCACGGCCATTAACTTTGTAGTTAGGTTTTCCTCGAGTGTTTTATACCATACTGGAAGCTCGACAGAGCGGCCGCCGGCCAGATCAGCAGAGGCAGGAGACGTTACTTGTGGTTTACAACTAGGGAGCCCCTTGATACGCATTGTGACGTACGCATTTGTAGGTGATGTAGGTTTAGTCGGGCTGTCGATCTGAGATGCTGGCCGGATCGGCGTATTACTGTTGTCGCCCTTTGGTTGTTTAATACGGCAGCCAGGACATCCCCAGTTACGTTTTTGTTCACCATTCATCACTCTGAACCGCTTGTCGGTAACATTAGCGCAATCAAGATCATACCACTGATTACAAGCCGAGCATTGTAAGCCTTCCTTGCCCTTTATAGTGCTCAAGCAACCCATGCAAGTCTTTGATGACATGGTTATAAAATAACATATAGGTACTCACGCAACAGGTAGATATTGCATTAAATTAAAATTTGAGCAGCGCGCACTCAAACAAATTCCAAGTAAACATGTAGCAGCGTCGTGACCAAATAGGAACCAAAAAGGATGTAAGCGCCGTGCAAGTAGTGTCGCTTAGGCGTTTCGTTCAACACGTCTCGGATAACCACAGTTTTTATACACCAACCCACAATGAAATGATTGATTCCTTATTTTTTGTGTAATTATGCTTTACAACACTTATTTTATTTATCACCATAATCACTGTTACTCTGACTAATCAATAAAACTTAGTAATGCTCCGAAAAATCACTAAAACTAGTACAAATATAATTATTTTGAAGAGCTAAGTTCATTCACATTCACATATATACGTCATCTAGTTCACATATATACGTCATCTAACTAAAATGTATGCCGGCGTACTGCGACACAGGTGCGTGTAATATGAATTGACATTTAAGTTTTAACATCTCTTTGCCAAATCTGCTGTGTCTATATGTCAGCTAATGGTTATTACAGAACCTAATATCTGGGTCATATATCCACACTCAAAGAAAGTTCAAAACATGAGTATCATCTACCAAAGACAAATGTAGTGCAGAGCTAATTTGCTTTGAGCATTGCTTTATGGCTTTTGGGTAAGTTTGTAAAACATACTGTGGTGTCTTGTAGGTTTATTAGTCTGTGGTATCATAGCCTTAAATAATAGCCCATCACAGCACCAACAATATCATGTAAAAAATTAGCGCAAACTGTGCAAAATGCACCACTTCATTAAAACCAGGTCACCTAGACTGCTCTTTTGCAGCTGCTGTCAACGCTTGACCGACTAACACTCTGTCCCCTGCTGACATATCAAATTTAAAGTCTTTCGGAGCTTCGAATAACAATATGATAGTACTACCCATGTTAAATTGACCGAATAAATCCCCTTTGTTAAATGTAACCTGGGTTAAATCTCTTTCATGTACTCTGTTACGTTTTCCTTTTGTGTTTGTTCTTAATTCAGGGTCTGCGTATATTTCTATTGAGCCAACATTGGTAGCCCCTACGGCAGTCATACTGAAGAAGCCGTGCTTCCACTCTCCAACATATACAGCACGTTCGTTCATCGTAAATAAGCCTGGAATAAGTCTAGCAAGCCACGGGTTTACCGATAAAAGTTTACCAGAAAAATGTCTTCTGAAAGTCGCTGTCCAGTTGCACGGTGAATGGAAACGATGGTAGTCACCAGGAGCCAAGTATATTATGCATTGATGAAGTATATTTTCCTTGTCAATTAGCAATGAACTGTAGTAATCTTGAGATTGCTTTTTAGACCATTTATTCTCACCTAAAAATTCTTCTAAACTGTAAGTTACACCCTTAACTTGCTCTATCTTGTCTGTGTCGGCTGGCCCGCAGTTTAACACCACTCCATCACACGGAGACACGCACGGCGACGGCGCGATGTACCTGGCACCTTCTCGTAAAGGGCGTGTAAAAAAAGCGGATAAACTTCTATAATAACTTAAGTCTGTGACCGCGGCATCGCTCAAATTCACATTAAACATCTTCACATACGTACCGTAGACGAAGCCCCGCAATGAAACGGGCAGTTCGAAAGCCGCGATCTTACCCCACAAGCGACTAGTTATGCGGAACGGAAACAATTCGTAGAACCGTATCTCCACTTTCGACACTTCGTAATTTATACTCGCTCGAATGTAACACCATCCTACGTAAATAACACTGCCTAAAGGCATCCACCTGGTAAATATAGCGCGGAAATTAAGCCATTTCGTCTTCTGTAAATTCACACTCTTTGTTTGGTGTACAGTGCTGGTTTGCCTGAACGGCCGGTGCGGACGTAGCCGTTGCTTGAACAGTGGATTCATCACTGGAAGGCAACTTCTAATGCGCGTCGGTGGAAACATTTTCGATTTCGCGTCGATTTATAAATAAATCTTTTTGTTTATTTTAATTTTTCAGGACTTGTGCTGTAACGTCGTTCTTGACCAGCACAGATAATAAAATGATTAGCGATTAGAAAAAATGAAATAGGGATGCGTCACGTTGTCTGAAATTACGTAATAGCGTAATAAGAAAATTACGCATTTGATTCTGTCCCGAATGCGTGCAGTATGACTAAAATTATTTTTGGCACTAATTATCTAATAGTACCTATTAGTAAGAATCTGGAACCGTTCTGATGTGTCAAATCGCGACAAATACTTGTAATTTGACATTACTATATAATCTACATTTTGCTTGTTACAAAAAAATTATTATAGTCAATGAATCGATTTATTTTGTATCGGAAGTAAGATTTGTACTAATTCTAGATTGTAATAAACATATAAAAGTACAGCAGCACGGAACTATATTCCACAAGGGACCACAGATAATATAGGTACAATATTGATGTTTATATTAAAAATAATGAAAATATAACTAATGTGTTTTTGTGGCATAATGAGATGATCGATCAAGAGTTTTTGTGAATGTTAGGATAGCATTTCAGTTCTTTCATGATTTATAACAAAAAGTCGTAATATAATTTCGAGACGAAAAAAACTTCGAAAGTAGGTGACAGCTGTCAAGTGGTGCCGATGGCCGCGTATTCCAGCTTCGGAATGAAATGTAACCCAAGCTTTGTTGACATTATTATCAGTTTCCGCCGTTTTTTTCCTTTTATTTTTTTTCCCGCGTTTAATTTTCAATTCCATGTCATTGAATTGCGATGGGGGCTATATTAATACGAATACTACGCCGGAGAACGCTAAACAAAGATCTAAAGATAGTTTTAGAAGTTTGGCAGAAGAAGATCTCGCGTTTGAAGGATTCAAGGGTTTCGTGAAGGTGCCTGTGGTGGTGCTGCAGCGTCACGACATCAGTGACTATTTATCTATTAAACATACAAAGAGTATTAAACAGGAATCAGCGTCTCCTATACATTTAAGGCGCCTGTCCCAAATATGCTTAGTAAACCTAAAAAGAGATGATTTAGAAACTTTAAAATCTGTTTTGAAGCACAATATCACACGCACACGCAGTGTATCGGTAAGTTCTGACTCAGATTCCGAAATATTTGATGTAAACATGGGTATTAAATGTAACATATGTGGGAAGTTGTACGCCAGTGAGCGGAAACTTTACAAACACCAATCCAAAAAGCATATGATTGTCTATGAAAACAAACCGCAGAAAAGAGTGTCTTTCTCCGACCACGTCATCATTCATGAAGTGAAGGAGTACCATAAATGTAGGAAATGTCCGAAAATATTCGAGGATTACAAATCATTGAAAATTCACATGAAACTGTTTCATAAGAAGCGTAAATGCTATATATGTCACTATTGTAGCAAGAATTTCGTTGATCGTATGTTCTTTAAGGTCCATATTAAACTCCATTGTGATTCTTGCGGAGAGTATTTGCAAAACAAAACGAAATTCTATGAACATCGGCGTACAGTTTGCCGTACGTACAAACTACATCCTTGTAAGACGTGTAACGAATCATACTTCAGATTTATGGACCTAAAAGACCATAGCTACAGTCATTTGGAGACATATTACATCTGTGACATTTGTAAAGATCAATTCGTAACCAAATGTGCAGTAGCACATCACATTTCCTTCCTCCATTCTAAAGAAAGACCTGTATCGTTATACGGTATGAGGAATTTGGGTACAGAACGGCTATATTTATGTAATTTCTGTGATGAGAGTTCTGTAGACAAGGATATATTAGAGGCACATATCAACCTGCTCCCTGATTTGACGAACAGAGCAATGACCGGTTATAAAGACTACTATTTCTGTGATCAGTGCCTAAAAAAATTTGACACTGAGTCAGATATGTTACAACACAAATGGACACACTTTCTAAAAACAAGTGATAATTCACAAGTACGACGGGATACGGAAAATCCTAAACCTAAATATGATTTAAATGAGATTCCGTTAACCATGAAACCCATAGTAGTTGTGGAAAGGATCAAGCTTGATGAACAATTGAAAGATTTTGCAAAAGATGTTGAAGTATGCAAAGAGTTGAATAATGGACAGATTAAAAAGCCATCGGTACCTAGAGCCAGAAAAATTATATCTTCAAACCATCAGTGTGAGGTGAGCAGTTCTGTCTTTACCCTGTGGGCAATTCAGGCCAAAATCCATAAACTATATTTTTTTTTTAAGAATATGTTTAACATTTACTCCATAGGGACAGAGCCATAATCTTAAGAATAATAATAATGATAATATATATTATATAAATATATATATATATATATAATAAATATTTTTTAAGGGATGTACCCAAAGAATACTAATGAAACTCTACTACAGAGCCTGTCCATCTGTCTGTTGATCCCTTAGAGCTGATTGCTTAAAAAAGCAATAAAATGTAAGGGTTTGGGTACAGAACTCTCGGCGCTCAAGTCCGACTGTACTGGGTGGTTGGTTACACCTCTGTCTAGTGGGTGTACTGGTTACACCTCTGTCTACCCCTTCAGGGTTTACATGCGTGATTGCGAATGTATTTTTTAAAATTACAATTTCATCTCCACAGAATTGCGGAAAGTATTTCTCATCGAGGTCCTGCCTCAACCGCCACGTAGAAACCCAACATAGCGACTACGAGAACCTACGTTGCAAGGTCTGCGAAGAGACATTTGTATGGCCCTCATTACTCAGGAATCACAAATGCATCCGTCTCAACATCCCAGAGATGCCCTTCGAAGACGCCAGACCGGAGATACATTTTGATAATATCCAAGAGTTGACACAGAACGGTTTTGATGACTTTAACATAACGGAGAGTGATGATTATATGCATATAGTTGATTTTGAAGTGCCAGCACCAGTACAGTGTGATTACAGTGCGAATGACTCGGTAAGCCAGGATAAGTTTGGGTCGTTGAACAATTTAGGATATAAGTTGGTGATGCAGGAGGTTCCGATTGAATTTTAAACGAAGAATCCTACTAATATTATAACATACAAACATACATAGACTCTAATATTATAAGTGTGACACTTTAGATGTTTGTTAGTCAATCACACCTTAACGTATGGATCATGAACTGGATTAGGAAATAGGCGGAGCCGCAAGCAGAAGCTACTTTCTTATAAATGTTTGGATACATAATGATCTATATTAAGTATTATTCACCTACTTACTATCATAAATCGTTGGAGAATTTCTGATCATCCAATAGTCATAAATTTTAAGTAGTAGAGATACACACATGTATGCATTAATTTGCTCTTCTATGGATTTTTTATTATCTATTTGTTCTCATTAAATTGTAGCATTATTCGTGTAGTAGCTGTGGTATTATACATTAATAGTAAAATTTACTTGCTTCACGTGCATAACGCCCGTATTCATGAAAAACTGCACAACATGAACATCTCCTTCGCGCATTTCGCGCGCACTATAAGACTTCATAATAACATTTGTGAATATGGGTGTAAATCTCTAAAAACATTCATATATTAAATTTCTTCAAAACTTTTATATTTTTTCTGCTCGTCAAAGGGGTGAAACATGATAAACGCACAAGTATGAATAATATAATAGGTCTATTCATAATGCTTAATAGTTAAGTGAAATATACATTTTAGATACTGGTCACACTTGTGGTTTTTAAATTGTCAACTCCTTTTTTTCACTTAAGACGATCACTGTGGGTGCATGCGCCATGTACTGTCATTCAATTCCATAATTATGACACGTGTATTACTGCACGCGTCATTGCACTACACATATGCAATAGAAGTAAGCTTAATTCGCAAGTGCAGTATGGATTAAAGGTCGGTTTGATGTATCTAAACATTTTAAAAATGTTTTCAAACGTAAGTTATAAGCATGCGTAACATAAAATTGTGTATTTTGTACCAGTGGGTACCTCCCTACCAGTGGGTAGTATGGGATATAATCTAATTCTTATACTTTAAGTATATAAGAAAATCATTCTAAATTATGTACATAGGAAAATTAATAACTGCGTATAGTTAAGTTTTATTTTTGGTGTATTTATATTTTTTTTTTAATTATGCTAAAGCGAATGTACAACCTGTTTAGATAATGAATGGGTTTTTTTTTATTTGCCGTTATGTTTTACTCGATGATATGTATGTGAGCTAGAGAAGGATAAAACTCACTATTTTCAGGGCACATTCTGTTTTCAAATAGGTTTTACATTATGCTAAGTTGTAGGTCACCTACACTCTTTCAATCTAAGTTCAGTCAAACTTGAAAGACAATGTTCATGCCTGCATGTCAAGCCTGCATTGAAGTGTGCTATTGATTGTATTTACATGCTTAGGTACTGATATAGTATCCACATTTACATTTTTGTTTTTAATATCAAGAAATTATTATATTATACATACATATTTTTATTTTTGGTCAGAAGGAAATGAGTTTAAAAGAATACACTTTAAAGTTTGTGGTGGAAAATAAAATGCCATTACTCAATGCAAATAGCGTAGCCATAGCGTTGAATAAGTATACTTGACAGCTCCGTGGCGCAGCGGGCGAGTAGCCGGCTGTGAAGCGAGAGGCCGTGGGTTCGATTCCCACATCGAGAAAAATGTTTGTGTGATCCATAAATATTGGTCTCGGGTCTGGGTGTTGTGGGACCGCAAGTCCCTCGTAGTTCCTGATGCCCACGACACAGGTTTACCTAGTGGGGGGTCAGGACTATGTGTGTGACTGTTGGGTGTATTTATTTATTAATTATAATTTCGTAAACATCAGCATTTCGTACAATCAACTTTTAATTAGTTTTTTCCTACATGACTACAGTAAAGTCGTCGAAATTGTACATCCAGTTTCAAATGAATTTTATAGCGATTACAAATTTATTTGCCCTTCAAACACACAGTTATAACACATCGTGTCTACATTGTGAGCGTGGCGCGACACCAGAAGCAATTTTGTATTACCAAGCCGTTTCTCCTGTCGCATTGCTTTCGCTATCTATGTGTAACGTGGTTTTGGACCGTATACAAAGTTTGTAATCACTATTAAATTAAATTGAAACTGAGTTTACAATCTTAATACAATGTTAAAAAGTTATTTAAAACATTAAATTTTGAAAAATATCATAGAGGTATATGTATACCAAGTTGTTTTGTAAAAATAGTTGTTTCTTTTTGATTTTGTAAGTAATAAAGCAATAGTTGTTTACAGTTTGAGACTAGTTTGAATAAACGAAATGTAAATAATTTGTCAAAGTTAGAAATTGAGTGTTTGGCAAAAGTATCGCCTGATTCTGCCAATTTATGCTTATTGTTTTAAGCGCCTGTTTCACCATCTTTGAGTTAATTCTAAATGTTTAAATATAAATGTCACACTCTGACATGCCGGAAGAAGGATGTCTATTAAATACTTTAAAAATTGCTGTCTTATATGTTCAATTGGTGGTTAAATCTCTAAGTAATTTCATTATCAAATCTTAAAATAGTTAGTAATAGATACAAGGTGCACACAATTATGTTTTCTGCTAAAGAGTTAAGAATTAATTTAATATAAAGTATCATACTTTTAACAGTACATAAAATTTGCTTCATTAGATAATGTGTAAAACAAGAATAAACTGTTCCAATGAACCATTTAGATATTGAAAGCGCAATATCGTTTTTTTACACAAGTATAGATAGGTACATCCCTAGTTCATTCTACATCATTCAAAGTTTTATCTCTGGTCAATGTTTACATTTTCTGTGAAGTTCGTTGAATATTATAGTTTTATATCATGAAATGCAATGTCACGCTTTGTTTATCATCGCCACAGAAACACAAATAGTTAAGAGTCATCTAAATTATAAGATGTCCCAAAATAGAATATATTTTAGCATATTTAAAAGAGAATACTTTTAACGTAGAAATGCAAAAATATGAAAATCGAAGTGGTTTAAACGTTGGTTATTTGAAAAATCATAATCTGTAATATAGGATGGAATTTCATGTGAATTTCTATTACGAATTGCTTTCGTTACGTTAGTGGATCCAAAAATCGATGTTTATCTATTGATAAATCAGGTTAACCTACTGTGGGGTAAGGACTGTGTGTGTCGGTTTTATAATTTGCCTTCGATCGAAATGGATGAATCTGAAAGTGTTTTGGATTGTATTAAGGTCTAACTTTACTGGACTTCTATCGTAAATACTACTTTTGAACTAGGCTCGAACTTAGTATTGGGGCACCTAGAATAAGAGGCGAAATGTCGCTCGTTGCGATTTGTTATTAAAATAACTAAGTTATAATAGAATACTGTACAGTTAACTAATAGTTAAAGATGACTTGGTTATATAATAATATATGACACGTTTTTTCCACGTTGTAAAGTAAATTAAAGTAAAGTATATTAAAGTACATTTAACGTTTTAAATGAGCTCGTTACAAAACGCCCAATAATTAGGCTGGACTGAAGGGGTATGTTGGAATTCGTAAAGAATTGTGAAATTATAGTGCTGTACATTGTATGCCTTTTTTATCATGGATAAGTCCCAGTATTATTGTATCCGATCTTAGGCCTTATTTTCTTCCATTGACTTCGTAGCATTGGCATTGAGTGATGTTCTCAAAACCAATGTCAGATTTCATATATGCGATGGGGTGTGTTAAAAAGTAGCCTATAACCGTCTCCATGGTCCCATCCATCTCTATACCAAAATTTATCAAAATCGGTTCAGCGATTTAGGCGCGAAACAAATATACTTTCTTTTGCATTTATAATTTAAGTTAGAATAAATGTGAAAGTTTGGATGTTTGTGAGTCAAACACGTCTTAATGGATGAACGGTTTTGTGTGAAATTTGGCATACACGTTGATCATGGACTACTTTTTATCCCGGAAAAGGCTGTTCACGCAGGCGGCACTGCGAACGAAAAGTAGTATAAAATAAATTATAGTATGCTATTGCCTGTTGTATTTACACATTTAGTGCTTGGTTTTTATTTTTATTTTTGCGGGGTTAAAGTAAACTAATGTAAGTGTCAAAGGTGTAAAAGGATGTTAAGCTATATTTTTATAGTATATGTGGCTATTTTTAGAAATCATATTGACGCTTATACTAGTTTACATAATAACGCATTGGTTGTATTGTGGAGTTTATTTTTGGAACTATGGCTTATGCCCAAATTATGAGTCACCGGTGTCGCCGTTAATTTATTTTGTCAACAATTTTTTTTTACCACTTTATATATGTAATTTTTAGGTTGACCAATTAAAACACTATTCACTTCCGAGCATGTAACATATTACGGCTATTTTTCTATAATCTAAGGTCTGTATCTAAGACGTTTATGCGTCACCGGTGACTCTATAAGGCATTGTATAATATTCTGCTATTGGTTGATTAGTTATTGAGAATAAATGCAGTTGAAATATATATTTTTACCCTATTTCATTTTGTTTGCTGTGATCCAAAAGTTTATTATTTTATATATCGTAAATATACCCCTAAATATAGGGTGGTATGGTTCCATTATCGAAGCTGACTACCCGTCTACAACCCGCAGAACTCCACCATAAATACCTCTAAATTCAGTGGCAATAACAGACCCAGCCTTAGTACTTTCAATAGAGCAAGATAGCCTTTACGCCCTATATGCAACCTACCTTAGACTGATAGAACAAGACCACGAAATTCAGATATCTCATGGATTGGTAACAAAATTGATTGATTATTTTAATATTGCTTTTATCATTATATCCACATTTTATACCTTATTTTTCGTCAATCATGCAGAATGCAGATGCTTTTACGCCCTTTAACTTTAAAGAAAAGAATATATCCAAATACAAACCTTCATTTTTATTAGTAGGTACCTATACGTATTGCAAACTTTTATAATTTATCATATTAAGTTAAACATCCATAAACTAAGGGAAGCCCAGATGGTAAAATAAATAAATAGTAATTTGTATTAATAAAGGCATCTTTCAGAATGGGATACGATAGTAATATATGGTTTTAAGCGTAGATGTAAACTGTCAATATGGATTGATTGATAGCCATTTTTATTGAAATTCTACGGTTCGCCTAAAGTTGCACTAAAAAAATATCTTGGATTAATAATTACATAAGGATTATTCGTAATAATATTCTAAGTATATTTAAAGAATTTGTAAATATTAGAACCTCTAAAATAGTTTAATTTTATGTTATAAACATATGAAAAGCGATGCGAAATTAAATATATTCGCCGGATTTTTGTTTTCTTTTCACATATTTTCGTTATGGTTGTACCTTTATCCTCCTTCATACATCCTTGCGCCACAGATGAGAAAAATCATATCGTTCCTAAGGCCGCTATTCCACTATCATGTTTGCATAGATATATGACGTCATATATTATCATAGAAAATATGGAGTTTATGTTGCTATTACACTATCATACAATTCTCATATATCTATGAGCTATAGAAGTAGGATCATTTTTATATGATAGTGGAATAGCGGCCTTAGATGTAGTCTAGGTCCCGAAAAATATTAGACAAAAAAAGGTTATTGCATCGTAACTTGTCCAGTCAGATTACTATGCCGGTGCTATGTATCTTTATATTAATAATTAAAGTTTTCATACGATGTGTCATTTATTATACTGGTTTTGTGAGTGAGACTCGATTTAGGATCGTGGTGCAAGTAGGCCCAAGACATGAATTTTAAAACTTAAGCATCTTTTATCCCAGAAATTATATTTACGCGGGCAGAGCCGCGTGTAACAGCTAATATTTTTTTTATTTCTTATTGATTGATTTCTGAACGATTTTGGGCGGTGTCTAACATAGAGATACGATTATTGATTGCCGTAAAAACCGTAAATTTGAAATATAATATCATTACACATCTATTATGTTATATATTTTATTTTCTAACTGATTTTTACGATTTATATTTAAATAAACAGTCATAATTTATTAAGGAGACAATAGAATTTTTAATTATTGTTTATAGACCTATTGCCATATTTAACTTTGTAGAAACTACCGAGTAGCAAAATCGTAATACGACATCTCTAGTCTCTCGAAATTGCTGTCATCGTGGGAGTGTTTTTATTTCTGTATCAACAAATTCTAATAATTATAAATAATTAGTTCAAAGTCTGCTAACTACCATTTAACTAGTGCATAAATTGTGCTGTGATAATTTATGGTGGAATTAAGCGTCTAGAAATCAATAAATTTACCAGTTTCCTGTGACCGACTTGGGTACCGTATTTTACTAGTTTGGAGTGTGAATAAACATGTCTGTAAGTGAAAAAGTGTCTTTATCCGACGCGCTGAGCAACGTGGACGTGCTAGACGAGCTCACATTACCTGGTAAGTGGTTACACTTTATATTTTTCCACAATATATAATTCGATAGGCGCGGCCGGATATTTGTATACGTTTACGTGCAATGAAGTGTACAGGTCCTATTCGAAACGTATAAGCCAGTAAAGTTGATATTTAAGTCGTTGGGGATAAACTCCAGGCTTAATTTTGTGAATTCCTTATAAGTGCTTAGACCTGATGGTGTCAAGATCTTCGAATCGTTGGCGAGATATCTAAAGAAACTATCTGTCATCTTGATATCTCCATCTAGAGTTAATTCAAAGAATTGTGAGTGATAGAGCCACATTGTAGACAGTTTTGTCTCACAGAAAACCGACGTAACATAGCGGCTTGCTGCTGCATCTCATTCAGCGAGCGTGACATTATCCCTTAATTTATCCCTTTCCTTTAAGATTCGTAACGCACCCATAATTCTTTTAGTATTGCAGGCATACATGAGTGGTGGAGATCACTTACTATCAGGTGACTCACTTGCTCGTTTGCCGGACTATTCTATAAAAAAAAAAACTCATTATATTTGGATTGCACTGTAATCAGGTCTAGTGCAGTCACTCGTATTATGCCAAAAAAAAAAAATACCGATGGACTGCCTCAGTGGCGCAGTTGTAATGAGTCTGACGCTGAGGCCTCGATTTCGATCCCTGGGTCAGGTAAAATTGATATTGGGTTTTCCTATTCCAAAATCCTCAGTATCAGCCCGGAGTCTGGAATTTGTGCCTGGTATGGCGATAGGCTAGCCCCCTATCACATTATGGGACACAGATACGCTCAGCGAAATGTGGGTGTACTAGTGACACCTCTGCCTACAGGATTACAGGTGTGAGTGCATATGTAAACAAAATATAAGTAGATGCCATTTCTAAAAGCTACTGTATTACAGATGAACAGCCATGCATTGAAGCTGCACCGTGTTCCATTCTTTACCAAGCTAACTTTGACACCAACTTTGAAGATCGCAATGGTTTTGTCACCGGAATCGCTAAGTACATTGAAGAGGCTACGGTGCATGCTAACTTGGTAAGTTACTAGTCAAATCTATAAAAATAAATAAATTTGTAGTGTCTTTGTAAAATTAAAATAACCGCTTTTTACTACATGCATATGAATGTATCTACGGTACATAAAATAACATTTTTTACAATTTTTATCTGTCAGTCTGTTTGTTCCGGCTAATTTCTGGAACGGCTGGACCTATTTTTACGGGACTTTCACTGGCAGAAAGCTGATGTAATAAGGAGTAACTTAGGCTGCTTAGGTACTTTTTTTTCCCCGGAAAATGACATTCATGCGGGCGCGCGGGAACTGCTAGTAATAAAATAATACCACCCATGTATTATAATACGTCCCACTGCTGGGCACGAGCCTCCTTTACTGAATGACAGGGATTTGGCCTTAATCCACCAAGCTGGCCAAATGCGCGTTGGCAGGCTTCCCACACCTTCGAAAATCTTATAAAGAACTTCTCAGGTGTGCAGGTTTCCTCACGATGTTTCCTTTACCATTAAAGCAAATGATTATAATTAACAATTAATACACATATAAATTAGAAAAGTCAGAGGTGTATGCTCTTGGGGTTGTTTTTGAACTTGCGACTTTTATTGTGACAGTCAGTACCACTCCCAGCTGAGCTAAAACTGCTTTAGTGACATTAAATAATAAATTCACCCAACAGTCACACACATAGTCCTGACCACACACTAGGTTAAACTGTAAGTATTAACCATGAATGATTTACGGTCCCACAACACCCTGACCTGATTTGTCTCAGTGCAGGAATCGAACCCATGGCCTCTCGCTTCACAGCCAGCTACTCGCCCACTATGCCATGGACGCTGTGTAATTGCAATGGTATTGCTAGAATCATCAATTATATTTAGACCACACTGTACTTTACAAGGTGGTAGGTCCCTCTGAGTGACTCTCTCGTATGCAAGAGGCCGTCTGGATTGGTACCACCGTTTTGTGCATTTCTGCTGAATGAAATGAAAAAAACTGATACCAGACCAGAGTCAATTACATTAGACTGTATAATCTATGACAGCCTCCGTGGCGCAGCGGGCGAGTAGCCGGCTGCGAAGCGAGAGGCTGTGGGTTCGATTCCCACACTGAGACAAATGTTTGTGTGAACCACAAATATTGGTCTCGGGTCTGGGTGTTGTGGGACCGCAAGTCCCTCGTAGTTGCTGATACCCACTATACAGGTTTACCTAGTGTGGGCTCAGGACTATGTGTGTGACTGTTGGGTGTATTTATTTATTTATTTTTCACAGAACGAGCTTCTAGAAGAAGGTAACGCGCATGCAGTGATGTTGTACACCTGGCGATGCTGCAGTCGTGCCATCCCTCAGCCCAGGTCCAACGAGCAGCCTGACAGAGTCCACATATACGAGAGGACAGTGCAGGTGCTCGCGCCGGAGGTCGATAAGCTGTTGCAGTTCATGTATTTCCAGGTGAGGGTAGTATTTTCCAGGTGAGGGGACTGCCTCGGTGGCGCAGTTGTAATGCGTACGCGTTACGATTAAGCTAACGCTGAGGTCTCGGGTTCGATCCCCGGGTCGGGTAAAGTGGTATTGGGTTTTTCTATTACGAAATGCTCAGTATCAGCCCGGAGTCTGGAATTTGTGCTCGGTATAGCGATAGGCTCGCCCCCTATCACATTATGGGACGGAGATACGCTCGGCGAAATGTGGGTGTACTGGTTACACCTCTGCCTACCCCTTCGGGGATTGCAGGCGTGAGTGCGTATGTATGTATGGTAGTATTTTTTAATTTTTATTGCATAGGCCGACAAACGAGCATGTGGGTCACCTGATGATAAGTGATCACCACCGCCCATGTACACTCACAATACCAAAAGAATTATGGGCGCGTTGCCGACCTTAAAGGAAAGGGATAATTAAGGGGTTGGGAAGGGTACGGGGATTTGGGCCTCCGGATATCCCACTCACCATACGAAACGCAGCAGCAAGCTGCTACTTTACGCCGGTTTTCTGTGAGACAGTGGTAATGACCCGGACGAGCCGGTATAGTTTTATATATCGTCGTTGATATTACAATTTAGGACTGCGGTGGCGCAGTTGCAATGCGTACGCGTTATGATTGAGGTCAACGCTGAGGTCTCGGGTTTAATCTCCGGGTCGGTTAAAGTGGTATTGGGTTTTTCTATTACGAAATGCTCAGTATCAGCCCGGAGTCTAGAATTTGTGCTCGGTATGGCGATAGGCTCGCCCCCTATCACATAAGGGACGGAAATAAGCTTGGCGAAATGTGGGTGTACTGGTTACACCTCTGCCTACCCCTTCGTGGACTACAGGCGTGATTGCGTATGTATGTATGTATGTATATTACAATTTGTTTCTTTGCCATATTTTATCATCTTTTAATTTTGCTGTCGCATCCAGCGAAATAAGATAACTAGAACGATAACTCTCATACCCACAACAAAAAATTATGAACGTTCAAAATCAACTTCATTTCATATATGTCTAAAATATAATTTTCTAAATCGAGATACGACGTCCTGCACCGTGCAAAAAATAGACGTATTAAGTGTCAACTAGAGAACTAGTTGGGACTAAAATAAAAATTAAACCGCGATAAAATCCGTATAAACTAGTTTTATTTCAATGCATTCATGATTCTTTAGTTACTGTGTATGTTCACACACAGGGAATATCCTTTACTATCAGGTGACCCACTTGTTTGTTTGCAAGCTTGTACTTTAAAAAAGTCTTTACTTTCTCATCCTACCATCATCGGATCTAAATTTGGACAGCCTCCGTGGCGCAGTGGGTCCGTAGCCGGCTGCGAAGCGAGAGGTCGAGGGTTCCATTCCCACACCGAGACAAATGTTTGTGTGATCCACAAATATTTGGTTCTGGTTTGGGTGTTGTGGGTTGGCAAGTCCCTCGTAGTTCCTGATACCCACGATACAGGTTAACCTAGTGTGGGGTCAGGACTATGTGTGTGACTGTTGGGTGTATTCATTTATTTATTTATTACTAGCTTTTGCCAGTGGCTCCGCCCGCGTGAATAGACTTTTGCGAAATAAAATGTAGCCTATAACCGTCTCCAGGGTCCCATCTATCCCTACATCAAAATTCATCAAAATCGGTTCAGTGATTTAGGCGTGAAAGCGTAACAAACAAATAGTTTTTTTTTTTCATAAAAAGTATCCTATGTTACTTCTTATACCTCCAAGAATATGTGTACAAAGTTTCATGATGATCGGTTAACTAGTTTTCGCGTGAAAGCGTAACAAACAAACTTACATTCACATTTATAATATTAGTATGATTTACATGTCCGTTTCAGCGTAAAGCGATCGAACGGTTTTGCGGAGAAGTGCGACGGCTCTGTCACGCGGAGAAGCGACGCGATTTCGTGTCAGAAGCTTATCTACTGACGCTGGGCAAGTTCGTGAACATGTTTGCGGTCCTCGATGAGTTGAAGAATATGAAGAGCTCGGTTAAAAATGATTATTCTACGTACAGGAGGTTTGTGTTTTTCTATTTTTATAGCATAGGATGTGTAATGAGCCCACAATACTAGAAGAATATATACTAGAAAAGGGTGAAATGGTTCAACTTAAGTGAGCTGATCACCCGTCTGTGCCACTCGCAGACGTCCCCACCATAAATACAAAATACTAGAAGAATTGTGGGTGCGTTGCCAACCTTTGAGGAAAGCGATTGGGAAGGGGAAGGAATTTGGGTCTACGGATATCTTACTCACCGTACGAAATGCAGCAGCAAGCCGCTACTTTACATCGGTTTTCTGTGAGACAGTGCTAACGACCCGGTCGAGCCCATTTCTGTTATAGACAAAACTACAGTGTGGCTCTACCACTCAGGACAGGACACCATTGTAGGGTTATTTTTTTATTAGCTTGAATGTCGAGACGGCCAGATCGCTTGCCTGATGTCAAGCACCATGCATACTTACCTATAAACAGAAGCAACGACACACAGAAAATATGCCATCAAACAAGTCAGTGAGTCACATGATATGGTTATAGGCTCACTACCTATCACATCATCATCATCAGCCACAAGATGTCGACTGCTGAACATAGGCCTCCCCTAATGCCTCCCAGACTGACCTAAAACATCATGGGACGGAAATAAGCTCGACGAACTGAGGGGGCACTACTTGTCTACCCTATAGAAGATATAAGAGAGTCACCTTGACCTTGACCTTCACCTCCGCAGGGCCGCTCAGTTCCTCAAGGTGATGTCGGACAGCCAAAGTCTCCAAGAGTCTCAGAATTTGTCGATGTTCTTAGCGACGCAGAACAAAATACGGGATACTGTGAAAGATGCTTTGGAGAAGATTAACGGTATGTATCTTTTGTTTTACTGACTGCCTCGGTGGCGCAGTTGTAATGCGTACGCGTTACGACTGAGGCTTGACGCTGAGGTCCCTGGTTCGATCTCCGAGTCGGATACGGAGAGTGGTAGAGCCACGCTGTAGACACTTTTGTCTACAGCATGTATAGGCCGGCTCATCTGGGTCATTACCACTGTCTCACAGAAAACCGGTGTAAAGTAGCTGCTGCGTTTCTTACGGTGAGTGAGATATCCGGAGGCCCAAACCCCCTCCCCTTCCCAATTCCTTAACTATCCCATTCCTTTAAGGTCGGCAACGCACCCATGATTCTTTTGGTATTGTGGGCGTACATGGGCGGTGGAGATCACTTACCATCAGGTGACCCACTTGCTCGTTTGCCGGCCCTATGCCAGAAAAAAACCTTATTTATTACTATATGTATGTTTTTTTTTTTTTTTCATTTATTTTGGCAACAAACAGTCATTTTTTACAAATTATATAAATTTACATGAAACAGGATATTTACAAAAGACCTATAGTGGCGAAAAGACAATTGACAAACACATAAAATATTGAAACTTAGCATAGCTAGACACGGTTAAACACCTGTTAGATAATGTATACATAAGGTAGGATATCGTTTACATTTAACTAAATGGTTACAATAATAATAATAAATACACCCAACAGTCACACACATAGTCCTGACCCCACACTAGGTAAACCTGTATCGTGGGTATCAAGAACTACGAGGGACTTGCGGTCTCACAACACCCAGACCCATGACAAATATTTGTGAATCAGACAAACATTTGTCTAGGTGCGGGAATCGAGCCCACGGCCTCGCGCTTCGCAACCGGCTACTCGCCCGCTGCGCCACGGAGGCTGTCATAATGCTTGCTTTAATTTACGTTTTAGACTATCAAGAGGTGTGTTAATGTAAATGTTATCCTTAGACAGTTAATTTCACAAAGTTATTTTTCACGACTATTTTCCTCTTTAGGTTATGAAGATCTGTTAGCCGATGTGGTGAACATTTGTGTGCACATGTTTGAAACGAAGATGTACCTCACGCCGTGCGAGAAGCACATGCTTGTCAAGGTGAGATTTGACGTGACCTTGACCTAGATGACCTTGACCTTGACCTAGATGACCTTGACCCTGACCTTTCACTGCTGTTGGGGTCACAAACTATTGAAAAAAGTGGCAATTTTTTTAATGTTTAATAGTTTTTTTTATGGTATAGGCCGGCAAACGAGCAAGTGGGTCACCTGATAGTAAGTGATCTCCACCGCACATGTACGCCCACAATACCAAAAGAGTCATGGGTGCGTTGCCGATCTTAAAGGAAAGGGATGATTATGGAATTGGGAAGGGGAGCGGATTTGGGCCTCCGGATATCTCACTCACTTACTTACACTTAGTTATACTTTACGCCGGTTTTCTGCGAGACAGTGGTAATGCCCGGACGAGCCGGCCCATACATGCCCATATTAGAACAGAAGTGGCAATTTTTTGAATTTTTAAAAGTAATTAAATTTTAATGAGCTTGACCCTGAATGTAATCTTATATTGGTTTAAAAGAGAAAAAAATCACAAGATATGGAAGAAAGGAAGAGCAGACTTATCATATTGTTTGTGAACAAAATATTTGTTTCTGGTTTGGGTGTTTTCTCCCCAAAGGGGTTGACGTCAGGCAGGTGGTCGATAGTAAAAACTACAACCCAAATCTTTGTTTAACATGTGTTAAAGCATGTTACGTCCACCCCACTGCGAGTGGGATAAGGTCAGGTGGAAGAAGAAGAAATAAAATTAAAGAAAATAACTTGTTCTGGTGTACAATAAAGATTTAAATAAATATGACTTCCTCGGTGGCGCAGTTGTAATGCATATGTATTACAACTGAGGCTGACGCTGAGGTCTCCGGTTCGATCCCCGGGTCGGGTAAAGTGATATTGGCTTTTTCTATCATGAAATGCTTAGTATCAACCCGAAGTCTGGAAATGTGCCCGGTATGGCGATAGGCTCGCCCCCTATCACATCATGGGACGGAGATACGCTCGGCGAAATGTAGGTGTACTGGTTACACCTCAGCCTACCCCTTCGGGGATTACAGGCGTGAGTGCGTATGTAATAAATAAGTATTAAAGTCAGTCCAGCCGGTCCATTCATGCTGTAGACAAAACTGTCTTCAGCATGGGTCTTTCACTTATAATGATGACAGCCTCCGTGGCGCAGCGGGCGAGTAGCCGGTTGCGAAGCGCGAGGCCGTGGGCTCGATTCCCGCACCTAGACAAATGTTTGTCTGATTCACAAATATTTGTCTTGGGTCTGGGTGTTGTGGGACCGCAAGTCCCTCGTAGTTCTTGATACCCACGATACAGGTTTACCTAGTGTGGGGTCAGGACTATGTGTGTGACTGTTGGACGTGTATTTATTTATTTCTTCATTCTTCACCCGCAGGTGATGGGGTTCGGTCTTTTCCTCATGGATTCCGAAGTGTGTAACATCAATCGACTCGATCAGAAAAAGAAAATACGCTTGGATCGCATAGACAGAATTTTTAAGGTAAGTTTTTGAGTGTTCCGTACACAAAGTGTATGCTAATGATATGTATATGCGAGAGGCCGGCTGTGTTGGTACCACCTGCTGTAGTGGTTTTGTCTATTTCTGCCGCCAAGCAGCAGTGTGTGAGCACTGTTGTGTTCCGGTCTGAAGGACATTGAAGCCAGTGAAATTACTGGGTTGGTGATTCCGGCCTGTTACTGAGTACTTCATAATAGAATAACCCAATATCACTTTACCCGACCCGGGATAAAATAAATATTTTGATTTCATTTTTTTTATGGCATAGGCCGGCAAACGAGCAAGTGGGTCACCTGATGGTAAGTGATCCCCACCGCCCATGTACATGGGCGTACGCCCACAATACCAAAAGAGTCATGGGAGTGCGTTGCCGACCTTAAAGGAAAGGGATAATTAGGGAATTGGGAAGGGGAGGGGCTTTGGGTCTCCGGATATCTCACTCACCGTACGTAACGCAGCAGTAAGCTGCTACTTTACGCCGGTTTTCTGTGAGACAGTGGTAATGACCCGGACGAGCCGGCCCATACACGCTGTAGACAAAAGTGTCTACAGCGTGGCTCTACCACTCATAAATTTTATAATGTTATTGTTTTAGAACCTGGAAGTTGTGCCGCTATTCGGTGACATGCAAATAGCGCCTTTCAACTATATCAAGAGATCGAAACACTATGATCCTAGCAAGTGAGTACACCTTCAAATTTTATTCTTAATTTATATTAACTATTCTTCTTCTTCTTATCGAATGGTTAGTGGCCAACCTGGTGTCAGAGTTTTTCAAGCCACCCGAAGGCCTCCGACTTGGCTTAACGACTGCTATCAGTTGATAACAGCCGGGACCGACATTTTACGTGCCCTCCGAAGCACGGAGACGCTCTGTTGAAATACCACTAAGCGGTCACCCATCCATAGACTGACCGCACCAAGAGTTGCTTAACTCGCTTATCGTTTACTGATTAGTGAGTGCAACTAGCTATGAGCGCCTCTCTATAAATTAACTATTTAAAAAGTTTGACATGAATCGATTCTAGTGCGCATGTAATCGATATCTAGAATAATAATAATAATACTAGCCCTGTATTTTACACGTCCCACTGCTGGGCACGTGCCTCCTCTACTGAATGAAAGGAGTTAGGCCTTAGTCCACCACGCTGAACTAATGCAGGTTGGCAGACTTCACATATCTTCGAAATTCTTATAGAGAACTTCTCAGGTATGCAGGTTTCCTCACGATGTTTACTTCGCCGTTAAAGCAAGTGATAATTAACAATTAATATACACGTAACTTAGAAAAGTCAGAGGTGTGTGCACTTGGGGCTGGTTTCGAACCTGCGACTTTCTTCTCGATAGTCCATACTACTCCCCACTGAGCTATCACTGCTATCACTGATATGTAGCATAATCAATGCAATTTATTGTTCATTCTTTCGTAGTGCTGTACAATTTAAGCCGCGGTCTCAGTACGGGGACAAGTATTTGTGTGATCCAGTAGTGTTTCTATCACAAGATCTAGATGTTTTGGGGCCGTAAGTCCCTCGTAGCCCCTGATACCTATGATACTTGTTAACCCAGTGAGGGGTCTGGACTATGTATATGACTGTTTGGTGTATTAATTTATATCGATTTTGACCTAAATGACCGACTTGTAACATCGATAGAATTAATCTATGTCAGAGAATTAAATTCGCATCAAGGGCATGGAATTATGAGTAGACGTTTTTTATTGCATTATGACGGACTGGTGATAGCATTTTATTTTCCACCAGGTGGCCATTATCTTCGAGCAGCAACCCACCATCTCCCCAGGCTGATCTGATGGTGCATCTTCCTCAGATTAGGGAGGAGCATCAGAATTATATTTCTGAATTAGCCCGGTACAGCAATGAGGTGAGCTTGGATTTTGATATAGCGGTGCATGCTGTATTGATAAATTCGATATTTATGTTCTATTATTTCGAATTATTGACGGGAGTTCTAATATCGAATGGTAGGTTTATCGATAAATAGAAAAGTAGATATATTGTACTGAGACAATTATGGAATAATTTTAGTATATCGGACATAACTCATTTATTTATTTATTTATTTATTTAATAGCAATACCATTAGGTAAAACACACTACTAACATAATATAAAAATCAATTAAGTAACAAATCATGTGCTTACCTTTTAAAGGTATTTACAGCTAACAATACTCATGGCTTATGGTTTTTATTGGGGTGGTATAGTAAATTCAGCGTGATAATTTATATGAAGTTTGGAGTAGCTCACGCACCTCGCATAAAAACATTAAATACAGCTTTAATGTTGCGTAATCGTATCGATATTTTTTTCTACAGGCGATGGTTATTGATCAAAATTACGTATAGTACCAACGTGTACTATAAAATCTATGAGCACCGCGATGACGTCACTCTTCTCTAATATAAAAAAAAAATATTAACTTACTTTAATTTTTTGAATTGTCATCGGTTCTTGATAAGTATGCCAAATTTCGAGTTAATCCGACGTTTTGGAGGGGGTCAAAATCATGTTCTTAAGGCTTTCGGTAAGTCACGGGCGCCAAACGCAAGAATAGTACTTACACACTATACAATATACTACTGCTAGTAACCATGAACTAAAAGACACACATTTATTTGAAATAAAACGCGATAAAATCCGTATAAACTAGTTTTATTTCAATGTGTAATATTCGCGTAAACCTAAGAAATCACTACACATTTTTTTTTTTCGTCCAGGTGACCACAACATTCAAAGAGGCAGGATCGGACACGGAAAACAAGGCGGTGACTGAACTATGCCTCCGTGGTCTCCAACTGCTGTCGTCGTGGTGTTCGGTACTGACGGAGCTGTGCTCGTGGAAGCTGCTGCACCCCACCGACCACGCGACCAACCCGCGCTGTCCCGCCACCGCCGAGGAGTACGAGCGGGTATGTAGAGCGGGGGGGGGGGAGGTGTGATGCTGAGAACGTAAGAGTTTTTTTTTTATTGCATAGGCCGACAAACGAGCTAGTGGGTCACCTGATGGTAAGTGATCACCGCCGCCCATGTACGCCCACAATACCAAAAGAGTCATGGGCGCGTTGCCGACCTTAAAGAAAGGGATAATTAAGGGATTGGAAAGGGGAGGGGATTCGGACCTCCGGATATCCCGCTCACTGTACGAAACGCAGCAGCAAGCTGCTACTTTACGTCGGTTTTCAGTAAGACAGTGGTAACGACCCGGACGAGCCGACCCATTCATGCTGTAGACAAAATTGTCTACAGAGTAGCTCTACCACTCGTAAGAGGGTAGATTAGGTTGATAGGTAAAGTCTATTCACCAAGCTTTTTGCCAAGGTCAAGGTCAAGGTCAAAGTGAAACTCCTGTATCTCAGAATGAGTGGGCAATTAGTGAATCCACAGTTTGCTGCGCTTATCTCCGGCCCATGATGTGATAGGGAGAGAGCCTATCGCCATATCGGGCACAATAGGGTAGTTGACTAGTTTTTTTTTATTATTTACATCAATAAGTTACGTTACTCAAAATATATTGCAGAAAGAATTTTATAAATCGGACCAAAAATAAATAAGTTAGAAGCCATTCAAATCCTGTAGAGGGGGTAATTGTCAAATGACGGACGATGCAACCTTTGACGTCAACGTGTAAAATGTTCATAATGGTGCACGAGTGCAAGCGAGATAGTGAGATATCCCTACTACATCCCCACTTCTCCTCATACCAACATTTAAAGTCATAACTGCGGGCACATTTCTGAACCAATTTTGATTGTGTTTTAATAAAAGGGTTTCTTTTGTGTATCATTTTCTGTTACTTATAAAATAATGTATAAAATTCAATATAGGAAACTACCCTATTCCAGACTCCGGGCTCATACTGACCATTTTGTAATTGAAAAAAAACCCACTGTCGTTTTTACCAGACCCAGGGATTGAACCCGAGACCAAAGGATTCATTTTACTGTGATTAAATACAATTCAATAATCAGTCATCATCAGTTTTAAATGGTAGAGTATGTATGGGCCGGCTCGTCCGGGTAGTTACCACTGTCTCATGGGAAACCGCCGTAAAGTAGCAGCTTGCTGCTGCGTTTGGTACGGTGATTGAAATATCCGGAGGCCCAAACCCCCTCCCCTTTCCATTCCCTTAATTATCCCTTTCCTTTAAGGTCAGCAACGCGCCCATTATTCTTCTGTTATAGTGAGCGTTACATGGGCGGTTGAGCTCACTTACCATCAGGTGCCCACTGGCTCATGTGCCGGGCTATGCAAAAAAAACAGAGGTCCAAATCCCCCTCCCCTTCCCATTCCCTTAATTATCCCTTTCCTTTAAGGTCAGCAACGCGCCCATTATTCTTCTGTTATAGTGAGCGTTACATGGGCGGTTGAGCTCACTTACCATCAGGTGCCCACTGGCTCATGTGCCGGGCTATGCAAAAAAACAGAGGTCCAAATCCCCCTCCCCTTCCCATTCCCTTAATTATCCCTTTCCTTTAAGGTCAGCAACGCGCCCATTATTCTTCTGGTATAGTAAGCGTTACATGGGCGGTGGAGATCACTTACCATCAGGTGACCAACTTGCTCGTTTTCTGACCTATGCCATAAAACAAAAAAAAAACATGTGTGCAATTCCCACGTGGTAGAAGTGAAACCTTCAAAAATGTTGGCTTCAAGATAATGAGACGAATGTAACATTTCCGGAAGAGGATAATTGTAGTTTTTAATATTAATCATAGTGATGCAAAGTTTGATAATTATTTTACATTTTATTCGTATATATTACATAGATTTATTCAGACTCAGAGCTTACATTTTCGATAAATGATACAATGAAGAATTTTATTATAAAAATGATGTAAAAACTCTACAAACGTATAATACGTACACGTATACAAAACACTACGGTTGTTGTGATGCCTTTTCTCAAGCTTTGTATTACGCATGCGCGCACAACTGTATAATGCTTCCTATCTATATATCTATATATATCTTTCCTATTCGACAGCCACCGTGGCGCTGCGGGCGAGTAGCCGGCTGCGAAGCGCGAGGCCGTGGGTTCGATTCCCTCTCCGAGACAAATGTTTGTGTGATGCACAAATATTTGTTTCGGGTCTGGGTGTTGTGGGTTGGCAAGTCCCTCGTAGTTCTTGATACCCACGATACAGGTTTACCTAGTGTGGGGTCAGGACTATGTGTGTGACTGTTGGCCGTGTATTTATTATTATTACTATCTCATTTGCTCCTACGTTAAATCTTATGAATTTATCTGTCTGTCTCTTTTTACTGTCGCTTTTTCGTTTCATCGATTTTCAAATCACAACGATGCTAAAGAAGTTTTCACTTGAATACTGTTCGTTTAATCTTATATAATATATGTTCAAACAGGCCACCCGTTACAACTACACGTCAGAAGAGAAATTCGCTATGATAGAAGTGATCGCCATGATCAAAGGTCTGCAAGTGCTGATGGCCCGCATGGAGACCGTGTTCGCGGATGCAGCGCGTCGGTCGATATACGCGGAGCTGCAGGACTTCGTGCAGCTGGCGCTCAGGGAACCGCTCAGGAAGGCCATCAAGAACAAGAAGGATCTCATACGCAGGTGAGTAGGTGGAAATTAACCACAAGGTCAAGGTCAACAAAAGGACTGCAAAGGTCAAGGGTACCGAGGTCAAAGTTCACTTACGCTAGTTTAACATGATCGACGTCAATGGCAACGTAGACCAAGGTCATTGTAATCAAATAGAAAGACAATTAAGATTGCTAAAATTTTTGTCATTTAACCTAGGATGTCGCCAGTCAGAAAGAAATAAAGAAAAGAAAGGTCGCCAATCGAGCAAGTGGGTCACTGGATGGAAAGTGATCTCCACCACTCATGAACGCACACAATACCAGAAGCATCATTAACGCAGTGCCGACATTAAAAGAATGGGATAATTAAGGAATTGGGAAGGGGATGGCGGATTTGGGCCTCCGGATATCTCACTCACAGTACGAAACGCAGCAGCAAGCTGCTACTTTACGTCGGTTTTTTTATGAGACAGTGGCAATAAGCCGGCCCATTCACGCTGTAGACAAAAGTGTCTACAGCGTGGCTACCGTTTAAAAAAAAATTACCACACCTTTCTGTAACACGTTGTATAATACTTATAGCGTACACTATACGTTGCTTAAATGTATTTTTGTCTCAGTATAATAGTGTCAGTGCGTGAGACGTGCGGTGACTGGGCTCGTGGTTGTGAGCCACAGCAGGACCCGGCTCTACGTGGCAAGAAGGATGGTGAGGCCAGCTTCACCATCAAAGTGCCCAGGAGGAACGTTGGTAACTACATACATACATACGCACTCACGCCTGTAATCGCCGAAGGTGTAGCCAGTACACCCACATTTCGCCGAGCGTATCTCCGTCCCATGATGTGATAGGGGGCGAACTTATCGCCATATCGGGCACAAATTGCAGACTCCGGGCTGATGCTGAACTCTTCGTAATAGAAAAACCCAATACCACTTTACCCGCCCGGGGATGGAACGCTAGATCTCGGCGTCAGCCTCACTCGTAACGCGTACGCATTACAACTGCGCCACCGAGGCGGGCACATCTATGTATATCTATGTACATATATACACAGTATACATATAGCTCATGGGAAGCGTGCGGTGACGATGACGCGAGTTCCATGATTTTTGTTCACCCAAAAAGTGCTTAACGATCCTAAAGAAGTTTTACCTTAAAAAAAACATGGTACTACGGGAGATGATATACTTATATCGTACACTATACGTTGTTTAAATTTGACCACACCTTTCTGTAACACGTTGTATAATACTTATATCGTACACTATACGTTGCTTAAATTTGACCACACCTTTCCGTAACACGTTGTATATTAAGTTTTATATCCTTTGTCACGGCAGGACCGTCGTCGACCCAGTTGTACATGGTACGTACCCAGCTGGAGGCGCTGATCTCCGACAAGTCCGGCGGCAGACGCACGCTGCGCAAGGACCTGGACGCCGCCACGCTGCATCAGATCGAGAGCTTCCATCGTACCAGCTTCTACTGGACCTATCTGCTGAATCTGCCCGGTGAGATCTTTTTATAACTTTTTTTTATGGTATAGGCCGGTAAACGAGCAAGTGGGTACCTGATGGTAAGTGGTCTCAACCGCCCATGTACACCCACAATACCAAAAGAATCATGGGTGCGTTGCCGAGCTTAAAAGAAAGGGATAATATATCGTCTTTAATTTTTCTGCTATTGTGGATGTTCACATACCATCAGGTGACCCACTTGTTCGTCTGCCGACCGCCGTTTATAAAAAAAAACTTCAGTGTGCGAGTATTTGTGGCATTTAAAAGGTTTATTTTGCTTAATTTCCAGATTCCCTCGCGAAATGCTGCGACCTCTCTCAGCTGTGGTACAGAGAGTTCTACCTAGAAATGACGATGGGGAAGAAAGTTAATGTAAGTTATATTTTTTATTTTTTTGTAGTATAGGCCGGCAAACGGACAAGTTGGTCACCTGATGGTCGCCACTTGCTCATTTCCGACCTACGCCATAATAAAAAAACCAGCGTCTATACAAAGTTCTTTTTTTATAGAAATGCACAGTCCGTCACCAGCACAACGAGGAGTGCAACGATCTAGTCACCATGGAGAAGCGGATTCAATTCCCGATCGAGATGTCCATGCCTTGGATACTTACTGATCACATACTGCGTACCAAGGAGCCAGCGATGATGGAGTTAGTATTAATAGACTGCAAAAAGGAAATCATTGCGTTCAGTGCGGTTCCATTCCATTCCATTTTATTTCTGTTCCGTTTAAATACTTTTTGTCTATTGCGTTTAGTACCATTCCATTCCAATTTTATTTTTATCCTTTGCATTCCGTTTAAATCAGTTCGATTGCGTTCAGTTAAATTCCATTCCATTTCTCTGGATTCTATTTTATTTCTGTTCCGTTGCGTTCCGCTTAGTTCCATTACATTCCTTTCAGTTCACTTGCATTCAACTAAATGTGCCTACCCTTAATACATATGTTTATAAATCGAAAGTTGTATTCACATCTAGTAGATGTCAATTGATTTAAGAATGTTTTTATAAGTTGAATATTTCCGTGATCGTCTGTAAAATTGAACATCAGTTTTGTGAATTAATAAAAAATAATTTATTCTCCTGTTATAAATAAATACAGCCAACAGTCACACACATAGTCCTGACCCCACACTAGGATAACCTGTATCGTGGGTATCAGCAACTACGAGGGACTTGCCAACCCACAACACCCAGACCCGAAACAAATATTTGTGGATCACACAAACATTTGTCTCGGTGTGGGAATCGAACCCACGGCCTCCCGCTTCGCAGCCGGCTATTCGCCCACTGCACCACGGAGGCTGCCTATTCTGTTGCGTTCCGTTCAGTTCAATTCCGTTCCATTCCGTTTTGTGTCATTAAACGTTATTCTTTTTTTTTACAGGTACGTGCTCTACCCACTTGATTTATACAATGATTCTGCACAATACGCTCTCACAGTGTTCAGAAAACAGTTTCTCTACGACGAAGTCGAAGCGGAAGTGAATTTGTGCTTCGATCAGTTCGTCTACAAGTTGTCCGAGCAAGTTTATGCACATTACAAACAACTAGCGGCGAGGTAAGGAAATATATACGGACCGCTTCCGAAACGGTGAAACAGAATCGGTTGTAAAAAAATATCTTACCCATCGAAATAAGATAACTAGAACGATAACTCTCATATGAATCTGTCAAAAAATACGGCTTACGGATAAAGTGCTATTGGGTTTTTCTATTACGATATGCTCAGTATCAGCCCGGAGTCTGGAATTTGTGCCCGGTATGGCGATAGGCTCGCCCCTTATCACATAAGGGACGGAAATACGCTCGGCGAAATGTGGGTGTACTATTTACACCTCTGTCTACCCCTTCAGGGATTACAGGCGTGAGTGCGTATGTATGTATTTTTTTTATGTATAACGCATATCTCCGCCGTATGTGAACCAATTTGGATGATTATAGGTCAAAGTTGGCCCCATATTATTTTTAATAAAAATTAAATGGGACCAACTTTTCAAACACCCACTGGTGACACCTAAGTGGGTGAAATTCTGAATGAAAGATTCAAACTTCGTCATTAATGCACCGATATTGATAATTCTTTCGGTAAAAATAGTGAAACAACAGCAAGTTGTTGCTTTACGTAGGTTTTCTGTAAGACAGTGGTAACGACCCTGTCGAGCCGGGGCCATTCTATCACTTTGTGTTGTATTTGTTCGGCAGTATGATGTTGGACAAGCGGTACAGAGCTGAGTGTGCGACTCGTGGTGCCAGCACAGGATGTGGAGCCGGACGGTACGCCTCTCTACTGCGACAGAGACATGTCGCACTGCTGGGGAGACACGTCGACCTATGCGCACTGGTAAATATAATACACTTACAATACAATATACATACAATACAATACACACAATATAATACACACACAATACAATACAATATACATACAATACAATACACATACAATACAATACACATAAAATATAATACACATTCAATATAATACAAATACAATACAATACACATACAATACAATACACATAAAATACAATAAACTACAATTCGTGCAGCGCTCACGGTACACCCGGCTTACCATGATGTGTTACTTGCCGAGCCTATTGCCGTGCCGGGCACAGATTCCAATCCCTTCTAACTTTTTTTGGACATATCACAACACAAATTGTGATTGTCTGAACTGGGGTTTGAGGTTTTATTTTTTATTTTTTATTATTAGCTTGAATGACGAGACGAGCAGGTCGCTCCCTTGATGGTAAACGCCACGCCTGCTCATAAACAGTAGCAACGCCACACAGAACTTTAAATAACAAAGCACTGCATGACACTGGATTGCCCTCGTCACCCCGAGACATAAGGTGTTAAGTCTCATAATGCCCAGTAATTACACTGGCTTCAATGTCCTTCACACCGGAACACAACAGTGCTTACACACTGCTGCTTGGCGGCAGAAATAGACAAAGCGGTGGTACCAACCCAGCCGGCCTCTCGCAAACGAGGGACCTACCTTGTTACTTAGGTTTTATAGCAGATGCCGACAATCGAGCAAGTGAATCATCTGATTGTAAATGATCTCCCCGCCCATGTACGCCCATAATGCCAGAAGATTCATGAACGTGTTGCCGACTTTAAAGGAAAGGGATAATTAATTGGTATTGGGTATTTGATGGGGATTTGGGCCTCCGGATAAACATACCATCTCGTATGTAAGTTTATAAACTTCAAACTTTGTCCCCAGGTGGCACAGCGGATAAATGCCGACATGCACCGTGCCTTAGATGCGGCGGTAGCTAAGTTCGAAGCCGGCGACATCACTGGCGTTGTGGTAAGTTGTAATTTGTAACTATACAGGGTGTAAGGAAATCGCTTCCGAAGCCGAAACGGTAATAAAATATTAATAAATAATAATAACACTAGCCCTGTATTATATACGTCCCACTGCTAGGCACGGGTCTCCTCTACTGAATGAGAGGGGTTAGGCCTTACTCAACCACGCTGGACTAATGCGGGTTGGCAGACTTCACATACCTTCGAAATTCTTATGAAGAACTTCTCAGGTATGCAGGTTTCCTCACGATGTTTCCTTCACCGTTATAGCAAGTGATAATTAACAATTAATACACACGTAACTTAGAAAAGTCAGCGGTGTGTGCACTTGAGTCTGGTTTCGAACTTGCGACTTTCGTCTCGACAGTCCATACTACTCCCCGCTGAGCTATCACTGCTTAATAATATTACCTTAACATAAACGGAAAACGATATTCCTTTGCCGTTATATTTTGGAAATGTAAGCCAACAATGTAAAGCGTGCTAGTGGACAGCTCGGGGTCAATAACCCGCGCGCTGATACTCAGTACTAGTATTAGATTATTTAGCATTCGCATTAATGTATTGCATCGTTTTCCGAGTGGTAGAGCCACGCTGTAGACAATTTTGTCTACAGCATGTATGGGCCGGCTCGTCCGGGTCGTTACCACTGTCTCACAGAAAACCGGCGTAAAGTAGCAACTTGCTGCTGCGTTTTGTAAGTGATTGAGATATCCGGAGCTCCAAATCTACCTCCCTTTTATAATTCCTTGATTATAACTTTCGTTTAATGTCGCCAACGTGTCCATGATTATGCTAGTATCATGGCGTTCATCGGCGTGGAGATCACTTAAAAGTTCGCAAAATTTTACTTCTGCCGGCCCATCAAGCTGTGCAATAGTTTGCCGGCACACGTGTTCCCTCCTTCCTATAATATGGGGTCCATTAAACGGAGTGTGAAGAAGCAATTAGGCAGGCCGGCATAATTTTGCCGTCGTTGGTCGACAGTATTGTTGGATTGCGCTACACTTACTATCAGGTGACAGTCACTTTGCCGAGCTAGGATAAAAAAAAACTTACCATCAGATGACCCACTTGTTCATCATTGCCGACCTTAAAGAAAAGGGATAATTAAGGGAAGGGGAGGGGGATTTAGGCCTGCGAGTATCTCATTCACCGTTCGAAACGCAGCAGCAAGCCGCTTCTTTCGGTTTTCTGTGACACAGTGGTAACGGCCCGGTCGAGCTATAAACCTGTCTACAGTGTGACTACCATCCAAAAACTCACTCTCTATTCGCAAGCCCATTTGCCAGCTACGAAAAATCCACAGGAACTCGAAGGTCTGATGTCGGTTAACCGCCTCTGTCACAAGCTATTGAGCCGGTACCTGACGCTAGACGACTTCGAAGCTATACTCCGTGAGTCTGATCACGGTGTGCTCGCTCCGTATGGACGGATCACGCTTCACGTATTCTGGGAGTTGAATTATGATTTCCTGCCCAATTATTGTTACAATGCCGCTACAGCCAGGTGAGTACTGGACAAATAAAATCTCAATTATTATATAAATAATAATAAATACACTCAACAGTCACAAATTCAAATAATTTATTCTGTAAATTGGATCATAAATATCACTTTTACATGTCGAATCATTTTTTATGCTACATTACATTTAAGACGGCATTTCGGGGCTAGCCATGAGAAGAAATGCCGAAACAAACTCATGGGTTATGGCCTCTTTTAATGTACAGACAATGTTTTACAGAATTATGCGAGTGTAATGTACAGGAATTCCTGGATTGACCCTTTCAAGAGATAGCCAAGAGTATAACAAACATACGTAGCACTCGCACTCACACAAAAAACATAGTCACACACATAGTCCTGACCACACACTAGGTTAAACTGTATCGTGGGTATCAGGAACTACGAGAGACTTGCCAACCCACAACACACAGACCTGGAACAAACATGCTTAGATCACATAAACATTTGTCTCGGTGCGGGTATCGAACCCACGGCCTCTCGCTTCGCAGCCGGCTACTCGCCCACTGCGCCACGGAAGCCTTCGCTCTTTAACGACAGGAGAACGGCGCTGTGAATTTTTCTTACCAATTGTTTCAATTTGACATACTTCAGACAGCAAAGAAAATATTAAAAAAAAACGAATAAATGCCGTAATATGATTGCTTGCCAGCCTTAAGTATAAATAAACATTAAACATATTCACAAATCTTAATATATCTATAATTTGAACCTTGAGCCAAATATAGCGTATGTAAAACAATATTTAAAAGCGTCGCCTAGATCTATATACAAGGTTAGTCGATAAAGGTGTACTAAGCCGAAAGGATATAGAAGTACCCGTAATTCCTGTAAAATTCCAAGTACGAAAATTGACTGCCTGCTTCGGTGGCGCAGTTGTAATGCGTACGTGGTACAATTGCTGCGCTGAGATCTCGGGTTCGATCCCCGGGTCGGGTAAAAGTGATACTGAGTTTATTATTTCGAAATGCTTAGTATCAGCCTGGATTTTGGAATTGTGCCCACGATGGGCTCGACCCCTATCACATAATGAGCCGGTAATAAACTGCAAAATGTGGGTGTACTGGTTACACCTCTGCCTACCCCTTCGGGGATTACAGGCGTGAGTACGTATGAATGTAATTTTAAATTCTTCTCTGTGGATTTCTTGAACCCACCATTAATTTATAAAGTACCTTTGCTTGTCATCAAAAATACTGAACGTCAAAAATCATGCTGTAGACATCAGCCGGCCTATTTATGCTGTAGTCAGCTTTGTCTACAGCATGAATCAGCAGGCTCGTCCGGGTCGTTACCGCTGTCTCATAGAAACCGATGTAAAGTAGCAGCTTGCTGCTGCGTTTCGTACGGTGAGTGAGATATCCGGAAGTCCAAATCCCCCTCCCCTTCCCAATCCCTTTCCTTTAAGGTTGGCAAAGCGCCCATGACTTGGTATTGTGTACGTACATGGGCAGTGGAGATCACTTACAATCAGGTGACCCACTTGCTCGTTTGCCGGCCTATGCAATATAAAAGAAAAGCTTGTAATATTTCCCGCAAATTTGTTATAGATTCGTGAAATGCAAAGGCATTCAGTTCGCAGCCAACGTTCAACGCGAGAGACCTCAACAATACGGGCACGCTCTGTTGTGGGGCACAAAACAACTCAGTCTGGCGTATTCGGCACAATACGCTCAGTACAATGGTCAGTATGAATTTTACCTAATGGCTGAAAGTTTTTTCTATTATTTAAGGAATTAACTTTAAATAATAAGTATTAATATTTTTATAGCCCAATTTTCGTATGCGAGTTTTTTCATTGCGTTTGAATATCGATTCTGATATCACAGTTTAAACGCCCAACAGGGTTTTTGTTACATATTGTATAATATAATATGAAATAATTTTATCGCATATTTACTAATCTTGGTGGTCACGGGAGAGACTGAGAAGCTTTCGAAACGTCGGGACTAAAATAAAATTAAACCGCGATAAAATCCGTATAAAATAGTTTTATTTCAATACATTATTATGGTAAATGTTCTCGGAAAATACAAAGAAACAACAATTGACGTCAATTGACCGCCATATTGTTTTGGTCCTTCGTGCAGGATTCGTAGGTGCGCAACACCTGCACGCTCTGGTGCGGTTGCTAGGTTACCAGGGGGTGGCTGTGGTGGTGTCGGAACTGCTGGGGGTGGCGCAGGGTCTGCTGCACGGCACTATAGCTCAGTTCACGCGGGCGCTGGCGGCGGCCATGCCCAGACATTGCAAGCTGCCTAGATACGATTACGGATCTAACGGTAAGTCATCTGATATGTTTTAATGATTTTTTTTTATAAATTACTTTACTGCTCTGGATACTTGTCTTTTGAGCCCGTTTTAAATTTGGGTATAAACTTATTACCAAGAACGTTTCCATGTTTTGCCATGTTATTTTTTTTATAGCATAGGCCGCCAAACGGGCAAGTGGGTCACCTGATGGTAAGCGATCTCCACCGGCCATGTGCCGGCTTTAAGGAAGGGATAATTAAGGGATTAGGAAGGGAAGGGTGATTTGGGCCTCCGGATATCTCACTCACCGTACGAAACGCAGCAGCAAGCTTCTACTTTAAGTCGGTTTTCTGTGAGACAGTGGTAACGACCCGGACGAGCCGGCCCATTCACGCTGTAGAGAAGTGTCTACATCGTGCCTCTACCACTCATAGATCAAAATTCAGAATTCCCGCCAAAATTCTTGTTTTAATGATTTTTAGGGTTGCCTATCTAAAGTTATCACATATTAGTTTTATCAGGAATTATTGTTACTAAATCTAAATTCGCAATATTAATCTAATTTTTAGTACCAATTTATAGTATGCTTTAAGTGAACTCTGTTTTCTTCTTCCACCTCCCCTTACCCCATTGGCAGTGGGGTAACATGCTTACAGTAATATTTGGCTGGTAGTTTTTACGACCACCCATCTGCCTGACATCAACCCCTCTGGGGAGAGTCTCGTCATCTAAGGGTAATATAAAATTGGTTTCCAGGTGTCCTAGGCTACTACCACGCTCAGTTGACCGATATAGTTCAGTACCCGGATGCTAGGACAGAGTTGTTCCACGCGTTCAGAGAGCTTGGCAATATCATACTGTTTTGTATGCTCATTGAACAGGTAGGTTTCAATTGACTTGAAATGAAATAGTTTTATTAATCATGTAGGCAATTAAAATAGCGCTTATGACAAGTCAGTACAACAATAAAGAAACTTATGTATAGAAATCATATCAACTAATGTATACATAACGTACATAGCATCGTCACAATACACTGGGTATCTATAAATTTTACAATATTATTTTATTTTATTTTATTATTTAAGGATTGCCAACAAAGTTTACAATAATACATACGTACATTAAATATTAACACTAATAACAATTGAACCTATTGCAACTCAAATTACAGGCAAACACAGCATGCATAAATAAATACAATCTTATATAAGTACTTTTTTTTTTTTTTTTTTACTAGCCCTTGATTATATACGTCCCACTGCTGGGCACGGGCCTCCTCTACTGAATGAGAGGGGTCAGGCCTTAGTCTACCACACTGGCCTAATGTGGGTTGGCAGACTTTACATACCTTCGAAATTCTTATGAAGAACTTCTCAGGTATGCAGGTTTCCTCACGATGTTTTTCCTTCACCGTTAAAGCAAGTGATAATTAACAATTAATATACACATAACTTAGAAAAGTCAGAGGTGTATGCACTTGGGGCTGGTTTCGAACCTGCGACTTTCGTCTCGACAGTCCATACCACTCCCCGCTGAGCTATCACTGCTAACTATAAGTACTTAGTTCAATTAAATAGAAAATTAGAAAATTAGAGAATTAAAATTAATATTAATATTATTATTATTAAAATAATTTGCAAAATAAGATGGTCAGTATGATTTATCAGAATGTTAGGGATACGTAGAAATTTCAGACTCTTCTAGAAGAGTTTTCCTAAATGTAGGGAGCGAATCATGGAATATGTCAAGTTTATTAATTATTCTGGAAAGCTGATTATACAAAGCTGACATCCGAGGTACGGGGGAGTGTCTTCCGACGTTAGTGCGACAGCGGCGGACATGTCATGTGTAATGTAGTGGGGGGGGGGGGCTTGCGCGGAGGACGTGAAGGGACATTAAGAGAAAACTTTCTCAATGCAATAGGGTAGTTTCCTATATTGAATTTTATACATTATTTTATAAGCAACAGAAAATTACACGCAAAAGAAACCCTTTTATTAAAACACAATATAAATTGGTTCAGAAATGTGCCCGCAGTTATGACTTTAAATGTTGGTATGAGGAAAAGTGGGTGCGTAGTGGGGATATGTCACTATCTCGCTTGCACGCGTGCACCATAATGAACATTTTACACAGTGACGTCAATGGTTGCATCGTCTGTCATTTGACAATTACCCCTTCCACAGGATTTGAATGGCTTCTAACTTATTTATTTTTGGTCCAATTTATAAAATTCTTTCTGCAATATATTTTGAGTAAAGTAACTTATTGATATAAATAATAAAAAAAAACTAGTCAACTACCCTATTGAACTGTCACAAGTACTATTTAATATTTTATATAGACACACCGTGCTAAGCATTTCTCTTCTAAAAGTCAAGGACCGAATTTAAAAAAAAAATATAAATTTATTGTTATTATGGAATAGTCCAGAATTGTTAAGTATTATTATTATTATCTTTTCTGCTTTTTTTATGGGTCGATATGGACCATAGGCATTACCGAAACGGCACGTGTTTTAAAACTACCACCGGATCCAAAACGAACCAGCCTGAGAAGTCACGGCGTAACAAACTCGGTGGGCTTACTTCACCACTGGATTTTACGCGGCGCGACCCAGTCCTGAGAACATCCAGCTAGACAAACTCAGTGGGCTTGTTTTTGGTCCGGTTTTTAAATCCAGAATAGTTAGGGAAATACAAATTTGCATTTTTATGGGACAAACACGGATCCCTTATAATTGATAACCACGATACAGGTTTATCTAGTGTGTGGTCAGGACTATGTGTGTGTTGGGCATCGATATAAGATGACATGAAACGTAACTCAAAATTGAGCCCACCAAAACTCTGTGCAAGCAGGCGGGGCTATAAAAGTCTGTGCAGCTCGTTCATTCATCAATTCATAAAACATTGATTCATGATCTCTAGTTGACACTTAATAGGTCTGCCTTTATCCCACCAGCAGTGGGGTCAGCGCAACATGCTTAACACATGTTTCTCGACGGGTCGCCTTCCTGAAATCTATCCCTCAAAATAAGTTAAATTTCCAGTAGTGGTTAAAATTATTAATAAAATTTGATAAGTAAGTTAAAGTATAGTGAATTCTTAGGTTTACGCGAATATTACACATTGAAATAAAACTAGTTTATACGGATATTATCGCGGTTTAATTTTATTTAAATCCCGACGTTTCGAAAGCTTTTCAGCCTTCGTGGTCACGGGAGAGACTGCGGTGTAGGTCGTCTCGAAAAGTTAAGCCTGATGAAATGGCTCACGATGTCTTTCTGCGTAGATCGGACTAGTGTCAACTAACTTTTTAAATGATTAAAAATAAATGTATAATTTTAAAATGAAGGTAGCCATTGTAACATTAACTTTTCGAGACGACCTACACCTCAGTCTCTCCCGTGACCACGAAGGCTGAAAAGCTTTCGAAACGTCGGGACTAAAATAAAAATTAAACCGCGATAAAATCCGTATAAACTAGTTTTATTTCAAAGTTAAAGTATTGAAACTCAAATATGAAGTTTTGTTGACAGGCGTTGAGTCAAGAAGAAGTGACTGATTTACTACACGCGGCACCGTTCCAGAACATTCTGCCGCGGCCGTACGCTGCAGGTATGAAAAAAGCATATAATTTATATCCATCAATTTATCAATCAATGTAACAGTATCAATAAAGCTATCAGTCAAGAT